>JAIOJX010000026.1:268075329-269326829 GCA_022376925.1 Tragulus kanchil | reverse complement strand
AGGGGGAAAAAATCCCAAAATTGCATTTTGCCATTACAGACTCATACATAAGGAAAGGTTGTGTTTTCTAAGTGACAATTGTTAAGACATAATATTCAAAATCAGTATTTAATCATTATAATGAGGTATTGTTTAAATATAACCACCTTTAGATTATTCATAGTTTAATTAATATACTCATTATGAAAATCTTTGAATCAGATATTTGATGAACTACTTGTCAGTTATGAAATTTTATGACTAAAAACCGTGCGGGGGCTTTTGGCCTTTGCAGATGGGGAATGCTGGAGCACCATCTGACCGAGCCTGCTGCAGATCTCAGGAAGTAAGAAATAAACATAATAAGCAATGAGGGAAAGCTGTGAATTAGAAACACATTTCCAATTTTATATCTAAAACTATTGCCTAGATTTAGGAGCTTGGTTCTTCCACAATTAGACCACTACTTGTGGGACCACAAAGTCCTAGGCTTAGGAAACCCAAGACCAGTAAGGAAGGGGCTGGAGATTGTTGCTTCTGCCCCTCCACCCCACCCCCTTACCCCTTTTAGAGAGTGTGTGAGAGAAGATATTAAAGAGGTATCTGTTGTTTGGCAATTTTGCTAAGTCTGTCTTCATTACTTCGACGCTGTGCATTTGCTAATTTGGAGGCCCGGCCATTGACAAGCTTGCTCCATACACCTGCAAGCAATTTGCCGGCTCCGGTACCGGAGAATTGCAGAGATGGCAGCTCGCACCTATTTGATTTCTTTCTCTTTTCTCAATGCACAGCAAATTTGGCTTTCAGTGCGTTATCTCTTTGTTAATGCAAAAGATTCCCTGGGCGAAAAAATTGCTCATAATTACCAGAGAGATGGGGAAACTGCATTAGAATAAATAAACCTGAAATTACTGTAATTATGTTGTGTTTGATGGGCCCGGCTTGTAATCAAGAAGAGAATACAGTGAAATGATGCTGACCCTCTTGGGTTTGCAGCTGTATGCGCACTTTGGGGTCTTTTTTTGCAGAAAAGAGTCATTTTGATAATCATTAAGCTGTGTGTAACCTATTTCAGAAGTGTTTTAAAATGAGGTTCACATTTTTTGAACAAGGGGGAAAAAATCCCAAAATTGCATTTTGCCATTACAGACTCATACATAAGGAAAGGTTGTGTTTTCTAAGTGACAATTGTTAAGACATAATATTCAAAATCAGTATTTAATCATTATAATGAGGTATTGTTTAAATATAACCACCTTTAGATTATTCATAGTTTAATTAATATACTCATTATGAAAATCTTTGAATCAGATATTTGATGAACTACTTGTCAGTAACAAGGCAGCATTAATTAGGCCTATATTGAGATTAACAGTTTTTAAAAGTACAACCGCTTATAATTATAATAGAGCCTAACTAAAGCCCGCCTTCGTTGAGCTAAAACTAATAATTTCTCTATTTGAACTGTTAGCAAGAGATTATTAAATTAGTATAAGCTAATATCTCAAGGTATTGAAATCCGCTTGACCAAACAGAGTTTGGCTTCAGGCATTGGGACCGTTTGCCGTCTAGGGTACCAGAGAGAGATGCTTGAGAAAAAAATCTGCCCAAACCTCCCTCTAGTGGAGTCATATCTTGCAGGGGAAACCAAACCCAGAAAGATCTCTGCTTCCTCGCCGGAGCCCAGCCCGCGAAACCAGTCCTCTCTCTTTAGCGTCGCCACTCTTCCGACCGCCAGCATCCAGGTCTCGAGGTCCGATCGCCCCCATTAGCGCTCCAGGTTCTGGGGTCCTGTAGGAAAGCAAAAACCCCAATTTCAGGCCCAGAAGGAGCCTCGAGGTCCCCGGCTCCTTCAGCTACCACCTCCCCCTCACTCCCCCCTCCATCTCCCCTCCCTTTAAAGGGCGTCGGAAAAGCCTGGCGCATCTGATCTCTAACCAGCACCCACTGAAAAATGGGTGCTTGTCACAACACAGATCACTGCCTTCCTCTCTCTGCTCCCCACCGCGCGCTGCAAAGAGCCCCCAAATGCGGAGGACTAGCCCCTGCGGGAAGCAATGTCTAAAGGCAAGTTTGAGAGACGCGGGAATCGCTCAGAGCAGCCCGTCGGGGCCGCATCGTTCCCGAGCTCTCTCCGCTCGCCGTGGGGTCTGGGGCTGAAGCTGGTCTGAGACCCGGGAGGAGGGTGCCAGACTGACAGTAGCGGCTCAGAGCCCACCTTCTTCTGGAGTGAACAGATCAAAACGGTTTACTGGAGGTGCCCCCTTCCAGGCCTGACCTTGGGACTTTGGAGCTGGGGATGGGATGGGAGTTCCACTCGACTAGCTCTCAGATATCAGCGAGTCAGCCGAGCCCACCTGCCCCTAAGTAAATTAAAAAAAAGTTTTTAATAATGAGGTATTGTTTAAATATAACCACCTTTAGATTATTCATAGTTTAATTAATATACTCATTATGAAAATCTTTGAATCAGATATTTGATGAACTACTTGTCAGTAACAAGGCAGCATTAATTAGGCCTATATTGAGATTAACAGTTTTAAAAGTACAACCGCTTATAATTATAATAGAGCCTAACTAAAGCCCGCCTTCGTTGAGCTAAAACTAATAATTTCTCTATTTGAACTGTTAGCAAGAGATTATTAAATTAGTATAAGCTAATATCTCAAGGTATTGAAATCCGCTTGACCAAACAGAGTTTGGCTTCAGGCATTGGGACCGTTTGCCGTCTAGGGTACCAGAGAGAGATGCTTGAGAAAAAAATCTGCCCAAACCTCCCTCTAGTGGAGTCATATCTTGCAGGGGAAACCAAACCCAGAAAGATCTCTGCTTCCTCGCCGGAGCCCAGCCCGCGAAACCAGTCCTCTCTCTTTAGCGTCGCCACTCTTCCGACCGCCAGCATCCAGGTCTCGAGGTCCGATCGCCCCCATTAGCGCTCCAGGTTCTGGGGTCCTGTAGGAAAGCAAAAACCCCAATTTCAGGCCCAGAAGGAGCCTCGAGGTCCCCGGCTCCTTCAGCTACCACCTCCCCCTCACTCCCCCCTCCATCTCCCCTCCCTTTAAAGGGCGTCGGAAAAGCCTGGCGCATCTGATCTCTAACCAGCACCCACTGAAAAATGGGTGCTTGTCACAACACAGATCACTGCCTTCCTCTCTCTGCTCCCCACCGCGCGCTGCAAAGAGCCCCCAAATGCGGAGGACTAGCCCCTGCGGGAAGCAATGTCTAAAGGCAAGTTTGAGAGACGCGGGAATCGCTCAGAGCAGCCCGTCGGGGCCGCATCGTTCCCGAGCTCTCTCCGCTCGCCGTGGGGTCTGGGGCTGAAGCTGGTCTGAGACCCGGGAGGAGGGTGCCAGACTGACAGTAGCGGCTCAGAGCCCACCTTCTTCTGGAGTGAACAGATCAAAACGGTTTACTGGAGGTGCCCCCTTCCAGGCCTGACCTTGGGACTTTGGAGCTGGGGATGGGATGGGAGTTCCACTCGACTAGCTCTCAGATATCAGCGAGTCAGCCGAGCCCACCTGCCCCTCCCTAGGCACCACAGCGCCTCTGGGTCACCGAGAAAAGCCTAAGGTCAGTAGGCAGGCAGGGGCCTCTGGTTATGGATGGGCTGGGAAGGGTGTGTGGCTGTCGAGGGGCTCCGTGGCGCCTTGGGACAGTCCCCCGGAGTTCCCTGATTGATTGGGGGGTAGCATGACAGACGTGTCCTTCCGGCCCCTTTCCGGCGTCTGGCTTTGTCCTTTCCGCGTCAAGATCTGGCGCCCTGCGGGTCAGCAAAAGCCGGGAGGCCAGATCCTAGCAGAGGCGAGGGGCGAAGTTGGGTGTCTCCACTTTCAGGTTTCTAGGGCTCCCTCGAGGTGGCTGAGCACATGGGGCCCTCGCATCTTGCAGGGTGGCTGCTTGTGAGTTTTGCTTCCATCTCACCTCAGACAGCCGTCACAATCCCTTTGGTCCCTGAGCCCCGGCTCGGCCAGGCCACACCTGTTCCTGATTCCCCTTACCTGGCACCGTTGCCACCCTCTCACCCAGTCAGGGCTAAGACCTTTGCGGGGCAGGAGCTAAGCTTGAGGAGTGGGGCCAGCAGGGGCTTTGCAGGCCTCCAATGTCATCCTGTCTGGAGTCGGGAGTTGCTGCCTCTGCCTTATCCGTTCCCAGAGGTGGGCGCCTGCCGACCCGGCCCCAGCACCCACCTCACGCAGCACACCAGACAGCAACTCTTTCTCGAAACCATACTTTTACTGTCTCAAAGAAACTTTATAACTTATTTACAAAGTTCTTTCCCCCCCCAAATACAAAGCAATAAGTTAACATTCTCAATATAAAACTAAACTTTGACATAGAGAACACAAAACACGGTTGATTTCAATTGATCACATTTTCCAAACTTCACAAGTAAAATGTAAAGATTCTCATTTCACAAAGCATTGGGTTTTACAGCCACACACAACAGAACGGAAAAAAGCTAAGCTTGTGCAACATGTGTACAGAACAATAATAATAACAATAATAATATGTACAGCGATTAGATCCTGCACTGGAGACAGTGCACTTGGGGCGGTGACTGGCATTATTCTGTGGTCGAGCCTCTGGGGGCTGTTGTAAAGCTGCTCTCCTGTTACTTTAAAGCCCGCTGCTTTAGGGCACTGGCGCATCCTGCCTTTTTTCTCTCCCTGCCCATCAGTCCACACTCTCTCTCTCTCTCTCTCTCTCCACAAAGAAAGAATTAGAATTTTCCTTCTTAATCAGGCAAAACGATCAAGCATTCTTCCAGAGATGAGGAAATTGTGTTGGCTTCATTTCTTTCTTTCTTTTTTTTTCTTTTAAAAATAATACGGGACATGTAAAAAATGCAAATCATTCGGCTCCAACCTCTCCGTATCAGCGAAGTACAAAAGTTACTGTATAAGTTAGAAATCATCAACTCCTTCTCATTCGTTTTTCCAACTGCGTTTAAAGTAATGGTACGCTGGGACCCCACGCTCCTTGCGCCCCCACAGAATCGCCAATTGGCCGAACCTTCACGAAGAAGTCCATTTTTCAATAAATAAAAACCCCTCCCTCCAATTTCCCCCAGTCCCCAAACGAGCCACGCAGATTGTTAGGCAGGCCCAGGAAAAGGTCCGAAAAGACAAAACGTTCCACTATCTGGAACTGGGTGGCCCAGTGGACCAAGCCTCCTCCGACCTGGTGACTTTTTTCAGAGGCCGAAGAACTAGGACAGCGGACGGACTTCGTCAGCGCACAGATACAGAGCGAAAAGAGACAAGAGACGGACAGGACAGAAAGAGCTTTTGGCTCTTTCTACATTGTTTTGCTTGTTTTCCTGATAGTCCCGGACAGCTAGCTGAGCGTCGGCGGCGGTCGGGTCCGGCGGGCTCTTGCGGCCGCGCCCGCTGGCTCTGACCGCTGTGCCTGCGCTTCGAGGCGTCTCTCCGCTGTCACTAAGCGGCCGAGGCCGGGTTCTGGCAAGGGCGTGGGCAGCGGGGAAGTAGCCCGGCCAGAGCGCGCGAGACTCCGAGGTGGCAGCGGGAGGCCTGCCTTCACTGTTCCTTCTTCTTCGCCTCTGGGCCCTGCTCCTCCACACCCAGAGCACGCGGACCGGGAGGTGGATGGACCCGGAGGCGGCAGGGGCCGGGCCGGGGGAGGCAGGAAGGAGGCGGGCGAGTGCGGGCGCGCAACCTCACATGAGCTGGGGCTGCTGCATAGCTTCTTGGTGCGCCGAGGGGTACCACGACGTATAGCTGGGGATGTAGGAGCCCGCGCTGCCGCCCGAGCCCTTCCCGGAAGAGGAGTTGGGGTTCCAGCCAGGCGGCACGGGCGGAGAGCCCGCAGACAGCGCCCGGCCGTTGGCCAGCGCGCTACCCTCCAGAGCCGCCCCGCCCTGCTTCATCAGCTTCTTGAACTTGGAGCGCTTGTTCTGGAACCAGATCTTGACCTGCAAGAGCGGACAACAACGTGACTCGGTCTAGGTCCATTGGGCCTACCCTGGTCCTAGGGAAATGAGGGGACCGTGGGTCAGCGAGAGGATAACCCCTGCCCCACCCCGGCTCTGCGCAACCTGGAGGCTCCCAGCTGGAGAAGCACACGCGGCCTCTTTGCCGCTTGGTAACCAAAGGTGGGGAGATTCCACCACCGGCCCCGGTGGCGAGTTGGAGCGGCTCTCTCAGAGCCTGGGGGCGTGGTGGTGAGAGGCGCCGGCACCCAGGCCTTCGCCTGTCTGGGATTCAGTCCTAGGCCCGCAATCGTCTGGGTAAGGCAGGGAGCCCGCAAAACATGGAGGCTTCAATTTCAGTATGAACATCAATAAAAGAGTGGAGAAAAGAAGTGGAGGAAATTTATTTGCAATGCGACCCGCCTTCTCTTTGCTCCATCATTTCTGCCCTTAAGTGAGTTACATACGGGCTGACTGTGGAGACCACAGGGTTTTGTTAAACCTTTCGTCTGGACTCAAATCAGCATTTCCTTAGTTAACGACACCCAACGCTGCTCTAAATCCCGGCCTGGACGTTGGAAACCCGCGCCAGTCGCGATCAGAATGTCCAAGGGGTCCCCGGAATCTTAGAGAAAACAGGAAAGGAAAGGCCCGTTTCTCCTCCAGGATCTGGGACTTGGGAGGTGAGAGGGCGGAGGAAAGGATTTCCCCTCACCCCCAATCAAATTCGGTGAGCAAGAGGAGGAGGAGGAGGAGGGAGACAGAGGCTTGGGCCCAGGCCCTGAGTGATTAGCCACGCGCTTTAAAGGCAAAAAAGGGATTAACCACCACCACCACCCCCCGCCCCGTCCCGAGTCTATTGTTGCAGTTGTTCGGGCACGTGTGACCTCGGAGTCCCCAAACAAAACGCCCAGGGAAATCGTTCTTGCGCCCTAATCTGGTTGTCCAGGGACAGAGGGCCGCGCGACTGGCAGCGCGGAGTACAGAGCGCAGCCACAGAGTCAGTGCAGAGAAAACTACGGAGGAAGGAGAGATGTTGCGAGAGCGAGGGGTGGGACACACACAGGCACACACGCATACCGACCCCCGAGGGCCAGAGAGCAAGAAATAAAGCTCCGGGTGCTGGTGGGCCGCCGGAAGCCCGCAGGGCGCCACGGTGGGGCAGCGGCGAGATACCTGCGTCTGCGTGAGTCCCAAAGAGGCCGCGAGCTCCGCCCTCTCGGGCAGAGCTAGGTACTGAGTTTGCTGGAACCTCCGGTTCAAAGCCTGCAACTGCAGACTGGAATAAATCGTCCTGGGTTTGCGGATCTTTTTCCCCTTGCCGTTGAAGCGCACTTCCCCGCCTTCCACCACCGTGCTCTTCTCGGAGTCAGCCCCTGGAAGGACGGCAGAAGTGGGGCCGTTGTTAAGGCGAGGGACTGCCTTGAGTGCGGGGAGCCGAGAGAAAGTAACCACAGAGGGGTGACAGAGGCAGAAGCTGAAAGGAGACCGCTCAAGAGACTCCGAAAGCCACGGAAGGGTCCCCCCAAGTCCAAAGGGCCCGACCCTGGCCCTGCAGGAGTACTGGGGCAGTTCGCAGGCGCGCAGCTCCTGCCTTTGCAGGGAAAGTTTGCTATTTTTCGCAGGCGGTAGTTGAGGTTTAATTACCCTTAATTGCATACATTGTTTATAGCGCTACGCAATAAATAATTAAATAGCCGACAAACCCAACGCTGCTCTAAATCCCGGAAATGTCCAAGGGTCCCGGAATCTTAGAGAAAACAGGAAAGGAAAGGCCCGTTTCTCCTCCAGGATCTGGGACTTGGGAGGTGAGAGGGCGGAGGAAAGGATTTCCCCTCACCCCCAATCAAATTCGGTGAGCAAGAGGAGGAGGAGGAGGAGGGAGACAGAGGCTTGGGCCCAGGCCCTGAGTGATTAGCCACGCGCTTTAAAGGCAAAAAAGGGATTAACCACCACCACCACCCCCCGCCCCGTCCCGAGCCTACTGTTGCAGTTGTTCGGGCACGTCTGACCTCAGGTCCCCAAACAAAACGCCCAGGGAAATCGTTCTTGCGCCCTAATCTGGTTGTCCAGGGACAGAGGGCCGCGCGACTGGCAGCGCGGAGTACAGAGCGCAGCCACAGAGTCAGTGCAGAGAAAACTACGGAGGAAGGAGAGATGTTGCGAGAGCGAGGGGTGGGACACACACAGGCACACACGCATACCGACCCCCGAGGGCCAGAGAGCAAGAAATAAAGCTCCGGGTGCTGGTGGGCCGCCGGAAGCCCGCAGGGCGCCACGGTGGGGCAGCGGCGAGATACCTGCGTCTGCGTGAGTCCCAAAGAGGCCGCGAGCTCCGCCCTCTCGGGCAGAGCTAGGTACTGAGTTTGCTGGAACCTCCGGTTCAAAGCCTGCAACTGCAGACTGGAATAAATCGTCCTGGGTTTGCGGATCTTTTTCCCCTTGCCGTTGAAGCGCACTTCCCCGCCTTCCACCACCGTGCTCTTCTCGGAGTCAGCCCCTGGAAGGACGGCAGAAGTGGGGCCGTTGTTAAGGCGAGGGACTGCCTTGAGTGCGGGGAGCCGAGAGAAAGTAACCACAGAGGGGTGACAGAGGCAGAAGCTGAAAGGAGACCGCTCAAGAGACTCCGAAAGCCACGGAAGGGTCCCCCCAAGTCCAAAGGGCCCGACCCTGGCCCTGCAGGAGTACTGGGGCAGTTCGCAGGCGCGCAGCTCCTGCCTTTGCAGGGAAAGTTTGCTATTTTTCGCAGGCGGTAGTTGAGGTTTAATTACCCTTAATTGCATACATTGTTTATAGCGCTACGCAATAAATAATTACCGAGACTAATACGAGCACATGTGGGTTTCTGTTTTCCAGCAGGGCATTGTGTGCTTGGCGCACGGAGCCGCCCAGAGGCCCAGCCAGTGTCAGGGAACGCTCTTGGATTTATGCATTGCTGGATAGTTGCAAATTGGGTGGAGATATATACACATACATTTTTAAAAATTTCTTTCCTATGACAGGGATGCAGAGATTGATACCCCAAACCTTTCACTGCTCCGGCGCCCTCCCTACCCCCATCCCACCTCTCTCTCGTCCTCTCCACTCCCTCCTTTCTCTCTCTCTCCCCCTTTCTCTTTCCCCCTCCCTCCCTCTCTCCCTCCCTCCGTACCTCTTCCTCTCTCTGGCAGGCGCACGTACCTGGGTCTTCCAGGCGGCTCTGGGCGAGGCTGGTGCTGCCCGGGTAGGACTGCACCGAACTGATGTAGGGGCTGGACGCGTGGCTGCTGACCGAGTTGACGTAGGGGTAGCCCAGCGGTCGGGAGAAGGACGAGGCCGAGCTGTACGCGCCGTCGGGCTGCGAATGGCCCGCCGAGTGTAAACAGTGCATGGAGTAGTGCCCGTGGGACATGGGAGAAGGAGACATTTGCTGGTTGGGCGGCCCAAACTCCATAAACACCGCCTTGCCCGACACGGGGCTGTTGAGACTTTCTGGCATGGTGGTCATGGTCATCTCTTCTCGCGGGGTCTGGGTGTGGGTCTCTCTCTCTCCTCTGCTTCCCTTTTGGGGGTCTCTGTGTTTCTCAGGACAGGAAGGAACCCAATTCGGGTTTTCTTCATTCGGAGTTTGTCTCTTTGAAAAGTCTAAGGTCTGGGTTAAGGCGAGGGACTGCCTTGAGTGCGGACCAGAGGTAACCACAGAGGGGTGACAGAGGCAGAAGCTGAAAGGAGACCGCTCAAGAGACTCCGAAAGCCACGGAAGGGTCCCCCCAAGTCCAAAGGGCCCGACCCTGGCCCTGCAGGAGTACTGGGGCAGTTCGCAGGCGCGCAGCTCCTGCCTTTGCAGGGAAAGTTTGCTATTTTTCGCAGGCGGTAGTTGAGGTTTAATTACCCTTAATTGCATACATTGTTTATAGCGCTACGCAATAAATAATTACCGAGACTAATACGAGCACATGTGGGTTTCTGTTTTCCAGCAGGGCATTGTGTGCTTGGCGCACGGAGCCGCCCAGAGGCCCAGCCAGTGTCAGGGAACGCTCTTGGATTTATGCATTGCTGGATAGTTGCAAATTGGGTGGAGATATATACACATACATTTTTAAAAATTTCTTTCCTATGACAGGGATGCAGAGATTGATACCCCAAACCTTTCACTGCTCCGGCGCCCTCCCTACCCCCATCCCACCTCTCTCTCGTCCTCTCCACTCCCTCCTTTCTCTCTCTCTCCCCCTTTCTCTTTCCCCTCCTCCTCTCTCCCTCCCTCCGTACCTCTTCCTCTCTCTGGCAGGCGCACGTACCTGGGTCTTCCAGGCGGCTCTGGGCGAGGCTGGTGCTGCCCGGGTAGGACTGCACCGAACTGATGTAGGGGCTGGACGCGTGGCTGCTGACCGAGTTGACGTAGGGGTAGCCCAGCGGTCGGGAGAAGGACGAGGCCGAGCTGTACGCGCCGTCGGGCTGCGAATGGCCCGCCGAGTGTAAACAGTGCATGGAGTAGTGCCCGTGGGACATGGGAGAAGGAGACATTTGCTGGTTGGGCGGCCCAAACTCCATAAACACCGCCTTGCCCGACACGGGGCTGTTGAGACTTTCTGGCATGGTGGTCATGGTCATCTCTTCTCGCGGGGTCTGGGTGTGGGTCTCTCTCTCTCCTCTGCTTCCCTTTTGGGGGTCTCTG
The DNA here is from genome assembly GCA_022376925.1 of Tragulus kanchil. Classification (NCBI taxonomy): domain Eukaryota; kingdom Metazoa; phylum Chordata; class Mammalia; order Artiodactyla; family Tragulidae; genus Tragulus; species Tragulus kanchil. The sequence goes on along the minus strand of JAIOJX010000026.1, from coordinate 269,316,267 downwards.
TGTTTCTCAGGACAGGAAGGAACCCAATTTAAGCGGAACAGGGGTTTTCACTTTCCATTCATAAGAAAATGGAGTTTGTCTCTTTGAAAAGTCTAAGCATGATGCTGCCGAGCTCCCCAAACTCGCTTCAAAGCTTTGACTCAGCCAAGGTCATAAATATTCATGAGCTGGCGGAGCTGATTGGTCCGCTGTCTTGCATAATCACCGGGGATTGGTCCGAGGCGCTCCGGCTCCGCTGGACTAGAGCGGGCGAGGCGGCCGGGCCTCGGAAGAGACGCATCCACACTTCCCGGCCGGGGCTCCTCTGCAACAGAGGCGCAGCGTGGGGCGCACAATGGGCTGCAGCGCCCGCGCCGGGCCCTCCGCGGCCCGCGGCTCTTCAGCCTCCCTCCTCCCCGGCGCTCTTTACTTCCCAGAAACCAACTAGCGGCTCGGCACCGCCGCCCACCACCTCCTACTGTTCCCAGCCTCCGCCCAGTCCCAACACCCGGGCTCAGGGCACCACTTTTCCTAACCATAGCTACCCGTCCGGTGCAGAGCTAGGGCGGCTCTGGAGCCCGGTCACGGTCTCCCGTGCGCGGAGTCGTGCAATGGGGGCGCTGGAGGCGGGCAAGAGAGCGCTATCCTCCGGAGAGTCTTGTGCCTAGCGCAGCGCGCTCCTGGCGGCGCCTCCCCGGCCTGACCCCCTCTGCCACATCCCTGGGGTCGGATTTGGGGCCCTCGGGGCCAACTCACTCACTCGGCCGCCGCGCCGCCGTCGCTCCCTGGGGCCCGCTCGCATTGCTCCAGGCCAAGCTGGCCACTCCAGCTCGAGGCTGCACCGGTCTGATTAAAACAGTGCGCGCGGAGAGCCAGGAACCCGCGCTTCTCCTCCCAGGAAAGGCGGCCGCACCGCCCCCCTCCCCCCAACACCCACCCCTCTTTCCCTCCCGACGTTCCTCCGCCTCCCCCTCCCCTCTCCACTCCCTCTGCGCCAAGCGCCCGGGCTCACTCGCCCCAAGGGCGCAGCACGAGTGAAGCCTGGGAGCTCTCGGGCTCACTGCGGCTTGAGAGGCGGATGCCAGGTGGTCATTTTCCGGCCTCCTGGGGTCTGGCGATAGTACCCGAGATGGAGGAGTCCTGGGGGCCACCAAACCCGCAGCAAAACCAGACCATTGGTGGGCTCGCTTGTTTTGTGTGAACACGTCTCTCACTGTCGCCTAGGATCCTCCGCATCTCCAGGGTCAAAGCGGTGCTACCAAGCCTGGCGCAGGGCTGGTGGGGGCAAAAGCTGCTAAGGCGTCTTCTATCTTCTGGGGCGCTAGATACAGAAAACACGCAAGAGGCGCTCCGGCTCCGCTGGACTAGAGCGGGCGAGGCGGCCGGGCCTCGGAAGAGACGCATCCACACTTCCCGGCCGGGGCTCCTCTGCAACAGAGGCGCAGCGTGGGGCGCACAATGGGCTGCAGCGCCCGCGCCGGGCCCTCCGCGGCCCGCGGCTCTTCAGCCTCCCTCCTCCCCGGCGCTCTTTACTTCCCAGAAACCAACTAGCGGCTCGGCACCGCCGCCCACCACCTCCTACTGTTCCCAGCCTCCGCCCAGTCCCAACACCCGGGCTCAGGGCACCACTTTTCCTAACCATAGCTACCCGTCCGGTGCAGAGCTAGGGCGGCTCTGGAGCCCGGTCACGGTCTCCCGTGCGCGGAGTCGTGCAATGGGGGCGCTGGAGGCGGGCAAGAGAGCGCTATCCTCCGGAGAGTCTTGTGCCTAGCGCAGCGCGCTCCTGGCGGCGCCTCCCCGGCCTGACCCCCTCTGCCACATCCCTGGGGTCGGATTTGGGGCCCTCGGGGCCAACTCACTCACTCGGCCGCCGCGCCGCCGTCGCTCCCTGGGGCCCGCTCGCATTGCTCCAGGCCAAGCTGGCCACTCCAGCTCGAGGCTGCACCGGTCTGATTAAAACAGTGCGCGCGGAGAGCCAGGAACCCGCGCTTCTCCTCCCAGGAAAGGCGGCCGCACCGCCCCCCTCCCCCCAACACCCACCCCTCTTTCCCTCCCGACGTTCCTCCGCCTCCCCCTCCCCTCTCCACTCCCTCTGCGCCAAGCGCCCGGGCTCACTCGCCCCAAGGGCGCAGCACGAGTGAAGCCTGGGAGCTCTCGGGCTCACTGCGGCTTGAGAGGCGGATGCCAGGTGGTCATTTTCCGGCCTCCTGGGGTCTGGCGATAGTACCCGAGATGGAGGAGTCCTGGGGGCCACCAAACCCGCAGCAAAACCAGACCATTGGTGGGCTCGCTTGTTTTTGTGTGAACACGTCTCTCACTGTCGCCTAGGATCCTCCGCATCTCCAGGGTCAAAGCGGGTGCTACCAAGCCTGGCGCAGGGCTGGTGGGGGCAAAAGCTGCTAAGGCGTCTTCTATCTTCTGGGGCGCTAGATACAGAAAAACACGCAAGAGCCCACCCCCACCCCAACAGCCACCCCCACACAGTCACCCCCGTGAGGCGTGGCGCGCACCACGCTGACTGCGAAGGGGCTGTTGGTTTCCTATCCCGCCAGTCCCACGGTGAATCCCAAATTACTTTGTTAGGTAATTAGAAAGTGTTGATAATTATTTCTTTCATAATTTAGCGGTGTGACGGGAACGGGGAAATGATCTTGTGAAAGTTCACACGTGCAGATGTATTAGTTACTGATTCATTTGATTAAATGGTAGTCTCAAGTGCTCGGATCCGCAGCTGAAGGCGCCCCATTAGCATAACACTGATGTTTAATTTTCATACGCATAATTAGCCATATATTTAACACTAATAGCAACATGCAGCCTTTCAGCGTTAAACAGCCCGGGATTTGATCTGGCCTGAGCTGAACCTTCGCCGATGCACCTTCCCCTGTCTAGAGTGCGCAATGATCACAGGACAAACCTCTGTAATCAAGCACATTTTGGCAGAGGGAACACCAATAAAAATGAACATTCAAAACAAATTACATTGGTGCTGTCGTTACAGATATCAGCAGAAGGGGTTTCTCTTTTTTAACTTCTGTAGCAGCAGCTGCTGTCCGCGGAATTCCTCTCCTTTGGTTTAAGGGTGCGATGTTGGGGGTAGAGATATTTCAGGCAGCGTGGTCGGAGCAAAAAGAAAAACAAAAGCCAAGCAAAACAAAACAACCAATCCTCCAAACCGATAATGGGTTTGCCAGCGTTTAAAAAAGATTTTTTTCTTTCTTTTCTTCTTTTTCTTTCTTACTCCCCCACCCCCTTTTTTCCCTCTTAATCATCGAAGCACACGGCGAGGCTTTGTAGCAACAACCGGCTAACGACTCGGCCACCAGACAACTCCCGGAGCCGTTTCACTCCTCTTTATTTCCGTATTGCACTTGTGATTTTAATTGCTCTTTCCTAGTGCCTGTTTTGGGGTGTGGAGTGCGGTACGCCCTGCAAAGCAGCCGATGCCGCCCTGGCCGCTGGTCTCCCGCGCGCCTCGCGGGCCATGCCCACGTAAGTGATCGGCGCGGCTGGCGCGGGGTCGGGGTTGGAACCGAGGGAAGCAGGGCTGGCGATTCCGGGTACTCTGGGCAATGGGCAAAGAAACCCGACGGCTGGGCTGCCCCGGGACGGTTTCTTCTAGAGAACTGAAGGAATAGGGGAAGGGGCAAGAGGCGGCCGCAAGTCGCGACAGTTCCCAGGATCTCTGCTGTTCGCATCTGGAGCGGGGATCCAAGTCTTTCGCACGGCAGAGACCGGGCTGCATCCAGGGAACAAAGCACCCGCACGGGAACGGTTTCAGAGCCGGGGTTATTTTTTAAATGTCTTATATCTGGGCGACGGAATGTCTACACCCTGGAATTACTTCTTAGCCCTAGAGAAGCAGATTCGCGGAAGGGTGGCTGAACCCGGGCCCTCGGGCTCCGTGACGCCTGGCCTTGACTCCATGTGCGATTTTCTCCCTAAGAGCCCAGGGTGCCTCCATCCCAACCCCTACTGCTAAGGCGACACCTGTTCTGAAACACCAGTTTGCTTAGATCTTCGCCTAAGGGAAGGAAACAAAACTCTCCCATTTATCCTGAGCGCCCCGGATTCCCGGTAGAACCCGCTGGAGACTCTACGGACCGGGTGCCTAGTGGTGGCAGCAGTAGTTACGCAAGGCTGGAAGCCTGGCCACCCGGGGTGAGGTTTGCGGCCAGTTCATTTGGCTCCGGTTGAGGGCTGGGGCATGGACAAGGAATTCTAAAATTTGCTTCCTAATTTCAGCTTCAAAGCATGCTAAGCGGAGTTCGATCTAATTCAAGTTGATTTCCTGTGGAGCTGCTGGCTATTGGCTGGTACTAGTATAGATACATATATATATATGTATAATATTTAAACTTTAGTCACTTTAATAAATGGGATTATAAAGCTGTCCCATAAATACCTCCACCTCCGAAAAATTACTGCACAAGCAGCATATTATCCCAGTGGTTGGTCAAATTCTGTGGTCCTAATGAAATTATTCTTGGGGGAATCTCAGGGTAAATGGATCCATAGATAAGATATTGGCTACTTCTCGCAATCTGCCTCATCTAGGAGAGAAGTGAAATTATTCTCTGGCAAAACACTCCCAAGACTATCTGGGCCTTGTTCCTCTCTAGAAAGTCTGGTTGTTCTGGGGCAGCAGCATTGATGTCTAGACCTTTGCTTAGCCAAATTTCCAGCATCCCTAAAGTTTTTCTGTGGATCATGTAAAGCTTCAACCCCTCCCTTATCTTTTCCAACTCTCAGATCCACTAGAATGGAATCACCTCTGTCCAAATCCTACATCCCTGGATGCAGAGAAAGGAAGCTGGAAGGGTTGGAGGATGTCCAAGAGAATCCCAAGCTCAGGGGAAAGCTCAAACGAGCCGCTTTTCCAAGCTCGCTCATTGATAAGTATCAATTACAGGTGTCCACATTTTGTTGGTGCTCTGGAGCTGAGCCTAATCTTTATTTAGTGGATGGCAGCTTTGTAAAACCCGCTTCCATAGAAACAAGACTCAGCACAGCCACTGACAGACAGAACACCCTAAAACCAGAGCCAGGGAAGACTACTTTCTATGTGCCTTGCCAGAAGCCCAGCTCTCTCCACTTTAGAGCCCAGGTGTGAAGAGGTATGGGTAAGGGAAGGCAGGTTCCTCAGGATGAGAAAGAGCCTTGGGAGATGCAGAATGGGAACCCTTTAATTTTCCCCTTCTGAAGCAAGTGGAGCTGCTGGCTGGCCGAGTTAATCTCCCCAGCTCCAATCCCAACTAACTAGGCTCTTGCCCTCAAAATGTGCTGGGTCTCCAGGCATTGCTGTTCAGTGGCTAAGTTGCGGTGGACTCTTGGTGGCCCCACGAACTGCAGCCTGCCAGACTTCCCTGTCCTTCACCCATTTCCCAGTGCACTAGTGCAGGTCTGAAGAAAGCCAGGATTGGACGAAATCAATTTAGGGACGAGACCCGCATGACACTGCCCACATCTGGGCAGGTGGGGCTGATGCTCCAATTCGGACCCAAAAATGGTCTTCATTTGCCTCTTTCTGTTGGAGGGAGGATCTCTCAAAAGTAACCTTTGAGATGGCCCCGCGGAGCAGACTGAGGGCGGAAAGTGGGGTTAGGGTGGAGAAGAAGCGACAGGGGACCAGGAAAGTCGTGGTTTTGGACTGATAACCCTTGAGCAAGGGCCAGGCTCATAGTCCAGAGGCAAAGAAATGTTTGTAACTAGCCCCTCCATTCGCGGGCTAATCTTTTCATCGCAAAGTAGCTGTGAGGGGGAAAGAACCGGAAGGGCTGAGGGGCAGCTGGCCGCGGCGAGCGGCCTCAGGGTCGGCCCAAAGTGGAACCCACCAGGGCGGGGGAAAGGAGACTTTAACAAATTGCTAACAGCTAGGTTCGGGTTTTTCTTTCTGCGCGCACGTGTGAGAAGTTCAGAGACTCAAAAATTAACCACAAGACACAGTGGTTTTAAGAAGTGAAAGCTTTCTATTCGGGCAGAGTCAAGATCAGGGGATGAGAGAAGTATGCATGTCTAAACCCTCTTAGTTTTCCAAATGAGGGCGTCCCCACTCCTTTCCAGATCCGTTTCCCGCATTAGGAAAAGGCCCCTGGTGCCAGGCTCCCTCTGAAGCCGCACCGCCACATCGGGGCTTCAGATAGGAGTTCCCAAGTGCTCCCCCAACCCACCGGGTTTTCCCAAGGCGCTACTAGATGCTAGGTAGGTTACTGTGGGACATGGCCGTTAGCCTAATTCTTCTAAAAGTTCTCCAGCTGGATTTCAGGAATTTAAGAACAAGGGCTCCGGATCTCTGCGACCTTCCAACTGCTCCTCAGACCTCGTGGGGCAGTTTGGTCAGGATCTGCGCGCCCCTCGACGTGATGACAACTGTGTGCTCGAACTGGGCTGACCTGAAACACACACGAGGCAACGATGAGCTCGCGCGAGCTCGGCGGGAAGGAGCCAGTGGTAAGTTGCGGTGGACTCTTGGTGGCCCCACGGACTGTTTGGACGAAAAATGACGAAATCAATTTAGGGACGAGACCCGCATGACACTGCCCACATCTGGGCAGGTGGGGCTGATGCTCCAATTCGGACCCAAAAATGGTCTTCATTTGCCTCTTTCTGTTGGAGGGAGGATCTCTCAAAAGTAACCTTTGAGATGGCCCCGCGGAGCAGACTGAGGGCGGAAAGTGGGGTTAGGGTGGAGAAGAAGCGACAGGGGACCAGGAAAGTCGTGGTTTTGGACTGATAACCCTTGAGCAAGGGCCAGGCTCATAGTCCAGAGGCAAAGAAATGTTTGTAACTAGCCCCTCCATTCGCGGGCTAATCTTTTCATCGCAAAGTAGCTGTGAGGGGGAAAGAACCGGAAGGGCTGAGGGGCAGCTGGCCGCGGCGAGCGGCCTCAGGGTCGGCCAATGTGGAACCCACCAGGGCGGGGGAAAGGAGACTTTAACAAATTGCTAACAGCTAGGTTCGGGTTTTTCTTTCTGCGCGCACGTGTGAGAAGTTCAGAGACTCAAAAATTAACCACAAGACACAGTGGTTTTAAGAAGTGAAAGCTTTCTATTCGGGCAGAGTCAAGATCAGGGGATGAGAGAAGTATGCATGTCTAAACCCTCTTAGTTTTCCAAATGAGGGCGTCCCCACTCCTTTCCAGATCCGTTTCCCGCATTAGGAAAAGGCCCCTGGTGCCAGGCTCCCTCTGAAGCCGCACCGCCACATCGGGGCTTCAGATAGGAGTTCCCAAGTGCTCCCCCAACCCACCGGGTTTTCCCAAGGCGCTACTAGATGCTAGGTAGGTTACTGTGGGACATGGCCGTTAGCCTAATTCTTCTAAAAGTTCTCCAGCTGGATTTCAGGAATTTAAGAACAAGGGCTCCGGATCTCTGCGACCTTCCAACTGCTCCTCAGACCTCGTGGGGCAGTTTGGTCAGGATCTGCGCGCCCCTCGACGTGATGACAACTGTGTGCTCGAACTGGGCTGACCTGAAACACACACGAGGCAACGATGAGCTCGCGCGAGCGCCGGCGGGGAAGGGAGCCACCCGCGTTGTCGGATGAACCTTCCCTTCCAATACAATTTAAAAGCAGCCAGGCAGAAAGCAAACACCTTTGATTGTCCAAGGAGACCACAGTCCAGGAGTCCTCCAGCACTTTAAATTCAGGGGATCCCTCGGTTATAATTGGCTCTGTAAGAAGGAAAATATTTACTGCAGTGATCTAATCAGATTCTTGTCAAATATTGTTTCGGCTGATTATCAAAAAAAGAATAAGAAGGCTCTCCCCTCTCCCCACCCCCAGTGCTTCCCCCCACAGGTTCATGTTGTCATCTCGCAAGCGCTGATAATTGATGTTGCTTACATAGTATGCTACAAACGAAACAGTAGGAAGAGGAAACTCTATGGCATTCAAAAATGTATGAAGTTGCCTAGTTCATAATTTTTAGAGAAAAAAGGGCATTTTAATCAAGCCTTAATTAGGACCCTGTGGATAATAACCACCCAAACACCAGTCCCTCTTATAAATATCAGTTGTTTTTTTTAAAATATTTGAATTTTTAAAACACGCTCCAAATGTTCATTAATCAGCAAATAACAATTTTCTTATTTCAGTCTAATTGCTTCTCCATTAAGCCCCACAGTCAGAAATATGATGCCTTCGGGGGTTTTAGGTGATTGGAATTTGGTGGTGACACCAATCACATGATCAGCCAGGAATGGGTGGCCAGAGAGTATACGCCACTTGCTGACAAGGGAGCAAGGGACATAATCGCCTCTAGTTACTGGGTGATAATGAAAGAAAAAAAAGCACGACAAAAACCCAAACAGCACATTATGTTGGTAAAAGAATTAAAGGTTGGGCAGCTGCCGTCTCCTAAATGTGTCAGTAAGTATCTGATTTAGGAAGATGGGGCTTGAGGATATTATTTAATCAGGTTTACGATGCATCTGAATTATTTCATTATGCTGATTGGTTTTATTAGTCCTTGACTGGACTGCCTGGTCTAGGCCAGCACCATGCTTCCCTGCTCTCTGAAGAGGAACTTAGCACTGACCTATGGTGAATGCCATGCCCTCCTGCATGAGTAGATCGCTGTCATTAGCTGTAAGACAAAAATACAACGGGTGTGGGCTGTGGGAATAGGACGTGGAGAGAACAGAGAGAAATGGGATTAGAAGGGTTTGGCTGCTCACAAGACGTGGTTATTTTCTTTTTCTTTTAGGAAGAGGTTTCTAGAATCTTCGTTGGTGGCTACCACCCAGCGGCTAAGCACAGGGCTCCTGGGCCTCAGCCTCTGCATTTTCTGAGCTTGGGGTCAGGGCCCCTAGGAAGGGGGCACCAAGGCTGAGGAGTCGCCTGGGTACTCAAGACACTTTCTTGGCTCTCCTCTCCTCTGGCCACTTGCTCTGAGGTTGGCTGGCTTTGCTAGGTCCTTGCCCTCCAGCCGAAAAGGAAAGACATCTTGGGAACTGAGACAAAGGGAAGGCAGGTTGGCAGGAGGCAAGAACAGAGGTGACTTGAAGTATTCCCAGGGCTTGGCGCTGGGTGGGGACTCACTTGAGCGGCTCTTTCTGCACTCCAGTCGGGCCTCTTAGGAGCTGCCTCAGGTGATCTGCAGAGTGACTAGCGATCTTCCAGGGAGAGGATTCCAGGCAGTAGTTCACCTAGGGGCTGCTCCCACCCCTGAGCCCCAGGACCAACTTTCCTTTGGTCTCTGTCCAGGTATGCATGCCTCTTGGGGATACTCCAGAGAACTGCTTCTATCTCTAACCCAAATCCCCCACCCCTCTGACCCACCCTTGCCTTTTCACTGTAAGGTGCACATCTAGGCTGTGAAAAACAGGAGACTCTGGGTATAATCTAGAAATCACTAAAGAGTACACACTGCTAAATACATCAGCTGTCAACGCTGTGTAGGATGTAAGAAGTTTAACCACAACAGTCAGCGGTTAGAGAAGGGGGTAGAAAAAGGAAAACAGAAAACAGTCATATGTGCATGCTGCTGGGACACTGATGCAGTGGTGTTCTGTTTTTAGTAACTTTTGCTAGACAAATATCCCTTGTGCCTTCCAGCCATCAGCTTTCAGAAGAAAACAAAAAGCAAAACAAACCTTACTTGAGGATTGAAATGGCAGGGCTCTAATTCAGTAACATGGTAAAGTGCTGGTTACGATTAAGTAGGACCCGCCCTCACACACACACATATTCATAGGAAAGGATGATAATGTGAATTTCAAGTTGCAGCAAAACTGCTTTATCTTGATTTCATTCAATAAGCAGGTCCCAAACTGACTTTCTTACCATGATGCCAGATTTCTGGATGTCCATGAAAGTAAGATCCTATCCCATGTCCCACAAAATGTGGACAGACTTGCAAACCATTCTGATGAGTTATCTGGCTTTAAAAGTGACCAAACAAAATATTTAATTAAATTGGATCATTTTAAATTCATACATAGATAAGACAAAGTCACTTCAAAGTATTCTCTGAAAAAGAAAAAAAAATCAGTCCTATTCAGAGGCATCTGGTAACAATTTTTTTTCATTATTCTGGAAAATTTTAAAATTGTGTCACAGCTTGTAACAACTCCCTTTGGATCCATGAAGAAAAAAGATGTATATAACACAATAGTTTGCTTCAATTACTTTACTACAGCATTCAAACAAGGTCACTTTTAGACAATCAGCGTGCATGCATACATATATAGCTCAATATAACCACAATATATGTGCAGGTAGTGCAGGTCATACAAGCCTACCTGGTTTGAATGGGGTGTCACAAAAAGACTGTACAAATTATTACTGATTGGGGAGTCCAACAAAACATTAAAATCTGAAATATGACTTCTGTAACCCTTATTCTGGTCTATTTCAAAAAATCAAACATTTTACAAACAGACACACTTATACAAAAGGTCACATCTGCTTTCTCGATATTCTTGAAGCACTCCAAACCTCTGTGATTATTTGGGGTTTCTTCTCAAGACCTAGACCATTAACAAAATTCATTTAAAAATGTTTTTTAATTGCTATGATGTTTAAGAAAAGCTAGTATTGTGATTTCTAATTTTTAATGCGGCATTAGTTACTTCTACATGCAAATCTTTTGGATACCATTTATTCTGTATAAGTGAAACCTCAGAATCCAATCCTAAGATCTTCATCCACAAGATTAAGAAGTTGTTCTGGAAATCAGGTGAAGACATTTATTCCTGGGCACACCAGAAAGACAAGAACATACATACTGGTAACAATTTGTATTTTCATGTGGGTGAAAGGTAAAGTGCCTTAACCCTAATCATAATAATGGATTGGGATTTATAGGACCACTATTTAAATGCTTAACCAAACCAAAATTATTGGATCCCAAACTAGTTTTCAACAACCCTTTCATTTGATTTACCATGAACTCAAAGGCAGTTAGTCAGCTTCTTTATGAGCATTCCTGTCAATATACTTGTCTCTAGATATTTTAAACCTTCCTCTCCAAAACTGTAAAATGTCTTCACTTAGGCCAGGATGTCACCATAAAGAGCAGATGGGCAGTCTCTCATTCAGATTTAATTTCCGTGTAACAGTGCAGGGGTAGGTGAGCTATATATGTGCTCAGGAGAGAAACAGTAAATGAATGCTTGTATCTAAGTTGTGCTTTGTGGTTATATTTATTTCTGTGTGTCTTTTTACTCTGGACAGGAGGTATAACACATTTTCCAAGTTATTTCTATTTGTACCATATACTTCTTGAATAGAAACTCCAGATGGAGAGTAGAGAGAGTGGAAGAGAGATTATTCAGTGATATACAGATCTAGGTTTCTCTTTTTTTATAAGAATAGGTCCTATCTACCCATCTACCCATTATGTTATCTATGTCCCAACAAACCTCAGTAATTCTAAGAGGACTCATTACAAACTGTTCTATTTTCTTCTCTTGAAAAAAAAACGAGTTTTTTTTTTTAAACCACATGGCTACCTCATTAAATTTGGCCAATTTGATCTATGTCAAAAAAGTTCAGGCTCAGACACACTTATACAAAAGATTGCTGATACTGAAGCACTCCTCGTGATTTTTGGGAGACCTAGACCATTAACAAAATTCATTTAAATGTTTTTAATTGCTATGATGTTTAAGAAAAGCTAGTATTGTGATTTCTAATTTTAATGGCATTAGTTACTTCTACATGCAAATCTTTTGGATACCATTTATTCTGTATAAGTGAAACCTCAGAATCCAATCCTAAGATCTTCATCCACAAGATTAAGAAGTTGTTCTGGAAATCAGGTGAAGACATTTATTCCTGGGCACACCAGAAAGACAAGAACATACATACTGGTAACAATTTGTATTTTCATGTGGGTGAAAGGTAAAGTGCCTTAACCCTAATCATAATAATGGATTGGGATTTATAGGACCACTATTTAAATGCTTAACCAAACCAAAATTATTGGATCCCAAACTAGTTTTCAACAACCCTTTCATTTGATTTACCATGAACTCAAAGGCAGTTAGTCAGCTTCTTTATGAGCATTCCTGTCAATATACTTGTCTCTAGATATTTTAAACCTTCCTCTCCAAAACTGTAAAATGTCTTCACTTAGGCCAGGATGTCACCATAAAGAGCAGATGGGCAGTCTCTCATTCAGATTTAATTTCCGTGTAACAGTGCAGGGGTAGGTGAGCTATATATGTGCTCAGGAGAGAAACAGTAAATGAATGCTTGTATCTAAGTTGTGCTTTGTGGTTATATTTATTTCTGTGTGTCTTTTTACTCTGGACAGGAGGTATAACACATTTTCCAAGTTATTTCTATTTGTACCATATACTTCTTGAATAGAAACTCCAGATGGAGAGTAGAGAGAGTGGAAGAGAGATTATTCAGTGATATACAGATCTAGGTTTCTCTTTTTTTATAAGAATAGGTCCTATCTACCCATCTACCCATTATGTTATCTATGTCCCAACAAACCTCAGTAATTCTAAGAGGACTCATTACAAACTGTTCTATTTTCTTCTCTTGAAAAAAAAAAAACAAACGAGTTTTTTTTTTTTTTTTTAAGGCTCTAACTGATTGGCAGGCATCACAGCTACATGGTAAATGTGTGCTACAGCGGCAATCTTCATTTTAATTTCTGATGAGAGGAGAGGAAGAAAGCCCACTATGAAAAAACACTTGGGGTTCCCCCCATACCTCTCATTCCTCTTCATAAAAGAAGCCGTGCAATTACTAGGTGGCTAAAGATATTTGAGTGCATTTTACAACGATTTACTGCCTAGATCCTGCTGGAACTTCTGGTTATAGGCAGATCATACAATGTATGGGTCATGGATGCAAAGGTCAGAGGATTTCACAGTCATGTTGGAAAGAGGAAAAGAACAGGACACATTTCCTCCAGTTTCTTGGCTGAGTACCCATCTCGGTGCTTGATTCTCAGGAATAAATAAAAACTCCTGTCTGCTGTTTAGAGTATTTTCCTTTTGGATTGGGAGTTAGCTTTTTAACACATATTTTCTGGGACTGAATGGAACAAAGTCTCATTCATGTTTCTAATGACTGTTGAATAGCATGTCCCTTCTATTATTCTACCATGCACTGTTCTTCTCTTTGAGAATATAAGGGAAGTCTAAGATGATTCTCCCTGATTCTAAGGCTTAAATCTAACTTCATGGAAACCATCCAAGGGATCTATAGTGGCGAATCCTGCTCCAGTGTGAAATCAAGTACTGGAAACCCTCCTTGAGCCACGGCAAACTGGAGCATGCCAGCTTCTCTTGACTGGTGTGTTGGGGGAAGTGGAAGCTTCTGGGTGGGCAGTGGTGCCAAGGAGTGTCCGATTGCTCCCCAACACCAGATTGTGACCTGTTTCTGAGCATGAGGATCTCCTTTCCTTGGACGTTACACAGATGGAATCTGCCTTCTTTTTGCTGAAATCTGCTGAAAAGAACTCTCCTAGTATCAGCTTCTCTGTTCTGATTTTCTCTAACTAAAAATTCTCTAAGACAGCTGCTTACTTATGCAAGCCTTGGCCACATTTATGATTTGGAGCCCTTCATATGGAATATTTGGGGAGGAGGAAAGAAATGTAGAAAAGTAGTTTATGAACTTACTTGAAAATGATTCTGTATTTTTACAGTTCACATTTCAGGTCCAGTTTAGAGTTGAAGGAGAAATCTCTCTCAAGAAATTTTCATCTTGTGACCATTCTCTTAATAATTCCCTTTCATGAGATAGTTTTCCTCAATTGAAATTTTGTCTAGACAAAGTAAAATTCTTGATACATTTAAACCATATTTTATGACCAAGAATACATTCCCTAAGGGGGCAGGGGAGTACTATATTTAAGTTTTCACTCTTCTAAAGAAATAAAAATGCACATGGAAATAGTTTTATTACCATTTTTACATGAATTCTATCAATAGCACTGATTTCCAAATGATCACATCTCTAATTAAAGGATCTCAAATGGCACCCTATTTTCTAAGTTACGGAATTTTACTTTAGTTTTTCCACATTTTTTATTTTAAGCAGTAGTCTTTGAATGCAGGAATGCACAAATTCAAGGATTCCCTGTAATGACAAGGAATGTTTAAGTACAATTAGTAATATTTTTGAAGGCCAACAACTGTTTTCCAAAAGAGTGGTACATTTTTTTTGTTTCAAACTGTATCATAAATTAGTGTATTTTTCTTACAATGGTGCTGAAGTTTTATTTGAAGCTTTCTGTTTCTGAAAAGCAGACATGATGGATTGAAATAAAAGATAATTTATTGCAATGCTTACTTTCATGTGCAGAGAGAAGCAGTGTAATTGTAATTTACAGTAGCTGTCAAGAAAAATCCATCACAGATGACATTAAAATGACTTATTTTGCCTGAGCCACTTATTGTTTAAATGTGCATAATCTAATAGAAAGAGATTATTTTTTAAAAATCTGCTTTATATTCTTCTAAGTTAATATCAAAACATATACTTATAAATTAAACATTAAAAACCATTCATTGATACTCTCATCATGACATTTACAAGTATAAGTTTAAATTATTTTTGATTGAATTGTCACATACTTGTGATGCATGAATCTACACATTCACAACATATGAATGTACAGTTCATATTATCTAGGGATAAGTACAAAAATACAGATTTAGAAATATTTTAAACCCAGTGGAGGTCCAGTGAGCATAATAAAGCTGTAACCGAAAGGTCACTAGCCATCCCTCTCAAGGTGGAAGGGCACAGAGAGAACTCTTAGCCAGTACTTCTTCGGAGATATCATCCTATCCTTTAGGTTTCAGAGAATTTCAAAATCTCCTATAAAGACTATCAGGTTTTGGTGATCTGATACTACTAAAAGATGCTTGAATGTTCTTTTCATGGTGTATCAGAAGACGGAGGCTATGCAAACGATGGTGAATATCTTAAAATAAATGAGGCTGAGTTGAAAGCTGTTTGTAAACCTCTGGTCTGTAATGATTCCAAGTACTTCTGGCTTAAAGGTGGAGAGTGTTTATTTACTCCCTTGAGACTGTAGCTGAATAAGAAAAGGCGAAATAATAGATGTCCAGAAATACTGCCTGAACACATCAGAACAAACATTTCTTAGACTCAGGTCCAGTTTCCTCCTCAGAGGCAGACACAAGCCATCTGAATAATGAACTGCATTACGATAAGGGAAAAAGTTCATTGTCTACGTTATTTTTCACATAGTTTTGTCAGGGACTGATCTGGTTTTCAAAGGAGCTTGTACATGCAAATTCATCCTCTTGGAAAACTGACCTTTGCATCCAGATAGCTAAAATCCAATGTCACTTTCAATTTTACTCTTCTTCTTCTTTTTTAATGTAGCTAGAATTAATGTAGTGAATATGTAATGAAATGCATTATCCTGCATGGAGATTTATCAGATTTTCTGACTGAATGCTATGCTTTGCTAGTACTAGCTGGAGTTCACCTGCATGTTGGTGTGGCGTGTGGCTCTTTTTTGTAAAGAGTTAAGTCGTATACAAAAAAAGGGAACAAAGGTCAGCACCCAGCCGCCACTTGAATGTGAGATTTTTCTTTTTATTCCCCTTGATGTATACTAGGCTCTGTGTTATTAGTCTTAATGATGGAAAATTGTAGTGTTGATACAAATCTTTTTTTCAAAGTAGTAGGCGGGAGCTCCATTTGTTAGTAAGTTTTTTTGTGACTAAAAGCCACGGACAGTACATTTATGTAGCAGTAAAAGGCCTAGATGCTCTTTCCATAGCAGAGCTAATTATTCCTACTGTGACCTTACTGATCTAGCCTGTTCCTCGTACATCTCATCTGCACGCCTGTTCCTCTGGGTAGATGGTGTCAGAGAATATGAAAAACCCTATAATGAAACCATTTTCATGATGGAGAAAGGCTACTGGAGTTGCACTTGCTACAAAGAGGCTCAATTATATGAGTAATTGTGATAATTTTCTACATTCATAGCCTTCAATGGGGAAAAAAGAATGAGAGCCACAAAGGAAAATTACTTTAACAAGAAAGTACAGAGAGTAAAAATGGAAGAAGAGACAAAAAAAGGGGGAAAAAAATAACCAGAAAAAAAAGTTTAAAAAATAGATCTGGAGGGAGGAATAGCGAGACAGGGAGAACAACAGAAATGCTCAAAAGCCCATGTGCAGCTGTGTTGCACAATTAAATTGAATTTTTTTTTCTGCCGTTGATGAATGTGACTACTGCAAATGTGCCTCTGTAGTTAGCTATCATTTGTTGTTCCGTGACAGGAAAAGGATAATTACCTCTCAGAGAGAATCAAAGGCTGACATGCCCTTTAGACACAGCCATGAATGCAGAGCTCGATAGAATGCCTGAATAAGAATCTAGTGTTCTCTGCCCCCTTCTGCTGAAGAATAAATTTTGTTAAAATGCAAGAGCACCACCAGTAAATTTGTTGAACCCTAGGTGTTCAAAAATATGAGGTACCTCTATCGACTCATCCCATTTGCAAAAATAAAACTGCATTTTGAATTCATTTCTATTATATTCATGGACAGTAAGATAGTGAGATATGCATTAAATTTCTTTTCCCAGTAGGGGTCTGATTCAACATTTCCTATGAAAGAACAGAGAGACACTATCCTTTTTTCCCAGGCTAGTTAGCCTATAATTTAAAACTGTCAAAAACACAATTTTGTTCAAAGTCTTCAATAAAAGCTTCTCCGATAGAACCCAAAGAGATTTTACTAAAGTTTGATTCAGACAGTGTTACAATATTTTTAAAGTCATAAATACATTTAACTGATATTTTACTGCCTTTTTTCTTAAAGTATTCGAAGGCTTATGAAGAAAAAAGGCAGCATCTTTTCAAGGTGACTAAGCCCTCCATCCTTCAGACAAATGCCAAGTATTCAGTGGTTCATATTAATGAGAGCAGTACTTTAAAAGGTACTGATGTAACCAACTTTAACAAAATGTTACTTTTAAATGAAAACACATATTCTGCATGTCTACTTCAAAACAGTTATGGGTGAAAAAAGAGGTCTCAAGTAAGTAACAGATTGCAAAGAGAAGTCTTGAATTCGGAAAATACACATACTCTCAAAAAGCAAGCATAGAAGGCTGCGTGGAAAGTAAACAATGGTTTATAGGAAAAATGAACCAGACCAAAAAAGACAAAAAAAGATAGATCAGCCTTTCGGGCTGTTTGCTAAACCACAAATTTGAAAGGTAAGCTTTGCTTGAGCTAAGACTTTTTATCTATTACAGGAACACTTCCACTTCATGCCTTTACAAAATCTAGCTTTGCTCCTATAGCCTATTCAAGAATTGGGATATTTATTTCTTTTAGGGACTCTTACCCATTTGGTGTGATTTTGAATATAGGAACACTACAGACCAACAAGTCAAGCTAAAACTAGAGCAGTCATATAAATATTGCTTACTTCTTCTATAAGTTTCTTTGTTAACCAGATATAATTCACTTTTTTGAAACCTTTTTTTTTTTTTAATTTTTTTTAACTCAGGGAACAACACTGCAGCTTGGCAGTTCACATACTGATATCAGACTGAAATGATGATTCTGAATCATAAAACATGTCATCAACTTTACACCGAGCCACCAATAACCTTCGTACCATCTGCCAACCCTCCCTTTATCTGTCAATGTAAGGCTTACCTGATTGTGTTTCCAATGACAGAGAAGGGAGCCCCCGCTCTGCAAGCTGCAATTGCTTCATCTCTACACCTCCTGGCCCCTCTACAACGCTGTCCTTTTTCCCAGGCTAGTTCTATAATTAACTGTCAAAACACAATTTTGTTCAAAGTCTTCAATAAAAGCTTCTCCGATAGAACCCAAAGAGATTTTACTAAAGTTTGATTCAGACAGTGTTACAATATTTTTAAAGTCATAAATACATTTAACTGATATTTTACTGCCTTTTTTCTTAAAGTATTCGAAGGCTTATGAAGAAAAAAGGCAGCATCTTTTCAAGGTGACTAAGCCCTCCATCCTTCAGACAAATGCCAAGTATTCAGTGGTTCATATTAATGAGAGCAGTACTTTAAAAGGTACTGATGTAACCAACTTTAACAAAATGTTACTTTTAAATGAAAACACATATTCTGCATGTCTACTTCAAAACAGTTATGGGTGAAAAAAGAGGTCTCAAGTAAGTAACAGATTGCAAAGAGAAGTCTTGAATTCGGAAAATACACATACTCTCAAAAAGCAAGCATAGAAGGCTGCGTGGAAAGTAAACAATGGTTTATAGGAAAAATGAACCAGACCAAAAAAGACAAAAAAAGATAGATCAGCCTTTCGGGCTGTTTGCTAAACCACAAATTTGAAAGGTAAGCTTTGCTTGAGCTAAGACTTTTTATCTATTACAGGAACACTTCCACTTCATGCCTTTACAAAATCTAGCTTTGCTCCTATAGCCTATTCAAGAATTGGGATATTTATTTCTTTTAGGGACTCTTACCCATTTGGTGTGATTTTGAATATAGGAACACTACAGACCAACAAGTCAAGCTAAAACTAGAGCAGTCATATAAATATTGCTTACTTCTTCTATAAGTTTCTTTGTTAACCAGATATAATTCACTTTTTTGAAACCTTTTTTTTTTTTTAATTTTTTTTAACTCAGGGAACAACACTGCAGCTTGGCAGTTCACATACTGATATCAGACTGAAATGATGATTCTGAATCATAAAACATGTCATCAACTTTACACCGAGCCACCAATAACCTTCGTACCATCTGCCAACCCTCCCTTTATCTGTCAATGTAAGGCTTACCTGATTGTGTTTCCAATGACAGAGAAGGGAGCCCCCGCTCTGCAAGCTGCAATTGCTTCATCTCTACACCTCCTGGCCACCTCTACTAACTTTTTACCACATTCATCCACATTGCCCACCAAAAATGTTTCAGAGGTGTCTCCATGGTAGCCATTGTAGTAAACCTAAACACAGGCAGAAATTCACAAATGTGTCCTTGTTTAAAAATCTACTCTCCTACAGTCGACCTTGCATTTCTTTATATATTAGTAGATTTGTGTGTTTCACCCTTCCAGAATTATTAAGTTTACTTAGAAAAAGAAGAAGCAATAACCTTACAGAAATTATGAAGAAGACACACAACAATATTACAAAAGTTTAAATAAACATGTGACTAGCCTGGCTCTTTCCGCACTATGATTACTAATGTTCTTTAACATTTTGAGTCCTCGTTTTATTTCTGAGACAAAATTATATATGTAAAAAAAGTGACCAAATACACTGACCCATGATTACTACAATAGGTTTAAAGAATTCAGAAGTCTTTAACACAGTGAAAAGTTTCTTCAGTGTCATAAAGATAGGTATCTTTTATTTACCAGTCCCACATTTGGAAGTGATAGATAATGACAAGAAGAAATAAGATAGACAACTCAGGGTTGTAACAGACAGAAGGAGAATTCAATTTCAAGAACTGAAGTGGCTCAATATTGGAATGCAGTAAGTTATAGAAAAATCTTGTCTGGAAGTGAAATTTTAATCAAATGTGCCAGATTAGAGAAGGTTAACAGAAAACACTACACATGGATTTTAAAAAATCAGACTATAACTAAACAGGCTTAAGAAGGAAATGACAGAAAATAGCATTTTATCTGTCTTCAATGACTCAGAAGGCCCAGAAGGATCTTGAAAGACAACAGACTCATTATAAAAATCAATAATTACCAAGCATTGTAATAAATATAGAAGGTAGAGGACACTGGTTGAATATTTATCCCCCTTTTATATAGCATGGAATCTGCTATTTTGCATAAATTTGTCCTATGTAATTAATTTTCATATTTCTCTTTCTCATGAAGTAGGATGCAGAAACTATAATAAAAAATGTTTATCTGAGCTTTTTGATTTAATACAGAATTAATCTGTATACTCTCCTGCATTAAAAAATACTCTTGTATACTCTGTGAGGGAGGCAGGAGGAGCCTTTGTCTTCACCTTTTAAGTTAGGAAACTGAGGCACAACAAATAACTTGTCAAAGGTTAGTGGCAGAATACAGAGGTAGATCCACATTAATATGATGGATTGTTGGCTACATCAAATTACCTTGGTAGCCATTGTAGTAAACCTAAACACAGGCAGAAATTCACAAATGTGTCCTTGTTTAAAAATCTACTCTCCTACAGTCGACCTTGCATTTCTTTATATATTAGTAGATTTGTGTGTTTCACCCTTCCAGAATTATTAAGTTTACTTAGAAAAAGAAGAAGCAATAACCTTACAGAAATTATGAAGAAGACACACAACAATATTACAAAAGTTTAAATAAACATGTGACTAGCCTGGCTCTTTCCGCACTATGATTACTAATGTTCTTTAA
Source organism: Tragulus kanchil (assembly GCA_022376925.1). Taxonomy (NCBI): domain Eukaryota; kingdom Metazoa; phylum Chordata; class Mammalia; order Artiodactyla; family Tragulidae; genus Tragulus; species Tragulus kanchil. The sequence continues at coordinate 269,295,960 of JAIOJX010000026.1, read as the reverse complement.
CATTTTGAGTCCTCGTTTATTTCTGAGACAAAATTATATATGTAAAAAAAGTGACCAAATACACTGACCCATGATTACTACAATAGGTTTAAAGAATTCAGAAGTCTTTAACACAGTGAAAAGTTTCTTCAGTGTCATAAAGATAGGTATCTTTTATTTACCAGTCCCACATTTGGAAGTGATAGATAATGACAAGAAGAAATAAGATAGACAACTCAGGGTTGTAACAGACAGAAGGAGAATTCAATTTCAAGAACTGAAGTGGCTCAATATTGGAATGCAGTAAGTTATAGAAAAATCTTGTCTGGAAGTGAAATTTTAATCAAATGTGCCAGATTAGAGAAGGTTAACAGAAAACACTACACATGGATTTTAAAAAATCAGACTATAACTAAACAGGCTTAAGAAGGAAATGACAGAAAATAGCATTTTATCTGTCTTCAATGACTCAGAAGGCCCAGAAGGATCTTGAAAGACAACAGACTCATTATAAAAATCAATAATTACCAAGCATTGTAATAAATATAGAAGGTAGAGGACACTGGTTGAATATTTATCCCCTTTGATATAGCATGGAATCTGCTATTTTGCATAAATTTGTCCTATGTAATTAATTTTCATATTTCTCTTTCTCATGAAGTAGGATGCAGAAACTATAATAAAAAATGTTTATCTGAGCTTTTTGATTTAATACAGAATTAATCTGTATACTCTCCTGCATTAAAAAATACTCTTGTATACTCTGTGAGGGAGGCAGGAGGAGCCTTTGTCTTCACCTTTTAAGTTAGGAAACTGAGGCACAACAAATAACTTGTCAAAGGTTAGTGGCAGAATACAGAGGTAGATCCACATTAATATGATGGATTGTTGGCTCCTAATCAAGTGTTTTTTATACTACATCAAATTACCTTGCAAAAAAACAGTGTTTTATATATTTATTCCCATCTGTAACCCAAGAGAGTACAAGTTTTGATTTTATACACAAGTATATAACATTTACCAATCAAGAGTAATTATTAAGACAAAATTGTAACTCTGAATATTTCTATAGTTGCTATTTAAGTAAAAATGTACTTTTTTTTTTAACTTTTTTTTTAAATTTATTTTTGGCTGTGCTGGGTCTTTGTTGATGTGTGGGTTTAGCTGCTCTGCAGTATGTGGGATCTTCCCAGATCTGGGTTCGAACCTGTGTCTCCTGCATTGGCAGACGGGTTCTTATCCACTGAGCCACAAGGGAAGCCCGTAAAAATGTATTTTTAAAATCTTTATTTGCCTTTTCATATTACTTTTCACTGGTCTGAAAAATGACTATGGGAAAGATTCAATACAGATGGAAAGAACACTTTTGAAAGTCTGTGGAAGTTATCTATAATTACTGTTTTTATGCACAAACTATTCTTGTTTCAGACTTCATTGCTTTAACAAATGTTTATTAAGCAACTAGTTTGGTTATCACATTATCTTTTCTTTAAATATTCAGTTTACTAGGGGGAAAGGAATGTATTTTCTTGTGATATATACAAGATGTAAACAACTATAAACTGCAATGAGTATTTTCTGATAGGTAATGGAGCCTTTCACTTAATAAAATATTTCATAAGAAATACAATTTCAGTTACTGACTTGTATGTTTCCTTGGTTCCTTCACATTTCTGTGTGTGTGTGCTCCATCACTTAGTCGTGTCCTACTCTTTGGGACCCCAGGAGGCCCACCAGCCTCCTCTGTCCATGGAATACTCCAGGCAAGAATACTGGAGTAGGTTGCCATTTCCTACTCCAGGGGATCTTCTTTTTTTTTTTTTTTTGTAAATTTTATTTTACTTTTAACTTTTACAGAGTTTTGTTGTTTACAGATATGTATGTTCCCAGATTAGTCATATGTATATCTTCCCCATCCCACCCCTCCAGACCGTCACACAAAACCCCTGCAGGATCCAGGGAATCTTCTTGACCCTGGGGTCCAACCTGTGTCTCTTTCATCTCCTGTATTGGCAGGCAGGTTCTTTACCACTGCGCCACCTAGGAAGCCCTCACATTTCTAGAAATACTGAAAATATTTTACTTTGATCATTTGAATGTTAAAAATGGAATTGTTTACTGAAAGCCTTCAGGAAACTTAGAAAAGGCATGGAGTATTCTCTTTGGGCACATTGGAAACAGGAGGGAAGAGTAAGCTGATTTCATTCAAGGCAGCAGTATTTTATTAAGGGGTGATTAGGAGAGATAATAAATGGAAAGCCTCCAAATCAGGTACAATCCAAAAGAAAAAGTGTATCATGAAAAATACGTCATTTCAGGTACACTTCATAAAATACCTCCCTCTATGTATTCTGAGTTGGAAAGAGAGCAACGATATATGTGGAACGAAAGTTCAAGTATTCTAAGTAGGACAAAGTGATATAGAAAGATGTCAACCTTGGCTATACCCCAAGACAAATTGATATGAAGAAAAAAGGCTGAATTAACTTAAACAACTGAAAATCAGACTAAACTGAACTACTGGATGCTAGTCTACCCCATTCCCTCTCCCACCCAAATTTCATGGCCTGGATATGGAATCACCCTTATTAAGAATATTTTCCCATTAACAGAGAAAATACTCCTTCAATGCTGTCTATCTCAACTAGTTCTCATCCAGTGTTTAATTTATATTTCTGTATTTAAAATATATTTATGAATCATCAGATATACAGACTTTATTTACAATCTCCATCATCCAAAGGTGCCACTGCATAATTTTTTAGTAAAGCAAACTGCCAAAGCACAAATAATCCAAGTCTGAGAACAGTGAAAGGCTAAGAAAATTAGAAAAGGTTAGAGCTTGTACAGTTTGAAGTTCCTGTGTTAAATTACTTGGGGCTGTTATTTAAAAGAAAGGCTGTTAACCATTTGGTGAAGACTTAAGTTCAAGAGAGAGAAGCACTCTGTGTGTACATTTCGAGTTCAAGGCTGTCTCTACCAGAAATGGAACACAACGTTACCTTCGCGGATTTTAATAAATCTAAGGAACACTGCTAGCAAAAGAGTTGCTGTCCAAATAGACTGACACACACAGGCCAATGTAGCCCCTAATGACAGAGTAAGATAATGACAGGCCCCACTCTAAATCAGCAGGAAGAGGAAGATCAATCTTGGCAGAGTGAAGGAAAAATGCTGGCTTTCTTCGCCTTAGCTCATCTCATACATATCTAGCTTCAGCAGCTGCCCAGTGTGGTGGGGCTCTGCATTAACTACACAGTGGATCAATAACAATTACACCTTCTCAAAAACATGACACATAGCAGGATTGGGCTGACATTTCACTTAGGCCAACATTGATCTCAGTGCATCTGATTCCAGCCCTAAATTCAAGTCAGGCCTGGGTTTACTTGGAATAAACACAGAGTTAAAGACAAAAAAGGAAACCAGCTGCTTGCGTCTGGGTCTAGAAGTAAACAGCACTTCCACCGGTGCTGTTCACATTTTCAATCCACTCTTCTTCCTGTTGCTACCAGCAATTCTGAAGTTGATCAAAGACTATTTTTTATATGATTTACTCACCGTGACATCAATGTTGATAATATCTCCATCCTGAAGAGGTCGACTGAAACATAAACAGCAAAAAAAATAGTGATAGACAGATCCCAATAAAAGGAATATAAAAATAAATACCTAATAACTACTATTACAAGCCCAGTGAGGAGTGATGATAATTCAGAATGGAGAAGGAATACATGGAAAACTGTTATCTAATCTTTAATTTAGGTTAGTCACATCATTTTACTAAAACACATAATATACAAAATCGTAATATGACCACGATATATCAATACAGACTTTACAATTGGGGCATAATTTTTTAGTAAAGCAAACTGCCAAAGCACAAATAATCCAAGTCTGAGAACAGTGAAAGGCTAAGAAAATTAGAAAAGGTTAGAGCTTGTACAGTTTGAAGTTCCTGTGTTAAATTACTTGGGGCTGTTATTTAAAAGAAAGGCTGTTAACCATTTGGTGAAGACTTAAGTTCAAGAGAGAGAAGCACTCTGTGTGTACATTTCGAGTTCAAGGCTGTCTCTACCAGAAATGGAACACAACGTTACCTTCGCGGATTTTAATAAATCTAAGGAACACTGCTAGCAAAAGAGTTGCTGTCCAAATAGACTGACACACACAGGCCAATGTAGCCCCTAATGACAGAGTAAGATAATGACAGGCCCCACTCTAAATCAGCAGGAAGAGGAAGATCAATCTTGGCAGAGTGAAGGAAAAATGCTGGCTTTCTTCGCCTTAGCTCATCTCATACATATCTAGCTTCAGCAGCTGCCCAGTGTGGTGGGGCTCTGCATTAACTACACAGTGGATCAATAACAATTACACCTTCTCAAAAACATGACACATAGCAGGATTGGGCTGACATTTCACTTAGGCCAACATTGATCTCAGTGCATCTGATTCCAGCCCTAAATTCAAGTCAGGCCTGGGTTTACTTGGAATAAACACAGAGTTAAAGACAAAAAAGGAAACCAGCTGCTTGCGTCTGGGTCTAGAAGTAAACAGCACTTCCACCGGTGCTGTTCACATTTTCAATCCACTCTTCTTCCTGTTGCTACCAGCAATTCTGAAGTTGATCAAAGACTATTTTTTATATGATTTACTCACCGTGACATCAATGTTGATAATATCTCCATCCTGAAGAGGTCGACTGAAACATAAACAGCAAAAAAAATAGTGATAGACAGATCCCAATAAAAGGAATATAAAAATAAATACCTAATAACTACTATTACAAGCCCAGTGAGGAGTGATGATAATTCAGAATGGAGAAGGAATACATGGAAAAACTGTTATCTAATCTTTAATTTAGGTTAGTCACATCATTTTTACTAAAAACACATAATATACAAAATACGTAATATGACCACGTATCATCGCTGTTTAAAAATCTACTCATTCTCAACAAAATATACTTATGAGTTACCTTAATTTTTCAAAGAGCCAAAACAATAGTAGATGGTTAAAAATTTGAGATGGTAAAAGAAATATTTAATGTTCAGCCACTTTTTTGGATTACTTATTGCTTTCACAAACATTAAATGGTGGTATTATGTCCATTTAGAAACAAAATACTTCAAAATTACTGCTTTACCATAATCAGTTTCCAAAGTGTGCAGGTGGGTTTCAATTAAACTATAGTGTCTTTCAACGTATGTTCAGTTCTTAGTTTCATGTTTTAGTTTCCAAAGGAACAATACATTATTAAGCAATGAATACCTGTCAGGAATACCATGACAAAGCACGTTGTTTACAGAGGTACAAACAGATTTTGGAAAACCTCCATAGCCTAGAGGTGAGGGATAGGCATCGTGACTGATGATTTCCTGATGAACAAGAGCATCTATCTCTTCAGTTGTCATGTCAACCTAAAATATCAAACAAAGAAATTGTGGAGTGATAGTTGGAGGCACAGTATTTATTGACTATACTTCTAACTGCAGTGATTCCAGACGAGGTTGTACAAATCTACGGTGATAAGCTTGTGATATGACATTTTAATTAGTTATGATTAACTCTAAAATCCTACATTGCGCCTTACTGACAACTGTTGGGGTATACGATGGGTTTTTTTTTGTTTTTTTTTTTTTTAAGATTTATTTATTTATTTACTTTGGGCGGGGGTCGGGTTGGGGAGGGAGGGGAGCAGGCGGGCCACTTCTATTGGTCTTTCATTTCTCTATTTTCATTCGTCTTCGTTCTTTGGATCCTGTGGGCCTCCCATCGCGGTGGCATCTGTCGTTGCAGAGCACCGGCTCTGGGCACATGCGCTCCAGAGCTCCGGCTCGGTGATTGGACACATCAGTCCAGCTGCTCCGCGGCACGTGGGATCTTCCCAGCCCAGGGCTCGAACTGGCGCCCCTTGCACTGCAAGGCGGTGTCCTTACCCACTGGACCACCAGGGGAAGCTCTATACGATGGTTTTATGGACTGTTAGGAATTGGTCATTTTAAACTCTAAGATGCTTTTCATCATTTGTGAATCATTAAATGACACAACTCTTTTTTTGGGGGGGGGCAGCTTGGGGAGGGAGGGGGTGGACGGGTCACTTCTATTGGTCTTTCATTTGTCTATTTTCATCCGTCTTTGTTCTTTGGCTCTTGTGGGCCTCGCATCACGGTGGCCTCTGTTGTCGCAGAGCGCTGGCTCTGGGCTCATGCGCTCCAGAGCTCCAGCTCGGTAATTGGACAGATCGGTCCAGCCGCTCCGCGGCACATGGGATCTTCCCAGGCCAGGGATCGAACCTGCGCCCCTTGCACTGCAAGGCGGTGTCCTTACCCACTGGACCACCAGGGAAGCCCCGACACAACTCATTTTTAACCTGAAGATTAAAAAAAAAATGTTCCAAGGCAATTCCTTCCTCTTCCTCAATGGTTAGTGCTCTGGGCTGACCGAAGCATATAAATTCTCAAAAGAATTTTCAGTTGAGGTGACAAAGCTTGAAAAGTAGGTCAATCCACACCCGTTTTATCCCAGCAAACACTGCATGGGTCTTGCAGTAATGGCATGGAGGTTATGGATCATCACCTAAAAAACTAAGTTTGATCCATTTTGTAGACATTCTGGTTCACTAATTTTGATTTCTTTCATGCCAAAAGAAATAAATGTATTTTTCAAAAACACTTTTCCCATACTAGAAGGTATTCAATTGCTCCCAAACTAAAAGAAAACAAAAATCCAAGTTTTGTGGGCTCATGAAGACTGTCTCCATAAACTAATACACTTCTAGTAAAATTCTAAAACAAGATCTTTCATTAAAACTTAGGTTATTTCTTGGGCTTCCCTGGTGGTCCAGTGGGTAGAGAGTCCGCCTTGAAAAAGTGCAAGGAGCACCAGTTCAATCCCTGGCCTGGGAAGATCCCACATGCCATGGAGAGGCTGGATTGGTGCATCCAATGAGGAGCCAGTGCTCTGGAGCACATGCACACAGAACCAGTGCTCTGAAACGAGAGAGGCCACTGCAATGGGAGGCCCACACAGGCCAAAGAATAAAGATGGATGAAAAATAAATAAATAAAAACATCAATAAAAAGAACCCAAAAGTTTTTTTTAAAAATTAACTGTTTCTTCAACAGTTTTATGCTATTTTATATTATAAACCCATATTTTTTATATTATAGAACCATATTTTACATTATGGCTAGTTGTGTTGCTAGCACAAGTCTATCACACAGATGATAGTAAGTGTTTCATCTTTGAGTCTCATTTTCTAAATTCTGCCCACTTTTTGGAAACTATAGGCCAGTAGTCTCTTTTATGATCCTTATATTGCAGGATTCAGACTCAGACTATTCCAAAAGACCTAAATCTTGTAGTAAGATAGTTGTATACAATTACATTGCTGTATTACCTACAGCTTGGGGTATCTGGTCTGATCTTCCTTTGCAAAGCCGATGCAAGAAACTAGGAAACTACGTATGAGGCAAAGCAACTCTTCAGGGTCAAGAAATAATGTGGGAAATTAAAAGCAGAAGTTACAGGCAGGAGTAAGAGGGCAGAAGTCAAAGCTGACTGCCATAGATCAGCTGACCGAACCCAACCTGTCTCCAGAATTCTGCTACTTAACATTGAATTTGGATTTTACATGATCTCTTGAATAAACAGAAAATAACACAATCCCTTTCCCCTACCCCAAGCAAGGGTTTCCATAATTTTTAACAAATTAGATGTGTACAAAAGAAGAGTTAAAGGAAATGGGAGAAAAGTGGGGAAGGTCTGTTGCCCTTTATACAAGTCTTGCAAGGCTTGGTGAGACGTCACCTTTAAACTCTTCCCAGCCAGGAGAAGGACATGACGGGCCAGTTGACAAGCCTGGTGAAGCCCTTGAATTTGATCTTCATTCTTAACTTCTATGCTGTCTCCCCAGTCGGGTACAATGCCTGTCGTCACATAGTCTGGCTTCTTTATGTGCTTGAGGAAAAAGGATTGAAAATGAAGATCAGAACCCAGAGCATGACAATAGGATCATTTTTTCCGCACACAGCCTCCTGCTTCATGGAGCTCTGCCCTTCCTGCCGGAGCACCGACCTCCGAAGCCAGCACAACAGACCCTCCAGGCTGCCCCCGGTTCCTTCCCCTGCCCTTTTGAACTTAATGTGGCCTGATAGTGCTGCCTTTGGATGGTCTGTTAACCTTACTGTGCTTTGAGTCACACTGGACTGAAGGAGGCTTCTGGTCAAAACAAACAGGAGTTTTCTTTTCTTCTTCCTCCGACCCTGTCAGAATTGCCATTGATGAAAAAAACCCCCCTAACAAGTCTATCACACAGATGATAGTAAGTGTTTCATCTTTGAGTCTCATTTTCTAAATTCTGCCCACTTTTTGGAAACTATAGGCCAGTAGTCTCTTTTATGATCCTTATATTGCAGGATTCAGACTCAGACTATTCCAAAAGACCTAAATCTTGTAGTAAGATAGTTGTATACAATTACATTGCTGTATTACCTACAGCTTGGGGTATCTGGTCTGATCTTCCTTTGCAAAGCCGATGCAAGAAACTAGGAAACTACGTATGAGGCAAAGCAACTCTTCAGGGTCAAGAAATAATGTGGGAAATTAAAAGCAGAAGTTACAGGCAGGAGTAAGAGGGCAGAAGTCAAAGCTGACTGCCATAGATCAGCTGACCGAACCCAACCTGTCTCCAGAATTCTGCTACTTAACATTGAATTTGGATTTTACATGATCTCTTGAATAAACAGAAAATAACACAATCCCTTTCCCCTACCCCAAGCAAGGGTTTCCATAATTTTTAACAAATTAGATGTGTACAAAAGAAGAGTTAAAGGAAATGGGAGAAAAGTGGGGAAGGTCTGTTGCCCTTTATACAAGTCTTGCAAGGCTTGGTGAGACGTCACCTTTAAACTCTTCCCAGCCAGGAGAAGGACATGACGGGCCAGTTGACAAGCCTGGTGAAGCCCTTGAATTTGATCTTCATTCTTAACTTCTATGCTGTCTCCCCAGTCGGGTACAATGCCTGTCGTCACATAGTCTGGCTTCTTTATGTGCTTGAGGAAAAAGGATTGAAAATGAAGATCAGAACCCAGAGCATGACAATAGGATCATTTTTTCCGCACACAGCCTCCTGCTTCATGGAGCTCTGCCCTTCCTGCCGGAGCACCGACCTCCGAAGCCAGCACAACAGACCCTCCAGGCTGCCCCCGGTTCCTTCCCCTGCCCTTTTGAACTTAATGTGGCCTGATAGTGCTGCCTTTGGATGGTCTGTTAACCTTACTGTGCTTTGAGTCACACTGGACTGAAGGAGGCTTCTGGTCAAAACAAACAGGAGTTTTCTTTTCTTCTTCCTCCGACCCTGTCAGAATTGCCATTGATGACAAATAGCACCAAGCTTCCCAACCGCCAAATGGTTAATTAGGAACACTTTCATCTCCTCGACACAAAGATAAAATTTATGCAAAGGGTAGCCCACAACACCCTCTCCCAATGAATGTATGTAAAAGGCTGGCTGTCAAGTTCACGGACGCCTACGCATATACACTTCCCTTACACGGTGCAACTGTATCCAAACGAAGAACGAACTGGAGGACAAAATGAAATCGCTCTCTTTCCTACTTCTTTCTTTCTTTCTTTTTCCCCAAGTACATAAAAAATACTTTGAACACTTCCATAATGTGTCAAAAACAAACTCCTCCTTCCTCTAAAACTCAAAATGTTCAACTCTTATCACCCTTGGAGAAGCTTCTCTACCACTAACTTAAACCCATGGGCAGTATTCAGAAAATAAAGACTTGTCTTACACAGAGCTCCTTTCAGTCCCAAGGTTTTGCACAGCTTTTTACCAAAAACTATTTTTGGCAACTGCTATATAAGTTTTGCTGAAGAGCACCCAGTAAGGCTACATAGCAGTTGGGGACAGGAAGCTGAGGGTGATAACACCATCCAGTGAATATCACTGCAACTCTGGAAGGGCTAAGGTTAGGGTTCTGCACTTTGTGAAGTGCATCCTGCAGGATTTAAGGACCTTTACTTATTCCTGTATTCAGATGGTGCTTTCTAACACAAGTAACACCATGACTTGGGCGGCCATAGCCAAGTTGTGGGGGAGGTGAGCATCTTCCCCTCTATGGCTTCCCCACCAGCGCCCACAAAACACACCTCCTCTCCACAGCCTCACCTCCTCTCTGCTTCGATCTGGCCAGGTTCCGGGAAAATGAAGATCAGAACCCAGAGCATGACAATAGGATCATTTTTCCGACACAGCCTCCTGCTTCATGGAGCTCTGCCCTTCCTGCCGGAGCACCGACCTCCGAAGCCAGCACAACAGACCCTCCAGGCTGCCCCCGGTTCCTTCCCCTGCCCTTTTGAACTTAATGTGGCCTGATAGTGCTGCCTTTGGATGGTCTGTTAACCTTACTGTGCTTTGAGTCACACTGGACTGAAGGAGGCTTCTGGTCAAAACAAACAGGAGTTTTCTTTTCTTCTTCCTCCGACCCTGTCAGAATTGCCATTGATGACAAATAGCACCAAGCTTCCCAACCGCCAAATGGTTAATTAGGAACACTTTCATCTCCTCGACACAAAGATAAAATTTATGCAAAGGGTAGCCCACAACACCCTCTCCCAATGAATGTATGTAAAAGGCTGGCTGTCAAGTTCACGGACGCCTACGCATATACACTTCCCTTACACGGTGCAACTGTATCCAAACGAAGAACGAACTGGAGGACAAAATGAAATCGCTCTCTTTCCTACTTCTTTCTTTCTTTCTTTTTCCCCAAGTACATAAAAAATACTTTGAACACTTCCATAATGTGTCAAAAACAAACTCCTCCTTCCTCTAAAACTCAAAATGTTCAACTCTTATCACCCTTGGAGAAGCTTCTCTACCACTAACTTAAACCCATGGGCAGTATTCAGAAAATAAAGACTTGTCTTACACAGAGCTCCTTTCAGTCCCAAGGTTTTGCACAGCTTTTTACCAAAAACTATTTTTGGCAACTGCTATATAAGTTTTGCTGAAGAGCACCCAGTAAGGCTACATAGCAGTTGGGGACAGGAAGCTGAGGGTGATAACACCATCCAGTGAATATCACTGCAACTCTGGAAGGGCTAAGGTTAGGGTTCTGCACTTTGTGAAGTGCATCCTGCAGGATTTAAGGACCTTTACTTATTCCTGTATTCAGATGGTGCTTTCTAACACAAGTAACACCATGACTTGGGCGGCCATAGCCAAGTTGTGGGGGAGGTGAGCATCTTCCCCTCTATGGCTTCCCCACCAGCGCCCACAAAACACACCTCCTCTCCACAGCCTCACCTCCTCTCTGCTTCGCGATCTGGCCAGGTTACAACCACAGGCAGAAGGGCTGTTGGCGTGTCACTGAAATTCTAAAACAATACATTCACCTCATTGGAGACCTCTTTTCTTTTCTACAGAGGAAATACCAGAAACGTATTCTGGGCTCTGGTCACTTGCCCTGCCTTGTCACAAAAATGGGCCACTCACCTTCAGGGAGTATGGTATACTTAATGTGGGTTTACTACCAGAAAAAAAAAAAAAAAACGAAGCCATAAAAAGCAGGAAAGCAGGTTATCTTTGCAAGAAACTTTTATTTCTTTCAGCTATGTGCGCTCTTCCTAAATGACCCCCACACCTCCTTTACAGTGCATTTGGAAAAATGGATAGACTGTCTTTTACAGAACTATAATCTCTGAAAAAAATCAAGAAGGCTCTGAGAGAAGATGTTTTATTTAATTTACTCTGAAGGACAATTTAAAGACAGCTTCAGCAGTAACACGGGAAACATAAGAACAAGCTTTAGGGGAAAAAAAAAAAAAAAAAAAAAACCTAGTGTATTGGTTTCAAGGAATCTTTCTTAAATGATTCCAATTTCTAAAAAAAAATCAAAATTTTTTTCTTTAGAAGAGTTGAGAAACTACATACATATAATCTTATCTTCTTGGCAGAAATTTGATATGAAAATTTCATGATAGAAATTTAAATTCTAAATGAATTAAATAAGCAGTTACAAGTTCAGTGTTATATTTTTAAAAACTGAATATTACAGAACTGCAGGATGTTAAAACTTCCCAGTTTTAAATCACAGACCAAGTTTAAAAATTACGATTCAGACAGTTCAGAAATCAAAGGTGCAAAAACACTCGATCACTTCTGCAGTTAACCTTTATCTTGGCTGAAAATAGCAGCAGATAATAGGCAGCACAGTACCTTGGGGACTGGATGAGCTGAAGAGACTGCAGCCGGCAAAACTATACTGTGGGAAATCTCTCTTTGTCTCCGGAAAAAGAAATTTCTTCTTTGTTGACTGCTTGACTGCTTGTGTAAGTAGATATGATTGAGTGGTGAAGAGAAAATCCTATGACAACCTAGGAGCAGAAACAGACATCTTAAGTAAGAAAACCTACTTTGTGCGACATTTTCAGATGTGGCATTCTTGTCCATTAAATCATTATTATAATCCTTTATTGGCTCAAAAAGAAAAAGCACCAAGTGTAAAGGAAAGCAGTGATATTCTGAGTTCTAATAAAATAGTAGCACAGTATATTTATTAGCTAATGCTATGTTTACATAAATGTTTGACAATGGAAAACTCTATTCTTATGGGGAACAAACAGAAACATCTGCTAAACACCAGGTCTATAAAAAGAGCAATTTGTGCTGTGGTACTTTACACGCAGCCACGTCCAGGATGACCCTAAATTCTGGGCTATGTTTGGGTGGCTTTATATTCTTTAAAGCCGTTTTCCTTTCACGAATCCTGGACAAATTGCAAGCTGCACTTTTTGCCCTCGATAGGATTACTACTCTGTGTTAAGTTCATGTGCAGTGAGGCATTCTACTGAAATTCATTGTCATGACTGCTCAAGCCAGATAGACTTAATAGTAAAAATGTAGGGTGTAACCCTGAAAGAAAATAAATGTAGGATCCTAAAGTACCCACAACAGGAATTTAGAAATACCTATCAAAATTTTATATCCTGTGATTTGTCGATTCATCTCCTAGGACTCATATGCAATGATAGACGTGGGACGTTGAAGGGCAGCACTGTTTGTGGTAGAAAAATATGAGCAATAATCCAAATGTCCATCCGTAGGGAACTGGTTAAATATATGATGGTAAATTTGCCCAACGGAAGACAAAAAAATATAGAGATTTTAAAGAGAATAAACTAAAATATCTCCACGTATTGATGTGGGAAGAGGTCACAATACAGTGTTAGCAAATGCGGAGCGTACCTATGAAAAGCTCATTGACGTAAAAAGAGCTTATGCATTTATATAAGCTTGTAAATCCCTATAAATTTTCTGAAAATTGATATTCATCAATAGTGGTTGTTTCTGGGGTACCTGATTGGAGCTGCAGTGGGGAGGAAGACTTCCTCATTCACTCTATTTTCTTCTATACCAACAGACATTTTTTTTTTTTATCAACAGACTTCTAAAAACATTCACTTGCATTATTTTTACAATTAAAACAGTAGTTTAAAATATCCCTTACATGCCATAATTGCATGTCAGGGTTTGGCCAACCACAGTGTAAAGGGCAAACCCTGCTTGCTGCCGGTTTTCATATATCCTACAACTTGAAAATGATTTTTAAATTCACGAATGGTTGAAAAAAAATCATAAGAAAAAAATCACATTTTATAACATGAAATTATACAAATTTCAAACTTCACTTCAGTGCTCATAAATAAAGCTTTATTGGAATAGAGTGACAACTTATTTACTTACAATTAGTCATGGGTGCTTTCACATGACAGTGGCAAAAGTTGAATAGTTGTGACAGAGAACATGGGCTCACAAAGCCTAAAATATTTACTACCTGCCCCTTAGAGAAGAAGTTTGTCAACTTCTGGTCTAGAGCACTAGTTCTCAAAATGTGGTACCCAGACTAGCATATTAGTATCACATGGGGAAAACATGCAACTTCTTGGGCCCACCTCCATTTACTGACTCAAACTCTGGCATGAGCTTGGCCATCTGTGTTTACCAAACCCTCACCCAGGGCTTCCCTGGTGGTTCTGTGGGTAAAGAGCCCGCCTTGCAGTGCAAGGGGCGCCAGTTCAATCCCTGGCCTGAGAAGATTCTACATGCCGTGGAGCGGCTGGACTGGTGTGTCCAACTGCTAAGCCAGCGCTCTGGAGCGCATGCGCATGACCAGTGCTCTGCAACAAGAGAGGCTGCTGCAACGGGAGGCCCACCCAGACCAATGAACAAAGATGTATGAAAATAAATAAATGAAAGGCCAATAAAAAAGTGGCCAAAATTAAAAAAAAAAAAAAAAGGCATCTTTAAAACAAACAAACAAAAAACCCAAACCCTCACGCAGAGTAATTCTCAACTACACTAAAGTTTGAGAATTACCAGCCTAGAGGAATCTTTCAGCTGGGAAACCTAATGGAAACACAAACTGCGGGTGAGTAATGGCCCCAAAACTTGAGCTCTCTAAGTGAATTGGAAAAAGGCACAGATGCAAACAGACGCCAGTGGTCACTGATTTGGTATCCTAAGTTTCACTCAATTATGTTCTTCCAGAAGGCTGAGAGTAATACTGTTGAATAAAACTTACAGAGGTGTTTCAGGTTTTATGTTAAACAATTCCAGACAAGATGCTGCCAGGAATATCACTTTTGCTTGACAGAGGCAGGTACACATGCCCTAAAGCTTGTAAGGCACAGTATTTCCCTAAAGCCAACTCCATTGTCTCCAAGAGTGCTAGCAGGTCCAGAGGGAGCAGGGCAGTTTCCTAGAAAAAGCAGATGGCTGGAAATCAGAAGTCTTGACATCTGTCTCAGCTCTAATACTTGTCAGCCCTGCAGCCCTAAGCAAGAATCTTGTTTTGATTCTCAAGTGAAAACTAATTGGAATAAAGTAGGCGAAAGTGCCTTAGATTTAGTAGATGCTCAAAAAATGATAGTTCTTTCAAGAATACTTAAAAAAGTAAAATGAGAAAAAACAACATGGGCTTCACTATAGCTTCCAATACCAAGAACTTGTTGTTCAGTTGCATCCGACTCTTTGCGACCCCATGGACTGCAGCACGCCAGGCTTCCTGTCCTTCACCATCTCTGGGACCTTGCTCAAACTCATGTCCATGGAGTCAATGATGCCATCCAATCATCTCATCCTCTGTCATACCCTTCTCTTGCCTTCAATCTTTCCCAGGGTCTTTTCCAATGAGTCGGCTCTTTGCATCAGGTGGTCAAAATGTTGGAGATTCAACTTCAGCTTCAGTATGAGTCCTTCCAATGAATATTCAGGGTTGATTTCCTTTAGGATTGACTGGTTTGATCTCCTTGCTCCAAGGGACTCTCAAGAGTCTTCCCCAACACTAGAATTCAAAAGCATCAATTCTCCAGCGCTCAGCCTTCTTTATGGCTCCACTCTCACATCTGTACTACATCCATAGCTTTGACTATATGGGCCTTTGTTGGCAAGATAATGCCTCTGCTTTTGAATATACTGTCTAGGTTTGTCATAGTTTTTCTTCTAAGGAGACAGCTATGAAATTAGAAGATGCTTAATTTTAATTTCACCATCCATAGTTTTTTTTTGGAGCCCCGAAAAATAAGATCTGTCACTGTTTTCACTTTTTCCCCATCTATTTCCATGAAGTGATGGGACCACATACCATGATCTTAGTTTTTCAAATGTTGAGTTTTAAGCCAGAGAACTTATCATGTGTCAACTACTCTGCTGGGCCCTTTACATATGTTAACTCATTAATCTTCATGAGAACCCTGGAGGTTGTGGCCTGTTATTACTCCACTCCACAGTTGAAGACATGGAGGTACACAAAGGTAAGTAACTCCCTGAGAGTGAAGGGACACAGGTCCAGTTGCCTTCATAGAGTATATTCCTCTTCTACACATAAGAAACGTGACCTAACACAAAAGGAAACATTCTGAAAATGTAAAAAGCATCATAAAACCATTAAAAGTTACTACTATTATTTTTCTTCCCCAAAGTGGTGACAGGTTAGCCTACTCTATCCTCTTTCTCAAATCAAATTCCCTTTGCTAACCAGATACATACTTCAGGGAGGTGACTGACAGAGGTTTGGCTGGGCAGTCTGTGGTTACAGAATGGAAAATTTGGATCCCAGTTAAAGCCAAAGAAAGGTTCAGGTGGAATCAATTCATGGTTCTGGACTCCCTAATTGCATCCCTAGGTAGGACCAAAGACAAGCTCTCGAATGTTTCCCTTCTGAGAAAAGCGTGTATTATGATGACTATTAATGATGATGAGACTAATAGAAATAGTAATAGTAATAGAGGTCAACACTTAATAGCCAGTTTATTAAGCATGGTGTTGGGTGCTCTACACACGTTAGCTCTAACCAATGCTGTTAGGGAAGTGGATATCTGTCTATGTCACTATTTTATGGATGAGGAACTAAGACTACACCTCTGGTGTCCCCAGTTAGAATCCTTGAACCCTCCAGCCAGGGCTGGGTTGCCACTCCAAGCTGCCTTTCAACAGGTTGCTCAGGCTCTAGTAAATGGCACTCTTGGCCAGAGTGTGTGTTCTTTCATGGATTCAGTTTCAGAGAAAGTTTTTTTTTTTTTTTAGATTTATTTATTTATTTATTTTTTGGGCGGGGGTCGGGTTGGGGAGGGAGGGGAGCGGGCGGGCCACTTCTATTGGTCTTTCTTTTCTCTATTTTCATCCGTCTTTGTTCTTTGGCTCCTGTGGGCCTCCCATCGCGGTGGCTTCTGTTGTCGCAGAGCGCCGGCTCTGGGCGCATGCGCCCCAGAGCTCCAGCTCGGTAATTCGACACATCGGTCCAGCCGCTCCGCCGCACGTGGGATCTTCCCAGGCCAGGGCTCAAACCGGCACCCCTTGCACTGCAAGGCGGTGTCCTTACCCACTGGACCAGCAGGGGAAGCCCCAAAGAAAGTTTTTTGTTTGTTTGTTTGTTTGTTTTTTCATCATAAAAACAAAACAAAACAAAACAAAACAAAACACCATGGGACCAGCTAGCATTCAGAATGGAGGTATTTTTCATGAAAAGTCTTACAACTGATCTAACCAGGAGGCACTGTGAGGAGGCACTGTGGTAGTGAAAATAAGATAAGCTTTGAAGTCAGACAGATCTGAGTTACCAACACTTCTGAGCCCCACTTTCTTCACCATTAAATGAAGTTGTGGCTTCCTCGCCACAAGGCTGTTGTGAGAATTGGCTGAGATGACATGTATCCTTAAAGCATCTTTAAAAAGTAGATGCTGTATGGGGGAATTCCCTGATTGCCTAGTGATTAGGATTCTAGGCTTTCACTGCCATGGCCTGGGTTCAACCCCTGATTGGGCAACTGACATCCCACAAGCCATGTAGTTTGGCCAAAAAAAAGAAAAAGTAGGTACTCCATAAATGTCGATGTCTCTTTTTTTACCCTCCCAACACTCAACATGCTTACCCGTGGACTTCAAAATTTGCTTATTCTTTTATTTGACAATTAACTTACTGACCTTCTCTTATATGTCATGCTTTTGCCTCTAGGAGATCATATTCCATGGTAGGACATGTGGACAAGAATCAAATCAACAAATACATTCAGTTGTATCAGATGGTGATATTCTTGATGAAAAATCCTTGAACCCTCCAGCCAGGGCTGGGTTGCCACTCCAAGCTGCCTTTCAACAGGTTGCTCAGGCTCTAGTAAATGGCACTCTTGGCCAGAGTGTGTGTTCTTTCATGGATTCAGTTTAAGCGAAAGTTTTTTTTTTTACGGTTTATTTATTTATTTTTTTTTGGGCGGGTATCGAGTTGGGGAGGGAGGGGAGCGGGCGGGCCACTTCTATTGGTCTTTCTTTTCTCTATTTTCATCCGTCTTTGTTCTTTGGCTCCTGTGGGCCTCCCATCGCGGTGGCTTCTGTTGTCGCAGAGCGCCGGCTCTGGGCGCATGCGCCCCAGAGCTCCAGCTCGGTAATTCGACACATCGGTCCAGCCGCTCCGCCGCACGTGGGATCTTCCCAGGCCAGGGCTCAACCCGGCGCCCAGACACTGCAAGCTGGTGTCCTTACCCACTGGACCAGCAGGGGAAGCCCCAAAGAAAGTTTTTTGTTTGTTTGTTTGTTTGTTTTTTCATCATAAAAACAAAACAAAACAAAACAAAACAAAACACCATGGGACCAGCTAGCATTCAGAATGGAGGTATTTTTCATGAAAAGTCTTACAACTGATCTAACCAGGAGGCACTGTGAGGAGGCACTGTGGTAGTGAAAATAAGATAAGCTTTGAAGTCAGACAGATCTGAGTTACCAACACTTCTGAGCCCCACTTTCTTCACCATTAAATGAAGTTGTGGCTTCCTCGCCACAAGGCTGTTGTGAGAATTGGCTGAGATGACATGTATCCTTAAAGCATCTTTAAAAAGTAGATGCTGTATGGGGGAATTCCCTGATTGCCTAGTGATTAGGATTCTAGGCTTTCACTGCCATGGCCTGGGTTCAACCCCTGATTGGGCAACTGACATCCCACAAGCCATGTAGTTTGGCCAAAAAAAAAAAAAAAAAGTAGGTACTCCATAAATGTCGATGTCTCTTTTTTTACCCTCCCAACACTCAACATGCTTACCCGTGGACTTCAAAATTTGCTTATTCTTTTATTTGACAATTAACTTACTGACCTTCTCTTATATGTCATGCTTTTGCCTCTAGGAGATCATATTCCATGGTAGGACATGTGGACAAGAATCAAATCAACAAATACATTCAGTTGTATCAGATGGTGATATTCTTGATGAAAAATCGGCCCAAGTAACACAGCATTGGAGCTAGAGGTTCTGCTCCTGGTCCTGGCAGGAGCTAACTATGTGTCCTGGAGCAGTAACCATGGTGAGCCCTGGCTGAGAGTGTACTGGTGCCAAGCTCTGTGCTGAGCACTTCACAGACACTGCCCATTGTTACAGAAGACTTGAGCTTCCCAGGTAGCTCAGTGGTAAAGAATCCGCCTGTCAATGCAGGAGATGTCAGAGACATAGGTTCGGTGCCTGGATTGGAACGATCTCCAAGAAAAGAAACGGCAACCCTCTCCAGGATTCTTGCCTGGCAAATGCCATGGACAGAGGAGCCTGGCAGGCTTACAGTCCATGGGGTCACAAAGAGTCGGCCACAACTAAGTGACTAAGCACACATGCACAGATGACTTCTTAAAATGAGGGAGCTGAGATTCATAATCTTTGAGGTCTATTTCGGCTCTGACATTTGCACCTTCATTCAGCAATTTTTTTTTTTTTACTTGTTTATTTGGCAGTCTTCATTATATCAGCATGTGGAATCTAGTTCCCTGACCAGGCTCCCCTGCATTAGAATCTCAGAGCCTTAACCACTGGACCACCAGGGAAGTTCCCCATTCAGCAACATCTAACTGTCACGCTACATCCTGGGCAATGGGATGATGTACAGTCCGATCAATTTTAGAAGTCACGAAGATTTTTTTCAATGCAGATGACAACACAAAAGAGAGATCACTTTTATCAGTATTATCAAGTTCAAGTACACAGTCATTACACCGGGAATCTTTCCTATGTACTTAAACTCAAGGCATGAAGTCATCAGGCCTCTACTAGGATATCTGAACGAGGCTTGAGACATTTACTTCTAAAGTGAACAGTGTGGCCAGCCTACCTGTTCTGCTAAACAGTGGGCTCACTGCCAAAAAGAGGCAAGCACCCCCACATGTGACAAACATTGGGAACACAACCTGAACACATCCAATTGTGGCTTTGCAGTGTACTCATCAACTCTACTTTCATAAGATACTTTTTTATTTGGAAGCAAAATCTTTTCTTTCAATGTGATAAAAGACACCCTATAAATGTTGTCACAAAGTAACAGGATAATAAGGTACCATACTGAGTTTATTCCACTAACTATTCATTACGTAACACAGCATTGGAGCTAGAGGTTCTGCTCCTGGTCCTGGCAGGAGCTAACTATGTGTCCTGGAGCAGTAACCATGGTGAGCCCTGGCTGAGAGTGTACTGGTGCCAAGCTCTGTGCTGAGCACTTCACAGACACTGCCCATTGTTACAGAAGACTTGAGCTTCCCAGGTAGCTCAGTGGTAAAGAATCCGCCTGTCAATGCAGGAGATGTCAGAGACATAGGTTCGGTGCCTGGATTGGAACGATCTCCAAGAAAAGAAACGGCAACCCTCTCCAGGATTCTTGCCTGGCAAATGCCATGGACAGAGGAGCCTGGCAGGCTTACAGTCCATGGGGGTCACAAAGAGTCGGCCACAACTAAGTGACTAAGCACACATGCACAGATGACTTCTTAAAATGAGGGAGCTGAGATTCATAATCTTTGAGGTCTATTTCGGCTCTGACATTTGCACCTTCATTCAGCAATTTTTTTTTTTTTACTTGTTTATTTGGCAGTCTTCATTATATCAGCATGTGGAATCTAGTTCCCTGACCAGGCTCCCCTGCATTAGAATCTCAGAGCCTTAACCACTGGACCACCAGGGAAGTTCCCCATTCAGCAACATCTAACTGTCACGCTACATCCTGGGCAATGGGATGATGTACAGTCCGATCAATTTTAGAAGTCACGAAGATTTTTTTCAATGCAGATGACAACACAAAAGAGAGATCACTTTTATCAGTATTATCAAGTTCAAGTACACAGTCATTACACCGGGAATCTTTCCTATGTACTTAAACTCAAGGCATGAAGTCATCAGGCCTCTACTAGGATATCTGAACGAGGCTTGAGACATTTACTTCTAAAGTGAACAGTGTGGCCAGCCTACCTGTTCTGCTAAACAGTGGGCTCACTGCCAAAAAGAGGCAAGCACCCCCACATGTGACAAACATTGGGAACACAACCTGAACACATCCAATTGTGGCTTTGCAGTGTACTCATCAACTCTACTTTCATAAGATACTTTTTTATTTGGAAGCAAAATCTTTTCTTTCAATGTGATAAAAGACACCCTATAAATGTTGTCACAAAGTAACAGGATAATAAGGTACCATACTGAGTTTATTCCACTAACTATTCATTACAAACCAGAAAAAATACCAATTTAGTATTTTCACAGGTGAAATGAAGAAATGGTCTTACATCATATATGCCTTTAGAAGACAATGGCCCTCCAATTATATAGCAAAAAAAATGGTGGCGGGGGAAGATCCTTAACTTTGCCTATCACAGTGCAACTAATAAAGAGCAACCAGTTTCCCTGGTGGCTCAGTAGTAAAGAATCCCCCTGCCAACGCAGAAGATGCAGGTTTAATCCCTGATCTGGGAAGATCCCACATGCCATGGAGCAACTAAGTCTGTGGGCTGCAACTATTGAGCCCATGCTCTAGAGCCTTGGAGCTGCAACTACTGAGCCCATGTGCTGCAGTTACTGAAGCCTGCTCTCACTAGAGCCTGTGTTCTGTATCTAACGAAGCCACTGCAATGAGAGGCCCACGCACTGCAACTAGAGTGTAGCCCGCACTTGCTGCAACTAGAGAAAAGCCTGAACAGCAATGAAGACACAGCACAGTCATAAATATATCAATAAAAAAATTTTAAAATAAATAGAAATTAACAGATTCTCTAAATGCAGAGTGAGCAAAATTAAAATTCCCTATCCCAGTTACACTCAGGGTCACAAACTACAGTATTTGCTAGAGATCATTCTAGAAAAGGTTTTTTGAATTTCCTATATATTTCCCTTCTTTGTAAAAGCACTGCTTTATACATCCAAAATGAATGCATATGTGACACATCAGTTCTGTCCATTTTAAAAGATAATTAAATAGAAGAACTGCTGATACAGTTATATGAAAAACTTATAACTACATCTAACTTCCAATTTGCTGCCATCAATGTTACAGCCAATTTGATGCATGACGTCCATCTTCAGAGGCAGGGGGACACCAGCTAGGTTTCTATCAGACTCATAACTGGCCCCTCAGTCTCCTGGGTACCAACACTCACCCAAGACCCACAGCAAATTCTCTTTTGTTAAAGCTATTTTCAGGAAAGAAGGGGCACGTTGACTAATCTGAAGTTTAGGAGACACCAGTAGGAAGTCATCAGAAACCCTAAGAGAGGTGATCCCTGATCAGCAAGGAGCTGCTCTGGAATAATTTGATCCTAAAACACATGATCATAGTGAGTGTTGTTACTGTCAATTATGAAACAGAAACTTAGGCAGTTTCTGGAATATTTACTGTTATCACAGGTAACAATAAGAATTTTATTTTCAGTGTCATAAAAACTCTATCAAATCCTAGTTGAAGCTGAACGCCAAAAATTATAGGCAACTGCTTTCTTGCCTCTGCGGAGGAGCGCACCGTGCAGCCCGAATATCTCCTGAAACTGCTATGTGTCCTTTGGGTCCTGCAGCACATTTCTCACACTCCAAATTTGTATTTGGAATGTAAATCTCGATTATGGTTTTAAATATTTTCATGTTCAGTAATAACATCAGTTTCTAAAAGCTGCATATTATTTCCCTCTACCGATTAAGTCTGAAAGGTGAGACTACAGAATTAAAGAGTGATGGGGGAGGAATGCATTCAAAACAACTCATATTGCTGCCCCGACATGCCCTACATTCACTGGCCTCTTACTCAGGGTCCATTTTAATTGTTATCTGTGTGTGCATTCTATACCACATAATGAAACGCTTCCATTTCACCTACTGAGCCCTGGGTTTTTATGTGCACCTCTACTAATGACCCTTAATTAAGCCGATTTTACCCTTGGAAATGCAAGTTTTCTTTTGGTCAACAAGTATTTTTAAGGGAGAGTTCTGAATGAACTTTCAAAGAGACATTTAAAATGCTTATTATCTTAAGCGGTTGTAAAACTGAACAAAGTACGTTTGTACTCAAGTGTGGGCCACCGACACCTCTGTTTTATTGTATGGTTTCCAGGGAAGCATTTTCACCCTGCAGAGTGCCATCAATCCTCAGTTATGTTGTATTTCAGAAGCCTTCAAGTATGTGAGTAGAAAACAACACAATAAATTTCTATCAGACTCATAACTGGCCCCTCAGTCTCCTGGGTACCAACACTCACCCAAGACCCACAGCAAATTCTCTTTTGTTAAAGCTATTTTCAGGAAAGAAGGGCACGTTGACTAATCTGAAGTTTAGGAGACACCAGTAGGAAGTCATCAGAAACCCTAAGAGAGGTGATCCCTGATCAGCAAGGAGCTGCTCTGGAATAATTTGATCCTAAAACACATGATCATAGTGAGTGTTGTTACTGTCAATTATGAAACAGAAACTTAGGCAGTTTCTGGAATATTTACTGTTATCACAGGTAACAATAAGAATTTTATTTTCAGTGTCATAAAAACTCTATCAAATCCTAGTTGAAGCTGAACGCCAAAAATTATAGGCAACTGCTTTCTTGCCTCTGCGGAGGAGCGCACCGTGCAGCCCGAATATCTCCTGAAACTGCTATGTGTCCTTTGGGTCCTGCAGCACATTTCTCACACTCCAAATTTGTATTTGGAATGTAAATCTCGATTATGGTTTTAAATATTTTCATGTTCAGTAATAACATCAGTTTCTAAAAGCTGCATATTATTTCCCTCTACCGATTAAGTCTGAAAGGTGAGACTACAGAATTAAAGAGTGATGGGGGAGGAATGCATTCAAAACAACTCATATTGCTGCACACGACATGCCCTACATTCACTGGCCTCTTACTCAGGGTCCATTTTAATTGTTATCTGTGTGTGCATTCTATACCACATAATGAAACGCTTCCATTTCACCTACTGAGCCCTGGGTTTTTATGTGCACCTCTACTAATGACCCTTAATTAAGCCGATTTTACCCTTGGAAATGCAAGTTTTCTTTTGGTCAACAAGTATTTTTAAGGGAGAGTTCTGAATGAACTTTCAAAGAGACATTTAAAATGCTTATTATCTTAAGCGGTTGTAAAACTGAACAAAGTACGTTTGTACTCAAGTGTGGGCCACCGACACCTCTGTTTTATTGTATGGTTTCCAGGGAAGCATTTTCACCCTGCAGAGTGCCATCAATCCTCAGTTATGTTGTATTTCAGAAGCCTTCAAGTATGTGAGTAGAAAACAACACAATAAAGTGGCCTGGATCACTTTACATTAGCCAGCAATGTCAACCAGAGATGATATGTAATTTAAAAGACACCCTGTAAACTGTCTTGCTGAATGTATTTGTTCATAATGATCAGCAAATGCCAAAGTCTAGTAACAAAACTATTATTTATAGCATATCAACATCTAATTGATTTTACAAATGGAGGCAATTATTTTGGATGGAGGGAGGAATGCCTGCCAGATTTAAATGATTTATGATTACTAAGACAGAAAACAACAATGTTTTGCTAATTCATTTTCAAATATGGCTCTTACACTCGTTGATGATTTTCATTTTAAATAAAATCATTTCCTAAAATCATATATTAATGTTTTAAAAAAATCAACTTCGTGACAGCAATCTGAGATATTTTTAACTGTTTAGAAATATTGCTTCCTCCAGTAGGCTCAGGAGGGGCTGTACCACAGAAATACATTTTCAAGGTGCCGATTTAGAACCACAGAAAGATCACACTTCATGAACTTCAACCAATTACCCAGGGAAGCAGCCCAGGCTTTTACAGCATGGCAAATGTAGCCATTCTTAGATTTCCTGACCTAAAACATTGACCGTCTGCTTGATAGGTTTGGTAACTTGCACAAACGTCGTGAAAGGAAAATTAAACAGTCTGCCTCACTTGCTGTAACTCCCACTGATTTTTATAGTCTAGTACTAAGAGTACGAGATTCGAACATAAATGATAAAGATGGGAAGATCCTTCCCATTTCAAGGAGACTATAGAGAAGAGAAGCTCACGGGAAAAAACCTGTGCATCTGTTGAAGAAGTAGCCGGGGTAGGGGGTGGGGGCGGCGGGAAATCCCAACTGCTAAGGGAATGCCCCGGGTTGAAGCAGATACTGACTGGGCAAAGCTAAAGGACAAGGGCCCTTGGAACTAAACAAAAGCAAATTCATTCTGTTGACAGATGTTGATTACATCAAAGCAATAAGGAACTCCCCCCAACTCCCAATTTTTTCACACAATTATCTCTAACTACATGCAGAGTGCCATCAATCCTCAGTTATGTTGTATTTCAGAAGCCTTCAAGTATGTGAGTAGAAAACAACACAATAAAGTGGCCTGGATCACTTTACATTAGCCAGCAATGTCAACCAGAGATGATATGTAATTTAAAAGACACCCTGTAAACTGTCTTGCTGAATGTATTTGTTCATAATGATCAGCAAATGCCAAAGTCTAGTAACAAAACTATTATTTATAGCATATCAACATCTAATTGATTTTACAAATGGAGGCAATTATTTTGGATGGAGGGAGGAATGCCTGCCAGATTTAAATGATTTATGATTACTAAGACAGAAAACAACAATGTTTTGCTAATTCATTTTCAAATATGGCTCTTACACTCGTTGATGATTTTCATTTTAAATAAAATCATTTCCTAAAATCATATATTAATGTTTTAAAAAAATCAACTTCGTGACAGCAATCTGAGATATTTTTAACTGTTTAGAAATATTGCTTCCTCCAGTAGGCTCAGGAGGGGCTGTACCACAGAAATACATTTTCAAGGTGCCGATTTAGAACCACAGAAAGATCACACTTCATGAACTTCAACCAATTACCCAGGGAAGCAGCCCAGGCTTTTACAGCATGGCAAATGTAGCCATTCTTAGATTTCCTGACCTAAAACATTGACCGTCTGCTTGATAGGTTTGGTAACTTGCACAAACGTCGTGAAAGGAAAATTAAACAGTCTGCCTCACTTGCTGTAACTCCCACTGATTTTTATAGTCTAGTACTAAGAGTACGAGATTCGAACATAAATGATAAAGATGGGAAGATCCTTCCCATTTCAAGGAGACTATAGAGAAGAGAAGCTCACGAGAAATAACCTGTGCATCTGTTGAAGAAGTAGCCGGGGTAGGGGGTGGGGGCGGCGGGAAATCCCAACTGCTAAGGGAATGCCCCGGGTTGAAGCAGATACTGACTGGGCAAAGCTAAAGGACAAGGGCCCTTGGAACTAAACAAAAGCAAATTCATTCTGTTGACAGATGTTGATTACATCAAAGCAATAAGGAACTCCCCCCAACTCCCAATTTTTTCAAACAATTAATACCTCTCTACAATCTACCCACTAAAGACAAAGTAAGTTTTTAAACCAATCATAACGAACATTATTAAACTTGTTTTTTAAAAGTTTCACTGGAGTTCTGGTGTGTTTTTAGCTATGGGCTTTTCCAAACAGTGCCTTATTCATTCCCACGGACATGTCTGGAGAACTAAGCTGGCCATGCCATCAGCCTCTTCCTTCCAGGGGTTAACTGCTCTGGCTGCCAAATAAAATACAGAGCAAGCCATGTAATTATGGAGACAGTCAAAGGGCAGGCTCTATTTTGAAATCTATTTGCACAGACAAGGTCTTCCAATTGAGCTTACAGGAAACAAGCTGGTAAAGAGCCTCCTTTTCCCCAGATGCTTTCCACACTTTTTTCTCCAACTCAGGAAATCATGGATATGGACACCATACACCATTACTTCCTGGATTTCAACCTAAGATGCCATTACAAGGAGAAGAGTGGATCTGTTTCACAAACCTGTAAAAAAAACCTTTTGTTGTTGATGTTTTAGCTTAATTAACAGCATTTGGCAACAGCTTCTGGATGATAAAGCTCCAATGTTTACTAAACAACATTTCTCAAGAGGATGCAGGCCTATTGTTAGACAGGTGTTGGAAAACCGCTTTTTAAAAATTATTTTATTTCTATTTTTTCAAAATAAAGCAGAGTCAAACCTAGAGTATAATGACATAAATACTTGTCTGAAATAAAGATTCTCCTTGACGTCCAACACCATTGCCCTTGAAGCTATTTATAGCTAAGATGGCTAAAACCACAACAAAAATTCCATAGCAATAAAAAAGAAACGTGTAAAGTATTTTCAGTGACGAAGAAAATCACAAGTGACTTTTATGCTGAAACATAAAAATTTGTTGTAGCTGCTTAAAGGTCTAAGTTTGCGATTTCTATGAGACTTTATCCTTCTCATATTAAAATAGAATTGGACCACGACAACTAATAAAACTAAGTAGTCAGGGCTTCCCTGGTTGCTCAGTGGCAAAGAATCCACCTGCTTACGCAGGAGATACAGGTTACATCCCTGATCTGGGAAGATCCCACAAGCTGCGGAGCTGTGGGCCGTATCTCTAGAGCCCAGGAGCCACAACTATGGACCCCATAGTTGCGACTACAACTACAGTCACATCCGTTGGGCCCATACTCCACAACAAGAGAGGCCACGGCAATTAGAAGCTCTTAAGGAAGAGCAGAACTCACTGGCCACAGCTAGAGAAAAGTATGGGCAGCAAGGAAGACCCAGAGCCATAAATAAATAAACATAATATTAATACAAATAGGGCTTCCCCTGGTGGTCCAGTGGATAAGGACACCGCCTTGCAGTACAAGGGGCGCCGGTTCGATCCCTGGCCTGGGAAGAACCCACGTGCCGCGGAGCGGCTGGACTGATGTGTCCAGTCACTGAGCCGGAGCTCCTGGAGCGCATGCGCCCAGAGCCTTCTGCGACGACAGACGCGACCGCGATGGGAGGCCCTCAGGAGCCTAAGAACAAAGACGGATGAAAATAGACAAATGAAAGACCAATAGAAGTGGCCCGCCCGCTCCCCTCCCTCCCCAAACCGACCCCCGCCCAAAGTAAATAAATAAATAAATCTTTAAAAAAATATATTAATACAAATAAAACTGGGACTTGCCTGGTGGTCCAGTGGTTAAGAATATGGGTTCGATCCCTGGTAGAGGAACTAAGATCCCACATGCCACAGGGCAACTGAGGCCCCACAATACAACTACTGAGCCTGCTAGCCGCAAATAAGATCTGAGGCTGCCAGATAAATAAATCTTACAAATTAATAATTTTAAAAATAAATAAATAAACATAAGTAGTCAAATGGAGGCAAGCTAGTAGTCTCCACCACATACTTGAGGCACTGGGTGTCAGAATTCCTCATCAAGCCTCCAAACCAAAGCCCAGGAGTCCTGGCTCTAGAGAAGATGAACGGGAAAGGCAGCCACAGAGCACTTCTGGGAAGTGGAAGGGTAGCGCCTGAGGGCTCCCTCTCCCAATAATAACAACATTCAGGAATGACGCCTGGGTCGAGGCAAAACATGACCTTCCCTGAGGCTCCATCGGAAGTTGGCTCAGTGCTACATCCCTTTCCTTTTAAAAATGTTACCAATAGCAACCAATGACAGTCAGAATGGCTGAGGAAAAATATTTCACTTTGTTTCTTGACAAGAGCTAATTGGATAATATGTGATTATTTATTAATTTATACCACCAGCACTTAGGGATCTATGATTAAAAAGCCGTATCTCTAGAGCCCAGGAGCCACAACTATGGACCCCATAGTTGCGACTACAACTACAGTCACATCCGTTGGGCCCATACTCCACAACAAGAGAGGCCACGGCAATTAGAAGCTCTTAAGGAAGAGCAGAACTCACTGGCCACAGCTAGAGAAAAGTATGGGCAGCAAGGAAGACCCAGAGCCATAAATAAATAAACATAATATTAATACAAATAGGGCTTCCCCTGGTGGTCCAGTGGATAAGGACACCGCCTTGCAGTACAAGGGGCGCCGGTTCGATCCCTGGCCTGGGAAGAACCCACGTGCCGCGGAGCGGCTGGACTGATGTGTCCAATCACCGAGCCGGAGCTCTGGAGTGCATGCGCCCAGAGCCGGCGATCTGCGACGACAGACGCGACCGCGATGGGAGGCCCACAGGAGCCAAAGAACAAAGACAGATGAAAATAGAGAAATGAAAGACCAATAGAAGTGGCCCGCCCGCTCCCCTCCCTCCCCAAACCGACCCCGCCCAAAGTAAATAAATAAATAAATCTTTAAAAAAATATATTAATACAAATAAAACTGGGACTTGCCTGGTGGTCCAGTGGTTAAGAATATGGGTTCGATCCCTGGTAGAGGAACTAAGATCCCACATGCCACAGGGCAACTGAGGCCCCACAATACAACTACTGAGCCTGCTAGCCGCAAATAAGATCTGAGGCTGCCAGATAAATAAATCTTACAAATTAATAATTTTAAAAATAAATAAATAAACATAAGTAGTCAAATGGAGGCAAGCTAGTAGTCTCCACCACATACTTGAGGCACTGGGTGTCAGAATTCCTCATCAAGCCTCCAAACCAAAGCCCAGGAGTCCTGGCTCTAGAGAAGATGAACGGGAAAGGCAGCCACAGAGCACTTCTGGGAAGTGGAAGGGTAGCGCCTGAGGGCTCCCTCTCCCAATAATAACAACATTCAGGAATGACGCCTGGGTCAAGGCAAAACATGACCTTCCCTGAGGCTCCATCGGGAAGTTGGCTCAGTGCTACATCCCCTTTCCTTTTAAAAAATGTTACCAATAGCAACTGATAGAGTATAATGTCAATGACAAGTTCAGAAATGGGCTGAGGAAAAATATTTCACTTTGTTTCTTGACAAGAGCTAATTGGATAATATGTGATTATTTATTAATTTATACCACCAGCACTTAGGGATCTATGATTTAAACAAAAAGCATTCCCCTCTTCTTGGGTGATAGAAACAACCCAACCTATTCTGGAAACCCAGATTCATAAAAATACCTATTTAATAAAGTAGAGCCATGTGTGTGAAGCTAGAAAAAAACTCCTTTAGGCTGGCCAGGGGAAGAGTGTTAAAGACTATAATAAGTGCTAAAAATCCAAAACTAAAAGCAGATCATTGGGTGGAGAAGTGGAAGTTACATAGATGTGATTAATCTGTAAAAGGAACTACGGCTGTTACACGAAATTTCTCCATTTAGGGTGAAAAATGTTTAGTTCAAAATTTGAATTTGAATTCATTTTTATAATCATCAAATACTGAGTCACACTGAAATAGTATATGCTTAGAAAATCCCATTGTGTCTCAGCGAAAGTTTAGAGAAAAGCTGCTTTCTAGCACTTCAACAATACATATACTCAGGCAACTCTTTGGACAAAGAAATATTGTATCCTTTCATGGGAAATAAAGGAGCTGTTTATTAGGTCTGTGGTTAAAATGTAATAATTCATTCTCGTTGAGCCCTGTGAAAAATGTCATCAAAATATCATTTTCTTTGCCTGATTTTCTAGATGCCGTAATATCATTTAAAGACAGAATAAAAGATAAGCTCTGATTAGAGTAGAAGTTCGACACCAAAATGACCCAAAAGCAAACATTCATTCTGTCAAAGTAACAGGAAAGAACTTCACACAGAAATTTCACAGTCCTGATACCCAGAAATGCACACTTCTAGGTTAGCACAGAACATCTGGCAAACTTCAACTTTCCAATCTCTCTCAAAAGAAAAAAATCCTGTTACCTCATATACTTGGGTTAAAGAAGAGGAAAGAATAGAAAAAATTTATATTAGAGCACACAAGAAAGCATTAGAAAGAGCAAGTTCACAGAAATGACACAAGGAATTCAATTTCAGAGAAAGTTTATGTGAAAATATAATCAGCTTAAAAAAACTGATAGCAAGAAAGTCCTTTAATTCTTGAAGACTTTTCTTAAATACTGTCATGTA
Source organism: Tragulus kanchil (assembly GCA_022376925.1). Lineage (NCBI taxonomy): Eukaryota > Metazoa > Chordata > Mammalia > Artiodactyla > Tragulidae > Tragulus > Tragulus kanchil. The sequence continues at coordinate 269,265,300 of JAIOJX010000026.1, read as the reverse complement.
AAATGCTGCTTTAAATATCAGTTATTTGGATAAAAATATTCAGTAATAGAAGACATTACAACTTACAATTTATGATCAAAGGCACAGCTTTAGTATGAATATTTTTCAATTGTATTAAAGCATTGAAAAGAGTATAATTTTAGTCTTTTTCTCACAACAGGTTCATCAGAATTCTACATGCAACATGATCTAGTTATGCTGTTGGATGTATTTCCTTTTCCTCTTTTCCTTCTTCCTTTCTTTTTATGAGCCCTTTAAAGTTACTTATGAAAACAAGTGGTATAAAACAGCTCAGAGATTTCACCCAAACTTCAGTATCATTACCAAAAAACCCCCCAAACCCCCAAAATTACCTCTTACTGTTTTCCTGAGAATGTTATCAATGTACAACTCCCAAATGAAAGGCATGAAATAAAAAGAAATTATTTGAATATAAATCTGACCGTGGTGTTTTGACAATCGTGGGGGTTTTGTCTCTGCCGGGTAACCAGGCACTAGAAGTGGTAGGAAGTTAGGCAGGTCAATAATCACAACTGAAAATGAGACAGCTAAACTCCAGGACTACCATGTATTTCTAGCCTTCTGCAGTGGAGATTACACAGATTCAAGACAAGAGGAGCCAAGACCACTCATCAGGCAGTCATTTTCACAAAAAATAAAGAGAAAACACACAGTAGCCTTTTTAGCAAAAGAAAAGATTCCAAATGATCTGAAGGCAGCTTTTTGAAGTTATATAGTTATGTTGCCACAAATAACTTTATATTCAATTCACTTGTATAGCTTAAGTTGACCACATGACTAAATAACCACTCCTTTGTTTTAAGAATTAATACTAAAAGTATAATGTATTAAAATGGAACAGATTTAAAAGGCTGCTTACAAACTGTCTCTTGTATTTTTTTCTCTTTCAGATATAAATGTTCAGCTATAAAACCATTAATTTCTGTACTAAAGATTAAAAATGAAAACCACCACCACCACTACCCAAATGTGTTCTCTTTCTCTGTATAAAGCAGACTGCCTCTCATATCTCAAAACATATTTCAGAGAAAGTTTATGTGAAAATATAATCAGCTTAAAAAAACTGATAGCAAGAAAGTCCTTTAATTCTTGAAGACTTTTCTTAAATACTGTCATGTAAAATGCTGCTTTAAATATCAGTTATTTGGATAAAAATATTCAGTAATAGAAGACATTACAACTTACAATTTATGATCAAAGGCACAGCTTTAGTATGAATATTTTTCAATTGTATTAAAGCATTGAAAAGAGTATAATTTTAGTCTTTTTCTCACAACAGGTTCATCAGAATTCTACATGCAACATGATCTAGTTATGCTGTTGGATGTATTTCCTTTTCCTCTTTTCCTTCTTCCTTTCTTTTTATGAGCCCTTTAAAGTTACTTATGAAAACAAGTGGTATAAAACAGCTCAGAGATTTCACCCAAACTTCAGTATCATTACCAAAAAACCCCCACAAACCCCCCAAAATTACCTCTTACTGTTTTCCTGAGAATGTTATCAATGTACAACTCCAAGTGAAAGGCATGAAATAAAAAGAAATTATTTGAATATAAATCTGACCGTGGTGTTTTGACAATCGTGGGGGTTTTGTCTCTGCCGGGTAACCAGGCACTAGAAGTGGTAGGAAGTTAGGCAGGTCAATAATCACAACTGAAAATGAGACAGCTAAACTCCAGGACTACCATGTATTTCTAGCCTTCTGCAGTGGAGATTACACAGATTCAAGACAAGAGGAGCCAAGACCACTCATCAGGCAGTCATTTTCACAAAAAATAAAGAGAAACACACAGTAGCCTTTTTAGCAAAAGAAAAGATTCCAAATGATCTGAAGGCAGCTTTTTGAAGTTATATAGTTATGTTGCCACAAATAACTTTATATTCAATTCACTTGTATAGCTTAAGTTGACCACATGACTAAATAACCACTCCTTTGTTTTAAGAATTAATACTAAAAGTATAATGTATTAAAATGGAACAGATTTAAAAGGCTGCTTACAAACTGTCTCTTGTATTTTTTTCTCTTTCAGATATAAATGTTCAGCTATAAAACCATTAATTTCTGTACTAAAGATTAAAAATGAAAACCACCACCACCACTACCCAAATGTGTTCTCTTTCTCTGTATAAAGCAGACTGCCTCTCATATCTCAAAACATATTTCTTAAAAATCTTAGCTGACCGAGGTCATTCACATTTGGTGGAATGACAAATTCATCATGTCATTTTTAGAGTAAAGTCTTCAACAGAGCCATAGTTCTGAAATGTTCGATGGGTACAATATTTGAAGCATGCTAGTGTCTAACATGGACTTTTTTTGAACCATATGTCTACCAGAGTGTTACAAAAGAAAAAAACACCAACTCCAAAATGCCTCAGGAAAACACAGCCCTGCTGATGCTGCTTAGTCACCTGAGTTGTGTCCACCTCTGTGTGACTCCATGGACTGCAGCCCACCAGGCTCCTCTGTTCATGGAAATCTCCAGGCAAGAATACTGGAGTGGGTTGCCCTTCCCTCCTCCAGGGGGATCTTCAGAACCCAGGGATAGAACTTGGGTCTCCTGCACTGCAGGCAGATTTCTTACTGCTGAGCCACCAGGGAAGCCCCATATATATATATATATGTATATATTTGTGACCCCACGAACTGTAGCTCACCAGGTTTCTCCATCCATGGAATTTTCCAGGCAAGCATACTGGAGTGGGTTGCCATTGCCTTCTCCCAAACATGGCCCAAATGGAGACAAAAAGAAAGAAATAGTAGAATTTCAAACACTTTACATTTTGCTCGTAGTATGACGTGTGACATGGATTTCCCTCCAAAAGCTGTGCCTTCCTCATTATACTTCCTTGAGTTCTTAGGTTGGTTTCTCTTCTCCAAGCATGAGTTGGTTTACTTTGGCAAGTTATGTTCTCCTAAGCCTCAGCCTGCTTGCTCGTCTGTTAATAGGAACAGCAATCCCTTCATTCCTCACACGGCTGCTGTGATAACTATATGACTAAATAACCACTCCTTTGTTTTAAGAATTAATACTAAAAGTATAATGTATTAAAATGGAACAGATTTAAAAGGCTGCTTACAAACTGTCTCTTGTATTTTTTTCTCTTTCAGATATAAATGTTCAGCTATAAAACCATTAATTTCTGTACTAAAGATTAAAAATGAAAACCACCACCACCACTACCCAAATGTGTTCTCTTTCTCTGTATAAAGCAGACTGCCTCTCATATCTCAAAACATATTTCTTAAAAATCTTAGCTGACCGAGGTCATTCACATTTGGTGGAATGACAAATTCATCATGTCATTTTAGAGTAAAGTCTTCAACAGAGCCATAGTTCTGAAATGTTCGATGGGTACAATATTTGAAGCATGCTAGTGTCTAACATGGACTTTTTTTGAACCATATGTCTACCAGAGTGTTACAAAAGAAAAAAACACCAACTCCAAAATGCCTCAGGAAAACACAGCCCTGCTGATGCTGCTTAGTCACCTGAGTTGTGTCCACCTCTGTGTGACTCCATGGACTGCAGCCCACCAGGCTCCTCTGTTCATGGAAATCTCCAGGCAAGAATACTGGAGTGGGTTGCCCTTCCCTCCTCCAGGGGGATCTTCAGAACCCAGGGATAGAACTTGGGTCTCCTGCACTGCAGGCAGATTTCTTACTGCTGAGCCACCAGGGAAGCCCCATATATATATATATATGTATATATTTGTGACCCCACGAACTGTAGCTCACCAGGTTTCTCCATCCATGGAATTTTCCAGGCAAGCATACTGGAGTGGGTTGCCATTGCCTTCTCCCAAACATGGCCCAAATGGAGACAAAAAGAAAGAAATAGTAGAATTTCAAACACTTTACATTTTGCTCGTGAGTATGACGTGTGACATGGATTTCCCTCCAAAAGCTGTGCCTTCCTCATTATACTTCCTTGAGTTCTTAGGTTGGTTTCTCTTCTCCAAGCATGAGTTGGTTTACTTTGGCAAGTTATGTTCTCCTAAGCCTCAGCCTGCTTGCTCGTCTGTTAATAGGAACAGCAATCCCTTCATTCCTCACACGGCTGCTGTGATAACTATATGACACGAGGTTTAGAAAGCAGCACAACGTGAGCCCTCGATAAACGGTAATGTTGATCCATGGTTGCCTGACTGTGGGAGAAGGCCACTCTACATGGACTAACGAGTAGGCAGAAACCAGATCAAAATGTATTTTGGATAACTATAAAGTAAGTAACTCACAAAATATTCACGAGCGGGCTTCCCTGATGGTCCAGTGGGTAAGGACAATTTGATCCCTGGCCTGGGAAGATCCCACGTGCCACGGAGCGGCTGGACCGATGTGTCCAATTACCGAGCCGGAGCTCTGGCGCGCATGCGCCCAGAGCCGGTGCTCTGCGATAGCGGAGGCCACCGCGATGGGAGGCCCACACGGGCCAAAGGACAAAGATGGATGAAACTAGACAAATGAAAGACCAGTGGAAGTGGCCTGCCCACCCACCTCCCTCTCAACCTGTGCCAAAATAAATAAATAAATAAATAAATAAATAAATAAATATATATATATATATATTCACGAGCTCCTAGGTTGGGTTCCAGAACTGCCGCTTAAAAACTGTGCTACCCAAAGCACTGCTCCTCTCCTTCCTTGATTATCACAGGACCACCCTGACCATCAGGACGTACAAATAGAAACTGGACAGCATCTGATTGCAGTGTATTGACAGAAGGCTTAAACTCATAGGAAGAATTACGCACAACCTAATTTTGACATTTTTTCTAAGAGTTCTTAGTGGGGCCTTGCGAGAAAGCTGATGGCCAAGTCTAAGGAAAATATCTTCTTCCGTTTAGAAGCATAAAAGATCTTAGCTTTTTCAAGAATCATATCAAATATATTAGTATATAGAATAGATTTTGTATTTGTGCAAAGGGCTGGATGAGAGAAATCCTGTTCTAGAAATCTTCTACTCGGTTATAAAGACATTCCCTGTAAAGCTGCCTATCACAAATAATTTTGAGACAGCAGAATGCCGCTATTTTTATTTTGTTGCTAAATAATGTTTAGTTAATATTTTGCTTATTCATGAACTGTTATGTTGTCCTTGGTAACCTCAGTAACTCAAACTTTTTTTAAGAGTTTAAACGGGTTATATTTTGTATTTTAGAGTTGCCTAAATGAATTTTTTTTATTAGTTAAAAAAATTTGCTTATTCAAGAGCTGCTGTGATAACTATATGACACGAGGTTTAGAAAGCAGCACAACGTGAGCCCTCGATAAACGGTAATGTTGATCCATGGTTGCCTGACTGTGGGAGAAGGCCACTCTACATGGACTAACGAGTAGGCAGAAACCAGATCAAAATGTATTTTGGATAACTATAAAGTAAGTAACTCACAAAATATTCACGAGCGGGCTTCCCTGATGGTCCAGTGGGTAAGGACAATTTGATCCCTGGCCTGGGAAGATCCCACGTGCCACGGAGCGGCTGCCCCGATGTGTCCAATTACCGACCCGGAGCTCTGGCGCGCATGCGCCCAGAGCCGGTGCTCTGCGATAGCGGAGGCCACCGCGATGGGAGGCCCACACGGGCCAAAGGACAAAGATGGATGAAACTAGACAAATGAAAGACCAGTGGAAGTGGCCTGCCCACCCACCTCCCTCTCAACCTGTGCCAAAATAAATAAATAAATAAATAAATAAATAAATAAATATATATATATATATATTCACGAGCTCCTAGGTTGGGTTCCAGAACTGCCGCTTAAAAACTGTGCTACCCAAAGCACTGCTCCTCTCCTTCCTTGATTATCACAGGACCACCCTGACCATCAGGACGTACAAATAGAAACTGGACAGCATCTGATTGCAGTGTATTGACAGAAGGCTTAAACTCATAGGAAGAATTACGCACAACCTAATTTTGACATTTTTTCTAAGAGTTCTTAGTGGGGCCTTCGAGAAAGCTGATGGCCAAGTCTAAGGAAAATATCTTCTTCCGTTTAGAAGCATAAAAGATCTTAGCTTTTTCAAGAATCATATCAAATATATTAGTATATAGAATAGATTTTGTATTTGTGCAAAGGGCTGGATGAGAGAAATCCTGTTCTAGAAATCTTCTACTCGGTTATAAAGACATTCCCTGTAAAGCTGCCTATCACAAATAATTTTGAGACAGCAGAATGCCGCTATTTTTATTTTGTTGCTAAATAATGTTTAGTTAATATTTTGCTTATTCATGAACTGTTATGTTGTCCTTGGTAACCTCAGTAACTCAAACTTTTTTTAAGAGTTTAAACATATTTGTTTTGGCTTGAGATTATTTAATAGAAATATTTTAGAGTTCACCGAACCTTATTGTTCAAATGTACCAAGAAGTCTTTGCATAAAAATTCCTATTTATTAAACAGTAATACAAGAAGAACTTATTTACATTTCAAGCACTACCAACATACATCATTTATGACAAAAAAGGCAAGCACTCCATAAGAAATGCTCAATCACTGTCAATCACAAACACTAAAATATACATAAACCAAAGCAAGCTGTGTGAACTGTATTAAATTCAGCTAAACACAGAATTACCAACAGAACAAACAAAAAAACAAATAATTATCAGTGACTCACAGACCTATTTACACACGATACACAAAATAACTTGGAAAGGTGTAACCATGGTAACCTGATAGCCTAAACTGAGTGCTTTTAAAATTTGCATTTATTTAAATACTATGCCAACTGATGTCCTTACAAAATTTAAATATTTCAAAAATAGTCAAAGCTTATCTTTGTTATCTGATCACAGATCAAAATAGTTTCAACTATAAATTAGCTGTCTTTAAAAGTATTCAGGGACCAACTTAATGAAACCACGATAAAAATGTCAAACAATATTTTAAAATTTTTCTGCAAACTGTAATTTTCACAACCACTGATTAACAATTGAAAAAAAACTCAACTGTATACAATAAATCCCATAATAGTCAAAGAACATTAAAACATGCTTTGACATAAAGATTTTCCTTAAACTCACACTGTTGCATGTAACCACTCCACTTCTAATTAGCCATTAAAGTAGAAATGCTACTGGTTGTTTCAGTTTATAGATGATTTTCACTGATAATTACCATTTGAATAGTTTAATATTTAATGCTACAGTTAGTCCTAATGTCTCCTATTTTATCTCATAAGTTAAAGGAGTAAAACATTATGTTGTAGTTCACTGGTTCCCGCACTTAAGATGTAATGTTCAGTGTGTTTCATTATGTAGATGAGCAATGGATGTTGTTTGACATGATTTAAATGGGTCAACAGTATTTTCCTAGTCACATTAATCATTCAGACAGCTAGAATAAAAAAAGAAGTCCTTGAAAACTAAAACTAGAGAATCTATTCACCTAACTGACACCATTACCATTGGCGGGTTATCTAGGATGTGGATAAGGAGAAGGAAGAGTTACAGACTTTGAACACATGTTTCATTATTTATTCAGAAAGCACTTCAAGACCCTAGCTCCACTTTCAGAACCCCTAAATTTATGACAAAAAAGGCAAGCACTCCATAAGAAATGCTCAATCACTGTCAATCACAAACACTAAAATATACATAAACCAAAGCAAGCTGTGTGAACTGTATTAAATTCAGCTAAACACAGAATTACCAACAGAACAAACAAAAAAACAAATAATTATCAGTGACTCACAGACCTATTTACACACGATACACAAAATAACTTGGAAAGGTGTAACCATGGTAACCTGATAGCCTAAACTGAGTGCTTTTAAAATTTGCATTTATTTAAATACTATGCCAACTGATGTCCTTACAAAATTTAAATATTTCAAAAATAGTCAAAGCTTATCTTTGTTATCTGATCACAGATCAAAATAGTTTCAACTATAAATTAGCTGTCTTTAAAAGTATTCAGGGACCAACTTAATGAAACCACGATAAAAATGTCAAACAATATTTTAAAATTTTTCTGCAAACTGTAATTTTCACAACCACTGATTAACAATTGAAAAAAAACTCAACTGTATACAATAAATCCCATAATAGTCAAAGAACATTAAAACATGCTTTGACATAAAGATTTTCCTTAAACTCACACTGTTGCATGTAACCACTCCACTTCTAATTAGCCATTAAAGTAGAAATGCTACTGGTTGTTTCAGTTTATAGATGATTTTCACTGATAATTACCATTTGAATAGTTTAATATTTAATGCTACAGTTAGTCCTAATGTCTCCTATTTTATCTCATAAGTTAAAGGAGTAAAACATTATGTTGTAGTTCACTGGTTCCGCACTTAAGATGTAATGTTCAGTGTGTTTCATTATGTAGATGAGCAATGGATGTTGTTTGACATGATTTAAATGGGTCAACAGTATTTTCCTAGTCACATTAATCATTCAGACAGCTAGAATAAAAAAAGAAGTCCTTGAAAACTAAAACTAGAGAATCTATTCACCTAACTGACACCATTACCATTGGCGGGTTATCTAGGATGTGGATAAGGAGAAGGAAGAGTTACAGACTTTGAACACATGTTTCATTATTTATTCAGAAAGCACTTCAAGACCCTAGCTCCACTTTCAGAACCCAAGTGAACACCCACAAGGACAGGTTTCTGAGGCACCAAACTGTAGTTTTTAAAGCATTAGATGGAAATCTATGCAAACTTTTTCATACAAGAAGAAAGAATAAAATGTGGGGACCCCAGCTGCAACTCAGTTGAGGCCCCAAGGGCACAATCAGGCCCATGGCACAGCTACAAATATGCAGCAGCATGGATTAGGACACAGCCCTACATCCTCACACACTGATGGCTCCTAGCAAGTAAGGAAGAGAAGAAAAAGAAAAAGCAGAGCTACCCTTTAGAAAAAGCTACAAATCACCTTGCTCCAGCCCTGTGTGAAAAGAATCTGATAAGGAACATGGAGAGCCACAGGTGTGAAACCCTGCACAGCAACTGCAGTTTCCTCTTCCCTTCATTGTCATGACTGACCCCTCCACTGAGTCTGACTGAGCAGTGTGGCTCTGGTCTACATGGCTAGGCAACATGCTGCAAGACGATCCTGCACAATCATCTCCTCACTTTGTTCGACATGAATTAGGTGCTTTTTAATAGATGTATGGAAGCCACATGCATCACTTTCCGCCCACCAGAAACTCTCCAGTAGGTCATGGACAGCTGTGAAGAGGCCAGTGTCTGACTAACTTTCTTCTTTCTGAATCCACTTCTCGAGGGGATGTGCTCTGTCCTTGCCTAAAACCACACAGAAAGAGTTCATGGGTAACCTACTTTTTTTTCCTGATTATGAAATGGTATGTGCATATTAAACATTTTTACAACAATACTGGGGGCTTCCCAATGGCTCATCAGGTAAAGAATTCACCTGCCATGCAGGAGACACAGGTTTGATCCTTGAGTCAGGAAGATCCCCTAGAGGACGGCATGGCAACCCACTCCAGCATGCTTGTCTGGAGAATCCCATGGACAGAGGAGCCTGGCAGGCTACAGTTGATGGGGTCACAAAGGGTTGGACATGAGTGAAGCAACTGAGCACTCACACACACATAACAATATTGAGAAAGCATAAACAGTATAAAGTTAAAAAAAGTAAAAAGTTTCCTCACTGTTAACATTCAGCCAACTATACTTTAAACCATTCCTCTATGTATCCATTAATACATTATTATATTTTAATAGTATATTTATCATATTTTATGAATACTCTGCTTGTAAATGTAGTTTTATAAACTGCTATTTTGAAAGCATGTAATTTGTCTGCACAATATACAGAAGATACCTGTCTTTAATGAAAGACATAGATCAACATGATACTTTTTATCCTCTTGAGCTACTGGTTTCACAGTGTTCCTTTAAATTGATGGGTAACACAGCACTTTATTGAACCAATGATGAGCATTTAGGTGGGTTATTTTGGTTTTTTATTTTTTAAACCTTTATTTTGCTTTTAACTTTTACAGAGTTTTGTTGTTTACAGATATGTATGTTCCCAGATTAGTCATATGTATATCCCCCCCTTCCTACCCCTCCCAACCATCACACAGCACCTCTGAAGGATCCCCTTTTCTCACAGAGCAGTTATTTTGGTTTTTTTTCCCTGCATAATATACTTTTTTAAAAATATTAATCTATTTTTAATTGATGGTTGCTTTACAATATTGGTTTGATTTCTGGCATACATCAACATGAATTAATCATAGGTATATGTATCTTTTTACAAATACATGTATTTGTAATTATTCTTTTTACCTTAAATTCCCAGAAGTGGAGTTCTTGAGTTAAAAAATAGAGAAAATTCTGACACATCTGCAAAACTGCTCTCCACGAAAGAGCAATTTATATTCCAAATGGTGTCTACTTCCCTACACCCTCACCAATATTATTGGTGTTGAAATCTTTGTCAGTCTGATCAATGAAAAATGGTATCTCACTTAATTTTTTTTTTAGATAATGCTGAGATTGAAGATCTCTTTATTTATGTACTTATGTTCTTTTTTATTACATGTAGTTTAACATTTATTTATTTATTTATTTTGGGGGGGGTGGGGAGGGAGGGGGGTGGGCAGGCCACTTCCACTGGTCTTTCGTTTGTCTAGTTTCATCCATCTTTGTTCTGTGGCCTGTGTGGGCCTCCCATCGCAGTGGCGTCTGTTGTTGCAGAGCGCCGGCTCTGGGTGCATGCGCTCCAGAGCTCCGGCTCGGCAATTGGACACATCGGTCCAGCCGCTCCGCGGCACGTGGGATCTTCCCAGGCCAGGGATTGAACTGGCGCCCCTTGCACTGCAAGGTGGTGTCCTTACCCACTGGACCACCAGGGAAGCCCTACTTATGTTCTTTTATGAATTCTCCATTTAGGCTTCTTGGGTTGATTTTTACTGGATTTACTTTTTTCTTTTTTTAAGAAATATTTATTAGTTTATTTGGCTGCACCAGGTCTTAGTTGTGGCATGCAGGGTCTTTAGTTGCAGCATGCATGTGGAGTCCTAGTTGTGGCACATGGGATCTAGTTCCCCATCCAGGGATTGAACCCAGGTCTCCTGCATTGGGAGCACGGAGTCTTAGCCACTGGACCACCAGGGAAGCCCTACTAGATTTACTTTTAAGTGTGCTGCATGAATTAGAAACATTAAACATTTGTGTACTATATTGTTTCAATTTTATTTCAGTTTGCCATTTACATTTCAACCTTGCTTAAAGTGTGTTTAGCCATACGATTGAGTATATATTGAATTTCTAGATTATTCTAGGGAGACTATGACTCTCTAAAATATTTAGTTATTTTATTTAAGAGATGTCCTTACATTTACTCTCTGTGTGCATGCTAAGCTGCTTCAGTCATGTCTGACTCTTTGCAACCCTATGGAGCATAGTCCACTAGGCTCCTCTGTCCATGGGATTCTCCAGGCAAGAATATTGGAGTGGGTGGCCGTGCCCTCCTTCTCGGCTTCTTCCCAACCCAGGAATTGAACCTGAGTCTCTTAGGTCTCCTGCACTGCAGGTGGGTTCTTTACCACAGTCTTCTTTAATATACCTCAGCAGACATCTAATGTTTTCACATAGGACCTACCTGTATATTCTTTATTATTTGTTACTCTGGGATATTTTATATTTTGGGCTGCAATTATAAATATGAATTTTTTTCATTATATTCTCTGCCTAAATACAGGACAGTAATTTTAAACTTAAGTAAAAATTGTGCCCATCTTTTTTTGGGCCTCCCATCACAGTGGCCTCTGTTGTCGCAGAGCACCAGCTCTGGACGCATGCGCTCCAGAGCTCCGGCTCGGCTATTGGACACATTGATCCAGACGCTTCGCGGCACATGGGATCTTCCCAGGCCAGGGATTGAACTGGCGCCCTCTGCACTGCAAGGTGGTGTCCTTACCCGCTGGACCATCAGGGAAGCCCTACTTATGTTCTTTTATGAATTCTCCATTTAGGCTTCTTGGGTTGATTTTTACTGGATTTACTTTTTTCTTTTTTTAAGAAATATTTATTAGTTTATTTGGCTGCACCAGGTCTTAGTTGTGGCATGCAGGGTCTTTAGTTGCAGCATGCATGTGGAGTCCTAGTTGTGGCACATGGGATCTAGTTCCCCATCCAGGGATTGAACCCAGGTCTCCTGCATTGGGAGCACGGAGTCTTAGCCACTGGACCACCAGGGAAGCCCTACTAGATTTACTTTTAAGTGTGCTGCATGAATTAGAAACATTAAACATTTGTGTACTATATTGTTTCAATTTTATTTCAGTTTGCCATTTACATTTCAACCTTGCTTAAAGTGTGTTTAGCCATACGATTGAGTATATATTGAATTTCTAGATTATTCTAGGGAGACTATGACTCTCTAAAATATTTAGTTATTTTATTTAAGAGATGTCCTTACATTTACTCTCTGTGTGCATGCTAAGCTGCTTCAGTCATGTCTGACTCTTTGCAACCCTATGGAGCATAGTCCACTAGGCTCCTCTGTCCATGGGATTCTCCAGGCAAGAATATTGGAGTGGGTGGCCGTGCCCTCCTTCTCGGCTTCTTCCCAACCCAGGAATTGAACCTGAGTCTCTTAGGTCTCCTGCACTGCAGGTGGGTTCTTTACCACAGTCTTCTTTAATATACCTCAGCAGACATCTAATGTTTTCACATAGGACCTACCTGTATATTCTTTATTATTTGTTACTCTGGGATATTTTATATTTTGGGCTGCAATTATAAATATGAATTTTTTTCATTATATTCTCTGCCTAAATACAGGACAGTAATTTTTTTAAACTTAAGTTCAAAAGTTGAGATATAATACTTCAGTGTGCCTTAATATATCAAAAGAGTCAAATCTATGTACAGACTCACATCTCTTTCCATTGGAAAGAAGTGGCTTGGGGCTAAGTGGGGTTACCTGGACTTGCCATCACTACCAATTCACCCCCTCTTACCGTGTCTTTCCCTAGAGTTACTCTGCCTCTTCTCAAATAAAAAGTATTGAGTTTGGTAGGCTAACAGGTGCTATGAGTCCAGTAAATTAAAGGCACCATAAAAGGAGGACAGATTTTTAAAAGAAAGACTTGATATATAAAATATTTTCCCTCAGAACTTCCCTGGTGGCCCAGTGGTTACAGCGCACGTGCCCAGTGCCGGGGGCCTCAGTTCAATCACTGGTTGGGAATCTAGATCACATATGCCACAACTAAGAGCTTGCATGCCGCAACTAGATACTACAGCAAATAAACAAGTAAATACATTTTTTTTTTTAATAAAAATATTTTTTAAATATTCCCCTCAGAAGCAATGACCTAATCAAGAGAGGTTAGGGGGAAAATGTTAAAACTTTTTTAAGATTCTACACTTACGTACCTAATTTTACAGCTTAGTCTTGTTTTTGTGTTATGCGTCTGGGTTCAGTTGGAGCAATTCGGATCTTTTCAGTGGTAGGGTTCCTGTTCAGCCCTTCTGAGAATGTAACCGCAGCACGTGGGATCTTTAGTTGTGGTACGCACTCTCATTAGCTGCAGCATGTGGGATCTCGCTCCCTGACCAGGCCCCTCTGCATTGGGAGCATGGAGTCTTAGCCACTGGACCACCAGGGAAGTCTCAGAACAAGAACTTCAATTCAAAATAATTTGAAAACTAAACTGTCAATTTTCTGAACAAGGTCGCTGCATAGCTTTAGTTTCCAGTATCCTCTCATATTTCTGGATCCTCTATCCCCCTGGGAAGACAAAAATGTCTTATAGTTGTAAGAAAGGGAGCCAAGGTACACAAGGGTAAATCTTCTCTTTATTTCTCTCTCAGAGCAAATACTCTCCTGATGTATTCTCTTCCGTGAGTTTCAGGATGCTACTTCAAATTCCACCTGCAAGTTTGGAAAATCCCTATGACCTACTGTGGGCAGAAAAAACAATAATTAATTTTTTCCATTATAAATATCTGGTCCACAGGAAATAACATGGAGGATTATAGCCTTTTCTCTACTTTCACCTAAATTTGAAATTTTGAATGGTAAAACATTCAAAGAGTATTTGATTCAGCACTAAAAACCAAATTTCTTAATTCAAAAAAAGTGTAGGAAATGGAAAGTTACTTTAAATCTAGGATGCTGTTTACCTGTGGGGGAAAAAAAAAAACCAAAGCATTTAAAATGAGCATCGGTTTAACCTGTAGTTGCTCCTGTTAGGAATATCCCCAGGACTGATGAAACTTTCTTTTTTTAGTTGCAGCTCTGAGGCTCTAGAGCACAGACTCAACAGTTGTGGCTCATGGTCTTAGTTGGTCCACAGTATGTGGGATCTTCCGAGATCAGGGATCGAACTTGTGTCTCTTGCATGCGCAGGCGAACTCTTAACCACTGAGCTACCAGGGAAGCCCTGATGGAACTTCTTTTTTGTTGTTGTTCTATTGGTCTTTCATTTATCTATTTATATCCATCTTTGTTCTTTAGCCTGTGTGGGCCTCCCATCGCAGCGGCCTCTGTCACTGCAGAGCACCGGCTCTGGGCGCATGCACTCCAGAGCTCCGGCTTGGTAGTTGGACACATAGATCCAGCCGCTCCGCAGCACGTGGGATCTTCTCTGGCCAGGGACCTAACCGGCACCCCTTGCACTGCAAGGCAGTGTCCTTACCCACTGGACCACCAGGGAAGTCCCCTGACGGAACTTCTTGATGGCAGCAAATCCACACATTTCTAATCTGAAGTTCATAATCGCATGTGCTTCTTGGGAGTCATCCAAGGGTTGAGTTTTAGCTGCTCATATACTATGCAAGTAAAACCCCTCAAGTACATTTATTATTGCACAAGAGGGCATAGGCCTGGAGGTCAAACTGTTTCTGAGCACAGTGTGCTATAAGGTGCTGACTGGGGCCTGCCCACTCTGATGATGTACAGAGAGGCAGAAGTCTTCACAGAAGTTCAGCACTGGAAATGCTGGAGAAACACTGCAGTGAGGGACGTTCCACTTGTACCTTTGTGTCATAAAACCTTAGGCAGCAAGCAGATTTGTGCACAACAGCATGGAGTGCCTCAGGTAACTATTTCAGGGATAAAAGATAAAATAGGAAGGCTACAAATCCTCTAAAGGAGGAAGCAGTGGGCTGACACGGACAGCGTTTAAACTTAGAAAATATGTGTTCTCATTACCAAATCCACTCTGCACTGAGCTCCACTGCCATGACTAGATGATGCTGACTTCAGTGAATAATCCGAAAGGCTGGCAATATCTGGTTGGTGATTGCTAACTTCAGACCTCATAAATATTATGTAACTCTAGTCTTCTTGCCTCTAGCCAACCAGCCTGACTGCAATTTTCAGCCACAAGTGGCAAACTGACACTGTGATTTTACAAGCTTTGCCATATTAGTAATGCACATTTCCTTCTGAATTATTCTAGCCTGAAGCAGATGATAATTATTGTTCCTTTTCCCACACAGATCTGAAGTTCTACAAGCAGTTCCGGTGGCCACATCAATGTTTCAGGGTTCTACATAGGTTAGTAAATAAAAGCCCATATATGACAAATGGAAAGCAGATGGATTTCTGTATTGTTAGAATTTTAAATAGCTTAGGTAATTAAAGCTGGGTCCCTGTCACAGTGTGTCCATAGAAAATGATTCCCTATGTTATTTAGAGATGTTTTTCACTTTACTATCAAATAAATGCAAGTTGGACCCTTTGCTTAGAGCAGAGTATTCAGGTAGTCAGTGATCCATACTATGGATAAAGTTCATTTTATACCAAGATAAATATGTGGTTTCAGCTGTTTGGAAAGCATTTTCTGACATAAACAGTGTGGCTAAGATCTAGGCTAGTCCATTGGCCCTTAATGTCTAAAATATGACACATGTGCAACGAAAACAAAAATCTGGGAAACAATTCAGTTACAAACAACTAATATTTTAGCTACATTATGGGTTTTCTGGGCTAGCCTGGGGACCTTGCTCCCATGTACAGTGTGGTTTCTAGAGGAAAACACGCTCGACGTGGACCATGAGGGAAAGTGAAGCGTCCACTCGATGGCCTCTTAGCTCCCATTCTCAGTCTCTCCAGCTCCCACGGGAAAGAGGATGCAGGCTGAGAGGCCCTGAAAATACTAGAGAGGAGAGAAGGTCAAGTCTCATTCCTCCTCATAAGAACTACACCAGCCCCGGAGCTAGGATCCTCATGTTGCTTCAGCTTCTTCCAACTTCTAGAGCAAGTGAAAGGAAGCAAGCCTGCTTTGAAGTTCAAGCAAACCCCCTCTCCCTTGACCCTTAGCACTGGAATGAGCATCTCAAGCCCCACTACAGCCACCCGGAGAGGACACATGGTGGCTCTGCGAGCCACCCTGTCACTCTGTCCAGAGTTCACCAATACGGGCAGGAGGTCTGGTTAGCAATTGTTCATAACTTAGACGGAGCCAGTGGAGCTGGACGGTCTAACTTTTAGTTCTGGCTCTGTGATTTACTAGCTGCCAACATTTAGCAAGTTACATAATCATTCTGTGCCTCGCTTTCCCCTGTTAAAAAAGGAGAAATAAAAAATTATGAGGATTAAAATAAGTTCATGTACATTAAATACTTATCAGTATGGCATGTGGCACACAGAGCTCAAGAAGCTAAGCGTGGCACCTGGCCCTCAAATATTACTGGAGAAGGTGTTGACTGGTACACCCACATTGAAAAACAGTCAGAATGAAGTCACTAGTTCACTCCTAGAATTACACATGATAAAAATGCTTACAGAGATGCACCAAAGGACATACACAAGAACGTCTCTAACAGAAAACAGTGGAACTAACCCAAATGCCCATCAACAAGAACATCGGTAAATTATGATAAATTCATAAAATGGAAGACTCTATGGCAACCAAAATAAATGAACTGCAGCTACAGACAATAACATGGATGGATCTTCAAAATATAAAATCATCAGCCAGACACAAACTGTTTGGAAAGCATTTTCTGACATAAACAGTGTGGCTACAGTGTGGTTAATCAAAATGACACATGTGCAACGAAAACAAAAATCTGGGAAACAATTCAGTTACAAACAACTAATATTTTAGCTACATTATGGGTTTTCTGGGCTAGCCTGGGGACCTTGCTCCCATGTACAGTGTGGTTTCTAGAGGAAAACACGCTCGACGTGGACCATGAGGGAAAGTGAAGCGTCCACTCGATGGCCTCTTAGCTCCCATTCTCAGTCTCTCCAGCTCCCACGGGAAAGAGGATGCAGGCTGAGAGGCCCTGAAAATACTAGAGAGGAGAGAAGGTCAAGTCTCATTCCTCCTCATAAGAACTACACCAGCCCCGGAGCTAGGATCCTCATGTTGCTTCAGCTTCTTCCAACTTCTAGAGCAAGTGAAAGGAAGCAAGCCTGCTTTGAAGTTCAAGCAAACCCCGTCTCCCTTGACCCTTAGCACTGGAATGAGCATCTCAAGCCCCACTACAGCCACCCGGAGAGGACACATGGTGGCTCTGCGGGAGCCACCCTGTCACTCTGTCCAGAGTTCACCAATACGGGCAGGAGGTCTGGTTAGCAATTGTTCATAACTTAGACGGAGCCAGTGGAGCTGGACGGTCTAACTTTTAGTTCTGGCTCTGTGATTTACTAGCTGCCAACATTTAGCAAGTTACATAATCATTCTGTGCCTCGCTTTCCCCTGTTAAAAAAGGAGAAATAAAAAATTATGAGGATTAAAATAAGTTCATGTACATTAAATACTTATCAGTATGGCATGTGGCACACAGAGCTCAAGAAGCTAAGCGTGGCACCTGGCCCTCAAATATTACTGGAGAAGGTGTTGACTGGTACACCCACATTGAAAAACAGTCAGAATGAAGTCACTAGTTCACTCCTAGAATTACACATGATAAAAATGCTTACAGAGATGCACCAAAGGACATACACAAGAACGTCTCTAACAGAAAACAGTGGAACTAACCCAAATGCCCATCAACAAGAACATCGGTAAATTATGATAAATTCATAAAATGGAAGACTCTATGGCAACCAAAATAAATGAACTGCAGCTACAGACAATAACATGGATGGATCTTCAAAATATAAAATCATCAGCCAGACACAAAAAGGAGAATCTGCAGTTCTATTTATATAAAGAAAAAAACAGGCAAAATTGAATCATACTCTTTAGGAATCTATACATGGGCGTAAAACTATAGACAAAGGCAAGAAAGTGAACACTATTAAAGTCAAGATTTTTGTTAGCTGGGAGATGAAAGAGATGTGGACTGCAAAGACAATGAGCGCTCTTCTGAAATACAGGCACAGTAGTAATACAGGTGCTTGCTTTATAACTACTCGTCAAATTGCACATTGGTTTTGCGTATGTTTCTCTCTGTATATTATACTTCACAATAAAGTGCTGGAAGGGAAGAGGAAAGAAGGCAGGAAAAGAAGGGGAAGAAGGCAGGAGGGAAGGAGAGAGAGATAAAGCCAGAACTAGAAAATAAAATAAGTCAAAACAGTATGAGAAATTATTTCAACAATAGGGTCTCTGTACAGTACGGTGCAAGTAATTCAAAGTATTTATTAATATGTTAAAGTCAAGTAAATTTTTAAAATCAAGGAAAATAGACAATCAAATAATTCACAATTCTTACTATACAGTGAAAATATTAATAGCATATTTATCTATGTTAATTGACTAATCTATGAGAAATTTGCATTTGAAAAAAATTAAAATGAAGTCTTCTAATTACTCTATTATGCTCAACTTGTCAATAAGTAGCCTTGATGGCCATGTCACTATTCTTATTCCAGGACTTTTTGGTTGACATATTACACATGGGACAACTATATGGCTTGTTGAAGCAGAGAAGGCTACCAAATCTTCTTAGTGAGAAAACCGTATCCTTTCAGAAGCTTTAAAAACATAGTAAAACAGGGCCTCCAAATATTACTGGGGGTTCACACCCACATTGAAAACAGTCAGAATGAAGTCACTAGTTCACTCCTAGAATTACACATGATAAAAATGCTTACAGAGATGCACCAAAGGACATACACAAGAACGTCTCTAACAGAAAACAGTGGAACTAACCCAAATGCCCATCAACAAGAACATCGGTAAATTATGATAAATTCATAAAATGGAAGACTCTATGGCAACCAAAATAAATGAACTGCAGCTACAGACAATAACATGGATGGATCTTCAAAATATAAAATCATCAGCCAGACACAAAAAGGAGAATCTGCAGTTCTATTTATATAAAGAAAAAAACAGGCAAAATTGAATCATACTCTTTAGGAATCTATACATGGGCGTAAAACTATAGACAAAGGCAAGAAAGTGAACACTATTAAAGTCAAGATTTTTGTTAGCTGGGAGATGAAAGAGATGTGGACTGCAAAGACAATGAGCTCTTCTGAAATACAGGCACAGTAGTAATACAGGTGCTTGCTTTATAACTACTCGTCAAATTGCACATTGGTTTTGCGTATGTTTCTCTCTGTATATTATACTTCACAATAAAGTGCTGGAAGGGAAGAGGAAAGAAGGCAGGAAAAGAAGGGGAAGAAGGCAGGAGGGAAGGAGAGAGAGATAAAGCCAGAACTAGAAAATAAAATAAGTCAAAACAGTATGAGAAATTATTTCAACAATAGGGTCTCTGTACAGTACGGTGCAAGTAATTCAAAGTATTTATTAATATGTTAAAGTCAAGTAAATTTTTAAAATCAAGGAAAATAGACAATCAAATAATTCACAATTCTTACTATACAGTGAAAATATTAATAGCATATTTATCTATGTTAATTGACTAATCTATGAGAAATTTGCATTTGAAAAAAATTAAAATGAAGTCTTCTAATTACTCTATTATGCTCAACTTGTCAATAAGTAGCCTTGATGGCCATGTCACTATTCTTATTCCAGGACTTTTTGGTTGACATATTACACATGGGACAACTATATGGCTTGTTGAAGCAGAGAAGGCTACCAAATCTTCTTAGTGAGAAAACCGTATCCTTTCAGAAGCTTTATAATAACTATAGTAAAACAGTTGACATGTTTGAAGCAATTTTCAAATCAACTTCATACAGATTATTTAATTTGGTCCAACAACCAGTGTAAACTGGGAAGACATTCTTGCACATATTTTACAAGCAAAAAACCCCTGAGACTCCAGGGGGTTAAGGGATTTCCATACAATCACAAAAGTTACAAGTGGTAGACCTGAGCTTCAAACCCAAGCCTGTTTTTTAAAAAACTTCTTAAAACTAGAAAATTAGAAACATATACAAGAATAGACAGATTATTCTAAGAAACTCCCAGGTACCCGTTGTCTAGCTTGGACAATTATTCACTCATGCTGATCTTCAACCCACAGCCATCCTCCCTTCCCACCGGATGATTTGGAAGCCAATCCCTGACACCGTATCTGTAAATTTTCAGTATGCATATCTGAAAGTTGAAAAGTTCTTTTAGAGATTTAACAAGCTAACCTTATTATATTTAAAAACTAATAGCAATCTCTTAATATATCAAATTGTAGTAGTCTTTTGTTATATATGACAATTATATATAATTATCTATAATTTAATTTATATACATAAAATTTATTTTTTATTAAAGTTTTTTTTTTTTTTTAATTTTGATCTCTTTCATTGGTCCTTCGTTTATTTATTTTCATCCATCTTAATTCTTTGGCCTGTGTGGGCCTCCCATTGCAGTGGCCTCTCCTGTAGCAGAGCACTGGCTCTGGGCACATGTGTTCCAGACTGCTGGGTTGTAATTAGACACACCGGTCCAGCCGCTCTGTGGCACGAGAGATCTTCCTGGGCCAAGGATCAAACCAGTGCCCCTTGCACTGAAAGGGGGACTCTACCCACTGGACCACCAGGGAAGCCCTAAAGTGGTTTATTAAAATAGGATCCAAAGAAGAGCTACACATTGTGGCCCAGGATCAAACCGGTGCCCCTTGCACTGCAAGGCAGACTCTCCACCCACTTGACCACCAGGGAAGCCCTAAAGTGGTTTATAAAAATAGGATCCGGGCTTCCCTGGTGGTCCAGTGGGTAAGGACACTGCCTTGCAGTGCAAGGGGCGCCGGTTCGATCCCTGGCCTGGGAAGATCCCACGTGCCACGGAGCGGCTGAACCGATGTGTCCAATTACCGAGCTGGAGCTCTGGAGCGCATGCGCCCAGAGCCGGCGCTCTGCGACGACAGACGCCACCGTGATGGGAGGCCCACAGGAGCCAAAGAACAAAGACGGATGTAAATAGATAAATAAAAGACCAATAGAAGTGGCCCACCCACCCCCTCCATCCCCATCCCACCCCGCCTCACCCCACCCTCCCACCCCCAAAATAAATAAATAAATAAAATAGGATCCTAAGAAGAGCTACACATTGCATTTGATGGACATGTCTCTTAACAGTCATTTAATCAATTCCTCTGCTTTTATTTTTTCCTTCATGTAATTTGTTTGTTAAAGAAATGTATTTTGTTGTCCTTAGCATCTCTCTCATACTGGAATTCACTAGTTACATCTAATGGTGTTCTGTCCCTTATAGTTCCTAAGGTTTATCAAAGCTATTTAACACCAGTTTTATGTTTCTTTTTTGTTATATATTAAAACAAAAACCCTTATTATATTTAAAACTAATAGCAATCTCTTAATATATCAAATTGTAGTAGTCTTTTGTTATATATGACAATTATATATAATTATCTATAATTTAATTTATATACATAAAATTTATTTTTTATTAAAGTTTTTTTTTTTTTTTAATTTTGATCTCTTTCATTGGTCCTTCGTTTATTTATTTTCATCCATCTTAATTCTTTGGCCTGTGTGGGCCTCCCATTGCAGTGGCCTCTCCTGTAGCAGAGCACTGGCTCTGGGCACATGTGTTCCAGACTGCTGGGTTGTAATTAGACACACCGGTCCAGCCGCTCTGTGGCACGAGAGATCTTCCTGGGCCAAGGATCAAACCAGTGCCCCTTGCACTGAAAGGGGGACTCTACCCACTGGACCACCAGGGAAGCCCTAAAGTGGTTTATTAAAATAGGATCCAAAGAAGAGCTACACATTGTGGCCCAGGATCAAACCGGTGCCCCTTGCACTGCAAGGCAGACTCTCCACCCACTTGACCACCAGGGAAGCCCTAAAGTGGTTTATAAAAATAGGATCCGGGCTTCCCTGGTGGTCCAGTGGGTAAGGACACTGCCTTGCAGTGCAAGGGGCGCCGGTTCGATCCCTGGCCTGGGAAGATCCCACGTGCCACGGAGCGGCTGAACCGATGTGTCCAATTACCGAGCTGGAGCTCTGGAGCGCATGCGCCCAGAGCCGGCGGTCGGCGACGACAGACGCCACCGTGATGGGAGGCCCACAGGAGCCAAAGAACAACGACGGATGTAAATAGATAAACAAAAGACCAATAGAAGTGGCCCACCCACCCCTCCATCCCCATCCCACCCCGCCTCACCCCACCCTCCCCACCCCCCAAAATAAATAAATAAATAAAATAGGATCCTAAGAAGAGCTACACATTGCATTTGATGGACATGTCTCTTAACAGTCATTTAATCAATTCCTCTGCTTTTATTTTTTCCTTCATGTAATTTGTTTGTTAAAGAAATGTATTTTGTTGTCCTTAGCATCTCTCTCATACTGGAATTCACTAGTTACATCTAATGGTGTTCTGTCCCTTATAGTTCCTACAGGCTATTATCAAAGCTAGGGACTTTTTTTTAAACCTTTTTTCTTTTTTGGCCTCTTTTATTGGTCTTTCATTTAGTTAATCATCCATCTTTGTTCTTTGGCCTGGGTGGGCCTCCCATCGCAGTGGTCACACCGGCTTTGGATGCATGCGCTCCAGAGCGCTGGCTCCTAATCGGACACACTGGTCCAGCCGCTCCATAACACGTGGAATCTTTCTGGGTCAGGGATTCAAACGGCGCCCCTTGCACTGCAAGGTGGTGTCCTTACCCACTGGTCCACCAGGGAAGCCCTGCTAAGTACTTGTTTTGATTCAAGTTTCTTTTCTTTTTTTGCAAGAATGTTTAAGGGGTGGTGGTGCCCTGACAGTTGTTTGGTTTTGAGGTGTTAGCAGCCACTGATGGTCAAACCTAGACCCATTAATTCCTTAGGGGTTTGCTAAGTGGTAATATTTCATTAGTCCTTCTTAATTTGTTGGTAGAATAGTTCTATAAAGAAATAGTTTCTTGGGGCTTCCCTGGTGGTCCAGTGGGTGAACAGTCTGCTTGCACTGCAAGGGGCACCAGTTCAATCCCCGGCCGGGGAGGATCCCACGTGCCGCAGAGCGGCTGGACTGGTGCGTCCAATTACGAGGCAGCGCTCTGGAGCGCATGCTCCCAGAGCCAGTGCTCTGCTACAGGAGGGGCCACTGCCATGGGAGGCCCACACAGGCCAAAGAATTAAGATGGATGAAAAATAAACGAATGGAAAATCAATACAAGAGGCCAAAAATTAAAAAAAAAAAAAAAGAAATCCTTTCTTTTTTCAGATTATGTATTTGGTCAGCCTGAGCTTCAGTTCATACAGGGAATCAAGGTAAAAGCTTGATCCTTTCCCCCATTTAACCAGTTTTCAGGAGAGCTAGTTAAAAACTCAGAGCTCTGAACAATAAATTGTGTTCTTAATCAGAGATTAGATAAAACTTCTAACTAAAAGATTCTGATCTAAAATATTACCTATTTCTGTCTAATTTATTTCTTTATGAAAGACTGAGTCAGTGAAACTTCATTGCACTTGGAAGTAAAAATACTGAAACAGAAACATTTTATTCATTTTTTATCATAAAGTAAAAACATTAGTCACCCAGGCTTAAGAAATCACCTATCTTCTTCACCCTTTTCTTTTCACACTTTCACTTGGGCAGTGGGGGTGGCGGGGTGGGGGCAGGAAGATTAGAGGTAACAAGACAAGACTGCAATTTAAAGGAGGGGGGAACCCAGCTCCAAGTGGATTTTTCTTTAAGAAAGAAATCCAAAACCAAAAGAAAACAGGTAAAATTAGCTATTGGAAATTATGGCCATGTGAATCAACCCTTGCTCCCCACATCTGGCAGCACTTAGCTCCCCAAGGGCACACTTCGTGCCCTAGGGCACCCGTTACACATGTTTGACCAGCCGGGCAACAACAAAGGACACGGAGGCTATAAAAAGAGGCAGCAGGTAACCATCAGGCTGGCCAAATGGCTGAGGCACTTTGACTAAACACACAATGAAGCAACTGGTTATTCCCATGGCTGAAAAGTCAAGAGGGAGGGCTGTGTTTTAGGATTCAAATTCCACAACGTGCCTCTTTAAGTCGCTGGGTTACCGTCGGTCCTTCTTAATTTGTTGGTAGAATAGTTCTATAAAGAAATAGTTTCTTGGGGCTTCCCTGGTGGTCCAGTGGGTGAACAGTCTGCTTGCACTGCAAGGGGCACCAGTTCAATCCCCGGCCGGGGAGGATCCCACGTGCCGCAGAGCGGCTGGACTGGTGCGTCCAATTACGAGGCAGCGCTCTGGAGCGCATGCTCCCAGAGCCAGTGCTCTGCTACAGGAGGGGCCACTGCCATGGGAGGCCCACACAGGCCAAAGAATTAAGATGGATGAAAAATAAACGAATGGAAAATCAATACAAGAGGCCAAAAATTAAAAAAAAAAAAAAAAGAAATCCTTTCTTTTTTCAGATTATGTATTTGGTCAGCCTGAGCTTCAGTTCATACAGGGAATCAAGGTAAAAGCTTGATCCTTTCCCCCATTTAACCAGTTTTCAGGAGAGCTAGTTAAAAACTCAGAGCTCTGAACAATAAATTGTGTTCTTAATCAGAGATTAGATAAAACTTCTAACTAAAAGATTCTGATCTAAAATATTACCTATTTCTGTCTAATTTATTTCTTTATGAAAGACTGAGTCAGTGAAACTTCATTGCACTTGGAAGTAAAAATACTGAAACAGAAACATTTTATTCATTTTTTATCATAAAGTAAAAACATTAGTCACCCAGGCTTAAGAAATCACCTATCTTCTTCACCCTTTTCTTTTCACACTTTCACTTGGGCAGTGGGGGTGGCGGGGTGGGGGCAGGAAGATTAGAGGTAACAAGACAAGACTGCAATTTAAAGGAGGGGGGAACCCAGCTCCAAGTGGATTTTTCTTTAAGAAAGAAATCCAAAACCAAAAGAAAACAGGTAAAATTAGCTATTGGAAATTATGG
This sequence comes from Tragulus kanchil, assembly GCA_022376925.1. Taxonomy (NCBI): domain Eukaryota; kingdom Metazoa; phylum Chordata; class Mammalia; order Artiodactyla; family Tragulidae; genus Tragulus; species Tragulus kanchil. The sequence goes on along the minus strand of JAIOJX010000026.1, from coordinate 269,240,085 downwards.
CCATGTGAATCAACCCTTGCTCCCCACATCTGGCAGCACTTAGCTCCCCAAGGGCACACTTCGTGCCCTAGGGCACCCGTTACACATGTTTGACCAGCCGGGCAACAACAAAGGACACGGAGGCTATAAAAAGAGGCAGCAGGTAACCATCAGGCTGGCCAAATGGCTGAGGCACTTTGACTAAACACACAATGAAGCAACTGGTTATTCCCATGGCTGAAAAGTCAAGAGGGAGGGCTGTGTTTTAGGATTCAAATTCCACAACGTGCCTCTTTAAGTCGCTGGGTTACTTCCTTGTTTTAATCAGGCCCACAAATCCCCCCTTCTCTTTCAGACACTCAGGGAAAAACATCGGAGACAAGCTGTATAAAGCAACCTTGTGCTCTTGCCAAAAACCCATCTAAGAATTCAACTAGACTGTTTTCTGGACTCTCCCCACAAACGGCAGAGGAAATGAAAGTGCCAAGTTATTCTGCACCCCCTGTGGCATTCGGCTTAAAAAGACACCAAAATCTTCTTGAATGACACGGTCCATTTGCTTATACCCATTCTACAGCTTAGATGAGTTCAGTACAGTAAGTTGTCAACACGGCTCCCACATGAGCAGTCATTTCAGAATCAGCAAGCAGGGGCTCTGCCTCTTTGGGAGCCCTTGGTACTGGAGGGTCTCCCTTCTCTTCCACCACCCACCCTCTCCTCTGCCTCTTCACTAAGCCTAATAAAAACATACCAACTCATTCCTTGTAATCCAGTTTTAGCCAAACACAGGAATGATAATGTCTATTAAACAAAGGTTTTATGTGAATAGTCCCTGAACCCAAAGGAAGATTCTGTTGGAATTTTTAGGTTCAAGCAGGCTGCAGAGTGGAGGCAGCAGACCCTTCCAATGTTTTCAGTTAAACCACTGTTAATAAGTTGTTTCATAAACATGAAGCTGCGGGGGGGGGGGTGGGGGTGCATAACGGGGGTCGGGGAAACTATAAATGTTTTTAGCCTCCCTTTCCAGTGAAATATTTCTGAATGGTGAGAAACAAGTTCTTAAAACAAAGAAATGTATTGATGTATCATTCATATATACACATATATATATATAGGAGTAAGTTAAATGGTAGAATTAAGATATCTTTTAGCAAAGGCATCACATACGGTTAACTATTTGGAAAAGCTAAGTATATTTCCTTTTTTTTTTTTAAAAAAAAAAAGCCGCCAAGCTTTATTTAGGCTACAATGGTTGCAGACAACATATCTAACCCTATACCCCACCCCACTCTACTCGGCCTCCTAAACGGGCTCCGCTCCCCTCTCCCTCCAGTCTCACTTAAAAATATGGAACGCTTCACGAATTTGCGTGTCATCCTTGCACAGGGGCCATGCTAATCTTCTCTGTATCGTTCCAATTTTAGTATATGTGCTGCCGAAGCGAGCACTCCATTTTTAAGCATAGGAAAAAATTACATGAAAGATTTTATGGAGAAACCAAGTATTTCTCACTAATTGATGTTCCAGAACCTCCAACTTGACATAAAATGCAGAAAGGTAACTGATGACTGCATTACTATTGCTTGTGACTTTATTACAAAACCAGACGCATATCAAGAACTTGAATTTTAAAAGATACTTTCAAAGGCTGAAGGCTGGGACAGGGTTCATGGGTTAAGAATGCAGACACGAGTTTGTCCAGGATCTCTCTCTTACAATGCGATAGAAATGTTGTGTAGCACATCCTCAGCTCCCTCACAGCTTGTCTGCTTTAGTTCATTTCCACCTCTGCAATATGGTCTGCTGGCTGTTTTTTTTTTTTTTTCCCTTAAATGTGGGCTTAAAAATTAGCTAAGTCATCAAGTTGCATGAGTTTGAGGCAGTTACTTTCATGGACTATAATTTTTTCATTCACCCACTATTAAGGAAAATGTTTGCCATGAAGCTTATACTATAGTGGACTCTAAGACCAGAAAACATAATCCCTGTCTTTGCTTCATTATAATATAGATAGCTTCTTCTATTCAATCTTTTTTTTTTTTTTTTTTAAAGATTTATTTATTTATTGGGCGGGGGTCGGGTTGGGGAGGGAGGGGAGCGGGCTGGCTGGGCGGGCCACTTCTATTGGTCTTTCATTTCTCTATTTTCATCAGTCTTTGTTCTTTGGCTCCTGTGGGCCTCCCATCATGGTGGTCACTGTCGTCGCACTGTTGTCGCAGAGCACCGGCTCTGGGCGCACGCGCGCCAGAGCTCCTGCTCGGTAATTGGACACATCGGTCCAGCCGCTCCGCGGCACGTGGTATCTTCCCAGGCCAGGGATCGAACCGGCGCCCCTTGCATGGCAAGGCGGTGTCCTTACCCACTGGACCACCAGGGGAAGCCCTCTATTCAATCTTTTGCTTAGATTTTACAAATGGGCAAGAACTAAACAATGCTGGAGTTCCTACAGTTCAAGGATTTTTAGGTCTATTTTTCACAAAAGCTAGATGTATTCTAAAAGCAGATAAGCACATATATAATTACTGACAATAGTAAGCTGTACTTTGAAAGGTGACACATTCTCTGTGGAATGTATCGATCATCTCTTTATCTGTTATGCTCACACACTTATTGCTGAATTCTTACTCTTCCATTTTCCTTCTTTGGTCAAGCCGTGTTGTATGTAGAAGACTAAAAATGGCCTATAAAGTTGCTTTAATAATAAATACAGGGTTAAAGTAGCATACTAATCATGATAAGCTTATGAAAAATCACAAGTCAAGTCAGAATATGCCTTTAAATTATTGAAGTGAATTTGTAGCTATAATGGACACTAAAAACAAAGACTGTCCTTCATTTTCTTACTCCAAGAAACCGATTTTTAGCCATAGCTTCAAGTTCTTACATATCTATGTTTATTTGTCATGACAATCATAGCAATCAAAGCAAGTTAAACTTATTTTTCCTTATAAATCTTCCTAACACCCATGATATTACTGGTAAAGAAAAAACCAAGTTGCAGATCACTTATAGTATGCCATCATTAGTAACACACAAACATAGAGGCTTGCACACACACATAGAAAAAAAGAAAAAACCTAGGTGAAGATAATTACTAAGTTTTCTTCCTTAAAATTCTTCGGTGTTTGTCATCTGCTTTTAGAACATAAGTCCAGCTTCTCAGAGTTGATGAGGTTCTGCATGGTCTGGCCCTGCCTTCTTCTCTCCCTGTCACTCACGGCCAGTCCTTTCTGTCTCTGCATCTGCTGTTTCACCAGCTCCTCCGTCACTGGCTCATTCACATCCTTCGGCTCAAATGTCACTTCATCAGAGAGGCCCTCTGGGACCACTCTCTCTAAAGTGGTCTCCCCGGTTACTCACTCCCTCTTAACTTTATTTTCTTCCAAGCACTTTCTCATTGCAGAGTTATCGCATCTGCCTGTGTCTTCTCATCTCCCTTGCCAGGATACCAGCTCCACCAGGCCTAACCCACAGCGTCCACCCTCTCCTGCAGTAGGTCTCTTCAGCCTGGGGAAATCTTTATTACTCTGCACTGTGATTTTCTTCTCAGAGTCTAATTTTCACAACTTGGATTTCACTTTCTTATCAAAAGGTCACATGAGCAAACTCCAGAGTGGGTATAAAGTACAGCTAATTCACTTGCTTCCTGAAAAGCTGGAGATGAGAAAACCATGCAAATGTTAGTACAAATGACATTTGTAGATTAATTTAAAATGAAGACAAAGGTGACTTTTCTGGTAGTCCAGTGGCTAAGTCTCCGTGCTCCCAATGCAGGGTGCTGGGGTTCAACTCCTGATCAGGGAACTAGATCCCACATGCCACAGCTAAGATCTGGTGCAGTCAAATAAGTAAATAAAAATAAATAAACATATATTTTTTTAAATAAAGATTTTTTTTTTTTTTGCCACTTTAAGTGAGTTGGTTTAATCCAGGTAGTACACAATTCAGGATAGAACAAAGAGTTAAGAAGACACTTTGGCAAGATTCTGGGCTCAGTTTATGCAGATCTCATAGCTAAAGGGGAAATGGCTGAGAACTAAAGACAAGTTGAGTGACTAGATGATTTAAGAAAATCATTCTTGAAATTACAATGCTAAGTCAGAGGGGAAAAATCAAATAACATACCTATATGTGCTTATGTATGTATAAAATTATATATACATATGCAAAAGTAAATATACACATATATGTGCCTATATATGTGTAAAATTATATACATATATAAAATCAAATACATGCACATGCATATATAAATACATATATTTGATTACTGATACGATGACACGATGCCTAATTCCAGACAGAGAGGTATATGGTTTGCTGTGTCAGGTTGGGAGTACTCTGGTATGTACTATCCTCCTCAGTATGGATTCACTGTCCGCATACACTTAACCTGCAGTATGCTGTTGCTGAATGAAGGAATGAACCCATTCATTCCCAGTAACTGGAGTGATCTTGGCGTATCCAACGTCATTCTTCTAGACCCCTCCACCCTGCCCTAAAGGAGAACCAATGCAGTTATTGCTATAAGGAAGAATTGTCTGCCGCTGACCCAGAAACCTCATGTTTGCTTTCAGGAGAAAATAAATACAGGTATTAAAAACTCATCGTCCTCCCTTCAGGATGGGATGATGGTACAGAATTGGAGGCTCTGACTCACTTGTACTTATGCCAGGTCACCTTGCCTGCAACTGTGGTTTCCTTATTGGGCCCCCAAATTTCTGCACAATTGTGTGGTCATCCATTCATCTGAAGATGTCTCAGAAATGGAAGTAAATGTTGAAGGCACTAGGACAAATTTTACAGATTACTACATTGTAAAAATGAGACTAAGTGTGAAAGCAAGAAAGCCTTTCTCTTTCTGTAGCAAACACAGTGTCTATGAAGGCAGTATGGAGTCACTGTGAAAGCTCTGAAAGCTCTAAGAGCCTAACTTAGAAAAGGACAAACCCATGATGAGAGGGAGAGTTCCTCCACGGACGACATACTGAGAACACGAGGCTCCCTCGATATGAATAGATCTCAGCAATGATCATCGGTGGCCCTAACACGACATAAAGAGAGCGAGCCAGACATGTGCCTCCTGATGGAAGCATATGACACTACCAATGGTGCATTTGAGTCCCCAAATGGAACTTTAATCTGATCAAACTTCAGGATGGAAGTGATGGAATTTACAGGATATACAAGGGAAAGAAAAATGAAAAATGACACCATGGGGATTCAATCAGGAGATCTAGACTGAGAAAATCTACAGAACAAATGGCCTAGTTTCTTCAACAAATAAATCACAAGGAAAAAAAAAAAAGGAAGGAGGGAAGGGGGACCTCTCGATTAAAAGATTAAAGGGACACATCAATCAAACGCACTGTGGAAACTGTGTTTGGTTCCTGATTCCAACAAATCAACTGTGGGGAAGAAAAAGGGAGAGAGAGCAAGAGAATCAAGGAAATCTAATACAGACATATTTGCTACTAGGAGATTATGCTAAAATTTTGTGATGTTTAATATAGTATTATGTTTAGGGTACTTTTAACATTTAAAGTTGACTACTAAATATGTCTAAGATTTGCTTCTGCAAATCATCTTCAGGGAAGGGTACAGGGAGTAGACAGGGGGAGAAGTGCATGAACCAAGACTGTTGACGCTGGGTGATGGATTCATGAAATGATCACTCGGCCATTTTCTCTACTTTAGTGTATGTTTAAAATATTCCCCTAAGAAAAGCAAAAATTTGGGGAACAATTGGGGTGACTTGGCCAGGTCACCTTGCCTGCAACTGTGGTTTCCTTATTGGGCCCCCAAATTTCTGCACAATTGTGTGGTCATCCATTCATCTGAAGATGTCTCAGAAATGGAAGTAAATGTTGAAGGCACTAGGACAAATTTTACAGATTACTACATTGTAAAAATGAGACTAAGTGTGAAAGCAAGAAAGCCTTTCTCTTTCTGTAGCAAACACAGTGTCTATGAAGGCAGTATGGAGTCACTGTGAAAGCTCTGAAAGCTCTAAGAGCCTAACTTAGAAAAGGACAAACCCATGATGAGAGGGAGAGTTCCTCCACGGACGACATACTGAGAACACGAGGCTCCCTCGATATGAATAGATCTCAGCAATGATCATCGGTGGCCCTAACACGACATAAAGAGAGCGAGCCAGACATGTGCCTCCTGATGGAAGCATATGACACTACCAATGGTGCATTTGAGTCCCCAAATGGAACTTTAATCTGATCAAACTTCAGGATGGAAGTGATGGAATTTACAGGATATACAAGGGAAAGAAAAATGAAAAATGACACCATGGGGATTCAATCAGGAGATCTAGACTGAGAAAATCTACAGAACAAATGGCCTAGTTTCTTCAACAAATAAATCACAAGGAAAAAAAAAAAAGGAAGGAGGGAAGGGGGACCTCTCGATTAAAAGATTAAAGGGACACATCAATCAAACGCACTGTGGAAACTGTGTTTGGTTCCTGTTTCCCAACAAATCAACTGTGGGGAAGAAAAAGGGAGAGAGAGCAAGAGAATCAAGGAAATCTAATACAGACATATTTGCTACTAGGAGATTATGCTAAAATTTTGTGATGTTTAATATAGTATTATGTTTAGGGTACTTTTAACATTTAAAGTTGACTACTAAATATGTCTAAGATTTGCTTCTGCAAATCATCTTCAGGGAAGGGTACAGGGAGTAGACAGGGGGAGAAGTGCATGAACCAAGACTGTTGACGCTGGGTGATGGATTCATGAAATGATCACTCGGCCATTTTCTCTACTTTAGTGTATGTTTAAAATATTCCCCTAAGAAAAAGCTAAAATAATCTGTCAGTTAACATAGTACCCATCAAAACACACCTATACCAGTTCTCATGTGATCTAATAATAATATCAGTATTAAACCAGGCATTTGTCAAAGTGCAGATTTCTCAGCTCTGCCCCACACCTACTGATTCAGAAAACCCAGGTGCTGGAAGCTGGGATCTCTACTTTAACAAACTAAATGAATTTTATATACACTGAAGTTTCTTACCTAAATGGTTCTTACAAACATGAATGTTGGAGAACCCCTGACTAGGCATTGTGTGTCAGGTTTCACATCTCATTTTCCAAGGAAGGAAATCAAAGAAGAGAGATAAAATAACTGGCCAGAGCTCTCTTGGAGAACCTGGAGGAGTTGAGATCTCTGAGGCTCTCAAATCTTGATTTTCTAGTTTACCCTTCAAGCACCAACTACACAACATGTCATCCTTTAAAAATACGTTATCATTAGCTTTTAAAAGTTTGGTTCAAATTCCAACAGAACTAATTTATCCTTGTCACCCTTTGAAATTAAAACACACACAACATAAGTACCATAGGAGTCCCATATAAGATCTCTTTATAAGAGAGGGCTCTATCAGGATGTAAGAGATAGCCTGGCATTCAGATAAAAGTAGAAGTGTTCATGGCCAAATCCCTGAGATTTGGCTGAAAACTGAAAGCCCATTTTCATTTAATAGGGCCTTAGTGTAAGGTATACAGCAGGTGGTTTACCTGCTTACCCTTGGTGAAGATTATGTGTCAGGAGGTCATGTCCTTTTCCATGGGTAGGGGTCTGGAGGCAATTTTTATCTGCCCAGAGAGGTCATGGGTTGAGGGCATGATATGGGTTTCCTAGAGCTCTTCTTGTTTGTAAAGACACTCTTGGCTTCCATGCTTGGTAATGGCCTTTCAAAAGGTAACTAGAGTATGAGATGGTACATTTTTCTATTTATCTAAATGGCTCACATTCACACCCTTCCCCCTTTTGAATTTAATCCAACTGGATTAATTTCAAATTAACAGGAGGCAGAACTAAAAATGGAGGTACAAAAATCTTCTGGTAAGAAATAACCAATACCTTCACTTTTTCTCCAACATTTTATGACCATTTTCAAACATACAAAACTGCTCAGAGAATTTTACAGTAAACAATCGCATTGCCTAGATACTACAGTTAACACTCTTTGCTTTTTGTCACATTTCTAATTCACTCCACTATCCCTCTTTTTTTTTTTTTTTTGGAGGCATTTCAAAGTAAGTTTTAAAGACAGTAACCTTCTCCCCCATATTTCAACATGTATAACATTAGCCAAACATCAGTATGTGTTTAGAGTTCCTTTTTTTTTTTTTTTTCATATTTTGGGGTAAACTATACATACACACAAATCTTCAAATCCTAAGTATATCATTTGATGAGTTCTGACAAATGCATACATCAAATACCTATTAAGATATAAACTATTTCCAACACTGTAAAAGCTCTTTCTTTGCTCTTCTCAGGAAACCCCACTCTCACCCAGTACCTATAGAAATACGTGATCTGATGCTTCCACATCACCAGGGACTGAAATAATTGTTAACACTTTCCAAGGAAGATAACTTAGGCCAGAGAGAGATTAACTGTTTTTCTTCAATCACATAAACCTGACATGAGAACAAAAACCTCAGATCCTAAAGAGTCTCCATGCTTTTCCTACTTGATTATATCTCCAAATTTCATTTCACAAAATCTAAATTAAATTAAAATCTAATTTGTGACTTCTGACTGTTTCCAAGAAAACAGACAATTTTTCTATAACACTTTATCAGGGCAAACCTACAGGAATGGTTAGTATAGAGGAAGAGAATCATAAATGCATTTTAAAAAGAGACTAAAAATAATTCACATAGGAAATGCAGTTAAGTTTAATTACATTGAATGCTAATACTCCCCCTGTAATCATAAAAACAAATGTTTGAAATATATTCTAATGAAAGGAAAAGCCCTTAGTATATTACACAGCTAAAAATAATACATTTGCTTAATATTTGAATTTTTATTATTATTCTAAATCTCATACAACCCAGATCGCACAAATTAATGATTTTGTTCTTTCTACTATTTTCTACTCATTGCAAGCAAAGGCAGTAAGGTTCCAAGGATATTCTTAGGGTATCTGCAGACTACCCGTAAACAGCAGCTTTTTTCTTATTTGTTTAATAACTGCTGTCATTCTTTTTGTAAGCAGCAATCACAAGATGTCAAACAAATTCTGCCTTGACTGTGAGTACTGATAGATGTCTCTGCTTGTTTTTATTTAAAACAAAAAATTTTCCCTGCATTAATTACCAAAACTGGAGAGGTGGGGGTACGGCTGGGATGTTCACCAGCCTCTGGGCAAGCAGAGATGTATGCAGCTCAGAAAACCAGAGTAAGCTCACTACCCAACACCGGAACACATTTTTCTTTAACTCCCTGGGGGACCCTGGGACTCAAAGTCTTAGATTTCCTTAAAGGGAAACGCAGGACCATGCATGGGGGTAGGGTGGGATCATGTTTATCAGTCACAACAGTTCAACTGGGCCTGGATCCAGGTAGTCTGTATGTCTAAATTTGATGAAATATAGGCGCCACCAGGTAACAGTAGCGGTCAGAGAGCTTGCCAGAAACCTGTAACTCAAAACTGAAAAATGAAATTAAAAGACTATTTCGGCCAGGCAGTTTCTTTCTGCAGGATGCAATAACTGCAAACTCCAAAGCCAAACGAACAGACAGTTCTTTGTATGTTTTCAAATTTCTTCTTTGTAAACTGACACAGTATCTGCCAGAAAAATAGACACAAATATTTTCAAGCTTGTATTTCAAAACTGAACTGTAATGTTTCGGCAGACCCTCGCCTGTTCCTCCTCTCTTCTTTTCCTTCCCACATTGTACAGGGATTGGCGGTGGTTGGTTTATGGCAGGGAGCCTGCGAGGTCTCGGGTGTATCCGGAGGGCAGGTACGGGGCAGGAGTGGCGGAGCAGCCGCCTGACCCTATCCTGTCAATAAGCCTTAACCCCGACCTGCCAGGCCCCTGAGCTGGCTAGTCTCTGTCTAGCCTCTGTCTCTAATTGCTCTAAAAATGACTCTTCATTTAGAAGTATCTTTGTGTAAACACCCCACAGAAACTGACAGTCATCAGAATCACCACACAGTTCTAGTTTTTAAGGAGTGCGAGAAAAGTCATTCTCTACCTCGTTGTGGAAGGACCTGGAAAACATTTTCAACTGCTGTGCAAAACAACACCCATCACTTCTTTAGCTGACTTTGCAGGTGACATTAGTTTGACTTTGAAGACTGTTTACACTGAAATGTTTGATCTTTTGATTAAGTTATTTGAAAGTAAAGATGAATACCCGATTTCCACAGAATCAGCTTCTTCTGAGCACCCCAGAGAGAGGTAAAGCTTAAGTCCCGTGCTTCTCATCCATTCAGTGAGACTTCCTTATAAGTTCTAAAAGGATCCAAACTTTTCATGTAAATGTAAAAATCCAAACTAAAAACTAAAAAGGGAAAGTGGGGAAATAAGGAAGGAGGCTTTGGAATGAAGTGTATTGTTTTCTTTAAGTATTAAAATTAAATCAGTCTTGAGGATTAGTATAAAACACAAACATTTTTTTACTGCTTTGTGGCTTCTTTGCTTCCTGTTTCTTTATAGTGGCAAAAAATTTGTATCACATAATTTACTAGGAGTCCTTAGGAGCAATTCCTTAAATTATCTCTCTCCTACTTACATGTAATAACATAATGGGAAAGACAGTTGTTGTCAATTCTATAAAAGGAAACCAGAGGACTTCCCTGGTGCTCCAGTGGCTAAAATTATCCACTCCTGATGCAAGGGGCCTGCATTTGATCCCTGGTCAGGGAACTAGATCCCACATGTTGCAACTAAAGATCAAAGATCCAGAATGCAGGGCTTCCTGGTGGTCCAGTGGGTAAAGAGTTTTTGCAACTTATCTGGCCTGGGAAGATCCCACGTCCCAAGATCCAGATGCACTTTTCCGTTCACATTGTACAGGGATTGGCGGGGGTTGGATTATGGCAGGGAGCCTGCGAGGTCTCGGGTGTATCCGGAGGGCAGGTACGGGGCAGGAGTGGCGGAGCAGCCGCCTGACCCTATCCTGTCAATAAGCCTTAACCCCGACCTGCCAGGCCCCTGAGCTGGCTAGTCTCTGTCTAGCCTCTGTCTCTAATTGCTCTAAAAATGACTCTTCATTTAGAAGTATCTTTGTGTAAACACCCCACAGAAACTGACAGTCATCAGAATCACCACACAGTTCTAGTTTTTAAGGAGTGCGAGAAAAGTCATTCTCTACCTCGTTGTGGAAGGACCTGGAAAACATTTTCAACTGCTGTGCAAAACAACACCCATCACTTCTTTAGCTGACTTTGCAGGTGACATTAGTTTGACTTTGAAGACTGTTTACACTGAAATGTTTGATCTTTTGATTAAGTTATTTGAAAGTAAAGATGAATACCCGATTTCCACAGAATCAGCTTCTTCTGAGCACCCCAGAGAGAGGTAAAGCTTAAGTCCCGTGCTTCTCATCCATTCAGTGAGACTTCCTTATAAGTTCTAAAAGGATCCAAACTTTTCATGTAAATGTAAAAATCCAAACTAAAAACTAAAAAGGGAAAGTGGGGAAATAAGGAAGGAGGCTTTGGAATGAAGTGTATTGTTTTCTTTAAGTATTAAAATTAAATCAGTCTTGAGGATTAGTATAAAACACAAACATTTTTTTACTGCTTTGTGGCTTCTTTGCTTCCTGTTTCTTTATAGTGGCAAAAAATTTGTATCACATAATTTACTAGGAGTCCTTAGGAGCAATTCCTTAAATTATCTCTCTCCTACTTACATGTAATAACATAATGGGAAAGACAGTTGTTGTCAATTCTATAAAAGGAAACCAGAGGACTTCCCTGGTGCTCCAGTGGCTAAAATTATCCACTCCTGATGCAAGGGGCCTGCATTTGATCCCTGGTCAGGGAACTAGATCCCACATGTTGCAACTAAAGATCAAAGATCCAGAATGCAGGGCTTCCCTGGTGGTCCAGTGGGTAAAGAGTCCACTTTGCAGTGCAAGGGGTGCTGGTTCAATCCCTGGCCTGGGAAGATCCCACGTGCCACGGAGCAGCTGGACCGATGTGTCCAACTACCGAGCTAGAGCTCTGGGGTGCATGTGCCCAGAGCCAGTGCTCTGCAGCAAGAGAGGCCACTGAGATGGGAGGCCCACACAGGCCAAAGAACAAACATGGATGGAAGTAAATGAAAGACCAATAGAAGTGGCGGAAAAAAAACGAATATCAATAAAAGAGGCCAAAAAATTGTTTTTTTTTTTTTTTTTAAAAGATCCTGCATGCCACAATTAAGACCTGGCACAGCTAAATAAATAAACCTATTTTAAAAACAAAAAAAGAAAACCAGACTTGAATTTTGCAAAGCTTAAGGTCTCTTCTGATTGGGTGTAGGTTTGCCTTTTAAAGTATGGCTTATTTAAACAACTCAAAGGAAAAAAATTATTCTCTCTAGTAATTTGCTAAGTCGTGACAAGGTAAAACAAAAGTCCTCCTCCCTGTTCCATTTCCCATAATTATTTTTCAGTTTCTAAAATGCTGTGATTTACTTAATGTATTTATCGCCTATCAAAGCAAGCTCCTTGAGGGTAGGGATTTTTGTCTGTTTTGTTCACTAATGTGCTCCAAATGACTAGAAAAGCCGTTCATCACAAGCCCTCAATAAATAGTTTTAGAATCAATGAATAAAAAGTTGAACAGATTAAGCAAACACTTCAAAGGAAATCGGGGAATTTATCTTGTTCCCATTTATCTACCTTATCCTACATTCAGTATAATAAACAATCTTTGGTAGGTACAGAAGAAGACTGTCTATATTTTTTGTCTTTAATCAACCACTCAAAACCTTTCCCCACCTCTTCAACGGTAGTTAAAATGCAAGGAGGAAAAGCCTTGACATTTGAGTTGAAGTTCATCTTAGAAACCAACTAAAACTGAGGCCTGAGACTTCAGAATTCCCAAGAGCTTGTCGAACACACAGATTCCCCACCTATTCCATACCTACTACTCAGAATGCCAATGTTCAAGTAATTTATTGCCTAGAAGGAAAGAAAAGAACAGAAATAAACCGATGAACCCATGGTTGTTGTTCGGTCACTGTCGTGTCAGACTCTTTATGTAGTCTGCCAGGCTATCCATGGGATTTTCTGGGCAAGAATACTGGAGTGGATTGCCACTTCCTCCTCTAGGGAATCTGCCCTACCCAAGGATTGAAGCTGTGTCTCTTGCATTGCAGACAGATTCTTTACCACTGAGCCACAGGGGTTGCAAAGAGTGCCACACAACTGAGCGACTGAGCAAACGTGCGTGCAACCCACGGTTACAGTACAGCATTAGAGGAACGATAAGGACACTGCTGGAATCAAGAGATGGAGCATACCAATCAAAGTGTACTTGCACTGAATTTTAAAGAATGAGCATAAATGTAATGTCAGATGAAGACTAGCGGTGATACATGCATTTCACACAAAGAACACTCTCTATAAAATCTACAGGTTTTATGGCTTGAGGAAAGAGTGCCCGTCAGAAGATTAGAGATGCAGGCAAGGGTCAAAATACAAAGAACTTTGTGTCCTAAAATAAGGAGTTTAAAAAACTGCGCGAACACATTAATGACTCTTGTGATCCTAAATGCACACTATAGTTTAGAATCACAGGGACAGCCTATACCTAACTCCAGAGGACACTGAGCTTTGGGGAATGAATCGAAAGAGAGATGGATCAGCAGAGAAGCGGCAGCTGAAGCCACAGGCTGCCAATTAAGGGACCTGCTAAGGTCACATGATAAGTTACACCCAGAGCTGAAGTCACCACTCCTTTCAGTCTTGCTTCCAATCTCCATACCACTTACAGAAGTATCTCTTAAGTGAGCCTCTTATCTCAGATAAAAAGAAGAAAACATTCCTAATTTATCTTATTTGTTATATCTTAACATAATAAGTTATCCTTCAAACCTTGAGTGCAATTAAGTATCAGAATCCTTATTTTCTCTTAACTTTGCTGTGAAGTCAAGTCGATCACCTTGGTTTTCCGCGGCAAGAAAGTCCTCCTTATTTCCAGACGCATCTGCTTTCTAGTAACTTTTTTTTTTAACTTCTTTTTTATTTTAATCATACAGTAAGTCATCTATCTCTGTTCTTAATAAGCAGACACAATTTCATCTACCCTGAGTTTTCTCATTTCAAGATCCCACCCCCGCTATAGGACACTTCTTATTCAATGACATTGGGACCGTCTACATGCTCTCTTTGCTTTAACATTAGAAAAAACAAGTTATTTGTAGCTAGAATCTCAATTATACTTCTATTTTTCACGTAAACAAGCTGAAATTTCCCCTGGAGTCTTTAAGACCTCCTTTTAATTGCTACCTTGTCTCATCTTGGGTTAAAAGGTTTTCCCTTATATCGAAGGAATGATGCTACTCTTGGCAAGATAACTAATTTTCACTCATATAATTATTTAGTTCTTACCCTCTACAAACCTCGTGTATTTACTGTGAGAAATTAAAGGAATTACTCATACTCCTGCCCTAGCAGACTTGGGAATCCACTGTTGTGACAGGGTTAGAGTGAAAACTATTACAAATCTAACAGCCCATGGCTCACAGTAAGTGACCGTGGAAAAAAATGATTATCTCAGTGTCCATTCCAATCTCCCCTTCACTCACCTTCTGTATTGCAGAGATTCAGGAGCTAAGAGCTATGCTTCCCAGAGTCCCTCATATCAAGGTTTTACATGTGAATTTCATCCCACCAATTTAGAAACATTCTTGGGAGATCTGAAAGGGGGCTGCGATAGAGACTTCTGCCATTTGTTTCTTCTGCTAGGAAGCATGATGTAGAAATACTAGCAGCATCCTACACTGGTGAGTATTCAGAAGCAGTTGGAAGTGGTGGCAGCTTGACTCCCCTGGGGGCCAGTACAGAGGAACTGTCCTGGATGTTGTTTATGCATGCTCAGGGGTAGTAGGGGTCAGGAAATCCCTTTGATGAAGTTCAGGCCTCAAGAACAAGCAGGACTTAGCCAGATAAGAACTGGGGAGGAGCACTTCATGTGCAAAGGTCCTGAGGAGGAAAGGGCTTAGGGAACAGAGCACCTGAAAGACAGGGCAGGAGACAGGAGGGGAGGGCCTGGAGAGCTGGAGTGAGAAACCGGGAGGCCAGGATTCTCGTGGTTCGTGCAATGGGAAGCCAAGGAAAGCTTTTAAGGGGGAGTGAAATGATTCACTGTGCTTCTTAGCGTAACATGGAGACAAACTGGAAGAAGTAGTTTAGTAGACTTCTTCAAACCTTGAGTGCAATGTATTATCAGAGTCCTTTCTCTTAACTTTGCCATGAAGTCAAGTTGATTACCTTGGCAAGATGAGTATATAATAGTCTCTCGTTATGGATGTATCATAATTCAATCATTCCTCTATCTTATTAGACATTCAGGGAGTTTCTAGTCCTTTGCCAACGTAAGTAACACTCTAATAGACATCCCTGGAATAAAGTCTTTGCAAACACCTCTAATTATTTTCTGAATACAGGCTTCTCAAAGTGGAATTAAACAATTGAGTTAAAAGGTAATGAAATACTGGGGACCTCCCTGGTGGTCAAACGGTTAAGACCCTGTGTTTCCAGTGCAGTGGATTTGGGTTCAATTCTTGGTTGAGGAACTAACATCCCACATGCTGCACAGCATGGTCAAAGAAAATTTTTTTTTTTAATTTTTAAAAATTGGTATGAAGTTTCCTGGCTGTTTTTTAAACGGTGAAGATTTTGATCATTGACTATGAAGAACCTACTTCACAAAATGGATATCTTCCTTATTCAGTTAAATGATATCAACAGAAAATTATTTAAAAAGATGAAAAATTTGCAGTTGTATGTAAAAAGTACTCCATTTATTTGCTTTTTAAAAATGGTAAGCACTACATAGAAACTTATACTATCATATTTAAAAGAGGCAGCTATTGTCACTGAGCTGTGGGAATAAGGGATCCTGCAGGGGGCTGTGCGACGGCCTGGGGGGTGGGGTCTGGAGGGTGGGGTCTGGAGGCGGGGCCTGGAGGGCGGGGCCTGGAGGGCGGGGCCTGAAGGGTGGGGCCTGGAGGGCGGGGCCTGGAGGGCGGGGCCGGGGACTGGGAAGGGGGTGGAGGAGGGAGGGGTCAGGGGTATGCATATAACTAATCTGGGTTTATACATATCTGTAAACAACAGAACTCTGTAAAAGCATAAAGTAAAATAAAAATAATTAAAAAAAATAATGACACACACACGAAGAAAAAAGAAAAAGAAAAAGTAAGCACTTATGTCATCAAAATTGATGCTGTTCAACATATGGTTGGGATGAGCCACATTTAAAAACCATCATCAGGCCAGTAAGCATTTGGGCCATCCTAAAATAACCTCAATGTAATGTAAGCTTCTGAGGGTCTATTTGTGGTTTAATTTTTTAATAATATTTGTTGTTATCAATACATTCACAAAGCTGAAAAAAGAAAAGTTTTGTCAGACCGTGTTTCCTGGTAATGTGGCTGGTCAGGTCCTGGAGCAGAGCTGCGTTGCCCTCTCCGTTTTTGCTCCCATCCTTTCACAGGTGGCCCCTTTCACACGCAAATTTATCTCTTTTGTCCCTCATCTCAGCGACTGGCATTGCGGTACACAACCTTTCACCTCTTTACCTTCTCCAGCCGACTTGTTCTCTCACATACAGACCTCCTCACCCTCAAGGTCTGACATATTTATTTTCTCTTCAGCTGATGAGACGCTTTCTCCCTCTCTCCCTCACCCCTTGGCTCTCACTTTCATCTTAGACTCCTCAGACTTCTCCCATCTCCTCTCACACACTCCAACAGCTCCTGTCCTGGGTCCTGGCTCAGGGAAGGACTGTTGGCCAGAAACCCTGCCAAGGTAACTGGGGGGATAACTGGGGCAAGGGTGGGGGCTGCAGACGCACGGATGCTGGGCGTGAGGAGACCAGGTGGCCAGCCAGAGTTTCCCAGGCCCCCATGGCAGGAGGGGGTGGGCCTGAACTAAAGGCTGGGGCCGCCAGAGCAGGGGACAAAGGCCGAGTCCTGCTGCTCGCCAGCCGGAGCGCACACACTTCAGCCACCCAGAAACGCTCTGTGGCCCGGATGGGGTCTGAGAGTTGCCAGTTGGACATCCTGACCTAGACAACCAATTAAGGCATGTTCAAGGTCTGTTGAACAGAACCGTCCTTTAAACCAGGCTAAATCCCCTATTCAGAGTCGCTGATTTTTCTCCCTCTACATTTTCCAGGTTTATCACTATATCAATAGGAAACACTAGAAGACAAATGAGAAAAGGGTACTGAAAAGTCTGATGTACACTGAATATTAGAGTTAATACACTTCTGGAAACAAACCAGGTGTCTGGTGAACACTGAGGGATCCAGTAGGTATGCCTGATGAGAATCTGTGCTGGGAAGGAATTTAAGATCAAGGTCAGGAGTGATTAATATGCATGCAGGAAGTCATCAACATTTAAGGACAAGCAATATGAATCTCATTAAATCTTCAATCGCTTCCTCTTGCCTGAAGGAACTGGTGGTAGTCTAATGATTAAAGCCATAACATTAAAGGAGAAAAGAGTATTAGAAAATTAATCTGACCCTTGTAAAAGCAGCCTGCACAAAGTACCAATGCATCTAAGAGACTTTACAAGACTCTTCTTGGCAGCTGTGACTTTTCTCTAGAGGTGAAAGAGACTTCCAGGGGCTTTCTTGTTTGTTTTTTAATCGAGGTAACTGATAAGCTTTACATGCTTCCCAGTGGGCCACGAACCGCTCTCTGGCTGGCTGCCGTCTCCCACTCACTGTCTCAGCAGATCACACCCCTCCTCACCCCTTGGCTCTCACTTTCATCTTAGACTCCTCAGACTTCTCCCATCTCCTCTCACACACTCCAACAGCTCCTGTCCTGGGTCCTGGCTCAGGGAAGGACTGTTGGCCAGAAACCCTGCCAAGGTAACTGGGGGGATAACTGGGGCAAGGGTGGGGGCTGCAGACGCACGGATGCTGGGCGTGAGGAGACCAGGTGGCCAGCCAGAGTTTCCCAGGCCCCCATGGCAGGAGGGGGTGGGCCTGAACTAAAGGCTGGGGCCGCCAGAGCAGGGGACAAAGGCCGAGTCCTGCTGCTCGCCAGCCGGAGCGCACACACTTCAGCCACCCAGAAACGCTCTGTGGCCCGGATGGGGTCTGAGAGTTGCCAGTTGGACATCCTGACCTAGACAACCAATTAAGGCATGTTCAAGGTCTGTTGAACAGAACCGTCCTTTAAACCAGGCTAAATCCCCTATTCAGAGTCGCTGATTTTTCTCCCTCTACATTTTCCAGGTTTATCACTATATCAATAGGAAACACTAGAAGACAAATGAGAAAAGGGTACTGAAAAGTCTGATGTACACTGAATATTAGAGTTAATACACTTCTGGAAACAAACCAGGTGTCTGGTGAACACTGAGGGATCCAGTAGGTATGCCTGATGAGAATCTGTGCTGGGAAGGAATTTAAGATCAAGGTCAGGAGTGATTAATATGCATGCAGGAAGTCATCAACATTTAAGGACAAGCAATATGAATCTCATTAAATCTTCAATCGCTTCCTCTTGCCTGAAGGAACTGGTGGTAGTCTAATGATTAAAGCCATAACATTAAAGGAGAAAAGAGTATTAGAAAATTAATCTGACCCTTGTAAAAGCAGCCTGCACAAAGTACCAATGCATCTAAGAGACTTTACAAGACTCTTCTTGGCAGCTGTGACTTTTCTCTAGAGGTGAAAGAGACTTCCAGGGGCTTTCTTGTTTGTTTTTTAATCGAGGTAACTGATAAGCTTTACATGCTTCCCAGTGGGCCACGAACCGCTCTCTGGCTGGCTGCCGCGTCTCCCACTCACTGTCTCAGCAGATCACACCCCTCCTCCCCAGCCTTCTCTGGCTGTGTCGCTCACTCACATTTCTGATTGCAGAGCCCCTGTGCTCGCCTGGCAATACCCTGAACAGCTGCTCTTCACAGAGCGTAAAGTAGGGGAGAGATGACAGAAGATGACAGAGAGGAGCTGCCTTTTGTAACATCAGTTCTTGGAGGGGCTGGTTTTCAGCTGCACCAGCCAGTTGGCGGGGAGCGCAGCGAGGGTGTTCTTTTCATCTGTGACCTACTTCTATTAGATCTTATAGGAAAATCATAATCTTACTGATGACAGAGACAGGGTATGTGATGCCCCAAATTCAGAATTATCAGAAGGCTGAACAGGAGAATGAACAAGTGTAATATATAGAATCCAAATGTGACAGAAAGAAGGAGCTCAAAAGCTAATTTTCCTAAATTAATATTTCAGTAATTAATAAGCTTTCTCTTGTGGATGGAGAAGAAATTTTTAGAAATCATGGTTCTATTACTAGTAGCCCTCCTTAGGGAAAAAACCATTTTAGAAATGCCAGTTCTAGCTAAATGGTGGATTGGAGTGATTTTACTTTCTTCTTTGTATATTTTTTTCTCCCCTTGCAATGCAGCTTGTGGGATCTTAAGTTTCCCAACCATGGGTTGAATCCAGGCCGAATTCGGTGAAAGCACCAAGTCCTCTCCACTGGATGGCCAGGGGATTCTTTATTCATTTCTGCAAGAGCTTAATACTTCTACCATGAATACAGCTGACTACTGAAGAACCTGGGTTCAAGGGCTTTCTATGAATCTCATTAAATCTTCAATCGCTTCCTCTTGCCTGAAGGAACTGGTGGTAGTCTAATGATTAAAGCCATAACATTAAAGGAGAAAAGAGTATTAGAAAATTAATCTGACCCTTGTAAAAGCAGCCTGCACAAAGTACCAATGCATCTAAGAGACTTTACAAGACTCTTCTTGGCAGCTGTGACTTTTCTCTAGAGGTGAAAGAGACTTCCAGGGGCTTTCTTGTTTGTTTTTTAATCGAGGTAACTGATAAGCTTTACATGCTTCCCAGTGGGCCACGAACCGCTCTCTGGCTGGCTCCCGGGTCTCCCACTCACTGTCTCAGCAGATCACACCCCTCCTCCCCAGCCTTCTCTGGCTGTGTCGCTCACTCACATTTCTGATTGCAGAGCCCCTGTGCTCGCCTGGCAATACCCTGAACAGCTGCTCTTCACAGAGCGTAAAGTAGGGGAGAGATGACAGAAGATGACAGAGAGGAGCTGCCTTTTGTAACATCAGTTCTTGGAGGGGCTGGTTTTCAGCTGCACCAGCCAGTTGGCGGGGAGCGCAGCGAGGGTGTTCTTTTCATCTGTGACCTACTTCTATTAGATCTTATAGGAAAATCATAATCTTACTGATGACAGAGACAGGGTATGTGATGCCCCAAATTCAGAATTATCAGAAGGCTGAACAGGAGAATGAACAAGTGTAATATATAGAATCCAAATGTGACAGAAAGAAGGAGCTCAAAAGCTAATTTTCCTAAATTAATATTTCAGTAATTAATAAGCTTTCTCTTGTGGATGGAGAAGAAATTTTTAGAAATCATGGTTCTATTACTAGTAGCCCTCCTTAGGGAAAAAACCATTTTAGAAATGCCAGTTCTAGCTAAATGGTGGATTGGAGTGATTTTACTTTCTTCTTTGTATATTTTTTTCTCCCCTTGCAATGCAGCTTGTGGGATCTTAAGTTTCCCAACCATGGGTTGAATCCAGGCCGAATTCGGTGAAAGCACCAAGTCCTCTCCACTGGATGGCCAGGGGATTCTTTATTCATTTCTGCAAGAGCTTAATACTTCTACCATGAATACAGCTGACTACTGAAGAACCTGGGTTCACGGGTGCTGATCCTTCTTGCAGGAGAACATTGGCGAATAACTGGCCCTCGACATCTGTGGACTGTGTAGCACTATAGTACATAGTATCAAAAAGAATTCATGTACAAGAGGACTGTGCAGTTCCGTGTGGTTCATGGCCAACTGGAGTTATCAAGGGCTTATTATTAAGACCTGTGTGGTAGCCAAGATGGTCGCTAACTAGAAAGCAGCAACAGCAGGCTGGAATCTAAGGAGCCTGATTTGACACCCCACATTCTTAGCCTCTGTTTAGACAGCCTTCCTTGTATTACTTTACAAGAAACTATATTTTAAACTATATTTTAAAGTATTTTAAACTATATTTTAAAGTATTTTCATTCCTAGAAAAGAAATTCCCGTTTGTTCTTCACTCCTGTGGTAGAAGCAGAGACACCCCGTCACTCCCAAGGGGAGTCCTCCCCCTTCTCCTCCTTCCATTCCTTTCTATCTCTTCCTTTCTTTCACATCCTCTTTCTCTCCAGGAAGCCCCCACCCCACCCCTCTCCAGGGTTTCCAGTGGTCCTTATTCCTTACCAGATGTCTTCTTTCCCTCTGCTTCTAAACAGAGTCAGGGCCTCTAGGTCAAAAACAAAATGTATGTCCACACGAAACTTCTATGCCAATGTCCACAGCACCATTATTCCTAAGAGTCAAAAAGTGGATAGAATCCAAATGGCCAGTGGTGAATGGATAAACAAATTGTGATACCTCATTCAATGGGATATTATTTGGCAATAAAAAATAGGGATGAAGTATTGATAGAGTCTTTCAACATGGCCAATGTCAAAAAAGAAACATTTTAGAAATGCCAGTTCTAGCTAAATGGTGGATTGGAGTGATTTTACTTTCTTCTTTGTATATTTTTTTCTCCCCTTGCAATGCAGCTTGTGGGATCTTAAGTTTCCCAACCATGGGTTGAATCCAGGCCGAATTCGGTGAAAGCACCAAGTCCTCTCCACTGGATGGCCAGGGGATTCTTTATTCATTTCTGCAAGAGCTTAATACTTCTACCATGAATACAGCTGACTACTGAAGAACCTGGGTTCACGGGTGCTGATCCTTCTTGCAGGAGAACATTGGCGAATAACTGGCCCTCGACATCTGTGGACTGTGTAGCACTATAGTACATAGTATCAAAAAGAATTCATGTACAAGAGGACTGTGCAGTTCCGTGTGGTTCATGGCCAACTGGAGTTATCAAGGGCTTATTATTAAGACCTGTGTGGTAGCCAAGATGGTCGCTAACTAGAAAGCAGCAACAGCAGGCTGGAATCTAAGGAGCCTGATTTGACACCCCACATTCTTAGCCTCTGTTTAGACAGCCTTCCTTGTATTACTTTACAAGAAACTATATTTTAAACTATATTTTAAAGTATTTTAAACTATATTTTAAAGTATTTTCATTCCTAGAAAAGAAATTCCCGTTTGTTCTTCACTCCTGTGGTAGAAGCAGAGACACTCTCGTCACTCCCAAGGGGAGTCCTCCCCCTTCTCCTCCTTCCATTCCTTTCTATCTCTTCCTTTCTTTCACATCCTCTTTCTCTCCAGGAAGCCCCCACCCCACCCCTCTCCAGGGTTTCCAGTGGTCCTTATTCCTTACCAGATGTCTTCTTTCCCTCTGCTTCTAAACAGAGTCAGGGCCTCTAGGTCAAAAACAAAATGTATGTCCACACGAAACTTCTATGCCAATGTCCACAGCACCATTATTCCTAAGAGTCAAAAAGTGGATAGAATCCAAATGGCCAGTGGTGAATGGATAAACAAATTGTGATACCTCATTCAATGGGATATTATTTGGCAATAAAAAATAGGGATGAAGTATTGATAGAATATTTCAACATGGATAAACCTTGAAAACATAGTACTAAGTCAAAGAAGCCAGTCATAGAAGACCACACATTGTGTGGCTCCACTTATTTGAAATGTCCAGAATAGAAAATCTATAGAGCCAGAAAGCAGATGAGTGGTTTACCTAGGGCTGGTGAGGATAGAGGAACTGGGAGTACATGTTAATGGGTAAGAGATGAGGTTTGTTTTGGGGCTTCCTAGGTATTGCCAGTGGTAAAGAACCCACCTGCCAATTCAGGGAGACACAAGAGACATGGGTTTGATCTCTGGGTTGGGAAGAACCCCAGGAGGAGGGCATCGCAACCCACTCCAATATTCTTGCCTGGAGAATCCCATGGACAGAGAAGCCTGGCAGGCTACAGTCCACAGGGTCACAACGAGTCAGACACACCTGAAGTGACTTAGCACACACACAAAAGGCTTGTCTCAGGGGTGAGGAAAATGTAAAATTGACGGTGATGATGGCTGCACAACGTTGTGCATACATTAAATACCACTGAATTGTATACTTTAAGTGGGTGAATTGTATAGTCTATACCTTGATTAAGTTGTTACTTAAAGAAAGAATCAAGAATTCCCCACTTCCTCTTCAGAAACCTCCATCACTTTTCATCTCTCCTTCCACTGTTAAAATTTTGGTCTAAGTCACTATGACTTCCAAGTGGCCAATTTCACTGACTCTTACTAAGTCATTCTGAAATTTCCTCCTAAGTCTCTTTTTCTGACGAGGTTCTCGGTTTGTGCCAACTCCCTCTTTCCTGTTTGACAGCTCCTCTCCTTTTTCAGGCCCCCTTTCCAACTATCAGGTCCTGATTCCCCTCCTCTCTATTATTTCTCTTGCATTCATCTCTTCCTTTCCATTCCACAGTCAATGCACTAATTCGGCCCCATCACTTTCTGCCAATATCTCCCAACTGATGCGATAGCTTTCCCTCTTCAATGCATCCAGGGACCACCAGTCACAGGTTAAAACAAAGACACCATCACTTATTTGTTAAAAACCTTCATCAGTCTCTGTTGTCTGTAAGATAAACCCTAAGCTGGCCTTCAAGGTTCTCTACCTGCTGACCCTAAGCTGTATTGTTTTGTTTTGTTTTGATTTTTTTAAAGGCTTTACAGGTGAGTTTCACTGAACATTTTTTTTTTTTTATCTCTTTGGGGGTGGGCTGGGGAGGGAGGGGGACGGGCGGGCCACTTCTATTGGTCTTTCTTTTCTCTATTTTCATCCGTCTTTGTTCTTTGGCTCCTGTGGGCCTCCCATCGCGGTGGCCTCTGTCGTCGCAGAGCGCCGGTTCTGGGCGCGTGCGCCCCAGAGCTCTGGCTTGGTAATTGGACACATGGGTCCGGCCGCTCCGTGGCACATGGGATCTTCCCAGGCCAGGGATCGAACTGGCGCCCCTTGCACTGCAAGGCGGTGTCCTTACCCACTGGACCACCAGGGAAGCCCTAAAATGTATTGTTAATCTGCCTCTCCTGTAACTCTCTTACACAGACTCTCAGCTCTAGCCAAACCCTCCATTCAGAACCCTCTGAACAGGTCTTGACCTTCTTGTATTCTCACAGGTGCGAGAATCTCCACTGCTGCCCTGCCTTACCCCCTTATGAATGCCCCTGACAGACTCCTCTGCCTCACCACCTGACTCATCCTTCAAGGCCCAATTCTGTGATCACTCCAGTCCCTAATTATCTTTCCTCCCTCTTAATCCCAGACCATTAACATAGTGGACTTCTTTTTTTTTTTCATTTTAACCAAGAACTTTATTGAACAACATATTCACCTTTTTGTTCCTCTATCTTTTGCCATTTTTCAGGCAACTTCATAATTCTATTTTACCCCTCCTTTTTTTTTTTTTTTTGGTATCTTTCTGAGCAATCTTTTCCAGGTGCCTTTTACAACCTTTCAGGGAAATTTTTTCCATTAAGGGAATTTTGTAAAGACTGAAAGAAAAGTATCATACTTTGGTTGTCATATGTATTGCACTTCTTTCTCCAATTAAATTGGAAGTCATCTGACCCAGTTCAGAAGTCATCTCCATCATGAAACTCCAGACTGCTATCCCCAGACTTTGTGGTTCCCTCACTCCTCCTTCCACTAAACCTGTTCTTGGCTCTTGCTGGAAATTCTCATCTTAGGACAACCCCTCCCTTATCTCCCTGACTGTCAGCCTTTTCCCTTTTTATTTACACACTCCAGATTATTCATTGTATAATAATGAGCCCAGAAACAAACTAAATAGACAAAGTTCATGTCCTTGGGAAATGTCCAGCCTAGACTAGACTCCAGGATTCATTCATTCCATCCCCCTCTTGCTAACACCCCACTTGCCCTTTTTCTTACTCCCTGGTCCTTCTAGTGCATCCATCTGGAAAATTCCAAATCAGTCCAACTATCAGCCATCACTCTTTTGTACACACAGGATGATGTCCATTTGGAGAAAATCACACAGTGGCAATGAACAAGGCCACTACAGCTACACGATCTCCAATTTCACTTGGATCTTAACACTCCTGGGCAATCCTTCTATTATCCCTTATCATTTTTTCCCTCCTATTTCCCAATCCCCCACCTCATTTCATCTCTCCCATCTGTACAAATGTACAGAAAGAAACAGAAGCAGTTGAGGGGCAAGGAGCTTCTTCAATTTTCTGTCCCTTCTCCCAGATGAAAAACTATCTACATGCTCATCTATCATTTCTTCCAATCCTAAGGGAGCAGGGGTCTGGTGTGCCTACCCTTTATTCACACACCTGCCTCAGCTGTCTCACTCAAATTCTGTACTGCCAAAAGCAGCATCTCCACCTGGATGCTCCCTGCTCTCACCCTACCTGCTTGCTGTATAAAAGCAGCAGAGCTCCCAGAACACTTCACAGGCTCTCCCCCATCTCTGCCTTGGGACAAGAGCCTCCCTGTTTCCAGACCCCATCTCACCAGGCCCTCCTTGTACTGTAGGACTCAGCCTAGTCTTCGCCTCCCCTGGGAAGGGGAAGGCTCCTCAGACACTATTGCACCATTTGTTTACCTCTGAGTGTTCTTACGTGTTTGCAAAACTGATTTAGATGTTTGACTCCACCAAGGACTGAGAACTCACGGAGGGCAAGAACTGTGTATTCCAAAGCCAGCACAATGTAAATGGCACATTCCCTGCTATTCAAGTTCCTTCTGTGTTTTGATAACACTTGGGTCAAATCTCCTCTTTCCTCACTAATTCGTGTGTTATTGCTTCATGATAGCAAATACAGAATATACAATTTTTCTTTCTAGAACTTTATTGAGATTTTTAGTGCTATAACTTACTATCTAGTGTCCTATTTCACATATATCTACAAAAAATCCCAATCTAAGGTATAAAATTTAATATTAAATCACATTTATTAATTATAACAGCCTAGACTTGCTACCCCCCACCCCACTTGCCCTTTTCTTACTCCCTGGTCCTTCTAGTGCATCCATCTGGAAAATTCCAAATCAGTCCAACTATCAGCCATCACTCTTTTGTACACACAGGATGATGTCCATTTGGAGAAAATCACACAGTGGCAATGAACAAGGCCACTACAGCTACACGATCTCCAATTTCACTTGGATCTTAACACTCCTGGGCAATCCTTCTATTATCCCTTATCATTTTTTCCCTCCTATTTCCCAATCCCCCACCTCATTTCATCTCTCCCATCTGTACAAATGTACAGAAAGAAACAGAAGCAGTTGAGGGGCAAGGAGCTTCTTCAATTTTCTGTCCCTTCTCCCAGATGAAAAACTATCTACATGCTCATCTATCATTTCTTCCAATCCTAAGGGAGCAGGGGTCTGGTGTGCCTACCCTTTATTCACACACCTGCCTCAGCTGTCTCACTCAAATTCTGTACTGCCAAAAGCAGCATCTCCACCTGGATGCTCCCTGCTCTCACCCTACCTGCTTGCTGTATAAAAGCAGCAGAGCTCCCAGAACACTTCACAGGCTCTCCCCCATCTCTGCCTTGGGACAAGAGCCTCCCTGTTTCCAGACCCCATCTCACCAGGCCCTCCTTGTACTGTAGGACTCAGCCTAGTCTTCGCCTCCCCTGGGAAGGGGAAGGCTCCTCAGACACTATTGCACCATTTGTTTACCTCTGAGTGTTCTTACGTGTTTGCAAAACTGATTTAGATGTTTGACTCCACCAAGGACTGAGAACTCACGGAGGGCAAGAACTGTGTATTCCAAAGCCAGCACAATGTAAATGGCACATTCCCTGCTATTCAAGTTCCTTCTGTGTTTTGATAACACTTGGGTCAAATCTCCTCTTTCCTCACTAATTCGTGTGTTATTGCTTCATGATAGCAAATACAGAATATACAATTTTTCTTTCTAGAACTTTATTGAGATTTTTAGTGCTATAACTTACTATCTAGTGTCCTATTTCACATATATCTACAAAAAATCCCAATCTAAGGTATAAAATTTAATATTAAATCACATTTATTAATTATAACATTCTGAAATCCAACTTTATTATGTCTACTTAAATTCTCAAATTAAAGGCATGTTAAAGTTTCCTATTATGATTGTGGTTTCATCTGTTTTTCCTTTTATTTTTAATTTTTTTTGGGCGGGGCGGGCAGGTTGGGGAGGGAGCGGGGTGGGCGGGCCACTTCTATTGGGCTTTCATTTATCTGTTTTCATCGATCTTTGTTCTTTGGCCCATGTGGGCCTCCCATCACGGTGGCCTCTGTTGTCGCAGAGCACCAGCTCTGGGCGCATGCGCTCCAGAGCCCCGGCTTGGTAATTGGACATATGGGTCCAGCCGCTCCGTGGCACGTGGAATCTTCCCAAGCCAAGGATCGAACTGGCGCCCCTTGCACTGCAAGGCGGTGTCCTTACCCACTGGACCACCATGGAAGCCCTTTCCTTTTATTTTTAACAGCTATTGCTTTATATATTTTAACATGTTATTTGACTCATAAAAATTCATTATTAATATTGTATCTCTGTTAACCAGTCACTATTCTATCACTGTTAACCAGCCACTTATCATTGATTCATTCAAAAAACTTTACTGAATGCTTATTATATGCCAGACATTGTTCTAGGTACTTGGAATACATTAGGAACAAAACAAAATTCTTTGTTGAACTTACACTTTAGTTGGGGAGGTAGGCAAAAACAATACGACAAATAAGCAAGTTGTATAGTGTGTTGAAAGTGTTAAGTACTGTAGGACTCAGCCTAGTCTTCGCCTCCCTGGGAAGGGAAGGCTCCTCAGACACTATTGCACCATTTTTAGATTCTTACGTGTTTGCAAAACTGATTTAGATGTTTGACTCCACCAAGGACTGAGAACTCACGGAGGGCAAGAACTGTGTATTCCAAAGCCAGCACAATGTAAATGGCACATTCCCTGCTATTCAAGTTCCTTCTGTGTTTTGATAACACTTGGGTCAAATCTCCTCTTTCCTCACTAATTCGTGTGTTATTGCTTCATGATAGCAAATACAGAATATACAATTTTTCTTTCTAGAACTTTATTGAGATTTTTAGTGCTATAACTTACTATCTAGTGTCCTATTTCACATATATCTACAAAAAATCCCAATCTAAGGTATAAAATTTAATATTAAATCACATTTATTAATTATAACATTCTGAAATCCAACTTTATTATGTCTACTTAAATTCTCAAATTAAAGGCATGTTAAAGTTTCCTATTATGATTGTGGTTTCATCTGTTTTTCCTTTTATTTTTTATTTTTTTTGGGCGGGGCGGGGCAGGTTGGGGAGGGAGGAGGTTGGGGGCCACTTCTATTGGTCTTTCATTTGTCCATTTTCATCGATCTTTGTTCTTTGGCCCATGTGGGCCTCCCATCACAGTGGCCTCTGTTGTCGCAGAGCACTGGCTCTGGGTGCATGCGCTCCAGAGCTCCGGCTTGGTAGTTGGACACATCGGTCCAGCCGCTCCGTGGCACGTGGAATCTTCCCAAGCCAAGGATCGAACTGGCGCCCCTTGCACTGCAAGGCGGTGTCCTTACCCACTGGACCACCATGGAAGCCCTTTCCTTTTATTTTTAACAGCTATTGCTTTATATATTTTAACATGTTATTTGACTCATAAAAATTCATTATTAATATTGTATCTCTGTTAACCAGTCACTATTCTATCACTGTTAACCAGCCACTTATCATTGATTCATTCAAAAAACTTTACTGAATGCTTATTATATGCCAGACATTGTTCTAGGTACTTGGAATACATTAGGAACAAAACAAAAATTCTTTGTTGAACTTACACTTTAGTTGGGGAGGTAGGCAAAAAACAATACGACAAATAAGCAAGTTGTATAGTGTGTTCGAAAGTGTTAAGTACTATGAGTAGGGCCTTATAGGACCTTATAAGGACTTTGGCTTTTACTCTGAAACAGTCTAGCTTCAGCTGCACAGCATACAGGATCTTAGTTTCCTGACCAGGGGTCAAACCCATGCCCTCTGCATCAGGAGTGTGGAGTTTTAACCACCAGCCCACAAGGAACTCCTTAGAGGAACATTTTTCAATGACCCCACTGGATGTTAATACAAACAGCAAAATCCAAACTGTGGAAAGCCCCCTTATGGCAGAGAGAGGAAATCAGTTGCTTTAACAAATAAATTTCGTGGGAAAAAAACCTTAATGAATAAGAAACAGACATTTTCTTCAAGTCATGTTGGCATAACTGGTACTAGAATTCCTTCCTGCCTTAACCAACTAGACAACTAGACAAAATGTGAAGGAGCTATTTTTTAGGCACTGGCTGCTGAACAATTAGGACAGTGAACCTTGAGGGTAAATAAATACAAAAGATGAGCCCACGTGGGCTCCAGTGTTCTGCCTGGAGAAACTGTCCCAATATGGCATTGGGAGATGGTGCCCAAGCCAGACACAGCACCTCGCCAGCTATTTTCGTTAGAGAGGCAGAGATTAGAGCACTGGCTGTGAAGCAGCTGGAATTTGCATGGCAGGGTACTGAGGGCTCTGGAAAGCAGAGAGGCACAGGGTCTACCAGACAGTAGGCTGCTACAAGGCTGAGAGCTGAATAGAGATTCCAGAGGCTGCTGGGAGAAGTTGAAGTCTTAGCTCAGTTAGAGTAGACAGGCCTCACTGAGCCCCACAGGCATTCAGATGGGGCCAGAAAGATCAACTGAGATCTCAGGAGTAAGAAGCATGCACAAGGAAAGCAAAGGTGGGTGAATTCAGACTTGTGAGCCAACCTGGCTCACTCTTTTTTTTTGTAAATAAATTTGTAATGGAACATAGCTCCGCTCATTTGCTTACACAATGTCTATGCTGCCTTTGTACTATATTAGCAGACTTAGGTAGTTGCAATAGAGACCACAGGGCCCATAAAAGTCTCAGATTTTCACTACCTGGCTCTTCACAGGAAAGCATTGCTGAACTCCAAAGTCCTAGAGTCAGGACCGTGCTCTTAGACCAAAACAAACAGATCCACTCTACCAAAGAAGATAACCAATCTTGGCAGAGAATAACATAATAGCTCAAGGTTAGTATTCATTATGTCATATATATATAATTATACATTAAATAACATGAAGAATAGAAAAATGTGGCCCATAGCCAAGAATGGGGGGGAAGCAGTTAACAAAACAGAAACAGATTTTGAGATTTCCCAGATGACAGATTAACAGATAAGGACGTTAAAACAGCTATTAGAAATATGTATGTACAAGTACTTAAAGGAACAGATAGACATGAGTAAACAGCTGGGAAACCTCATCAGAGAAATGGAAAGCACAAGAAAAGAACCAAATGTAAACTCTAGAACTGATAAGTACAATGTATGAAGAAAATTTTAAAGACTCCTGGCTTTTAGAGTTATATAATGAAATATCTACTGACGAAATTATGTACGTGAAATGCGTTTTAAAATAACTCAGCTCAGAGAAGGAAGGTGGCAGGAGGTAAAGATGAAACAAGCTGCCCAACTGATGACTAGTGTTGTAACGAGGTGATGGGTATATATAGCTCTCTCTACTTTTCTGTATGTTTAAAATTCTGCACTGGTTTAGCAGCTAAAAAAGAAAACCAATCTCTACAAGAAGAACTGTCTTAACTGCAAAAAAAGATGATGCTCAAATGAAACTCTGCATATATATTATTTTCTTCCCATCTTTGCCAAATTCCCGAAGATATGTAGCATCCATTCTGCATTTTTAAAAGATCCCTAATGCTTGAGGAAAGTGAGCATTTCATCAAAACTGTGAATATCTATTTAGGTGAATGCCATCTCCCCCACCTCACCTCTCTCTCTCTGTGAGTTAATACACTTGACACACATGGAAATATCAGTATTTGATTTCAAA
This sequence comes from Tragulus kanchil, assembly GCA_022376925.1. NCBI lineage: Eukaryota > Metazoa > Chordata > Mammalia > Artiodactyla > Tragulidae > Tragulus > Tragulus kanchil. The sequence continues at coordinate 269,209,230 of JAIOJX010000026.1, read as the reverse complement.
AAATGAGATTGTATTAAAACATTCTGTAACTTGTATATTCCAAATAATATATGCTGTGGATATCACTCCATGTCAACATACAGGTCAACATCCTTTTTTCGGTTAATGAGTTCACAGTATTTATCATTGAGAGTCGACATGTCCTGTACTGTGCATTAAAGCTCATAATTTCAATGAGACAGGAACTCTGTGGTAAAAGCTATTTCAGGCACAGGGAAGACCTAAGAACACACGTGACTTGAGGGACAAGTCTGACTCTAGGGACTTTGGGGCCATGATTTGCTTGTTAATTAAGTACGCTTTAATTTATGTAGTAACAAGCCATATCATAACAGAATGGAAAGCTTTTTGCTAAAGAAACATCATACAGCAAAAATATATTCACTGGCTATCCACACAAACAGAATTTAAGTCATAGGAAGCTCCTTACTAATAGTATTTTCCAAATCACCCATGAGCTGCATTCTAAAAGTTTAATTCTAAGTTGGTTCAGTGAAACTAAGGATACATTTCCTACAGAAGCTATACACAACAATAAGGATCTCAGATCAGTTGACAAAAGTTTAAAGTACCTAATTTTTGAGATAAAACAGTCTCTCACTTATCTAGAGGTTAAGTTTTTGAGAAACAACTATCATAAGAAAATTCTGAATGAGAAAAAAATACTGAATAGATGAAATCTATGGGCTTAGAGTCACAAATAAACAGAGCACCTGTAAATATTTTGTATATTTGTTTTAAAAAGAATAATAAAATATTAATAGCTTTAAATATATCTTAAACTATAGTAATGAGTATACATAAGTAATCTCCAGTTACTATTCTTTGATCATGGAAATGTTAAAGGTGTTCTTTTTCTATGTTGTAAATCACATACACATTGTGCTTTGTTGCAGAGAATATGCACAGTAAAAGGCATCTTGTCCTTGGGTATGGACATTCAAATATTTGATATCTTTTCTGTTTGTTTGTTTGTTTCCTTTTATACAGTTTAAACAAAAGGTTTGGAAAACAAAAATGTTACCTTCCCAATGCACACAACTCAAAAACACCAAATATAAAGTCCAAATCAACCCAATCTCACCATCTGGAAAAAAACTGCTATGAACACTTGGGTGAACATCATCCTAGATATTTCTTTGGCCATATATACACACAGGAAAACAAAGACACCAACTCTACGTAAGTGAGATCTACTGTTCTATACCCAGTCTTTTCTCCTCCATATAAATCCATGACTAGTTTAGTCCACCGTACATCGATTCCATCTTTTTTGATGACTGCATAGCACCCCATTGCACAGATGAACCATAAGTTATGTGGTCATTCTCTTACCAACCCATTTCAAAATCAGATTCTGGTGAACAGTTCTCAATTATTATTATTATGAAGTTATATTCTTTTTTTTTTGGCCATTTGCTTGTTAATTAAGCGCTTTAATTTATGTAGTAACAAGCCATATCATAACAGAATGGAAAGCTTTTGCTAAAGAAACATCATACAGCAAAAATATATTCACTGGCTATCCACACAAACAGAATTTAAGTCATAGGAAGCTCCTTACTAATAGTATTTTCCAAATCACCCATGAGCTGCATTCTAAAGTTTAATTCTAAGTTGGTTCAGTGAACCTAAGGATACATTTCCTACAGAAGCTATACACAACAATAAGGATCTCAGATCAGTTGACAAAAGTTTAAAGTACCTAATTTTGAGATAAAACAGTCTCTCACTTATCTAGAGGTTAAGTTTTTGAGAAACAACTATCATAAGAAAATTCTGAATGAGAAAAAAATACTGAATAGATGAAATCTATGGGCTTAGAGTCACAAATAAACAGAGCACCTGTAAATATTTTGTATATTTGTTTTAAAAAGAATAATAAAATATTAATAGCTTTAAATATATCTTAAACTATAGTAATGAGTATACATAAGTAATCTCCAGTTACTATTCTTTGATCATGGAAATGTTAAAGGTGTTCTTTTTCTATGTTGTAAATCACATACACATTGTGCTTTGTTGCAGAGAATATGCACAGTAAAAGGCATCTTGTCCTTGGGTATGGACATTCAAATATTTGATATCTTTTCTGTTTGTTTGTTTGTTTCCTTTTATACAGTTTAAACAAAAGGTTTGGAAAACAAAAATGTTACCTTCCCAATGCACACAACTCAAAAACACCAAATATAAAGTCCAAATCAACCCAATCTCACCATCTGGAAAAAAACTGCTATGAACACTTGGGTGAACATCATCCTAGATATTTCTTTGGCCATATATACACACAGGAAAACAAAGACACCAACTCTACGTAAGTGAGATCTACTGTTCTATACCCAGTCTTTTCTCCTCCATATAAATCCATGACTAGTTTAGTCCACCGTACATCGATTCCATCTTTTTTGATGACTGCATAGCACCCCATTGCACAGATGAACCATAAGTTATGTGGTCATTCTCTTACCAACCCATTTCAAAATCAGATTCTGGTGAACAGTTCTCAATTATTATTATTATGAAGTTATATTCTTTTTTTTTTGGCCACTTCTATTGGTCTTTCCTTTATTTATCTTTTTTGTTCTTTGGCCTGTGTGGGCCTCCCATCACAGTGGCCTCTCTTGTTGCAGAGCACCAGCTCCGGACGCACGTGCTCCAGAGCTCTGGCTCGGTAATTGGACACATCAGTCCAGCCGCTCCGCGGCACGTGGGATCTTCCCAGGCCAGGGATCTAACCGGCACCCCTTGCTCTGCAAGACGGTACCTTACCCACTGGACCACCAGGGAAGCCTTATTATAAAGTTATATTCTTATTCGTCTATCTTGTACACTCATCCTACTGTTCTCTCAAGATAAATTCCTCAAAGCAGAACTGTTAGGTAAAAAGTATGCACATTTTACACCTTGATACACATGGCCACGCAGCCCTCTGCAATGGCCAAACTAGTTCCCACACCCTCCATCTGTGCCTTTCTTAGCCTCTCTGCTGCACTCACCCACAGTCTGCCCCCTCTCTTCTCATGGCTTCCGTTCGCTCCATGTGGCCTGTGGAAGGACAGCAGGAGAGTGATCGGGTCCAAGGGCTTACTTCCATGAGTGTCCTTCTCCCTGATTAGACTGCCTAAGCCTCAAGCACTTCTCTTTCAGATGTCTTTCTTTTTCCACCCCAATCTCCTTTTTCCTAATTATCTCTAGTAAGTCTGACTCACAACTCAAATGACCTGGAACGAAGTATTCACAGTTGCCCAAAAAGGTATACAGAAGTAAAACTGCCTTAAAATTACTCTTGGAGGAACGGGACTTCCCTGATGGTCCAGGGGTTAATTGGGTCCCCCAATGCAGGGGACCATGGTTCGATTCCTAGTCAGGGAACTAGATCCCACATGCCACAACTAAAGATCCCATGTGCACAGACAAGTAAATAAATAAATAAAAATAAGTTTTAAAAAAATTACTCTTGGAGGGAGAGGGACTATAAAAGGGGTGGGCTGTGAATAAAGTTACTATCTAGTCCAGACATATGACAAAAACGGGCATTTTGAGATAAATTATTCTTTAGGCCTAACATGTAACTTTTGTGCATAAGTTTTTCTATAGGAGGCTGCATTCTGAAAGGTCTTTCATTCAGTTACGAAACTGAGTACTTACTATGTACACACATTGTGTGCTGCATTTTGCAAAGACAGAGATGAAGAGGATAAGGTTCTTGTCCCTGAGAAGCTCACATTCTAGCAGGAGAGACAGAGGTGTAAACAAATTCTTTTCAGATAAGTGTACACACTCTGATACCAGGTGATAAGTGTTGTGATAAAGGCATGCCTTGAGTGCTACTGAAGCAAACTGCGTTAGTTTAGCCTGGGCAGACCTTCAGAAGAGACATGGTATTTATGTGTGGCCTTAAAGGATGAATGATTTTCTGGGTGAAAAAAACACCGCAGGCAAAGTAATTAAGGAGGTACACAATGGCAAATCTTTGCAGAGATATGAAGTTAGGAAACTGGCAGGAGATGAGGTTGAAAAGGTAAACTGAGGCCAGGCTGAGATGGAGTTATCCTTTGACGCAGACTTTAGCTCATCAGTGAACAGTTCTCAGGGTTTTTTCTTTTCTTTTCTTTTTTTTTTTTAAGTAGGGAAACATTGTAATCAGACCTGAATTCTAGAAAGACAGCTGGTTATGGGGGAAAAGTTGGACCGAGGTAGAGACCAGTTACAAGAGATGGTAAAGACTTGTACCCAGACCATGTAAAAGGTTGGAGGCATCCAAGAAATGGGACTTATGGACTTACTGGACATAGACACTGCAGGCAGTGGCAAGGACCAAAAGAATGTAAATGCTTATACTTAGGTACTGCCTGGAGGGTGAGGTCATTAGTGGGATACAGTATATATGTGAGAGGAGTAGAAGACATGGAGAAAAATATTCATTTCCATACTGGACCTGTTGAGCTTAAGGAACCTGTGAGACATCAACAAAAGATGCCTAATAGAGAGCTGGCATTGAGGCCTGGTGTTCAGCTCCAGGGGATACTTTGTTGCTTTTTTTTTTTTTTTTAATTGTACAGATTTGACAGTCACTGAGGTAGGTAGATACGATTGCTGACAACAAGAAGAGGACTTAGAACAGAATTCTGGGGATCATTAATATTTACAAATCTTGAAGTTGAAGAAGAACCTAGTGAAAAGTCAAAGAAACAGGGAGCAAGCCAGGAGAGACTGGCTCATAAAAGGAACAAGACTGTAAAAGATGCTTCCTTCTTTGCCTGCCCCATTCTTTCCCATAATCTCTGTGCAAAGTAAGGGTCTTACATAGCAGCTTCGGGGGCTGGAACAAAGATTCCAGTGAGGTGGGAGGTGGGGGTGACAGATTAAACAGAGTCCCCAGGACCCAGTGTAGGGATTCCGCACTGTGATCTGGGATTTACTGACAGTGTTAAAACCAGGAATATAGTTGAGTCCCTAAAAGGCTCTTGCTACCTTCTCTCTGCGTTCCAAGAGACTAACCTGTCCTTCCCCTTTCCAGTGTCACTTCTCATAGTTTCGACTCATCCCTTGGCCCTTGGTAGAAGAGAACAAGCTTGGCCCTGCCTCGGGCCTTGCGGAATCTTAATTCCCTGACCAGGGATTGAAACTGCAACCTACCCAGTGAAAATTCTGATTTCCTAACCACTGGACAGCCAGGGAATTCCCCAGAGAGAATGAGTCTTATCAGCCTCTCAATTCAGAAAGTTTTTGAGCCAGGTACTGTGCTTGTTAAGACAGACATATAGATACAACACAGCTCCTGCTCAACAAAAATTAACAGTCTAGTTAGGAGAAGGGGGTGGAGAGAGGAAGCAGGTAACTACTATATCAAGAGTATACTGTGATTAAATCTACAATGGGTTGGAGAGTCATGAGAGAAACCTTATGCCTTCTTAAGAAGTTAAAACATCTCCTAAACACAGAGCTACCATATGACCCTTCAACTCCACTCCTGGGCATATATCCAGAGAAAAATATGGCCTGAAGAGATACATGCTCCCTAATGTTCATTGCAGCACTGTTTACAATAGCCAAGACATGGAAACAACCTAAATGTCCATCTACAGAAGAATGGATAAAGAAGATGTAGGGTGTGTGTGTGTGATGGAATATTACTTGGTCATTAAAAAGAATAAAATAAGGGACTTCCTTCATGGTCAAGTGACTAAGACTCCACACTCCTATGCAGGGGGCCTGGGTTTGATCCCTGGGCATGGAATTAGATCCCACATGCCACAGTTAAGATTTCTCAAGCCACAACCAAAGTTCCCACAAGATGCCACAAAGACCTGGCACAGCCAAAATAAATTAATAAATATTTATTTAAAAAAAAGAATGAAATAAGGCCTTTTGCAGCAATATGAACAGACTTAGAGAGTGTCATACTGAGTGAAGTAAGTCAGACAAAGAAGAAGAAATATCATATGACATTCCTTTTATGTGGATCCGAAAAAGAAATGATACAAATGAACTTATTTACAAAACAGAAAGAGACTCACGAACTCAGAAAACGAACTCATGGTTGTAGTGGGGAGGGGATGGTTGGGGACCTTGGGAAAGTCAAATGCACACTGCCATGTTTCAAACGGATAACCAACAAAAGTCTATTGCATGCACATGGAACTCTGTCTAATGTTATGTACCAGCCTGGATGGGAGCGCAGTTTGGGGGAAAATGGATACATGTATATGTATGGCCAAGCCCCTTCACTGTTCACCTGAAACTATCACAAAATTTTTAGTTGGCTATACTCCAATAAAAATGTCTTTGGTGTTAAAAAATAAAAGAAGTTAAAATGTCTCTCCTTCCCATTTTCCAGAAGGGAAAAGAGCATATAGATGCTGATGATAAATCTGGGCACATAAAGACTGAGAGTGGATTAATTTACATCAATCTAAAGGGGTAAAAAGGAGTAAGAAGGAATTTACTCTTCATTTTCAACCCTTGGGGGGTGCAGGTGGTACAGGACAACCTGTCTGCAATGTAGAACTACTTATGAGTAGTCCATAAAGGAGCCATTCCCCATCACCAAATTTCCTCCTCAAGACCTCTTTTCTCTCCCTCTTCTAATCAGAAGATCCTCCACTTCTAGTAAGAAGATAACCCTCTCGTGGGGTTTATGGGATGAGTTACTACAGCCATTTCTATAAGAGCTTTCTCAAGATTGTCTGAACCATCATTTGTCAAAACCATAAGTGACAAAATGATGCATATCTTATTTCTATAATCTGCAAAGAGATTATATACACAAGCATACATATGTGTGTACACATACAATTGTGTGTGTGTGTGTGTGTGTGTGTGTGTGTGTGTTTTGGCTCTTCCTTTACCTTGACTATCTGTCCAGATCCTCTTCACCATTACCTGCAGTGCACAAAAAAGGTCTAAATACCATTAATTCTTGTCAAAAGAGGAAACAGAAAAGTAACTTGATTAGTAAATAGAGTTTGGATTGGAGCCCAGATCTTAAGAGATGTAAATTGGCCCGCTATTCTCAAGGCTGCGCTCTCACCTTGGCCCCCCACTCTCCCATCCAGCCGGTCCAAACCATTGCCTACATCATTGCCCTTGACAGTCTCTCACCTCACATCTCCCTGGAGCTCCTTACTCATCTCCACTGGCACTGCATGACACCGAAAGAAAGGTCTATCCGCCTACCAACCTCCTTCATTTCTAAAAACATGTCTCTTTACTTTTCACAAAGGCTCATGATCCTCATTCAGTCTCTGATTTTGTACTTTGCACACTGACTTCTGTGAAGAGACCATGTCATGCAGGACAGAGGAATGAGCCCTTTAAAAAAAAAAAAATCAAGAGTCATATTCAAACGCCCATTTTGCCTCTTAAAATCTGTGCAATCTTAGTCTTACTAGTTAACCTCCATGTCTCACTTTTTTCATCAGCAGAGAATAATGCCTAATTCACAGAGTTTTAAAAGGCAGTTAGGGGGACTTCCTTGGTAGTCCAGTGGTTAAGACTCTGTGCTCCCAATGCGGGGAGCTGGGGTTCCACCCCTGATATGGAAACTAAAATCCCACAGGCGGCCAAGTCAAAACAAAAAAAGGTAGCTTGCAGATGTAAGGTGCTTAAGAAGGTATGACATATTAATACATAAAGGCACTTTAAAACAGTAGCTATTTACCGTGAAAATAATATTTGCCATACAGGACTGTTGTTCCCACATACCTGACACCTAAATAGTTCTTCCAAATATTTTAATTCCCGCCTTTCCCCAAATTTGAAATAACTTCCCAGTTCTTTCCAACAAAGATTCTGCTGCAAAACTACTTGCACATTTGCTAAAATTTCACCACATACGTAAGAATAACACCTACTTAAAGTTAGCCAGACATAATTCCTCCTCTTCTTAAGACACTGGAAGAGAATAATCACATTTTGCATGTTCCCCCAAAGATATGTTGGACCATGGCAATACATGTTGTTTTCTCTGCGGCAACTGGGAGTCCAAGAGCATTTCAGTTACTGTAGCTTCATCACTCCGCAGCTGGAATAAGTAAGAGTGCTACAACAATCACAAAACTGACGTGGGCCAAGAAAACTTAATTGTCCCACAAATCTCAAGGAGGGACTACAAATAGATGCCACGCAGTGACGGGATCTAGGCAAGTGACAAACGAACACATGTGGATCTGCTTCTGTGACAAGTGGCAACGTGTGCCTGCAGGACTGAAAGCACGATCGTGCGCGCGGAGATATCAGACTGCAGACGCGTTTCCTTCGAGCCCGACTCACAGCAAGTGGACCCCCCTTTAGGAGCTTACCTCGGCGGAGGACCAGATCGCGCGGGGGTCGCATTCAGTCTCTGATTTTGTACTTTGCACACTGACTTCTGTGAAGAGACCATGTCATGCAGGACAGAGGAATGAGCCCTTTAAAAAAAAAAAAATCAAGAGTCATATTCAAACGCCCATTTTGCCTCTTAAAATCTGTGCAATCTTAGTCTTACTAGTTAACCTCCATGTCTCACTTTTTTCATCAGCAGAGAATAATGCCTAATTCACAGAGTTTTAAAAGGCAGTTAGGGGGACTTCCTTGGTAGTCCAGTGGTTAAGACTCTGTGCTCCCAATGCGGGGAGCTGGGGTTCCACCCCTGATATGGAAACTAAAATCCCACAGGCGGCCAAGTCAAAACAAAAAAAGGTAGCTTGCAGATGTAAGGTGCTTAAGAAGGTATGACATATTAATACATAAAGGCACTTTAAAACAGTAGCTATTTACCGTGAAAATAATATTTGCCATACAGGACTGTTGTTCCCACATACCTGACACCTAAATAGTTCTTCCAAATATTTTAATTCCCGCCTTTCCCCAAATTTGAAATAACTTCCCAGTTCTTTCCAACAAAGATTCTGCTGCAAAACTACTTGCACATTTGCTAAAATTTCACCACATACGTAAGAATAACACCTACTTAAAGTTAGCCAGACATAATTCCTCCTCTTCTTAAGACACTGGAAGAGAATAATCACATTTTGCATGTTCCCCCAAAGATATGTTGGACCATGGCAATACATGTTGTTTTCTCTGCGGCAACTGGGAGTCCAAGAGCATTTCAGTTACTGTAGCTTCATCACTCCGCAGCTGGAATAAGTAAGAGTGCTACAACAATCACAAAACTGACGTGGGCCAAGAAAACTTAATTGTCCCACAAATCTCAAGGAGGGACTACAAATAGATGCCACGCAGTGACGGGATCTAGGCAAGTGACAAACGAACACATGTGGATCTGCTTCTGTGACAAGTGGCAACGTGTGCCTGCAGGACTGAAAGCACGATCGTGCGCGCGGAGATATCAGACTGCAGACGCGTTTCCCTTCGAGCCCGACTCACAGCAAGTGAGCGACTGGGAACCCTCGCGCGCCTTTAGGAGCTTACCTCGGCGGAGGACCAGATGCACGCCGCTGGGCGCCGCCATGTTGGCGTCGGTCACGTGGTCGCGAGCACGCGCCTCTCGCCCCGCCCCGCCCGTCGGGCGGGCCACTGGCAGCCCTGCCCAAGAGCGGAGGCGCCGAGGCCGCCCGAGGGGAGCGCGCGTGCGCGCCGGGGGCTGACTGCGGGAGCCCTGGCAGCGGAGCGGCTCGGGCACCCGGGCCAGTAGGGGATCCCGCGGCCGGCCGAGCCCGCTCCAGCCACGAGCGGCGGGCTCCAGCAGCGGTTCGCGCACGCTCTCTGAGCCCCCGCGTGCCCAAGTGGGATGGAAGAAGCCTGTCAGGTAAGCGTGGTATCCAATATTTGTAGCATCAGCGTTTTGGTGCATGGAAACGTAAAGTTGGGAGGAAAAAAATAAAGCACAATCTAGCCTTCAACATAGCACTTTGCATCGTCTGCCACTTTGTTGCATCTTATTTCCCTGGATTCAGCTGAAAGGTAAAATTTGGTTCAGAGTCACCAGCTGCCCCTTTGCTGTCCCAGAATGTACATTACTCAGCAGAGACAACAGACAAGATAGGATCTGTGTGCAGCTGCAAAATCCATTCGGGACTCCACAGTGGGTATATTCAGAGGACTTCTCTTTCCCCAAGGACACCTCCAGCTCAGCGCTGTTAACTGGAGTCTTAATCTTAAGTGTGACTTTTAAGAACGAGAGGATGACGTCTGCCGATTGTGCTGCCAAAAGATGAAGCCAACAGAAGGCCAGTTATGAATCCAGTGAGGGAGCAGATGGATCCCCAGAGGACGGTGCCCATCTTTACGGAATTCACTGTCTCTTATCTGCATTCTGGGGCACATTCCCATCCTATGGCGGAACAGGTATTAGTCATCTTGGTACCCAGAGAAGAACATGATATTCAAGGAATGTCTGGTGAGGGAATTGAACTCCACATGAACACAGTCAAACCAAGAATGTAGCAGTCTTCAAATGCAGTAAAGATGGCTAAGAATTCTTGGTAAACGTGTGTGATGTCACCTAACTGATTTTTTAAGAATTTAACTGCATACTCTGAAAAACCCAGACAGTTCTGAAATGATTAAAGGAAAAGGCATAAATCCTTTTCCTCACTCTCTACACACCACAATCCCACTCTTCAGTCAGCCATTATGTGTGTCATTCCATGTCTTTTCCAGGCAAATATGTGTAAATATTTTACATAGAATCACATACTTACTGTTACAAATGGCTTTTCCACTCATCAGATCAGCTCTTAGAATACTTACTTAGAGCTCATTCTTTTTAATGTCTCCGTAGTCCTGGTAATTTCACTTTTAAGGAGAGTGAATTTGGGTAGTTCACTAGAGGACACATCTGTACTTCTTAGATGCCCATTTTTGTATGCTTTCGGGTCAACCTTGAAAGATAAATGTTTTCCACTGAGGTAAATAAGAGGTACACTTTTTTCAAATACAGATCAGTTCCAATGAGAGAGTTTTTAACATGGTGATTGGTCAGAAGGTTTGCATCGTCTGCCACTTTGTTGCATCTTATTTCCCTGGATTCAGCTGAAAGGTAAAATTTGGTTCAGAGTCACCAGCTGCCCCTTTGCTGTCCCAGAATGTACATTACTCAGCAGAGACAACAGACAAGATAGGATCTGTGTGCAGCTGCAAAATCCATTCGGGACTCCACAGTGGGTATATTCAGAGGACTTCTCTTTCCCCAAGGACACCTCCAGCTCAGCGCTGTTAACTGGAGTCTTAATCTTAAGTGTGACTTTTAAGAACGAGAGGATGACGTCTGCCGATTGTGCTGCCAAAAGATGAAGCCAACAGAAGGCCAGTTATGAATCCAGTGAGGGAGCAGATGGATCCCCAGAGGACGGTGCCCATCTTTACGGAATTCACTGTCTCTTATCTGCATTCTGGGGCACATTCCCATCCTATGGCGGAACAGGTATTAGTCATCTTGGTACCCAGAGAAGAACATGATATTCAAGGAATGTCTGGTGAGGGAATTGAACTCCACATGAACACAGTCAAACCAAGAATGTAGCAGTCTTCAAATGCAGTAAAGATGGCTAAGAATTCTTGGTAAACGTGTGTGATGTCACCTAACTGATTTTTTAAGAATTTAACTGCATACTCTGAAAAACCCAGACAGTTCTGAAATGATTAAAGGAAAAGGCATAAATCCTTTTCCTCACTCTCTACACACCACAATCCCACTCTTCAGTCAGCCATTATGTGTGTCATTCCATGTCTTTTCCAGGCAAATATGTGTAAATATTTTACATAGAATCACATACTTACTGTTACAAATGGCTTTTCCACTCATCAGATCAGCTCTTAGAATACTTACTTAGAGCTCATTCTTTTTAATGTCTCCGTAGTCCTGGTAATTTCACTTTTAAGGAGAGTGAATTTGGGTAGTTCACTAGAGGACACATCTGTACTTCTTAGATGCCCATTTTTGTATGCTTTCGGGTCAACCTTGAAAGATAAATGTTTTCCACTGAGGTAAATAAGAGGTACACTTTTTTCAAATACAGATCAGTTCCAATGAGAGAGTTTTTAACATGGTGATTGGTCAGAAGGTTTCTAGGGCACTCTGTTAGCCACCTTGCTGGGAGAATATTATTTCCTGAACCATCTGATACAATGGTGCATATGCGACTGGATAATCTAGGGGGACCCTTAGAGAAAGTGTATAAATGTTCCATGTTTTCTTGAGGAAGAGTAATGTCATGCAAGGCAGCTATAGCAAATATAGGGAGTTCCTCCTTGCTGCTTCTGCCCTGCTTCTCTCATCTATGGCAATGCCTAGAGGAAGCCAGGAGCCTGGGGCTACTGAGGCTTAGTTATTTCAGTTGTGTCTGACTTTGTGCAGCCCTATGGACTGCAGCCCGCCAGGCTGCTCTGTCCTTGGAATTCTCCAGGCAAGAGTACTGGCGCGGGTTGCCATGCTCTCCTCCAGAGGATCTTTCTAACCCAAGAACTGAATCTTGGTCTCCTGCATTGCAGACACATTTACCACTGAGCCACCAGGGAAGCCTCAGCAGGCAAGAGGGGGCAGCTTTAATTGTATGTGACCCTCCTGTCCCTCCCATTTTTGATTTGTATAATGACATTTTCAGACCACGTAATTCCTGGGCAAATGAAACTTTTAAGTTCCATCCCCTTGCAACAGGATTGCCTTGCTCGCGACCCTCTCTGGTGGACCTACAGCATGTATAGGCCTCCTCCAAGTGGCTCAGAGAAGAGCCTGCTGCACCTTCCTGAGCAACCCATCCATGTGGTTAGGCCAACAAGAATGCAGCCAGAGAGGCTACCTTAGATGTGGGATAAGACCACACTTTGTCCCAAGGGAGTTGTTGCTCTCAGGCACAGTCTGGTCTGCATTCATTTCAAGCTGCTCCAACCTATTGGCTTTAAAGATACGCTGGGAGATTTGTAAACAGAAATAGTGCTTCAGCGTAACAGCCTAGCCATTGCTAGAGCAGCAGCTGACAGGAATGGTGGCAGGGGCCACGGGAGGGAAGGGATGGAAAAGCTGTGAGGAAGAGAGTGAGGCTGGTCCCAGACCTCACTCAGTGATGCATTTGAGTTTTATCTTTCTTTTTCAAATCGAAGTAGAGTTGACTGACACAATTATATTAATTGCGTAATGATTCCAACATTTTACAGATTATATTCTATTTTTATGGATTATATTCCTTTTATAGTTACTGTAAATGTTGAGTATATTCCTTGTGTTGCACAATATGTCCTGGTAGCTTATTTACCTTATGCATAGTCGTTTGGACATCTTACCCCCTGATCATGGCTTCCTTCCCTTCCTGCTCCGCACTGGTAACTGCTAGTTTGTTCTCTGTATCTGTGAGTTTGTTTCTTTTGTGTTATACTCCCCAATTTGTCTTTTAGAATCCACTCAGAAGTGATAACATACAGTGTTTGTTTTCCTCTGATTTATTTCAATAAGCGTAACACCCTCCAGGTCAACCCATGTTGTTGCAACTGGCAAAATTTCATTATCGTTTTATGACTGAGTAGTGTTCCATTTGCATACACCACATGTTCTTTATTCATTCATCTGCTTATAGATACTTAGTTGTTTCTTGGCCATTGTAAATAATGCTGCTATGAACACTGAGGGGCATGTATCTTTTTTAAATTAGTGTTTTCTTTGGATATATACCCAGGAGTAGAATTGCTGGGTCATAGGTAGTTCTATTTTTAGTTTTTGGAGGATAATGGTTTCCACAATGGCTGCTGGGTTTTATCTTTACTGACAGGCGTTCCCTGATCTCATTTCTTGGCACTGGCTCTAAGGAAAGTTGGGTTAAAACATAAGCGGTAATATCTGCCTCATGAAATCGAAATAAAAACAGGTACCATTATCGACTACCATCTCACCATTCTCAGTAAGCCCTGGAAAAGCAGCACCTGCTTACAGTTTTCTGGAAAATGAAGAATTCATGCAGAGTAAGGCAGAAAAGCAGAAAGTTTCCAGGAGAATTTAGCCATCAGTCAATCAGCCAATCAATACATGCTTAAGTGTATATTCTAGGCTCCAAGGAGATTATGATATTATTTTGGTTCTTAGGAAATTAACTGGAAAGCTGAGACTGATGTGCTCACAAAATTGTCCATAAAGAAAGAGCAAGCCCTCTTGAGACTGAAAGCCTCACTGGAGAAACACCAGGTGTGAGGGGTCACAGATTCTGGCTATCCCTGGCTGCCAAAAACTGAGAAAAATGCTGAACTCTAATGAAATAAATTCTCAGGAACGTGCACCTGTTTAAAATCCTTCCCGCAGAGACGAAGGTAAAAGGGAGATACTGCTTCCTTTAGCATCTTGAATCCGCATTTGTAAAAGAAGAGAAAGGAAAATGCTCTTGATCTCAATGTTAGAAGAAAGTTTTTAAAGTCTGTTTTGGTTTTTCTTTTTTCTTTACACATGCATGTAATATGTACTCTTGAAAAACATTTTAAAGATATGGAAATGTAAACTATAGAAAGTAGAAGTTCCCCAGGAAAGCTCTCTCCAGGTAATCACTGTTATTGAGTTGATCTATATTCACCCAGAGGGCTTTCCAGAGGGCACCAGAGGTAAAGAATTCGCCTGCCAATGCAGGAGATGCAAGAGATGTGGGTTTGATCCTGTGTTGGGAAGATCCCCTGGAGAAGGGAGTGGTAACCCACTCCAGTATTCTTGTCTGGAGAATCCCATGGACAGAGGGCCCGGTGAGCTATACCCCATAGGGTTGCAAAAAACCAGGCAGGACTAACGCGATTTAGCACACAGCACACATATCCATCCAGATTTGCTTCCACACATATACCATTTGCTGAACTTTCTAAAGGAGATATCTATTTTTTACTGTGACTAGTCACACATCTCTATAGAATAAGAGACAATAGACAAGGCAAACCATATGGGAGAGTACAGGAATACACAGTATTGTATTCTGTGTCTTTGTTGCGGCCTACAGTACATTTCTTTTCCTTGGCCTTCCCTCTGCCCTTAGTTCTCTCCTCCCAATATTTCCACACTTGTGTAAGATTACTGCTTTTTCTGTTTCTTCCTTTCCTTCCTGAAATGATGGTACATTCCTGGTTACCTTCTCAGAGTTTTTCTTCTTATTCTTCTGCTGGATTTATGGTTCTGTTTGCTGTCATGCATTTGAGTAAAATATACGGTCATGTAGGACTGTGTGAGACCAGTTCTTATAGAAAGCAGTTGGACCACTAAGATGGAAATTCTTTGTGACTTTGGTATTTCCTACTTAGCAGCATGAAACAGCACCTCTTGATCAGCAAACAGTCATGCAGAATACACTACAATAAGAATCTCCAAAGTGGAGATCATGAAATAACAAGGGATTTAATAATAGAAAACACTAGCTGTGTGTCCCTTTCTCGTCTCCTACTCTCCGCCTCCACTCCCCAAGTCGGCTCACAAACTCAGCTGAAATGCACCCCTGCTTAAACTGTTTTTCTCAACTTCTTCTGCTCGCCTCTCACTCAACAAATTCTATATTCAAGACGGAAGCTGTTGAAACAGACAAGGGGGCAGATGCTGCCTCGACCTCTCTTCCCATTGAGCTCCGCTCCCCTATCCACTTTACCCTGGAGAATAACCTGTCTGGAGAGCATTCTCTTCATCTGAGGCACACACAAACATCACCGCATTTTCCTTTGCTGGAGCAAGGATAAAGGAAGAAAGGCGGCAGCTGCTCTTGTGGCAGATAGCAGACAAGCCCCACTGTAGTGGCCCCAGCCTTCACAAAGACGGATTCAGAGCCAGGCAAACACGCTGCACAGCCCAAGACTTCCATGCAGATTCACCTGCCAATACTGTTCATGAAAAGTCTGAAGAACTGTCCAGGTGAACTGAGAGTCTAACCAAAGCACATTTTCAACTGGTCTTTTGTGCAGCTGGAAGAGGAGAATACAACTGATCCAAATGCCCGAGATCTGACTAGTCACACATCTCTATAGAAAAAAATTGGGAGAGTACAGGAATACACAGTATTGTATTCTGTGTCTTTGTTGCGGCCTACAGTACATTTCTTTTCCTTGGCCTTCCCTCTGCCCTTAGTTCTCTCCTCCCAATATTTCCACACTTGTGTAAGATTACTGCTTTTTCTGTTTCTTCCTTTCCTTCCTGAAATGATGGTACATTCCTGGTTACCTTCTCAGAGTTTTTCTTCTTATTCTTCTGCTGGATTTATGGTTCTGTTTGCTGTCATGCATTTGAGTAAAATATACGGTCATGTAGGACTGTGTGAGACCAGTTCTTATAGAAAGCAGTTGGACCACTAAGATGGAAATTCTTTGTGACTTTGGTATTTCCTACTTAGCAGCATGAAACAGCACCTCTTGATCAGCAAACAGTCATGCAGAATACACTACAATAAGAATCTCCAAAGTGGAGATCATGAAATAACAAGGGATTTAATAATAGAAAACACTAGCTGTGTGTCCCTTTCTCGTCTCCTACTCTCCGCCTCCACTCCCCAAGTCGGCTCACAAACTCAGCTGAAATGCACCCCTGCTTAAACTGTTTTTCTCAACTTCTTCTGCTCGCCTCTCACTCAACAAATTCTATATTCAAGACGGAAGCTGTTGAAACAGACAAGGGGGCAGATGCTGCCTCGACCTCTCTTCCCATTGAGCTCCGCCCCCCTATCCACTTTACCCTGGAGAATAACCTGTCTGGAGAGCATTCTCTTCATCTGAGGCACACACAAACATCACCGCATTTTCCTTTGCTGGAGCAAGGATAAAGGAAGAAAGGCGGCAGCTGCTCTTGTGGCAGATAGCAGACAAGCCCCACTGTAGTGGCCCCAGCCTTCACAAAGACGGATTCAGAGCCAGGCAAACACGCTGCACAGCCCAAGACTTCCATGCAGATTCACCTGCCAATACTGTTCATGAAAAGTCTGAAGAACTGTCCAGGTGAACTGAGAGTCTAACCAAAGCACATTTTTCAACTGGTCTTTTGTGCAGCTGGAAGAGGGAGAATACAACTGAAGGACTGGAAAGGGCTTCAAAGATCAGCTAATCCAACTTGAACTCTGCCTCTTCCAGTCTTAAGGTAAAGCCAGTGAGGCCCATAAAGGTCGTAGGAGAAACCATTCATCCCTTCTCCAGCCTGTGTGCATTTTAACCCTTGAGGTCCTAAAAAAAGTTTTAAAAGAAATTTATAAGGTATTTCTTGTGGCATTTTACACACAACAGGTCTTCAGATATTCATAAGACTGCGTTACAATTTTATTGCATTGTATTTTCCCATAGTATAGTGAAAAGTCTCTCACATTATGACATGAAGAATTTCAAAGCTTTGCTTTTACATTTAGTGTCTGTCAATTCATAGGGCCGCCAGTGTCAAAGATGGGGACAGTTTGCTTTTGGTAGCCAAATAAAGTACATAGGAAACTGTCTTTCCTTTTAGGAGCATTTTTCCAAAAAAAGGAATTTAGTATAATTATTTTGCTGTTTTAAAGAAATGTCTTCACTGTCTTTTGGCAAATTCTGCTTTGTGAAAGTCAGGCTGAGCACAGTCTATTTAAAGGGGCTGCTTATCTGCTTCAGATAAACTTATTTTTTAAATTTCCTTAGCTTACAGATCTATTTTATTTGAACCTTATAATAATATTCTTTAAACAAAATTTTATGTCAAAGTAACACATGTATAGCTTTCAAAAACATGCAGCTATAACAGAGTTTCCAACAAAAAGCAGTAGTCTCCCATCCTACTGTTCCCTGGTCTGACCCGACTCAACCAATTTGAACTGTTTTTGTTTCTAGTTACTGCTCAGAACCTTGCCAAGTATAGTTTATTACATTCAGACTGAATTTTTTCTTTACACTAAGCATTTTGAGGCACACACAAACATCACCGCATTTTCCTTTGCTGGAGCAAGGATAAAGGAAGAAAGGCGGCAGCTGCTCTTGTGGCAGATAGCAGACAAGCCCCACTGTAGTGGCCCCAGCCTTCACAAAGACGGATTCAGAGCCAGGCAAACACGCTGCACAGCCCAAGACTTCCATGCAGATTCACCTGCCAATACTGTTCATGAAAAGTCTGAAGAACTGTCCAGGTGAACTGAGAGTCTAACCAAAGCACTTTTTTCAACTGGTCTTTTGTGCAGCTGGAAGAGGAGAATACAACTGAAGGACTGGAAAGGGCTTCAAAGATCAGCTAATCCAACTTGAACTCTGCCTCTTCCAGTCTTAAGGTAAAGCCAGTGAGGCCCATAAAGGTCGTAGGAGAAACCATTCATCCCTTCTCCAGCCTGTGTGCATTTTAACCCTTGAGGTCCTAAAAAAAGTTTTAAAAGAAATTTATAAGGTATTTCTTGTGGCATTTTACACACAACAGGTCTTCAGATATTCATAAGACTGCGTTACAATTTTATTGCATTGTATTTTCCCATAGTATAGTGAAAAGTCTCTCACATTATGACATGAAGAATTTCAAAGCTTTGCTTTTACATTTAGTGTCTGTCAATTCATAGGGCCGCCAGTGTCAAAGATGGGGACAGTTTGCTTTTGGTAGCCAAATAAAGTACATAGGAAACTGTCTTTCCTTTTAGGAGCATTTTTCCAAAAAAAGGAATTTAGTATAATTATTTTGCTGTTTTAAAGAAATGTCTTCACTGTCTTTTGGCAAATTCTGCTTTGTGAAAGTCAGGCTGAGCACAGTCTATTTAAAGGGGCTGCTTATCTGCTTCAGATAAACTTATTTTTTAAATTTCCTTAGCTTACAGATCTATTTTATTTGAACCTTATAATAATATTCTTTAAACAAAATTTTATGTCAAAGTAACACATGTATAGCTTTCAAAAACATGCAGCTATAACAGAGTTTCCAACAAAAAGCAGTAGTCTCCCATCCTACTGTTCCCTGGTCTGACCCGACTCAACCAATTTGAACTGTTTTTGTTTCTAGTTACTGCTCAGAACCTTGCCAAGTATAGTTTATTACATTCAGACTCTGATTTTCTTTACACTTCTTTTTTCTGGAGTTCATAATTTCCTATTCTAATTTGGACCAATTACTTTTGTAGGCATGGAGCTCAGTTGCCATCCTCAGGTTTCTTTTTATTGGGATAAGATTAGTTTTACTTTCTTGTCCTTCATGTCTTATGTGCTCTTTGATTTTGCCTTCCTGCCACTGAAACAGATCGACTGGTAACTTCATTAGCGAGTATGTAAACTTGGTTTTCTGGTTTCATAGACTTCTAAAACCACCTTTCTTTTGCTTTCACACTTGGGTATAGGATTCTAGATTCAAAATCACTTTCCATCAGCACTTTGAATTCATTGTTCCAGTGTCTTTCAGCATTAAGTATAGCTGATAGTCTGGTACTATTTACATTCCCCCTTCCTTCCCAAGATTCCTAGGTTTTTCCCTCTGAAAGCACTTAGACCTTGTATGCTCAGTGTTTTGAAATTTAATAATTTAGTCTACATGTAGATTTTTTTTAGGTACGTGGTATAGTGGTTAAATATGCAAGTGAATTAGTGCCTGGGCTCAAATCCTGACTGCCACCTCCTAGCTGTGTGACTTCAGGTGAAATAATCTCCCTAGTCCTCACTCAGAGGACACCACGTGTGCCTCTGAGGGCTGTTGTGATGACTGAGATGCTCACTGTTGAAAGTGCTCAGCAGATAGTAAATGCTCCATAAATGTTAGGGATTATTTAATTCTGCTTAACGTTCAGTGAAGTCTTCTACTTTGAAGATTCACGTCTGCAACTTTGAGGAACTATCTTCCCTTTCTTTGATGTCCTTCTGTTTACTTCTCCTCTCTGAAAATAAGCCAGCTCTCAGATTTCCTACACTGATTTCTCTTTTCTCTCATATTTTCCATTTTTGATGTTCTGGGAAATTTCAACTTTATATCCCAAGTTTCCACTGCTTTAACTATGTAACCGTCATTTTAAATTTTGAAAGACTTTTTCTTATTCACTGATTGTTTCTATCTTATAGTATTGCTTCTATTTCTTAGATGCAATATCTTTCCCAAGCCTTATTTTTAAAACGTGAAAACATACAAGTTGAAAGAATCACATGGTGAAAACCTGTATATCCCCCCACCTAGATTCAGTAATTTAAGACTTTTGTCATATTTGCTTTGTTTCTGTGTATGTACAAATGTCTGTGTGTATGTATATGCCATTTAAATATACTTTTTCTTCTGGCCATTTGAATGTCAGTTAGGGCACTCCTTCTAAATAGCTTAGCATGTGACTTCTAGGAATAAAGATACTCACCTACAAAACCACAATACCATGATCACAACAAATAAAATTAATGAAATTCCATATCATCTAATATAGTCCGTATTCAAATTTCTCATTTCAAATGTACGCAAAACCTACCAAATATAAAATGTCCACGCCTTTCCACTCAGAGATTCCATCACTGTCTGGCATCCACACCCCCACCACATGTACAAAATGAAGTACACACAAGCACATTCACTGCAGCACTGCCTGTGAGAGCAGAAGATAGGAAACAGCCTCAGTGTCCATTAACATAGGATTGGGTTAAATACACTGAAACCAAACTATGGAATAAATATCAACAGCTGTTTAGAATTAACGTGTTTAGATTTGAAGTATTCTGATACGGACTAATAGGTGACTGGGTGGAAGGGAGGCCAGTTTACTTATTAAATACTCTTGTTTTGAATTTTATGTTCCTGTTACAATAAAAAAAAAAGTCATTGCTTAACATGGACGAATATCCAAGCTCATATATCAGTGGTTCTCAACCAAGAGTGTTTTTCCCCTCTGGGGTACATGTGGCAGTGTCTGGAGACATGCTTGGTTGCAGAGCTGCAAGTGAGGATAGCAGTATTGGCATCTAGTGGGTAGAAGCCATGGATGCTCTTAACCAGCCAGTACACACGTCAGCGGGCTTCCCTAGTGGCTCAGCAGTAAAGAATGCGCCTGCAATGCAGGAGATGGTGGGTTCTATTCCTGGTGGGGAAGATTCCCCTACAGAAAGACATGGCAACCCACTCCAGTATTCGTGGCTGGGAAAGCCCATGGACAGAGAAATGGTGGGCTACAGTCCATGGGGTTGCAAAGAGTCAGACACATCTTAGAGCTGAACAACAACACAGGTCAGTGTGGCTCAGCAGTGATATGGCCCCAAATGCCAAGTCCTGATGAGAAACCCTGCTGTAGAGTAGTTCTGGGTAATAAGATTTGGGAAGAGCTAAGCAAGACTACAGGAACAGACAAAAAGACAGTCATGTGCATATGCCTAAGTGTTCAAAACTTTAAGATATTTCGTATTTCTAGCTGTGCAGGAGAATAGTTGGAGAAGTCCAATATGCTCTTGTTTGCAGAGCTAATCCTAGATTGGTACAGTATCAACTGTTACCTTGGTTAATAATTTTAAATGTTGTCAACAGTAGTATGGTCACTTTAAGAATGAGGTCAGACTAAAGCTGTGATCCAGGACTTTTAATCTGTACGCACAGCATTTATACAGGAACGTGCGTGCATTGCAGCATTGTTTGTAATGGAAAGTATTGGAAACAACCTAAACAACAGGGATCTGGTAACTTATGGTATATCCACACAATGGATACCATGCAACCATGGCTCTAATGACCTCCAAGTTATCATGAAGTTTAGGGACTTCCCTGGTGGTCCAGTGGTTAAGACTCTGTACTTCCACTGTAGAGGGCACGGATTCAGACATGGTCAGGGCAGTGAGATCTCCTGGGCTGTGTGGTGTACCCTCTTCCAAAAACCCCCCAAAACAGCAGTTGTTTCTGGAGGATTGAGGCAAAGAGTTGTTCACGGTATGCCCTTTAGCATCTTGTACTATGTGTATACTACTTTTTATATAGATAGAAAGCTCTGCCTAAATCAAGGAGTAAATTAAATGCACTGTGTAACTCTGCAACACATAATACAAGGAGAATGAAATTATTACAATAAAGATGACAAGGCATATGAAAAGTTGTAGATGCTGAATAACTGAAAATGTTGAGAGGAAACAAGGAGCTTCAAGCCATACTTCAAATAAGGCACCAATAATTTTGGTCATTATAAATAAACAACCTTTTCCCTGATACCTCTTCTCTAAGATTCTGAACAAGAGGGCAGTGGAGGTTATTTGTCTAGTGACTAAAGCAAACATGTAAGTGAAGTATTTCCCAGATGGTGATAAAAGAAAAGCCTCTCTTACAGATAGCCTAGTGGGACTGGCTCACTTCAGACTTGGTCGGCCTACCTGATGGAAGACAAAATGGAGGAGTGGAAGCCAGGAGCCTACGGTATAGTCCTGGCTTTGCCACCAATTAATTCACCATGTGACCTTAATCAAGTGAACTGCTGGATCTTTTGTCCAGATATAAAATCAGAGTGTAGACCCAAAAAGACAAATTTTAAAAATCAAATGGATAATTTCCATCAGATAAAAAATTTTACAAAACCATGGAAAAATATTCAGCCTTTCTATTAAGGTAAAGGAATACAGATTTGAGATTTCATACCTCAAACAACCACAAAATCAACTCACCATACTACTGAAATTCTGTTAAAACCAGCATACACACTAGTATCTGTTAGTAATTTACAAAGCATTTTGGAAAATACGGCAGGTTTACATAACTGAGCCATAGAGATATTCCTACCCTTTGACTAAATAACTGCACTTCCCAGGAATTTATTTTGAGGAATACTTAACAGGTATAAAAATATTCTACGAAGATATTAATACGAGTGTTACAATAATAAAAGGACAACCCTTGGCAAATGGTTTAATATGAGAACATAAACAGGAAATATTGTAGAACCATCTGGAACACTAGAGATCTTTGTTAAAAAGAAAATGCTACTGTTTGATGTACACAGAGATTTTATGCAAATATAATTCACTTAGAAGTATGGGTATCTTATTTAAATACAGTATTTAGTATTTTAAAACTAGTTTATAAATTCCAATGAAAACTGAAGAATTTGAGGAATTAAATAATTTGACCTGTGAGGTCTGTGATACTTTATTTCTCTGACATAGCACTGGAGGCTTGTTGTGCACTTTCCTCAAGGCAAGACAATGATGGACCAGATAAATCTTCAGAGTAGACAAGACGCTGGTAAAGCAAGCCGAGGTCCCTACAATTTGGAGACAGTCAGGAACATATAGAGTTTTTTTTTTTCCCCTCTCATACATTAGCTCAGGTATGAACTGAATTTTGTGTGATTTATAAAAAAAAATATGTATTTTAGACATGTACTACATCTATACCCACATCTGAGCAGAAAAGCTTAAGAGTGATGAGAAAAGATGTAAAAAGGGTAAGCAGAAATCTTAGAACAGGGAAGAAACCTTGAGATAAGTCCAGTACAACCTCATTTTACAGGTGAAAACCACTGATGCTTATAAAAGAAAACATGATTATTACATATAAAGAAAATGCCACTTGGAGAAGATAGGGGAAAAAACAAGAGTGGTAGAGGGGAGGAGGGGAAAAGGTGAAGGCACCAAAGAAATAAAATACTGTACATCTACGTGTATCTGGATGATAAAAGGGATGAAAGCTGCTACCATAGGGAGAAAAGTGAGCACTAAGCTGTGTTGGGTTTCACACATGGAACACCTATCCTGGTATTTATGCTGTTCAAAGTACAGATCTAACTATCAGACTTACTCTTCTAACTCACAAAGTACAGCCTTTCAAGTCCAAAAGATTAATGCTAATAAACTAGACCTTTAACCACAGAATACTGCTTTTAAAAAAAGTACAGAAATTGGTATCACATTGGCCTTTTCCGGTTTCTACATAAAAAAGGAGGTTGAAAGACCATTTAAATTGTGTTGATATTCCCCCGCTCAAAGCTCAATTTTAGGCATCAACTGTTAATTTCAAATAAAAAGATTTTAAATCTGATAATTTAGATGGAAAGCATTGTTTTCATATAGCTTCAGAAGGACTTTGCATTGGTTCAGTTTATCTGTACAAGGTATGTGTATGTATATACTCTTAGAAATCAACAGGTTTTACCTATCTATGAGCTTTTGAGACGAGAGTGTCTGAAATGTTTGCAACACTCATATTAAGGGGACAGTTTGCGTGCCATTGGTATGCTGCCGGCCACAGCTCGTTTGTGTCCAGAGGGTACCAGTCACCTTGCTTCTGCTACAATTGATAGATTTTACTGATGAAAAGCTGATCTAAGGACAAGATAGTGCTTGTCAGAGTTGGGATTTTGCCTTGGGCAATGAGCAAATCAGATTTTTAAAAGTAAAGTTCAACTAAAAGAAAAAAAAAGTAAAAGTTCAACTTACATCCCACTTTTGATGTTATACAACACTTGGCTTACCGTCACACATCAGAAAAAAATCAAGGTATTACTTTTAATGACTCTATCAAGCAACATATTTGGCTCTACTTCAATAAAAAACTGTATTAAACACTTTATCTTCACTCAGTTTTTTTCCTTGTTGGACTTCAACATCTTGATAACCTTGTATTAAGTCACAACTTCCATTTTACTTTTTTAAATTTTTTTGGAGGGGGGTTGGGGAGGGAGACAGCTTCATTTTATAGAAGATGTATTTCAACAGTAGTGTGTAAACTGGACTTCTGTTCATTAATTTGTATCTTATTATTTATAAAAGGTTTTATGGCAACTTCCAATTAAGATTTGGTGCCAAACATTTAGGTTTTAGGCTGTATTTAGTCTTCCTTCTGTCTCTGACCCCACCCTGCTTCTAGCAAGTAGTTAATGGTTTATTTCAAAACAATTCTACCTGAGACTTGGCTAAGCCTCTGTGCTCACAATGCAGGGAGCCCTGGTTAAATTCCTGGTCAGGTAATTAGATCCCACATGCTGCAACTAAGAGTGGACATGCTGGGGCTTCCCTGGTGGTCCAGTGGGTAAGGACACCGCCTTGCAGTGCAGGGGTGCCTTTTCCGGTTTCTACATAAAAAAGGAGGTTGAAAGACCATTTAAATTGTGTTGATATTCCCCCGCTCAAAGCTCAATTTTAGGCATCAACTGTTAATTTCAAATAAAAAGATTTTAAATCTGATAATTTAGATGGAAAGCATTGTTTTCATATAGCTTCAGAAGGACTTTGCATTGGTTCAGTTTATCTGTACAAGGTATGTGTATGTATATACTCTTAGAAATCAACAGGTTTTACCTATCTATGAGCTTTTGAGACGAGAGTGTCTGAAATGTTTGCAACACTCATATTAAGGGGACAGTTTGCGTGCCATTGGTATGCTGCCGGCCACAGCTCGTTTGTGTCCAGAGGGTACCAGTCACCTTGCTTCTGCTACAATTGATAGATTTTACTGATGAAAAGCTGATCTAAGGACAAGATAGTGCTTGTCAGAGTTGGGATTTTGCCTTGGGCAATGAGCAAATCAGATTTTTAAAAGTAAAGTTCAACTAAAAGAAAAAAAAAGTAAAAGTTCAACTTACATCCCACTTTTGATGTTATACAACACTTGGCTTACCGTCACACATCAGAAAAAAATCAAGGTATTACTTTTAATGACTCTATCAAGCAACATATTTGGCTCTACTTCAATAAAAAACTGTATTAAACACTTTATCTTCACTCAGTTTTTTTCCTTGTTGGACTTCAACATCTTGATAACCTTGTATTAAGTCACAACTTCCATTTTACTTTTTTAAATTTTTTTGGAGGGGGGTTGGGGAGGGAGACAGCTTCATTTTATAGAAGATGTATTTCAACAGTAGTGTGTAAACTGGACTTCTGTTCATTAATTTGTATCTTATTATTTATAAAAGGTTTTATGGCAACTTCCAATTAAGATTTGGTGCCAAACATTTAGGTTTTAGGCTGTATTTAGTCTTCCTTCTGTCTCTGACCCCACCCTGCTTCTAGCAAGTAGTTAATGGTTTATTTCAAAACAATTCTACCTGAGACTTGGCTAAGCCTCTGTGCTCACAATGCAGGGAGCCCTGGTTAAATTCCTGGTCAGGTAATTAGATCCCACATGCTGCAACTAAGAGTGGACATGCTGGGGCTTCCCTGGTGGTCCAGTGGGTAAGGACACCGCCTTGCAGTGCAGGGGTGCCGGTTTGATCCCTGGCCTGGGAGGATCCCACGTGCTGCAGAGCGGCATGACCAATGTGTCCAGCTACCGAGCCAGAGCTGTGGAGTACATGCGCCTAGAGCCAGTGCTCTGCAGCGACAGAGGCCACTGCAACAGGAGG
This sequence comes from Tragulus kanchil, assembly GCA_022376925.1. NCBI lineage: Eukaryota > Metazoa > Chordata > Mammalia > Artiodactyla > Tragulidae > Tragulus > Tragulus kanchil. The sequence continues at coordinate 269,183,083 of JAIOJX010000026.1, read as the reverse complement.
CCCACACAGGCCAAAGAACAAAGATGGATGAAGATCGATAAATGACAGACCAACAGAAGTGGCCAAAAAAAAAAGAGTGGACGTGCTGCAGCCAAAGATCCCGTATGCCAAACTAAGACCTGGTGCAGGCAAATAAATAAATGAAAATATAATCAATAAAATAAAACCTCTACTTTAGGAACATTTCCTACTTAGAAAAAAAGCACATAGCAACACCAAGATTACTAGGAAGACCTTAAAGAAATGTACTTTTAAAAAGGTGCCAGATGTAAAAGCTTAGAAGCAAAGTGTGGGAGGAGTAATAAAAGCTAAAACCCTAAAGTTTTTTAACAAGACTGAAGAAATGTATTGTAACTATTTAAGAATCATATCAGCACACATTAACATATCACAACTAAGCATTTATTACATAGTTTGAGAAGGGAAGCAACTGCAGTAGTATTTCAGAAGCTATATCTTTTTTTAATGTAATATATGCTCATATACTCTAAACAGTATTTAAAATATACACTCTCTCCAAAAGAAAATATTCAACTAAAGATAGATAACTTTTAATGTAAGTAAAATGTTACACGATTTTTTAAAATTAAAGTCATCTAAATAATAGTCATCTGATTTTTCACAACACACGTACAGAAATGTGCAAACTTCCTGTACAGACAAGTATGACCTCTACTCCTGAGCAAGGCGTTCAATAACACGTCGATAATCTTCCACAAGTTCCTGAAAGCTCTCTTCCAGCTGTTCATGTTGCATGCTTATTTCTATCTGGTTCATTTGGTTTGTCAGTTCTTCTGGTCTGAGACATTTTCTCATTTTAGCAAGATCTCTCTGTTTTTTCTAAGTAACAAATACAATTGGTTATTATTGGTTAGACTAAGAAAGATGACAAAATTCTAATATAAGGAAAAATAAAGTCTCCAATATTAAAAATAATGGTAGTAGGTACATGCCCAAATGTGTCCCATACATTCTTTTTTAAGGAAGCCTAAACATAATGTTAACATGAATTATAAACACTCTAAAAGGACGGTTCCAAAAGACATGAAATTTGTATTAACGGTCAACCTAGATATATGACTAACAGCCCCCTCTCCAAGGAATAATAACTGGCCAGTACAGACACTCAAATATTTAATAAGTAAGATACATTAACTGAAGAAAGACAACTGAGATTAAGTGCTATTATTTCATCTATTTAACCATTAATTACATTAACCTTAATTCCAAGCTGGTTTCTTCTGCCACTATGCTCATTTCTGAGTTTCCTTACCCAGTGAGGAATTTATGGACCGCATGATAATTTTAACATAAACTGTTGGGAGAGTTTCAGGAAGATAAGCCTAAAATGTCACACTTTAAAAAAACAAGGTTAACTAGCGCGTATTTTCTATTGTCCAGACACACATTATCTTATTAAACCCTCTTCATTTTGCTGAGAAGGAAACCACCATGCTGAGAAGTTTGCACCATACTAAGAAGCCGCTAACAACTTTTATTTAGACAGGACACTATCAGAACAATGCAGAGGATGCGACTGGAGGAGACCACGTTAGCAGCTCAACATCCATTTATGATCAAAACTCTTCAGAAAATGGGCATAGAAGGAACCTATCTCAACATAATAAAAGCCATCTATGAGAAACCTACAGTGAACATTATTGTTAATGGTGAAAAACTGAAAGCATTCCCTCTAAGATCAGGAACAAGACAGGGGTGCCCACTTTCACCACTGCTATTTAACATAGTCCTGGAAGTCCTAGCAACAGCAATAAGACAAGAGAAAGAAATCAAAGGAATCCAGATTGGAAAGGAAGAAGTCAAGCTCTCTCTTTTTGCAGACGACATGATATTATACATAGAAAATCCCAAAGACACGGTTACAAAGCTACTAGAACTAATCAATGAATTCAGCAAAGTTGCAGGATATAAAGTCAACACACAGAAGTCACTGGCATTCCTATACACAAACAATGAAAAATCAGAAAATGAAATCAAAGAGGCAATCCCCTTCACCATTGAAACCAAAAGAATCAAATATCTAGGAATAAACCTACCCAAAGAAACAAAAGAATTGTACACAGAAAATTACAAGACACTCATGAGAGACATTAAAGAAGACTTAAACAGATGGAGAGATATTCCATGTTCCTGGATTGGAAGAATCAATATTGTGAAAATGACCATACTTCCAAATATCATCTACAGATTCAATGCAATACCTATTCAACTACCACTGACATTTTTCACAGAACTAGACCAAATAATAACACAGTTCATATGGAAACACAGGAGACCTCGAATAGCCAAAGCAATCCTGAGGAAGAAAAATGGAGTTGGAGGGATCAGCCTCCCTAACTTCAGACTCTACTACAAAGCAACAGTTATCAAGACAGTATGGTACTGGCACAAAAACAGAACTATAGATCAATGGAACAAGATTGAGAACCCAGAGATCAACCCACGCACCTATGGGTACCTTATTTTTGATAAAGGAGGAGAAACTATAAAATGGGACAAAGACAGTCTCTTTAACAAGTGGTGCTGGGAGAATTGGACAGCTACATGCAAAAAAATGAAATTGGAACATTCCCTGACGCCATACACTAAGATCAACTCAAAATGGATTAAAGACCTCAATGTAAGACCAGAAACCATCAAACTCTTAGAGGAGAATATAGGCAAAACCCTCAAGGACATCAATCAAAGCAAGATCTTTCTATGAGAAACCTACAGTGAACATTATTGTTAATGGTGAAAAACTGAAAGCATTCCCTCTAAGATCAGGAACAAGACAGGGGTGCCCACTTTCACCACTGCTATTTAACATAGTCCTGGAAGTCCTAGCAACAGCAATAAGACAAGAGAAAGAAATCAAAGGAATCCAGATTGGAAAGGAAGAAGTCAAGCTCTCACTTTTTGCAGACGACATGATATTATACATAGAAAATCCCAAAGACACGGTTACAAAGCTACTAGAACTAATCAATGAATTCAGCAAAGTTGCAGGATATAAAGTCAACACACAGAAGTCACTGGCATTCCTATACACAAACAATGAAAAATCAGAAAATGAAATCAAAGAGGCAATCCCCTTCACCATTGAAACCAAAAGAATCAAATATCTAGGAATAAACCTACCCAAAGAAACAAAAGAATTGTACACAGAAAATTACAAGACACTCATGAGAGACATTAAAGAAGACTTAAACAGATGGAGAGATATTCCATGTTCCTGGATTGGAAGAATCAATATTGTGAAAATGACCATACTTCCAAATATCATCTACAGATTCAATGCAATACCTATTCAACTACCACTGACATTTTTCACAGAACTAGACCAAATAATAACACAGTTCATATGGAAACACAGGAGACCTCGAATAGCCAAAGCAATCCTGAGGAAGAAAAATGGAGTTGGAGGGATCAGCCTCCCTAACTTCAGACTCTACTACAAAGCAACAGTTATCAAGACAGTATGGTACTGGCACAAAAACAGAACTATAGATCAATGGAACAAGATTGAGAACCCAGAGATCAACCCACGCACCTATGGGTACCTTATTTTTGATAAAGGAGGAGAAACTATAAAATGGGACAAAGACAGTCTCTTTAACAAGTGGTGCTGGGAGAATTGGACAGCTACATGCAAAAAAATGAAATTGGAACATTCCCTGACGCCATACACTAAGATCAACTCAAAATGGATTAAAGACCTCAATGTAAGACCAGAAACCATCAAACTCTTAGAGGAGAATATAGGCAAAACCCTCAAGGACATCAATCAAAGCAAGATCTTCTCTGACCCACCAACTAAAATAGCAGAACTGAAAAGAAAAATGAACATATGGGACCTCATGAAACTTAAAAGCTTTTGTACAGCAAAAGAAATTACAAAAAAGTTCAACAGACACCCCACAGAGTGGGAGAAAATCATAGCAAATGAAACAACAGACAAAGAATTAATCTCCAAAATCTACAAGCAACTCAGACAACTCAGCACAGGGAACATGAGCAGCCCAATCAAAAAATGGGAAAAAGATCTAAAGAGACGCCTCTCCAAAGAGGACATACAAATGGTCCAAAAGCACATGAAACGATGCTCAACCTCGCTTATTATTAGAGAAATGCAAATTAAAACCACAATGAGATACCACCTCACACCTGTCAGAATGGCCATCATCAACAAATCGACAGACAACAAATGCTGGAGAGGGTGTGGAGAAAAGGGAACCCTCTTGCATTGCTGGTGGGAATGTAAATTGATACAGCCTCTATGGAAGACAGTATGGAGATTCCTTAAAAAACTAAAAATAGAAGCACCCTATGACCCAGCAATCCCACTATTAGGCCTATATCCTGATGAAATCAAAACTGAAAGAGGCACCTGTACCCCAATGTTCATTGCAGCTCTCTATACAATAGCCAGAACATGGAAGCAACCTAGATGTCCATCGACAAATGAATGGATCCAGAAGCTCTGGTACATATATACAATGGAATACTACTCAGCTGTTAAAAGAAATGCAGAAGACTCAGTGCTAATGAGGTGGCTGGCTTTAGAACCTATCATAAAAAGTGAAGTAAGTCAAAAAGAGAAAGACAAGTATAGTATACTAACTCATATATATGGGATCTAGTAAGATGGTCATGAAAAATTAACACAAAGACATAAAGACAGTATGGTACTGGCACAAAAACAGAACTATAGATCAATGGAACAAGATTGAGAACCCAGAGATCAACCCACGCACCTATGGGTACCTTATTTTTGATAAAGGAGGAGAAACTATAAAATGGGACAAAGACAGTCTCTTTAACAAGTGGTGCTGGGAGAATTGGACAGCTACATGCAAAAAAATGAAATTGGAACATTCCCTGACGCCATACACTAAGATCAACTCAAAATGGATTAAAGACCTCAATGTAAGACCAGAAACCATCAAACTCTTAGAGGAGAATATAGGCAAAACCCTCAAGGACATCAATCAAAGCAAGATCTTCTCTGACCCACCAACTAAAATAGCAGAACTGAAAAGAAAAATGAACATATGGGACCTCATGAAACTTAAAAGCTTTTGTACAGCAAAAGAAATTACAAAAAAGTTCAACAGACACCCCACAGAGTGGGAGAAAATCATAGCAAATGAAACAACAGACAAAGAATTAATCTCCAAAATCTACAAGCAACTCAGACAACTCAGCACAGGGAACATGAGCAGCCCAATCAAAAAATGGGAAAAAGATCTAAAGAGACGCCTCTCCAAAGAGGACATACAAATGGTCCAAAAGCACATGAAACGATGCTCAACCTCGCTTATTATTAGAGAAATGCAAATTAAAACCACAATGAGATACCACCTCACACCTGTCAGAATGGCCATCATCAACAAATCGACAGACAACAAATGCTGGAGGGGGTGTGGAGAAAAGGGAACCCTCTTGCATTGCTGGTGGGAATGTAAATTAATACAACCTCTATGGAAGACAATATGGAGATTCCTTAAAAAACTAAAAATAGAAGCACCCTATGACCCAGCAATCCCACTATTAGGCCTATATCCTGATGAAATCAAAACTGAAAGAGGCACCTGTACCCCAATGTTCATTGCAGCTCTCTATACAATAGCCAGAACATGGAAGCAACCTAGATGTCCATCGACAAATGAATGGATCCAGAAGCTCTGGTACATATATACAATGGAATACTACTCAGCTGTTAAAAGAAATGCAGAAGACTCAGTGCTAATGAGGTGGCTGGCTTTAGAACCTATCATAAAAAGTGAAGTAAGTCAAAAAGAGAAAGACAAGTATAGTATACTAACTCATATATATGGGATCTAGTAAGATGGTCATGATAACACACACAGTGAACTCATGAAAAAACAGAATAGACATAAAGACATTGTGGAGACCGAACAATGGGAGGGAGTAACATGGGAACCTATACTGTCATGTGTAGAAAGGATAGCTATTGTCATTGTGCTAGGGGAATAGGAGTACCTACAACCACTTGGAGCAATGGTCTGGAGGGATTGGGGGAGGGGGGGAACCTGGGTGGGGGGAGGGCCAAGGGATATGCATCTGATTGATCTGGGAACATACATGTACAAAAATAAATAAATAAATAAATTAAAAAAAAAAAAAAAAAAAAGAATTCAAGAGATGATGAAAGCCTAGACCAAGTCTGTTTAGTGGCAGCAGAGATGGAGGGAAAGAACAGATTTAGGGAAGAAAACATTAGATGATGTGGGGAAAAAGGAATGAAGACTGACTGCAAGATTCCTGGGTGGGTGGCAACACTGCATTATATAAAACACTGTGATATGTGAAATATACATTCTGGATCAACTGTTCTAGATTATATCAATCCTCTTATTTAAGCATTTAATGAAGAGCTAACTGTACAGAGAGATCAAAAATCACATACATTAACTCAGTAATCCTAACAACTCTATAAGTACTATAATTTTCTTCAATTGATAAAGAAAGAAGATGATGCAGGTGTTGGGCTTCCCCTGGTGGTCCAGTGGGTAAGGACACCGCCGTGCAGTGCAAGGGGGCGCCGGTTCGATCCCTGGCCTGGGAAGATCCCACGTGCCGCGGAGCGGCTGGACCAATGTGTCCAATTACCGAGCCCGGAGCTCTGGGGCGCACACGCCCAGAGCCGGTGCTCTGCAACGAAAGATGCCACCACGATGGGTGACCCACGGGAACCAAAGAACAAAGACGGATGAAAATAGAAAAATGAAAGACCAATAGAAGTGGCCTGCCCGCGCCCCTCCCTCCCCAACCCGACCCCCGCTCAAAATAAATAAATAAATAAATCTTAAAAAAAAAGAAAAGATGCAGGTGTTAAATAACTTGTAAAGGCAGTAAGGTGAGAAGCCAGGATCCAACCCCTAGTGATCTGCTTAGAAGTGTGTATTTTTTTTTTTTTTTTAAGATTTATTTATTTACTTTGGGCGGGGGTCGGGTTGGGGAGGGAGGGGAGTGGGCGGGCCACTTCTATTGGTCTTTTATTTCTCTATTTTCATTCATCTACGGTTCTTTGGCTCCTGTGGGCCTCCCATCGCGGTGGCGTCTGTCGTTGCACAGCACAGGCTCTGGGCGCATGCGCTCCAGAGCTCCGGCTCGGTGATTGGACACATCAGTCCAGACGCTCCGCGGCACGTGGGATCTTCCCAGGCCAGGGCTCGAACCGGCGCCCCTTGCACTGCACTGTACCCACTGGACCACCAGGGGAAGCCCAGAAGTGTGTATTCTGAGTTTATCTAACTGCCTTCCAAAGACAATTTAAAAAAAACAGCCTAAAAACAGTATCTTAACTCCATTCTAAAAACTAATAAATGTCCCTTAAAGGAAACTCTAATAGTTTATCACACTTAAATGTGCACAAAGATCACCTGGGAACTTTGTTAAAATGAAGATTCTGATTCAGCAGGTCTGGGGTGGGGTGAAATTCTGCAGTTCTAACAAGCTTCCAGGTGATTGTTAGTGTTGCCGATCTTTTTTGGTGGGTTTGACTGCACTGCTTGGGGAATTTTTAAGTTACCCAGCTAGGAAGGGACTAAACCTGTGCCCCACCCCAAATCCCCCTGCAGTGGAAGCATACAGTCTTAACCACTGGACCACTAGGGAATTCCAATGCTGCTGATCTTCTAACACTTTGAAGAGTAATTCTAGAGAACTGATGAAAATTCAGATTTATTGCTCCCAAAGTCTGGAAGGACGGTATATGCCTTACACTTTAATCGAATGGATAATAAATGCTTTGTTTCTGCTGTAAACTTTTTTTGCCAAGAGGCACAACTTCCCTAAATAAGATCACCTAAGTCAAGGAAACACCTCAGGAACTAAAAGGTAACGCATCCAAAAAGTATCACAGAATGTAATAAGAATAACAATTATTTTTCTAAACTGTTAACCAGTTATAACATTTATTAATCTAACCCCATTGCTTGAATATGCCTTTAATCATATTAAATTCTTATATACAATAGAACCACCGTTTTAATTCTTAAATATTCCCTGACTATCGATTCTGCTCCAAATAACCTATAAAATGAATCATGTGCCAGTAACATACTGTCTTGAACTATCTTGTTTTAAAACTAAAAAATCTGTATGGCCTTGCTCCATCCGTCGGTGGCATCCGATCGCGGTGGCGTCTGTCGTTGCACAGCACAGGCTCTGGGCGCATGCGCTCCAGAGCTCCGGCTCGGTGATTGGACACATCAGTCCAGACGCTCCGCGGCACGTGGGATCTTCCCAGGCCAGGGCTCGAACCGGCGCCCCTTGCACTGCACTGTACCCACTGGACCACCAGGGGAAGCCCAGAAGTGTGTATTCTGAGTTTATCTAACTGCCTTCCAAAGACAATTTAAAAAAAACAGCCTAAAAACAGTATCTTAACTCCATTCTAAAAACTAATAAATGTCCCTTAAAGGAAACTCTAATAGTTTATCACACTTAAATGTGCACAAAGATCACCTGGGAACTTTGTTAAAATGAAGATTCTGATTCAGCAGGTCTGGGGTGGGGTGAAATTCTGCAGTTCTAACAAGCTTCCAGGTGATTGTTAGTGTTGCCGATCTTTTTTGGTGGGTTTGACTGCACTGCTTGGGGAATTTTTAAGTTACCCAGCTAGGAAGGGACTAAACCTGTGCCCCACCCCAAATCCCCCTGCAGTGGAAGCATACAGTCTTAACCACTGGACCACTAGGGAATTCCAATGCTGCTGATCTTCTAACACTTTGAAGAGTAATTCTAGAGAACTGATGAAAATTCAGATTTATTGCTCCCAAAGTCTGGAAGGACGGTATATGCCTTACACTTTAATCGAATGGATAATAAATGCTTTGTTTCTGCTGTAAACTTTTTTTGCCAAGAGGCACAACTTCCCTAAATAAGATCACCTAAGTCAAGGAAACACCTCAGGAACTAAAAGGTAACGCATCCAAAAAGTATCACAGAATGTAATAAGAATAACAATTATTTTTCTAAACTGTTAACCAGTTATAACATTTATTAATCTAACCCCATTGCTTGAATATGCCTTTAATCATATTAAATTCTTATATACAATAGAACCACCGTTTTAATTCTTAAATATTCCCTGACTATCGATTCTGCTCCAAATAACCTATAAAATGAATCATGTGCCAGTAACATACTGTCTTGAACTATCTTGTTTTTAAAACTTAACATTAAGCAAAACTAAGATCATGGCATCCAGTCCCATCACTTCATGGCAAATAGATGGGGGAAGAAATGGAAACAGTGGTAGATTTTAATTTCTTGGACTCCAAAATCACTGTATATTGTGACTGGAACCATGAAATTAAAAGACGCTTGCTCCCTGAAAGGAAAGATGTGACAAATCTTGACAGTGTATTAAAAAGCAGAGATCACTTTGCCAACAAAGGTCCATATAGTTAAAGCTATGGGTGTAGTACAGATGTGACAGCTGGACCATAAAGAACGCTGAGCACTGAAGAATTGATGCTTTTGAACTGTAGTGTTGGAGAAGACTCTTGAGAGTACCTAGGACAGCATGGAGATCAAACCAGTCAGTCTTAAAGTAAATCAACTCTGAATATTCATTGGAAAGACTGAAGCTGAATACTCTGGCCACCTGATGTGAAGAGCTGACTCACTGGAAAAGACCCTGATGCTGGGAAAGACTGAGGGCAAGAGAAGAGGGCAGCGGCAGAAGATGAGATGGTTAGATAGCATTAGTGACTCAACGGATATGAGACTGAGCAAACTCCAGCGAAGGACAGGGAAGCCTGGCGGAGTCAGAGGGGTTGCAAAGAGTCAGACACGATTTAGTCAATGAACAACAAATCTCTGTAAGTGTTTACTTCCCCAGTTTATCTCCCCCTTCATTGCCACTTTCAATTTCATTGTCAGTTTCTTCAGATGGATGTCAGAATTAATGTCTATTATAATTTTTAATGGCATGGCAGTACATCTCTGAATTAATTAAGAGTGCTAAAGTACCTAGGAATAATAAAATACATGTACTAGCTTTATGGACAAGTATGAAACTATTATGCAGAAGTTCCTCATGAACATGTAAACTATTTAAATTCTTTTTTTTTTTTTTTTAATTCTGGCCTCGTCCACTGGCTTCCTATTCATTCATTTCCATCCATTCTCTCCCTTCGGCCTGTGAGGGCCTCCAACTACAGTGGCCTCTCTCGCAGCAGAGCACCAGCCTTGAGCACATGCGCTCCAGAGCACCGGACTGCAACCAGACACACTGGTTTAGTCGCTCCACAGCATGCGGGATCCCTCCAGGTCACCGGTGGCCGCCCCCTCCCCGCACTGCAAGACAGACTCTGCACCCACTGGACCACCAGGGAAGCCCTTAAAATTTTAAAATAAGTTATTTGAGCTATTTGTTTTTATTGACTTTAATATTCCTAAAACCGTGTATGTAAACCACTTTGTATATATATGAAATATTATAAATTCATCTTGTAAATAATCTGCTTTTAAAAACTTAAAAAAATAAAAAGATTAGGGAACAGAAAAGTGACATACACTGGGACTACAAATGAGATACTGAAAGAAAGAGCTCCCTAGGACTGGAGCAGACCTCCTCTAGACTCAGAACAGTTTTCTCCCTTCTAAAACAGTTAATTCCTTCATAGATTAGCACTGTTGATCATTGTAATTAATGCAAATTAATTAAATATGGTGTAAATTCATTTATGTTAACATTTGGCTTGAACACATACAATGTGTTAGAGGTCTGGAAAACAACTCTTTCTTCTTGCCTAGTTTTCACAGGTTCCAAGAGGGTTTATAAGTATCTCAAAAAATCCACTACCTCTAAGGCTCCTTAATTTCTATCTGCTGAACTAGTCTCTTTTATGGAATACAGAAATAAGGTTCTTTCTCAAGAATTTAAAAATAATAATGGTGTGGAGGCATACAGTGAGTCCTAATACTTCGCTAAAAAGGTATCTTTAAAACCATGCACACTGTATTGTATTTCTTTCTCTTCCATTCCTCCCTATGGAAGTATTTCCATTTTAGAGAAGAGAAGCCTAATACCCAGATGTTAGTAAGTTGTCAAAACACACAATTTGTAAAAGGTAAAACTAGACCTCAAAATTGAGTTTTCTGATTCCAAATCCAATGCTATTATAACAATGACTAAATTTTATACTTGCAAACCAATTGTGAATTAAATTATGCCCATGAAACAATGTAAAAACTTAAAATGCTAAAAAACCAAGCAGCTGCACACAACTTCTTTTTAGTCAAATTGTTCAAATTTATCTTTTTTTGAACACCTAAAAATTACTTCTGTACTACAGAATTTCTCTTTGTGTTTTTTTAAAAATGATTCTAGTTAATACAAGTTATTTTTATCCCTTCTTGGCACTGATACAAATAATTATCAGTGTTTAAAGAACTTTTAAAGTAAGGTACAACTACTTCTACTATCTATTCTTAGTGGGACAATGTAATTAAGCTGATATGGAAATCTGAGCCCTCAAATAAAGGCAGCACAGAACTGGTGGACTTTGCTATCAATTCCATTCCTCCATAATAACTTATGAGAATCTAAATTATAATTTCTTTTCATAAAATATGTTAAAGTAAAATGTAAATTCTAGACCCCAAACTTTTCCCATTTGGCATACATTCTAAAGACCTAAAAAAATTTGAAATCACACTCAATATTAAACAATTTTACTTTACTCTTAAATATAATTTTGCATTTGAGAATGCTGTGATAACACAGCAAAGTATATGAGTATCAGCTTGGAATGACACATTGGAGAAAACCATCTGCATTACATTCAATATTCAAAGGTATAACTCCTCCCACACTTATAGGGCATTCAACTATTTCTAGGCTTTTACCAAATTTGTGGTAGGTTTTCTACCACACTATAGTCATCAACTACAAGTAGGAGGTGGAAGACCTTCAAAAATATTGGTTTTCTCAATAAGCTAGAATACTGGATAACTAACCTCATTAAGACTGGCATACTATAGGGGCTTTCCTGGTGGTTCAGTGGGTAAAGAGTCTGCCTTGCGGTGCAAGGGGCACCGGTTCAATCCCTGGCCTGGGAAGATCCCACGTGCTGCAAAGCGGCTGGACAGGTGCTCTGGAGCACATGCACCCAGACCCGGGGCTCCCAGACGGGAGAGGCCACTGTGATGGGAGGCCCACGCAGGTCAAAGAATAAAGATGGATGAAAATAAATAAATAAAAAAGCAATAAAAGAGGCCAACATTACAAAAAAAGACTGGCATACTAGAGCTTTAGTGCAAGGATAATGAAACTGATTTTGGCTGTTAAGAATTTAAACAGTACAACCAGTTTTTGGTTGTCTTTTAGATAAGGTGAACTTAATAGACAGGTGAGGATACTTAACAATAATACAAAAAATTATTACTCTTTGAGAGCAGATAATACTTGTTTTTATGAACTACAAAAATTCCCATTATTTGGCATAACTTCATGACTGCTATGTATACTTAGAATTTATCATCTTTTATTAGTTACAGCTGCCTACAGAAAATGTCCCAAGTATCTGAGATGCATAATTTGTTACTTTACTAGAACAGCTTTAATATTCTTAAATGTTGTCATTTAATTATACTGTTCTATATGCCCAGTTTCATCATAAAGAAAGTTATATTAAGTATCAGCATCTTTGGGAAGTACCATTTCTACCAATTTTCTGATTTTGAAATGATAAAATATGTTAAAGTAAAATGTAAATTCTAGACGCCAAACTTTTCCCATTTGGCATACATTCTAAAGACCTAAAAAAATTTGAAATCACACTCAATATTAAACAATTTTACTTTACTCTTAAATATAATTTTGCATTTGAGAATGCTGTGATAACACAGCAAAGTATATGAGTATCAGCTTGGAATGACACATTGGAGAAAACCATCTGCATTACATTCAATATTCAAAGGTATAACTCCTCCCACACTTATAGGGCATTCAACTATTTCTAGGCTTTTACCAAATTTGTGGTAGGTTTTCTACCACACTATAGTCATCAACTACAAGTAGGAGGTGGAAGACCTTCAAAAATATTGGTTTTCTCAATAAGCTAGAATACTGGATAACTAACCTCATTAAGACTGGCATACTATAGGGGCTTTCCTGGTGGTTCAGTGGGTAAAGAGTCTGCCTTGCGGTGCAAGGGGCACCGGTTCAATCCCTGGCCTGGGAAGATCCCACGTGCTGCAAAGCGGCTGGACAGGTGCTCTGGAGCACATGCACCCAGACCCGGGGCTCCCGCAACGGGAGAGGCCACTGTGATGGGAGGCCCACACAGGCCAAAGAATAAAGATGGATGAAAATAAATAAATAAAAAAGCAATAAAAGAGGCCAACATTACAAAAAAAGACTGGCATACTAGAGCTTTAGTGCAAGGATAATGAAACTGATTTTGGCTGTTAAGAATTTAAACAGTACAACCAGTTTTTGGTTGTCTTTTAGATAAGGTGAACTTAATAGACAGGTGAGGATACTTAACAATAATACAAAAAATTATTACTCTTTGAGAGCAGATAATACTTGTTTTTATGAACTACAAAAATTCCCATTATTTGGCATAACTTCATGACTGCTATGTATACTTAGAATTTATCATCTTTTATTAGTTACAGCTGCCTACAGAAAATGTCCCAAGTATCTGAGATGCATAATTTGTTACTTTACTAGAACAGCTTTAATATTCTTAAATGTTGTCATTTAATTATACTGTTCTATATGCCCAGTTTCATCATAAAGAAAGTTATATTAAGTATCAGCATCTTTGGGAAGTACCATTTCTACCAATTTTCTGATGTTTCTGAAATGATAAAATAAGGATCAATAAAGAATGAAATGTTATTTCAGACAACTCTGGGGAACAGAGACTATTATACTTTATTACAACCTGTTATACGAAGATGGCAGTTCCTAAGTTAGAAAATCAGTTGATTTTAGTAACTTATTAAATTTAATCACTCCACTAAATTGTTTGATGAAATGGCAGTGTGAAGAAAAAAGTATGTGAATTCTAGATACAAGGATTTATAGTCACAGGCAAATAATTACTTCTATATTCAAAGTGTGGTATGTTTAGAATTACAATAAAAAATTAAGAAATACAGCTGCACTGCAAACAAAATGTGATAAAGGGAAAAAACTGGGATTTAAAAGTAGTATGACTGTGTTATCATCAACATTCAAGACTGGCTCTATAAAGCAGAATCTGCAGTAAATAAACCATGACTAATTTAGAAAAATCAGAACTATGCATACTTGATATCTTAATCATTATTCATTTACTTTCTCCTCAAATCTTTAAGAAAGATTCAAATCTGTCGTTCATGTTCCCAACTATCGCTATATAAGCCTCTTAGTATCTACAAATGTAGCAACGTATGTCAGGTGCTCAATAATTAGCTGAATAAATAAATGAATATTCTCTCCATTCAGATTACTGCCCAGTTGCAAGAATCACAAATCTTCCTGCACACAAGCTGGTGTGGACAATATCTACCTTCATAATAGTCAGATAAGGTGAACTTAATAGACAGGTGAGGATACTTAACAATAATACAAAAAATTATTACTCTTTGAGAGCAGATAATACTTGTTTTTATGAACTACAAAAATTCCCATTATTTGGCATAACTTCATGACTGCTATGTATACTTAGAATTTATCATCTTTTATTAGTTACAGCTGCCTACAGAAAATGTCCCAAGTATCTGAGATGCATAATTTGTTACTTTACTAGAACAGCTTTAATATTCTTAAATGTTGTCATTTAATTATACTGTTCTATATGCCCAGTTTCATCATAAAGAAAGTTATATTAAGTATCAGCATCTGTGGGAAGTACCATTTCTACCAATTTTCTGATGTTTCTGAAATGATAAAATAAGGATCAATAAAGAATGAAATGTTATTTCAGACAACTCTGGGGAACAGAGACTATTATACTTTATTACAACCTGTTATACGAAGATGGCAGTTCCTAAGTTAGAAAATCAGTTGATTTTAGTAACTTATTAAATTTAATCACTCCACTAAATTGTTTGATGAAATGGCAGTGTGAAGAAAAAAGTATGTGAATTCTAGATACAAGGATTTATAGTCACAGGCAAATAATTACTTCTATATTCAAAGTGTGGTATGTTTAGAATTACAATAAAAAATTAAGAAATACAGCTGCACTGCAAACAAAATGTGATAAAGGGAAAAAACTGGGATTTAAAAGTAGTATGACTGTGTTATCATCAACATTCAAGACTGGCTCTATAAAGCAGAATCTGCAGTAAATAAACCATGACTAATTTAGAAAAATCAGAACTATGCATACTTGATATCTTAATCATTATTCATTTACTTTCTCCTCAAATCTTTAAGAAAGATTCAAATCTGTCGTTCATGTTCCCAACTATCGCTATATAAGCCTCTTAGTATCTACAAATGTAGCAACGTATGTCAGGTGCTCAATAATTAGCTGAATAAATAAATGAATATTCTCTCCATTCAGATTACTGCCCAGTTGCAAGAATCACAAATCTTCCTGCACACAAGCTGGTGTGGACAATATCTACCTTCATAATAGTCAGATGATGATTAGACCAGACCATCTAGGAGGGAAAGATTTTTAAGTTAAAGGAAAATAAAGGAGATGGAAAAAAAAAAAGCAAGAGGGAAAGGAGCAACAACAACAAAAGAGGTAAACAACACTAAGTTGCCATTCCAGTTATGGTCGAGTAGAGAGGTTATAAAAAGCAGCCAAGGCCACATTTAGGAAGAAAGAAGCAAAGGTAAACAGAATATATATATATAACAAATGAGGAAAACAATTAGAAAAAACAAACAGGATAGTTTGTTAGGGAAGATCCTTGGCATTCCGTTTTTTTTTTTGTTTTTTTTTCTTTTTGTTTTATTTTATCTTATTTTTTGTTTGTTTGTTTTTTTCTTTTTGTTTTATTTTATCTGGCATTCCGTTTTTTAAGCAGCATACAAATGAAAGAAAAAGATAACCAAGAGTAGACTATCCTTGGGATTAGTTTTTAAGTGAATGGAAACATTTATAGTTTAAGAAGAATTCTTATAAGTAACTGGAAAAATATTTTCACTTTTGTAAGTCAATTTGCAAAATGATTTGGACTCTCCCATACATTCGCATTTGCTAGATGTTCTTCATTTTGAACACTGACAAGAATATAATGTTTAAGACTCTTGAAAGTCCTACCTTATATGGGCTAATTAGTCTTCTTTTAATATCCAGTCTATAGCTTCTGTATTGTTCAGCATCACTCATGTCAGTTACCAACAGTCGAAGAATTTCATACACCCGTCTCGCATGTTGCTAATAAACCAAATAAAAGAAAAACATGAACATTTCAAATTACAAATAGCAACACTTTCCCAAAAAAAACCAGCATATATTGAATATCTGCCATAAGCCAGAAATTGTGTTAGGTGCCAGACAAAAAGTAGTAAAAGATACAGTCTCTGCCCTCAGGGAGCTAGCAGTGTAATGGGTAACAGAAATAAATCTGTCGTCATGAACTATCGTATCCTCTTAGTATCTACAAATGTAGCAACGTATGTCAGGTGCTCAATAATTAGCTGAATAAATAAATGAATATTCTCTCCATTCAGATTACTGCCCAGTTGCAAGAATCACAAATCTTCCTGCACACAAGCTGGTGTGGACAATATCTACCTTCATAATAGTCAGATGATGATTAGACCAGACCATCTAGGAGGGAAAGATTTTTAAGTTAAAGGAAAATAAAGGAGATGGAAAAAAAAAAAGCAAGAGGGAAAGGAGCAACAACAACAAAAGAGGTAAACAACACTAAGTTGCCATTCCAGTTATGGTCGAGTAGAGAGGTTATAAAAAGCAGCCAAGGCCACATTTAGGAAGAAAGAAGCAAAGGTAAACAGAATATATATATATAACAAATGAGGAAAACAATTAGAAAAAACAAACAGGATAGTTTGTTAGGGAAGATCCTTGGCATTCCGTTTTTTTTTTTGTTTCTTTTTGTTTTATTTTATCTTATTTTTTGTTTGTTTGTTTTTTTCTTTTTGTTTTATTTTATCTGGCATTCCGTTTTTTAAGCAGCATACAAATGAAAGAAAAAGATAACCAAGAGTAGACTATCCTTGGGATTAGTTTTTAAGTGAATGGAAACATTTATAGTTTAAGAAGAATTCTTATAAGTAACTGGAAAAATATTTTCACTTTTGTAAGTCAATTTGCAAAATGATTTGGACTCTCCCATACATTCGCATTTGCTAGATGTTCTTCATTTTGAACACTGACAAGAATATAATGTTTAAGACTCTTGAAAGTCCTACCTTATATGGGCTAATTAGTCTTCTTTTAATATCCAGTCTATAGCTTCTGTATTGTTCAGCATCACTCATGTCAGTTACCAACAGTCGAAGAATTTCATACACCCGTCTCGCATGTTGCTAATAAACCAAATAAAAGAAAAACATGAACATTTCAAATTACAAATAGCAACACTTTCCCAAAAAAAACCAGCATATATTGAATATCTGCCATAAGCCAGAAATTGTGTTAGGTGCCAGACAAAAAGTAGTAAAAGATACAGTCTCTGCCCTCAGGGAGCTAGCAGTGTAATGGGTAACAGAAATAAATGAGGTATGGTTAATTTACTGACAAAACTATGTACAGGACTTTATAGTAACACAGACTGGGAATGGGGACTGTTAGAGGAGGACTCCTGGGGGAATAAAGCCTGAGTGATTTTAAAGGAAAAGGAGCACACTGTTCCTCAAAGAGGGGAGGGCACTATGTCCCTCATGCACACATGTGCAAGAGCAGCTGAACATTGCTGGAGCACAAAATGAACAAAAAAGGTGCGAACAGGGCTTCCCTGGTGGTCCAGTGGGTAAAGAGTCCACCTTGCAGTGCAAGGGGCACTGGTTCGATCCCTGGCCCTGGAAGATCCCATGTGCCACAGAGCGGCTGGACCGGTCTGTCCAATTACCAAGCCAGAGCTCTGGAGCGCATGTGTCCTGAGCTGGTGCTCTGCAAAGAGAGACGCCACTGCAATGGGAGGCCCACACAGGCCAAAGAACAAAGATGTATGAAAAGAAATAAATAAACAAACAATAAAAAGAGGCCAAAATTTTTTTTAAAAAAAGTGCGAACAGAAGAAGCCAAGTAACAACGAGGAGAGAGCACCAAGCCTTACACAGGGGGTTAAAAGGCTGGAATGCCTGGCGTGCTGCAGTCCATGGGGGGTGCAGAAAGGTGGACACGACTTAGCGACTGAACTGATCTAGTAGGTAACATTGTAAACACAGAGTGAGGAAAGCATTCAAGTTTGAGTTTTAAATAAAGCATTCTCTCAGGTACATAAAAATGGTAGCAAAAGAAGGGGAAAGACACCAAATAGAAAGTTCAGTTATCAAATCAGGCAAAAAACGATGAGGGCATGAACTGAGACAGCACAAAAAATAGAAGAGATTCTAGAAATACAGAAGAGGAAGACTGGCTGTGGAGGAGGGTATGGAATGACAGTGAGGTTTCACAAGAGTGGGAGAGATTTAAGAGGCAGCAGAATGTATAAATCTGAAGAAAATTACAAATAGCAACACTTTCCCAAAAAAAACCAGCATATATTGAATATCTGCCATAAGCCAGAAATTGTGTTAGGTGCCAGACAAAAAGTAGTAAAAGATACAGTCTCTGCCCTCAGGGAGCTAGCAGTGTAATGGGTAACAGAAATAAATGAGGTATGGTTAATTTACTGACAAAACTATGTACAGGACTTTATAGTAACACAGACTGGGAATGGGGACTGTTAGAGGAGGACTCCTGGGGGAATAAAGCCTGAGTGATTTTAAAGGAAAAGGAGCACACTGTTCCTCAAAGAGGGGAGGGCACTATGTCCCTCATGCACACATGTGCAAGAGCAGCTGAACATTGCTGGAGCACAAAATGAACAAAAAAGGTGCGAACAGGGCTTCCCTGGTGGTCCAGTGGGTAAAGAGTCCACCTTGCAGTGCAAGGGGCACTGGTTCGATCCCTGGCCCTGGAAGATCCCATGTGCCACAGAGCGGCTGGACCGGTCTGTCCAATTACCAAGCCAGAGCTCTGGAGCGCATGTGTCCTGAGCTGGTGCTCTGCAAAGAGAGACGCCACTGCAATGGGAGGCCCACACAGGCCAAAGAACAAAGATGTATGAAAAGAAATAAATAAACAAACAATAAAAAGAGGCCAAAATTTTTTTTAAAAAAAGTGCGAACAGAAGAAGCCAAGTAACAACGAGGAGAGAGCACCAAGCCTTACACAGGGGGTTAAAAGGCTGGAATGCCTGGCGTGCTGCAGTCCATGGGGGGTGCAGAAAGGTGGACACGACTTAGCGACTGAACTGATCTAGTAGGTAACATTGTAAACACAGAGTGAGGAAAGCATTCAAGTTTGAGTTTTAAATAAAGCATTCTCTCAGGTACATAAAAATGGTAGCAAAAGAAGGGGAAAGACACCAAATAGAAAGTTCAGTTATCAAATCAGGCAAAAAACGATGAGGGCATGAACTGAGACAGCACAAAAAATAGAAGAGATTCTAGAAATACAGAAGAGGAAGACTGGCTGTGGAGGAGGGTATGGAATGACAGTGAGGTTTCACAAGAGTGGGAGAGATTTAAGAGGCAGCAGAATGTATAAATCTGAAGAAAATTCTAGACTAAGGATTTAAGCAGTATCAATCAATATACAGGGTAAGAGTTTAAACCGTAAGACTGGTTAATGGTTAAGATCACCCAAGGAAAACATACACAGTAAAGACGGGGGAGATCAGAACCCTGTAGTATAGTGCCAGTTAAAAACAGCGGACAGAGAAAAGACAGAGAAAAACAAAGAAATATGAGAAAAATCAGGAAGTTGTGGTAACACTGAAGCCAAAGGAGCAGGCCTATAGTTCTCCTATTTCTATCGTTTCACTTATGAATTTATTGGGAGTGGGGAAAAGATCAGGCATATATAGATTGGAAAATAATACTGAACTCTCCAGAAGAAACACCTGGGCTGAGCCTGAAGAAAATGAATACTATCTGACCAGGCAAAGATAAAGAAACAGGAGAAGGGGTTATCAGGGCAAAGGGAATAGCTGATATATAGGGTCATAAAAGGAGTAAAGATGTGGTGCAGTTGGGAAATGGCAAGAGGTTCAGTAGAGCCAGAGCATGTGGGAAAGTGGGAGAAAGCTGAAGCCAGCAAGGGAGGCTGGGGCCAGATTATGATGGGGTCTAATCTGAGGAGTTTTAATGCTAATAATGTGTTCCTAGTCTCTTTCTTTTAAAAGCTGTTGTATTAAATAAATTCTCATTAATTAAAGGTTTAATGCAGCCTAGAGGTAATTTTATCTTAAAGTCATTAAAGTGTTTTTACGCAGGAGAAGATGGAAGGTTTTTATTCAAATTAAACTGTTTGTTGAAGGTCAATGACCAGTGAACTTTTGGTATAGTTCTGGAGCTCAGGAAGAAAATGTGGATTGAAGATTTAATAGATGAGCTCTCTCAGGCAAAATTAAACAGACTGAGAAGAAATGAGGATTGGATAAAAAAAAATCTGAGGAAGCCAGGGAAAATATCTCAAAAAAGATGAGCACAGTGGTTGCGTGAAAAACCAGGTACTGTAACGCCTTCGAAGCCCAGGGAGGGGCAGTCCACTGTATCAAGTGCTAGTCCTTATGACTGGAATACTCTCCATCCCTCATTCTTTCATAATCCCAAACCTACCCATTCTTCAAGGTTTAGATAAACTATATCCCTCCTATGAATTACTCTGATTTCTTACTCACATAAATATAATAAATTCCTCTGAATTCCCAAGCTATTTTTTCTGTACTTAAGATATTTACTACTTTAAAATTTAAACAAATACGTATAGAAGTATAAACAATGAAAGGTAATTGTTTTATTCCCACCCTCATCCCATCAATATAGTTTCCAGAGGCACTAACTACTTTACAAGTTTAGATAAACATTTCGTTGCTATTCTCAATAGAGATATGAACTCAATTATCTTTTCATTCTATTAATGAGAAAAATAGAGGCAAAAGTGCCAGATTTGACCCTGGGCAATCTGACTTTAGGGTCTGTCTTTTTTTTTCTTTGGCTTATGGGATCTTAAGTCTTCGTTCTATGACCAGGGATCAAACCCAAGCCCACTATGGTGGAAGTGTAGACTCGTAACTACTAAATCGCCAGGGAAGTGAAAGGGCCAGTTTTCTTTTAACCACTGCTACTTCCTACACATGTATTTTTACATGTATGCTTAAATTATGTGATTAAAACTTTTTTTTTAATTTAAAATTTTTCCTCCTACAGAATAAAAATACCTTGTTTATTTTGAACTTCTGTTGAGCCTCTATTGCCATATCGTCACTGAATCCTTGCATTAACTTTTCCCGGGAAAAACAGGGCAAATCTTGACAAAACTTCACAAGCACAAAGTCTCTTAACTTCACATAGCTTTTGGATGGATCTTCCGCTAAAGAAATAAAGCAGAATAACATTTCCCTTATCCAGCATAATTTCTTCTTGATCTGCAACCTCAATATACATGCTAAGCTTAGAAAGGCAAATATTCTTAAAAGAATTATATATATATAACGAAAGTTACAACGTGAAAGGATTATTATAAATCAAACAACAGCACTATCGTCTCTGTCAAATAAAGTTGTAGGTGCAATCCTTTTGCAAGTATTAATACATACAAATAAACTGTGATAATCGAGCTACTTCTTTTCAAATGCAAATTTTTCTACTGGTTTGCTATTATATGTACCTTAGTTTTATTTTCAGTTAAAGTAGCTGTATACACTAGGGTTTCAAGTTTGGATAATCAATTCCAAAAGCCAAGTTATCGTCTGACAGCTAAGGGTTGCAAAGCTTAATTCATAACTCCCTTATTTTCATCTAATAAACCTCAAAGTCTGTTATGCTTCTTTAATCCAATTTTTAAAATTCTCCACTTCACAATGCACATTTTTTTCATTTAGAGAATACAATGAGAATAGGACTTTGATCCTTTCTTCACTGCATCTGAACAGCATAGATCTTCCTTTTATGTTTGTTGACGTGATCCATGTTAGACCAAGTAGTGGACAAGGAAGATTCAAAACATGATAGGTAGAGAAAACACTGCACAGCCAGGGAACATGAGTCTGAGTTCCACTTTTGTCACTCATAGATGAAGGACTTCAGGCAAATCACCTCATTTCTCCTAGCCCTCATTTTCTGATTAGTAGAGGGTTTGAAACAAAGAATGCTTTAGTCTGAGCTAGTGCATGGATCATAAAATAGTTTTGTTACAATGTCAGTACTCAACGCAATCTGCATCAAAATCCCAGCCAGTTTTTTTGTTGTTGCAGAAATTAACAAGCTCATCCTAAAACTGATTTGGATATGCAAGGAACTCACAATAGCCAAAACAACCTTGAAAAAGAACAGAAGTTAAGAGGACTCGCATTTCCTGATTTCAAAATTTACTCCAAAGCTAGAGTAATCAAGACAGAGCGGTACTGACATAAACAAGGACATGTAGATCAATGGAACTGAGTTGAGAGTTTAAAATAAACCTATACGTTTATGGCCCATTAATTTCTGAGAAGGGTACCTAGACAATTCAGAGCGGTTATCCACATTTTTTACATTGCTAAGCTTAGAAAGGCAAATATTCTTAAAAGAATTATATATATATAACGAAAGTTACAACGTGAAAGGATTATTATAAATCAAACAACAGCACTATCGTCTCTGTCAAATAAAGTTGTAGGTGCAATCCTTTTGCAAGTATTAATACATACAAATAAACTGTGATAATCGAGCTACTTCTTTTCAAATGCAAATTTTTCTACTGGTTTGCTATTATATGTACCTTAGTTTTATTTTCAGTTAAAGTAGCTGTATACACTAGGGTTTCAAGTTTGGATAATCAATTCCAAAAGCCAAGTTATCGTCTGACAGCTAAGGGTTGCAAAGCTTAATTCATAACTCCCTTATTTTCATCTAATAAACCTCAAAGTCTGTTATGCTTCTTTAATCCAATTTTTAAAATTCTCCACTTCACAATGCACATTTTTTTCATTTAGAGAATACAATGAGAATAGGACTTTGATCCTTTCTTCACTGCATCTGAACAGCATAGATCTTCCTTTTATGTTTGTTGACGTGATCCATGTTAGACCAAGTAGTGGACAAGGAAGATTCAAAACATGATAGGTAGAGAAAACACTGCACAGCCAGGGAACATGAGTCTGAGTTCCACTTTTGTCACTCATAGATGAAGGACTTCAGGCAAATCACCTCATTTCTCCTAGCCCTCATTTTCTGATTAGTAGAGGGTTTGAAACAAAGAATGCTTTAGTCTGAGCTAGTGCATGGATCATAAAATAGTTTTGTTACAATGTCAGTACTCAACGCAATCTGCATCAAAATCCCAGCCAGTTTTTTTGTTGTTGCAGAAATTAACAAGCTCATCCTAAAACTGATTTGGATATGCAAGGAACTCACAATAGCCAAAACAACCTTGAAAAAGAACAGAAGTTAAGAGGACTCGCATTTCCTGATTTCAAAATTTACTCCAAAGCTAGAGTAATCAAGACAGAGCGGTACTGACATAAACAAGGACATGTAGATCAATGGAACTGAGTTGAGAGTTTAAAATAAACCTATACGTTTATGGCCCATTAATTTCTGAGAAGGGTACCTAGACAATTCAGTGAGGGAAAGGACAGTCTTTTAACAAATAGTACTTAAACAAATGGATCTCCATAAACAAAAAAATGAAGTTGGTTGGCCCCATTGTTCCTCACACAGTACACAAAAATTAACTCAAAATAGATCGCAGACCTAAATTTAAGAGGTAAAACTACAAAGGAGAAAACATAGAAATAAATCTTCATGACCTTTGGTTAGGCAATGGTTTCTCAGATAAAAGAATAGGAAGCACAAGCAACTAAAGAAAAAGTAGATAAGCAGGGCTATATAGAAATGTATAACTTTTTGTGCTTCAACGTGATAACCATTAAGAAAAGGAAAAGACAACCTACAGAATGGGATAAAATATCACCAAGTCCCATATTCCAATGGGATAAAACATTTCCAAATATATATGATAAGTAACTGTAACCACCCTTTTTTCATACAAAACTTTAGAATCCAATAAGAAAAGGCAAAGTAGCCACTGAATTAGAAAATGGGCATAGGATTTAAATAGGAATTTCCCAAGATCTAAACATGCAAAATAAACACATGAAAAGATATTCAACATCATCAGCCATTGGGAAACGCAAATCAAAATCACAATGAAATACCATTTCTTGTCCCCTAGGATGACTAGTATTAAAAGGACAATAATACAAGTATCACTGAGGATCTAGATAAACTGAAATCCTCATATACTGCTGGTAGAAATATAAAATGGCACAGCCACTTTGGGAAAAAGCTTGGTAGTTCTTTAAAACCACCAGATTTTCCACCATTTCCACTCTTAGGTATGTGCCCAAGAGATAAGAAAACACAAGTTCACATAAAAACTTGCACATGAATATTCATAACTGCACTACTTAGACGAGCCCAAAGTGGAAACAACCCAAATCGCATCAAATCCCAGCCAGTTTTTTGTTGTTGCAGAAATTAACAAGCTCATCCTAAAACTGATTTGGATATGCAAGGAACTCACAATAGCCAAAACAACCTTGAAAAAGAACAGAAGTTAAGAGGACTCGCATTTCCTGATTTCAAAATTTACTCCAAAGCTAGAGTAATCAAGACAGAGCGGTACTGACATAAACAAGGACATGTAGATCAATGGAACTGAGTTGAGAGTTTAAAATAAACCTATACGTTTATGGCCCATTAATTTCTGAGAAGGGTACCTAGACAATTCAGTGAGGGAAAGGACAGTCTTTTAACAAATAGTACTTAAACAAATGGATCTCCATAAACAAAAAAATGAAGTTGGTTGGCCCCATTGTTCCTCACACAGTACACAAAAATTAACTCAAAATAGATCGCAGACCTAAATTTAAGAGGTAAAACTACAAAGGAGAAAACATAGAAATAAATCTTCATGACCTTTGGTTAGGCAATGGTTTCTCAGATAAAAGAATAGGAAGCACAAGCAACTAAAGAAAAAGTAGATAAGCAGGGCTATATAGAAATGTATAACTTTTTGTGCTTCAACGTGATAACCATTAAGAAAAGGAAAAGACAACCTACAGAATGGGATAAAATATCACCAAGTCCCATATTCCAATGGGATAAAACATTTCCAAATATATATGATAAGTAACTGTAACCACCCTTTTTACATACAAAACTTTAGAATCCAATAAGAAAAGGCAAAGTAGCCACTGAATTAGAAAATGGGCATAGGATTTAAATAGGAATTTCCCAAGATCTAAACATGCAAAATAAACACATGAAAAGATATTCAACATCATCAGCCATTGGGAAACGCAAATCAAAATCACAATGAAATACCATTTCTTGTCCCCTAGGATGACTAGTATTAAAAGGACAATAATACAAGTATCACTGAGGATCTAGATAAACTGAAATCCTCATATACTGCTGGTAGAAATATAAAATGGCACAGCCACTTTGGGAAAAAGCTTGGTAGTTCTTTAAAACCACCAGATTTTCCACCATTTCCACTCTTAGGTATGTGCCCAAGAGATAAGAAAACACAAGTTCACATAAAAACTTGCACATGAATATTCATAACTGCACTACTTAGACGAGCCCAAAAGTGGAAACAACCCAAATGTCCATCAACTGATGAATGGATAAATAAATGTAGTACATCCATACAGTGGAATAGTATTTGGGAGTGAAAATAAAGTACTAATGCATGCTATACAAGGATGAACCTTGAAAACATTATGCCAAGTGAAAGAAGTCTGTCATTTACTATATGATTCCAATGTCCAAAACTCGGCAAATCTACAAAGACAAAAAGTAGATTAGTGGTTGTGTTGGCCTGGTGTGGGATTACAGGAGTAGAGTACTGAGAGTAAAGAAGTCACTGCTAAGGCTGCTGGATTTCTTTTGGGGAGAATGAAATACTCTAAAATTAGGTTATGGGGATGCCTGCACTGTAAATATGATTTTTAAAAATTGTACACTTTAGGGCTTCCCCTGGTGGTCCAGTGGGTAAGGACACCGCCTTGCAATGCAAGGGGCGCCGGTTCGATCCCTGGCCTGGGAAGATCCCACGTGCTGCAGAGCGGCTGGACGTATGTGTCCAATTACCGAGCCGGAGCTCTGCCTCTGCAATGACAGACGCCACGGCGATGGGAGGCCCACAGGAGCCAAAGAACAAAGACAGATGAAAACAGAGAAATGAAAGACCAATGGAAGTGGCCCACCTGCTCCCCTCCCTCCCCAACCCAACACCGCCCAAAAAATAAATAAATAAATAAATCTTTAAAAAAAAAAAAATTGTACACTTTAAATAAGTGGATTGTATGACATGTTAACTGTATCTCAATAAAGTTTTTTAAAAGAGTCTGACCTAAGGGTAATATTGAGTCATTCTGTCAATCCATATGTACTAAATACTGTCTTTATACTTCTATATAGCACTTCATATATGTGTAATTATTAAGTAACATTACAGGACTATGACTTTATGGTGGTAAAGCAGTGAAATTCCATCAGTTTGGTACAAAATTACAATTAGGAATGTACAAATAATGAAATCAACAGTTAACAAAATAACAAATGGAGACCTACAGAGAAAATCATTAATAAACATAACACTGTAATTAGTTACTTTATCTAATTCTTCAGTCTTTTCCATATTAACCTGGTCACACCATGCAGTTATAAAAGCCACCCAGAAACCTGAAGGACATTCTGATTCCTCTATGTGCTGTCACCAGTGTGTTTTTTTTTTCAACTACAATAACCTCCTTGTTTTCCTTACTGTACTCTGCAGCTTTATCAAATGTAAAGTGGACTGATACAAACCTATATTAAAACCATTCAAGTGTACCAATGTAACTGTAATGTGTGTCTCAAAAAGAGAAGAGAAAGAGACAGAATAGCTGAAGAAATACTGCCCAAAAAATCCTAAATTACTTCAACTTGAATTGAATGAAATGAAAGCACAATTTACGAAAATTTATATGATCAGTAAAAGCAGTGCTTGTATCTATATATATTTAAGCATTAATTATTTAAATATATGGTATTAGAAAAGGATGATATCAAATCAATAACTTAAGTTTCAATCTTAACTAGAAAAAGAACAAATTACATTCAAAGCAAAAGAAGAAAATGATAAAAATTCAAGTAGAAATCGATGAAGTAAAAAATAGAATTTTTAATGGAAAAACAAGGGATCTTGTATAACCAACACAATTGTGAAAAAGACCACAAAGGACTTTCATGTCCTCATTTCAGAACTCAATATAAAGGTTGAGACTCTGCTACCACTGAAGCCATGGTGCCCAAAAAGCGCAAAAGGGACGCCACAAAGGCTGACAAGGCAGAATCTACACAAGTCCCAAGGAGATCAACAAAGAGCTCCAGGCTGCAAAGCAGGAGGTCTGGCAAGAAAAGGACCAAGGAGAGAGGGTAGAGAGGAGCTGCAGGTGACTCCAGAAAGGAGAAATCTTTAGCCTTAGAAGAGTGAGGATGAAGCTGACCACCAGCAAAGGTGCAGAAGGGTTCATTAACATTGAGAACCCCAACCAGGTGGCACCAACAATCAGAAAAGTCACACAACTAAATCTATACAGGCCAAAGAAGCTTTTAAAGAGAGAAGACGACAACACTAAGAAGAAACAGAAGAGCATTACATGAAAATGTATTTAGCAGAAGGAACAGCAGACCAAGGCTATCTTGCCTGGCTGGTGACAGATCATTCAGAAAGTCAAGAAAGCAACAGGGGCTGGAGGTTGTTAGGAAGAAAGTGGAAAAGAAAACAAATGATAACACAACTTTGTCAGGAAAACAAATGCAGTCTCTCTCTCTAGTAATGCACGGCCTATAGGAAGAAATACCAGGCAACTAGGCCCCACTGCCAGGACCTCTGCCCGGTTTGCCCATACTACACCCAGGCACTACTGCAGCAACACCTGACAGCTAGCAGCTCCTCATGGCCTGGGGCATCCTCTTCATTATCTTACATTTAAAATTGTTTTGGGGAAAAGGAGCCCTGTGCTGTGGGGAGGAAACAATTGCTTTGAGCCAAAAAGATTAAGACTATACTTCCCATGGAATCATTTTCATAATTTTGCTGTTTTTAAAATCTAGAACCTTTTTTTGGCAGTAGGGGTGTCTGTCCAATAAGAGGTGGGGTAAGAAGAGTTCCCACGAGTCACAGAGGTTGCACCTCAGTGAGTGGCTGTGCCAGGGTCTGCTGCTGATGAGTTCTGTCTGAGTGCTCCCTGAGAGCAGGACTGTCTTCTGGGAGCCTGCGCTGCTGGGTCCCTGAGAATCATGGCTCATCCAGGCCAGTCCCCTCTGACTGAGGCCCCTCCCCTCTGCTCAATTCCCACTTGACCCATTTCTAACTCTACTCGTCAATCACTTGAAGAAACTTCTGTTTAGTTTACAGCACCCAGGCTAAGACCAATCCAGGCTGCAAAGCAGGAGGTCTGGCAAGAAAAGGACCAAGGAGAGAGGGTAGAGAGGAGCTGCAGGTGACTCCAGAAAGGAGAAATCTTTAGCCTTAGAAGAGTGAGGATGAAGCTGACCACCAGCAAAGGTGCAGAAGGGTTCATTAACATTGAGAACCCCAACCAGGTGGCACCAACAATCAGAAAAGTCACACAACTAAATCTATACAGGCCAAAGAAGCTTTTAAAGAGAGAAGACGACAACACTAAGAAGAAACAGAAGAGCATTACATGAAAATGTATTTAGCAGAAGGAACAGCAGACCAAGGCTATCTTGCCTGGCTGGTGACAGATCATTCAGAAAGTCAAGAAAGCAACAGGGGCTGGAGGTTGTTAGGAAGAAAGTGGAAAAGAAAACAAATGATAACACAACTTTGTCAGGAAAACAAATGCAGTCTCTCTCTCTAGTAATGCACGGCCTATAGGAAGAAATACCAGGCAACTAGGCCCCACTGCCAGGACCTCTGCCCGGTTTGCCCATACTACACCCAGGCACTACTGCAGCAACACCTGACAGCTAGCAGCTCCTCATGGCCTGGGGCATCCTCTTCATTATCTTACATTTAAAATTGTTTTGGGGAAAAGGAGCCCTGTGCTGTGGGGAGGAAACAATTGCTTTGACCCAAAAAAGATTAAGACTATACTTCCCATGGAATCATTTTCATAATTTTGCTGTTTTTAAAATCTAGAACCTTTTTTTGGCAGTAGGGGTGTCTGTCCAATAAGAGGTGGGGTAAGAAGAGTTCCCACGAGTCACAGAGGTTGCACCTCAGTGAGTGGCTGTGCCAGGGTCTGCTGCTGATGAGTTCTGTCTGAGTGCTCCCTGAGAGCAGGACTGTCTTCTGGGAGCCTGCGCTGCTGGGTCCCTGAGAATCATGGCTCATCCAGGCCAGTCCCCTCTGACTGAGGCCCCTCCCCTCTGCTCAATTCCCACTTGACCCATTTCTAACTCTACTCGTCAATCACTTGAAGAAACTTCTGTTTAGTTTACAGCACCCAGGCAAAAGAGGCCCCACAAATTCAACTTACACATTTAACAGGTTAAACTTGACACTATCATTAAGGCAAAACACCCACGCAAAAAAAAAAAAAAATCAGCATAAAGCTACAATAAAAAATCAAGACAGTATGATTCCAGCAGCAGGACAGACACAGATCATTGAAGAGCCCAGAAACACATCTTTACATTTATGGTTAACTGATTTTGAACAAAGGTATCAAGGCAATTCAGTAGAGGAAGGGATAGTCATCTTAGCAAGCTTCTGGGAAAACTGTATGGCCACATGTAAAGAAGATTAATTTAAAAACTTTCCTCACATAAGGCACAAAATTTACCTCAAAATGGATCACAGACTTCCATACAAGAGACTGGGGATGGGCAGTGACTGCAAATGGACACGAGGGAATCTTTTTATGGTGACGAAAGTATTCTAAAACAGGTTGTAAAACTAGGCAACTGTACTAAAAATATTGAACTGTACACTTAAAATGAATAAATTTAATGGTATGGAAATCATACCTCAATAAAGCTGTTCTGGGTTTTTTTGGGGGCACTTCTATTGATCTTTCATTCATTTATCTTTTTGTTCTTCAGCCTGTGTGGGCCTCCCATCACAGTGGCCTCTCTCACGCAGAGCACTGGCTCTGGGCACATGTGCTCCAGAGCTCCAGCTCGGTAACTGGACACATGGGTCCAGCCGCTCCGCGGCACATGGGATCTTCCCAGGCGAGGGATCGAACCAGCGCTCCCTGCACTACAAGGCAGTGTCCTTACCCACTGGACCACCAGGGAAGCCCCTAAAGCTGTTTTAATTAAATCTCTACTAAGTGACAAACTCTCGAAGCAAGGATCTGTTAAAAAATATTTTTAAGTGCTAACAGTGAGGCACATGCTTATCTAAGTCCATCTTCTTTCTGAGCTGGTTTAGAAAAAAGAACTGTGTTGCTAGTATCAATATAAAACAAAATTTAGTATGAGTCAAAGCTTAAGTAACTTATACCCCTCCAGAATTTTAGGAAAAAGCACATCAAAGGTAAAAGAATTACAGCTGAGAAAAATCTAAAAGAATTCACACCACATTCTTTTTTTTGGTGGGGGGGGTGGTGGGGAGGGTGGGGTGGGGTGGGAAGGGAGGGGGGCGGGCGGGCCACTTCTATTGGTTTTCCATTTATCTAGCTTCATCCATCTTTGTTCTCTGGCCCATGTGGGCCTCCCATCGCAGTGGCCTCTATTGTCGCAGAGCACCAGCTCTGGGCACATGCGCTCCAGAGCTCCGGCTCGGTAATTGGACACATCAGTCCAGCTGCTCCGCGGCACGTGGGATCTTCCCAGGCCAGGGATCGAACCAGCGCCCCTTGCACTGCAAGGCAGTGTCCTTACCCGCTGGACCACCAGGGAAGCCCAATACACCACATTCTTATCTGAAATTTTCACATAAAAATTTGTGCAAAAAGTATTTCCACTTAGCTTTAAATAAGGCATTATAGACTAACAATATTCTGTTTGTAGCTTAATATAAGGGGCCAAGTCACCACTCAATGTTTAATTAAGCACTTCAACTAAAGGTGTCGGCCTGAAAATGAACCTAAAATGGTTAACACCCATTAAATTGTGACATCCTTCAATCCCTTTATTTTCATGCTATGTAAGATAAGTGATGCATTTAAAAGATGAAATTTGCTTGGATATAAATCTATAGAGATACATGGAATCAAAACCTGAGTTTTTCCCCAAGTTAAATATATCATCTACCAATATAAATACTCTTCTATCATTAAAACAAAAACAAAACTTCATATTACAAAACATTTACAGATAAAATTCTGCAAAGTCACGTACCATATTCTAATGCTACAAGGAACATTTAAAGAAGATTTAATTAGTTCTTAATATACTACTGATAGGCTAATAATACTGACATACAGCCCAAGATCAATTTCTATTGTCAAATGCAACTCTCTTCACAATTCTGGAAGACACAAATCACTGATTCTATACGTAAGGTCATACAATCATAACATCACACATCTTATGATACAAACATCCTCAAAAGGAAAACAGCACATGATAAAAAGAACTATGCTCCAGTATTTTACTTAAAGCGCTAAAAAAAGGGAATTCTCCGGTGGTCCAGCGGTTAGGACTCAATACTTTCACTGCCAGGGCCAAAATGTGATCCCTGGTGGGGGAACTAAGTAAGATCCCACAAGCCATGAAGCACAGTCCAAAACAAAAAAGCACTAAAAAAAGAAAATGTGTGGCAATTATACCACACACACCTGTCTATCCTGTAGCATAGGCCATTGATGGTTAAGTTTTAATTTTTACTATATTTGGCTATATGTCAAGTAAGCAAAAGGCGATCTCAATACAAAGACTATCCTGGACTGCCAAGGGACATCCAGTCTGCTAAAAATTCAAAAAGTTAAAAAAAAAATACAAAATAATCGATCCATACACAACTAAAATAACCCAACGAGTAGAAAATTCAGTACTTTTTTTAGGACTGAGTATAGAAATCTAGGAGAAATATCTTAACGTGAACAAATGTATCAGGCATTTTAGGTGATTTATAATGCTAAAAAGTTAACCCTGAAAATTTTACCACCAGGGAAGCCCAATAACACTTCCAAATTTAAATTGTGCAAAAAGTATTTCCACTTAGCTTTAAATAAGGCA
Source organism: Tragulus kanchil (assembly GCA_022376925.1). NCBI lineage: Eukaryota > Metazoa > Chordata > Mammalia > Artiodactyla > Tragulidae > Tragulus > Tragulus kanchil. Next base: position 269,150,712 of record JAIOJX010000026.1, on the reverse strand, counting down.
TTATAGACTAACAATATTCTGTTTGTAGCTTAATATAAGGGGCCAAGTCACCACTCAATGTTTAATTAAGCACTTCAACTAAAGGTGTCGGCCTGAAAATGAACCTAAAATGGTTAACACCCATTAAATTGTGACATCCTTCAATCCCTTTATTTTCATGCTATGTAAGATAAGTGATGCATTTAAAAGATGAAATTTGCTTGGATATAAATCTATAGAGATACATGGAATCAAAACCTGAGTTTTTCCCCAAGTTAAATATATCATCTACCAATATAAATACTCTTCTATCATTAAAACAAAAACAAAACTTCATATTACAAAACATTTACAGATAAAATTCTGCAAAGTCACGTACCATATTCTAATGCTACAAGGAACATTTAAAGAAGATTTAATTAGTTCTTAATATACTACTGATAGGCTAATAATACTGACATACAGCCCAAGATCAATTTCTATTGTCAAATGCAACTCTCTTCACAATTCTGGAAGACACAAATCACTGATTCTATACGTAAGGTCATACAATCATAACATCACACATCTTATGATACAAACATCCTCAAAAGGAAAACAGCACATGATAAAAAGAACTATGCTCCAGTATTTTACTTAAAGCGCTAAAAAAAGGGAATTCTCCGGTGGTCCAGCGGTTAGGACTCAATACTTTCACTGCCAGGGCCAAAATGTGATCCCTGGTGGGGGAACTAAGTAAGATCCCACAAGCCATGAAGCACAGTCCAAAACAAAAAAGCACTAAAAAAAGAAAATGTGTGGCAATTATACCACACACACCTGTCTATCCTGTAGCATAGGCCATTGATGGTTAAGTTTTAATTTTTACTATATTTGGCTATATGTCAAGTAAGCAAAAGGCGATCTCAATACAAAGACTATCCTGGACTGCCAAGGGACATCCAGTCTGCTAAAAATTCAAAAAGTTAAAAAAAAAATACAAAATAATCGATCCATACACAACTAAAATAACCCAACGAGTAGAAAATTCAGTACTTTTTTTAGGACTGAGTATAGAAATCTAGGAGAAATATCTTAACGTGAACAAATGTATCAGGCATTTTTAGGTGATTTATAATGCTAAGAAATGTTAACACTGAAATTAAAGGCCAATACCCAGTTTTCAAATCCAGAAGTCCTTTAACATGTTTAGCGTTTTCTCTTTAGAGACTTCAGTTTGCAATGAATAAAGGCTACCATTGCTGATGACTCTTCACTGAGATTTAAGAAATAAAATTCTTTATCTGCTAATTGGCACTAAGTATCAAGGACTTTATTGGTTGTAGCAGACAGAAGAAAGTGGTTAAGAGGCTTCACAGAAACAACCCCTGCTGGCACATTACCCACTAGAGAAGACAAAGACTGCTTATGTGAACTGTAAGTCTCTGGATTAAAATCACCAAAAAGTCCCTTCATGTAGTACCAAGTCCAAGTTCAGTAAGTAAACACAAGCTAAATCATTTTCAGCTTAGCTAAAAGGAAGTGTTCTCAATTGTGTAAAGTTTCTATAATTTTACAAGTCACTAAGCTAGTGAAGGTGTCACTTACATAGTTCATAACTTTTGATGTAAACTAACTTTATCTCCCAAGGTTCCAAATCATTTAAAAGTAGCAATAAAGTTAGATGTAAAGATAAATCAACTTTATAAGTGCTTGCCGAATAGACTAAACAAGTAAGTCATACCATACTTGCAACATATATATGCCTGACCAAGATTTCCCATTATGTATTCAGTTCATTATCCTCAATTTGTTCAATTAAGTAAGCACTTCATACTCAGAGATGCAACCCAATGCCACAAAGAGCTTATGGTTTAAAATGTAGTAAACTTGCACCATCTTTAAATAGTTCAATAAGACCCCAGGAGACTGCTGCTATTTAAAATAGAACAGTTATTTATGATAAAAAGAAAATGTGTGGCAATTATACCACACACACCTGTCTATCCTGTAGCATAGGCCATTGATGGTTAAGTTTTAATTTTTACTATATTTGGCTATATGTCAAGTAAGCAAAAGGCGATCTCAATACAAAGACTATCCTGGACTGCCAAGGGACATCCAGTCTGCTAAAAATTCAAAAGTTAAAAAAAATACAAAATAATCGATCCATACACAACTAAAAAAACCCCATAGAGTAGAAAATTCAGTACTTTTTTTAGGACTGAGTATAGAAATCTAGGAGAAATATCTTAACGTGAACAAATGTATCAGGCATTTTTAGGTGATTTATAATGCTAAGAAATGTTAACACTGAAATTAAAGGCCAATACCCAGTTTTCAAATCCAGAAGTCCTTTAACATGTTTAGCGTTTTCTCTTTAGAGACTTCAGTTTGCAATGAATAAAGGCTACCATTGCTGATGACTCTTCACTGAGATTTAAGAAATAAAATTCTTTATCTGCTAATTGGCACTAAGTATCAAGGACTTTATTGGTTGTAGCAGACAGAAGAAAGTGGTTAAGAGGCTTCACAGAAACAACCCCTGCTGGCACATTACCCACTAGAGAAGACAAAGACTGCTTATGTGAACTGTAAGTCTCTGGATTAAAATCACCAAAAAGTCCCTTCATGTAGTACCAAGTCCAAGTTCAGTAAGTAAACACAAGCTAAATCATTTTCAGCTTAGCTAAAAGGAAGTGTTCTCAATTGTGTAAAGTTTCTATAATTTTACAAGTCACTAAGCTAGTGAAGGTGTCACTTACATAGTTCATAACTTTTGATGTAAACTAACTTTATCTCCCAAGGTTCCAAATCATTTAAAAGTAGCAATAAAGTTAGATGTAAAGATAAATCAACTTTATAAGTGCTTGCCGAATAGACTAAACAAGTAAGTCATACCATACTTGCAACATATATATGCCTGACCAAGATTTCCCATTATGTATTCAGTTCATTATCCTCAATTTGTTCAATTAAGTAAGCACTTCATACTCAGAGATGCAACCCAATGCCACAAAGAGCTTATGGTTTAAAATGTAGTAAACTTGCACCATCTTTAAATAGTTCAAAAAGACCTCAGGAGACTGCTGCTATTTAAAATAGAACAGTTATTTATGATAAAACCAAAATTAATAAAGAAAAGATGTTTCAGGAAAGGTTCTCTTGGTAACAAAATTTACATACCTGTAATATCAAGAACAGAAGGAGATGCAATGTAGTATCTATGAACTGTTTCAAGAAGTTGAGCACCATGGCCTTGACCTTGAAATGGAGTCAATATCAGCATTTGACTATAGCAAAGAAATTATATTAAGATATTACAACATGACCAGTTTACAGACTACAAATCACTATAGTAATACAAACATTTTAAAGTCTATGCGGTTTTTTTTCTCCAATCCACCTTCAATCCACCCCAAATTATTGAGATACTCAAAACTGTAAACATTTAATCTTCCAAACTGTTTCAAAAGAAACAATGAAATAAATCAGTACACAGCCAATGAATACTGGTGATTTTTTAAAACAAATCAACACTATTATAACAAGTATTGGAAACTTCAGCAGTTCCTTCTTCTGAAATAAAAGACAAGGCACGTGTTACACTGCCAATTACCTTACACGTGGCCGGGTTTTGTCTGGGTACACATAGTAATTATAGACTGTCATGTAGCCTACGGTTGCAAAGAGTGTAGCTCCATCCTTATTATACTTCTCAAATCTGCAGATAAAACAGAAAGCCAAGCAGGTCAATTACAGTCGCGCTCCCATGCAGTGTCCATTTTCTTTTCCATTCTCTGACTGAATTTTCAGTGTCAGCAAGCTACTCTGTGAGTGCCCAATGGGTACACCTGCTATGTTCTGAATATACAATTCACTTAATTGGTGTGCAGCAACTTGGATAAATCAGACCTCTTTACATCACTTCAGTGCACTTGCCTATTATAAAGATGAATAGGTGGCAAGTAAAAGAAAACACAGGCAAAGCTCATTTTACTGTTTAAGCCTACATTCAGGGCCCTAACGGACAACAGCATTTAATTCGGCTCTATTCTCAAGGTCTCCCAAAGCATAATGAAGGAAAACTCAAGCCTCATAAACAATAGTTTTTCTTTCCTGGGAAAAATATCATTATCCTGTCCCAATAATTGGGCTGCCACAATTAAAATGCTGGCTTTGTGGAGGTAATAAGCTCTACTGTTGCTTTAGAACTGTACTTACACTAGAAAGTAGTGCCATCTTTCATCATCCACGTCAATAAAGCTAGCAGTTTCAATAAACCACATCAAAAAGGTCTGAAGCCTTTCATGATATTCTCGAAAGCCTCTACATGTCATGTCAGCCTAGGGAAAAAGCCAGGAAAAGTCAGGTGAAACTCATCACAGAGGTAAGTGAAAGTCTACAGAACACAAAACTATTCTGTGGGAAAATGTTTAGAAGTCTCAGATTAAGATGTGTACACATAGAAAACAGATCTTTGTTTTCAGTGCTGACAAAGATGTCTTTCCTGATATTAGAATAAATCACTGAAAATCACACATCAAAAGAAACAAATGAAATTAAATTAAAAGAAAAAACACAGCCAATGAATACTGGTGATTTTTTAAAACAAATCAACACTATTATAACAAGTATTGGAAACTTCAGCAGTTCCTTCTTCTGAAATAAAAGACAAGGCACGTGTTACACTGCCAATTACCTTACACGTGGCCGGGTTTTGTCTGGGTACACATAGTAATTATAGACTGTCATGTAGCCTACGGTTGCAAAGAGTGTAGCTCCATCCTTATTATACTTCTCAAATCTGCAGATAAAACAGAAAGCCAAGCAGGTCAATTACAGTCGCGCTCCCATGCAGTGTCCATTTTCTTTTCCATTCTCTGACTGAATTTTCAGTGTCAGCAAGCTACTCTGTGAGTGCCCAATGGGTACACCTGCTATGTTCTGAATATACAATTCACTTAATTGGTGTGCAGCAACTTGGATAAATCAGACCTCTTTACATCACTTCAGTGCACTTGCCTATTATAAAGATGAATAGGTGGCAAGTAAAAGAAAACACAGGCAAAGCTCATTTTACTGTTTAAGCCTACATTCAGGGCCCTAACGGACAACAGCATTTAATTCGGCTCTATTCTCAAGGTCTCCCAAAGCATAATGAAGGAAAACTCAAGCCTCATAAACAATAGTTTTTCTTTCCTGGGAAAAATATCATTATCCTGTCCCAATAATTGGGCTGCCACAATTAAAATGCTGGCTTTGTGGAGGTAATAAGCTCTACTGTTGCTTTAGAACTGTACTTACACTAGAAAGTAGTGCCATCTTTCATCATCCACGTCAATAAAGCTAGCAGTTTCAATAAACCACATCAAAAAGGTCTGAAGCCTTTCATGATATTCTCGAAAGCCTCTACATGTCATGTCAGCCTAGGGAAAAAGCCAGGAAAAGTCAGGTGAAACTCATCACAGAGGTAAGTGAAAGTCTACAGAACACAAAACTATTCTGTGGGAAAATGTTTAGAAGTCTCAGATTAAGATGTGTACACATAGAAAACAGATCTTTGTTTTCAGTGCTGACAAAGATGTCTTTCCTGATATTAGAATAAATCACTGAAAATCACACATCAAAACAGAATACGGGTTTTAGAAAAAATGAAGTTCTTTACTTTCACCCAGGGAACATTTAGATTTATCTTTACCTTATAAATCTGAAAGGTAAAGTTTTCTCCTCCGGTTGGACTGAGAACAGAGTATGTGTGAAGTAAGGTTCCAAATGGCTTGAAATCAACTTCTTTTTCCAGCAACGAAAGAAAATCAGTCGTGTTTGTGCAAAATCCAGGTGGAATGATTTGTCTAATTTTGCCCTCAACATCATCTGCCTAAGGAATGAAAATTAAAGGACAAAAAAAATTTAATAACTCTCAGGAATATGTTTAGTTTTCTCTGAAATGGACTTAATCCACAAACATCACAAAACTTCAATTCTTTGTTAAAGGCACAAACACATAGCAAACTCGGAAAGGATGAGTTTCTTGTGTATAATATACTGCTACAAAAATGGAGATGAACACAAGTATAACATACAAATAAAAAAAGAGGAGGTGGGGAGCCTGAAATCAACTGTAAGAATGAGTGTGACCCTACAACAATCTCTAATATCAGGTAGAGAAGGCAGACCATACCTCTTTAGGACAATTTAACCTGGCCAAAACAAAAGATTGCTTATATTTTACATGGCTGCTTACTATGTTACATGGTCAAGAAGAGTATATTATTCAAGACATGAAAGGATCACCAGTGGTAGTAAGGTGAGGCTAGAGTCTGACCAAACCAATGGCAATCTCACCATAAGCAAGCAGGTCATCAACTCCCTCACACCAAACTCAAAGTTAAGACAATTTCTAAAATATACCCATTACGAAATACATAAATTATATGGCTGAATATATTATCCACTCATCCTATAATGTTGACGCAATTTTTATAGAGTTGGATTTGTGACAGTCAAAAGAGACAAGCCTGAACAACAAAATTAAACTCAGAGATTAAAATTATCCTTGTTAAACAACCTCAATGAATGTTAAACTATCAGCTGAGCAGACTTCATAATCCTTTTCAAAACCCCAAAAGACCACTTGATTGAATACATTTACTACTTCTCTTTAACCATGAATATTTGATGAAGCCTTACAATAAAGTATTACTGCTTCTCACCAGGCAATAAAACTTAATGAATTGGTCTCAACTTAACAAAACCTTATCCCTCAATACAGTCCCTAAAAGCCTGACATTACATTCAACAAAATGAGCTTGCACTCTATTCAAACTTTTTCCTGAACAATGAGGCCAGGTTTTTACTTAATGGAGTTTGCCGTGAGTTCAGCTGTAATGTTTGTATTGTATCTATTTCCACAAGGACTGACACAAGAACACTTTGTGTTAACTTACTAAGCAGCTCTTTCATACCGTTTACATGCATGATGGGTATTAGTTCTAAACCAAGACCCTTGCTACTTAGCATTCAAAACAGGGAAATTAAGATGCTTAGGACAAAATACACTACAAAAGGCTAATACAACATGCTACTAATTCCTGTCCTTTCAACCATCCTTTAACTAAGTAGAAGCAATGCACCTGCAGATGAATAGCACTTTTTATCATTCAGTTACATTTCAGGATAGAGAACCAGGGATGGAGTTTATTACAAACAACTTTTATTTTCGATGCTCTGGTACCACCAATCTATCTATATAAAAACTCTAATATCAGGTAGAGAAGGCAGACCATACCTCTTTAGGACAATTTAACCTGGCCAAAACAAAAGATTGGCTGCTTACTATGTTACATGGTCAAGAAGAGTATATTATTCAAGACATGAAAGGATCACCAGTGGTAGTAAGGTGAGGCTAGAGTCTGACCAAACCAATGGCAATCTCACCATAAGCAAGCAGGTCATCAACTCCCTCACACCAAACTCAAAGTTAAGACAATTTCTAAAATATACCCATTACGAAATACATAAATTATATGGCTGAATATATTATCCACTCATCCTATAATGTTGACGCAATTTTTATAGAGTTGGATTTGTGACAGTCAAAAGAGACAAGCCTGAACAACAAAATTAAACTCAGAGATTAAAATTATCCTTGTTAAACAACCTCAATGAATGTTAAACTATCAGCTGAGCAGACTTCATAATCCTTTTCAAAACCCCAAAAGACCACTTGATTGAATACATTTACTACTTCTCTTTAACCATGAATATTTGATGAAGCCTTACAATAAAGTATTACTGCTTCTCACCAGGCAATAAAACTTAATGAATTGGTCTCAACTTAACAAAACCTTATCCCTCAATACAGTCCCTAAAAGCCTGACATTACATTCAACAAAATGAGCTTGCACTCTATTCAAACTTTTTCCTGAACAATGAGGCCAGGTTTTTACTTAATGGAGTTTGCCGTGAGTTCAGCTGTAATGTTTGTATTGTATCTATTTCCACAAGGACTGACACAAGAACACTTTGTGTTAACTTACTAAGCAGCTCTTTCATACCGTTTACATGCATGATGGGTATTAGTTCTAAACCAAGACCCTTGCTACTTAGCATTCAAAACAGGGAAATTAAGATGCTTAGGACAAAATACACTACAAAAGGCTAATACAACATGCTACTAATTCCTGTCCTTTCAACCATCCTTTAACTAAGTAGAAGCAATGCACCTGCAGATGAATAGCACTTTTTATCATTCAGTTACATTTCAGGATAGAGAACCAGGGATGGAGTTTATTACAAACAACTTTTATTTTCGATGCTCTGGTACCACCAACATCTATATATAACTTGTTTATAGCTATAAAATAAAGAGCTATTATTTTAAAATATAGCTATTCAACACGTTACCCAACAGCTTATTCCTAACATGTACACCAGTCCTTACGATCCATTCACCCTCAAGATTAAATGCACTACATCGGAAAGAATTACTCTTGCTTATTTTTCAAGTATTATTTGATAAACAATTTCCCTTGAAACTGCTATCTAAGATGAAGAGACAATCTTAAGCATATTTTATAGAATTTGTACAATTTCAATAATTAAAAGAAAGTGTAATAATAACAGGTAGGTTTAATAGGTCCATTGTGTGGCAATTAAATTCCAAAGCAGCAAAGGGTAAAAGCATTATTAATTCAAATTTTAAGAAGTCAAGAAAGAGTACTTTTAAATAGAGAGGCTTATAATCTATCAATTTAAAAGAAAACACTTCATTATATATATATTATATATAATTTTACCTTTTAAAAAATTTCCTTTTGTCATGTCTTTTCAACAAGGCATTGCAAAGCATGATCAAATAACTTCACATATCAAGCACCATATATACTTCAAATATTTCTTCAAAGCTCTTACGTTTCAAGTAGTGGCTCTGGTGGAGTACAGAGCAGCCCAGAGATCTGAGCTCAATGAAGTTGAGAGTTAATGTTTAACTTTCAGCCTTTGAAAGATAAATAACTTCAAATAATATTTTGCTCTAGGCAAGTGTACATATTGCTTTAAGAACTTTTACAGGGAATAAAAGGCCAAGTTTAAAAATAAGGAATTTGTTAACATATATAATACATTATACAAAATGTATATCTATTACATATGTAACCAGTTCTTCATATCACTAACAGAAAAATGTCTGCATTTCTCTATTAAATGGACTCTGCTTTAAGAAAAACAAAATCCTGTAACTATCATGTCTTACAGATGTGTACTCTTTTCTAAAAGAAAAATATATTTTAGTTCAGTTAAATATTCATTTATCATATTAGATTACTGGCCAGATAATAAAGTTATGACTAGAGAAACCTCCATATAATGTTTCTTTTAATTCTGAAAATAGTCCAGGGATGGAGTTTATTACAAACAACTTTTATTTTCGATGCTCTGGTACCACCAACATCTATATATAACTTGTTTATAGCTATAAAATAAAGAGCTATTATTTTAAAATATAGCTATTCAACACGTTACCCAACAGCTTATTCCTAACATGTACACCAGTCCTTACGATCCATTCACCCTCAAGATTAAATGCACTACATCGGAAAGAATTACTCTTGCTTATTTTTCAAGTATTATTTGATAAACAATTTCCCTTGAAACTGCTATCTAAGATGAAGAGACAATCTTAAGCATATTTTATAGAATTTGTACAATTTCAATAATTAAAAGAAAGTGTAATAATAACAGGTAGGTTTAATAGGTCCATTGTGTGGCAATTAAATTCCAAAGCAGCAAAGGGTAAAAGCATTATTAATTCAAATTTTAAGAAGTCAAGAAAGAGTACTTTTAAATAGAGAGGCTTATAATCTATCAATTTAAAAGAAAACACTTCATTATATATATATTATATATAATTTTACCTTTTAAAAAATTTCCTTTTGTCATGTCTTTTCAACAAGGCATTGCAAAGCATGATCAAATAACTTCACATATCAAGCACCATATATACTTCAAATATTTCTTCAAAGCTCTTACGTTTCAAGTAGTGGCTCTGGTGGAGTACAGAGCAGCCCAGAGATCTGAGCTCAATGAAGTTGAGAGTTAATGTTTAACTTTCAGCCTTTGAAAGATAAATAACTTCAAATAATATTTTGCTCTAGGCAAGTGTACATATTGCTTTAAGAACTTTTACAGGGGAATAAAAGGCCAAGTTTAAAAATAAGGAATTTGTTAACATATATAATACATTATACAAAATGTATATCTATTACATATGTAACCAGTTCTTCATATCACTAACAGAAAAATGTCTGCATTTCTCTATTAAATGGACTCTGCTTTAAGAAAAACAAAATCCTGTAACTATCATGTCTTACAGATGTGTACTCTTTTCTAAAAGAAAAATATATTTTAGTTCAGTTAAATATTCATTTATCATATTAGATTACTGGCCAGATAATAAAGTTATGACTAGAGAAAACCTCCATATAATGTTTCTAAATTGAATGTAGAATTAAAGATTAACTGAAACCTGCACAAGTTCCAATGCATGTGGCTAAGAGTTTAGATTCTATTTCTGAAGATCACTAAAAAACTCCTTATCTTCAAAAGTATTCTAAACTTTAATTAAAAAGTTAAATTTTATGTAAAACCAGTTACACAAAGGCTAAGAAGTTAAGCTGATCAAGAATTTAGAATATAGTTTATTTAATTAATAAAGACATGCTTTACAAATGCTTTCCTAACATGTGGCAGTATCTTTTTAATAAGGAAAGCATAAAGGTAGACCTTCTATTTAGGTCTTCACTTAGGTGACTCAAGATGCAATGTTTGGATCGTATGGATTCTCTGACTACAAGTCATTTCAACTTCCAGTGTCCTATACTCTGTTACACATCAGATGTTACCATGAAGCAATTTTTACATTTCCTCATCGCTGCAAAAAGCAATGTGCCTGAGACTAACTGGTAGTCAGATAGAATTTGTACATGTGTACTTAATACATATTTGAAAACCAAATTACCTCATTAGTCTCTTATCCTAAATAGCAGCATTTGTCTAAATTTGTCTATGGTGTGTTATTTTTGAAATAGCAGTTTTGAAAGCACGTTAAGTCTTGGCTAAAGTGGCAAAGAGTCAACAACTATAATTCTAAGAATATCCAAGACATGCTGCAAAAATAGGCCAAAAAACTCCATATCTACATCTCTGACAATATGTAAGCTGTAGAAATTTCATTATTGTTATAAAAACTAAGTAAAGAAAAAGTGTGAACACTTTCACTACTTGAAAATCAAAGGTCGCATTATGTTCATTTATACTGCATTAGTGCTTCGCAACCTAAACTCACAACAAAGTTCCAAGATAAAGATCTAAACACATAATTTTAAAGCTTTCTATGATACTTAAGAACTTCTAATTAAGAACACTGTCACGATTACCAATAAAGGAATGTAGTGGAATATACCAGGAAATATTATTAGTCTACCAGAGTATATTTTCATTTCCTCAAGATTAAATTTGTATACATACATAGGATTTTTCTATTAAAGAAGCCCTAAGGAATCCGAAAAATTTTTTTAAAATTGCTCTCATCTACTCTCAAATTTATTCCATTTTAAAGAGATAAGGATAAAATATGGGCTTCCCCTGGTGGTCCAGTGGGTAAGGACACTGCCTTGCAGTGCAACGGGCGCCGGTTTGATCCCTGGCCTGGGAAGATCCCACGTGCCGCGGAGCGGCTGGACCCATGTGTCCAATCACCGAGCCGGAGCTCTGGAGCGCATGCGCCCAGAGCTGGTGCTCTGCGACAACAGACACCACCGCGATGGGAGGCCCACAGGAGCCAAAGAACAAAGACAGATGAAAATAGAGAAATGAAAGACCAAGAGAAGTGGCCCGCCCACTCCCCTCCCTCCCCAACCCGACCCCCGCCCAAAATAAATAAATAAATCTTTAAAAAAAAAAAGGATAAAATATGACTGAAACTCACAGATAATACAAACTTTACCCATGTATTTCAACTTTCTCTAACAAACCCTTCACTAAAATATTAGCAACTATCAAGACTGAACAATCTTTGTTACACATCCTTCTGCTAAAAAGCAATGAAATTACCTCAAGAGAGGGCAGGAGGTACTGATAAAAGCAAAACCACAAGATAAACAAACCATCAGTGTCAAGTTTATTATACTGCAAAATTCAAAATAATTATGGGGTTTTTTTGGTCGTTTTTATTGGTCCTTCATTTATTTATTTTCATCCATCTTAATTGTTTGGCCTGTGTGGGCCTCGCATTGCAGTGGCGTCTCTCGTTGCAGAGCACTGCTTCTGGGCACATGCACTCCAGAGTGCTGGCTCCTAATTGGACACACCAGTTCAGTCGATCCGCTGCACGTGGGATCTTCCTGTGTGAAGGATCCAATCAGTGTCCCTTGCACTACCCATTGGACCACCACGGAAGCCCTAATTATGTTATTTTTAAAGATGATGACAAATGGAGATGTTTTACAGGCATCTTAATTGTGACTGAAAACATTTAGGTGCCAATAGAGTTTGCGAAATAAAAAGAATGGATGATGAAAGATTAATATAATGGCAAGATTTTAATACTCAAGCAGATCTGATTTCTGACCATCTAGAAGGGTATATTATTCATGTGCAAAAATGCCACATAGTACAGTCTACATAAACTTAATTATGACATATTATACAATAGTCTCCAACCTTATAAATCTAAAAAAAAAATCTTTTTTTTCCCACTTACATCTACTTCTGCAGTCTTCCCTATCTCAGGGAATAGTACCACTACCACTTAAACAATGACATCCTCCTCATTCCCCTCTGCCTCAGCAGTCACAACAGCAGATGCTACTGGCTCTACCTCCAAAGAGTTCACCCACTGGAAAAGACCCTGATGCTGGGAAAGATTGAAGGCAAAAGGAGAAGAGGGTGACAGAGGATGAGATGATTAGACAGCATCAGTGACTCATGGACAAAAATTTGCACACACACTGGGAGACAGTAAAGGACAAAGGAGCCTGATGTGCTGCACTCCATGGAGTCACAAAGAATCACAACAGCCACCACCATGAAAGATGTATTTTCAACCGTGTAACTAAATGCGGTGCTTTGGTCTCCCCTTCTCTCACTCTTGCCCTCTACATTGTGTTCTCTGCATAGTAGGCAGAATCGTTTTTTAAAAATATAAACACTATCATATAACCCCTACCCACTTAAAACCGCCAAAAGCTATCAACTACTCTTGTTCCATATGGCCTAGTTTTCCCAGTCCTCTTCAACTGTCTCCTCCCCTTCTTGTCTTATCACCACAACAATTTAACAACAGCGATCCTACTGGACAACACAAATGCCAATAATGTTCTCATTTTAGGGTCTTCTGCACAGGCTGATTCCTTCAGATAATTACAGGACTAGCTACCCTTTATTCAGGAACTAGCAAAACGTTTCTTCATGCATATTAATTTGTTTATCTAATATGTTTGTTGACTGCTGCTTAATATCTGACTGCATCTTTTGACAAGAAACATCAACGTCATGAGAGAAGTGACCTTGCTTTGTCTGCCACTATACCCCTGATGTCAAGAACACAAAAGTCATTGTGAGATGAACATTCTCACCGTGAACTGGGAAGAGGCAAGTCCAGTTCCCCGACATCTGCTATTCATTCTTTTTTTATAAGAGAAAAGAGGTTTCTGCTTGAAGATGTAATTTAAATAAATGATCTTCGACTGTGAAGCAAATAAATAATCCTACAATAAGGTATTATAAAAGATTGATTCCTTGTTCCTAACACAGTACTTCTATAAATGGAGAAACCTGGTTTTCAAGAAGTACAGTCTACATAAACTTAATTATGACATATTATACAATAGTCTCCAACCTTATAAATCTAAAAAAAAAATCTTTTTTTTCCCACTTACATCTACTTCTGCAGTCTTCCCTATCTCAGGGAATAGTACCACTACCACTTAAACAATGACATCCTCCTCATTCCCCTCTGCCTCAGCAGTCACAACAGCAGATGCTACTGGCTCTACCTCCAAAGAGTTCACCCACTGGAAAAGACCCTGATGCTGGGAAAGATTGAAGGCAAAAGGAGAAGAGGGTGACAGAGGATGAGATGATTAGACAGCATCAGTGACTCATGGACAAAAATTTGCACACACACTGGGAGACAGTAAAGGACAAAGGAGCCTGATGTGCTGCACTCCATGGAGTCACAAAGAATCACAACAGCCACCACCATGAAAGATGTATTTTCAACCGTGTAACTAAATGCGGTGCTTTGGTCTCCCCTTCTCTCACTCTTGCCCTCTACATTGTGTTCTCTGCATAGTAGGCAGAATCGTTTTTTAAAAATATAAACACTATCATATAACCCCTACCCACTTAAAACCGCCAAAAGCTATCAACTACTCTTGTTCCATATGGCCTAGTTTTCCCAGTCCTCTTCAACTGTCTCCTCCCCTTCTTGTCTTATCACCACAACAATTTAACAACAGCGATCCTACTGGACAACACAAATGCCAATAATGTTCTCATTTTAGGGTCTTCTGCACAGGCTGATTCCTTCAGATAATTACAGGACTAGCTACCCTTTATTCAGGAACTAGCAAAACGTTTCTTCATGCATATTAATTTGTTTATCTAATATGTTTGTTGACTGCTGCTTAATATCTGACTGCATCTTTTGACAAGAAACATCAACGTCATGAGAGAAGTGACCTTGCTGTGTCTGCCACGATACGCCTGATGTCAAGAACACAAAAGTCATTGTGAGATGAACATTCTCACCGTGAACTGGGAAGAGGCAAGTCCAGTTCCCCGACATCTGCTATTCATTCTTTTTTTATAAGAGAAAAGAGGTTTCTGCTTGAAGATGTAATTTAAATAAATGATCTTCGACTGTGAAGCAAATAAATAATCCTACAATAAGGTATTATAAAAGATTGATTCCTTGTTCCTAACACAGTACTTCTATAAATGGAGAAACCTGGTTTTCAAGAATGGAACAATTAGAAGTCAATGCAAATACATAGCTATTTTCTCCGCACATAATATTTGAAAGATTTATCAATAACTAAGTCAATAGTTCCTTTGCAAGAAATCAATTCAGCACTACCAGCTAGAACTTACAAAAAAAACCCAGCAACCACTTCAAACAACGGTGAATTTTGTACAACACAAGGGGAAAAAAAAAACCCACCACATTTCCAAAGAGTTTCTAGCTGGGCTTGAAATTTTACCAAATAAGAAATATTTGTTAAAAAAAACCCCTCCATTTTAGTAAATCTGTGTTAAATGCTAGTTATATCTAAGATTAAATCTTTTCAACTATCAAATCACCACAACTAAAGTATTATTCAGTGAATCATTTTGAAATTCTGCAAATTTTCAAAAATATCCAAGGGACACAAACCAATGAATAAACAAATATTACGTGCAAGTTTTATATATATATATATATATACATATATATATATATATATATATATATATGTATTATTTACCTGACAAGCTTAGTCATCTCAAATAGGGCTGGAAAATGAGAACCAAAAAAAGTGCTCAAAATATTTCTGACAATGAAGGTGAATAATGGACATAAGAGAGTATTTTAGACTTCTTGTATGCTACATGATTCATGTTTTGATTCCTTTTTTTATTTTTTTTAAACCTTTATGTTTTGATTCCTTTAAGCTTACTAATATGGAATTTTTACCCATAGGGGGCTGTTTGCCAGAGGGAAGTCTCTCACACTAGCAGCAGAGAGCGAATAGCATAAAAATCTGGTAGCAAGCAACCATAAATAAAATATACACTGTGAAAACAGAAAAAAAAACAAAGGCCATTAATGTCAACAAAAGTCATTGACCTTGCTTTGTCTGCCACTATACCTGATGAAAAAATTTCTCACCGTGAACTGGGAAGAGGCAAGTCCAGTTCCCCGACATCTGCTATTCATTCTTTTTTTATAAGAGAAAAGAGGTTTCTGCTTGAAGATGTAATTTAAATAAATGATCTTCGACTGTGAAGCAAATAAATAATCCTACAATAAGGTATTATAAAAGATTGATTCCTTGTTCCTAACACAGTACTTCTATAAATGGAGAAACCTGGTTTTCAAGAATGGAACAATTAGAAGTCAATGCAAATACATAGCTATTTTCTCCGCACATAATATTTGAAAGATTTATCAATAACTAAGTCAATAGTTCCTTTGCAAGAAATCAATTCAGCACTACCAGCTAGAACTTACAAAAAACCCAGCAACCACTTCAAACAACGGTGAATTTTGTACAACACAAGGGGAAAAAAAAAACCCACCACATTTCCAAAGAGTTTCTAGCTGGGCTTGAAATTTTACCAAATAAGAAATATTTGTTAAAAAAAACCCCTCCATTTTAGTAAATCTGTGTTAAATGCTAGTTATATCTAAGATTAAATCTTTTCAACTATCAAATCACCACAACTAAAGTATTATTCAGTGAATCATTTTGAAATTCTGCAAATTTTCAAAAATATCCAAGGGACACAAACCAATGAATAAACAAATATTACGTGCAAGTTTTATATATATATATATATATACATATATATATATATATATATATATATATGTATTATTTACCTGACAAGCTTAGTCATCTCAAATAGGGCTGGAAAATGAGAACCAAAAAAAGTGCTCAAAATATTTCTGACAATGAAGGTGAATAATGGACATAAGAGAGTATTTTAGACTTCTTGTATGCTACATGATTCATGTTTTGATTCCTTTTTTTATTTTTTTTAAACCTTTATGTTTTGATTCCTTTAAGCTTACTAATATGGAATTTTTACCCATAGGGGGCTGTTTGCCAGAGGGAAGTGTCTCACACTAGCAGTAGAGAGCGAATAGCATAAAAATCTGGTAGCAAGCAACCATAAATAAAATATACACTGTGAAAAACAGAAACACAAACTTAATAAGCACAAGAGTCAAGGCCCATTTACAATAGGTCATAACCGTTCTCATATCTTTGAAGAGGACATTGCTATCTATTATGCATACTACGATTAAGTGATTCTCTCTCATGTATAATACAGATTACTTAGTAGTTGTGTGATTTTTGTCCAAGTCCCTTACAATAAAACCAAAAAAATTAACAAAAAGGGAGCAAATGAATCAATTCATGTAATTAGAGAAGGTTTTAACAATAAAAGGGTAGGGCATGAGGCTAGCAAAAGACTTAAGTCAGAAATCTAAAGTCAGTTAAAACCTTGAAAATGTTCACTTCAATATATTTAAATAGGACTGTCCAGGAACAGAACAACCGTAAAATATACATTTTTTTGATGGTTTCTTAAAGATTCATGTCCATCTAAACATGCCAAAGACACTCACTCCGTCTCAACATCCCCCAAAGTTTCAATCATTCCAGGATCAACTCAAGTCTAAAATCTCACCACCTAGGTTATCCAAATAAGGTACAGGTGAGACTATGAGAGTTGGACCATAAAGAAGGCTGAGACACGAAGAATTGATGCCTTGGAACTTTGGTGCTGGAGAAGGCTCTTGAGAGTCCCTTGGACTGCAAGGAGATCAAACCAGTCGATCCTAAAGAATACCAACCCTGAATATTCAATGGAAAGACTGATGCTGAAGCTGAAGCTCCTCCAGATGAGAAGAGATAACTCATTGGAAAAAAGTCTGATGCGAGGAAAAATAGAAGGCAAAAGGAGAAAGGGATGACAAAGGACGAGATGGTTGGATGGCATCATTGAATCAATGGACATGAGTTTGAGCAAGCTCCGGGAGATGGTGAAGGATAAGTAAGCCTGGAGTGCTACAGTCCGTGGAGTTGCAAAGAGTCGGACATGACTGATTAACTGAACTCAACTGAGACGATGAGACGATGGGTATGATAAATCATGGGACAAAATTCCTTTCCACCTGTGAAACTAGAAAACAAGTTATCACTTCCAAAGTACAAAGGCAGGACAAGTATAGGATAAGTTATAGACTTTGTCTTTCCAAAATGGATAAAAATGGTAGGAGGAAATAAGTCACTAAAAAAAAATTTCAAAATCTAGCAGGTCATATTCCACTGTTGATGTACAGTCTCTAAGTCGAGTGATTCCTTGCAGCCCTATAAACTGTCAGCCACCAGGCTCATCTGTTCTCAGGGTTTCCCAAGCAAGAATACCGGAAGTGGGTTGCCATTTCCTTCTTCAGGGGATCTTTCCAACCCAGGGATCAAACTTGCATCTCCTGCATTCGCAGGCAGATTCTTTACCACTGAGCTACCCAGGAAGCCCCAAATTCCATTAGACCTAGGAATACTGTGGCCCATGACTCTACCCTCTGAACTCAAAGCTGCACCTTCAAAACCATTCAACCTTCTTGAAAGGTAGCACACGTTTGCAGCTGAATAATGTTATCAATCTATTTCCTGGCTTAAAGATTCATGTCCATCTAAACATGAAACACTCACTCCGTCTCAACATCCCCCAAAGTTTCAATCATTCCAGGATCAACTCAAGTCTAAAATCTCACCACCTAGGTTATCCAAATAAGGTACAGGTGAGACTATGAGAGTTGGACCATAAAGAAGGCTGAGACACGAAGAATTGATGCCTTGGAACTTTGGTGCTGGAGAAGGCTCTTGAGAGTCCCTTGGACTGCAAGGAGATCAAACCAGTCGATCCTAAAGAATACCAACCCTGAATATTCAATGGAAAGACTGATGCTGAAGCTGAAGCTCCTCCAGATGAGAAGAGATAACTCATTGGAAAAAAGTCTGATGCGAGGAAAAATAGAAGGCAAAAGGAGAAAGGGATGACAAAGGACGAGATGGTTGGATGGCATCATTGAATCAATGGACATGAGTTTGAGCAAGCTCCGGGAGATGGTGAAGGATAAGTAAGCCTGGAGTGCTACAGTCCGTGGAGTTGCAAAGAGTCGGACATGACTGATTAACTGAACTCAACTGAGACGATGAGACGATGGGTATGATAAATCATGGGACAAAATTCCTTTCCACCTGTGAAACTAGAAAACAAGTTATCACTTCCAAAGTACAAAGGCAGGACAAGTATAGGATAAGTTATAGACTTTGTCTTTCCAAAATGGATAAAAATGGTAGGAGGAAATAAGTCACTAAAAAAAAATTTCAAAATCTAGCAGGTCATATTCCACTGTTGATGTACAGTCTCTAAGTCGAGTGATTCCTTGCAGCCCTATAAACTGTCAGCCACCAGGCTCATCTGTTCTCAGGGTTTCCCAAGCAAGAATACCGGAAGTGGGTTGCCATTTCCTTCTTCAGGGGATCTTTCCAACCCAGGGATCAAACTTGCATCTCCTGCATTCGCAGGCAGATTCTTTACCACTGAGCTACCCAGGAAGCCCCAAATTCCATTAGACCTAGGAATACTGTGGCCCATGACTCTACCCTCTGAACTCAAAGCTGCACCTTCAAAACCATTCAACCTTCTTGAAAGGTAGCACACGTTTGCAGCTGAATAATGTTATCAATCTATTTCCTGCCTATAGGATTTTAGAAGTCCATTAGGCCTCCCACATTCTGTCAGTTCAAACTGGCTGTATTTCTGCTGATATAACACTCTGAAAAACTTTATGGGTCATGTGTGTATGCCATGAAGGTTCATACCAATAGACAAGATTGTCCTCCACAGATGTTTCCTGAATTCGTATCACAGAATTCATTTCCTACTCCTGGCTTTATTGAGATTACTGAAGAGATCAGTGAGTCATGCCTATCTATTCCGCAAGATTATTTAGCCATACTTTTGGCTTTATCCCCAGAGGACACTTCCCTGACAATGAATCATCTAATTTTAGTGTCTTGAGAACAGGCTGAGAATCTCCTAAATCATCAAGTCCTAGATACTTTCTGCTTAACAGTTTTTCCTTCAATTTCTCTTTCCTCTCACACTTTAAACAGCAAAAAACCAGGGCACAGCTTCAATACTTTGTTCATGAAACTTTTCAGTGAAATACGCACATTCATTTCTTAACAAGTTCTCCTTTCCACATAAATATATGCCTAAACCAATAGAAACTAATTTAAAAAGAATAACCTAAAGTTGGTAAATAAAATACAACTCTGATCAAAAAAGTGATGATTTTACAGAAAAGGCTAAGTATCATAACCACAGGTTTAACTGGAATGACAAGCTGATAATTATTTCCATTAACTAAATGTTACATATTTGGTTTTAAAGTTGCTATATAACAGGCTCTCCTCCCTCAAATCTTTACATTTTATAATCTGTCTTAAATTCAATGAGGAAACTTTTTTTTATAAGGCTCATCTGTTTCTCAGCCCTATAAACTGTCAGCCACCAGGCTCATCTGTTCTCAGGGTTTCCCAAGCAAGAATACCGGAAGTGGGTTGCCATTTCCTTCTTCAGGGGATCTTTCCAACCCAGGGATCAAACTTGCATCTCCTGCATTCGCAGGCAGATTCTTTACCACTGAGCTACCCAGGAAGCCCCAAATTCCATTAGACCTAGGAATACTGTGGCCCATGACTCTACCCTCTGAACTCAAAGCTGCACCTTCAAAACCATTCAACCTTCTTGAAAGGTAGCACACGTTTGCAGCTGAATAATGTTATCAATCTATTTCCTGCCTATAGGATTTTAGAAGTCCATTAGGCCTCCCACATTCTGTCAGTTCAAACTGGCTGTATTTCTGCTGATATAACACTCTGAAAAACTTTATGGGTCATGTGTGTATGCCATGAAGGTTCATACCAATAGACAAGATTGTCCTCCACAGATGTTTCCTGAATTCGTATCACAGAATTCATTTCCTACTCCTGGCTTTATTGAGATTACTGAAGAGATCAGTGAGTCATGCCTATCTATTCCGCAAGATTATTTAGCCATACTTTTGGCTTTATCCCCAGAGGACACTTCCCTGACAATGAATCATCTAATTTTAGTGTCTTGAGAACAGGCTGAGAATCTCCTAAATCATCAAGTCCTAGATACTTTCTGCTTAACAGTTTTTCCTTCAATTTCTCTTTCCTCTCACACTTTAAACAGCAAAAAACCAGGGCACAGCTTCAATACTTTGTTCATGAAACTTTTCAGTGAAATACGCACATTCATTTCTTAACAAGTTCTCCTTTCCACATAAATATATGCCTAAACCAATAGAAACTAATTTAAAAAGAATAACCTAAAGTTGGTAAATAAAATACAACTCTGATCAAAAAAGTGATGATTTTTACAGAAAAGGCTAAGTATCATAACCACAGGTTTAACTGGAATGACAAGCTGATAATTATTTCCATTAACTAAATGTTACATATTTGGTTTTAAAGTTGCTATATAACAGGCTCTCCTCCCTCAAATCTTTACATTTTATAATCTGTCTTAAATTCAATGAGGAAACACTTAAAAATAAATTTATCTCTGTTCTTACCTCTACACAGTCAAAGTTCTCATCAACTTTCGATGCATATTCAACACGGAACATTGTGGACAGGCTACCAGCAATGTAATATAACAAGATCTTCAGACCCTTGTACCCAAAAGCAGTTTCACTGAAAAGGGAAAAACAGTAGTAATCTAAGACTCAAAATGAACCTTGACAAAGTCACTACCAAGTATTAACCCTACATATAAACAAGTCAACTTCATGGATAGCTCCAAGATTTTACACTATATTTATTAAAAACAAACAAACAAAAAAACAATGTAATGAAACTGTACCTCAGCTTTCCTCCAGAGAATAATAACACATACCTCAAGGATGTTACATGCGTTAAATAAACAAGTCAATACATGTAAATTGCTCATAACATTGACTGGTACATTGTACAAGTGTACTACAGCTACTGTCGCTGCTCTTGGTACTATTACAAGGCATTTCAAATCAGAGACAAGGAAAGTTAAACCAATTCGTGGTTAGGCAAGCAGCTAAGACATAGCCTTATAGCCCAGTGCTTCCAACTCACTACTTGCATGTCCATCACCAACATCCAGAGCTGCTAAAAGTGGTGAGTGAAGGCACCTGTCTGATCATACCACACATATGAGCTCAGAACGCAGAACTGGAGCTGCTGCTATTTTCCCCAACCTTGCTCCTTGCTACCCGTCTATGCCTTTCTGATAATTTTACTCTTTCCTCTCACACTTTAAACAGCAAAAAACCAGGGCACAGCTTCAATACTTTGTTCATGAAACTTTTCAGTGAAATACGCACATTCATTTCTTAACAAGTTCTCCTTTCCACATAAATATATGCCTAAACCAATAGAAACTAATTTAAAAAGAATAACCTAAAGTTGGTAAATAAAATACAACTCTGATCAAAAAAGTGATGATTTTTACAGAAAAGGCTAAGTATCATAACCACAGGTTTAACTGGAATGACAAGCTGATAATTATTTCCATTAACTAAATGTTACATATTTGGTTTTAAAGTTGCTATATAACAGGCTCTCCTCCCTCAAATCTTTACATTTTATAATCTGTCTTAAATTCAATGAGGAAACACTTAAAAATAAATTTATCTCTGTTCTTACCTCTACACAGTCAAAGTTCTCATCAACTTTCGATGCATATTCAACACGGAACATTGTGGACAGGCTACCAGCAATGTAATATAACAAGATCTTCAGACCCTTGTACCCAAAAGCAGTTTCACTGAAAAGGGAAAAACAGTAGTAATCTAAGACTCAAAATGAACCTTGACAAAGTCACTACCAAGTATTAACCCTACATATAAACAAGTCAACTTCATGGATAGCTCCAAGATTTTACACTATATTTATTAAAAACAAACAAACAAAAAAACAATGTAATGAAACTGTACCTCAGCTTTCCTCCAGAGAATAATAACACATACCTCAAGGATGTTACATGCGTTAAATAAACAAGTCAATACATGTAAATTGCTCATAACATTGACTGGTACATTGTACAAGTGTACTACAGCTACTGTCGCTGCTCTTGGTACTATTACAAGGCATTTCAAATCAGAGACAAGGAAAGTTAAACCAATTCGTGGTTAGGCAAGCAGCTAAGACATAGCCTTATAGCCCAGTGCTTCCAACTCACTACTTGCATGTCCATCACCAACATCCAGAGCTGCTAAAAGTGGTGAGTGAAGGCACCTGTCTGATCATACCCCACATATGAGCTCAGAAAGCAGAACTGGAGCTGCTGCTATTTTCCCCAACCTTGCTCCTTGCTACCCGTCTATGCCTTTCTATTTCCTTTTTCAGCTTAAAAACAAAAAGTCTTCCAAAAAGTGAGTTCAAAAATATGCAGGGAAGTTCCCTGGTGGTCTAGTGGTCAAGACTCAGCATCTTCACTGCCAAGGCCTGTGCTTAGTGCCTGGATGAGGAACTAAGATTCCACAGAGCGCAAGGTATCCCCCTCACCCCGATACAAGATCAGAACAGGCAAACCTACACATACAGAAAGTAAAGATTAGTGACTACCCAGGGAAAGGGAGGGTCGGGGAAAGAAGTAGCCACTGCTAACTAACTGGTCAGAATGGGAATTTTGGTGGGAATGATGAAAATGTGCCCAAATGGTTGTGGTGATGACTATGCAACTTTTAATATGCTAAAACCCATGGAACTGTACGCTTTAAAAAGGTGAATGATATGATAAAGGTTGTTTTTTTTTTTTTTTTTTTTTTTAAGATGAACTATGAAAGAGTGCTTGAAAGAAGCAGTGCCATTTCCAGATTTCTGTTTAGGTTACTAAAACAGAATATGATAAGTGTCCTCTCCAGGACTCTGAAAATTGTACGTAGTAGAAAAGAGTGGCAATGATACTAGGATCAAGATCAATATAATGGGTCCCAAGATACAGAGTTATCATCATTATGTGATTCTCTTCTGTCTACCTTAGAGAGGTGTGCAACCACACCACTCTTAATGACATGCAGAGTGAGTGTGCAAAATGCCATTCAGAAATAACACTTGGGAAACTCAATCCTACTAAGATATTACCATCAAAGAGATTTTAAGTACCAGCAAGAGGAAGAGAACAACATAAAAAGCTCCTTAAAGATAAAGATCCAAAAGAAAGACCCTTTTTGGGGGGGAGGGGGGTGTGGAGGGAGGGAGAGGGGCGGGTGGGCCACTTTTATTGGTCTTTCATGTATCTATTTTCATCCGTCTGTGTTCTTTGGGTGGTGTGGGCCTCCCATCGCAGTGGTCTCTGTTGTTGCAGAGCACTGGCTCTGGGCGCATGCGCTCCAGAGCTCTGGCTTGGTAATTGGACACATCGGTCCAGCTGCCACATGGGATCTTCCCAGGCCAGGGATCAAACTGGTGGCCCTTGCACTGCAAGGCAGTGTCTTTACCCATTGGACCACCAGGGAAGCCCCAAGAAAGACCCTTATTTTTATGGTATAAGAAAACCTGTTTCAAATATGAAAGGCTCAGATTTTGGCATGAATCAATTATAAAATTCAGTTATTAATACTTAAAAGCACATAAAATGCCAATTCTGGTATGTTAATAAGAAATTCTCAAGAAAATATGAAGTGACATCTGTCTATTTAAAAATACATTAAATACTATGGCAGATTCAGGCTGGTGTGTGACAGTAAACAAAGCTCTGTAAAAAGTAAAAATATAATAAAAAAACAAATTCCTCATGAATGTGCTTCTTTGTCCCCAAAGTATAAAGGCTGCTGTCCTTGGCCACTTCTTTAGGTCCCATTTCTATGAGACCTCCATGTGCATGAATTAAAATTTGTTTCTTTTTCTCCTGTTAAAAAAATAAATAAAAATAAAAATACATCAAATAAATATGTCAAAAATGGGGGGCAGATTTCCCTGGTGGTCCAGTGGCTAAGACTCTGTGTTCCCAATGATCAGGACCTGGGTTCAATCCCTGGTCAGGGAACTAGATCCCATATAGCATAACTAAGACCCAGTGCAACCAAATAAATACATTAAAAAAAATTTTAAAAAAAAGAAAATATGTTTAAAATGTTGAAACAGGGACTTCCCTGTTGGTCCAATGGCTAGGATTTCATGCTCCCAATGATAGGGACTTGGGTTTGAAACCTGGCTGGGGAACTAGATCTGACATGTCATAACCAAGAGATTGAATCCCACAAGTAAACAACTAAGACCTGGCACAGACAAATAAACAAGTAAAAATATTTTTTCAATGTTGAAATAATGCATAGGAAAAGAGCAATAAAGGAGAGTATTTTAAAGATTTATTTATTTATTTATTTTGGGCGGGGATCGGGTTGGGGAGGGAAGGGAACGGGCGGGCCACTTCTATTGGTCTTTCACTTCTCTATTTTCATCCGACTTTGGCTCCTGTGGGCCTCCCATCGCGGTGGCGTCTGTCGTCGCAGAGCACCGGCTCTGGGCGCATGCGCTCCAGAGCTCCGGCTCGGTGATTGGACACATCAGTCCAGCCGCTCCGCGGCACGTGGGATCTTCCCAGGCCAGGGATTGAACCGGGGTCCCTTGCACTGCAAGGCGGTGGACCACCAGGGGAAGCCCAAGGAGAATATTTTAAATGTCAATTATGTTTAAACAGCCTTTCCATGGTTCTTGAGAATACAGCTGACTAGTCTGCAGCACAGGGAAAGTACAAGGTGACTGTGGAACACTTGACTGGATCACAAAGCAATTGTGTCCTCAAAACGATGATATATCAGAAGGACTCAAAAGTCAGAAAGAGGAGCCACTTGTTGAATCTGGGATAATCTAAGCATCAACATTAGAAATAGTAACAGATAATAACTCATTAAGTGAAAAAATCCTCAAGTCTATTCTGATATAAAAAACACCTAAGGGGGAGAAGAGGCTCTCCTTTATAGCAGAATGCATACTAGTAACTGTTGAAGGTATGGCAGCATTAGAAAATTGCCATTTTACAATCATAGTACAATACTGACAAGAATCATTAATAGATTTTAAACTATTCAACGTTCTGTAAATTATCCTTCCATTAAACAAAAATAATCTTTAAAAATACTGAATGAAAAGTTAGATGGGAAACAGGGTATCTTCACTCTCACAGTATCTCCCCACCGATTACACTTATATGCTATTTATAATAACAAAAAACCCATTAACCTTACAGTGGAGAAACCTGGCAGGTACCTCTGAACTTAATGACTCAGGTTAAACAATAATGGGACAAGCTGACACCATGGACTTCCGGATATGACACACTGAGGAGGACATATACAACTTCTGTTGTGGTACTACAAAAATACACATTATCTGAATTTAATCATGAAGAAACAATCTAAAACAAAAGTTTACAAAACTAGCCTATTCTCTACAAAAACAATGCCATGGAAAACAAAGTCTGCGAAACTGTTTCAGTCTAAGGGGACTAAAAGATAACAACTAAATGCAATACATGATTCTAGATTGGATCTAGGATGAGAAATTACTGGATTTACTGAACACACGTGCACAAAAGAATTACTGGAAAAGTTTGAAATGTGGATTATATTTTAGTACTATATCAATGTTAGATTTCCTGAGTTATGATAATTTTACCATAGTACTGTCCTTATTTTTAGAAAATACACACTAAAGAATCTGGAAGTAAAAGAAGACATATCTGCAACCTATTCTCAAATGGTTCAACAACAATCAATATATTTATACAAGAGAATGATTAAAGCTAATAGGGCTAAATGTTAATAACTGATGAATGTAAAGGATATATACAATATTATTCTTGCAACTTACTGCAAATTTGGCATTTTTGTCAAAATCAAAAGGTAACGGACTAGTCTAATAATGCAATGAAGGCATAGGAGATTAAAATATTGTACTGAACATCCCAGGACATTATCTTCAAGGTTGCTTCTAAAAATAAATTTCCCTTAATTGCTTATTTACTTTTCAAAGAAAAACCTGAGCTTTCCAGCAATTTTTAAGTGCAATTAGGAGATTAATATGACTGAAGAGGCTCTCCTTTATAGCAGAATGCATACTAGTAACTGTTGAAGGTATGGCAGCATTAGAAAATTGCCATTTTACAATCATAGTACAATACTGACAAGAATCATTAATAGATTTTAAACTATTCAACGTTCTGTAAATTATCCTTCCATTAAACAAAAATAATCTTTAAAAATACTGAATGAAAAGTTAGATGGGAAACAGGGTATCTTCACTCTCACAGTATCTCCCCACCGATTACACTTATATGCTATTTATAATAACAAAAAACCCATTAACCTTACAGTGGAGAAACCTGGCAGGTACCTCTGAACTTAATGACTCAGGTTAAACAATAATGGGACAAGCTGACACCATGGACTTCCGGATATGACACACTGAGGAGGACATATACAACTTCTGTTGTGGTACTACAAAAATACACATTATCTGAATTTAATCATGAAGAAACAATCTAAAACAAAAGTTTACAAAACTAGCCTATTCTCTACAAAAACAATGCCATGGAAAACAAAGTCTGCGAAACTGTTTCAGTCTAAGGGGACTAGAGAGATAACAACTAAATGCAATACATGATTCTAGATTGGATCTAGGATGAGAAATTACTGGATTTACTGAACACACGTGCACAAAAGAATTACTGGAAAAGTTTGAAATGTGGATTATATTTTAGTACTATATCAATGTTAGATTTCCTGAGTTATGATAATTTTACCATAGTACTGTCCTTATTTTTAGAAAATACACACTAAAGAATCTGGAAGTAAAAGAAGACATATCTGCAACCTATTCTCAAATGGTTCAACAACAATCAATATATTTATACAAGAGAATGATTAAAGCTAATAGGGCTAAATGTTAATAACTGATGAATGTAAAGGATATATACAATATTATTCTTGCAACTTACTGCAAATTTGGCATTTTTGTCAAAATCAAAAGGTAACGGACTAGTCTAATAATGCAATGAAGGCATAGGAGATTAAAATATTGTACTGAACATCCCAGGACATTATCTTCAAGGTTGCTTCTAAAAATAAATTTCCCTTAATTGCTTATTTACTTTTCAAAGAAAAAAACCTGAGCTTTCCAGCACTGGGGTAGTGTTTTCTAGAAGTAGTATAGCAAAATGGTGTAAAAAAAGGAGTAGTTACGAATATGGGCTCTACAGTCAAAATGACTCAATCTGAACTTCAGTCGTTCATATGTCCTTAGGCATATCTAACCCCACCAATATTAATGTTACATATGATGATACCATTGCTAAGATTATGCAAATTAAATAAAGCATAGCACTAAGTGACAGGTATTATATAGTAGATTGGTGTCTCAACATAAAACATGTCATTTTGATATATATTTTAAAACAAACATAAAAAATACAGAAAGAAAATAAATTGATTTCTAAATTCACAAAAAATTTGTTTACCCACTAATTTTATAAACATCTTACTAAGTAACTTACTCATCCCCAAAGAGTTGATGTGTATATTCGGGAAAAAAAGTTCTAATGTCATTCTCAAGATCTTCAGGAAAACGAACTGTTTAAAATAAAAATACAGAGATATTAAAGATATTAAAAGTCACAGGTATTTCCACTTTGAGAATTTCACTATAACTAGGATACAGCTGACATATATATATATATATTTTTTTTTTTTTTTCTTAAAATGTCACTTTTCCATTACATGATTTACACTCGATTCTCATGAGACAATGAAAATCAGAAAGCTACTCTGACAGCTTCACTGTCAAAATCCTACTGATTCTAAGAATTAGAAAACTAGGTAACAACAAACGCTTTTTCTTTTAGCTTTTCTTTTTCTATTATGTTCATACACAACACAAAGAGTAAAAGAAAACCCAAAAGGGCACACTGAGATGAGAAAAGCAAGTACAAAGAAAACAAAAACAAAGTGCTATACAGAACATCCTGAGAAAAGGAACAATCTGACTTAGATGAAGCCTGTATCACTACATCATTCTTTATGATCATTCAAGATGATGATGATGATGTTTATGTTGTTTCCAGTTTTTTTCCCTTATGTTTTCTCTATTAAAAGTAACACTGCAGGACTTTCCCGGTGGTTAAGAATCTGCCTGCCACTGCAGGATATGGGGACATGGGTTCAATCCCTGGTCCAGGAAGAGTCCATATGCTAAGGAGCAACTAAGCAGATGTGCCACAACTGCTGAGCCCTTGTGTTGCAACTACTGAAACCTGTCCTAAGTAGTTTTCTAGAATTTAAGCAAAATGGTGTAAAAAAGGAGTATTACGAATATGGGCTCTACAGTCAAAATGACTCAATCTGAACTTCAGTCGTTCATATGTCCTTAGGCATATCTAACCCCACCAATATTAATGTTACATATGATGATACCATTGCTAAGATTATGCAAATTAAATAAAGCATAGCACTAAGTGACAGGTATTATATAGTAGATTGGTGTCTCAACATAAAACATGTCATTTTGATATATATTTTAAAACAAACATAAAAAATACAGAAAGAAAATAAATTGATTTCTAAATTCACAAAAAATTTGTTTACCCACTAATTTTATAAACATCTTACTAAGTAACTTACTCATCCCCAAAGAGTTGATGTGTATATTCGGGAAAAAAAGTTCTAATGTCATTCTCAAGATCTTCAGGAAAACGAACTGTTTAAAATAAAAAATACAGAGATATTAAAGATATTAAAAGTCACAGGTATTTCCACTTTGAGAATTTCACTATAACTAGGATACAGCTGACATATATATATATATATTTTTTTTTTTTTTTCTTAAAATGTCACTTTTCCATTACATGATTTACACTCGATTCTCATGAGACAATGAAAATCAGAAAGCTACTCTGACAGCTTCACTGTCAAAATCCTACTGATTCTAAGAATTAGAAAACTAGGTAACAACAAACGCTTTTTCTTTTAGCTTTTCTTTTTCTATTATGTTCATACACAACACAAAGAGTAAAAGAAAACCCAAAAGGGCACACTGAGATGAGAAAAGCAAGTACAAAGAAAACAAAAACAAAGTGCTATACAGAACATCCTGAGAAAAGGAACAATCTGACTTAGATGAAGCCTGTATCACTACATCATTCTTTATGATCATTCAAGATGATGATGATGATGTTTATGTTGTTTCCAGTTTTTTTCCCTTATGTTTTCTCTATTAAAAGTAACACTGCAGGACTTTCCCGGTGGTTAAGAATCTGCCTGCCACTGCAGGGGATATGGGGGACATGGGTTCAATCCCTGGTCCAGGAAGAGTCCATATGCTAAGGAGCAACTAAGCAGATGTGCCACAACTGCTGAGCCCTTGTGTTGCAACTACTGAAACCTGTCCTAAGGCCTGGGCTTCCCAACAAGATACACCACCTCAACAAGAAGCCCACACACCGTAACTAGAGAGTAGCACCCACTTGCCACAACTAGAAAAAGCCCACACCCAGCAATGAAGACCAAGGGCAATCTAAATAAATAAGTAAAAATTTTTAAAAAATGTATCATATAAACCACAAAACCTGAAAATGCAATCTAAATTGTATTAAGGCAAAGAAAGTATTAAATGGCATGAGAGGACAATCTATCCATAATGATTAAGGCAAATTTTTTCAAGGAACAAGTATATCTAGCTAATGCTTTAAAAACTGTTGAGTGGGAATGGTAAAGTCGGAAGGCCATGAGAAATACGTACAAATACATAAACTGACCTTCACCTCCCCTAAAAAGAAACTAAAGAGAAGAAAAACACAGACCAAGCTCATCTATAAAACAATCTTCATAGAAACAAAATATACAGAGGTACTGAAATACAAGGATAATTCAATATCAAAAAATAAAAACATAATTTAACATTTATGTATTACATTGCATGTAAGAAGACAACATCATCAAAATTATTTCCATGGAAACTGAAATAGCACTCAGTAAACTCTAATATGCATATCTTACTTTTTAAAATACGTATATTTTAATAAACAACTCTTTGAAAACCGAAAAATATTTTCCAATGTAATAAGCCAGGGTTTGAAGTTTAGTGGAGAAATACTAGAACCATCTTCATCGACTTAAGTGAAAGGAATGACCACTCTCATTTTTTAACAGTGTTCTGAAAGTGCTAGAAAATGCAAATTGAAAAGAGAACAAAATAAGAGGCATATTTATAAAAAAAGGAAGTGGATTTACTAAAATGTTCAGATATGATTGCATGCCTGAGAAAAACTAAGAAAATCAGCTGAAACCACTCTCTAAAATAGGAGAAGAATCCAGTAAGATCATCTGTTTTTCAAATACATTAAAACAGGCAAAAGATATGAACAGATACTTCTACAGAAAAGATAAACAGTGACAATAAGCACATGAGAAGATGCTCAATATCATTAGTTATCAGGGAAATGCAAATCAAAACTGCAGTAAGATACCATTTCACACCTACTAGGATGCCTATATATAAAAAATAATTAAGTGCTGACAAAAATGTGGTAAAAGTGGAACTCATATACATTGATGGTAGGAATATAAAATGGTGCAGCCACTGAAAAATCATTTGTCAGTTCTTCAAAAAACTAAACAAAGATTTACCTTATGACCCAGCAATTCTATTCCTAGCTATATACTGAAAACAAGGACAAAAGACAGTATCAGTCATATTCTGACCCTTATAGCAGCATTATTCACACGTGCCAAAAGGTGGAAACAACCTAAGTGTTCATCAACAGATGAAAGAATAAACAATATGTGGTATACAGTGAAATATTATTCAGTCACTCACAGGAATGAAGTTCTGATACATATTACAACACGAAACATTTGCTTAAAAATGAAATATCAGAAAGGGGGCTACTTTATAAAAACAATCTTAACATTTTTTTGAAACAAAATATACAGAGGTACTGAAATACAAGGATAATTCAATATCAAAAATAAAACATAATTTAACATTTATGTATTACATTGCATGTAAGAAGACAACATCATCAAAATTATTTCCATGGAAACTGAAATAGCACTCAGTAAACTCTAATATGCATATCTTACTTTTTAAAATCGTATATTTTAATAAACAACTCTTTGAAAACCGAAAAATATTTTCCAATGTAATAAGCCAGGGTTTGAAGTTTAGTGGAGAAATACTAGAACCATCTTCATCGACTTAAGTGAAAGGAATGACCACTCTCATTTTTTAACAGTGTTCTGAAAGTGCTAGAAAATGCAAATTGAAAAGAGAACAAAATAAGAGGCATATTTATAAAAAAAGGAAGTGGATTTACTAAAATGTTCAGATATGATTGCATGCCTGAGAAAAACTAAGAAAATCAGCTGAAACCACTCTCTAAAATAGGAGAAGAATCCAGTAAGATCATCTGTTTTTCAAATACATTAAAACAGGCAAAAGATATGAACAGATACTTCTACAGAAAAGATAAACAGTGACAATAAGCACATGAGAAGATGCTCAATATCATTAGTTATCAGGGAAATGCAAATCAAAACTGCAGTAAGATACCATTTCACACCTACTAGGATGCCTATATATAAAAAATAATTAAGTGCTGACAAAATGTGGTAAAAGTGGAACTCATATACATTGATGGTAGGAATATAAAATGGTGCAGCCACTGAAAAATCATTTGTCAGTTCTTCAAAAAACTAAACAAAGATTTACCTTATGACCCAGCAATTCTATTCCTAGCTATATACTGAAAACAAGGACAAAAGACAGTATCAGTCATATTCTGACCCTTATAGCAGCATTATTCACACGTGCCAAAAGGTGGAAACAACCTAAGTGTTCATCAACAGATGAAAGAATAAACAATATGTGGTATACAGTGAAATATTATTCAGTCACTCACAGGAATGAAGTTCTGATACATATTACAACACGAAACATTTGCTAAGTAAATAAGTTGAAAA
Source organism: Tragulus kanchil (assembly GCA_022376925.1). Lineage (NCBI taxonomy): Eukaryota > Metazoa > Chordata > Mammalia > Artiodactyla > Tragulidae > Tragulus > Tragulus kanchil. The sequence goes on along the minus strand of JAIOJX010000026.1, from coordinate 269,117,885 downwards.
TATGCTAAGTGAAATAAGCCAGACACAAAAGGGCAAGTATTCTACTTAAACAAAATATGTAAAATAAGTAATTCATACAGGCAGAAAGCAGATTAAAGGTTACCAGGCGTTGGAGGGAAAGCTGAATGGGAATTACTGCTTAACAGGTGTAGGGTTCCTGTTTGGTATGATTTAAAAAAAAGCTTTGGAAATTAGCAGTGGTGACAGTTGTACAATATTGTGAAGACAAGCTAATGACAACTAACTGCATACTTAAAAATAATTAAAATGACCTATAGAAAAAAAGATTCACTCTACAGTAATCTACTCCCAGAGCACTGGACCACTGTGGGAAAAATATGCCTGTCAATCTCTCACACACTAAGTGAAAATAACTTGTTAATGGAGAAGAATCTTGCAATAAACTTTAGTGGAATTACTAACATGTAGTCAAGAGTTAAAAGTTACTGCATGTGTCTAGCATAGTGCCTTCCACAGGGTGGTGTTTTTTTTTTAAGATTTATTTATTTATTTATTTTGGGGGTGGGGTGGGAAGGAGGAGCAGGCAGGATACTTCTATTGGGCTTTCATTTGTCTATTTTCATCCATCTTTGTTCTTTGGCCCGTGTGGGCCTCCCATCGCAGTGGCTTCTGTTGTCGCAGAGCACCGGCTCTGGGTGCGTGCGCTCCAGAGCTCCGGCTCGGTAATTGGACACATCGGCACGTGGGATCTTCCCAGGCCAGGGATCGAACTGGCGTGCCTTGTCCTTACCTACTGGACCACCAGGGAAGCCCCACATGGTGGGTTTTAATAAACATTTGTCCAGAGAAAGTGGAATGGGAAGGGAAAGAGGAAGAAAGGTTGGTCTGAGGGGAAACAAATTAAAGATGCTGATGGTAGGGATTAAACTGACCAAGTAACCTAGTCAACTTTAGTTCTGTCAAATATGTGCAGAATTTATGTAAACTGAATCTTGGTGTGGGAAAACATATATATATATTAAAAATTACTTTCCATTGTTTTCCTACACACAATAAAGATAGAAAATACAATGGAAGAGGAGATCCCATTTCATAATAGCAGTAAAATAGATGAAATTTCTAGGTACAATAAGAAATGTTTATCATCGATACATAAAATTTAAAACTTTACACTTAAGACATAAAAAAAGCCTGAATAAATAGAAAAACAGGCTTGCTATTAGTAAGGTTCAACAATGTAAGAATGTTAATTCTCCCCATATTAAACTTAAATTTTAATAGGATCTCAAAAAAAAAATCACCAAAACATCTCTTTGGAACTTGGTAAAATGTACAATATTGTGAAGACAAGCTAATGACAACTAACTGCATACTTAAAAATAATTAAAATGACCTATAGAAAAAAAGATTCACTCTACAGTAATCTACTCCCAGAGCACTGGACCACTGTGGGAAAAATATGCCTGTCAATCTCTCACACACTAAGTGAAAATAACTTGTTAATGGAGAAGAATCTTGCAATAAACTTTAGTGGAATTACTAACATGTAGTCAAGAGTTAAAAGTTACTGCATGTGTCTAGCATAGTGCCTTCCACAGGGTGGTGTTTTTTTTTTAAGATTTATTTATTTATTTATTTTGGGGGGGTGGGGTGGGGAAGGAGGGGAGCAGGCAGGATACTTCTATTGGGCTTTCATTTGTCTATTTTCATCCATCTTTGTTCTTTGGCCCGTGTGGGCCTCCCATCGCAGTGGCTTCTGTTGTCGCAGAGCACCGGCTCTGGGTGCGTGCGCTCCAGAGCTCCGGCTCGGTAATTGGACACATCGGCACGTGGGATCTTCCCAGGCCAGGGATCGAACTGGCGTGCCTTGTCCTTACCTACTGGACCACCAGGGAAGCCCCACATGGTGGGTTTTAATAAACATTTGTCCAGAGAAAGTGGAATGGGAAGGGAAAGAGGAAGAAAGGTTGGTCTGAGGGAAGCAAATTAAAGATGCTGATGGTAGGGATTAAACTGACCAAGTAACCTAGTCAACTTTAGTTCTGTCAAATATGTGCAGAATTTATGTAAACTGAATCTTGGTGTGGGAAAACATATATATATATTAAAAATTACTTTCCATTGTTTTCCTACACACAATAAAGATAGAAAATACAATGGAAGAGGAGATCCCATTTCATAATAGCAGTAAAATAGATGAAATTTCTAGGTACAATAAGAAATGTTTATCATCGATACATAAAATTTAAAACTTTACACTTAAGACATAAAAAAAGCCTGAATAAATAGAAAAACAGGCTTGCTATTAGTAAGGTTCAACAATGTAAGAATGTTAATTCTCCCCATATTAAACTTAAATTTTAATAGGATCTCAAAAAAAAAAAAAAATCACCAAAACATCTCTTTGGAACTTGGTAAAATGTTCATTAGAAGAATAAGCATTAGGGCTTCCCTGGTGGTCCAGTGGGTAGGGACACTGCCTTGCAGTACAAGGGGCACTGGTTCTATCCCTGGCCTGGGAGGATCCCGCGTGTCGCAGAGCAGCTGGACCGATGTGTCCAACTACAGAGCCGGAGTTCTCGAGAGCATGCGAGAGAGTCCACTGTGATGGGAGGCCCACACAAGCCAAAGGAACAAAGATGGATGAAAATAAATAAATGAAAGACCAATAGAAGTGGCCAAAAAAAAAAGAATAAACATTAAAAAAAATTGGGAAAAGTCTTGAAGAATAATGAGTGGGACCATATACAAATCACATTTAACAGTACAAAAATGGCTTGGGGCAGGGAAAAGGCCCCAAAGTATATGTAAGACACTTTAAAGTGATTAAAAAACAAATTTTAATTGTTGAAAAGACAACAAACTGGTAGGTGGATAACTGGCTAAACCATCTGGAAAAATATAAAGTTCTATGCTTTATCAAGATAAAGATTCAAAGGTTCAATTAAAAAGAAGAAAAAAATCAAAAATTATTAAAATAAACAATAGCTAAACCTTTTCATTATCTTCGAGCAGGGTCTTTTCAAAAAATACAATGAAGGGCTTCCCTTGTGGCTCAGTGGATAAGAACCCATCTGCCAATGCAGGAAACACAGGCTCGAGCCCTGATCCGGGAAGATCCCACATACCGCAAAGCAGCTGGACTCACACATCAACAAAGACCCAGCACAGCCAAATATAAATAAATAAAAGTTTAAAAAAAAAAAAATACAATGAAGACTCAGAAAAAGAAATTTCCCTAGATACAAAATTTTAACTTCTATGTAACAAACTCACCAAAAGTCAAAACACGGAAAAAAGTATTTGCAAAATATGACAAAAGAAGGGCTGATTCTTTTAGAATATAAAGGATATACTTCTCTTAGAATCAAAACTCAATTTTAATTACCATATAAAAAAATAGTGGGCTTCCCCTGGTGGTCCAGTGGGTAAGGACACCGCCTTGCAGTGCAAGGGGCACCGGTTCGAGCCCTTGCCTGGGAAGATCCCATGTGCCGCGGAGCGGCTGGACTGATGTGTCCAATTACCGACCCGGAGCTCTGGAGTGCATGCGCCCAGAGCCGGTGCTCTGCAACGACAGACGCCACCGTGATGGGAGGCCCACAGGAGCCAAAGAACGAAGACGAATGAAAATAGAGAAATGAAAGACCAATAGAAGTGGCCCGCCCACTCCCTTCCCTCCCCAACCCGACCCCTGCCCAAAGTAAATTTAAAAAAAAAAAAAAAAAAAAAACAACAAAAAATAGTCAGGGCTTCCCTGGTGGTCCAGTGGGTAAGGACACCGTCTTGCAGTGCAAGGGGCACCGGTTCGATCCCTGGCCTGGGAAGATCCCATGTGCCGCGGAGCAGCTGAACTGATGTGTCTAATTACCGAGCCCGGGCTCTGGAGCACATGCGCCCAGAGTGGGTGCTATGCGACAACAGAGGCCACCACAATGGGAGGCCCACACGGGCCAAAGAACAAAGATGGATGAAAATGGACAAATGAAAGACCAATAGAAGTGACCCGCCTGCTCCCCTCCCTCCCCACCCCACCCCCACCAAAATAAGTAAATAAATAAATCTTAAAAAAAAAAAAAAGTCAAAAACACAGTGAAAAATAAAAATCCTAACAAAGTAGTAAGTGTTGGCAGGGATGTGGAGAAATTGCAACTTTTGTGCACTGTCAGTGGGGAATGTAAAATGGAGCTGCAACCACTAAGGCAAGTATGGAAGTTCACCAAAGAATTAAAAAGTAATAACTGCAATATGATCCAGCAATCCCACTTCTGGGTATATATCCAGAAGAATCTGAAGCAGGATCTCAAAGTGGTATTTGCACACCCCTACTCACAGCAGCATTATTCTCAATAGCCAAGAGGTGGAAGCAACTCAAGTATCTATCAAAATGGATGAATGGATAAACTAAACGTGGTATGTGTATACATATATAATGGACTATTATTTATCTTAAAAGAAAGGAATTCCTGCCATGTGCTACAACATGGATGAATCCTGAGGATATTATGCTAAGAGAGATAAGTCAGTCACAATATTGTATGCTTGCATTTACATGAGGTACCTAAAGCAGTCAAATTTTCAAACAGAAAGTAAAAAGATGTTAGCAGAGGGTCAGTGAGAAGGGGTAAATAGGGAGTTCTTTCGTAATTTAATGGATTAGAGTTTCAATTTTACAAAATGGGAAAGTTCTGGAGATCAGCTGCACAGCAACAATGCATATACTAAACACTACAGAACTGTGCACTTTAAAAATGGTACAAAAAAAAAAAAAACACAGTACATTTAAGTAGCTATCTTTCACACATCACAGGGGCAAGGTGTTTTCCTTCTTTTTTTAATGATAATATGCAACAATGATAAACATAGAGGTAAAAAGGCAACCTCAGGGCTTCCCTGGTTGTCCAGTGGGTGAGAACACTGCCTTGCAGTGCAAGGGGCACCAGTTCGATCCCTGGCCTGGGAGGATCCCATGTGTCACGGAGCGGCTGGACCAATGTGTCCAATTACCGAGCCGGAGCTCTGGAGCACATGCACCCAGAGCTGGTGCTCTGTGATAACAGAGGTCACTGCGATGGGAGGCCCACACGGGCCAAGGAATGAAGATGAATGGAAACAGATAAATGAAAGACCAATACAAGTGGCCTGCCCGCCCCCCTCCCTCCCTGCCAGCCACCCACCAAAAAGAGAAAATCTGAAGAAAAAAAAAAAAGGCAACCTCAAATGTGAGGCTGTACCAGTATGAACACAGGTATTTTTGCGGAAAGCAACTTAGGAACAGCTACTAAAGTAGAATATGTTCGTAACTCTGATCTAGCACTGTGGTTCTTAAATAGAGACAATTCTACATACCACCCTTAGGAGATATGCCAATTGAGGTGGAAGCAACCCTCAAGTTTTCCAAAAAAATCAAAATGGGTATATATCCAGAAGAATCTGAAGCAGGATCTCAAAGTGGTATTTGCACACCCCTACTCACAGCAGCATTATTCTCAATAGCCAAGAGGTGGAAGCAACTCAAGTATCTATCAAAATGGATGAATGGATAAACTAAACGTGGTATGTGTATACATATATAATGGACTATTATTTATCTTAAAAGAAAGGAATTCCTGCCATGTGCTACAACATGGATGAATCCTGAGGATATTATGCTAAGAGAGATAAGTCAGTCACAATATTGTATGCTTGCATTTACATGAGGTACCTAAAGCAGTCAAATTTTCAAACAGAAAGTAAAAAGATGTTAGCAGAGGGTCAGTGAGAAGGGGTAAATAGGGAGTTCTTTCGTAATTTAATGGATTAGAGTTTCAATTTTACAAAATGGGAAAGTTCTGGAGATCAGCTGCACAGCAACAATGCATATACTAAACACTACAGAACTGTGCACTTTAAAAATGGTACAAAAAAAAAAAAAACACAGTACATTTAAGTAGCTATCTTTCACACATCACAGGGGCAAGGTGTTTTCCTTCTTTTTTTAATGATAATATGCAACAATGATAAACATAGAGGTAAAAAGGCAACCTCAGGGCTTCCCTGGTTGTCCAGTGGGTGAGAACACTGCCTTGCAGTGCAAGGGGCACCAGTTCGATCCCTGGCCTGGGAGGATCCCATGTGTCACGGAGCGGCTGGACCAATGTGTCCAATTACCGAGCCGGAGCTCTGGAGCACATGCACCCAGAGCTGGTGCTCTGTGATAACAGAGGTCACTGCGATGGGAGGCCCACACGGGCCAAGGAATGAAGATGAATGGAAACAGATAAATGAAAGACCAATACAAGTGGCCTGCCCGCCCCCCTCCCTCCCCTGCCAGCCCCCCACCAAAAAGAGAAAATCTGAAGAAAAAAAAAAAAGGCAACCTCAAATGTGAGGCTGTACCAGTATGAACACAGGTATTTTTGCGGAAAGCAACTTAGGAACAGCTACTAAAGTAGAATATGTTCGTAACTCTGATCTAGCACTGTGGTTCTTAAATAGAGACAATTCTACATACCACCCTTAGGAGATATGCCAATGTCAGAAGACATTTTTCATTGTCACAACTGGAGAAGAATGTTATTGGCATCTAGTTAAAAGACCAAGCAAGAGTGCTGCTAAACATCCTACAAAGTACAGAATAACAAAGAACTGTTCTGTTGTTTAGTGGCTAAGTCATGTCTGACTCTTTTGTGACCCCATGGACTGTAGACCACTAGGCTCCTCTGTCCATGGGACTCTCTGGAGTGGGTTGCCATGCCTTCTCCAGGGGATCTTCCTGACCCAGGGATCGAACCCACATCTCTTATGTCTCCTGCACTGGCAGGCGGGCTCTTTATCATTAGTGCCACCTGGGATGGGCTGCCATTTCCTAACAAACAATTACCTAATGCAAAATTGTAAGTGATAAAGTTGAAAAACTCTGATTTAGGGCTTCCCTGGTGGTCCAGTGGGCAAAAAGTCTGCCTTGCAGTGCAAGGGGCACCGGTTCAGTCTCTGGCATGGGAAGATCCCACTTGCAGCAGAGTGGCTGGACTGGTGTGTCCAATTACGAGCCAGTGCTCTGGAGTATATGCGCCCAGAGCCGGTGCTCTGCAACAAGAGGCCACCGCAATGGGAGGCCCACATAGGCCAAAGAAATAAGATGGATGAAAATAAATAAATGAAGGACCAATAAAATACAAGCAAAAAAAAAAAATAACCCTCTGATTTAGCATTTCAATTTCTACTCACACATTCTGCAGATCACTCACACAAGTGGGTACATACATACACAAGGATATTTACTGGAGAATTAATTTTTATGACAAAAGAGAAGCAAATGTCACAATAAAAGTATGATACCTATCATAAGTTAAGTAAGTTACGATACAATGTAAAAGAAAGAGGTAGATCTATATATAATTACAAATGATGATATTCAAGCTAAATAACAAAACGGCCTTACAACTGGATCCTGGGAAACAATGTATGTATAAGAAAAAAACTCAGATCAGTATTATCTTTAGTGAGGTGTCAGGTTTTTTTTACCAGTATGAACACAGGTATTTTTGCGGAAAGCAACTTAGGAACAGCTACTAAAGTAGAATATGTTCGTAACTCTGATCTAGCACTGTGGTTCTTAAATAGAGACAATTCTACATACCACCCTTAGGAGATATGCCAATGTCAGAAGACATTTTTCATTGTCACAACTGGAGAAGAATGTTATTGGCATCTAGTTAAAAGACCAAGCAAGAGTGCTGCTAAACATCCTACAAAGTACAGAATAACAAAGAACTGTTCTGTTGTTTAGTGGCTAAGTCATGTCTGACTCTTTTGTGACCCCATGGACTGTAGACCACTAGGCTCCTCTGTCCATGGGACTCTCTGGAGTGGGTTGCCATGCCTTCTCCAGGGGATCTTCCTGACCCAGGGATCGAACCCACATCTCTTATGTCTCCTGCACTGGCAGGCGGGCTCTTTATCATTAGTGCCACCTGGGATGGGCTGCCATTTCCTAACAAACAATTACCTAATGCAAAATTGTAAGTGATAAAGTTGAAAAACTCTGATTTAGGGCTTCCCTGGTGGTCCAGTGGGCAAAAAGTCTGCCTTGCAGTGCAAGGGGCACCGGTTCAGTCTCTGGCATGGGAAGATCCCACTTGCAGCAGAGTGGCTGGACTGGTGTGTCCAATTACGAGCCAGTGCTCTGGAGTATATGCGCCCAGAGCCGGTGCTCTGCAACAAGAGGCCACCGCAATGGGAGGCCCACATAGGCCAAAGAAATAAGATGGATGAAAATAAATAAATGAAGGACCAATAAAATACAAGCAAAAAAAAAAAATAACCCTCTGATTTAGCATTTCAATTTCTACTCACACATTCTGCAGATCACTCACACAAGTGGGTACATACATACACAAGGATATTTACTGGAGAATTAATTTTTATGACAAAAAAGAGAAGCAAATGTCACAATAGAGAGTATGATACCTATCATAAGTTAAGTAAGTTACGATACAATGTAAAAGAAAGAGGTAGATCTATATATAATTACAAATGATGATATTCAAGCTAAATAACAAAACGGCCTTACAACTGGATCCTGGGAAACAATGTATGTATAAGAAAAAAACTCAGATCAGTATTATCTTTTTAGTGAGGTGTCAGGATACCATTATCTTCTTTATCACCCTCTAAGTTATGCTTGCAGTGTTTCAAATAATAATAGCTAGCATTTATTGTGAATCTCTAAATCAAGTTTTTCAAGCACTTTACTTGAATTTAATCTCACACTCAATCTTTATAACCACTATAAATATTAACTCCATTTTGAAGATGAAAAATCTAAGGAATGGGGAGTGATGGAAGCAGAACTCAGGAGCATATAATTATTTTTTAAAGAGCTTTACTGAGCTATAATTTACATCCCAATAAATAAATAAACAATAAACTCAATTGTTTTAACTGTATAATTGAATGATTTTTAGTAAATTTAGACTTGTATAACCACTACCACAGTCTAATTTTAAAACACTGCCATCACCCAAAAGAAATCTCTTGCCCATGTGTAGTCATTCTCTGTGGCCATCTTCAGACCCAGGTAACCACTAATCTTTCTGTCTCCGTGGATATGCCTTTCCTGAACATTCATACAGATGGAAGAATATGGTCTTTTGGGGGCTGGGGGGGCCTTTCTGGTTTTTCACTTTAAAATGTTTCTGAGGTTCATCTATATCATAGCATGTATCAGACCTTCATTCCTTTTTAATGCCAAGTAGTATTCCATCACATGGATATGTCGCATTTTGTTTAACCAGCTAGCTGATAACTGCGTTATTTCCTTTGGCTACTGTGAACATTCATGTACAAGTTTTTTCACGGACAAACATTTTCATTTCTCTTGGGTAGATATCTAGGAATTGAACTGTTCAGTCATATAGCAAATAAATGCTTCACTTTTTAAGACCCTGTCAAATTTTCTCAAAGTAACTGCTTCATTTTACATTCCCACCAAGAATACATGTTTTTCTACATTCTCACCAACACTTATGTTCTATTATTTTTATAAGCAAAAAAACATTTTTAAGACATTGAGAACTCATATTCATCATTTTTTGCCAAAATGAACTTTCTATATGTGAACTCCACTGTCTTTTAAACATGTACCCACTCCAAGACATAAATCAAGGCTTAATAAAATAGAAAACTAAACAAATCACAATAAGTAATAAGCTATACACATGACTGCAATATACAACTGCTCTTACATAAAATTCTACTTCATATACCTAATACTACTTAGAAAAGGCATACATACCTAATTTTAGTTCAATTGCTGTGTTGGTATTACATTTGTACTCGGCCAGTTTCTTCTCAACTGCACTCTTGTATTCAACCAAAAATTTCTCCATAGCACCAAATCCTAAGAAAAATGGTTTTAAAAATACTAGTTGGAAGTGATTTAATTAATCAAATTTACAAATAGGGTTCTTGTTAGAAGTGGAATAAAGGTAAGACTTAAAATATGCTAATAGACCACCGATCTCCATATACTCCTACCTAAGTGTACTGAATATGACTGTCTCATTGTAAAACAGAAAAAAAAAAAATCACTTTTGAGATAGAGGCCTGTGAACTAGACTTGCTTAACATAAGTGAGTAAACCTGATAATTAACATGATATACTAATATTTCTGAATGTTTAATATTAATATAAAATGCCTCCCAGGATTTATACCTAAGTAGCCTTTTAAAAAAGAAACATAAAAAGGATGCTATTGCTCCACTAAGAATCAAGGTGGATATGCCTTTCCTGAACATTCATACAGATGGAAGAATATGGTCTTTTGGGGGCTGGGGGGGCCTTTCTGGTTTTTCACTTTAAAATGTTTCTGAGGTTCATCTATATCATAGCATGTATCAGACCTTCATTCCTTTTTAATGCCAAGTAGTATTCCATCACATGGATATGTCGCATTTTGTTTAACCAGCTAGCTGATAACTGCGTTATTTCCTTTGGCTACTGTGAACATTCATGTACAAGTTTTTTCACGGACAAACATTTTCATTTCTCTTGGGTAGATATCTAGGAATTGAACTGTTCAGTCATATAGCAAATAAATGCTTCACTTTTTAAGACCCTGTCAAATTTTCTCAAAGTAACTGCTTCATTTTACATTCCCACCAAGAATACATGTTTTTCTACATTCTCACCAACACTTATGTTCTATTATTTTTATAAGCAAAAAAACATTTTTAAGACATTGAGAACTCATATTCATCATTTTTTGCCAAAATGAACTTTCTATATGTGAACTCCACTGTCTTTTAAACATGTACCCACTCCAAGACATAAATCAAGGCTTAATAAAATAGAAAACTAAACAAATCACAATAAGTAATAAGCTATACACATGACTGCAATATACAACTGCTCTTACATAAAATTCTACTTCATATACCTAATACTACTTAGAAAAGGCATACATACCTAATTTTAGTTCAATTGCTGTGTTGGTATTACATTTGTACTCGGCCAGTTTCTTCTCAACTGCACTCTTGTATTCAACCAAAAATTTCTCCATAGCACCAAATCCTAAGAAAAATGGTTTTAAAAATACTAGTTGGAAGTGATTTAATTAATCAAATTTACAAATAGGGTTCTTGTTAGAAGTGGAATAAAGGTAAGACTTAAAATATGCTAATAGACCACCGATCTCCATATACTCCTACCTAAGTGTACTGAATATGACTGTCTCATTGTAAAACAGAAAAAAAAAAAATCACTTTTGAGATAGAGGCCTGTGAACTAGACTTGCTTAACATAAGTGAGTAAACCTGATAATTAACATGATATACTAATATTTCTGAATGTTTAATATTAATATAAAATGCCTCCCAGGATTTATACCTAAGTAGCCTTTTAAAAAAGAAACATAAAAAGGATGCTATTGCTCCACTAAGAATCAAGGTGAGAACATCCTTCAATAATCAGAAGGCAGCACTTTATTTCTAATACTGGAAAAATTATACCCATGGTAAATGCAGATCAATTATGTAAAAACCAACAACTAATAATGCACAGAAAGAGTATCTCAGGAAGGATACACAAATAACGAGGAAACACCGTTACTTCTAGTATAAAAGAGAAGGAATGGGGACAGGATTAAGGAAGAAAATTTTCATTCTATTAACAAACAATTTTTTTACCCATGTGCACAAAGTCATAGGCTATTGGAATAATTTACTCCAACATGGCTACACATCAAAATATATAATCATTAACAATGTAAGAACCCATTATCAAGAGAAATTTTCAAGATGACAATAAATCTCCTGACAAAATAATCATAAAAATTAGGAAAAACTCAGGGAAGAAAGTCATGAGTAGAAATGAAAAACAGGACATGGCATTAGCATCAGTAAGGAGGTAAATCACACATTCACAGAAAATGGGGGAACACCTCAATCAGTACAGATTAATGGTTTGGGGTCAGAATTGCTGGATTCAAGTTCAGGCTTCATCATTTGCTTACTACATCTGTGAACTAGAGCACATTACTTAGCTTTTCTGATCCTATCGGATAAAAATGGTCTAACAGAACCCACCTCAAACGTCATCTATAAAAATGATATAACAGAACCCACTTCAAGGCATTTATGTGTAACCTAAGCAACAACATACATTCGTTTAATCCTCACAATTCTATAGACCAATAGATACTTTATCAGTTCCCTTTCACAGTCAAAAGCTCAGGCTTAGAAAGAGGTTTGGTTGCTTAACGAGCATTTGATTACTACATGGTGGGACTGAGATTCCTATTTAGGTGTAATTCTTGTAACAGTATACCCTGTGCAATACACAGGTCCCCCTCTTTTATAGTATCAGTGTACCCCCAAATCCTACAGTCTCTGTATGGTAGAACAGCTCTCCCTTAAACATCTGTGTAACTCATGCTATATATATCCTGTCTATCCGGTACATCCATGAAAATCTACTCAGACTACGAGGAAGCACTGGGAAAAGATAAAAGAAAAAAAAAAAAAACTGTCCACTGTCCACTTCAAAAGATACGCAACTGGGGAAAAAAAAAAAAGCATATCCTCACACCAAAACAATCTTAATGCAGGTACAAAACAATGGCAATTATTACAGTTATTAGTTGTAAATTTAACAGGCTCAATAAAGAAGGACAGAATAGAATAAGCAGAGAAGACATTCCCTAAAAGAGAACTTTAGATGAAGGAAGAATGCTTCTCCCTCCTTCTCAAAGCCAAAATAAGATTCTAGGAATACTAAAGCGTGAAAGGTTAAGGAGACTATCACAGTCAGTCAAGATTCACACGAGACCCTGGCGCAGGGCAGCAAACGCGCTCGCTCACAAGTTGTAGCAGAAGGTGGAGGGAGACCTGAAGAGGAGGGTCTGAGCATTAAAATCAGCTGGCGGGAACACACTCGGACTAGAGGCGGGGGCAGCAGTGCGCAAAGAGAACGAGAGGAGAAACGGGCGTCCAGAGATAATGGTAATCTTTGGGAAAATCAGAAATTGGCATTAGCATCAGTAAGGAGGTAAATCACACATTCACAGAAAATGGGGGAACACCTCAATCAGTACAGATTAATGGTTTGGGGTCAGAATTGCTGGATTCAAGTTCAGGCTTCATCATTTGCTTACTACATCTGTGAACTAGAGCACATTACTTAGCTTTTCTGATCCTATCGGATAAAAATGGTCTAACAGAACCCACCTCAAACGTCATCTATAAAAATGATATAACAGAACCCACTTCAAGGCATTTATGTGTAACCTAAGCAACAACATACATTCGTTTAATCCTCACAATTCTATAGACCAATAGATACTTTATCAGTTCCCTTTCACAGTCAAAAGCTCAGGCTTAGAAAGAGGTTTGGTTGCTTAACGAGCATTTGATTACTACATGGTGGGACTGAGATTCCTATTTAGGTGTAATTCTTGTAACAGTATACCCTGTGCAATACACAGGTCACCCTCTTTTATAGTATCAGTGTACCCCCAAATCCTACAGTCTCTGTATGGTAGAACAGCTCTCCCTTAAACATCTGTGTAACTCATGCTATATATATCCTGTCTATCCGGTACATCCATGAAAATCTACTCAGACTACGAGGAAGCACTGGGAAAAGATAAAAGAAAAAAAAAAAAAACTGTCCACTGTCCACTTCAAAAGATACGCAACTGGGGAAAAAAAAAAAAGCATATCCTCACACCAAAACAATCTTAATGCAGGTACAAAACAATGGCAATTATTACAGTTATTAGTTGTAAATTTAACAGGCTCAATAAAGAAGGACAGAATAGAATAAGCAGAGAAGACATTCCCTAAAAGAGAACTTTAGATGAAGGAAGAATGCTTCTCCCTCCTTCTCAAAGCCAAAATAAGATTCTAGGAATACTAAAGCGTGAAAGGTTAAGGAGACTATCACAGTCAGTCAAGATTCACACGAGACCCTGGCGCAGGGCAGCAAACGCGCTCGCTCACAAGTTGTAGCAGAAGGTGGAGGGAGACCTGAAGAGGAGGGTCTGAGCATTAAAATCAGCTGGCGGGAACACACTCGGACTAGAGGCGGGGGCAGCAGTGCGCAAAGAGAACGAGAGGAGAAACGGGCGTCCAGGCACCTGGCACCTTACTAAACCAAATCTCCACGCTTTTTCCTGACCTCTTCGGCCCTCGCAGGAGCCAAGTTCCCGGCAGAAGGTGCAGAGCCCCGAGCAGTTGGGGGCGGGGGTGCGAGTCTCGGCCGACAGGGAGCTGGCTGAGAGTTCCACGCTTCCAGGCTGAGACAGGCCTTCTAGAACCCTGGCAAGAGCTCGCAAGTTCCAGCCGAGAACTGTCACCTCCGCCTTAGCGTTTTTTCCCAAACCTGCCCACCCCCTCCCCTTGGTAAACTTTTCCCGGGAACTTACCCGCCATTTCCGAGCTGCGAGCACCCGCGGCTGAGGAAGGACGAATCAACCCGCGCGCTCCCAGGCCGGAAATGAGCGCACTGGATGACGCCTTTCCCCCGCCCACCTCTGGTCGGTGCTGGCCAAAGAGAGGAGGAGGTTCGAGGCGCGGAAGCGTCTTGAGAGGCAGGGGCTAACATGGAAGGGAGGGCTCGAACGGCTTCCTATCCACAGCAGGCACAGTCAGCCACTTTGCAGGCTTGAATTGCAGGAGGAGGCCGCAAAGGGATATTTTCTGTTAAGACGCTCGCTGCCTCAAGGAGAGGTTTTTTCGGCTTGGCTTGAATAACATGCATACCTTATGGCAGGTTTCTATTCCCTTTCAGGGATGTTTGGGAGACTGGTAGAAAAAATTTTCCCTTGACCTGAACAGTGGATCCATACACCCCAGCCATGTCGGTAAAATACAGGGATTGAGTTCTGGTTTCCGGAGAAATGTTCCCTTATTTTGTTTAACAGGCTCAATAAAGAAGGACAGAATAGAATAAGCAGAGAAGACATTCCCTAAAAGAGAACTTTAGATGAAGGAAGAATGCTTCTCCCTCCTTCTCAAAGCCAAAATAAGATTCTAGGAATACTAAAGCGTGAAAGGTTAAGGAGACTATCACAGTCAGTCAAGATTCACACGAGACCCTGGCGCAGGGCAGCAAACGCGCTCGCTCACAAGTTGTAGCAGAAGGTGGAGGGAGACCTGAAGAGGAGGGTCTGAGCATTAAAATCAGCTGGCGGGAACACACTCGGACTAGAGGCGGGGGCAGCAGTGCGCAAAGAGAACGAGAGGAGAAACGGGCGTCCAGGCACCTGGCACCTTACTAAACCAAATCTCCACGCTTTTTCCTGACCTCTTCGGCCCTCGCAGGAGCCAAGTTCCCGGCAGAAGGTGCAGAGCCCCGAGCAGTTGGGGGCGGGGGTGCGAGTCTCGGCCGACAGGGAGCTGGCTGAGAGTTCCACGCTTCCAGGCTGAGACAGGCCTTCTAGAACCCTGGCAAGAGCTCGCAAGTTCCAGCCGAGAACTGTCACCTCCGCCTTAGCGTTTTTTCCCAAACCTGCCCACCCCCTCCCCTTGGTAAACTTTTCCCGGGAACTTACCCGCCATTTCCGAGCTGCGAGCACCCGCGGCTGAGGAAGGACGAATCAACCCGCGCGCTCCCAGGCCGGAAATGAGCGCACTGGATGACGCCTTTCCCCCGCCCACCTCTGGTCGGTGCTGGCCAAAGAGAGGAGGAGGTTCGAGGCGCGGAAGCGTCTTGAGAGGCGGGACTAACATAGAAGGGAGGGCTCGAACGGTTGCCTAGCCACAGCAGGCACAGTCAGCCACTTTGCAGGCTTGAATTGCAGGAGGAGGCCGCAAAGGGATATTTTCTGTTAAGACGCTCGCTGCCTCAAGGAGAGGTTTTTTCGGCTTGGCTTGAATAACATGCATACCTTATGGCAGGTTTCTATTCCCTTTCAGGGATGTTTGGGAGACTGGTAGAAAAAATTTTCCCTTGACCTGAACAGTGGATCCATACACCCCAGCCATGTCGGTAAAATACAGGGATTGAGTTCTGGTTTCCGGAGAAATGTTCCCTTATTTTGTTTCTATTTTTTGCAATAAGTACTTGTTTTTAACATCGTTTTTTTTTCTCTCTCGTTTTTTAACAGTATGTATACCGTGTGATACTTAGGTAATCTGTTTTCACTTTGTTTATTAGGCAACAGTTTGCTGCTGCTGCTGCTGCTGCTTAGTCGCTTCAGTCGTGTCCAACCTCTGTGGGACCCTATGTAGCCTACTAGGCTCGGAATTTTCCAGGCAAAAGTACTGGAGTGGATTGCCATGCCCTCCTCCAGGGAATCTTACCAACCCAGGGATTGAATCCAGGTCTCTTGCATTGCAGGTAGATTCTTTACCACTGAGTCACCTGGTAAGCCCCTGTTTAGGTATTCGTAAGTGCTCCTACATGTCTGTATGCTAAAATGTCTTGTATCAACAAATGTTGGTTAATAGGTATTACCATGATGATTACTAGAGCAAAAATGGACCTTTGTGATGACAATCTGGAACTAATGTTCTTCCTTCTTTTAAAGCTAAGGACACTAAAGCCAGAAAAGAGAAATTACTCAATTCACACTCAGTGTACAGCCTACACAAAAAACCCAGATCTCTAAATTCTCAGCTCAGTATCTGACTATATGTCCTCTTGAAGATAAAGGTCAGAAAATGTACTGAGCTATATGTCCTCTTGAAGATAAAGGTCAGAAAATGTACTGAGAATGCTCAGATCCCTTTTCTTTAAGCCTTAATGAAACACAAGAAATTATGATCATAATGTTAAGAAGGCAACTAAAATCATTGTCACTAATGACATTATGGATCAAAAATGGATAACAATCTTTTTTATATAATAATTTTTTCAAAATTGCAAGATTCATCGTTTCTTTCCAAAACCATCTTGTAGATTGGTCAATAACTGATCCTTAAAATAAGAAATCAAGAGGGATTTGTCTTAACCGCAGCAAATCTGAAACAGGTTTTATGACTTCATGTGACTTTATGATTAGGTGTGGGCTTCTGCCAGTGCAGGAGACATAAGAGACATGAGTTCAATCCCTGGGTTGGGAACATCCCCTGGAGGAGCCTGTGGCAACCCACTCCAGTATTCTTGCCTGGAGAATCCCGTGGAGAGAGGAACCTGGAGGGCTAGGATCCATAAGGTCACAAATAGCCAGATATGACTGAAACGACTTAGCATGCACACATGGTTAGTTGTAGGGAAGAAATATGATGAAACATTTATGGTAATATGCATAAGAAATAAGTGAATATGAATGATATGATTAAACCTATATATTTTATGACTAACATTTAGTATTATGATCTGCTTGCAAAATTGAGGTCATAGTTTTAAATGTCCTTGTTTTAGAATTGTTCGCACATATTTATTTAAAATGTCATGGGACTTCCCTGGCTGTTCAATGGTTAAGAACCAGGGGGGCATGGGTTGGATCCTTGATCCAGGAACTAGGATCCTGTAGGCCTGCACAGTGTGGCCAAAAATAAATTAAAATAAAATGGAAAAAATGTTACAAATCATGTTTAGTTAGTTTACCTAAATGAATGATTTCTTTCAGAAAGGTAATAGTGAAATTACCAAAAAGTAAAAAATATTTCAGTAGGGTTTTCCCCTTTAAATTTATATTTTACCTTATTCTGTTAGAGATTTAGGACGTGAATGTTGGCACCATAGAATAAAATTGCTACAAAAGGAGTCTATTATCCTGAGGTATATGGAGAAGGCTGCATTGTGGTATGAAAATCTACTCCATGGTAAACCTTGTCTCAAGTATTAAGTGGAGATAATAATACCTTCCCAGTCATTAAATTGAGCTGTTGTAAAAAAACAAATGAAACAATATTTAGGAAAGAGGTTTGTAAACTATAAAAATTCTATATTAATATGAGGTGGTATTAGTATAACATTCATTCTAGAATAGAAAACCATATGTTTGGTTACATGTTGAAGTGCATATGGACTAGTCAATTTTGCCATCCGGTCCTGAAACCTCTGGAAGAGATTTTTTTTTAAAATGGTTTTAAAAAGATTTTTATCAGAAAGTAGAGGGAGGAAATTTGAGATCCAAAAGAAAATGCAGGCACTTGATGTGTCTTTATTTCAAAATATATGCTTCTCTAAAACAAATAACAATAGCTAATTAACTCATTGTTTAACACATAGTGCAAATGGTGGGGGTGTGAGTGCCAGTTCCCAGAACAATTATCTAAGATCCCCTCCCCAGCTAGATGATGTTCATGTGAGATAAAAGAAAAAATGAAAATAATCTAGCTCTTATTGAAAACTAATGTTAGACGAATAACTTAAGGTGCACTGTACCAACAGTGTACACTTTCCATTTTCATTTCTCATACGTCTATGGGTGTGTCGACTAGTACTTTTTGAGAGGCAATTTCAATTTAACAAATTTAACACATTTCAATTTGTATCTTTGAGATAGCAGTTCCACTTAAAAGCATTTGTCCTACAAAACTATTTGCACAAGAATGCAAAGATAAATGATCAAAGATATTAATTTTACTGGCACATTGGAAATAATCTAAACATTCATCAAAAGGGGCTGGCTAATGTGTACTGACTTGAGGAAATATCTACTATGTAATTGGTTAAAATAAGTTACACAACTTTATAATGCAATTTTACTTGTATAGAAGTGTGTTTTATTATCAACAAAATATCTAGAAGCATAGCCAACTAGTTTAAAGTGGCTGTTTCTAGGAGACAGAATTTGGAGATGGGGATTAATCAGGGATTTAAAACAAATACTGTCTGCTTTAGTGCAGATATATTGATTTCTTTTATAATTAGAAACATCAATCTTTGGGGAGTTTTTAGACATAGTGCTAAGTCTTTACAGTCCTCTTTACACCGTATAAATTATGATACCCAAAATCAAAGAAAAGCAGCTTAATTGGTACAAAGAACAATTAGTTGAAAATTAGTACTTCTAGTTTTGCATTCTGTCATTATTTACCAGCAAAGACCGGTCAGAAAGAGGGACGAGGACTACAATTGCTTATTCTTGTTTACAAAATGACCAGGCAAGGATGCCCAGTTTACTTTTTGAAACTGTAGTTTGTAAAAACGGCTTTAATTATGTATGTATACTTTAGGTGAATAATACAATAATGCCTATGCTTTCACACTTTATAATTAAAATAATATTAAATTATTTTTTCAGTTTTAGTCAATAGAAAAATAATCATTGTTCCTCTGTTTTAAACTTTTTTTGCTGTGGCTTTGTGTTTTTCCTTAAGATAGAAGAGTTTCAGGATAGGAGGAGGGTGAAGAAAACTATCAAAGGCACTTAAATATTAAATAAATAAGACTAAAAAGTGGTGAATATTATGACTAGTAATATTCATTTTAAACTGATACATTGTTTCAATCACTGTGTCTTTTTTCGTTGTGGTAAAAATTACACGACATAAAATTGACAGTCTTAATCATTGTTAAGTGTACAGTTCAGTAGCACTAAGTAAAATTACATTGTTATGAAGGCTGTCATTCTAGTGGATTGGTTATCAGCCACTTCTTTTGTAATGTGTTTACCATATCACTCTGCAAAACAATACTCTTACCATCCTATGATCTGAACTCACAAAGTGAAGAGCTTTTATACCAGCTATATAATACTTTTAAGTGCTTATTTTATTCATAAACCTGTTTATTAAAAGAATTATAAAATAAAACAACTTTATAGCTTCAATACTTTGGCCACGTGATACAAAGAGATAACTCATTGGAAAAGACTCTGATGTTGGGAAAAATAGAAGGCAAAAGGAGAAGGGGAGGACAGAGGACGAAATGGTTGGATGGTATCACTCGTCAGTGGACATGAGCTTGAGCAACTGGGAGATGGTGAAGGACAGGGAAGCCTGGCGTGCTGCAGATATATTGATTTCTTTTATAATTAGCATCATTTTGGGAGTTTTAGACATAGTGCTAAGTCTTTACAGTCCTCTTTACACCGTATAAATTATGATACCCAAAATCAAAGAAAAGCAGCTTAATTGGTACAAAGAACAATTAGTTGAAAATTAGTACTTCTAGTTTTGCATTCTGTCATTATTTACCAGCAAAGACCGGTCAGAAAGAGGGACGAGGACTACAATTGCTTATTCTTGTTTACAAAATGACCAGGCAAGGATGCCCAGTTTACTTTTTGAAACTGTAGTTTGTAAAAACGGCTTTAATTATGTATGTATACTTTAGGTGAATAATACAATAATGCCTATGCTTTCACACTTTATAATTAAAATAATATTAAATTATTTTTTCAGTTTTAGTCAATAGAAAAATAATCATTGTTCCTCTGTTTTAAACTTTTTTTGCTGTGGCTTTGTGTTTTTCCTTAAGATAGAAGAGTTTCAGGATAGGAGGAGGGTGAAGAAAACTATCAAAGGCACTTAAATATTAAATAAATAAGACTAAAAAGTGGTGAATATTATGACTAGTAATATTCATTTTAAACTGATACATTGTTTCAATCACTGTGTCTTTTTTCGTTGTGGTAAAAATTACACGACATAAAATTGACAGTCTTAATCATTGTTAAGTGTACAGTTCAGTAGCACTAAGTAAAATTACATTGTTATGAAGGCTGTCATTCTAGTGGATTGGTTATCAGCCACTTCTTTTGTAATGTGTTTACCATATCACTCTGCAAAACAATACTCTTACCATCCTATGATCTGAACTCACAAAGTGAAGAGCTTTTATACCAGCTATATAATACTTTTAAGTGCTTATTTTATTCATAAACCTGTTTATTAAAAGAATTATAAAATAAAACAACTTTATAGCTTCAATACTTTGGCCACGTGATACAAAGAGATAACTCATTGGAAAAGACTCTGATGTTGGGAAAAATAGAAGGCAAAAGGAGAAGGGGAGGACAGAGGACGAAATGGTTGGATGGTATCACTGCGTCAGTGGACATGAGCTTGAGCAACTGGGAGATGGTGAAGGACAGGGAAGCCTGGCGTGCTGCAGTCCATGGGGTTGCAGAGTTGGACACAACTGAGCAACTGAACTGAACTGAACGGATGTAATAATGTTGAGTGTTTATTTAGTTCATAAACCAGTTCCTTGAAAGGATTATAAAATGAAACAGCTACTATAAAGCTGAGTTATAGTAGTGTTTCCCATAATTTTTTTTTTTACAAATCAGAATTTGAGGGATTATATCAATATATAGTTGTTAAACTAAAGCAGCAAATGACAGTGCAAATTACTAAAATTAAAATAATTCCTTCTGAAAATGTTGCTAGACAGAATTCAGAATTTAATGAGCTAAGAAGAAGAAACTGTCATGCTAACTAGCACCATATAATACAAAGAGAACCTGCTTCATCAGGTATGAAGAGTGTGTTCATAGGATTTAGGATGCACTTAAACAGTAAAATGTTTACGTTTACATATCTTTATAAAAAAAATTTTTGTTGACTATGAGGCAGTTTATGTTGCTATAGATATGGCATTATTTTTTCCACCTTTTTAAAAATTATTTTTATTTTACCTTTTGCTTTTACAAAGTTTTATTGTTTACAGATATGGATAATCCCAGATTAGCTGTAGGTTTTTCTAATATGGTTTAAGAGCAATTAATGTACTTTGAATAATATAGAATCAGGAATTCTAGAGCAAAGTGATTTTAGATATCAGGTAATCTAGTAATTTTTAAATTTGGTATGCGTAAGCATAAAACTTTGCTCATATCTTCTAATTCCTATATTAAATTATTTGCATTGTTATGAAGGCTGTCATTCTAGTGGATTGGTTATCAGCCACTTCTTTTGTAATGTGTTTACCATATCACTCTGCAAAACAATACTCTTACCATCCTATGATCTGAACTCACAAAGTGAAGAGCTTTTATACCAGCTATATAATACTTTTAAGTGCTTATTTTATTCATAAACCTGTTTATTAAAAGAATTATAAAATAAAACAACTTTATAGCTTCAATACTTTGGCCACGTGATACAAAGAGATAACTCATTGGAAAAGACTCTGATGTTGGGAAAAATAGAAGGCAAAAGGAGAAGGGGAGGACAGAGGACGAAATGGTTGGATGGTATCACTGCGTCAGTGGACATGAGCTTGAGCAACTGGGAGATGGTGAAGGACAGGGAAGCCTGGCGTGCTGCAGTCCATGGGGTTGCAGAGTTGGACACAACTGAGCAACTGAACTGAACTGAACGGATGTAATAATGTTGAGTGTTTATTTAGTTCATAAACCAGTTCCTTGAAAGGATTATAAAATGAAACAGCTACTATAAAGCTGAGTTATAGTAGTGTTTCCCATAATTTTTTTTTTTACAAATCAGAATTTGAGGGATTATATCAATATATAGTTGTTAAACTAAAGCAGCAAATGACAGTGCAAATTACTAAAATTAAAATAATTCCTTCTGAAAATGTTGCTAGACAGAATTCAGAATTTAATGAGCTAAGAAGAAGAAACTGTCATGCTAACTAGCACCATATAATACAAAGAGAACCTGCTTCATCAGGTATGAAGAGTGTGTTCATAGGATTTAGGATGCACTTAAACAGTAAAATGTTTACGTTTACATATCTTTATAAAAAAAATTTTTGTTGACTATGAGGCAGTTTATGTTGCTATAGATATGGCATTATTTTTTCCACCTTTTTAAAAATTATTTTTATTTTACCTTTTGCTTTTACAAAGTTTTATTGTTTACAGATATGGATAATCCCAGATTAGCTGTAGGTTTTTTTCTAATATGGTTTAAGAGCAATTAATGTACTTTGAATAATATAGAATCAGGAATTCTAGAGCAAAGTGATTTTAGATATCAGGTAATCTAGTAATTTTTTTAAATTTGGTATGCGTAAGCATAAAAACTTTTGCTCATATCTTCTAATTCCTATATTAAATATTGCTAGTATTAACTTTTAATTTTTTAGACAAAAGAGAGTATGAATACTCATTTTTAATATTTTCTACCCCACTTGATCACCTGTGCACCCCTGAAGATCCCTTGAAAAACCCTTTTCTTGAGGTTTGTTAGCAAGTAACTAAAGAAGCTGATACTGTGCCCTAACTCTCTCAGTCTGATCCAACATTTTCCCATTTTTTTCTTTTCTTTCTGGCTGTACAAAAGGCTATTTCCTTCATGAAATAATTTGCCTTGGAGAGAAAGTCATTGTCTAGCATATGATTGATATCTAGTAGCTATTTGTTAAATGACTGTGTAGTAACACCATAAAGAACACAATTAGTCCCCAGAACATCTCAGCTTCCACTTTTGTTCAAGCATTCCATGGTTCCTGGTATTAGAAACAACTGTTTCCTTGTTTTAAAACATCCATGAGCATGTGATTAGAATCAAAGAGACTAAAAAGTACCTTATCATTGTTTGGGGTGTTTTTTATATAATATATTTGTTCTTATTTATTTATTTGGCTGTGCTCAGTCTTAGCTGTGACACATTGCATTTTCAATTTTCGTTGAGGCATGCAGGATCTTTAGTCGGGTCATGCGAACTCTTTAGTTGTGGCATGTGGGATATAATTCCCTGACCAGGGATGGAACTGAGGCCCCTTGCATTGGGAGTTCAAAGTCTTAGCCACTGGACAACCAGGGAAGTCCCTACTTTATCCATGTTTTTTTTTTTTTTAAAGATTTATTTATTTATTTATTTTGGGTGGGGCTCGGGTTGGGGAGGGTGGGGAGTGGGCGGGCCACTTCTATTGGTCTTTCATTTCTCTGTTTTCATCCATCTTTGTTCTTTGGCTCCTGCGGGCCTCCCATCGTGGTGGCGTCTGTTGTCGCAGAGCACCGGCTCTGGGCACATGCGCTCCAGAGCTCCGGCTCGGTGATTGGACACATCTGTCCAGCCGCTCCGCGGCACGTGGGATTTTCCCAGGCCAGGGCTCGAACCGGCTCCCCTTGCACTGCAAGGCGGTGTCCTTACCCACTGAGGAAGCCCAGAACAAATTCTTTTAACTAACATTAACTAAAGATTTTTATTCAAACAAACTGTTGTATTGAATATGTTAGCATTTAAGTTTGCCTATATGCTCTCTTCTTAGGCCCACTCTCATATTTGTCTCCTTCCCCTTCTCTGTCTGGTCCTTAAGGACTATTCTTATATAAGTGAAATTACCTATTTACTATAATACTGTGTTATATTCTCCATTTATGAAATCTTATCTAAAAATTTGAATGTTAATTAAAAAAATGTAATATTCTCTATTAAGAACAAATATTTGGAGAAATGAAAACTTCCATTTTAAAAAAGTCATAAGGGGGGGCTTCCCTGGTGGTCCAGTGGGTAAGGACACCGCCTTGCAGTGCAAGGGGCGCCGGTTCGATCCCTGGCCTGGGAAGATCCCACGTGCCGCGGAGCAGCTGGACCGATGTGTCCAATCACCGAGCCGGAGCTCTGGAGCGCATGCGCCCAGAGCCGGTGCTCTGTGACAACAGAGGCCACTGCAATGGGAGGCCCACATGGGCCAAAGAACAAAGATGGATGAAAAATAAATAAATGAAAGACCAAGAGAAGTGGCCCGCCTGCCCCCTCCATCCCCAGCCTGTCCCTCCCCCCAAAAATAATAATAATAAAAAAGTCATAAGGGAGACTTCCCTGGCAGTTCACTGGGTAAAACTTCATGCTCACAATACAGAAGGCCGAGGTTTGATCCCTGGTCAAGAACTAGATCCCACATGCTGCAACTAAGACCCAGCACAGTCAAATAAATAAATATAAATAAGTATTTTTTTAAATGATAGGAATAATCTCAAGGGATTTCTAAAACGTTTTAAAATATTAACAAATAATTATAACCTCTTATGTAAGTGTCGTTAGACCAAGATCACAAGAAAAACCAAGATGAAATTTTCTTTATCAAAAGATTGTGGCAGCACATTTACATTGTCCTTGGCTGCACAGAAGCCCTGTTGAGCTAGTCTGTTTTTCCCTTTGGTAAAAATCTTTGCTATTTTTTTCTTGTCAAGTGAACTTTCAAGTTATTTTATTCTCAGACTTTGAACTCCATGTTGTTCTTTTGAGCAAAATGCACAGGACTGCATCAGAGAGATGACAAATGTCCAATTCACTTAAATAGTCTCAGTATTATCTTAGGTTTTGCTTTGCTTTCTGTTAAATAAAATAAATTAGATAATCTGTTTTAATGCTAAATGACAATTTTATACACTATTAAGAGACTTAATCGTATATGAGCCCTTATATAAGTGCAAATGAAAACTGCATAGTTAGGGACTTCCCTGGTGGCTAAGACTCACCACACTCCCAATGCAGAGAGCCCAAGTTCCATCCTGGTCAGGGAACTAGATCCTGCATGCCACAACTAAGACTGGCTGTAGCCAAATAAATAAATAACAATAAATATTTAAAAACTCAAAACATGGATAACATGTTATCCATTTAAAAGGTAGATAAATACTTATATAAATCGTTATTGTGACAGAATAATAGTTGTACTTTGGAAGGTTATCTTTGGTGAGCCTTACTTTATTTCTATGCTATCTAGCTCATATGTATTTCTCATTGGGGTCATAAGAGTTGAGATTTTTAAAAAGATAACTGTAAACTTTTAATCTTTCACTAGGGTTGGGTTAAGAGGGGGTTAAGGCATCCCAAGGTATGATATCAATGTGCCACAGGAAATTCTTACCCTGCTCCAGTATCCTAAAATATTCCAAAGGAGGAAGACTTCATAAATTAGAGTCCTTGTCTAAATATTACCAATGATGTAATAGAAATTGGAGTGAGAGAGAGAATAGGTTATGGTAGATGATTTCACATCGGGTGGGCCTAAAGGAATCTTCACTAGAGGGCTCAAAGACATGTTTTGTAAAATATCTGCGCTATTAACAATTGTATGTATGGACTCCCTGCGAACTGGAATGATTGCAGATAATGGAAAAAGTCAAACATAATACTCACTTTTTAATGGAAAAGGGAGGAACAGGAAGATGACACTCTGTTTAGTCTTCTTTGAAATACTACGGTGTTAATCTTTGAACAACAACAACAACAACAATAAAAACCTGTAATTTATAAGTCCACAGAAGGTGGCCAAGTATCCATCATCTAACATGGGTGTGTGAAAAGCAATCTTGCTAAATAAACTTATTTTACTTCTAAAATACTGGCAAAAAAAAAAAAATATGTAAAATAGTGCAATGCAGGAGATGTGGGTTTAATCCCTAGGTCTGGAATATACCCTGGAGAAGGAAATGGCAATTTACTCTTGTCTGGGAAAACCCATGAACAGAGGGGACTGGCGAGCTACAGTTCATGGGGTTGCAAAGAGTTGTACAAGACAGAGAGAGTGAGAATGCACGAATGCATGTTCAATTAGGTATTGATCATTGCTGACCCTGTGCAAAATTTTGATTTAGAGGAAATTCAGTTATCTGCTCCTGGCTTTGTTTAAAATACTCGGATTACTCATAGAATTGTATCTGCTATATACGTCATTTTCAAGTTCTGATTAGTTCACTTAACATTATATCATAAACTGAATACCTCTCTTACGTGATCAAGTTGCTAAGAAATCTGAGCTTGGTATGCATGTAAACATAAAACATTTTTCCTCTAGTCACTGCTCCCACTGAACTATGTTGAATATCCTTTCCCTGTGGGCAGATTCCATAGTTTTCTGCTCTTTTAAGTTACTCAAAGGCTCGTTTAAAATATTGGTGTTTTTAAAAATTTTTAAATGTATTTATTTAAACTTCATAAATTAGCAGTTCCTTTGCTCCAGTATCCTAAAATATTCCAAAGGAGGAAGACTTCATAAATTAGAGTCCTTGTCTAAATATTACCAATGATGTAATAGAAATTGGAGTGAGAGAGAGAATAGGTTATGGTAGATGATTTCACATCGGGTGGGCCTAAAGGAATCTTCACTAGAGGGCTCAAAGACATGTTTTGTAAAATATCTGCGCTATTAACAATTGTATGTATGGACTCCCTGCGAACTGGAATGATTGCAGATAATGGAAAAAGTCAAACATAATACTCACTTTTTAATGGAAAAGGGAGGAACAGGAAGATGACACTCTGTTTAGTCTTCTTTGAAATACTACGGTGTTAATCTTTGAACAACAACAACAACAACAATAAAAACCTGTAATTTATAAGTCCACAGAAGGTGGCCAAGTATCCATCATCTAACATGGGTGTGTGAAAAGCAATCTTGCTAAATAAACTTATTTTACTTCTAAAATACTGGCAAAAAAAAAAAAATATGTAAAATAGTGCAATGCAGGAGATGTGGGTTTAATCCCTAGGTCTGGAATATACCCTGGAGAAGGAAATGGCAATTTACTCTTGTCTGGGAAAACCCATGAACAGAGGGGACTGGCGAGCTACAGTTCATGGGGTTGCAAAGAGTTGTACAAGACAGAGAGAGTGAGAATGCACGAATGCATGTTCAATTAGGTATTGATCATTGCTGACCCTGTGCAAAATTTTGATTTAGAGGAAATTCAGTTATCTGCTCCTGGCTTTGTTTAAAATACTCGGATTACTCATAGAATTGTATCTGCTATATACGTCATTTTCAAGTTCTGATTAGTTCACTTAACATTATATCATAAACTGAATACCTCTCTTACGTGATCAAGTTGCTAAGAAATCTGAGCTTGGTATGCATGTAAACATAAAACATTTTTCCTCTAGTCACTGCTCCCACTGAACTATGTTGAATATCCTTTCCCTGTGGGCAGATTCCATAGTTTTCTGCTCTTTTAAGTTACTCAAAGGCTCGTTTAAAATATTGGTGTTTTTTAAAAAAATTTTTTAAATGTATTTATTTATTTTGGGGAATGGGTGGGGAGGGGGGCGATGGGCGGGCCACTTCTGTTGGTCTTTCATTTGTCTATTTTCATCAGTCTTTGTTCTTTGGCTTTTGTGGGCCTCCTATCGCGGTGGCCTCTGTTGTCACAGAGCGCCGGCTCTGGGCGCATGTGCTCCAGAGCTCCAGCTCGGTAATTGGTCACATGGGTCCAGCCGCTCCGCGGCACGTGGGATCTTCCCAGGCCAGGGATCAAACTGGCGCCCCTTGCACTGCAAGGCGGTGTCCTTACCCACTGGACCACCAGGGAAGCCCAGTATTGGTGTTTTAAAACCCTCTGCAGTGCAGGCCAGACTTGCAGTCATAGGAGACGTGAAATGAGGAAGGGAATATAAGCAGATTTCACCTATTCTCCCTCATCAGGTCCATAAAGACTGGGCTGGAGAGATTGTCTAGTTCTAGGAATTTTTTCTTCTTTTTCTTCCAAGGCTATTCCTCTGGTATTGGGAGCTCGAAGTAGGAAGAGAGGAGAGACAAATCTTGCTCTCTTGCCTTGGCCATCTCTGCTTCTTCAGCTGACACTGACTGCTTTCATTGTTCTTAATGCGTCTCCCATAGCGCTTGTTAGTTCCTTTAGTGAGCAGAAAGGGGCCTCCAGATGATACCAGTGCGCTCACCTTGCTGTGTTATTTATTGGGTTTATTTATGTTTTCCATGACATCGTATGGAAAAAACCCAAAAGAACATTTGGGACTTTGTTAGTAGTCTTCCAGGGCATGAAATTTCGCGGCAAATTAGGTATTGATCATTGATTAAGTTTTCATTTTTTTTAATCGGATTACTCATAGAATTGTATCTGCTATATACGTCATTTTCAAGTTCTGATTAGTTCACTTAACATTATATCATAAACTGAATACCTCTCTTACGTGATCAAGTTGCTAAGAAATCTGAGCTTGGTATGCATGTAAACATAAAACATTTTCCTCTAGTCACTGCTCCCACTGAACTATGTTGAATATCCTTTCCCTGTGGGCAGATTCCATAGTTTTCTGCTCTTTTAAGTTACTCAAAGGCTCGTTTAAAATATTGGTGTTTTTTAAAAAAATTTTTTAAATGTATTTATTTATTTTGGGGAATGGGTGGGGAGGGGGGCGATGGGCGGGCCACTTCTGTTGGTCTTTCATTTGTCTATTTTCATCAGTCTTTGTTCTTTGGCTTTTGTGGGCCTCCTATCGCGGTGGCCTCTGTTGTCACAGAGCGCCGGCTCTGGGCGCATGTGCTCCAGAGCTCCAGCTCGGTAATTGGTCACATGGGTCCAGCCGCTCCGCGGCACGTGGGATCTTCCCAGGCCAGGGATCAAACTGGCGCCCCTTGCACTGCAAGGCGGTGTCCTTACCCACTGGACCACCAGGGAAGCCCAGTATTGGTGTTTTAAAACCCTCTGCAGTGCAGGCCAGACTTGCAGTCATAGGAGACGTGAAATGAGGAAGGGAATATAAGCAGATTTCACCTATTCTCCCTCATCAGGTCCATAAAGACTGGGCTGGAGAGATTGTCTAGTTCTAGGAATTTTTTCCTCTTTTTTCTTCCAAGGCTATTCCTCTGGTATTGGGAGCTCGAAGTAGGAAGAGAGGAGAGACAAATCTTGCTCTCTTGCCTTGGCCATCTCTGCTTCTTCAGCTGACACTGACTGCTTTCATTGTTCTTAATGCGTCTCCCATAGCGCTTGTTAGTTCCTTTAGTGAGCAGAAAGGGGCCTCCAGATGATACCAGTGCGCTCACCTTGCTGTGTTATTTATTGGGTTTATTTATGTTTTCCATGACATCGTATGGAAAAAACCCAAAAGAACATTTTGGCCAACCCAGTACTTTGTTAGTAGTCTTCCATTTTGGTGGAACACTGCAAAATCAATTTAACGCCAATATCTTCTGGTGTTACTTGACCTACAAGAAATTCATATATTATTTCTTGTGTGTAATCAATCTCCCCAATGCAATGGATACACACATTCCTAGCAGTGATCATATCATCACAGGATAATGAAATTTAAAATGTTAGCCAATGTCCGCGTTCTTCATATAAGGTGCCGGTGGGGTGGGGAGTGAGAATAATATCAGGTATAGTTGTTACTAATCCTTCCCTTCTGTAAGAAGCCCTAAGGCCAAAGATGATGATCGTAACTTTATTTTTCAACCCATTATTACACATCCCTTTATCCAACTAAGCACCTTGACCTTGTATTCTTTATCCAGTATAGTGCCTAAATATTCATTCCCAAATGATCTGAGTCCACTATGGACTTATATTTAGACTATCTTCACTGATTTGCCTAAGTTGGATTTCAGACAAAATCATTCATGTCCCATTGTATAGCAGCAACTGAATTTCCCTTTGATGATTGGGATTAACCATTTTCTCCTTTTAATTCTATAGCTCTAGGAGCCAAAAATAGCCAGGGAGATGCTTCAGTTTCCAATTCATCTAAACCCTCATGGAAGGGTTCCTCCTTTAGATATAGGGCCTCAAAACTCATGAGTCCAAGGTTGTTGGGAAGAAAAGCAACAATTTCTTCCATAAGTTACTTGGTGGTATAGTGAGACGGCCATTTTTACTTCCTTTATTTAGAACATGGATTAGTACTACAGGAGATACTCTTTTTATCTCCAATGTTCTGTTATAATGTGCCTTGGTATTGAAACTTTTTCATTCATTGTTTTGGATATACAAAGGGTACTTTGAAACTCAAAACTCATCTTTTGAATTTGGGAAATTCTCTTATTATTATTATTATTATTGGCTAATTTCTTCCCTATAATTTAAAATCTCTGTTTTCTCTGGAGCTCCTAGTAGTCAATTATTAGACGCCCTCATTTACCTCTCTGTTCTTAAATATTTTTCTCTCATTCTTGGTGTATTGCTCTACTTTCTGAGAGATTTTTACAGCAGTTTTACTACAATCCTTTCACTAACATTTTTATTACCACTTACTAGCTGTATATCATTGGGAAAGTTGTTTAATATCTCAGTCTGTTTCCTCATATTTGAAATGGAGATGTTAGCATGAGACAGCCACACATTCCAGTGTTTTTTTGAGGACAGAGTCATAAAAACTGCTTAGAATATTTTAACACACAGTAAGTACTCAATAACAAATATTAGTTAATATTAGCTATTCATCAGTCTTGTGAATCTGGTTAGTGTAAGTGATCTTTGGGCCTTTTAGAAGATAATTTCTAACCAGATCCTAACCTTGGTCTTTTTTGAGAAGACCAAACAGTTGGCCTTCGGCAGTCATTCCTCTCTATCTCATTATGTTCTTCAAATGCAGCAATTTTTGAAGTCCTTCTCCAGTTTGTCTGTCTCTGTATCCGTACTTTGTTGTTGTTTAGTTGCTGCGTCATGTCTGACTCTTGTGACCCCATGGACTGTAGCCCTCCCGGGCTCCTTTGTCCATGAGATTTCCCAGTCAGGATTACTGGGGTGGGTGGCCATTTTCTTCTCTAAGGTATCTTTCCCAATCCTGGAATCGGACCCATGTCTCCTGCATTGCAGACGGATTCTTTACTGCTGGGCCACCAGGGAAGCCCTGTATCTGTACTTACATGTCTTTATTTTGTAATGTAAAATTACATGTAACATCTTGTAGGAAACTCTTATTCTTCAGAAGAGAAATGATGGAGTGAAAATGATGAGTCACGAAGATGGTCTGCCCCAGAAGTGTGCATTTATCCTTTTATTAAGTGTCTTTATTTAGCACTGCTATGTGTCTAACCCTCTGATAATTGCTATAGACACAGATCTTTGATTTTATCTTCTTAATTACTTGTGTTGAGCATCTACTATACTTGAGAATCTATGTGAGTTCTCAACCTACAACAGCATTTTTAAAGTATGGGTCATGAAATCAATTCAGTATGTTGAAACTAGAATTAGAAAAAAAAAAATAAAAAAGAAATAGAATAGTACAGAATAGTAAACACCAGAGTATGTTGCAGGTAATGAAGTTCAGTGTTGCTGCATGAAATTTTTATTTCAGTGTGTCCTGGCACTGTGATTAAAAAGGGTATTTTTTACTATTTAGGTTTGGCTTGATCAACTTTGAAAGCCACCAGTGGAAAAAACAATAAACAAAGAGGTATTTATAACACAATGTGATAAACATTATGGTAAAAGGGGAGTTAAGGATTGTTTTCTAGAGGAAGGATTCTTGATCTGTATTTTAAAGGATAAGCAAATTGTAATAAATGTGGAGTAAAATATTTCCAGTAAATAGCATAAAAACTCAAAAATCATTGTGACTAAGGGGACAAGTGGGAAGGGGCCAGACCAGGGAGCTTCTCCTCTTCATCATCTGAGGAGTTTGGATTTTATATTGACATCTCTAGAGAGCCACTAAGGGATGGGGAAGTGACAAAATTTAGTAACCGTGTTGTATTGAACACTTGACAGCGCTGTGCAGAATGGGTTTGAGGATAGTGACAGGAGACTGAAAGTGGAGAACTGGAGACGTGGAGAGCAATTAGGAAGCATAATGAAGACCATTATAATCAAGAGAAGAGCTTTTTGGAAAAAACTGAAGGAGATGGAAAATACAGAAACTAGATAGCTATTCAGACATGGGGGAGAAGGAAGAGTCTGATACCCAGCTTTCTGGCTGGAACCACTCAAGCAAGGTAATGGTCTTTGCTTAGGAAATATTG
Organism: Tragulus kanchil; assembly: GCA_022376925.1. Taxonomy (NCBI): domain Eukaryota; kingdom Metazoa; phylum Chordata; class Mammalia; order Artiodactyla; family Tragulidae; genus Tragulus; species Tragulus kanchil. Next base: position 269,085,421 of record JAIOJX010000026.1, on the reverse strand, counting down.
GTAACAGGATTAATTACTAGTGGTAGTGACCAGGTAGCAATAATCAATAAACATTTAAGTAGTACCTATGTAATTAAAGTCAAGCATTGAGATAAGTGTTAGGGCCAAGGAGGAAGGATAGGGTAGTATGATATATACCTGGAAGAAACAGAGGAATCATGAATTCAAGAAGTGGCAAATTATGGTTTTCTGAATATCAGCCAGCTTGAATTATTTTTTTAAACCTGTATTGCGTAAATGTACCACAGTTAAGCATATGTTTTATTATGTTAATATTTATGTATTTATTGTATTATTTGGGTGTACCAGATCTTGGTTGTGGCACGTGGAATCATTTTGCAACATTTGAATTCTTAGTTGCAGCGTGTTCTGTGACCAGGGATTGAACCCAGCCCCCCTGCATTATGAACACAGTCCTAGTCACTAGACCACCAGGCAAATACATTGCTGATTAATGATTTTACCTACATTTTGTCTTCTTAATACATTATAAGATCTTTATGCATGCATGCATGCTAAGTTGCTTCAGTCATGTCGAACTCTGCAACCCTGTGGACTGTAGCCTCAGTCTTTCTTCCACACCATCAACACAAAACTAGTTCATATATAATGCTTTATTGAAGGGTTGGAGATGATTAAGAAAGTATAATGGCTATCTTATTCCCCATCCTCATCCTGAATTGTCTAGGTAAGTCCATCCATTCATCCATCCAGGCTAAGGGAAGAATAGGATGAGCAAACAAAGACTGTTTTCTGGGGCTTCTTACAAGCCATAAAAATGAGAGATGATACAGGAAAGAGCATGTAGATCTGACCGGTGTTGTATTGAACACTTGACAGCGCTGTGCAGAATGGGTTTGAGGATAGTGACAGGAGACTGAAAGTGGAGAACTGGAGACGTGGAGAGCAATTAGGAAGCATAATGAAGACCATTATAATCAAGAGAAGAGCTTTTTGGAAAAAACTGAAGGAGATGGAAAATACAGAAACTAGATAGCTATTCAGACATGGGGGAGAAGGAAGAGTCTGATACCCAGCTTTCTGGCTGGAACCACTCAAGCAAGGTAATGGTCTTTGCTTAGGAAATATTGGTAACAGGATTAATTACTAGTGGTAGTGACCAGGTAGCAATAATCAATAAACATTTAAGTAGTACCTATGTAATTAAAGTCAAGCATTGAGATAAGTGTTAGGGCCAAGGAGGAAGGATAGGGTAGTATGATATATACCTGGAAGAAACAGAGGAATCATGAATTCAAGAAGTGGCAAATTATGGTTTTCTGAATATCAGCCAGCTTGAATTATTTTTTTAAACCTGTATTGCGTAAATGTACCACAGTTAAGCATATGTTTTATTATGTTAATATTTATGTATTTATTGTATTATTTGGGTGTACCAGATCTTGGTTGTGGCACGTGGAATCATTTTGCAACATTTGAATTCTTAGTTGCAGCGTGTTCTGTGACCAGGGATTGAACCCAGCCCCCCTGCATTATGAACACAGTCCTAGTCACTAGACCACCAGGCAAATACATTGCTGATTAATGATTTTACCTACATTTTGTCTTCTTAATACATTATAAGATCTTTATGCATGCATGCATGCTAAGTTGCTTCAGTCATGTCGAACTCTGCAACCCTGTGGACTGTAGCCTCAGTCTTTCTTCCACACCATCAACACAAAACTAGTTCATATATAATGCTTTATTGAAGGGTTGGAGATGATTAAGAAAGTATAATGGCTATCTTATTCCCCATCCTCATCCTGAATTGTCTAGGTAAGTCCATCCATTCATCCATCCAGGCTAAGGGAAGAATAGGATGAGCAAACAAAGACTGTTTTCTGGGGCTTCTTACAAGCCATAAAAATGAGAGATGATACAGGAAAGAGCATGTAGATCTGTAACTCCATGATTTTTTTCCCATGCTGACCAGAGTCAAAGAAGCAGCAGCAGGTCAGTATTACCCAGAAGTTTCCTCAAAAAGTGCAGAATATAGTTAACCACCCCCCACCCCACCTTTTTGGGGTATTTTTGCTGCATCATGAAGCCTGCAGGATGACTCCCTGACCAGGGGATCAAACCCAGCCCTCTGCAGTGAAAGGGCCATATCCTAACCACCATGCCACCAGGCAACTTCCTAGTTAATCCTTTAATATATAAATGTATTCTTATCTGCTGTGGTGTTTTTAGAAGCACAGAGACCATATGGTGAAGACTACTTGTAACTATTTCATTTTCATGTAGTTTTTATTATATTATCATTACCTTGAAATGAAGTGAAGTCTTAAGCTATTCAGTCATGTCTGACTCTTTGGGACCCCATGGACTGTAGCCTGTCAGGTTTCTCTGTCTGTGGAATTCTCTAGGCAAGAATACTGAGTGGGTTGTCATTCCCTTCTCCAAGGTATCTTCTCGACGCAGAGACTGAATCTGTTTCTCCTGCGTTGGCAGACAAATTCTTTACTGTCTGAACCATCAAGGGGGTCATTACCTTTAGGTGATATACATCCTATTATCAGGGTCATGTAAAAATACATGTAAAATACAGAATACTACTTTTGAGACCTTTTAACAGTTCTTGGTCAAGTTCCTTCTGTGTTCCCATCTTCTGACCTCTTCCAATCAAAAGAATGCCAATCATTCCACAATTCTGCCCACTTTTCCTCCTTGATTTGTGTCTTTCCACAAGGTCTAACTTTATTCAAGGTCTAGCTCTTTCGTGATGTTTCTCCAGAGCTTTCTGACTTAAACTTCCAGATTATTTTTCTGATCAGAATGAGTTTATGCTGATCAAGATTACATTATTCTTATGTAGCAATTCTTCAGAAGGAGTTTCTTCCTGGGCATACCCTAGTTTCTATCTCCCTTGTCTTGAGATTTATGGTCCTCTCCCCCTTAATGAATTCTTTCTTTAGGGCTCCCACTACAAATCTGCCCTCCCCTTTTTGGAAACTTGCTACAAGCTAGGCTGAAGTCTCCTTCCCTCTACGGGAAATCCAAGGACACAGTGACCCATTGCAAGATATTTCCTACCAAAGTCTTGAGTTTCTCATCCTAGGTTTACACTCTAGGTCCATTTCAGCAGGAGAGTCCCAGGGCAAACTTCAGATTCTAAGTCTGGTACTTTCAAAGGTTTCTGTTAATATGTTATGCCAATATACCTTGACATTCTTCCTCTAGTTTTCCTGTGGGTAACCATTAGACCAAACAGACCCATAGATATGAACACACACAGCTCCCAAGTACATAGAATTACTGTGTAAATCCACAATAAGGAAACTATTTTTCCTTCAATGCAATATAGTTTTCAAAAGTTTTGCTGCCCATGCTAGAGATATATTATTTGTCAAGCAGTTGCAGTTTCTGTTCCTTTTCCCTACTCTCCAACAATACACAGAGGCATGCCAGTGTTTAAGAAACAATTTTCATTATAATTTTTAGCCAAATAACAGAATTACATAACTGGATAACGTCTTCAGTATCAAAAGACCCAGCACAATTTTCTCCAGCAGTTTACTATGAAAAAATTTTTAAAGTATACCAAAGTTGAAAGAATTTTTACAGTGAATTCCCAAATACCTCCCCTTACCCCAATTAGGTGTCACATTATCAATCGATTGATTCCATCTATCTAGCCATTCTTTGCCTAATTCCTTGATGGATTTCAAAGTAAATTTAATATACTAATATTCTTCTCCTGAAATACTTACATCATTCCACAATTCTGCCCACTTTTACTCCTTGATTTGTGTCTTTCCACAAGGTCTAACTTTATTCAAGGTCTAGCTCTTTCGTGATGTTTCTCCAGAGCTTTCTGACTTAAACTTCAGATTATTTTCTGATCAGAATGAGTTTATGCTGATCAAGATTACATTATTCTTATGTAGCAATTCTTCAGAAGGAGTTTCTTCCTGGGCATACCCTAGTTTCTATCTCCCTTGTCTTGAGATTTATGGTCCTCTCCCCCTTAATGAATTCTTTCTTTAGGGCTCCCACTACAAATCTGCCCTCCCCTTTTTGGAAACTTGCTACAAGCTAGGCTGAAGTCTCCTTCCCTCTACGGGAAATCCAAGGACACAGTGACCCATTGCAAGATATTTCCTACCAAAGTCTTGAGTTTCTCATCCTAGGTTTACACTCTAGGTCCATTTCAGCAGGAGAGTCCCAGGGCAAACTTCAGATTCTAAGTCTGGTACTTTCAAAGGTTTCTGTTAATATGTTATGCCAATATACCTTGACATTCTTCCTCTAGTTTTCCTGTGGGTAACCATTAGACCAAACAGACCCATAGATATGAACACACACAGCTCCCAAGTACATAGAATTACTGTGTAAATCCACAATAAGGAAACTATTTTTCCTTCAATGCAATATAGTTTTCAAAAGTTTTGCTGCCCATGCTAGAGATATATTATTTGTCAAGCAGTTGCAGTTTCTGTTCCTTTTCCCTACTCTCCAACAATACACAGAGGCATGCCAGTGTTTAAGAAACAATTTTCATTATAATTTTTAGCCAAATAACAGAATTACATAACTGGATAACGTCTTCAGTATCAAAAGACCCAGCACAATTTTCTCCAGCAGTTTACTATGAAAAAATTTTTAAAGTATACCAAAGTTGAAAGAATTTTTACAGTGAATTCCCAAATACCTCCCCTTACCCCAATTAGGTGTCACATTATCAATCGATTGATTCCATCTATCTAGCCATTCTTTGCCTAATTCCTTGATGGATTTCAAAGTAAATTTAATATACTAATATTCTTCTCCTGAAATACTTACATCATCACCTAGAGTTCAATATTTATTTATAGTTTCGTTTTGATTTGGTCTGGACTGCCCGGGAAGTCTCCAGATCTTTTGGTTTGTTTGAGGAAAAATTTACAATGAAATATATAAACCTTATGTGTACACTCCTTAAATTTTGGAAAATACATGTACGTGTGACCTAAACCCTTAGCAAGACATAGACTACTACTATCACTCTAGGTAGTTCACTCATGCCTCTTTCCAGTCAGTTCCTCTCCCTAAGCAACCATGGTTCTGAGTTTTTCCACCATAAATTAGTTTTGTTTCTTCTAGAACATTCCATAAATGTAATCAGATAGTAGTATGTGCTCTTTTGTACTATGTAAGGCTTCTTTCATTTACCATGATAGTTTTAAAAAATGGAAGATAATTGCTTTACAATATCATGTTGGTTTCTGCCACAACTCAATGTGAATCAGCTGTAAGTATATACATATGCTCTACCCTCTTAAGCCTCCCTCCCATTTCAGCGCCCCCATCCCACCCCTCTGGTCATCATAGAGCACCAGGCTGAGCTTCCTGTGCTGTACGGCAACTTCTCACAAACTATCTATTTTACACATAGCATGATACTTTTAAGATTCATCCATGTTATTGTGTTTGTTAGTAGTTTGCTCTATTTTATTGCTGAATAATACTCCATTCTGTGAATAGGTCATAGTTGGCTTATCCATTCTCCTTTTGATGAATGACTGGGCTGTTTCCAGTTTGGGGGTTTTATGAATAAAGTATCTGTGAACATTCTTGACCAAGTCTTTTTGAAAAGAAAAGGTCTTCAAAAAGACTTGGTCAAGAATGTTCACCATATTTTCATTTATCTTGGGTAAATCCTGAAAAGTAAAATTGCTGAGTCATAGTGTAGTCTATGTTTGTATGTTTAGTTTTATAAGAACCTGCTCGATCTTTTGCCAAAGTAATTATACCATTTACACTTCCACTACAGTGCATGGGGGTTTTGGTTGCTTCTCCTACTTGCCAGCATCTGATGTTTTCAGTCTTTTTAATTTTAGCCATTCTAGTGGGTGTGTAATGCTATCTTTTTACTGGGATTTAATTTGCATTTCTCTGATGACTAATGATGTAGTGCAGATTTTCATGTGCATATTGAGTACTTAAGTATTTTTTGTAAAGTGTTCATATCTTTTGCCCATTTTTAACCTAGGTTGTTTACTTATCATTAAGTTCTAGAAGTTCTTTATATCCTGGATATCAGTCCTTTGCTGATTATCTAATTTTTCTTTTAGATGTGGCTTGCCTATTTCTTTTCTGCCTTTTTCCCCTGTTAATTTTCTTCCCCTCAACCTACTTTATTTTATTTTTAGGACAGTTTTTGATATGTACACATGGCTATATATTTATTTATTAATTTATTTTTGGCTGTACTGGGTCTTTGTTGCTGCACTTGGATTTTTCTCTAATTGCAGAAAATGGTGGTTACTCTCCAGGTGTGGTGCATGGGTGCCTCGTTTTGGTGGCTTCTCTCGCTGCAGAGCACAGGTTCTAGGCACATGGGCTTCAGTAGTTGCCACTTGTTGGCTCTAGGGTAAATGGGCTTCAGAAGTTGCAGAACAGGTGCTCATTAACTGTGGCTTGCAGGCTTTAGAGCTCAGGCTCAGAAGTTGCAGAACACGGGCTTACTTGCTCCAAAGCATATGAAATCTTCCTGAGACAGGGATCGAACCAGTGTCCCCTGCATTGGCAGGCAAATTCTTGATTCACTGTGCCACCAGAAAAGTCCATCCTATTAATTTTCTTAATGCTGTTTCTTGATAAGTAGAAAATTTTAAGTTTAGTGAGATCTAATTTAGCAGTTTATTAATTTATGGTTATTGATTTTTATGTTCTGACTAAAACACCTTTACCTGCCTCTGGGTTATGAGATATTCTTTAATGTTTTCTACTAAGAGTTTTATGGCTCTAGTTTTTGCATTTAGGTCTATAATTCATCTCAAATTTATTTTAATATATATATATAGAGAGGTAGAGGTTGAAGTTTCTTAATTTTCCCACATGTGTATCTAGCTAGTTATGTGTCTTTTGTTGAAAAGACTACTTGCATCTGATGTTTTCAGTCTTTTTAATTTTAGCCATTCTAGTGGGTGTGTAATGCTATCTTTTTACTGGGATTTAATTTGCATTTCTCTGATGACTAATGATGTAGTGCAGATTTTCATGTGCATATTGAGTACTTAAGTATTTTTTGTAAAGTGTTCATATCTTTTGCCCATTTTTAACCTAGGTTGTTTACTTATCATTAAGTTCTAGAAGTTCTTTATATCCTGGATATCAGTCCTTTGCTGATTATCTAATTTTTCTTTTAGATGTGGCTTGCCTATTTCTTTTCTGCCTTTTTCCCCTGTTAATTTTCTTCCCCTCAACCTACTTTATTTTATTTTTAGGACAGTTTTTGATATGTACACATGGCTATATATTTATTTATTAATTTATTTTTGGCTGTACTGGGTCTTTGTTGCTGCACTTGGATTTTTCTCTAATTGCAGAAAATGGTGGTTACTCTCCAGGTGTGGTGCATGGGTGCCTCGTTTTGGTGGCTTCTCTCGCTGCAGAGCACAGGTTCTAGGCACATGGGCTTCAGTAGTTGCCACTTGTTGGCTCTAGGGTAAATGGGCTTCAGAAGTTGCAGAACAGGTGCTCATTAACTGTGGCTTGCAGGCTTTAGAGCTCAGGCTCAGAAGTTGCAGAACACGGGCTTACTTGCTCCAAAGCATATGAAATCTTCCTGAGACAGGGATCGAACCAGTGTCCCCTGCATTGGCAGGCAAATTCTTGATTCACTGTGCCACCAGAAAAGTCCATCCTATTAATTTTCTTAATGCTGTTTCTTGATAAGTAGAAAATTTTAAGTTTAGTGAGATCTAATTTAGCAGTTTATTAATTTATGGTTATTGATTTTTATGTTCTGACTAAAACACCTTTACCTGCCTCTGGGTTATGAGATATTCTTTAATGTTTTCTACTAAGAGTTTTATGGCTCTAGTTTTTGCATTTAGGTCTATAATTCATCTCAAATTTATTTTAATATATATATATAGAGAGGTAGAGGTTGAAGTTTCTTAATTTTCCCACATGTGTATCTAGCTAGTTATGTGTCTTTTGTTGAAAAGACTCCTTGTCCCATTGGATTGCTTTAGTATAGTATCTCCGTTAGAAATCAAATGACTGTAATTTTGTAACCATTTCTGAGCTCTCTGTTCTGTTCCATTGATCTATTTATCTGTCCTTTTTGCCAGCCTGTACCACACTGAATTGATTTCATTAGCTTTGTATTAAATCTTGAAGCCAGGTAGTGGAAGTCCCTCAACTTTGTTCTTTTTCAAGTTTGCTTTGGATATTCTGAGGCCTTTGCTTTTCTTCCAGCATAATTTTTAAAGTGCAATTATTTTCCTTACTTTGGATCAGGTCCAAAGCTTCCTTCCTTATTGACCTCTAAGTAGAAGGGAGGCAAAAACCAGATCCAAGTAAATCTCCAGGAGGTGGCGGGGGGAGAGGGGTGGGTGGCTGAGGGACCAGGCAGGATGTTTGTTCTTCCAGTTATATACTTTGATTGGAATGGGAATATGTGACAAACCACAGAGTTTTTATCCCATTATTACCTAGAGCTGCCTTGACTTTTGGCATATGAAAAAATTTTGGTATCATTCTTTCAGCTTTATTCTTTTCACACACACACACACACACACACACACACACATATAATTTTATTTATTTATTTATTTAGGGCTGTTCTGAGTGTTTGTTGCTGCACAAGGGCTTTTCTCTAGTTGCAGTTAGCAGGCTTCTCATTGCAGTGTCTTCTTTTCTTGCAAGCACAGGCTCTAGGGCACACAAGCTTCAGTAGTTGTTGCATGTGGGCTCAATAGTTGTGGCTCCTGGGCTTAGTTGCTCCACAGCATGTGGGATCTTCCTGGGTCAGGAATTGAACTTGAGTCTCCTGCATTGACAGGCAGATTCTTTACCACTGATCTACCAGCGAAGCCCTATTCATTGAAAAAAATTAGTAGTAACCGTTGCCACAGTAAAATACGCTCCATACTTTTGGAGTCATGCTATTTTCCTCATATTTCCTGTAGCTGCAACAGTGAGTTTAGCACCAAACAAGGCACTTAATAATTGTTTGTTAATTAAAATTTGTGTTATTCCAAATCACAATATCAGTGTTCAAAGAAGCACTAAAGCTGACCTAGTTCAACCCTCCGTCATAAGGTTTCCCACTAAATATCAGCTCATACCTGACTAACATAGTAACAGAGTACTCAGAGCCTTAAACATCTACAGTAGCTTATTCCATGAACTTCTTCCAAAATCCACTGGAGAAAAAAAAAAGCTGAGTGTCACTGCCTCCACGAGGGAATAAGGAAGACTGTAGTCCCAAACTAAGATCGCTGTTATCCCCACCACATAATTTATAGGCCTTAGAGTCAGGTGTGAGGAAGAACAGCTTAGGAAGATGCAATTACCAGAGTCCAGCTACTTCATCTGATTTCTGACATGCCACTCTTCCCTTTTCACCAAAATGAGAATTTATTTCAATTAGAGCAAATGTACCTACAGGGAAGATAATGCTCACACAGTATAGAGAAGTTCTAAAATGTGTCATTTATCTAGTATCTAACTGTAAGTGGCCTGGGTTGAAATAATCATTTCTGATTTATTGATTTCCAGGTCAGCCTTCTAACTGGAGTGTAATTTGCTCACACTTGGACGCTTAACTCTTTGTACTTCTCCTCAATCTACCCTCTGCCAATTCCCCATATAAACTCTTAGCAAGGAAAAAATTAAAACCGTAACTTATAAAGTTTGTAAGTTTTGCAATATATCAATATACTACAAAGAACCACTTTGTAATTCTAGATATAGGCCACAGTCTGGGTATGTGTGTGTGCTGTTTATCTCATTTTATATTTATTTTAAATATTTGTAAAAAGATTTCTTTGTTTATTGGCTGTGGTGGCTCTGTTGCTGTACTCGACTTTCTCTAGTTGCTGTGAGCAGGCCCCCCTCTTAGCTGCAGTGTGTGGGGCTCTGACTGTGGTGGCGTCTCGCTTGTGGAGCACAAGCTCTAGGCACAAGGGCTTCAGCAGTTGCAGCTCCTGGGCTCAGTAGTTGTGACTCACGGGCTCTAGAGCACATGCTCAGGAGTTGTGGCACACAGGGTTAGTTGCTCTGCAGCATGTGGGGACTTTCCAGACAAGGGATCCAACTGGTGTCCTTTGCATTGCAAGGCGGATTCTTAACCACCAGGCCACCAGTGAAGCCCCTATTTTAAGTATTTTAAGTGAGCATCATGATGTGAGGAGGGGATAAAATCCAGCTTCTTCCTCATCATGGTGTCATAGTGATGGCATATGTGCCTTTAGTCTAGGAAGAGCTCCACTCCTGGTTTAATTAGTCAGTGATACCCTAATGTTCTAATAAATGTTTGTACATCACCTTGATTTACTTCTTGAAAGATGACATTGATCATAGCTTCCCAGGCTGCGCAAGTGGTAAAGAATCCACCTGCCAATGAAGGAGGTGCAAGAGATTTGGGTTCAAGTCCTGGGTTGGGATGATCCTCTGGAGTGAGAAAATGACAACCCACTCCAATATTCTTGCCTGGAGAATTCGATGGACAGTGGAGCCTGGTGGTTTATGGTCCATGGGGCCGCAAAGAGTCAGACTTGACTGAGCATACACTCACTCTTGATGGCCTATGTGGGATTGCTCACCTCTCAAAATAATCAGAGGAAGCTAGAAAATAAACAGAAAGAACATGTTATTAAGGATAAAAGGAGGGCCAGGCGTTGTGGCAGAACAGACTCATTGGAAATTGCCTCTTGTTTTAATAACTACATTTTAGTTTATTAGGGCACTTGGCATTAGCATAATTGTAACTTTCACTCACAAAGTTAATACAATGTAAGCTGCCTGGGAATTGGAGACATATTTCTGTGGATCTGTCTAGTAAGCCCATACTTCATTTTTGCATCTGGGGATAATATTTTATGTGCAAATTCACAGGCAGATTTAAATTCCCAGTTCAGTCAAGTTACATGTTAAATATTTTATGAAACCAACTCTAAAAAGTGACTAGTAATGACAATACATTTGCAGCTAGTCTTTTAACCTTTAACTTTCAATTTTGCTTTCTGCAATTTTATTCATTTTGGACTCAGTTTTCACAAGTTTTCAACTTATAGTTGTTGTGCCACAGTTTTAAAATGCTTTCTTGTTTACAAATATCATTTGCAACCTAAAGAAAGAGTTAAAAGTGACTATATTGGCATTTCGTTTTTAAAAATTGTAAAAAGTTTAGGGCTTCCCTGGTGGTCCAGTAGGTAAGGACACCGCCTTGCAGTCCGCCGGTTCAACCCCAGGCCTGGGAAGATCCTGCGTGCTGCGGAGCAGCTAGACTGATATGTCCGACTACCAAGCTGGAGCTCTGGAGTGAGAGAGGCCACTGCAATGGAAGGCCCACACAGGCCAAAGAACAAACGTGGATGAAAAAAATAAATAAATGAATGACCAATAGAAGTGGCCCAAAAAAAAAAAAAAAGTTTAAAAAAATTGTAAAAAGTTTTGAGTGATTTCTACCTCTTTTTCCCAAATATACTGTGAATCTTATTTAACAGATTTATCTCTAGCTATCCCATTAGCTCATAAGTTTTCCCTCAACCGTGATCATCTACAATTGAGGCAAAAGTAAGTTTTAATTTGTTTTAATATCTACTAATACTATTAGCCAATCATTGTAACAGAAAGACAGATTGCAAAGTTTTTGAGGGCAGAAGTTCTGACTCATATGCTTTTTTGGCGGTGGGGGGGCTGGCGGGGAGGGAGGGGCGGGCAGGCCAGTTCTTTGGTCTTTCATTTATCTATTTTCATCCATCTTTGTTCTTTGGCCCATGTGGGCCTCCCATCACAGTGGCCTGTGTTGTCGCAGAGCTCTGGCTCGGTAATTGGACACATCTGTCCAGCCGCTCCGTGGCATGTGGGATCTTCCCAGGCCAGGGATCGAACAGGCGCCCCCTGCACTGCAAGGCGGTGTCCTTACCCACTGGACCACCAGGGAAGCCCTCATATACTTTTATATCCCTTTCAATAATTGGTTCATCCCATGGTACATGGGTTTAACACCTTTATACTTTTTATCATTTATTATATTTGGATAAATGGAAAATCTAGCAAAGTTCATCTTTATTTAGGGGCAGCTAAGCCCCTCCAACTTCTCTTTATTTAGGGTAGCTGGCAGCCTTAGTTTTAAGTTGTTATATCATTTTCACTGTGACTAGATTGGCATCAGTGAAACCTAAAACTTGCTTAAATATCATCTATTTTTTATTCAGGAAAATTTTTATTGTGATCTGGTGCTTAGTCCTATGAATTACTGTGGTGAGTTCTGCCTAGATACAGTGCTGTCCTCCTCTCTAGGAGTGGTCGGTCTCACCCTAAATTTCACTCCAAGAGTTTGGATTTGGTCAACAATAGTGTGTTCCAATAGAAAACGATTCCTTCATTTAAATAAATGCCTTCCTTTCCCTTAAGTCCTTTTATTCCAACTGAGGGACTTTGGCTGCAAACATACATCCTTCCCTTGAAAAGTAACATACAATAAATATCTTGAGATTCCTACTTAGAGAAACTTCATAAAATAAGAGAGCAGAGTATCAGGGACATAAGGTAGCTAGTAAAAGAAAATATGAATTCGTAAATCTTGGTCCATAGGGTCTCAAAGAGTTGGATACAAATGAAGTGGCTTAGTATGTATGCCCAATTACACTGTTGAAAAAACTTTGAACAGACTGGGGAAAGAGATGTGACAATGGCAGTTAAATTTACTGGAGCAGAAACGCTCACTTTAGGAGTCCTTTGCAGTATATTGTTCCTTATCAACAATTTCCATCTATCGCTGCACTTTCCTCATTTCTTTGGATTTGCATGTGTGTTGTGTGCTCAGTTGTGTCTGATCTTTGCAACCCCATGGACAGCCTGCCAGGCTCCTCTGACCATGGATTTTTCCAGGCAAGAATGCTGGAGAGGGTTGCCATTTCCTCCTTCAGGGGAATCTTCCTTTATCCAGGGATCATACCTACTGTGTCTCTTGCTTTGGCAGGCAGACTCTTTACCGGTAGCACCATGTGGGAAGCCCATTAACTTGGATACTTAACACAAATAAAACCATTAGTAAGACTTGAGAAAAGGGAAGTCTGCTGTGAGATTCACCACTGGGAATGGAAAAGAGGGTGGAGAAGGGATTATTGAGCTAAATGAGAGAAGATACATCTTGGAGTTAGACTTTTTTTTTTTTTAAACAGAGCATGCTTCCTTTGGGCTTCCCTGTTGGGTCAGATGGTAAAGAATCTGCCTGCAATGCAGGAGATCTGAGTTGGATTCCTGCATTGGGAAGGTTCCTAGAGAAGGCAATGGCTATCCACTTTCATATTCTTGCTTGGACAACTCTATGGACAGAGAAGTCTGGCAGGCTACAGTTCGTGGAGTTGCAAAGAGTCGGAAATGACTGAGCTACTAACACTTTGCTCTCATGCTTCCTTTAAAGATACAAACAAAAAATACACAGGATAGGGGTTAGGGGTTGCCGGGATGAACTGACCATCCATAAACTATAAGCAGGGACTATTGGAGTTGAAAATCTTCAAAGAGAGGAGGCAGCCCCGCCCTCCCCCGACTCTCTTCGGGCCACGGACCTCTGCGGACACAAAGCTTTCCTACCTGCGGACTCACGCACCAGTCCCTCCTCTGGCCACACCCAGATACTTAACCTCCACTCTCCGCTGCAACGTCCTTTTTAGCAAATCTTGGTCCATAGGGTCTCAAAGAGTTGGATACAAATGAAGTGGCTTAGTATGTATGCCCAATTACACTGTTGAAAAAACTTTGAACAGACTGGGGAAAGAGATGTGACAATGGCAGTTAAATTTACTGGAGCAGAAACGCTCACTTTAGGAGTCCTTTGCAGTATATTGTTCCTTATCAACAATTTCCATCTATCGCTGCACTTTCCTCATTTCTTTGGATTTGCATGTGTGTTGTGTGCTCAGTTGTGTCTGATCTTTGCAACCCCATGGACAGCCTGCCAGGCTCCTCTGACCATGGATTTTTCCAGGCAAGAATGCTGGAGAGGGTTGCCATTTCCTCCTTCAGGGGAATCTTCCTTTATCCAGGGATCATACCTACTGTGTCTCTTGCTTTGGCAGGCAGACTCTTTACCGGTAGCACCATGTGGGAAGCCCATTAACTTGGATACTTAACACAAATAAAACCATTAGTAAGACTTGAGAAAAGGGAAGTCTGCTGTGAGATTCACCACTGGGAATGGAAAAGAGGGTGGAGAAGGGATTATTGAGCTAAATGAGAGAAGATACATCTTGGAGTTAGACTTTTTTTTTTTTTAAACAGAGCATGCTTCCTTTGGGCTTCCCTGTTGGGTCAGATGGTAAAGAATCTGCCTGCAATGCAGGAGATCTGAGTTGGATTCCTGCATTGGGAAGGTTCCCTAGAGAAGGCAATGGCTATCCACTTTCATATTCTTGCTTGGACAACTCTATGGACAGAGAAGTCTGGCAGGCTACAGTTCGTGGAGTTGCAAAGAGTCGGAAATGACTGAGCTACTAACACTTTGCTCTCATGCTTCCTTTAAAGATACAAACAAAAAATACACAGGATAGGGGTTAGGGGTTGCCGGGATGAACTGACCATCCATAAACTATAAGCAGGGACTATTGGAGTTGAAAATCTTCAAAGAGAGGAGGCAGCCCCGCCCTCCCCCGACTCTCTTCGGGCCACGGACCTCTGCGGACACAAAGCTTTCCTACCTGCGGACTCACGCACCAGTCCCTCCTCTGGCCACACCCAGATACTTAACCTCCACTCTCCGCTGCAACGTCCTTTTTAGCCCTCTGGCCTCTTGGCCTCTGAGCCCACCTGGCCCCTCTCTTTCCCTTTCTTCCTGGATCCCTCGCCCTGACCCACCTCGCTCTCCTCCTGCTTGTCTCTCTCTCTCCCGGTCTTGCCCGTGTAGCCAGATCCCTCGTGGCGGCTCCTACTTAAGCCCTATATGAATAAACCTGATCCTCCTCTCAGGCGTCCCTTGGCTCCTAACCTAAGTCGAATATGAATAAATCTAATCCTCCCCACCATCCCTCGTCTTCTCTTTCTTTTATATTTGTCTTGCAACTATGTTATTAATCTTTGTATTTTTTATAAGCAGGACTGTATCAGGCATATAATAGATGTACAGGAAACGTTTGTTGAGTGACTCACTATTCGACTCCAGGTTGTCCTAAGGGCAAGACTGTTTAAAGACATTATTTTGGTTCAAAGTAGAGCCACTTATTTTTGGATGGCGTTTTTGTAGAGGGAAGTTGGGCCAGGATTCAGTGCCAGCTCTGTCAAATGGATTTTTCCCCCTAAGCATTTGTGTCCTACCTCTTGCAGAAAGGGATTTGGGTGATTGGAAAGGTGGAGTCTACCAATAAAGCGTTAAAAGCACAAGTATATTAAGTATATTCATCCCATGCCAATTTAAGGGCGTATTTCTCATGTAACGTTTACTTAGGTTTTCCCCAGAATGAATGATTCCTAGTCTGCTTTATTGTATTTCCCTCTCGTTGTCAACGATTCTATTAGTACTGTTGTTATTATTAATTCTTTGATCCTTCGAAATCTTGCTCAATCTAGGCCCCAAGTGTTCCTGTGAGTCTCAGGGGAAAACGACTTTGGCTGAAGTCGGCGCCCAAAGCCACACCCTCTAGGAGGCCTTAGGGGACCTGGGGCTTTCCTGGCGGCTACTCAGCTGCTGGCAGCCACGCGACGCGTCGGAATCCCACGGGCTGGCACTGCAGCCTCCGCCGTGGGAGGCTCGTCCCCGTCCTCCGCGCCGCGGGCCAGCTTCTTCTGGCCGGGACCCGGGCCCTTCAAGCCGCCCGGCCCGCCCCGGGCTCATTTGCATAGGGACGCGCGCGCCGCCGGCGAGCGGGAGGGCGGGCGCGGCCGGGGAGGCGGCGCGCGCGCGCCCTGACAGCTCGGCCCTGCTCGCTCACTCGCTCGTCCCCGGCTTCCGAGCACAGCATGGCGGTCAAGGTGACTCTAACTCTCTGCTGCTGCCTTTATTTCATGAGAGACATTCGGGGACCCTGCCTGCAGCCCCTCACCTCTTCCCATTTACTTTTTTGCCTGATTGTTAAATGGCGTGTCCTGGGGCTTCAGCGAGAGCTGCGCGGCGCTTGGACCGGAGGGAGAGGATGCCCGGCTGGGGGAGGGGAAGGAGGAGGGATTGTGAGTTGGTGGGGCTTGTGAGGACCACCGGTCGGTGAAGGAGTAGTGTCCTGCCCTATGTACATGGGCTTGTGAGCCAGCAGTTGGAGGGCATCAGAAAGGGAGTGGGAGGAAGTGGCATATATAGCCGGGGATACCCAAGGCATCTGTGTATTGCTGTGGGGGAGGGGGCGAGTAATTGAGGATTTGGGGGCCTCTGGAGCCAGGGGCGGTGGTTGGCATTTGAGCTGCAGGTGGCAGGATGTCTAGAGCATTTAGAAACGTTGTAACAGCTTTCATTATTTTAGGTTGGGTGGAGAAAGAGAGGCGTGGAGATAATTATATTCTGGGTTGCTTTCCACGGGAAGAAAGGCCAATAGGCCATGCGATTAATTCGGGTGTTTCAACTTTTCCTGTTGTTTCTACTCTTGCTGGACTCTTGATTTGAAGGTGGGTGGTTGCTCCCTGAGTTACTAGTGGATGTGGAGTGAAGTAAGGGTTTGATCCTCATGGCTTTCCCTTTCCGGCCCAGGGGAAATGTACTGACAGATTTGCTGTATCTTAGACTCTTCACACCTGTCTTTCCACCTTGTGGTCACAGAATCCAAATTGACAGTTGTTATCAGTATTAGTGCTTTTGGTTTGCTTTAAACTAAATGCACTTGTAAAAGATAAGAGCATTGATTGTTAACATCTGTGAACTCTAATCTGCAGCGATTACCTGATCTCTAGTGAAGTATTAACTGGCTTTTTTTTTTTTTTTTTCATTACAGGTGCAGACAACCAAGCGAGGTGATCCTCAGGAGTTAAGAAACATATTCCTACAGGTAAATGGCTTATGTGTTGTGCTTTTTCTTGGCAGGGTTGGGGTGGAGGGGAAGGTGTGAATCCACTACTTTTCAGGGCTTAGCTTTCAGAAATATTCTGTTAATATTTTCATGTATTCTTAAGAACATGACACTATTATATTATTTAATCTCTATATTATTTAATATAGGTTATAATTATCTTTTATTAAGATTTTATAAAAAGTTTTTCCTCAAATTATTGTTTTTTAAAAAATGACTTAAAGACATAAAAAATCACTAAGACAAATTTCCAGCTTTCCTTAAGCATTGTGACCAAAATAAAATTTCAAAACATATTCATACTCTTGTGCAGTTCATAAGTATGATGATTAAAATTCTTTGTTCCTTGAAAGTTAACTCTGTGCAGTTTGTTACAGAAATAAGAATATTAGCTATTCTTAGTTTGTATGTGTCTTTTCTTCCTTGGGTTTATTTATAATATATCCATGGGCTTTGGGAGTTGTGTTACAAAATGTTACTGTCTGTGATTCTTGTAAGAATATTCCTTCACTTCTGCTCAGTTTTTATGGTCAGTGACTTGGCTGAAGACTTTTGAAAACTGGCTTAGTTTTTTGCTTTGCTTTTCTTAAATTTCAAAAGTTCTACTTGCGGGAAATTGTGCTTGAGTACATATTAAGGGGGATAAGCTAAGGTGTTCTACCAAATATTGTGTTTTTCTCTGAATTCTTCTTTTGAGAACTTTCTATTCTGGACCCATCCTTGTGTAGAAACTTTGACCTTGGGCAGGTCCCTGCTGGGTGTTAGTTTCCCTCTGTAAAATGAGAGGTGATCTTCCAAGGTTCCTTCCAACTCCAAAAGTCTATGATTCTATATTAGGAACAGACTCTAACATATGCGCATCAGCCTGGTGCAGATGACATTTTTATCTGAGATAGGTGGATTACTTAAGGTATTGTTGGGGAGAAGGCTGCGTAGATGACCACGTAGTAAACATGAGGAACACGAGAACCTTAAATTTTATAAACTTTGATAAAGAAAAGCATCATTTCCAGAACAAAAGGAATTGTAATAGAAATGTTCTATTTGTGGTTTGAAACCCTGACTTCTCACAAATGTTCTTGAAAATAACCCAGAGTATGTCAATGTTAACCACACCACGTCCTCAGTTGTTTCATGAGAAATTTATGTGATACAGTTAATTTTCTTTTCTAAATGAAGTAGGTATGGGAGAAATCAGTTGAAATGCTACATGAGCTATGACCAGATGTCAGCAACACTGGGTTCAATTGCCAGTCCTGCCTCTATCTGGTAATTGCACCTGTGAGCTAATTATCTGCCCTTCCTGGGCTTCATCTTCTCATGTAGGACTCAATGGGCTATAAGGGAATGAGAAATGAAGTCCTTTTAGCTTAGAAAATCCTATGGAATAAATCTGCGATTCAGTATGGATTTGATTTTGGGAGGGAGGCGAAGATAGAAATACAAAGAGAGGGCTAGGGCTATGTTTAGCTTTTTGAAAACTTTCAAAATTTTTTCTTTTTATACATTATTTTGATGATGCCCTTACTTTTTATACTGAAAATTTGTGGAGTTCATCATCTGCATGTTTAGCACTAACTGTAAAGCACTGATTCAAGAGTTACTGATGAGTCAGAACATAGCTACTTACCTTCAGCTAACTGAAGCAACTAGATATAGAATGTAGTTAGTTGAATCAGTTTGAGGGCAGTTAGCAAGTAACATAGATTTTTAAATTTCTGTCTTTGCTTCAAACAATAGCTACTTGAAACTACAGGGCATTGTTTAGAAACAGTTTTGCTTTATATGCATGTGGTTTATTAATATTTTAGAGATAACAGCAGGCAAAAATGCATACTAGCTGTGCATTACTTAAGTCATTAATTAAAAAAAATTTTTTTTCACTCTTTAACCATCCCACATGGGATGTGGGATCTTAGTTCCATATATATATATACATATATATATATATATGGTGCATTTCTATTTCTATACTATCTACCAGGGAAACCCTAGCTATGCATTTCTTTAGCAACTTAATGTATTTATCCCCCCCTCAAAAAATTTGCTGAGAATTATTTGCTGTGTGGTATGTATGTACTTGTATTTAGTTTAGTAGTAGATACTAATGTGTTGAATAATTAGACAGAATGACTGAGTGAAGACTTGAATGGACACGTAAATGTGACTAGCTCTGTTCCATCTCCCACAATTTGTGGTTGAGGGAGTCAAGAACAGTGAAGGCAAATATATAGCCTCTGGTCAAATTGATTTGTCTAGGTCATTGTGGTCATGTAATAATAATGATAATGGCTGTCATTTACTGATCATTCTGAGGTATGCTGGGCATTGACCTAGTCCTTTTAGGGTATTATATTAATTTTCCCAAATTGAGGTCAATTGCCAGTCCTGCCTCTATCTGGTAATTGCACCTGTGAGCTAATTATCTGCCCTTCCTGGGCTTCATCTTCTCATGTAGGACTCAATGGGCTATAAGGGAATGAGAAATGAAGTCCTTTTAGCTTAGAAAATCCTATGGAATAAATCTGCGATTCAGTATGGATTTGATTTTGGGAGGGAGGCGAAGATAGAAATACAAAGAGAGGGCTAGGGCTATGTTTAGCTTTTTGAAAACTTTCAAAATTTTTTCTTTTTATACATTATTTTGATGATGCCCTTACTTTTTATACTGAAAATTTGTGGAGTTCATCATCTGCATGTTTAGCACTAACTGTAAAGCACTGATTCAAGAGTTACTGATGAGTCAGAACATAGCTACTTACCTTCAGCTAACTGAAGCAACTAGATATAGAATGTAGTTAGTTGAATCAGTTTGAGGGCAGTTAGCAAGTAACATAGATTTTTAAATTTCTGTCTTTGCTTCAAACAATAGCTACTTGAAACTACAGGGCATTGTTTAGAAACAGTTTTGCTTTATATGCATGTGGTTTATTAATATTTTAGAGATAACAGCAGGCAAAAATGCATACTAGCTGTGCATTACTTAAGTCATTAATTAAAAAAAATTTTTTTTCACTCTTTAACCATCCCACATGGGATGTGGGATCTTAGTTCCATATATATATATACATATATATATATATATGGTGCATTTCTATTTCTATACTATCTACCAGGGAAACCCTAGCTATGCATTTCTTTAGCAACTTAATGTATTTATCCCCCCCTCAAAAAATTTGCTGAGAATTATTTGCTGTGTGGTATGTATGTACTTGTATTTAGTTTAGTAGTAGATACTAATGTGTTGAATAATTAGACAGAATGACTGAGTGAAGACTTGAATGGACACGTAAATGTGACTAGCTCTGTTCCATCTCCCACAATTTGTGGTTGAGGGAGTCAAGAACAGTGAAGGCAAATATATAGCCTCTGGTCAAATTGATTTGTCTAGGTCATTGTGGTCATGTAATAATAATGATAATGGCTGTCATTTACTGATCATTCTGAGGTATGCTGGGCATTGACCTAGTCCTTTTAGGGTATTATATTAATTTTTTTTTAACTGACATTAATTTGCAATATTTCAGGTAATTATATTTTATTAATTTTCATAGCTAGGAGATAACATTATTGTCTGTAAAATCATGCTCAGTTGCTAAGTTGTGTCTGACCTTGCCACCCCATGGACTATAGCCCACGAGGCTCCTCTGTCCATGATGTTTTTCTACACAAGAATACTATAGTGGGTTGCCATTTCCTTCTCCAGGGGATCTTCCCAATCCAGGGATCAAACCTGGGTCTCTTGAGTTTCCTGCATCGGCAGGTAGATTCTTTACCACTGAGCCATGTGTGTAACCACCTGGGATCTTGAACTGGGATGACTTTTGAAAGCTAGAGACACGCGAGGGTGTAACGGCAGCTGTGCTTTCTAAGACATTAAAGAAAAAGAATCTGTTCCTTAGGTGATGAAGGAAAATACCTTTCCACCGTGATTATCTAGAACATTTGGCCAAGTATTTTGGATGTGAAACAGTAGGAAGACATTGTGGTTTTCTGAGTGGGCAAATTGAAGTGGTGGATTCTGGCGGCTCTTGGTGTATGTCGGATAAAGTGTGGAGAGGTTGGAAGTAGGTAGAGAGATCTGTTAAGAGGCCGTTGAAATAACTCACGTAGGAGATAACAACCTGGAGTGGCTGGTGGCTGGGGAAATGGAATGGAAGGACAGTACCGGGGACTTTGGAAGGGAAGGGGTGAAATCAGTTGACTCTGGTGTTAAATATAAAGGTAAAGGAAGGAGTAGTGAATCTAGCATGTTTAGGATAGACGTTAGTTTATAAGGAATCTATTTTGGGAGTCTGGGGGAGGGGATTGTTAAAGTTTGGTTGCTAAGTAAATGTGTCCACAAAAGTTGAAGTCAGATACAAGTTTTGTACAGGTGGTAGATGAATCCTTGGGTTAGGAGGGTTAAAATAAACAAGACAGGGAATAAGGGACTGATTTATAAGTGATCTTGTCAGTTGAAATGGAAGGAGGAGGAGGAGTGGAAGTACAGGAGGGAGAATGGCCCCACGGGAGTTTAGAGTGTCACAGAAAAGGGTTTAGTCAAAGGTAAAATCTAGATCATTCTGTTATTAGTATACTTTGGTTTTGGTAGGATATCAGGGTCACTTGAATTCAGGGTCATCTGAGTTACTTAAAGACTACAGAAAAGATTTAATTTTGAATTTTAGACTGTGAAGATTTTGTAGAACTGGGGCATTAACTGTCTAAATTCACAAATAGTCAGTGTGGCTCAAAAAGTCATTTGTTTTGTAAACAGCAAAACAATCCTGTTTGAAAGTGCTGTTATATCTAGGTTTAATGGAATGATATGTGCAAGTTCTTAAGAATAAGCATTGTGATTCTGAGTACAGAGAAATAGGTTTTTTTCTTATGTTCACTGTTTCTCAAATTTTGATGAGCTATATTTTCTATTAGTTAAAAGAACAATATAGTCACAAGAATTCTTTTGCCTGATTCCAAGTTCATAAAATTGGAGCTCAACAAATGAGTTCTTATGTGTTAGACTGCTGTAATTTTTCAACCAGCTATCAAGCTAGGATTTTACTGTTACACCCTTGAGACTGTCATTTCTGGATTTATGTCTTCCTTTACGTCTCACCCCCACACTGTCATTGACCCTAATTTGCTACATCAGAGGTATACAGTAGCAAAAGGAGACAGTAGAAGCAGTGAAGAGAGAGGTGAGGTGAGGACAACAGGAATGTCATAGGCTGTTTGTTATAAACCTGATAAATTTAATAAGGAAGAGTTAATCTAGTTTCATCTGGGTTTTGTGGCAAAGTAGGTTTATCAAAAAAACTGTTTTAAGGGACTTCCCTGTTGGTGCAGTGGTTAGGACTTGGCTCTTTCACTGCTGTGGCTCTGTTCATTCCTTGGTTGGCGAACTAAGGTCCTGCAGGCCATGTAGTGCAGTCAAAAAACCAAACAGACAAACAATTTTAATTGAATGATTTTTGAAAAAGATCTCTTTTTTTTTAGTTGACAGATTTTCTGTTCATTTACCAATATATTCTATGATAAAAGCAATACATCCTGAGACTAGCATAGTATATGCTAGACCAAAAGGTGCTGTAGAAATCAAATACTGTGTTTTAAAATTTATTTATGTGTTTATGTTTGGCTGTGCTGGGTCGTTCACAGAAAAGGGTTTAGTCAAAGGTAAAATCTAGATCATTCTGTTATTAGTATACTTTGGTTTTGGTAGGATATCAGGGTCACTTGAATTCAGGGTCATCTGAGTTACTTAAAGACTACAGAAAAGATTTAATTTTGAATTTTAGACTGTGAAGATTTTGTAGAACTGGGGCATTAACTGTCTAAATTCACAAATAGTCAGTGTGGCTCAAAAAGTCATTTGTTTTGTAAACAGCAAAACAATCCTGTTTGAAAGTGCTGTTATATCTAGGTTTAATGGAATGATATGTGCAAGTTCTTAAGAATAAGCATTGTGATTCTGAGTACAGAGAAATAGGTTTTTTTCTTATGTTCACTGTTTCTCAAATTTTGATGAGCTATATTTTCTATTAGTTAAAAGAACAATATAGTCACAAGAATTCTTTTGCCTGATTCCAAGTTCATAAAATTGGAGCTCAACAAATGAGTTCTTATGTGTTAGACTGCTGTAATTTTTCAACCAGCTATCAAGCTAGGATTTTACTGTTACACCCTTGAGACTGTCATTTCTGGATTTATGTCTTCCTTTACGTCTCACCCCCACACTGTCATTGACCCTAATTTGCTACATCAGAGGTATACAGTAGCAAAAGGAGACAGTAGAAGCAGTGAAGAGAGAGGTGAGGTGAGGACAACAGGAATGTCATAGGCTGTTTGTTATAAACCTGATAAATTTAATAAGGAAGAGTTAATCTAGTTTCATCTGGGTTTTGTGGCAAAGTAGGTTTATCAAAAAAACTGTTTTAAGGGACTTCCCTGTTGGTGCAGTGGTTAGGACTTGGCTCTTTCACTGCTGTGGCTCTGTTCATTCCTTGGTTGGCGAACTAAGGTCCTGCAGGCCATGTAGTGCAGTCAAAAAACCAAACAGACAAACAATTTTAATTGAATGATTTTTGAAAAAGATCTCTTTTTTTTTAGTTGACAGATTTTCTGTTCATTTACCAATATATTCTATGATAAAAGCAATACATCCTGAGACTAGCATAGTATATGCTAGACCAAAAGGGTGTGGCAATGTAGAAATCAAATACTGTGTTTTTAAAATTTATTTATGTGTTTATGTTTGGCTGTGCTGGGTCTTTGTTGCTGTATGGGCTTTTCTCTAGTTGCAGCAAGTGGGAGGCTATTCTCTCGTTATGGTGCACAGGGTTCTCATTGTGGAACACAGGCTCTAGGGTGCAGCACTTCAGTAGTTGTAGCACTCAAGCTCAGTAGTTGCGACTGCTGGGCTCTAGAGCACAGGCTTGGTAGTTGTGGCACACAGGCTTAGTTGGCTCCGAGGCATGTGGGATCCTCCAGGACCAGGGATTGAACCTGTGTTCCCTGCCTTCACAGGCAGATTCTTTACCACAGAGCCGCCAGTGAAGCCCCTCAGTTACTATTTTTATCCTTTTCTCGTTATCATCAGCGTAACAATGAAGATCATATCCTATATTAAATTATGAAAATGGATTTTTTCTGTCTTGGTTATTTTATATTAGAAAGTAAGTAGAAGATGTGGCTAACGTAAAGCAAAGGTGATTCTTCCTTAGGGTTTTGACAATAACACATACATTGTTCATTGAGAGAAATGTCTTTTATTCAGTAAATATTTGTTTACCTATTAGGTATTTATTTACCTTTGGCAGTAACCTGCAGCCGAGAAGGGAATTAGCAGGGTTTCCAGCAGGAGACTCTTCTGTTTGGTTGAAATAGGAGTTAGGGCTATGTTTTCTGAAGTGCAAGATGTGTGCCATGATGTTACAGTTATAATAAGAGAATCAGGTATTGAAAGATGAGAACATCTACTGAGGCCAAATGTGGAGAAGAAAGGTGCTCTCATGGTGCCTTTGTGGAAACAAAGACTCTTTGCAAGACTGTTGGCAGTGGTTTAAAAGAAAAAGATAACCATTTAAAGAAACAATCCTACTCTGGGGATATTTATCCCAGAGATATAAAAATACCCAGAAGAATATATATGTGCAAGGTTGTTAGTGGCAGCCCTCAGTTGTTCCTCAAAACAAAAAAAAAGTTGGGGGGATAAATGCAGTCAAAGAAGAGTGGCAGAAAAGCTATGAAGTAACAACCATGGGAAATTATGCAGATACTAGAAAGAATGTAGAAATCAAATACTGTGTTTTTAAAATTTATTTATGTGTTTATGTTTGGCTGTGCTGGGTCTTTGTTGCTGTATGGGCTTTTCTCTAGTTGCAGCAAGTGGGAGGCTATTCTCTCGTTATGGTGCACAGGGTTCTCATTGTGGAACACAGGCTCTAGGGTGCAGCACTTCAGTAGTTGTAGCACTCAAGCTCAGTAGTTGCGACTGCTGGGCTCTAGAGCACAGGCTTGGTAGTTGTGGCACACAGGCTTAGTTGGCTCCGAGGCATGTGGGATCCTCCAGGACCAGGGATTGAACCTGTGTTCCCTGCCTTCACAGGCAGATTCTTTACCACAGAGCCGCCAGTGAAGCCCCTCAGTTACTATTTTTATCCTTTTCTCGTTATCATCAGCGTAACAATGAAGATCATATCCTATATTAAATTATGAAAATGGATTTTTTCTGTCTTGGTTATTTTATATTAGAAAGTAAGTAGAAGATGTGGCTAACGTAAAGCAAAGGTGATTCTTCCTTAGGGTTTTGACAATAACACATACATTGTTCATTGAGAGAAATGTCTTTTATTCAGTAAATATTTGTTTACCTATTAGGTATTTATTTACCTTTGGCAGTAACCTGCAGCCGAGAAGGGAATTAGCAGGGTTTCCAGCAGGAGACTCTTCTGTTTGGTTGAAATAGGAGTTAGGGCTATGTTTTCTGAAGTGCAAGATGTGTGCCATGATGTTACAGTTATAATAAGAGAATCAGGTATTGAAAGATGAGAACATCTACTGAGGCCAAATGTGGAGAAGAAAGGTGCTCTCATGGTGCCTTTGTGGAAACAAAGACTCTTTGCAAGACTGTTGGCAGTGGTTTAAAAGAAAAAGATAACCATTTAAAGAAACAATCCTACTCTGGGGATATTTATCCCAGAGATATAAAAATACCCAGAAGAATATA
Organism: Tragulus kanchil; assembly: GCA_022376925.1. NCBI lineage: Eukaryota > Metazoa > Chordata > Mammalia > Artiodactyla > Tragulidae > Tragulus > Tragulus kanchil. Next base: position 269,059,774 of record JAIOJX010000026.1, on the reverse strand, counting down.
TATGTGCAAGGTTGTTAGTGGCAGCCCTCAGTTGTTCCTCAAAACAAAAAAAAAGTTGGGGGGATAAATGCAGTCAAAGAAGAGTGGCAGAAAAGCTATGAAGTAACAACCATGGGAAATTATGCAGATACTAGAAAGAATGAGTTAGATTTACTCCAGATTTAGAGGATTTTCAGATGTACTTTGGGCTTACCTGGTTGCTCAGTGGTAAAGAATCTGCCTGCAAGGCAGGAGACCCTGTGTTGATCCCTGGGTGAAGAAGACTCCCTGGAGGAGGACATGGCATCCCACTCCAGTACTCTTACCTGGAGAATTCCATGGACACAGGAGCCTGGTGGGCTATAGTTCAGGGGTTACAAGAACATGACTGAGTGACTAACACTTGTAAACATTTTTTTAATAAATGAGGAAAGACGGATTTATGGAAGGATACATAATGTTTACTTGGTTGAGGAAAGAATTCAGAGGAAATAAAATCTCAGTGTGTTAACTTTTGAGCCAGTGAATAATTTAAAAAGTAAGAACTTAGTAATTCAGAACATGAAGTTAAAAGAGGCTTCCCAGCATGAGTTGGGTTGAAGAACCCAGTAAGATACACACAGAAGAGGATCTATAGGTTTCTTAACCACACTGATTAAGCATTTTCAGTAGTCCTACAGACTAGAGGAATTGAATAGTCTTTATCTTTAGTTTGTAAAGTATTTGCTGTAAACTATATAGAGTTCTCATTTTTAAAAAAGTATTAGGCATTAAGGGCATGTTGGCAATGTAGTGAAGACTTTATCCTTGCGAACTAGAGAGAAACTAATTAAAAAGAAAGATGAAAACATTAGAGTTAAATGCTATCTATGTTCTACTACCAGTCAGTACATTTCTAATTGCCTCCTATGTGACAGGCTAGGTTGTATGCAGGGTTCGTAGGTAAGATAGAGGAGTTTAGTGAAGGTATGACCTCACATTCTAGGTAGGGGTGAGATAGGCAATAACAAAGCCTACGCATTAAAAACCACCAGCTATAGGATTTTGGCAAATCCAGTTAAGTAGAATGATGGAAAAGGAGATCAGTTTTCAAGATGGTGGTCTGCGAAGGCCCCTAAGAAAGTGGTATCAGGGCTGAGAAGTGAAAGGTAGATAAAGAGAATTCCATATGTGCAGAGGCCTGAATAGGGTATGTTCAGCAAACAAAAATGAGGCCGGTGCTCTTAAAGCTTTGCGAGTGTGCAGGTGGGTGGCCAGAAGGACATGAGGCGGAAGGAGCCATACCAGGCAGGGCCTTGTTTGTAGCCCCCTGAAGAAGAGTTTGGCTTCTTTTCAGAGTGCTGTGGAAACTGTTGGAGGTCTTTCACCTTGAAAGTGGAATGATTCAATGTATATTTTAAATACATTGTATTAGAAATGGAAACGTAAACTTTCTCATACACTTCTGTGCTTTCTTATGGAAGACCACCTTGAGTAGAGGGTGACTCTCCCAATTTAAAGCTCCTCCTGTCCACAGCATCATAGGATATCTTGAGCTGGGCCTCAGTGACTCCTCATCTAGGAGGCAACGGAATGTAGCAGGAGCCTCTATGGTTTTGTAGTCTAGCAGGAATCTGAATCCTTGGGTCCCTTTTGGCTGAGTGTCCAAATAAAATCTCAGTGTGTTAACTTTTGAGCCAGTGAATAATTTAAAAAGTAAGAACTTAGTAATTCAGAACATGAAGTTAAAGAGGCTTCCCAGCATGAGTTGGGTTGAAGAACCCAGTAAGATACACACAGAAGAGGATCTATAGGTTTCTTAACCACACTGATTAAGCATTTTCAGTAGTCCTACAGACTAGAGGAATTGAATAGTCTTTATCTTTAGTTTGTAAAGTATTTGCTGTAAACTATATAGAGTTCTCTTTTTTAAAAAGTATTAGGCATTAAGGGCATGTTGGCAATGTAGTGAAGACTTTATCCTTGCGAACTAGAGAGAAACTAATTAAAAAGAAAGATGAAAACATTAGAGTTAAATGCTATCTATGTTCTACTACCAGTCAGTACATTTCTAATTGCCTCCTATGTGACAGGCTAGGTTGTATGCAGGGTTCGTAGGTAAGATAGAGGAGTTTAGTGAAGGTATGACCTCACATTCTAGGTAGGGGTGAGATAGGCAATAACAAAGCCTACGCATTAAAAACCACCAGCTATAGGATTTTGGCAAATCCAGTTAAGTAGAATGATGGAAAAGGAGATCAGTTTTCAAGATGGTGGTCTGCGAAGGCCCCTAAGAAAGTGGTATCAGGGCTGAGAAGTGAAAGGTAGATAAAGAGAATTCCATATGTGCAGAGGCCTGAATAGGGTATGTTCAGCAAACAAAAATGAGGCCGGTGCTCTTAAAGCTTTGCGAGTGTGCAGGTGGGTGGCCAGAAGGACATGAGGCGGAAGGAGCCATACCAGGCAGGGCCTTGTTTGTAGCCCCCTGAAGAAGAGTTTGGCTTCTTTTCAGAGTGCTGTGGAAACTGTTGGAGGTCTTTCACCTTGAAAGTGGAATGATTCAATGTATATTTTAAATACATTGTATTAGAAATGGAAACGTAAACTTTCTCATACACTTCTGTGCTTTCTTATGGAAGACCACCTTGAGTAGAGGGTGACTCTCCCAATTTAAAGCTCCTCCTGTCCACAGCATCATAGGATATCTTGAGCTGGGCCTCAGTGACTCCTCATCTAGGAGGCAACGGAATGTAGCAGGAGCCTCTATGGTTTTGTAGTCTAGCAGGAATCTGAATCCTTGTCTGATCCCTTTTGGCTGAGTGTCCTTACGTGTTTACATTACTTTTGGAGTCTATTTTCTCATCTATCTAAGAAAGGGTAACTACATCTAGCCTATAGGGATATTATAAAGGTAAGATAATGTGTAAGTAGTGCCTGACACATGGAGAACCAGGTAAAGCTTAATTCTTTATCCACTTCCTTTTCTTCTGAGCTGAGAGGACTTTGCTTTCCTGTGAAGGATCTCAGTCCCTTGTGTTCCCCAGGTAATTGTGCAGGACCTCGAAAGTAACTAAGATGCTAATAAGTATTTATGATTATGTACACATAATCAGTTAATTACATTCTTGAGATATACATCTGAAGATCTTCACAAATCCCCATAGTCAGAGAAATACCTCCAGAAGAGATAATTTCTCTCTCAAGTCTCTAGGTGAGAAGGTGTATAAGCCATGATCTAAGACTGGGAGACTGAAAGGTGTGTGCAGAGTTGTCTTTTAAACCGCTGGCTGCTCTGTCTGAAAGCAGAGAAGAAATAATAGTCCAACCGAGACACAGACCTGAAAGAGGACATGCAGTTCATTCTTTATGTTCGTAATGTGTAAAGAACGATCATCTTCCTGTTCTGTCCAGCTCTCTCGTACTTAGTACTGCTGAAATTTCTGAAACATGGTTCACTGAAACCGGTGCCATGGCTTCTAGAGCTGAGCTATTGTTTGCTTACTCTAATGTCTTAGGCACTATTTTAAGCTTTTTGTACAATCATCGTGTGTAACCCTCAGAACAACTCTTATCAGGTAGGTGCCATTAACAGTCCCATTTTATAGAAGAGAAAACTGAACCCCAGAACAGTTAAGCAACCTGCTCAAGGTTATACAGTAAATGGAGGAGACTTGCTTTATGTATGTTAATACAACTTGCCTTTTTTACTTAATATTGTGTGGCAATGCAGGTATGGTAGCACATGTAGAATCATTTCATTGTTTCTTTGTAGCCTTTTTTTTTTTTTTTTTTAAATTTTGACCTCTTTTATTGTTTTTTTTTAATTTATTTTTATCCATCTTTATTCTTTGACCTGTGTGGGCCTCCCATTGCAGTGGCCTGTCTCGTCACAGAGCACCGGCCCTGAGTGCATGTGCTCCAGAGCACTGGCTTGTGATTGGACACACCGGTCCGGCCGCTCTGTGGCACTTGGAATCTTCCTGGGCTGGGGATTGAACCGGTGCCCCTTGCACTGCAAGGCAGACTCTCCACCCACTGGACCACCAGGGAAGCCCTTTTTTTGGTAACCTTTTGCAAAGTCCTTTTTATTATGAAAAATTGTAAACGTATGAATTTAAAGAAAGTAGCATAATAAATTGCCTTCTACCCGTTCTGATCTTCAGCTCTAGTGGCTAATTTTGCTTCCTTCATATCACAGCTGTAGTGGATTATTTTGAAGCAGTGTCAGACATCTTATCACGGCATCCATAAATACTTTACTGTCCATAAAAGATGATGACTCTGAAAAATGAACCAAACAAACCATAATACACTATCATACATAAAAATTTTCCTTTTTCCATGGATTTCCACTGTTGGAATTTCCATGCTTGTTGCATTTTTTTTTTTTTTTTTTTTTTTAAAATCAGGCTCCAAGCCAGGTTCCTACAATTCATTTTGTTGATCTATCACTGCTCCCTACCAGGATAAAGGGCCTTTTTTCTTTATAGTAAAAATGTTGCTATTTAATCAAGCCTTACCATCAGTAAAGCATTCCATTCTCCTGGGAGCTGTACCTTGATTGTCAAACATGTAGTTTGCCAAGGCTAACAAACATGTATGTTCCTTGTATGTTCCCATGGTTGCTTAGACCAAGAAATTGAAGTGTTTAAGAACAATGCAAATTAATTATTCAACTTAATCTGGCCTGAAACATTCTAGTTCCAGTTATTGAGTTCTCAGGGTCATTATTTTATTCCCAAGATTTTGTCAATTTTTAGGGGCTAAATTGTTTTGGTAAATTTTGCTTCCTGTGGTAATATTGGGTGATTTCAGTGATTGCTGAGAGTCCTGCACCTCCCCACTTTATTAGAAATTGCATGGTAGCTGACAGTAGGCCTTGCTGTCATGGACAGTAAAAATATGTATATTAGAAATTTTGACCTCTTTTATTGTTTTTTTAATTTATTTTCATCCATCTTTATTCGTGGGCCTCCCACGGCAGTGGCCTCTCGCTGCAGAGCGCCGGCCCTGAGTGCATGTGCTCCAGAGCACTGGCTTGTGATTGGACACACCGGTCCGGCCGCTCTGTGGCACTTGGAATCTTCCTGGGCTGGGGATTGAACCGGTGCCCCTTGCACTGCAAGGCAGACTCTCCACCCACTGGACCACCAGGAAGCCCTTTTTGGTAACCTTTGCAAAGTCCTTTTTATTATGAAAAATTGTAAACGTATGAATTTAAAGAAAGTAGCATAATAAATTGCCTTCTACCCGTTCTGATCTTCAGCTCTAGTGGCTAATTTTGCTTCCTTCATATCACAGCTGTAGTGGATTATTTTGAAGCAGTGTCAGACATCTTATCACGGCATCCATAAATACTTTACTGTCCATAAAAGATGATGACTCTGAAAAATGAACCAAACAAACCATAATACACTATCATACATAAAAATTTTCCTTTTTCCATGGATTTCCACTGTTGGAATTTCCATGCTTGTTGCATTTTTTTTTTTTTTTTTTTTATTAAAATCAGGCTCCAAGCCAGGTTCCTACAATTCATTTTGTTGATCTATCACTGCTCCCTACCAGGATAAAGGGCCTTTTTTCTTTATAGTAAAAATGTTGCTATTTAATCAAGCCTTACCATCAGTAAAGCATTCCATTCTCCTGGGAGCTGTACCTTGATTGTCAAACATGTAGTTTGCCAAGGCTAACAAACATGTATGTTCCTTGTATGTTCCCATGGTTGCTTAGACCAAGAAATTGAAGTGTTTAAGAACAATGCAAATTAATTATTCAACTTAATCTGGCCTGAAACATTCTAGTTCCAGTTATTGAGTTCTCAGGGGTCATTATTTTATTCCCAAGATTTTTGTCAATTTTTAGGGGCTAAATTGTTTTGGTAAATTTTGCTTCCTGTGGTAATATTGGGTGATTTCAGTGATTGCTGAGAGTCCTGCACCTCCCCACTTTATTAGAAATTGCATGGTAGCTGACAGTAGGCCTTGCTGTCATGGACAGTAAAAATATGTATATTAAAACAAAAAGAAAATACTATTTTATGAAACAGTCTGAGGAAGGCAGACTTCTGGAGAATTTTCTTTGCGAAATAAGGTTTTGTTTCTAGTGTACGTAAAATATGAAAGTGTTGATTAGATGTCTAAAACTCCTTTTCTTAAAAAATGCATGTGTAGGGGAATTCCCTGGTGGTCCAGTGGCTAAGACTCTGCTCCCAGTGCAAGGGGCCTAGGTTCGATCCCTGGTCAGGGAACTAGAGCCCGCATGCTACAACCGAGACCCAATGCAGCCAAATAAATATAAATAAAATATAAAAAATGCGTGTGTCTTGCCACTGGATTTGCTCTGCCATGGCCCATACTCTGTCTGTGGAGTGTGCTTTCTCTGAATCTGAATAAATCCATTTCTTACCTATCACTTTGCTTCTCGCTGAATTCTTCTCTGCAAAGAGACATGAAGAACCTGAACCTCAGTGGGTCCAGACATTGGGAGAGGGCTGCTAATAATTTATATGGCCAATTTGATGAAGAATCTCAGAGGCAGTGAACTGAGGGGCTTGTCTGGAGCTACAAAAATTAATGAACTACCTTCCTCTGAGTCTGTATACCAGCTAATAAAAACTCGCATATGTTTTTTAAAAAACAAACAAAAAATGCATGTGTAGATTTTAGTAAATACAGAGAAAGTTTCTACCATTAAAATCTGTTTTAGATACCATTTAATACCATTAAAATCTGTTCAAAAATTAATGTGGCTTAATAGAGTTGTTAAAATTGATGTGGTTATATGTGTTAACAATTATTTTTTTTCCTCATTAAAATATTATCTATGCGACATGAATATCCTGTATGGTTATATCAGGGTTTGTGTTATTGGTTCTGTTGTGGTCTTTGCTTGTTACATAGAGTGCTTGCTCAGTGAAAGGGCATGCATTCCAGACTAAATTTGGCTTCTGTGAGAAGTAAGAGCAGTAATAGTGAAGGACAGCAGGTGGACTGGCTTCATATGCTCAGCTCTTGCCTTGGTACATGTCTTTCTCTTCTTTTGTTCATGTGATTCATTTCTCTATATGGGAAATGCCCTGTGTGATATTTGTAGTTACTGAACTTTGTGACATTGTCATTTGAGAATTACTTTAATTGCAAGATGTTGCGATCTGAAAATGTCAGTTTATCTCAATTAGAATAAAGTCATGGAGGAACAGTTTGTTTTGACTCATATTACAGGCACATGTTGGATCAACAGATGTCTAAAACTCCTTTTCTTAAAAAATGCATGTGTAGGGGACTTCCCTGGTGGTCCAGTGGCTAAGACTCTGCGCTCCCAGTGCAGGGGGCCTAGGTTCGATCCCTGGTCAGGGAACTAGAGCCCGCATGCTACAACCGAGACCCAATGCAGCCAAATAAATATAAATAAAATATAAAAAATGCGTGTGTCTTGCCACTGGATTTGCTCTGCCATGGCCCATACTCTGTCTGTGGAGTGTGCTTTCTCTGAATCTGAATAAATCCATTTCTTACCTATCACTTTGCTTCTCGCTGAATTCTTCTCTGCAAAGAGACATGAAGAACCTGAACCTCAGTGGGTCCAGACATTGGGAGAGGGCTGCTAATAATTTATATGGCCAATTTGATGAAGAATCTCAGAGGCAGTGAACTGAGGGGCTTGTCTGGAGCTACAAAAATTAATGAACTACCTTCCTCTGAGTCTGTATACCAGCTAATAAAAACTCGCATATGTTTTTTAAAAAACAAACAAAAAATGCATGTGTAGATTTTAGTAAATACAGAGAAAGTTTCTACCATTAAAATCTGTTTTAGATACCATTTAATACCATTAAAATCTGTTCAAAAATTAATGTGGCTTAATAGAGTTGTTAAAATTGATGTGGTTATATGTGTTAACAATTATTTTTTTTCCTCATTAAAATATTATCTATGCGACATGAATATCCTGTATGGTTATATCAGGGTTTGTGTTATTGGTTCTGTTGTGGTCTTTGCTTGTTACATAGAGTGCTTGCTCAGTGAAAGGGCATGCATTCCAGACTAAATTTGGCTTCTGTGAGAAGTAAGAGCAGTAATAGTGAAGGACAGCAGGTGGACTGGCTTCATATGCTCAGCTCTTGCCTTGGTACATGTCTTTCTCTTCTTTTGTTCATGTGATTCATTTCTCTATATGGGAAATGCCCTGTGTGATATTTGTAGTTACTGAACTTTGTGACATTGTCATTTGAGAATTACTTTAATTGCAAGATGTTGCGATCTGAAAATGTCAGTTTATCTCAATTAGAATAAAGTCATGGAGGAACAGTTTGTTTTGACTCATATTACAGGCACATGTTGGATCAACAGATCTGAAGCTGCCTAGACCAGTCAGGACTGATTTTCTGGTAAACCCAAGAATAGCAGAATCCAACCCCAAGGAAACCTTGGTTTGAATAAGGGTAAGGAGTTAGAACAGGAACTCCTGCATGTTTCAGCAGAAGCAGAAAAATTCACTATGCAAGGAGGGACACTGAAATTCACTGCTTTTCCGTGTTTCTAAGGGTTTTAGAATAACTGTGTCAATATGCATTAGCTTTGCAATTCCAAGTACTTTGTTCCAGAAATCTCCCCTAGTTAACAACACAGGAGATTAGAACCTGTGTTCTGACCTTAGTCTCAGTGGCCATCATGCCATTGTTGAGTAGCTTGAGGGCAGGAGCTAGGATTTCTTAATCTCTGCGTCCAGGCCTAGTGTCCAGCAAAAAGTTGGTGCTTGATAGATGTTTTAAAATGAATGCAGAATAACCTGAAATATTTGATTTAAGCAGATTTTCAGCTTAATCCATAGTGCTTTTAGATATATTACCTTGGTTTTGTTGAAAAAGACAATCGTTGATCTTGACACACTGTATAATTTTAAAAAGGTAACCAACTTTCTAGTCACAGTCTATCAGAATTCTCGTTTATAATCTCTGGAAAATCTTTCAGAAATGTCAAACATCAAAAACATCTGTTTTTGGACTTAAACCATTTAAACAGCTAATTTATACCATTTAGACTATTAGAGTTTGTTTACTTATTACTGAATTTTAAGTTAACCTTTTTTCCTCCTTACTCAGTAGAAATGTAGTGTATAAACTCTTTGTAAAGACTACTTTATAGTTAACTTGTGATGGTGGAGGTATACATTCTAAAGGTTACTTAAGGTTAAATTTGGTTAAATTGCAAAGGAGTTACTAGCATCCAGTTAACTGCAGTCAAATGAGGGCCTGATGTGTTGATCCCTTGGCTTGATAGGCAAAACTTTTCTAGATAACGTGATCCTCTCTTTTGAAGCTAGAAGTAGTTCCGTGAAGGTATAACATAAATATGTATATGAAGCCCTACTGTCTTTTATTAGCAATAATTTTGATTAAATGTATAAAGATTCTAATGTTTCATTAAGATCCATTTTCTTTCTCAAGCTTCAGAATATCAAGGCTTTTTCAAACACATATGAACTAAGAGTGAATTCAGATATTTCTGGAAATGCCAAAGCAATGTGCACTTTCATATTAAAACATTTTAGTTAGGTTTGAAAAAGTTTAATTGAGAAAACAGACCACCTATTTTTGTTCAGATTTGTCAGCTACTTCTTGTCTATGTCTTTCATGTGTCCTTGACTTCTTGCCCAAGAAGGATTTATGACTGCTTAAGAAACATCTTTGAAACGGCAAATGATTAATGCTAAAGTTATTTAGAGTATGGATATGATATTTGGTTAATTTCATTTAAAGTCATTGTAGTTCAGTCTTTGAAGCAATAGGAACAAAATAGAAGGGATGTTGTGAAACTCAATTATAATACTAATTTTTTAGCTGAAGTGTTAGCCTAGGAGATCCAAAACTTTGTTTTAATTGCTTTTTATCGTTTTAAGTGTGAACATGTAAGTCATTTTGGCTAGCAGAAAGAGAAAGTCCAAGCAAGCCCACTTAACCTTTTTTTATTTCTAGCTGTATGTGTTACTTGAAGTCATGTTTCCTTTTTTTTGTTTAAAGATTATTATCCAGTCAATTAAAATAAGCATTAAAAGTCATGAAGTTATTTAAAACAGGTCATTCTTATTTTAAAAATATTTTTTGGTTTAAATGTATCACCCATTTTTGGGGTACCTTCTTTTCTTTGTTAACATAATACCTGTAATGTTTTAGCCTCTTGGCTGACTGTGGATAGATTCTAATTTCAGTTCTAAATTCCCTCTTCTATTTTGTCTCTTCAGGCAGTAGGCTCGGTGACACTGCCAAGTAATTGTCTCTAATTTAATGAGTTAATTAGTTAGCTGTCTCCTGCAGAAGTCAAGTACTGACTCCTTGTGGATGAGAAGACTCCTGTTTTTTTCCCTCTGAGCTGTGCACTTTATCTTTCAGTTAAAATAGACTAGGAGAGCTGGGAAGAACACTAGCAAAATACCTCAGGGTAAGTGATTCTCTGGCATCATTTATAACCCCAGATAGTGGCAAAGCCTGTTCCAAGCACATGTCAACAAAAGCATTTGTTTTCTTTGTTGGCTACTGTGTCCTTGGTGGTTTGTGCTGAAGTTGCTCTGTTTCCTTATAGTTTTAAAGTCAAGAATGTTGTGAAATCCCATGATTTGGGATTTCTCTCTGTGTGTATTTCATCTGTGTATATAGTGGTGATAGTCAAATTCAGGTGTTAGATATTAGACACCTCTGTGAGAAAAATGAATGGACAGTCGCTGTATTTTGTAAATACTAAGTCTGAAATATTTGCATATTATTTCTTTTGAGCATTGATATCTGCTAATTACAGACAACACCTCAGCTGTGAAGCGAGTGAACACAGATCACCCTAAACCATCTCTTGTATTTTCTTATTTTACATTTAGTTCTTAATTCTTTTAAATTTCTCATAGAAATTGACCCATGGGTTTTATCAATGAATATGAGCACTTTTATGGTTCTTTACATATGATATATATATATATATATACACACACACATATATATATTTGTGTGTATATATGTTTATACTATGGTCACTATTTTTAATTGGAGAATAATTGCTATACAGTCTGTGTTGGTTTTTGCTGTATAGCAAAATTGCTTTTAAAAAGGACTGAATGTGAAAAAGTAAGATGGCTAGAACAGTATATATAGTATGCTACCGTTTTTGTGAAAAAGACGTGTATAAGAATCATCATACATACATATTTGTGTGTGTGTGTGTATATATATATATATAGGCATAAATGAGCCTTCCCAGGTGGCACTAGTGGTAAAGAATCCACTTCCAATTCAGAAAACACAAGAGATGCAGGTTTGATCCCTGGGTCAGGAAGAGCCTCTGGAGAAGGGCATGGCAACCCATTCCAGTATTCTTGCCTGGAGACTCCTTTGAACAAAGAACCCTGGTGGGCTATAGGCTATAGAATCACGAAGAGTCGGACACAACTGAAGTGACTTAGCCCGCATGTATCATGCATGCATATTGACATATGTATATATCTTACATATACAATTTGCTTGTTAATGCACAAAAACATCTCTGGAAGCATATATAAGAAATTGATTGACTCTGGAATGAGGAATTGAGTGATTATGAACAGAAGTAGGAGAAAGACTTTTCACTGTGTATTCTTTTGAATGGTGTGAAAATCATAAATAAAACAAAAAGCCATCTAGCAGTGGGTGAAAATCCCCATTGTTTTTCATTTCTGCACCCCTTGCCTTGGTTCAGGCCTCAGTCTCTCTGAGGTGGATCTTTGGAGTAGCCATTGTTTGGTCTCCCTGTCCCCAGGAAGTTTCTCTCTTCTCCAGTCTGTCTTTCACACTGCCGCCAGAGACAGCACATGTCAGATCATGTCTCTCCTAAAGTTTTCAGTGGTATTCCACGTGGCTCACAGGGTAAAGTTTGATTTTAGCATTCTCAGCCTTCCATTATTGGGTCTCAAATTGCCTTTTCAGCTTCACTTTCTTCTACATATCTTTGTATACCCTCTCTTTGTTATCATTTCTTTCTCCAGCTAACAACCGCCCCCAAATAAATAAATATATTCTTAAATTTTTTTTTTTAAGCCTGAAATGTCCTTTCTCTCAGTTTGCTCTTAAAACCAAATTTTGTTTTTAAGGCCTATTCTGAACATTCTTTTCTTCTTCTTTTTTTTTTAAAGATTTATTTATTTATTTATTTTGGGTGGGGGTCGGGTTGGGGAGGGAGGGGAGCGGGTGGGCCACTTCTATTGGTCTTTCATTTCTCTGTTTTCATCCGTCTTTGTTCTTTTGGCTCCTGTGGGCCTCCCACTGCGGTGGCGTCTGTTGTGGCAGAGCACAGGCTCTGGGTGCATGCGCTCCAGAGCTCCGGCTCGGTAATTGGACACATCAGTCCAGCTGCTCTGCGGCACGTGGGATCTTCCCAGGCCAGGGATCGAAACGGCGCCCCTTGCTCTGCAAGGTGGTGTCCTTACCCACTGGACCACCAGGGGAAGCCCTATTCTGAACATTATTTTCTTTTTTCCCCCTACCACCTTATCCTCAAAATGAATCATTTATTTTGGCTTTGTATTGTGTTTCTTATACCTGTGGCACTCATTCTAGTTAATGGCTCACTTGTCAGTCTCTTACATTCTGTTTTTAAACTTCCTTGTATTGATCCCTCTTTCCAGTTCCGATAGTCTTCCCAACACTGTGTCTTTCCCCACTCCTGCCTATCTAACTCACATGGGTTTCGTATCTTGGTAAACATGTCAGATTATGGTACACAGTGAAGAATTTTGAGAAAGAGAGGAAGCAGTTGATCAGAATTAGTAGACTCCACTCAATGTCAGTATCAGTGTCATACAGTTTGTTTCTTCTATTTGTGCTACTACTTTGAAATGCCCTGTCTCCAGGAAGTTTCTCTCTTCTCCAGTCTGTCTTTCACACTGCCGCCAGAGACAGCACATGTCAGATCATGTCTCTCCTAAAGTTTTCAGTGGTATTCCACGTGGCTCACAGGGTAAAGTTTGATTTTAGCATTCTCAGCCTTCCATTATTGGGTCTCAAATTGCCTTTTCAGCTTCACTTTCTTCTACATATCTTTGTATACCCTCTCTTTGTTATCATTTCTTTCTCCAGCTAACAACCGCCCCCAAATAAATAAATATATTCTTAAATTTTTTTTTTTAAGCCTGAAATGTCCTTTCTCTCAGTTTGCTCTTAAAACCAAATTTTGTTTTTAAGGCCTATTCTGAACATTCTTTTCTTCTTCTTTTTTTTTTAAAGATTTATTTATTTATTTATTTTGGGTGGGGGTCGGGTTGGGGAGGGAGGGGAGCGGGTGGGCCACTTCTATTGGTCTTTCATTTCTCTGTTTTCATCCGTCTTTGTTCTTTTGGCTCCTGTGGGCCTCCCACTGCGGTGGCGTCTGTTGTGGCAGAGCACAGGCTCTGGGTGCATGCGCTCCAGAGCTCCGGCTCGGTAATTGGACACATCAGTCCAGCTGCTCTGCGGCACGTGGGATCTTCCCAGGCCAGGGATCGAAACGGCGCCCCTTGCTCTGCAAGGTGGTGTCCTTACCCACTGGACCACCAGGGGAAGCCCTATTCTGAACATTATTTTCTTTTTCCTCCTACCACCTTATCCTCAAAATGAATCATTTATTTTGGCTTTGTATTGTGTTTCTTATACCTGTGGCACTCATTCTAGTTAATGGCTCACTTGTCAGTCTCTTACATTCTGTTTTTAAACTTCCTTGTATTGATCCCTCTTTCCAGTTCCGATAGTCTTCCCAACACTGTGTCTTTCCCCACTCCTGCCTATCTAACTCACATGGGTTTCGTATCTTGGTAAACATGTCAGATTATGGTACACAGTGAAGAATTTTGAGAAAGAGAGGAAGCAGTTGATCAGAATTAGTAGACTCCACTCAATGTCAGTATCAGTGTCATACAGTTTGTTTCTCTATCCTATGTGTGCATGCCTACTTTGAAATGTCGAAGATTACTTAGTTTTCATTTTATAGATATCTAGAGGCCTGCGAGGAGGATGGCATTGTTGAAGGACTCACAGTGAGTAAGTTTAGAGCCACCGTGAAAACCCAGGACCCTTTCAGGCATGACTTTTATAGCATGTTATAGAGAACATGACTATTTGGGGGTGATGGTTTGGGTAGTACCAGCTGGTGAGAGTGTCTCCACCTTGAGCTGCTTCTTATGCTGGCTGAAAGAGTATTTACTGTGATAACCTCTGTGGTGTTTTTCAGAATGCAACAAAGGAAACACTTTGAAATCTAGTTTATCCTGATTGAAAGAGCTAGTGACTTGGTTTAGTCACACTCACAAGGGAGGACATTTGAAATGCTTAACCAAAAGCAAGCCAACAGTCCTTTGCTCTGATCCTTCCCATCCTTGTCTTTCCTAGGAGCAACATCTTGTAAGTTTCCTAGCTATTCATTTTTCATGAATAGAATTATTTACATGTTTCACTTTTCAGGAAGTATAGGAATACTTCATATTTTGGTACTGCCGTTTCTAGACACTGGCGACTTTCTCTGAGCAGCCGAGGCATTCTCCTTCCTCTCCCATTCTTCTCCCTCCATGCATGTCAGTATAGTTGTAATTGTTAGCAAATTAATATTCAGCACCTACATTATTATGACCGTCAATTCTGTTTATTTTTAGCCAAGTTATGTATTGTCATGTTTTCTGTTTTTATACAATAGAAATACTTGTTCATAATTTACTTTTTTATGTGGTTAAAAATTGCCTGACATTTCATTTACTTAGTGATTTGTGTACCTGATATTAATTCATTAACAAATATTTACTGAGTGTCTACTATGTGCCCGCTATTATTCTTGGTGCTTGGGATGCATCAGTGAACCCGCTAGACAAAAATTTCTTCTTTTGTGATATTTACACACTTGGGAGATAAGATGACATTCCTGTAAAGATTTTTTTTTTAATTTCTTTTTTCTTTTTTAAGATTTATTTTTATTTATTTATTTTGGGTGGGGGTCAGGTTGTGGAGGGATGGGAGCGGGTAGGCCACTTCTATTGGTCTTTCATTTCTCTATTTTCATCCATCTTTGTTCTTTGGCTCCTGTGGGCCTCCCATCGCTGTGGCGTCTGTCGTTGCAGAGCGCCGGCTCTGGGCGCATGCGCTCCAGAGCTCTGGCTCGGCAATTGGACACATCGGTCCAGCCGCTCCGCGGCACGTGGGATCTTCCCAGGCCAGGGATCGAACTGGCGCCCCTTGCACTGCAAGGTGGTGTCCTTACCCACTGGACCACCAGGGGAAGGCCTTTAATTTATTTCTTTATTTTAAAGTTTTTACAGAGTTTTGTTTTTCACAGATATGCATGTTTCCTGTAAAGATTTAAGCACGTCCAGATGGTATTTTCCACAAACCCAAATGCCTCGAATAGGCTGACATTGCAGTTTCCCTCGTGGCTTGCGCTCTGGGAGCCCTTCGCTGCCGCGCCAGGACTGGCACTCCAGTCTATGCAAAGAGCAATGCTTAACCAAAAGCAAGCCAACAGTCCTTTGCTCTGATCCTTCCCATCCTTGTCTTTCCTAGGAGCAACATCTTGTAAGTTTCCTAGCTATTCATTTTTCATGAATAGAATTATTTACATGTTTCACTTTTCAGGAAGTATAGGAATACTTCATATTTTGGTACTGCCGTTTCTAGACACTGGCGACTTTCTCTGAGCACCCGAGGCATTCTCCTTCCTCTCCCATTCTTCTCCCTCCATGCATGTCAGTATAGTTGTAATTGTTAGCAAATTAATATTCAGCACCTACATTATTATGACCGTCAATTCTGTTTATTTTTAGCCAAGTTATGTATTGTCATGTTTTCTGTTTTTATACAATAGAAATACTTGTTCATAATTTACTTTTTTATGTGGTTAAAAATTGCCTGACATTTCATTTACTTAGTGATTTGTGTACCTGATATTAATTCATTAACAAATATTTACTGAGTGTCTACTATGTGCCCGCTATTATTCTTGGTGCTTGGGATGCATCAGTGAACCCGCTAGACAAAAATTTCTTCTTTTGTGATATTTACACACTTGGGAGATAAGATGACATTCCTGTAAAGATTTTTTTTTTAATTTCTTTTTTCTTTTTTAAGATTTATTTTTATTTATTTATTTTGGGTGGGGGTCAGGTTGTGGAGGGATGGGAGCGGGTAGGCCACTTCTATTGGTCTTTCATTTCTCTATTTTCATCCATCTTTGTTCTTTGGCTCCTGTGGGCCTCCCATCGCTGTGGCGTCTGTCGTTGCAGAGCGCCGGCTCTGGGCGCATGCGCTCCAGAGCTCTGGCTCGGCAATTGGACACATCGGTCCAGCCGCTCCGCGGCACGTGGGATCTTCCCAGGCCAGGGATCGAACTGGCGCCCCTTGCACTGCAAGGTGGTGTCCTTACCCACTGGACCACCAGGGGAAGGCCTTTAATTTATTTCTTTATTTTAAAGTTTTTACAGAGTTTTGTTTTTCACAGATATGCATGTTTCCTGTAAAGATTTAAGCACGTCCAGATGGTATTTTCCACAAACCCAAATGCCTCGAATAGGCTGACATTGCAGTTTCCCTCGTGGCTTGCGCTCTGGGAGCCCTTCGTCTGCCGCGGCCAGGACTGGCACTCCAGAGACCTACAGCCCAAGTGCTCTCCCGAGGTTCCCCTTGGCCAGTTTCCTTGGTTGGGTCATCCAGTTTCCTAGATCCTTCATCTTTCTCTTACTTGGTTCATGCTCTCCTTTTGATGGAGCAGATTATCCCATGGCTTTCTGAGAAAGTCTTTCCTTCCCATTACAAGGGAGGGAAAACATTGAGAATATGGATATACCAAAGTAATTTTAACCTACCCTTACAGTTGATTGAAAGTGTGGCTCAGTTTAGAATTCTGGGTTAGAAATCATTTCTCTTAGAGTTTTCAGTGCTTTAGTGCATTGTCATCAAGCTTCCAAAGTTTCTGTTGGAAAACATTGAGGCCCGTGATTCATAATTTTTTATACATGACATATTTCCTCTCTGAAAACATTTTAAGGTTTTCTTTTTATTCTGATCTTCGAGAGTTTTATGATGATGAGTCAAGCCCTAGTGTAGGCTTTTGTTTTGTCTGTTTTAATTTACTGCGCTTGGCACTTAGTGGCTCCTTGTAGTCCTCAATTCTGGGAAATGTTCTGATGTTACTACTTTGATAGTTGACTGAAGTAGCTAAATTAAGCAACTGCAACCCATAGAGGAAGCGTTTGGTTGTTTATGCTTGGTCACCATAGTACATAAAACCCTTACTATATAATGGTTTGATAAGCAGGTATTATTAATATTTTATTCTCTAAAATTATTGACACAGAAGGCAGGAATTTGTGTTTCTTTTTTTCCAGCTCCTGGTACTTAGAAGGACTACCTGAGTGGGAAGGTCTTGTTTGTTACACTGTTGGCATTCATTTCCCTTTTCAGGTTTGACTGGTCGTGTCCCCACCCCACCTTCTGTCGCGGGAAGCCTCCAGATGTTCTGTCTCACCAGACTTGCTCACCTTGGTTGTCCTTGCACCTCTCTTCATCTTTCTCATCTTTCTTCATATATATGTCTATGCATATGCATATGTGTACATACACACATACATTTAACTGAGATGAAAGTCACATAACATAAAATTAACCATTTTAAAGTGTACACGACAGTGTTTGTTTTTTTTTTAAATAGTTTGTTCACAATGTTGTGTGACTATCACCACTAATTCCAGAGCTTTTTTTAATCATCCCCAAAGAACACTGCCCCTCCACCCTGCCCCTCCAGTGTAAAGTGGTTAGCTCTCTTCCCCTTCCTCCCAGGTCCTGGCAGCTGCTCTTCTACTTTCTGACACTGTGAATTTGTTGGTTATGATTTCATGTAAATGAGGTCATGTGGTATGTGGTCTTTTGTGTGATTTCTTTAGGTTACAGTGATTTCAAGGTTCATCTATATTGTAGCATGCATCAGTGCTTGACTGATGTTCTGAACTCAGGCTCTGGGTATCTGTTTTTGGACTATCCAGAGAAAATTCTGCATTTTATTATTCTTATCGTGATTTTGATACTGACCTTTCATTTGCCTTTTTAGAAAACTTCTGTTAGCTACAAAAAGATACTGAACAATTTCAATTTTAAGTATACATCATTTTTTTTCAGTATGCCAGTACTGAGGTCGATGGAGAACGTTACATGACTCCGGAAGACTTTGTCCAGCGCTATCTTGGACTCTATAATGATCCAAATAGCAATCCGAAGATTGTGCAGCTCTTGGCAGGAGTAGCCGATCAAACCAAGGATGGGTAAGAACCTTTATGCATTTTTTAAAAGCTAATGTTCTTTAATAGCATATGAGAACATAGGAAAACCATAAACTTACCCATGACCATTTGGAATTGTAATATTAATAAACCATCTTTTCTTAGAAATTAAAAAAATTGTTATTTACTGCCATTATCAAGCATACTAGCATTTCAAGTTACATGCAAAACTGTATTTTTAAATGTCTTGAATAATCTGAGCAGAATGGTTTTCAGGTAACTAGTATCTTTCATTCAGTAAATATTGAGGACTTACTATGTTTTAGGCACATTCTTACTACTAGAAATCCATCAGTGAATAAACCACAGAAAAACAATAAACAAAATTTAAAAGTAAACTATAATGTTAGGCAGTTATAACTGGCTATGAAGAAAAATAAGCAAGAACATAGAGTGGTATTTATTCATTTATCTGTCTCTTCCTTTACCTGACAAATATATATCTGTGGGACAGCCACCATTTGCCAGACACTGTGGGACATCAGAAATACAAACAAAATGGAGTTCCTGACCTTAAGAAGAAACTCCTGGCTTCGTGAGAAAGAACGAGTAATACTTTGGGAATAAGGGGCTGTAACAGCACAGTATGAAACACACAAAAGACACCCAAGGCATCATGGTTAGAGACGCCCAGTTTGTTTTGGGTGGTCGGGAGAGCGTTTTAGAAGAAGTGATGCTTAAGTGAAATCTGACAAGACAGAAAGGGGCTTGCTGGTGCTTGGGAAAATAGGGAGAACTACAGGAAAGGCAACAGCAGGGGCATGAGACAAGGGCCAGGGGCACACAGTGTCGAGGGTGTTAGCCTGCCGCGTCCCTTTTGCCGAGTAAAGCAATGAAGCTATTGTACTTCACTGCTTCGCCGTCTCCCACCCAGAAAACCCCATCCAGGGGCACCCGCATGCCTCTGTTGCCTACACAGTGGACAGGTTGTTTTATAACTACTTTGGTGTGACTGTGGCGTTACTTTGTCAGAGTAGCAGTCGGAGTGCAGCTGGGGACCTTGTGTGCTAAGCTTTGCCTGTATCCCATAGGCTTGACTCTCATCAAACCTGGAGGTATTCGTAGCTTGGCAGTGTAGGCGTGTGTGCAGTCACAGAAATTACAAAGTGCATCTTACCAGAGTGTCACTTATTCAAATCAAGGGGAAAAGCATCTTTATATTAAAATCTCATATATATGACTATTATGGAGAGAATGGAATAGTTTTTTCTTTTTAATTATTTTTTTTTAACCCATTTATTTTCATGTCTTTGTTCTTTGGCCTGTGTGGGCCTCCCATCACAGTGGCCTCTCTCACTGCAGAGCACTGGCTCTGGGTGCATGAGCTCTAGAGCTGCCTCGTGGACTCACCAATCTGGAGCTCCCGCACGTGATCTTTTCAGGTAACTAGTATCTTTCATTCAGTAAATATTGAGGACTTACTATGTTTTAGGCACATTCTTACTACTAGAAATCCATCAGTGAATAAACCACAGAAAAACAATAAACAAAATTTAAAAGTAAACTATAATGTTAGGCAGTTATAACTGGCTATGAAGAAAAATAAGCAAGAACATAGAGTGGTATTTATTCATTTATCTGTCTCTTCCTTTACCTGACAAATATATATCTGTGGGACAGCCACCATTTGCCAGACACTGTGGGACATCAGAAATACAAACAAAATGGAGTTCCTGACCTTAAGAAGAAACTCCTGGCTTCGTGAGAAAGAACGAGTAATACTTTGGGAATAAGGGGCTGTAACAGCACAGTATGAAACACACAAAAGACACCCAAGGCATCATGGTTAGAGACGCCCAGTTTGTTTTGGGTGGTCGGGAGAGCGTTTTAGAAGAAGTGATGCTTAAGTGAAATCTGACAAGACAGAAAGGGGCTTGCTGGTGCTTGGGAAAATAGGGAGAACTACAGGAAAGGCAACAGCAGGGGCATGAGACAAGGGCCAGGGGCACACAGTGTCGAGGGTGTTAGCCTGCCGCGTCCCTTTTGCCGAGTAAAGCAATGAAGCTATTGTACTTCACTGCTTCGCCGTCTCCCACCCAGAAAACCCCATCCAGGGGCACCCGCATGCCTCTGTTGCCTACACAGTGGACAGGTTGTTTTATAACTACTTTGGTGTGACTGTGGCGTTACTTTGTCAGAGTAGCAGTCGGAGTGCAGCTGGGGACCTTGTGTGCTAAGCTTTGCCTGTATCCCATAGGCTTGACTCTCATCAAACCTGGAGGTATTCGTAGCTTGGCAGTGTAGGCGTGTGTGCAGTCACAGAAATTACAAAGTGCATCTTACCAGAGTGTCACTTATTCAAATCAAGGGGAAAAGCATCTTTATATTAAAATCTCATATATATGACTATTATGGAGAGAATGGAATAGTTTTTTCTTTTTAATTATTTTTTTTTAACCCATTTATTTTCATGTCTTTGTTCTTTGGCCTGTGTGGGCCTCCCATCACAGTGGCCTCTCTCACTGCAGAGCACTGGCTCTGGGTGCATGAGCTCTAGAGCGCTGCCTCGTAATTGGACTCACCAATCTGGATGCTCCACGGCACGTGGGATCTCCCCAGGCCAGGGATCAAACCGGTGCCCCTTGCATTTCAAGGCAGACTCTTTACCCACTGGACCACCAGGGAAGCCCAGGGAATGGAATATTTAATGCCTTCTTTTGTAAGTTCCAAGCTAGAGCCCCAGACCTCCAAGGGCCCAGCTTTTCCCTACCTATAGGAGTGCTTGTGTGAAAAACTGAAAAAGCTGGCAAAATTAGTTTTATGTCTTTAAAACATTTAGAAGGCTGTTGTAATGAAGTGAAAGTGTTGGTGTCTTAAGCTGTTTGAATCCAGGGTTATTGTATTCATTTGTATTTTCTCACAGATTCTATCCAGCACAGTGCATGAAATTCAGAATGAGTGGGTTTTTTTTTTTCAATGAGAGTTTTATATCTTAGAAAAATTTTATATAATGTATCACTGGGAGATATTGGGGAGCTTGTATACATTTTGTGCCCAGTCTCAAAGAAAAGAAAAAAAGTCAAACTGGCTGCTAACTTACTGTGGACCATTCAGTCATTAGGTTCCTCAATAGTGATTGGACGGTAAGGCATATAAAAATAAATCATATTTAGTCAGAATTTATTCTTCAGATTTAGAATTCTGAATTGTTATTACTTTGGCCTGAGACTTACTTTCAGATGCTTCCTGTGGTGACCATCTGCTCTAATCCAGTCCACTGGTGTTATCTTTTTTTGCCCCCATCATGCCTCTTTTATTTTTATTTATTTTCATCTTTCTTTTATTCTTTGGCATGTGTGGGCCTCCCATTGCAGTGGCCTTCCTCACTGCAGAGTGCTGGCTCTGGGCGCATGTGCTTCAGAGCGCTGGCTCGCAATTGAACACACTGGTCCAGCTGCTCTATGGCACGTGAGATCTTCCCAGACCAGGGATCGAACCCATGCCTCTTTCACTGCAAGGCGGACTCTACCCACTGGACCACCAGGGAAGCTCCACTGGTGTTACCTTATTTGAAGCTTCATATGGTTCTGCCTGGAGTCATTGTGGTGTTAAAATGTGGTCAAGTGTTTAAGTTGCCAGCGTAGAATCTATCAAAAATGGGTGTTGGCTAGTAAAGAGTCTAATAATGTAGAACAGTGTTTACTTCAAATGAGAAGCAGTTTTTTTTTTTTTTTAAGAGAAGGTTGATAGGTGCTCTAAGAGTAAAAGCCATCAATCAGCCAAGCATTAATTTGTGAGATTGTGGCTTAAACTTTGAAGTCCTGGTTGAATAATGAAAAGCAAAATGATTTAGTGCATTAAATACAAATCTCAGGGACTATTATGGTGTGATTTAATCTAAAATATTTAGACAGTTGCTTGTTTGAAACTAACTTCTGTAGAACCATGGTTTCTGTACTTAGCTCCAGTCAGAATTTCATCAAGAGGCCCTGTTCTCCTATAATGCAGAAAACTATACTTTTCCTTTCTTTTTCCTTTCATAGTCTACATGCATATGGCAAAACCTTTAATGAAGACATTTCGGTTGTTTAAAAAAATTACAAAACTAGCATTAGTATTTTGAAATTTATTAGTTTCCATTCAGTAAATTAAAACGGAACTTTTTAGGAAAATTTAAAACCACATCAAATTCATAAAATCGATTATTTCCAAGTTATAAAATGAATACATGTCCTTTGCAAAAAGTCAGCAGGTAGGATAAAAAGTGAAGATGCCACCTCATCCTCATTAAAAGAAAACAAAGTACTTATTAAAGTATGAAATTAGTAACGATTTCTTCACGCGGCAGTTAGTGGCTTTGTGGTTTGCCTTTGTTCTGCCACAGGCTTGATCAAGTTCTTTTGCAGATAGGGCAATTGGTGGCAGAATTAAGAAAAAGAGCTTTAAAATTCTGGAACATTTTCTTTTGCCAGATAGGCCTTCCTCACTGCAGAGTGCTGGCTCTGGGCGCATGTGCTTCAGAGCGCTGGCTCGCAATTGAACACACTGGTCCAGCTGCTCTATGGCACGTGAGATCTTCCCAGACCAGGGATCGAACCCATGCCTCTTTCACTGCAAGGCGGACTCTACCCACTGGACCACCAGGGAAGCTCCACTGGTGTTACCTTATTTGAAGCTTCATATGGTTCTGCCTGGAGTCATTGTGGTGTTAAAATGTGGTCAAGTGTTTAAGTTGCCAGCGTAGAATCTATCAAAAATGGGTGTTGGCTAGTAAAGAGTCTAATAATGTAGAACAGTGTTTACTTCAAATGAGAAGCAGTTTTTTTTTTTTTTTAAGAGAAGGTTGATAGGTGCTCTAAGAGTAAAAGCCATCAATCAGCCAAGCATTAATTTGTGAGATTGTGGCTTAAACTTTGAAGTCCTGGTTGAATAATGAAAAGCAAAATGATTTAGTGCATTAAATACAAATCTCAGGGACTATTATGGTGTGATTTAATCTAAAATATTTAGACAGTTGCTTGTTTGAAACTAACTTCTGTAGAACCATGGTTTCTGTACTTAGCTCCAGTCAGAATTTCATCAAGAGGCCCTGTTCTCCTATAATGCAGAAAACTATACTTTTCCTTTCTTTTTCCTTTCATAGTCTACATGCATATGGCAAAACCTTTAATGAAGACATTTCGGTTGTTTAAAAAAATTACAAAACTAGCATTAGTATTTTGAAATTTATTAGTTTCCATTCAGTAAATTAAAACGGAACTTTTTAGGAAAATTTAAAACCACATCAAATTCATAAAATCGATTATTTCCAAGTTATAAAATGAATACATGTCCTTTGCAAAAAGTCAGCAGGTAGGATAAAAAGTGAAGATGCCACCTCATCCTCATTAAAAGAAAACAAAGTACTTATTAAAGTATGAAATTAGTAACGATTTCTTCACGCGGCAGTTAGTGGCTTTGTGGTTTGCCTTTGTTCTGCCACAGGCTTGATCAAGTTCTTTTGCAGATAGGGAAATTGGTGGCAGAATTAAGAAAAAAGAGCTTTAAAAATTCTGGAACATGTTTGCTTTGTGTTGCCAGATAAACAGACTGTTTCTTGCTTTTTTGTGGAATAAAATGCCTATGGAATAAAAATTGATAAGGAGCATGTCAGAGAGAATAAATGGCCATCCCCTTCTCCAGTATTTCATTATAAAAATTTTTAAACATTCAGGAAATTTGAAAGAATTTTATACTGACTGCCCCATATGCCTACCATTTATGCCTAAATATATTCTATAATTAATGTTTTTCTCTGTTTTTCATGTATCTCTCCCTCTGTCTTTCCATTAATCCATCTAATTTTTTTTACACATTTTGAAGTAAATTGCAGACATTGATACCCTTCTTAAATATTTTGGCAAGCATATTAGTTAGATTTCAATATTTGTTTTAAGATATTTTTCTTAGATATAAAATTTACACTGAAAAATAGGAATCTTAGAGGGCAGTTGCTGATGTTAACAAATGTGCATACCTGGGTTTCCCCAGGTGACTTATTATTTATTGTATTAAGATATATATAACATAGGGCTTCTCTGGTGATCCAGTACATAAAGAGTCTGCCTTGCAGTGCAAAGGGCACAGGTTCAATCCCTGGCCTGGGAAGATCCCATGTGCCGTGGAGCGGCTGGACTGGTGTGTCCAATTATGAGTCAGCACTCTGGAGTGCATGCGCCAAGGGCTGGCGCTCTGCAACGAGAGAGGACACAGCAATGGGAGGCCCACAAAGGCCAAAGAACAAAGATGGATGAAAAATAAATAAAAAACCAATAAAAGAGGCCACAATTTAGAAAAGGTATCTATATCTATCTATCTATCTATCCATCTATGTATCTATCTATATAACATAACATTTACCATTTTAACAATTTTTTTAAACTTTTTATTTTGAAGTGGGGTATAGTTGATTAATGGTATTGTGGTAGTTTCAGATAAACAGCTAAGGAACTCAGCCATACATATGCATGTATCTGGAGAAAAACATGATCCGAAAGGATGCACACACCCCCATGTTCATTGCAGCACTGTTTACAATAGCCCGGATACGGAAGCAACCTAAATGTCCGTTGACAGAGGAATGGGTAAAAAAGAGGTGGCCCATATATACCGTGGAATATTACTCAGCCATTAAAAAGAGGAAGCGAGCCATTTCCTGAACTGTGCCTGGATCTAGAAATTATGCTAGTGAAGTAAGTCAGACAGAGAAGGAGAAATATTGTATGACATGCCTAATATGTGGAATCTAAAAAAAATGATATTAGCAAACTTAAAAGACAGAAAGAATAGATACATGTATATGTATTTTAACCATTTTAAGTGTACAGTTAAGTGACATGAAGTACATTTACCTTGTTGTACTATCGTCACCACTTTTCAGCTCTAGAACTTCTTCATCTTCCCATACTAAAACTCCATACCCAATTAAGCAAGTCTCCGTTTTCCCCCAGCACCCAGTTCCTGGTAACCACTATTCTACTTTCTGTCTCTATGAATTTGTTCTAGGTAATTCATATCACTGGAATAATACAATATTTGCCCTTTTGCATCTGGCTTATTTCACTTAGCATGGTGTTTTAAAGATTCATTCATGTTGCAGCATATATCAGAATTTGACCTTTTATAACATAGGGCTTCTCTGGTGATCCAGTACATAAAGAGTCTGCCTTGCAGTGCAAAGGGCACAGGTTCAATCCCTGGCCTGGGAAGATCCCATGTGCCGTGGAGCGGCTGGACTGGTGTGTCCAATTATGAGTCAGCACTCTGGAGTGCATGCGCCAAGGGCTGGCGCTCTGCAACGAGAGAGGACACAGCAATGGGAGGCCCACAAAGGCCAAAGAACAAAGATGGATGAAAAATAAATAAAAAACCAATAAAAGAGGCCACAATTTAGAAAAGGTATCTATATCTATCTATCTATCTATCCATCTATGTATCTATCTATATAACATAACATTTACCATTTTAACAATTTTTTTAAACTTTTTATTTTGAAGTGGGGTATAGTTGATTAATGGTATTGTGGTAGTTTCAGATAAACAGCTAAGGAACTCAGCCATACATATGCATGTATCTGGAGAAAAACATGATCCGAAAGGATGCACACACCCCCATGTTCATTGCAGCACTGTTTACAATAGCCCGGATACGGAAGCAACCTAAATGTCCGTTGACAGAGGAATGGGTAAAAAAGAGGTGGCCCATATATACCGTGGAATATTACTCAGCCATTAAAAAGAGGAAGCGAGCCATTTCCTGAACTGTGCCTGGATCTAGAAATTATGCTAGTGAAGTAAGTCAGACAGAGAAGGAGAAATATTGTATGACATGCCTAATATGTGGAATCTAAAAAAAATGATATTAGCAAACTTAAAAGACAGAAAGAATAGATACATGTATATGTATTTTAACCATTTTAAGTGTACAGTTAAGTGACATGAAGTACATTTACCTTGTTGTACTATCGTCACCACTTTTCAGCTCTAGAACTTCTTCATCTTCCCATACTAAAACTCCATACCCAATTAAGCAAGTCTCCGTTTTCCCCCAGCACCCAGTTCCTGGTAACCACTATTCTACTTTCTGTCTCTATGAATTTGTTCTAGGTAATTCATATCACTGGAATAATACAATATTTGCCCTTTTGCATCTGGCTTATTTCACTTAGCATGGTGTTTTAAAGATTCATTCATGTTGCAGCATATATCAGAATTTGATTCCTTTTGAAAGCTGAATAGTATAAAGCAACTTATTTTTAAGTTGCTGATAATTTTGTGTTTCTTAATAGACTTTCTTCAAACAAATCATTTTGTATAACAAAGGTAACTCTGAGTATTGAGGGATTACTGAGTATTCCCTTAATGCCTTCTTTTTTAAAAAAATTTATTTTTGGCTATTCTGGGTTTTCAGTGCTACCGCAGGCTTGTCTTTAGTTGCAGGGAGTAGGGGCTATGCTCTAGTTGAGGTGAGCAGGCTTCTTGTTGTGGTGACTTCTCTTGTTGTGGAACTCGGGCTCTGGAGCACACAGGCTTCAGTAGTTATGGCTCTGAGGCTCTAGAGCACAGGCTCCAGAGTTGTGGCTCACAGGCTTAGTTGCTCCGCAGGATGTCAGGTCTTCCTGGAGCAAGAATCGAGCTCGTGTCTCCTGCATTGGAAGGCAAACTCTTTTCCACTGAGCTACCAGCGAAGCCCCCTTATGCCTTCTTATAATAATGTTCTACTTGGTGTAGAAGCCAGATACCCTTTGTATTTTTTCAGCTTTAAATTTGTGGTTGGAGGGTAGAATGCTGTATATATACTGGATTGATTGAATGTAGGAGTTGGTTCTTCTGTTTGGCCCACTGAGTTGCTGCATGTTTTTGAACAGATCACTTCTTTGAATTTTCTAAGGGTCTTCTGACTAAATTGCATACGATATGACTTGCCTTTTGAATATACTTGGTAAAAGGTTTTAAAAGACAGAAAGAATAGATACATGTATATGTATTTTAACCATTTTAAGTGTACAGTTAAGTGACATGAAGTACATTTACCTTGTTGTACTATCGTCACCACTTTTCAGCTCTAGAACTTCTTCATCTTCCCATACTAAAACTCCATACCCAATTAAGCAAGTCTCCGTTTTCCCCCAGCACCCAGTTCCTGGTAACCACTATTCTACTTTCTGTCTCTATGAATTTGTTCTAGGTAATTCATATCACTGGAATAATACAATATTTGCCCTTTTGCATCTGGCTTATTTCACTTAGCATGGTGTTTTAAAGATTCATTCATGTTGCAGCATATATCAGAATTTGATTCCTTTTGAAAGCTGAATAGTATAAAGCAACTTATTTTTAAGTTGCTGATAATTTTGTGTTTCTTAATAGACTTTCTTCAAACAAATCATTTTGTATAACAAAGGTAACTCTGAGTATTGAGGGATTACTGAGTATTCCCTTAATGCCTTCTTTTAAAAAATTTATTTTTGGCTATTCTGGGTTTTCAGTGCTACCGCAGGCTTGTCTTTAGTTGCAGGGAGTAGGGGCTATGCTCTAGTTGAGGTGAGCAGGCTTCTTGTTGTGGTGACTTCTCTTGTTGTGGAACTCGGGCTCTGGAGCACACAGGCTTCAGTAGTTATGGCTCTGAGGCTCTAGAGCACAGGCTCCAGAGTTGTGGCTCACAGGCTTAGTTGCTCCGCAGGATGTCAGGTCTTCCTGGAGCAAGAATCGAGCTCGTGTCTCCTGCATTGGAAGGCAAACTCTTTTCCACTGAGCTACCAGCGAAGCCCCCTTATGCCTTCTTATAATAATGTTCTACTTGGTGTAGAAGCCAGATACCCTTTGTATTTTTTCAGCTTTAAATTTGTGGTTGGAGGGTAGAATGCTGTATATATACTGGATTGATTGAATGTAGGAGTTGGTTCTTCTGTTTGGCCCACTGAGTTGCTGCATGTTTTTGAACAGATCACTTCTTTGAATTTTCTAAGGGTCTTCTGACTAAATTGCATACGTATATGACTTGCCTTTTTGAATATACTGGTAGGTAAAAATGTAGATATTTAATGATTGTATGTCCATAGAATGTACATATAATTTTCCTCCCTTTGCTTTTTTCTTGTTCTTTTATTAATTTAATTTTTAAAATTTTTAACCTTTATTTTATATTTGAGTATGTAGTTGATCAACAGTGTTGTATTAGTTTCAGGTGTACAGAAAAGTGATTCACTTATACATGTGTATGTATTCTTTTTCAAAGTCTTTTCCCATTTAGGTTATTATAGAATATTTTATGTTATTTTAAAATTGAAGTACAGTGTTGTGCCAATATGTGCTGTACACCGAAATGGCTCAGTTATATACATATGTACATTCTTTAAAAATATTTTGTTTCCATTATGGTTTATCACAGAATATAATCCCTGTGCTATGCGTTAGGACCTTGTCATTTGTTCATTCTAAATGTCACAGTTTGCATCAACCAACCCTAGACTTTCATTTCGTCTCTCTCCCTGAGCCTTTCTCCCTTGGCAACCCCAAGTCTCTTCTCTGGGTCTTTGAGTCTTTCTGTTTTGTAGATAGGTTCATTTGTGACATATTTTAGATTCCACATGTAAGTGGTACCATCATGACTGTGTACACACTCCTGACAATCAAGTGATTGGTTTGCCAGCAACCATTTATGACCTTTGCTAGTTAAGGGAAAAAAACCTGTGATCTCTTCACATAAATACGAAAAGTTTTGCTGCTTAACATGAAATATGCTTTAAATCTACATATTTTAAATTTTGGCCTCTTCCATTGCTTTTCCATTTATTTGTTTTCATCCATCCCCATTTCTGGGCCTGTGTGGGCCTCCCATTGCAGTGGCTTATTGCAGAGCATCGGCTCTGGGCACGTGCACTCCAGAGCAATGGCTTGTGGCTGGACTGGCGCGCTGGGCATGTAACTGGACACACCGGTCCAGCTGCTCTGTGGCACATGCGATCTTCTCGGGCCAGGGATCGAACTGATGCCCCCTGCACTGCAAGGCAGACTCTTTTTGATTTTTATTTTGCTTTCTACTTTTACAGAGCTTTGTTGTTTACAGATACGTACAATCCCAGATTAGTCATGTATGTCCCCCCATCCCACTCCTCCAGGCAGCCGCACAGCGCTCCTGGAGGATCCCCTGTTCCCACAGCACATGACAGTAGCTGTCTTTTTCGTGTGCAGTAGTGTAGGTTTCCATGTTACTCCCTTTATGCCTCCCACTCACTGTTCATTCCCCACAATGTCCACATGTTTGTTCCCCATGTCTGTTTTTCCATCACTTCACTGTGTGTGTTATCATTACCCTCTTACTAGATTCCATGTATATGTGTTAGTATACTGTATTGTCTTTCTCTTTTTGACCTACTTTGCTTTTTATAATAGATTCTAGATCCATCCACCTCATTAGGACTGATTCTTCTGCATTTCTTTTTACAGCTGTGTAGTATTCCATTGTATATATATGTACCAGAGCTTTTGTATCCATTCGTTCATCGACAGACATCTAGGTTGCTTCCGTGTTCTAGCTATTGTATAGAGAGTTGCAATGAACATTGGGGTACAGGTGCTTCTTTCAGTTTTGATTTCATCAGGGTGTAAGCCTAAGAGTGGGATTGCTGGGTCATATGGTGCATATGGTGCTGGGTCAAAATAGAAACTTTGGGTTTTTTAAGAAATCTCCATACTGTCTTCCATAGCGGCTGTATCAATTTACATTCCCACCAGCAACGCAGGAGTGTTCCCTTTCTCCGCACCCTCTCAAGCAATGGCTTAGGATGTGTTTTTGAAAAGTTTTGCTGCTTAACATGAAATATGCTTTAAATCTACATATTTTAAATTTTGGCCTCTTCCATTGCTTTTCCATTTATTTGTTTTCATCCATCCCCATTTCTGGGCCTGTGGGCCTCCCATTGCAGTGGCTTATTGCAGAGCATCGGCTCTGGGCACGTGCACTCCAGAGCAATGGCTTGTGGCTGGACTGGCGCGCTGGGCATGTAACTGGACACACCGGTCCAGCTGCTCTGTGGCACATGCGATCTTCTCGGGCCAGGGATCGAACTGATGCCCCCTGCACTGCAAGGCAGACTCTTTTTGATTTTTATTTTGCTTTCTACTTTTACAGAGCTTTGTTGTTTACAGATACGTACAATCCCAGATTAGTCATGTATGTCCCCCCATCCCACTCCTCCAGGCAGCCGCACAGCGCTCCTGGAGGATCCCCTGTTCCCACAGCACATGACAGTAGCTGTCTTTTTCGTGTGCAGTAGTGTAGGTTTCCATGTTACTCCCTTTATGCCTCCCACTCACTGTTCATTCCCCACAATGTCCACATGTTTGTTCCCCATGTCTGTTTTTCCATCACTTCACTGTGTGTGTTATCATTACCCTCTTACTAGATTCCATGTATATGTGTTAGTATACTGTATTGTCTTTCTCTTTTTGACCTACTTTGCTTTTTATAATAGATTCTAGATCCATCCACCTCATTAGGACTGATTCTTCTGCATTTCTTTTTACAGCTGTGTAGTATTCCATTGTATATATATGTACCAGAGCTTTTGTATCCATTCGTTCATCGACAGACATCTAGGTTGCTTCCGTGTTCTAGCTATTGTATAGAGAGTTGCAATGAACATTGGGGTACAGGTGCTTCTTTCAGTTTTGATTTCATCAGGGTGTAAGCCTAAGAGTGGGATTGCTGGGTCATATGGTGCATATGGTGCTGGGTCAAAATAGAAACTTTGGGTTTTTTAAGAAATCTCCATACTGTCTTCCATAGCGGCTGTATCAATTTACATTCCCACCAGCAACGCAGGAGTGTTCCCTTTTCTCCGCACCCTCTCCAGCGTTTATTGTCTGTTGATTTGTGGATGATGGCCATTCTGACGGGTGTGAGGTGAAAAAATATGGAATGCTTCACAAATTTGCGTGTCATCCTTGCGCAGAGGCCATGCTAATCTTCTCTGTATTGTTCCAATTTTAATATATGTGCTGCCGAAGCGAGCACTCCTTTTTACCTTGTTAATGTGATGGGTTATATTGATTTTCAGGTGTTGAGCCAGTCCTGCCTTGGATAAACCCCAACTTGCCTCATTAGGCACTCAAGCTCCTGATTTCACCAAAGATTCTTTAGCACAGGCACAAACGAGGGCATAGTCTTCAGTACCCTGAACACTAACACCAGAAAGCCATTCTTAACCTTGATAAAGGGCAGAGGCATAGCATATATTGGGCTTCCCAGGTGGCTCAGTGGTAAAGAATCTGCCTGCTAAGCGGGAGACACAGGTTGGCTCTCTGGGTCAGGAAGATCCCCTGGAGAAGGAAATGGCAACCTACTCCAATAAGCTTGCGTAAAGCATCCCATGGACGGGGAGCCTGGCGGTTACAGTCCACGGGGTCGAAAGAGTCAGACATGCCTCAGCAGCTAAGCAGCAGCAGCATAGCGTATATCGTTGCTTTGGATATAATGTAATCTGTGTAATTTAAACATATTTATTTGTTTATTTTTCATCCATCTTTATTCTTTGGCCTGTGTGGGCCTCCCAGTGTAGTGGCCTCTCTTGTTTCAGAGCCCTGGCTCTGTGCGCATGCATCCCAGAGCGCTGGCTCCTCATTGGACACACCAGTCCAGCCACTCCATGGCATGTGGGATCTTCCCGTGCCAGGGATCAAACTGGTACCCCTTGCACTACAAGGTGGGCTCTCTACCCACTGGACCACTAGGGAAGCCCTAAGTTCTGGAAAATGTAACTTTTGAATGTAAAATGTGTCTTAGATGCGTGAGGGCATAAAGTAAAATGTAAAATTTGGTGTTAATAATGTGTTGGAAAACATGTCTCTAAAAAGTCTTGGTTTCTAAATTGAGTTTATTCAAGAATATCTGTGAGTTTCTACCCTGACTCAAGCCTGTCCTCTAAGAAGCCTACCTTTTGGGGGAATATTTGACTTGAAATAATGTTACATAGTTGCTTTAAAGAGAATTTTGTGGGGGCCAGTAAAAAAGTTCAGTAAAGATGTGAAAGGAAGGACTTCCCCTGGTGGTCCAGTGGGTAAGAACACTGCCTTGCAGTGCAAGGGGTGCCGGTTCGATCCCTGGCCTGGGAAGATCCCACGTGCCGTGGAGCGGCTGGACTGATGTGTCCAATTACTGAGCCGGAGCTCTGAAGCGCATGCGCCCAGAGCCGGCGCTCTGCAACGACAGACGCCACCGCGATGGGAGGCCCACACAGGCCACAGAACAAAGATGGATGAAAATAGAGAAATGAAAGACCAATAGAAGTGGCCCGCCCGCTCCCCTCTCTCCCCAACCCGACCCCTGCCCAAAATAAATAAATAAATCTTTAAAAAAAAAAAAAGATGTGAAAGGAAGATGAAGTCATCTGGTGACTGTAAGATGATTCTCTTGAGGAAATGATATTTGAGATGAGCTATGTAAAGATTTCCAGGTGGTGCTAGTGATGAAGAATCCATTTGCCAGTGCAAGAGACACAGGAGATGCGGGTTTAATCCCTGGGTTGGGAAGATCCCCTGGAGGAAGAAATGGCAACCCACTCCAGTATTCTTGTCTGGAGAATCCCACGGACAGAGGAGTCTGGCACGCGTCAGTCCATAGGGTCACAGAGAGTTGGACACGACTGAAGTGACTTAGCAAATGTAAAGATTGGGTGGAAATTAAATGGATGGAAGTTTGGAAATGGTGGGATCATTCCAAGGGGAATGAATTGCTGAATGATAGTCCTGAATGGAAGGAGCAGGTTTATTTTTGAAACTTAAAATGAGTGAGCTGGAGTGCAGACTGCAAGGAAGAGGTATACAGAGGTCAGATCTTGAGGGCCTAGAAGCTACCTCAAGAATTAGGTCCGGGGACTTCCCTGGTGGTCCAGTGGCTAAGACTCTGTTCCCAGCGCAAGGGGCCAGGATTCAGTCGCTGGTCAGGGAACTAAATCTCACCTGCCGCAACTGACAATCCAGCACAGCCAAATAAATAAATAAATATATAAAAAAAAAAAAAGAAGAAGAAGAAGAATTAGGTCCGTTCTTTTGAATAGTTGCAAATGTATTGTTCAAATCAACCCATTTGACAAAATGTGACACTACTACTGTGTGTGTGTGTAATTGATTGGATCTCTACTGTCACTTGGTATACTAGTCATTATCAGCAGCAGCGACACGGTGTGAAATATTTATAGCACAATAATATTTAATGTGGAAGATGACTCTAAACTAGCATAATCATTGTTTAGTTGCTAAATCGTGTCCGACTCTTTCTCACCCCATGGATTGTAGCCTGCCAGACTCCTCTCGGTTTTCCTGGACAAGAATCCAGGCGTGAGTTGCCGTTCCCTTCTCTAGGGGATCTTCCCAGCTCAGGGATCGAATGCACGTCTCCTGCATTGGCAGGCAAATTCTTTACTGCTGAGCTACCAGGGAATTCCAAATGCTCCATAAGATCATTGAAGACAATTTCAATATAGTTTTAGGCACTGGCTAATTTCACAACCTTCAGTATTATAGGATGAAATAAGTTTTAGTTTTCCTCCTTTTTGTTTTGAATTTTCCTCTAAAATTTTTATTAGTGATATTTCAAGTATATTAAACAAAGAGCAGTGTAATGAATTCAATATACTCACCACCCACTTTTTTTGTTTGTTTTGAGGCTAATTTGTGCTTTTATTTGCTAGTATAAATAAACTACAGGCCAGCTACAACTTTTTTTTCTTTTTTTTGTGCCAACTCTTTTGATCTAAAAAGTGTATTTTATGTCACAGTGTAACAGACACACACATATAATATGTATCCATATGTAAAAGTGAAACAAAAGTTTTGGCAAAAATGTTCATCCTGAATGTTAGTTCCTTTTTAAGACTTCTTTTTTCTAACCAAGGATGAACTGCACTGACACATCGTTAATCACCCCAGTTCATCTTAGGGTTCACTTTAATGAAGTGAATAAATTCACTTTTAATAATTATGAAGATAAGTATTAAATTTATTTCACTTATACCTCCACCCATTCCTCCATCCCCTGAATTATTTCGAAGCAAATTCCAGGTGACATTTTTCATCCGTAAATATCTCTGTGTATTTCTAAAAGGTAAGAAAACTTACCGAAAACAAACCTCAAAATCACCGAGGTCTAAGTATCATCAAGAATTTGTGTTAGGGGCTTCCCCTGGTGGTCCAGTGAGTAAGGACACCGCCTTGCAGTGCAAGGGGCGCCGGTTTGATCCCTGGCCTGGGAAGATCCCATGTGCCGTGGAGTGGCTGGACCTATGTGTCCAACTACCGAGCCGGAGCTCTGAGGCGCATGTGCCCAGAGCCGGCACTCTGCGACAATAGAGGCCACCACGATGGGAGGCCCACAGGAGCCAAAGAACAAAGACAGATGAAAATAGAGAAATGAAAGACCAATAGAAGTGGCCTGCCCGCCCCCCTCCCTCCCCAACCCGACCCCCGCCCAAAATAAATAAATATTATAAAAAAAAAAAAAAAGAATTTGTGTTATATCAGTATTTTCATTTCCAGATTTTCTTATAAACTAAAAAAATCTTTTTCACTTGACTTTAATCAGAATCCAGATAAGATCTGTGTCTTTGTAATTAATTGCTCTACATCTTAGGTCTTTAATTTGGTTCTCTTCCATATCTTATTTAAAAGTTCTTTCTTTTTTCCAACTATAGAATGTTTACTTGTTGTTTCCCACAGTCTGCATTTTTGCTGAGTGTGTTTCTGTGGCAATATTTAATTTAACATGTTCCTTTGTCTTTTATATTTTTCTGTAAATTGTTGATTATATCTAAAGCAGTGGTTCTCAGTGTGCTCGGTGCTGTTGGCGTCTAGTGGGTAGAGGCCAGTGGTAAGGCTAAACATGATGCAGTGCATAGGGAGCCCCCATAGCAGAGTCATCCAGCTTTAAATGCCATTATTGAGTGCTGAAGTTTAGAAACTCATCTAGAGACTTGGTCAGATTCAGGTTTAATTATTTTTGGTCTGTCTGATATTAGGGGCTGTTGATTATTGCTTTGGTCCATTAGTGTGTTGGGAGTTTACAAAAGGGTAATATCCTACCATGCGCTTCATTGGTGGTTCAGTGGTAAAAAATGGTAGGAGATGCAGGTTTGATTCCTAAGTTGGGAAGATCCCCTGGAGATGGAAATAGCAAACCATTGCAGGATTCTGACCTGAAAAATCCCATGAACAGAGGAACCTGGCAGTCTTTGGGTTCGCAAGAGTTAGACTCGACTCAGTGACTAAACCAGCTCGAGCCAGTAGTATTCTACTGTTCCTTCTTTCTGTATTATCTGGAATACCTGAAATTCCAGGTATTATCTGGAATTCTTGAAAGAGAGACTTCACTTCATCAAGTTATTTGGTTACCCTGAGGCAGTAATATTTTACTTTTTATTTTATCGTAAAGGCAGTAATATTTTTTTTTTTTTTTTCCAGGTTGATCTCCTATCAAGAGTTTTTGGCATTTGAATCTGTTTTATGTGCCCCAGATTCCATGTTCCTAGTGGCTTTCCAATTGTTTGACAAGAGTGGAAATGGAGAGGTGACATTTGGTAAGAAAAAAAAAAGATTATATAGTTAAGTGAAGTTAGTGAGGCTGGTTTAATCTTTAATTGCTAAATTTAGAAATTACATATAGATTGCTGCTTATTTGAGCGCTAGTCAAAACGTGAAGTATTAATTTCCTAACGGATTTATGTAGATACAATTAGAAGGTTTATTTTCTTTAAAACGTTAGACTGTTGCAAGAAAATTAAGGAATCTAGGAATATGGTTGCTTCAACTTACTGCCTTTCTGACACTTTGACATTTGTAAAGTTGGTGGTATAAAATTACCTTGTTCTGGGTCAGCCTGGGAAAAATTTTTAGTGAGACAGACTGAATAGCATGAAGTAATCATCTCATTCTTTAAGGGATTTGGGGGTAGAGAATGCAGAGCTTTTCTGGAGCATCTTTGGGAAATTGCTACTGTGTCATTTTAGCGCCCAAGAATGGAACTGAAGGAAAGAGTTAAGGCAGGAATAGTTGGCTTTCTCTGACCTCCCATTTTAGGTTTTAGGAAACAAGGGTGTAGAGTATTTTAGTTGCTATGTGAATTGAATGTAGCAATCAATTTAAATCCTTTAGTCGGCATATAATCTAGCACACTGTGGATGTCTCAAAAGCATGCAAACTAGGGTTTCTATCTAAAGAAATTAGGCTTACTTACAAAAATTTGTATGTAGTAAGAGTATCAGCTCATTTTTCCTGCAATATTTTTTTTTTCAGTTAAAAAATAGTGTTTTCAAGGACCTAATACTCTTCTCCCTTTTGTAATATTTGGATTTTTTTATTGTGGTAAACAACATCTGACACAAACCTTAGCATCTTAACTATTTGTAAGCATACAGTTCAGTAGTGCTAAGTATATTCATATTGTCATGAAACACATTTCCAGAACTTTTTCATCTTGTAAAACTGAACTTGAGCCCTTTTAGGGGTGTGAATTATGAATTGGCATCCATACATGGTAGAGAGACTCCTGAAAATCTGGCTTCCCCTGAGCCATGGTGCTTGATGTTAAGTCATTGTAGTGTTTGTTATAAAACAAATATCCTGTCCATAAACTCAAAGGGAGGAATACCACTGCTGTGGTAAGAATGGAGAGAAAGTGCAGATACTGGAAAGAAACATGTTGCCTTTGCTGCCATCTTAGTGGGCACATGTTCCAGCATGGCATTAATTGATTCCTTCTGTCCACTGACCCATTGTCTTCTGTGTAAGAACACTTTCCCAAATAAATACCTATGCAGAGCTCTTTGGGTTTCTGCATATATCTTAGCATTTTCTCTGCTTTGGAGCAAGCTTTGGCCATTCTGCCTCCTAGAGAATGTTGACTTTCCTGAGAAACACCTAGATTTTATAGTTCAAAACATAAAGCTTTTATCATCTCATCATTCAGTGTCAACCCTGTACTTCTAAGAATGCTGCATTTTCTATTTCCAGTAGTGATCACGTAGGTTCATATGCCTTTGTTCTAAATGTGGTATACAAATGCTTGGGAAAGAACTTGATATAAATATCTGTATTATTGACAGTATACCCATACTTCTATCCTGTGTCCTTGCTAAAAAATTAGATTTCCCAAAGCGAAATTCTAATTTATGTATCCCTTTTACTTTGGTATTATGATTTTTTTATTGCTTTTTCCAATTTCTATTTTAAAAATTAAGTCACTCAAGTCAGTTCATTTCACAGACTAACAATAGAGACTCCTACCATTGTTGATTAAAATGTGTAGGAGTAGCTGAGTGGTTGATACACACCTTATTATTTCATGCAAATGAAAGCTTGTAGTTATTAGATTACAGCTTCAGCATTTTTACATTTTTTGTTTTTCCCCTTAGACTGATTTATGAGTTAAGACTTCAGAAAATACAATTAGGATTACAAGCAAAACAAATAAGTTTTAGTTTTTATAGCACCTGGTATCAACAGAATAACTTGTAAACCCTCCAGAATCCTTCGTTCTTCTACTCCATACTAGAGCTGGGAAAATTCTTACTGAATGAGAAAAGTTGAGCTCCCTTTCAGCAGTGTTCCTGTGGTCCCTGGCCAACCGGATGGTTCTTTCGATGGTGCTCACTTGTTTCCTGGGGACCTGGACCATTTCCCCTCCTGAATTTTGAGGATTCATTTTTAGACAAACCTTCTTAACTAAAATGAAAAGAATCATAATGAAGGAGAGAAACTTTAATTTTATATTCTTACGTAAAGAAGAAAAGCCTCGAAACTGTTTCAAATGCCATTTAACAAGAAGGCCCACTCATTTATATTCATACGATTAAAGAAAAATAACCAAAAAACTGAAAGGCAGTTCAGTTTAGAGTCTTTTGTGTAAGAACACTTTCCCAAATAAATACCTATGCAGAGCTCTTTGGGTTTCTGCATATATCTTAGCATTTTCTCTGCTTTGGAGCAAGCTTTGGCCATTCTGCCTCCTAGAGAATGTTGACTTTCCTGAGAAACACCTAGATTTTATAGTTCAAAACATAAAGCTTTTATCATCTCATCATTCAGTGTCAACCCTGTACTTCTAAGAATGCTGCATTTTCTATTTCCAGTAGTGATCACGTAGGTTCATATGCCTTTGTTCTAAATGTGGTATACAAATGCTTGGGAAAGAACTTGATATAAATATCTGTATTATTGACAGTATACCCATACTTCTATCCTGTGTCCTTGCTAAAAAATTAGATTTCCCAAAGCGAAATTCTAATTTATGTATCCCTTTTACTTTGGTATTATGATTTTTTTATTGCTTTTTCCAATTTCTATTTTAAAAATTAAGTCACTCAAGTCAGTTCATTTCACAGACTAACAATAGAGACTCCTACCATTGTTGATTAAAATGTGTAGGAGTAGCTGAGTGGTTGATACACACCTTATTATTTCATGCAAATGAAAGCTTGTAGTTATTAGATTACAGCTTCAGCATTTTTACATTTTTTGTTTTTCCCCTTAGACTGATTTATGAGTTAAGACTTCAGAAAATACAATTAGGATTACAAGCAAAACAAATAAGTTTTAGTTTTTATAGCACCTGGTATCAACAGAATAACTTGTAAACCCTCCAGAATCCTTCGTTCTTCTACTCCATACTAGAGCTGGGAAAATTCTTACTGAATGAGAAAAGTTGAGCTCCCTTTCAGCAGTGTTCCTGTGGTCCCTGGCCAACCGGATGGTTCTTTCGATGGTGCTCACTTGTTTCCTGGGGACCTGGACCATTTCCCCTCCTGAATTTTGAGGATTCATTTTTAGACAAACCTTCTTAACTAAAATGAAAAGAATCATAATGAAGGAGAGAAACTTTAATTTTATATTCTTACGTAAAGAAGAAAAGCCTCGAAACTGTTTCAAATGCCATTTAACAAGAAGGCCCACTCATTTCAGGCTGTATTCGACTACAGAATTTCGGCATAAGGAAATAATTAACCTGGAGTTTATTTTAATAGAATTTTGGATCTGTGATAAAGGTCAGTTTTCATGTTTATACTCCCTTAATAAAAAGAATTCTTGTGTATTTATAGACGAATGTTCAGGTAAAAGGAAAATTTAGATCCATTCTAACTCTAAGTCCTTTTTACCTGATAGCCTGATGTTTGCTACTATGGAGCTTATTTAAAGTATAGTTTTTTCCTTGTGTACATCAGGAGAGAAAGGCGGGAGAAAATATTGGATGCAAGGTCTAATGGAATGGGGAAAGACTATTATGCCATCAGTATTATCTCTATCTCAGGACCTATGATGATCTATCTGTGTACGTCTATATATTGTTCTCATCTTTGCTTCTGTTTTTTTAGATATGCTTTGTATACACATCAAACTGTGTACTTAAATTGTGTGCATCTTTGCAAGTATTTATATGTATATATATAGCAATATTGAATAACATTTACTTGAATGCTGGACAAGCTTTTTTTTTTTTTTTAAAGATGCCTCTGCTCTGGGGGAGGGGACTTAGGTTAAGACCTTGATGATCCATTTTGGAATGTACAAGCTCAGGAAAGGGTTCTGAAGTTATTAAAAGAATGATTAACATCATTAGTTGTTTTTTCTTTGGTGTTCTTCCAGTGAAACTTCTAATGCATGCTGTGGGTGATTACTTAATGGCTTGTATATCTGTTTACGCCTGGTGGCATGAGCCTTCTCGGGGCCATTGCATGACTGGTGTGTGTTAGATATAGTGTAAACTTGCCTTGGTTTCACTGTTATCCACTAGTGGACTGGATGTTCTGCTCAGTAGAGTTAGACTGAGGTAACCAAGATAACCAACTGTTCTACACTGTGTTGTCCATAGTTGCCATGCATTTGTCCTCAGTTTTTTTTTTTTTTTTTTTTAAAGAAGCCTATTGCTTTAACAAAGATTCTAAAAAACCCAACTGTTTTATCTATTAACTAATAAATGAGTATAAAACATGTTATGTATTCTGAATTTCCTATTAAAAGTCTCATCGGTATTGTGTTCCAAAAGAATTGCCTAGGAATGGGAACTTTGTGCAAGAAAATTTTCCAGGGGGAATATCTTTACCCGCTGACTGTAAAACTCTCCAAAAGTCGAGATTCCTATGATTTTTATACCCTGTTTGACCATCAGTATGTATTGCAAATAAATAGGTGTTCCATTTGTGCCTCTAAAACACTTTTTCCGTGAAGGGACTAATAATCAGATTGGGGTGTTTCAAGCATGACCACTGCTTTTGTTCAACGATTTAGGAGATGGAAGTCTAGATATGAAAAATGTCATATCCTCCATCAGTGGAAAGAAAGCTCCAGACATGGTGTACTATGCAATTCTGATGGTAATGAATACCTAGTTTAACTTGATAAGAATTTGAGCTTCGCTTGGGTATTCCAGTTAAATCCGGAAGAATTTTTGAGACTCCGAGAAGGTCACATAAATACTCAAGACTGCTCGAGTAGCTTAGAGTTTGAGGTAACAAAGAGGACATGGTGTTACTTGTTTGTATGCCATTTGGTGATAAATTGTGGAAGCATCTTGCTTCTGTAGTAACAGATACTCTTTAAATGTAAACTCACTTTTCCTGAGGAATGGACCTTTACATATAATTGACAACAGGACTACTCTGTTGACTGATTGTATAGTAGTCCTGTTTGGAGGTAGGTAAAGGGTTAATAGGTATACATTCCCCCCAGTAAAACAGAGGAGGTCACCCCAGAAACTTATGAGCCACCTAGAACCTAGAAGTCTGGTCCAACTTGCTGTGTTGGCTGGGACTTCTTTGAGCTCCTGTGGTTGATCTTTTTGTTGTTGTTGTTTGTTTTCCTTTGTTTTCTTTTTTCAGTCTCTTAGTTGTTCCTCTTCTTCCTCCCCAAGTTTTCTTTCACTGAGAAACTCTTTACTGCCACAAGTCTCGCCATTGTTTTTGTTCAGTTATACACAGGTTATATTCATTGTTCATGGTGGAACTCCTTCTAAAAGCCTCTCTGACTTCACTTTAAGAACTGTGCAGGTGAAACTCAGCTGTGGAGGACTCTTTTTTTTTTTTTCCCCTGACAATAAAAATGTTTCATCTCAAGCCTATAAGTTGGAAGCAGTGGCTCCTGCTGGGCTGGAATCCTTGGAATCAGGATGTCATTGGGCTGATGGTAGGTGGGCTGTGTCACAGGGCTGATGGCTTGTATACCTACAGGAGGAGTTCTCTGGCCACACCGTTGGTACAGCAGCTCCTTCCAGGCTCATTCATGGAACAGGCATGGTGGCAGTCTTGGAGAAGAGTGCCAGCCCCGGTCAGAGGTAATTTTGTACTGCAGAAAGGTGAACAAGACCAGTAGGAAGCTCCCGTAAGGACCAGGGGAGGGATGAGGGGGGATAAGATGGGGAGATTTAGTGTGGGCTGCTGGGGAAATTA
Organism: Tragulus kanchil; assembly: GCA_022376925.1. Classification (NCBI taxonomy): domain Eukaryota; kingdom Metazoa; phylum Chordata; class Mammalia; order Artiodactyla; family Tragulidae; genus Tragulus; species Tragulus kanchil. The sequence continues at coordinate 269,018,100 of JAIOJX010000026.1, read as the reverse complement.
AAACCTCGGTTAAGACATATTTACATAATATATATGCTTTGATGTATTTCATTTAGTCCAATCATCATAAGTGACTGATACAGCTAAACTGACTAATGTAATACGTCTGTGAACGTTTTTCCTTAATCACAGTTGTCACCATTACCTGCCCTCCTGACAAAGTATTGTGCTTCTCTCCTTTAAGCCAACAGAACATAGTGACAGGCTACTTTTGTATCTTACCCCATTTCCCTTTGCGTAGGAATTATAAACTGTCTCTTTCAGGAGCCCATGCAGGAAGTGAAAATGTGGTCTTTTGTTTTCTGTATGTCAGAAAACAAATGGATTCCTATTTCCCTTAGCAATGCCAACCTGATATGAAACACTAGATCATGATCTTGTTGCCAGTAAGATGTGAGTCCCACATCCCTTTCAGCCAAGCCAGAACTGTGGCCACTGAAATAGCACTGCTTGGAGAGCTAAAGACCCTTGTTTGCCACTGGAAAGACGGGATTCTCTCTGCGGAGAAAGTTGCTGTGTAGGTTCAGGTAGATACATGGGGTCTATCTGAGGTTGTTGGTACTCCCTGTCAAGTCATGCAGAGCCTGGGTAAGATAAGATCATTAGTGCTTTAGGCTCTTGCCTCACAGTGTAAGCTCTCCTATTCTGGAGCTTCTGTAAAACTCTTCATTTTTATTTTTTTTGATAAGCATATCCTGGTAAAAGTAAAGTGGTAATTACGAATTTGACTTCCAAACAATAGTTGTACTGATTATTACTGTAAGATTCCTGATTTAGCCTTAGGCAGTTGCTAGAAACAGTCACAGGAAGGAAGTGGGATACATCAAGTGATGCCAGAGTAGGTTTGAAATTTTGCAACCTGTGGCATAGCTAAAATAATTAAAAGTGTCTGGGGGTTAGTTAATAAACTATAGCACAGAATAATGGTCATAATAAAACCATATACAAAGCTGTCAACTGACCACTTTGGGAGAAGTGGGATATGTTTAAACAAATATTGATGGAAAATGACCCTTCTGTATTTGGGGAAATTAATATGAGCAATTTAGGCCATCAGTTTAATTGTTTAAATGTATTGTAAAATCTTATTTAAAGGTTGCTAAGATGTTTACAAAATAGGATTTTAGCTAAAAGTTTTTATTACAGTGCTATTTTTCTGAATGTAAATTACACATTGTAATTTTGATTTATAAACATCCTTTTTGTGATAGAAAAAACAATTTCTATGGTTCATTAAATATTCATAAGTTTGAGAGCTTTTGAATCTTTGGGCTATGCTTTGATGTATTTCATTTAGCTTGCCCTCCTGAAACGTTTTCCTTAATCACAGTTGTCACCATTACCTGCCCTCCTGACAAAGTATTGTGCTTCTCCTTTAAGCCAACAGAACATAGTGCCAGGCTACTTTTGTATCTTACCCCATTTCCCTTTGCGTAGGAATTATAAACTGTCTCTTTCAGGAGCCCATGCAGGAAGTGAAAATGTGGTCTTTTGTTTTCTGTATGTCAGAAAACAAATGGATTCCTATTTCCCTTAGCAATGCCAACCTGATATGAAACACTAGATCATGATCTTGTTGCCAGTAAGATGTGAGTCCCACATCCCTTTCAGCCAAGCCAGAACTGTGGCCACTGAAATAGCACTGCTTGGAGAGCTAAAGACCCTTGTTTGCCACTGGAAAGACGGGATTCTCTCTGCGGAGAAAGTTGCTGTGTAGGTTCAGGTAGATACATGGGGTCTATCTGAGGTTGTTGGTACTCCCTGTCAAGTCATGCAGAGCCTGGGTAAGATAAGATCATTAGTGCTTTAGGCTCTTGCCTCACAGTGTAAGCTCTCCTATTCTGGAGCTTCTGTAAAACTCTTCATTTTTATTTTTTTTGATAAGCATATCCTGGTAAAAGTAAAGTGGTAATTACGAATTTGACTTCCAAACAATAGTTGTACTGATTATTACTGTAAGATTCCTGATTTAGCCTTAGGCAGTTGCTAGAAACAGTCACAGGAAGGAAGTGGGATACATCAAGTGATGCCAGAGTAGGTTTGAAATTTTGCAACCTGTGGCATAGCTAAAATAATTAAAAGTGTCTGGGGGTTAGTTAATAAACTATAGCACAGAATAATGGTCATAATAAAACCATATACAAAGCTGTCAACTGACCACTTTGGGAGAAGTGGGATATGTTTAAACAAATATTGATGGAAAATGACCCTTCTGTATTTGGGGAAATTAATATGAGCAATTTAGGCCATCAGTTTAATTGTTTAAATGTATTGTAAAATCTTATTTAAAGGTTGCTAAGATGTTTACAAAATAGGATTTTAGCTAAAAGTTTTTATTACAGTGCTATTTTTCTGAATGTAAATTACACATTGTAATTTTGATTTATAAACATCCTTTTTGTGATAGAAAAAACAATTTCTATGGTTCATTAAATATTCATAAGTTTGAGAGCTTTTGAATCTTTGGGCTTATTTCATATAGTTTCACATAAGATTCTGGTATTTTCCAGCCATACAAAGGGAATTTGATTTTATTCTGCTGTTGTATATTTAGGTAGCAGTAAGCATTATTTCTTATCAAGTAATACTTGATAAGAGTAGTATCAAGTTGGGAGTTGTGGCCTTTAAAGTAAAGGTTACAAAGTCGTTTATTCCCTTTAATAATTTATCTTAATGTAGTAACCTAAGTTATCCTAATATGCTTTCCATTAATTTCTTCATATTCCCTTAGTTTAACATGTAAAATAAGAAATCAATTTGAAAAGAGAAGCAGCTAATCAATTGAATTAGGAGGATCCTAAACATTTTTTTGCTAAACTGCCGTAATAGTTTTAGCTCTAGCTTTAGAGTTTTCTGCCGTCCTTGTTATTTTAATTATTTTGTAAACTTTAACATATTTATAACTTGAAGTCTCACATAGATTTAACGGTAATCCTTTGTGTTGCTTAGGAGCCCTGTGACTTGCTACTGTGTTAATTCTTTGCTTTCAGAAACTAAACCTCATATATCTGATTTGTATTTATGGAAGATGAAAATAATTGACATGACTTGAAAACTCTGAAATACTGTTGCTATTTAGGCCAGAAATAAATGCTACATTCCATTTGAAAGAAAAGATGAGAATCCCATCTCCCCAGTGACATCCAATGCTGCCTTCCAACTGACTGATCGCTGTGACCTATTCAGAGCTGTCATGTTGAGTCCAGACTGGTAGGATTTCCAGCTCAGGATTCTTTCGCTTCCCCCCACTCCCACACCACAGCAATGCTTTCATCAAGAAAAGTATATTAAAACTAAAGGGAATCCATTAAACCATTTACAGTGTGAGATTTATATCTTATTCAGAGAATTTGCAGAAATTAGAAAAAATAGCTTAGTTGGAGATTATAAAACATTAACCTTGTATTGACTAATTCTTAATATAATTGATAGCTCTAAATGGTAAAACCCTTTCACTAAAATAATTGGCTTAAATTTGAAAATAAGTTTGTTCTTAAGACATGAGTGAAAGAGGCTTCCTGCTTTCTTAACTTTGTTAATGATTTTTTTTTTTTTTTTTGGCATGAGCTTCTAAATTAGTCTATCCAGTCTCTGCTTGTTAAAGTACCAGTCATTTGTGAATTGACTTTTCTAGTAAGTGTAGAACTGTGTAATAAATGAATGCCATTGTTAGTGCATGAAGACAAGCTGTCAGAGGGTTTTGGTTGTATATAGTACATGGTGTGACTGGTTCCTATCTAAAAGTTAGTATACTGTGTTTAGTCCTCCTTTATTTAAAAGTGAATCACTAATTTCACTTATCTTAAAATAATTTAATAGCTGAGACTAATAATCATGGTTTTTATTGGGATTTTGAAGTTTTGTGTCAAGACCATATTTTTGACAATATCAGAAGCTTTTAATAAGGTGCTTGCTGCTGAGCTAATGATATGCTTTGGGTTGTATTTCTTATACCTATCTTCAATAGACATATTCAGGCTAGTGTGAATGTAATAATCAAGCCTCAATCAAGCCATACTTAGTATGACAAATATTGCATTATACTGTAATTTAGGTATTCATGCTTCTGATAAAGGGCTTAATTCGACTCCTTGAGGAACCGTGAAAACATTATTGATTTTATACTGGAATGCAAAGTAGCAGCCATTTATAGTGCAAGATATAAATCACTTCCTAATTAAAATTAAATCAAGAGAAATTAAGAATCTCATGGCCTTATAGGTAATGCTATACCATCTTAACTGTAAAATTATATTTTGTATCAGTTGTGATCCTGTACATGGGTTTCTGGGCACAAAAAATTTTGCAACTAATCTTAATAGAAGCAGATAATGTTGACTTTTAAAATTTCTCTTAATTTTTCTTTCTTGTTTTTTTGGAACAAATTGGACAGACTATATTAAAACTAAAGGGAATCCATTAAACCATTTACAGTGTGAGATTTATATCTTATTCAGAGAATTTGCAGAAATTAGAAAAATAGCTTAGTTGGAGATTATAAAACATTAACCTTGTATTGACTAATTCTTAATATAATTGATAGCTCTAAATGGTAAAACCCTTTCACTAAAATAATTGGCTTAAATTTGAAAATAAGTTTGTTCTTAAGACATGAGTGAAAGAGGCTTCCTGCTTTCTTAACTTTGTTAATGATTTTTTTTTTTTTTTTTGGCATGAGCTTCTAAATTAGTCTATCCAGTCTCTGCTTGTTAAAGTACCAGTCATTTGTGAATTGACTTTTCTAGTAAGTGTAGAACTGTGTAATAAATGAATGCCATTGTTAGTGCATGAAGACAAGCTGTCAGAGGGTTTTGGTTGTATATAGTACATGGTGTGACTGGTTCCTATCTAAAAGTTAGTATACTGTGTTTAGTCCTCCTTTATTTAAAAGTGAATCACTAATTTCACTTATCTTAAAATAATTTAATAGCTGAGACTAATAATCATGGTTTTTATTGGGATTTTGAAGTTTTGTGTCAAGACCATATTTTTGACAATATCAGAAGCTTTTAATAAGGTGCTTGCTGCTGAGCTAATGATATGCTTTGGGTTGTATTTCTTATACCTATCTTCAATAGACATATTCAGGCTAGTGTGAATGTAATAATCAAGCCTCAATCAAGCCATACTTAGTATGACAAATATTGCATTATACTGTAATTTAGGTATTCATGCTTCTGATAAAGGGCTTAATTCGACTCCTTGAGGAACCGTGAAAACATTATTGATTTTATACTGGAATGCAAAGTAGCAGCCATTTATAGTGCAAGATATAAATCACTTCCTAATTAAAATTAAATCAAGAGAAATTAAGAATCTCATGGCCTTATAGGTAATGCTATACCATCTTAACTGTAAAATTATATTTTGTATCAGTTGTGATCCTGTACATGGGTTTCTGGGCACAAAAAATTTTGCAACTAATCTTAATAGAAGCAGATAATGTTGACTTTTAAAATTTCTCTTAATTTCTTTCTGTAGGAACATTGCAGTGGACTCAGCTACGTATTCCAGGTATAATTTATTTATTTTTGTTTTCCCTTTCAAGAAAATGTCAAAGAGATTTTTGGACAGACTACTATTCATCATCATATCCCTTTTAATTGGGACTGTGAATTTATCCGGCTGCATTTTGGGCATAATCGGAAGAAGCACCTCAACTACACGGAGTTCACACAGTTTCTTCAGGTGAGCTTGGTTTTTTATAACCAAGGTAAATATATAACATTCCACCTCCTTCCCTTTTAGCTGTATTAGGCTTTTTCTTAAAAAAAAATAGCAGTTCTCTGTGGCGTTTCAACCTCATCTCTCATTTCCCATCGCCAGAGGCAACTTCCTTAAATTCCTGTAATTGTTTCTTTCAGTGTTTACTCATATCTTTAAATAATAAACATGGGCTGGCATTTCAACTTTTTAAGTTTTCACTTTTAGGTATTTTTAAAATTTAATTTGAACTATGGACTATTACCAGCTAAGCTCTTTCACCTTTCCCTGTCACTGATATTTTCTGTGCCTGCCCTCCATATAATTACGTCATGATTCGGCGTAGATGATCATATTTGGATTACCACAATTTTGTAAACACCATGCATGACTCCAATGATTACTTTTCGTAGAGATTCTCATTTTTATTGTTTCATTTTCTTTGATAATGCTAATTCATTCTCAGACTCTACCTTAGTTATTAAAATCCCATTTTTAATACACCTAACACAGAGTTAGGGGTTTGATCAGGTTCATCCTCTTGGAGCAATCCAGGAGCTCTCTTTTTTTTTTCTTTTTTAAATTGAGTTAAAATTCACTTAACATGAAATTAACCATGTGAAAGTGCGCAGTTCAGTGGCATTACATTTAGTGTTGTGCAACCACCAGCTCTAATTCCAAAACCTTTTCATGACCTCTGAGAAAATCCTATACTGATGAAGCAGTCATACCCCATTCTTGCTTCTCCTCAGCTCTTGAAACCACCAGTTTGCTTTCTGTTTCCGTGGATTTACCTGTGCTGTATATTTTGTATAAACGGAACTATGCAACGTGAATTTTTGTGTCTGCTTTTTCTTAGCATAGTGTTTTCAAGGATTACCTATGTATAACATATATTACTACTTCCTTTTTGTGGCTGAATAATACTCCATTGTATGGATATATCGGATTTTGTCTATCCATTCATTAGTTGATGGACGCTTGGGTTGTACTCGTCTTTCGACTGTCATGAATAGTGCTGCGGTAAACATGTATTCGTCTGAGTACCTGTTTTCGAATCTTTTGAGTATATTCCTGAGGTGAGGGATTACTGGATCATGTTGTAATTCTCAGTTTTTGAGGAACTACTAGACTGTTTTCCACAGCCGCTGCACCACTTTTCTGGAACTTTCTGATACTGGGCTTTGTGTTTATTACATAGCTGTCAGCTTGTGATTGCCCTTCATCTTCATCCTGGGGAATCCACTTGTCTTTCTTTTATGCTGAACCTTCTATTTGCTGGACTTCTTCTCTTCCTTTACTATGAGTTTTCCCCTTTTCTTGGTAGAACACTTACTGCAAGGGCTTCCTGAGGAAAGTAAAATAATTCTTTTTTGTGAGACTTTTTATATCTGAAAATCTCTGCTCTATCATTATATTTAGTTTGGCTGGATATAGAATTTTAGTAGGAATTTATTTTCCTGCTAATTTGAAAATATGTCTCCTTTTTTTCTAGCATTCAGTGTTGCCACTGAGTAGTTAAGTACCATCCCAATTTTTATTCTGTTTTGATACTTTATTTTTCACCCTGGCGGGTTTTAAGATATTTTCTCTTCAGTGTTTTGAAATTTCATGATGATTTTCCTTGGTGTGAGTTTATTTTTATGCATTGTGTTGGGCATTCAGGAGCTCTTTTAATTTGAAAGCTTATGTACTTCAATTCTTGAAAATATCCTATTTTTCTTGTCTAAAACTAACAAATATAATAAATGTATGATCCTTTAATTCTGTTCTCTCCTGTATATATTATATTTCTCATTTTCAGGAGTTCCTTTTGGTTTCCTAAATATTCCTTTTAAAATAGCATAGTATTCTTTCATGGGTTTGCTATTTTCTGTCACTTCTCCAGATATATTAGAGACAGGCGTTTTGTTTTTAAATTTTCTTCTCCCTGCAAACTGCCTTTTTCCTTCAAGTTGTTCGCTCTTTGTTTGGATCTCTCTTTTTCATGTTAGTAGCTCTTCTCCTATGTCTGATGGTTCTTGGTTCTCTGCATGTATTAAAATTAAGATTGAGGCTTATTGGGCACTTTGGGTTCATGGCTGGATTTATTAACTGGACCTTACTGTAAAGTTCTCTGGCTGGGTGCTCTTATTGGGGATCCTCTAGGGTCTGTCTGTTCAGGTCTTTTGTTTTGGATTGGGATTTGGCCTCCCATCTGGAGTATTAGACCTGGCTTTGGATATTCTGGTAGCTGAGTGAGACAAGAGGGTTAGAGGTCTCAGTATTCAGTATGGAGATGGTGTGTGTGCTCAGTCGCTCAGTCGTGTCTGACTCTGTGGCCCCATGCGCTGTATCCTGCCAGGCTTCTCTGTCCATGGGATTTTCCAGGCAAGAATACTGGAGCATGTTACCCTTTCCAACTCCAGGGGAGGTATAGTTTCATTTAATTTCCTCTTTTAGCCTGTGCCTGTTTTCCCTTAGTTCAGAGATCCTTTGTTAAACTTACCTAGTTGTCTGCCAAGGTTGGGAAAGGGCCAGAGATCTGCTTGTGGGGGAGTATGGCAGGTGACTCACTGTTTTACAAACCGACTTCCATCTAAGCCTCCTGTTCTCAGTACTAGCTTCACCGTCGCTTTCAGGCGTGCTGGTGCAACCAGGTCATGAGTCTTTGGCAGATTCTGTCATGTACTTTTTTGTTTTAGATTGCATTTTTGTTTTTTTTTTCTAGTTTTCATGGGCTTGCTAAGCCTGTTGTCATTTGCCCTTTTGCTCTCTAATCTTAAAAACGTAGTTGCTGTCGTCTTTTCTGTTTTCTTTATTCTTGAGTTTCTGTTTTGTTTTTTTTTCTTTACTGTGATTTTTGGTGGGAAGTAGAGTTTTGAAAGACAGAGCTAAATGTACGAGTTCAGCCTCAGGTAAAGCCACAGTAGTTTTCTTTTCTTTTTTTCTTTTTTTTAAGCCACAGTATTTCTGAAGCTCTGCTCTTTTCATTCTCATAGTTAGATGAGATGCATTTCTAAGAACACAAGAAGTTTAGCTTTAGCATATTTCCCTTATTTTCCCTTTCCCTCAGTCCTCTTCTCATCCTTTCAATCTAGAAGCATATTTATTTTCTTTTGTTGAGTATTTTTTTCTCTTTTGAATGTTTTATTTTATCTTTTATATGTTCAGAGTATGGATTTTTTCGTTAGGGTGATCATAGTATCTATTCTACCCTAATGCTTTGATTATACTACATAAACGGAGAGCTTTATATGCAGAACTTTTTTCCTTTAGTTGCTTCTTTTTGAAGGTCTTAATTTTAATTTCTTAACTTTTTTGTGAAGGACGTCTGTATTTAAAAGTAAATGCCATGTACCCATCAGCCAGCTTCAACAATTATTAAATATTGACAATCTTTTTTATTTAACTATATTTTCCACTCTGTTCCCTATTCAAGCATTTGGAAGCCAATCCTGTATACTCTATAGTTGCATATGTGATACTTCAAATGTATATTTTTATAAGATATAAAAGAGTCCTTCAACTGTTGGCTGAGTAGAAAATGGAAAATTTATTCTTCTAATATTACTCCTGCAATGAGGATTCTGCTTTGTCTTTAACATAACGGTGCATGTTTTCTTCAGTACTTTTAATTATGCCCATGTTGCCACTGGGTATTTCTGAGAGGTTAAGATGTATGCGTGGAGAAGACAAACATGTAACAAAGGCATAAATAGGGAGGAAAATAGAAGTGAGGAAGGGAAAACCTATGTAAGATAGAGTGGACATGTGTCTGCTTTTGATGCTGCTCAGGAATATCTTTTCCTTGGGGAACACTTACAACCATATTTTAAGGATGAAATAAAGATAAAAACTGCTTCGGGCTTCCGTGGTGGTCCAGTGGGTAAGGACACCGCTTTGCAGAGCAAGGGGTGCTGGTTTGATCCCTGGCCTGGGAAGATCCCACGTGCTGTGGAGTGGCTGGACTGATGTGTCCAATTACTGAGCCAGAGCTCTGGAGCGCATGCACCCAGAGACGGTGCTCTCCAACAACAGAGGCCACCACGATGGGAGGCCCACAGGAGCCAAAGAACAAAGACAGATGAAAATAGGTAAATGAAAGACCAATAGAAGTGGCCTGCCTCCGTCCCCAGCCCACTCCCCTCCCCCCAAAAAAGTTAAAAAAAAAAACAAAACCTGCATTATCTAAAGGGTGATATGGTTGGAACTGAGGTGATAAAAATAGAGTGGGTTTAGGGAGTGTGACTAAAGTAGAAGAGGAAAAAATTTACAAATTGGAGATTGAACAACATGCTCCTAAAAAATCAACAGTTCATAGAAGTAATCAAAAGGAAAGTCAGAAAACATCTTGAGACAAATGAAAATGGAAGCACAACATACCCAAACTTACAGGATGTAGCACAAGCAGTTCTAAGAGGAAAAGTTGTAGTGATAAACAGTTATGTTAAAAAGAAAAAGAAAAATCTCTTTGTACTTCAAAGAACTAGAAAGAGAATAAACTAAGCTCAAAGTCAGAAGAAGGAAATAACAAAGATAAAAGCAGAAACAAATGAGAAACTAGAAAGACAATAAAAAAGATCAGTTAAACCAAGTTTTCTGAAAAAATAAAATTGACATTAAGCTAGATTCACTAAGAAAAAAAGACTCAACATCAGAAATGAATGAGGAGATATTACAGCTGATGAAGATCATAAGAAACTACTGTAAACAGTTATATATCAGCAGATGAGATAACCTAGAAGAAATGTATAAACTTTTAATTATGCCCATTGTTGCCACTGGGTATTTCTGAGAGGTTAAGATGTATGCGTGAGAAGACAAACATGTAACAAAGGCATAAATAGGGAGGAAAATAGAAGTGAGGAAGGGAAAACCTATGTAAGATAGAGTGGACATGTGTCTGCTTTTGATGCTGCTCAGGAATATCTTTTCCTTGGGGAACACTTACAACCATATTTTAAGGATGAAATAAAGATAAAAACTGCTTCGGGCTTCCGTGGTGGTCCAGTGGGTAAGGACACCGCTTTGCAGAGCAAGGGGTGCTGGTTTGATCCCTGGCCTGGGAAGATCCCACGTGCTGTGGAGTGGCTGGACTGATGTGTCCAATTACTGAGCCAGAGCTCTGGAGCGCATGCACCCAGAGACGGTGCTCTCCAACAACAGAGGCCACCACGATGGGAGGCCCACATGGGCCGAAGAACAAAGACAGATGAAAATAGGTAAATGAAAGACCAATAGAAGTGGCCTGCCTCCGTCCCCAGCCCACTCCCCTCCCCCCAAAAAAGTTAAAAAAAAAAACAAAACCTGCATTATCTAAAGGGTGATATGGTTGGAACTGAGGTGATAAAAATAGAGTGGGTTTAGGGAGTGTGACTAAAGTAGAAGAGGAAAAAATTTACAAATTGGAGATTGAACAACATGCTCCTAAAAAATCAACAGTTCATAGAAGTAATCAAAAGGAAAGTCAGAAAACATCTTGAGACAAATGAAAATGGAAGCACAACATACCCAAACTTACAGGATGTAGCACAAGCAGTTCTAAGAGGAAAAGTTGTAGTGATAAACAGTTATGTTAAAAAGAAAAAGAAAAATCTCTTTGTACTTCAAAGAACTAGAAAGAGAATAAACTAAGCTCAAAGTCAGAAGAAGGAAATAACAAAGATAAAAGCAGAAACAAATGAGAAACTAGAAAGACAATAAAAAAGATCAGTTAAACCAAGTTTTCTGAAAAAATAAAATTGACATTAAGCTAGATTCACTAAGAAAAAAAGACTCAACATCAGAAATGAATGAGGAGATATTACAGCTGATGAAGATCATAAGAAACTACTGTAAACAGTTATATATCAGCAGATGAGATAACCTAGAAGAAATGTATAAATTCCTATTAACATACAACCTGCCAAGACTGAATCATGAAGAAATGGAAAATCTAAACATATCAGTTTAGCAAAGAGACTGAATCAGTAAATAAAAACCTCTCAGTAGAGAAAAGTCCAGGACCAGATATCACTGATTGCTGCTGTTGTTCAGTCACTTAATTGTGTCCGATTTTTGCAATCCCATGGACTGCAGCACACTAGGTTTCCCTGTCCTTCACTATTTCCAGGAGTTTGCTCAAACTCAAGTCCATTGAGTTGATGATGCCATCCAACCATCTCAACCTCTCTCACCCCCTTCTTCTACCCTCAATCTTCCCCAGCGTCAGGGTCTTTTCCAGTGAATTGGCTCTTCACATCAGGTGGCCAAAGTATTGGAGCTTCTGCATCAGTCCTTCTGATGCATAGTCAGGATTGATTTCCTTTAGGATTGACTAGTCTGATGTCCTGGCTGTCGAAGGGATTCTCAAGAGCTTTCTCCAGCACTAGAGTTCAAAAGCATCAGTTCTTTGACACTCAGCCTTCTTTATGGTCCAACTGTCACATCTATACATGACTACTGGAGAAACCGTAGCTTTGACTCTATGGACCTTTGTTGGCAAAGTGATGTCTCTGCTTTTTTTTTTTTTCATCATAGCTTTTCTTCCACGGAGCAACCATCTTTTAATTTCGTGGCTACAGTCACCATCTACAGTGATTTTGGCTTCACTGGTGAATACTATCAAACATTTTAAGAAGAATTAATCCTTCTTAAACTCTTCTAAAAAATAGGAGGGTACATTTCTTCCAAATTCATTGAACAAGATCAATATTACCCTGATACCAAAGCCAGACAAGGACACTATAAGAAAATAAAAGAACAAATTGGTATCTTTGATAAAGATAGATGCAGATTTTTTTTTTTTAGGGGAAAGTAAAGTTTATTAGAGTGGGGGAAGGAAGAGTTGCTGCCAATACAGCGGGCCTGCTTAAGGGAGAAAGTGGGAGACACTGTGAGAACAGCGGGCCTCACAGCGGGCCGGCTCAAGGGAGAGCTGACAGATGCAAATATTCTTAACAAAATGTTAGTGAACTGAATTAAACAGTAGACTAAAAAGATCATACACCATAATCAAGTGGGACTGATTCCTGAGATGTTAGAATCATTCAATATATGCTGATCATTAAATGTGATACACTATATTGACAAAATGAAGGATAAAAGTTATGATCATCTGAATAGATATAGTGACAGAAAAAGCATTTGTTGAAATTCAAGATCTTTTCATGGTAGAAACTCTTCAGTTAGGTGTAGATGGATTTTTCTTTAATTTTTGGCCTTTTTTATTGGTCTTTCATTTATTTATTTTCATCCATCTTAATTTCTCGGCCTGTGTGGGCCTCCCATCGCAGTGACCTTTCTCGGTACATGCGCTCCAGAGCGCTGGCTTGCAATTGAACACACTGGTCCTGCCGCTCTGCGGCATGCGGGATCCTCCCATGCCAGGGATTGAACCGGTGCCCCTTGCACTGCAAGGTGGACTCTTTACCCACTGGACCACCAGGGAAGCCCTAGATGGAATATTATCAACAATAATAAAGGCTATAGATGACAAGTCCACAGCTGACATCATACTCAGTAGTGAAAAACTGAAAACTTTCCCTGTAAGATTAGGAAAAAGTTAAGGATGTCCACTATTATCACTTATTTAAAAAGCAATGGAAGGACTTCCCTGGTTATCCAGTGGTAAAGAATCTGCCTACCAATGCAGGGGACATGGGTTCAATTCTTGGTCCAGGAAGATTCCACATGCCACTGGGCAACTAATCCTATGCACCACAACTACTGTGCTTGTGCTCTGGAGTCTTCAAGCTGCAACTACTAAAGTCACATGCCACAACCACTGAAGTATGTACACCAATAGAGCCTGTGGTACATGACAAAGAAGCTACCACAGTGAGAGCCCACAGACACAGAGGGTAAACCCTGCTCCCTACAACCTAAGAGATCCTGTGTGTGGCAACAAAGACCTAATGCAGCCAAAAATAAATAAACATTTTTTTGATTGAAATAAATGATGAAGTCCTAGCCAGAGCAGTTACACAAAGAAAAGAAATAAAAGGTATCCAAGTTGGAAAGGAAAAATTAAAATTGTTCTTGCTTGCAGAGGACATAACATATGTAGACAACCCTAAAAACTTTATGCTTACACAGAATAATGTTAGAATTAATAATTTCAGGAAAATTATTAGATATAAAACTACTATACAAAAATGAGTAGCATTTCTATACACTAGAATAGACTATTGAAAAGAAATTAAGAAAACAATCTCATAATAACATGGAAAAAAGGAAACAGGAATAAATTTAAGGAAAGATCTGTAAATTGGAAACTATAAGGCTAGATGAAAGAAATTCAAAACATACATAAATGAAAAGATTTTGTGTTCATGGATTAAGGAATTGATATTGTTAAAATGTCCATAACACTCAAAAGCGATTTATACATTTAGTGAAATCCCTGTCAAAATTCCAGTGGCGTTTTTCTCAAAAAGGAGAGAACAACCCTCAAATTTGTATGGAAGCACAAAAAAGATCCAAAATAGCCAAAGCAATCTTGAGAAATAACAAAGCTTCAGGCATCATACTGCCTGAATTCAAACTATATTCCAAAGATACAGTATTCAAAATAGAATGACATTGTCATAAAACAGACACATGCATCAGTGGAACAGATAAAGAGCCCAGAAATAGACCCATTTATGGTCAATTGATTTTTGACAAAAGAGCCAAGAATACATAACGGAGAAAGGGTGGTCTCTTTCATAAATGGTGTTGGGAAAACTGGACTCCTGTCTTAAAACATAACAAAAGTCAACTCAAAATGGACTAAAAACCTGAAAGTAAGACCTGAACCTCTGTACCCCTAGAAGAAAACAGTAAGTTCCTTGACATCAGTTTTGGCAATGATGTTTTTGAATTTGACGCCAAAAACAGAGAAAACAAAAGCAAAAATAAACGAGTAGGGCTATATCAAACTGAAAAGCTGCAAAGCAAAGAAAACCATCCACAAAATGAAAAGTTAAGCTATGGAATGGGAGAAAATATTTTCAAGCTATGTATCTGTTAAAGAGTTAATATCAAAAATATACAAGGAAGTCATTCAACTCAGTAGCAAAACAAACCAAACACCCTCAAATGCAATTAAAACATGGACAAAGGACCAGGGTAGACATTTTTTCAAAGAAGACGTACATATGGCAACAGGTACGTGAGAAATTGCTTAGCATTGCTAATCATCAGGGAAATGCAAATCAAAACCACAATGAAATATTACCTCACATTTTTCAGTTGTCGGTTATTAAAAAGATCAGAGATGACAGATATGGTCAAGGATATGGAGAAGGAGATCCTGTGTATACAGTTGATGGAAAAGTAAATTGGGGCAGCCACCATGAAAAACAGTCTGGGAGTTTCTCAAGAAGTTGAAAGAGCTGCTGTGATCCAGCAATCCTACTTCTGAGTTTGTAACCATAGGAAACAGAATCGTCACCTCAAAGAGATTATCTGTACTCCTGTTGCTGCATTATCTCCGTAACCAAGGTATAGAAACAACCCACGTGTCCACTGACAAAAGAGTGGATAAAGAAAATGTGGCATGTGTTTGTCTATATACACACATATATTATTCCACATTTATATAGTGGAATACTGTTCAACTTAAAAAAGAAATCCTGTCATTTGAAACATGGATGAACTTGGAGGGCATCGTGCTAAGTGAAATAAGCCAGACACAGAAAGACAAATACTGCATGGTATCATTCAAAAAATAAAAAGTTGTACATGTAGAAACAGAGTAGAATAGTACTTGCCAGTGACTATGGGATAGGAGAAATAGGAAGAGGCTAGAAAAAGGATACAAACTTCATTATAAGATGAATAAGATCTGAAGATCTGATGTATAATATGGTCATGATAATACTGTATTGTATAGCTGAAATTTGCTGAGAGAGTAGAACTTAAATATTCTCATCAAAAAGAGAAAAAGGTAAGTGATGAGTGTGTTAATTAGCTCAATAGTGGGAGTCTTTGCACAGCATATACATGTACCAAGTCATCACATTGTACACATTATAAATATACTACAATTTTATTTGTCAACAATACTTTGATAAGTTAGAATTTTGAAAAAGTAGTAGGATATGGAAAATAGAAACCTTCAGTTCATGCTGGTTGTTTATTTTGTACTCTGTGTCTCATGTATCTTTACCAGTTGACTTTTAGTTTCTCTACTTCTGTTGGTCTTTTCAAGAAAATCCAAATATTTAGATGTGTGATGCTGAATGTTCAACTGTTTAGATGTTTCCCACAATGTTACTAAATTTTTAAAAGTTACAATTATTAAATGATTTAGTATATTTGACATACTTGTTTCTAGCTTATCAACTTGCTAAGAAAAGGTATTTAAAAACGTCTTTCATTGTTAAATATCATAGAAACTATACAAAGCCATATAAAACAAGTGTGTAGCTTAATAAATTATGAGACAAACACCTGCTTGTTGTTGTTCAGTCGCTCAGTTGAGACCCCATGGACTGCAGCACGCCAGGCTTCCCTGTCCTTCACCATTGCCTGGAGCTTGCTCAAACTCATGCCCATTGAGTCGGTGATGCCATCCAACCATCTCATCCTCTGTTGTCCCCTTCTCCTGCCTTCAGTCTTTCCCAGCATCAGGGTCTTTTCCTATTGGTGTTTCAGCTTCAGCATCAGTCCTTCCAATGAATAGTCAGGGGTGATTTCCTTTAGGACTGACTGGTTTGATCTTGCAGTACAAGGGACTCTCAAGTGTCTTCTCCAACAACACAGTTTGAAAGCATCAGTTCTTTGGTGCTCTGCCTTCTTTATGATCCAGTGTCTTTGAATTACTATTGAGATGTGGAAAATATGATTAATTAATAAAATGGTGAAACTTCTATCCAGAGCTATTTTAAATGTCAGAAAAGGGTAACGCAACATTGATTTGTAGTTTTTTATAAATGAATGGTAATACAAAGTGTAATATTTAATTTTATTGTGAATAATATTTATATATTTAGATAGGAATATTGTTTTTAAGGGCCTCCCTGGTGGCTCAGACATAAGAGAATCCACCTGCAATGTGGAAGACCTGGGTTCAGTCCCTGGGTCAGGAAGATCCCCTGACTGCAGTCCACAGGGTCGCAAAGAGTCAGACACAACTGAGCAGCTAACACTTTCTTTATTTCCAGAGCTGAAAATAATGTGAAAATGACATCTGATAGCACTCTTATGATGTTGTAATAACAGATTTATTTGGATTATGTCTTATGTCCTAGGGCAGAAATGCTCTAATTTTGACTTTTATATAGTCCTTAGGGTATTAGGGTATTAAGGTATTACTGGTACTTAAAAATTTTATTTAATTTAGTTAATATATTTACTTTTTGGCTGTGCTGGGTCTTCATTGCTGTGCACTGGCTTTCTCTAGTTGCAGTGAGCAGGGGCTTCTCTTGTTGCAGAGCATGAGCTCTAGAGTATGTAGGCTCAGTAGTTATGGCACACGGGCTTATTTGCCCCACAGCATGTGGGATCTTCCTGGACCAGGGATCAAACTTGCGTACCCTTAATTTGGGAACAGATTGTTAACCACTGCACGACTTGGGAAGCCCACTTTTTAAAAAAAATTTTAGGTGATACCACCTATTAGAAATTTTGGGCTTCCCTGGTAACTCAGATAGTAGGAGACCTGGGTTCATTCCTTGGGTCTCGAAGATCCCCTGGAGTAGGAAATGGCTCCCCACTCCAGCATTCTCACCTGGAGAATTCCAGGGACAGAGGAGCCTGGTGGGCTACCATGCATGGGGTCGCAAAGAGTTGGACACAACTGAGTGACTAACACTCTCACACTTCCATTACAAATTTTGACTGCCTATGGTTTAAAAGTTCAGAGCGCTTCTAGATTTTTCTATGGTTTATAAGTATCACTCAAAGCCACACAGAGTCATAACTGAACACTGTTTATGCAGTTTGTTATTCATAACTTTAACAGTAGAATTTGAGCTGTGGTTGGTTGGACTTGAGGACGCAAAACTCTCGGTTTGGGAGAGCCAACTAATTCCGAAAGTGCTCTGGGATGACAAGAATGTCTTCGACAAGAGAGTTACTACTTATTTTAAAGGCAGAACTTAAAGCACTGACAAGATATTCCGTTTCCAGAAATGAAAACTAAACTTTTCAAGTAAACAAAGGTGTTTTTATTCCCCTCTCCGTCTTTATTGACATTCTGTGACTCATTTTTCTTCCTGAGGAGTACATATTTAGTACATTTTCAGGAAAACATACTTTTTAAAAAGAAATGAATACTCTTGTACATTCAGAGCTGTATGTTGTTCATTTTTGTAGCAAATGCATGTAGGGCAAGGATGTCAGAGCTTCTTTTCTAAAACATACACTTGGGGTGTGCTTTAGTCATGCTAAGGCCCTCTTTCTCACTTCTCCCTCCAGGAACTACAATTGGAACATGCAAGACAAGCCTTTGCACTCAAAGACAAAAGCAAAAGTGGCTTAATTTCTGGTCTGGATTTCAGTGACATCATGGTTACCATCCGGTCTCACATGCTTACTCCTTTTGTGGAAGAGAACTTAGTTTCAGTAAGTAAAAAAGCAACCACTTCAGCCTTCTCTTTCCTTAAACCTTGGAAACCGTTGTCCTGAATTGTGTCCCTCAGTGTGTCTGCCTCTTCACTTTTCTCACGTCATGCTCAGCTGGTAGGAGGTGAAGAGGCATGTGCGAGGGGGGTGGGGGCGGTAGTGAATAGACTTTCCTCCCATCAGCGCCACCATCTCACTCTCATGTATTTCCAAACTGTTTATTTCCATTTACAGAGTCCACCTCAGAGAAAACAAGGGAGTCTGTAGACAAGGGTGTGCCATTACTTTTTCCCGTGGGCAGTACTTCTCTCAGACACTGCTGCCTTCACCTTTGGCCTCTTTCCATCCCACCAGGCTCCCAAAGCCTTGCTATAAGGATGGCTCCTTCCTTTGTTGCCTGCAGGGTGCTGTTTGCTAGAGGGATCATCACTGGTCTCTACACTGTTTTAATAACCATGGCTGTGGCAGAAGGTATGGAGGAAATATGTGGATGTCAGCCTCTGTGGCTCACTCCTCTCTCTGCCCCTTCACCTGTGCATTCAGTCTGCATGGACCAGACAGTTTATGTTCCCTACACTGCTAATCTCTATAAAGTAATCATCTGGGCCAACAGCAAACTGATGTCATCCACTTCCTCACAAAGAATGGTGAATCTGTCCTCACTTATCAATTTTCTTGTTCCTGTGTTGTACTTATGTGTAAGTTTTTGATTGCTGCTTGTTTTAAATGGAGGGAAGCCAATGAGTGCTTTTGTTGTTTCAGCTGAAGATCATTATCCCTGATTTAGACCAGAGTAGAAAGATCAACTTCTGTTCTTTCTCTTCAGTGCATTTGAACATGGAGCATGTCACTTTCTCCTACACATTTCACCTCCTTGACACCCATCTCCCACTCCCCTACCCTCACCTTGTACCCCAGCCAAAAAATGAAAGAAAAGAAAGGGAGAGAGGGAGGGGAGAAGAAAAGACAATCCTAGAGAGACTGGGGTGAGGGGACCCATTTAATCTTTTCCAGTGGGTTAGATAGACCTGTTAGAGCCTCAGTTTACCAAATGCCATCTCAGTTTCTGGATGAATGTGTTAAATCTTTTGAGTCTGGCTTTTGGGTCGCTGGTATCCAAATTTAGGCTCATACAGGTATCATGTATCTTTGGGTTAACGCATGTTTGTGAGGAAGAGTGGAGGTGGGAACATAGGCCCATCGTGACCTATCCTGTCCTTAATACAGATGTCTGTGAGTAAGGTTGTCACACTGGCATTTCCTTAAGTATTGGAGTTTTTCATAGAGAATGCTTTTAACCATCTGAGTTCTTCTGAATCTTGGCTTAGAAATTAAGCTTTTGCAAGCTACAAAAAAACATACTCTCTTTTGAGCTTATGTCCACATGTTGGACAGAGGGAGAATTTACCTCCTCTCTCTGTAGAGGTAATGAAGGCCATATTGTCCCCAGGCATGAGAGAGTCTCTTTAGTTCTGTTCCGCTAAATACGTATTTATAGCGAGCAAATCTAGCCTAGATTTTCTCTATATTTTTTTGGAGTTTTGAATAGTTGTACATTTTGTCATAGAGATTCAGAGCTCAGAGAGCATTGTATAGATTAATTATAACAAGGAGCTTAAAAAATAAAAGATTAGCAAAGTTGATATAGTGACATAGTCTTAAAATTTAAAGTTACCGCTGGTTTTCATATGTGGGTGTGAAAAAGAAAGCATTTAAAAAAAATGTTTCTTATAGTGCATGTTGAGATTTGGATTATCCAGAAATAGCAGGAGTTCGATAGTTGAAGGTCTCAAAAATCCTGTTTAAATGATCATTGGTTTTTATCTGTGATAGCTCTATTTGTTGTTTTTGACCCTATAGGTAGATGAACCATGAAGTTCAGCTTCCAGATGTTGCTTTCTTCTTTACACCTAAATTACATAGACTTCCCTGAGGGCATGACAGTGTTTCAGCACGATACCTTCCTTGTGTTTGTGGATTGGTTCTTGATCATTTTAGTAGTGAAGACTCCTTTGAATCTTCCTTGAGAAAAAGTTCAGTGTCTATAAATGTGCTTTTTGTTTTGTTTTGTTTTTGTTTAACTTTCTGTGTTGTCATTTCTTAGGCAGCTGGAGGAAGTATCTCCCACCAGGTTAGCTTCTCGTACTTCAATGCATTTAACTCCTTACTGAATAACATGGAGCTTGTTCGTAAGATATATAGCACTCTAGCTGGCACAAGGAAAGATGTTGAAGTCACAAAGGGTAAGATTTTAAAAATATGTATTCGAATTTCAACCTTTTCATTTTTCTTTATCTATGGCAAGAGGTTGAGTTAGGTTTAGTACTTTGAAGCCAGATCTAGAAAGTATGTTATCATGTGTGTATGCATCACTTGGACCCTAATGGTCTCCAAAATATCCAGGTGGATTTAATGGGATGATGAGGTGAAGAATGGAAAAGTGGCTTTGACAGTTTAAAAAAGAACCTTGGCCCAATCTGTCAAACAGGTCAGTGGCAATGGCTTGTCTATATGAGAAAGGAGTTGCCACGGAAAGATGGGCAGGCCAACTCCTTTTGCTGAATTGTAGTGGGATGTTTTAAGTGACTGGAGAATAGCCAGTTCTTTTATCTTGTAGCTCTAGAGACCAAAGGGAATAAAAAAGATAACATTAGAGGAGCCTAAAGAGATTGTTTTACCTCTGAAGTTACTTTATCTACTCTTACTGTTGCATCATCTTAACATTTTATCTTTTGCCAGTTTTCATATTTTTGTAATTACTTCTAGGTAGCTGAACTTATGTATTGAAATTCGCTTTTAGATTTTTAAAATGATATTAACATGCTTTTAGCTTTCAGATGATAGTTAAGGCATAAGTTTGTTACATGATAAGAATCTTTTAAGATTTTAAAATATTTTTGTTTTCTTCCAGAGGAATTTGCCCAGAGTGCCATACGCTATGGACAGGTCACCCCACTAGAAATTGACATCCTGTACCAGCTTTCAGACTTATATAATGCTACAGGGTAACTATTCCAATAATTCTTTCATGATACTTTTCAGGACAGTTATTTTAACATGAAGCAGTGGTGTTCTTTTAGTTCATTTAAACAATAGTTCGCTCAATATATAAATTCCAAGAAAGAAATGTAGGTGGATATGAGAAACAGATGAGGAGTGAGAGACAGATGAAGACAGACTAAAGGTTGGGAGAGATGGGGGAAGGGAAAGGGAAAAAAGAGAGTGGAGGGGAAGAGAAAGGGAGGGAAGAATTGGAGAGAGAGGGAGGTAGAAAGGGAATAAGGCATTGAAGAGTGTGAGAGAGAGAAATGGGGAAGGAGGAAGAATGGTAGAGGAGAGTGAGAGGGAAGTAAGAAGCAAGGGAAGTAAGAAGCAAGAGAAGGACAGAAAAAAAACTGACTTAACTTTGGACCCTTTAGAGGTGGTTAGGAATGTTTAGGGATTTGTGGATACTTGGCTAAATTTATAAAATAAATTGAAGTACATGTTCAAGAATCTTACAATCTTTTTTGATTCATTGTGAGTGGGCTTTTTCCTAAATGATATATACCATTTTGTGTTGGAGGGTATCATTTTCTTGAAAATATGCCTATGACATTATCATAATGCTTACCATTATAGTTAAGCTCAGATGCTTTATGTCTCTGTTTTATAGGTTGAAAAGACCCAAAGCACGTAGAGAATATTTAATTTGCACAGTCTTATGCAAATTCAGATGGAAAAACTCTTGTCTGTGGGCACTGAGTAGGACCTGTGGAGTAGGGGACATGGGATCTACTAAGTGATCAGATTTTCTTACTCAGCTTTAGCAGTTTGAAAGTGTAGGTGTATCTGAAAAATTAGGTCTTAGTCCTAAATTGAAGATTAATAGAAGTTGAGTGTACTTAGAGGATTTATTGCCTTCATGTTGCATAATGAATTGTCAAACTGAAATTGATACTGGATAAGCCAGCCAGTCTTTTGATGACTGACATCAAGTATTAGGCCATATCGCCTCCAGCTAGAATTCACATTTCTAGTAAAGGTATTGAACCTCCTTCATCATAATAAATGCTTGCAAAGAGTGCTTCTCAAAACTGGATCTGAAGTGACCTACTACTGGGTTTATGGAATGTACTTACTTTGAAGCAATAGTGTGTTCACGCGGTTCAAAACTCAGAGTTTAAAAGAGCCTGCAGTAAAAACGTCTCCCATCTACCTCTCCCTTTAGTCTTTAAAGGAAACTGTTATTTATCCCTTTGTGTTTATCCTTCTCAAGATAGTTTGCATTTATGCATTAAAGATGTATGCTAAAGAAATATATTTAGTGTGTATGAACTGAACAAAGTTTATACTTTGCTTCTGGAAAGAATTATTTCTTTAGTTTTTTTTTTTTTTTTTAATTTATCTTAAGAGTCTTTAAATTTGTGTACTCCACATTCTTTCTTTAGAGTCTTTTGCTTTTCGTGTGGCAAACAGGGTCTGAAGTTTTTTTTTTCCCTCTCACTAAAATGTTCTATGTGAATAGAGAAATACTGCTTTTAAACCATAGTTCTTTTTTATCCTCTTTTTTTCTGAAGAAAGATGATCTTATTATGAGGTGTCTTTGGTATCTAACTGTTCTTTCTTTTCTGTGTGTTTGCCTGAAGGCGCTTGACTTTGGCAGATATTGAGAGAATAGCCCCGCTGGCTGAGGGGGCCTTACCTTATAACCTGGCCGAACTTCAGAGACAGGTAGGAGGCGTCTCATAAAAAGAAGCACCTTCAAAAATGCTGAAGTAGGATGGACATGTTAGCCTGGAGCTTCTGAATATATGATAATGAAAAACTTATTTGCAGAAAGACTTTACTTAGCTCAGAAATTACTTTTCTAGAACTGTTGCACCCCCACCTTCATAGAGAGTTCTTAGTGGGGCAGCTGGATTTATGTTTTTGAGGTTTTTTTCCTTTTAGCTTTTTAAGATGAAGAAAATAAGAGTGTAGACATACATGGGCTTGGCTTCCCTCCCCCAGGAGTAGCTGTCTTTCCTTTCATTTTTCTAGTGACATTTAAAGATTAGTGTTAAATTTGCTTTGTATCATCAAACTGATATTTATAGGGTTTTGATACAACTTCAGCCTAGTTTAAAAGGTATTGAACCTCCTTCATCATAATAAATGCTTGCAAAGAGTGCTTCTCAAAACTGGATCTGAAGTGACCTACTACTGGGTTTATGGAATGTACTTACTTTGAAGCAATAGTGTGTTCACGCGGTTCAAAACTCAGAGTTTAAAAGAGCCTGCAGTAAAAACGTCTCCCATCTACCTCTCCCTTTAGTCTTTAAAGGAAACTGTTATTTATCCCTTTGTGTTTATCCTTCTCAAGATAGTTTGCATTTATGCATTAAAGATGTATGCTAAAGAAATATATTTAGTGTGTATGAACTGAACAAAGTTTATACTTTGCTTCTGGAAAGAATTATTTCTTTAGTTTTTTTTTTTTTTTTTAATTTATCTTAAGAGTCTTTAAATTTGTGTACTCCACATTCTTTCTTTAGAGTCTTTTGCTTTTCGTGTGGCAAACAGGGTCTGAAGTTTTTTTTTTTTCCCTCTCACTAAAATGTTCTATGTGAATAGAGAAATACTGCTTTTAAACCATAGTTCTTTTTTATCCTCTTTTTTTCTGAAGAAAGATGATCTTATTATGAGGTGTCTTTGGTATCTAACTGTTCTTTCTTTTCTGTGTGTTTGCCTGAAGGCGCTTGACTTTGGCAGATATTGAGAGAATAGCCCCGCTGGCTGAGGGGGCCTTACCTTATAACCTGGCCGAACTTCAGAGACAGGTAGGAGGCGTCTCATAAAAAGAAGCACCTTCAAAAATGCTGAAGTAGGATGGACATGTTAGCCTGGAGCTTCTGAATATATGATAATGAAAAACTTATTTGCAGAAAGACTTTACTTAGCTCAGAAATTACTTTTCTAGAACTGTTGCACCCCCACCTTCATAGAGAGTTCTTAGTGGGGCAGCTGGATTTATGTTTTTGAGGTTTTTTTCCTTTTAGCTTTTTAAGATGAAGAAAATAAGAGTGTAGACATACATGGGCTTGGCTTCCCTCCCCCAGGAGTAGCTGTCTTTCCCTTTCATTTTTCTAGTGACATTTAAAGATTAGTGTTAAATTTGCTTTGTATCATCAAACTGATATTTATAGGGTTTTTAAAATACAAAACATTCCTCTACTGAAATAACTCTTTCGCTGAGAATGTGTCTTATAGATTACAACAATAGCACAGGAAAACTATATAATAAATGAACCAGAAAGAAAACCTTGATTATTGTTTGGTTTTTGATAGTATTACTTTTTTTATGTTAAGAATGATAAAAATAATAGCTACTGAGTCCTATAGAGTTAATGCAGCCTTATTTCTGGTTTCAAAAATACTATCTTGGTAGGAAAATAAAGCCCATGATATTACCTTGAAGAGTAGAATGGAACAGTTTGAAAAACTCTTGTTTCAAATAAGGAAGCCCTACTTCTGAAGCATTTGGAAGAAGCCTCAGTTGGAGTAATGGCCACAGAGTATTGGGGGTGAGAGTGAGTGTAATAGGAGGGCTAGTCCACGTCTAATAGACACGAAACCTGTGTCTCCCATGATTCCTTGGGAGACTATGATACCCTTTGAGTCTAGGAGACCTGGGAAGGATGTGAGGAGAGAGAGGAAGAAGACAGGGGATAGGAAGAGAGAGAGAAAAGCTACACTGGCATGCTATGGAAAGAACCCACATCTGCTTCTTTACAACTTCCACATCAGTGAATAGCCAGCTGTGCTAGCCACACATCAAGGTATACAAGTGGGGTTCACTGTGGGGAGTTTCCGTAGCAAATCTTTTGTCTACCTGAGCTCCGTGAAAGGATGATTCTGCCTCTGAAACAAATTAGAATTTCCAGTTTTACTCTGTATAATAAACAATAACTTCAAAGGTATGGTAAGGTCCTATTTAAAGGTTGCTAAGGGGCTTCCCTGGTGATTCAGTGGGTAGAGAGTCCGCCTTGCAGTGCAAGGGGCATCAGTTCGATCCCTGGCCCTGGAAGATCCCACGTGCCACAGAGTGGGTGGACTGGTGTGTCCAATTACAAGCCATTGCTCTGAAGCGCATGCGCCCAGAGTTGGTGCTCTGCAGTGAGAGAGGCCTCTGCAATGGGAGGCCCACACAGACCAAAAAGATAACCAGGAGTAGCTGTCTTTCCTTTCATTTCTAGTGACATTTAAAGATTAGTGTTAAATTTGCTTTGTATCATCAAACTGATATTTATAGGGTTTTTAAAATACAAAACATTCCTCTACTGAAATAACTCTTTCGCTGAGAATGTGTCTTATAGATTACAACAATAGCACAGGAAAACTATATAATAAATGAACCAGAAAGAAAACCTTGATTATTGTTTGGTTTTTGATAGTATTACTTTTTTTATGTTAAGAATGATAAAAATAATAGCTACTGAGTCCTATAGAGTTAATGCAGCCTTATTTCTGGTTTCAAAAATACTATCTTGGTAGGAAAATAAAGCCCATGATATTACCTTGAAGAGTAGAATGGAACAGTTTGAAAAACTCTTGTTTCAAATAAGGAAGCCCTACTTCTGAAGCATTTGGAAGAAGCCTCAGTTGGAGTAATGGCCACAGAGTATTGGGGGTGAGAGTGAGTGTAATAGGAGGGCTAGTCCACGTCTAATAGACACGAAACCTGTGTCTCCCATGATTCCTTGGGAGACTATGATACCCTTTGAGTCTAGGAGACCTGGGAAGGATGTGAGGAGAGAGAGGAAGAAGACAGGGGATAGGAAGAGAGAGAGAAAAGCTACACTGGCATGCTATGGAAAGAACCCACATCTGCTTCTTTACAACTTCCACATCAGTGAATAGCCAGCTGTGCTAGCCACACATCAAGGTATACAAGTGGGGTTCACTGTGGGGAGTTTCCGTAGCAAATCTTTTGTCTACCTGAGCTCCGTGAAAGGATGATTCTGCCTCTGAAACAAATTAGAATTTCCAGTTTTACTCTGTATAATAAACAATAACTTCAAAGGTATGGTAAGGTCCTATTTAAAGGTTGCTAAGGGGCTTCCCTGGTGATTCAGTGGGTAGAGAGTCCGCCTTGCAGTGCAAGGGGCATCAGTTCGATCCCTGGCCCTGGAAGATCCCACGTGCCACAGAGTGGGTGGACTGGTGTGTCCAATTACAAGCCATTGCTCTGAAGCGCATGCGCCCAGAGTTGGTGCTCTGCAGTGAGAGAGGCCTCTGCAATGGGAGGCCCACACAGACCAAAGAGTAAAGATGGATGAAAAATAAATAAATTAAAAAATCAGTAAAAAGAGACCAAAATTGAAAAAAAAAAAAAATTGTTTAGAAATTTACATAAGAGCTATATTCTGGTAAGTAAATTGAAAATGGAAAATAATTGCTTTTATATCTACATTTTAGGTTAATTCTTCTTTTTTGCTTGGTTTGTAGCAAAGATTTCTGTAAATTAAAATATATAAGTAATCCACAGAGATTTAGCCTCTTAAGTAGCAAAAAGCTCTTATTTGCTGCCTTCAAGTTGATTTTTGTTACACGTTCTCAGATCCTTTAAAAAAATAGGTGGATTTATTTCAACTTACTGATTTATATAATAACATTTAATAAAATTATGTAAAATTTGGAGATGTGTTAAAATATTTAAATTAAAGAGCTCTTACTGAATATAATTTTATAGTTTATAGTATACATTTATCAAATTTTTTTTCTTGAAGTTTGAAAAATTGCATTTCAAAAGGAGATTTGTTTTAAGTGTTACATGTCTATTAATAAAGCTTTCCTTGGGGATATCCTTAATCATTGTAACTGGGAAATATCTCATTTAGTTTATTAAAAACAGTGTAAAGAATTAAAAAAACCCAGCTCATTTCCTCTGTTTTCAGCCTTCTTGCTGCTCTTTTTATTGTCTCTCTTGCCCCCAGGTATTTTCCTGGAGGCCATAAATGGAAGTTGCTTTTGTAATCTTTGGCGCCCTAAGTCTGCATAGCTCATATTTCTGATTCCTTAGGAAGGTGATGTAATTCTGCCAGTGTTTGAAATTTTCTTGAAGACAGATTAGAAGATGATTTGCCTGCCTTCAGTGGCAGCACTGGCGCTCAAAGCTTTTGTCAGATACTTAGAAGCTGGGCAGTGATAAAAACCACCATTATCTCTTCCTGTGTGTATGATTGGCATCCAGCATGGTGGTAGCCTGCCTTCTCTGCCTTCTTCCTAATTAGTAGAATGGCACAGGGATCTGCAGTCTCCGAGAACAGGTGGACATCCTGGGTGTGCTTATATTGGCCCCAAAGGAGGAAGCTCAGAGCCTGTATTGTTTATTTTTCCTTTCACGTATCAGTTAGATTGCGTAGTCTTACTGCTCAGGAGTTGGGCTTCCCAGGTGGCGCAGTGGTGAAGAATCCACCTGCCAGTGCAGGAGACGCCACAAGAGATGGGGTTTGATTCTTGGGTTGGGAAGATCCCCTGGAGGAATGCTCAGAACTCTAGGCTGCTTGTTCTGTTTGGCTTTGGTGAGTTCCAGGGTATGGGGGAGTGGCTGGAAATAAACTTAGAAACACAGTATTAATACCTTTGGAGAAGGAAATGGCAACCCACTCCAGTATTCTTGCCTGGGAAATTTTGTGGACAGAGGAGCCTGGCAGGGGGCCCATGGGGTTGTGAAGAGCTGGACATGACCCGGGGACTGGGACACACACATTGCTGAGAGTTTGGAATAGAGAAAAATGAGGATTGTAAATCTATTTTTTCCCTGTAAATTATCATAAAGACAGCACTGGAGAAAATAAAACTCAGAGAAGTCATAAGTAATTTTTAGAATTTCATAGAAACAGATTTATGAAGATTTAAGAGGGATTCAAAGTAATATCCCTACTTAGATCCATTGTAAAATCTGGTCTTTATTGTCTTTGGGATTTGGTGTAAGTTTCTGTGGACCTCAGTTTATCTGAAGATATTTCTAAGAATCTTCCAGGTTCCTGCATCCTGTAAAAATTATGGGAATCAATAGATTTTTTTCTTTTTCAAAAATTTTAATGTATCTTCCTTTTTCCTTATAGTAGTAAAAGCTTTGTGAGGAATGTAGACTAGAACCTGAGTAGAATATATAAAAAGATGCCTAAGTTCTTGTAGCATACCAAGTAATAGACTTTCACCCATCCTCATCTACTTTCCTTTGGTAGAAGGGGATGGGAAGTGAGGAAGAATTATATCTTATGTGTTTTCTCCTTTATGCCCGAAATATTTCACTTTTTTTTTTTTAAAGATTTATTTATTTTTATTTTTTTGAGCGGGGGTCGGGTTGGGGAGGGGGGGGGGCAGGCGGGCCACCTTCTCTTCCTTGTTTGGCATCCAGCATGGTGGTAGCCTGCCTTCTCTGCCTTCTTCCTAATTAGTAGAATGGCACAGGGATCTGCAGTCTCCGAGAACAGGTGGACATCCTGGGTGTGCTTATATTGGCCCCAAAGGAGCTCAGAGCCTGTATTGTTTATTTTCCTTTCACGATCAGTTAGATTGCGTAGTCTTCCCAGGTGGCGCAGTGGTGAAGAATCCACCTGCCAGTGCAGGAGACGCCACAAGAGATGGGGTTTGATTCTTGGGTTGGGAAGATCCCCTGGAGGAATGCTCAGAACTCTAGGCTGCTTGTTCTGTTTGGCTTTGGTGAGTTCCAGGGTATGGGGGAGTGGCTGGAAATAAACTTAGAAACACAGTATTAATACCTTTGGAGAAGGAAATGGCAACCCACTCCAGTATTCTTGCCTGGGAAATTTTGTGGACAGAGGAGCCTGGCAGGGGGCCCATGGGGTTGTGAAGAGCTGGACATGACCCGGGGACTGGGACACACACATTGCTGAGAGTTTGGAATAGAGAAAAATGAGGATTGTAAATCTATTTTTTCCCTGTAAATTATCATAAAGACAGCACTGGAGAAAATAAAACTCAGAGAAGTCATAAGTAATTTTTAGAATTTCATAGAAACAGATTTATGAAGATTTAAGAGGGATTCAAAGTAATATCCCTACTTAGATCCATTGTAAAATCTGGTCTTTATTGTCTTTGGGATTTGGTGTAAGTTTCTGTGGACCTCAGTTTATCTGAAGATATTTCTAAGAATCTTCCAGGTTCCTGCATCCTGTAAAAATTATGGGAATCAATAGATTTTTTTTTTCTTTTTCAAAAATTTTAATGTATCTTCCTTTTTCCTTATAGTAGTAAAAGCTTTGTGAGGAATGTAGACTAGAACCTGAGTAGAATATATAAAAAGATGCCTAAGTTCTTGTAGCATACCAAGTAATAGACTTTCACCCATCCTCATCTACTTTCCTTTGGTAGAAGGGGATGGGAAGTGAGGAAGAATTATATCTTATGTGTTTTCTCCTTTATGCCCGAAATATTTCACTTTTTTTTTTTTAAAGATTTATTTATTTTTATTTTTTTGAGCGGGGGTCGGGTTGGGGAGGGAGGGGAGCAGGCGGGCCACTTCTATTGGTCTTTCATTTCTCCATTTTCATCCATCTTTGTTCTTTGGCTCCTGTGGGCCTCCCATCGCGGTGGCCTTTGTTGTCACAGAGCGCCAGCTCTGGGCGCATGCACTCCAGAGCTCCGGCTCGGTGATTGGACACATCGGTCCAGCCACTCCACGGCACGTGGGATCTTCCCAGGCCAGGGATCGAACCGGCGCCCCTTGCACTGCAAGGTGGTGTCCTTATCCACTGGACCACCAGGGGAAGCCCGAAATATTTCACTTTTAAAATTTTTATACTGGCTCAAATTCTGCATTGTATTTTAAAAACTTTTTGATTGATGGATATTGTGTAGAAAAAAACTTTCTCACCCCACACCCAAAAATCTATTCCAACTGGGATGATCTAAGCTTGAGAGATAAAAGCTTAGAGAAGATAACATAAGGGATTATATTCATAATCAAGAGATAACTAAAGATTTTACAAACAGGTCATAACGTACTTGTCATAAAAAAAAAACGATTAATAAGTTGGACTTCGTTAAATTTAAGACCTTTTTTTTTTTGTTTTTTTAAACATTTATTTTATTTATTTATCTTTTTTGGGGTGTGAGGTGGGGAGGGAGGGGGACAGGCGGGCCACTTCTATTGGTCTTTCATTTATCTGTTTTCATCCATCTTTGTTCTTTGGCCCATGTGTGCCTCCCATCGCGGTGGCCTCTGTCGTCGCAGAGCACCGGCTCTGGGCACATGCACTCCAGAGCTCCGGCTCGGTAATTGGACACATGGGTCCAGCCGCTCCGCGGCACGTGGGATCTTCTCAGGCCAGGGATGGAACCGGCGCCCCTTGCACTGCAGGGCGGTGTCCTTACTCACTGGACCACCAGGGGAAGCCCAATTTAAGACCCTTTTTGCATTAAAACATCATCAAAAGACTGAAAAGACAGACTACACAAAGGGGAGAGAGGCTATCCAAATGAGGGAAGAAAGGAAGGAGGGAAAGAAAATTCCATATCATTAGTAAATAGAAAAGAAGACATATTAAAACTACAATTAGATGCTATTTTATACTATCCAGATTGGCCAAAGTTATGCTCTTGACAGTGACAAGTGTTGTTTAGGAGGTGGAGGAGTGAGAACTGTCATAAACTGCGGGCGTCACAACTTTGGAAATGACTTGGGAGCCTCAACTACAATTGAGGAGACACGTATCCTGTGACTTGATAGTTCCTGTCTGCCTTCCGCAACAGGAATAACTATGTTGATTAAGAGGAACATGCAGGCTTCCCCTGGTGGTCCAGTGGGTGAGGACACCACCTTGCAGGGCAAGGGGCGCCGGTTCAATCCCTAGACTGGGAAGATCCCACGTGCCGCGGAGCAGCTGGACCCATGTGTCCAATTACCGAGCTGGAGCTCTGGAGCGCATGCGCCCAGAGCCGGCACTCTGTGACAACAGAGGCCACCGTGATGGAAAGCCCACACGGGCCAAAGAACAAAGACGGATGAAAATAGATAAATGACAGACTAACAGAAGTGGCCCGCCCGCTCCTCTCCCTCCCCAACCTGTCCCCCGCCCTAAATAAATAAATAAAAAGAACTTCAAAATAAAAAAGAGGAACATGCAGCAGTGTACGTAGCAGCATTATTTGCAGTGTATATCAATGGTAGCATGGACATCTATGTTGTGGTCCAATGAGAAAAATAGAAACTTTCATTTGGTTAAGATGAGTTAAATAAAAGGAGGTGGGTTGCAGAGAAAAGAGGATGTGGAGTTTTGGAACATGAAGCACTTTGGATGTTAAAGACTAGTTCTAGCCCAGTATGAGAATGGGTAAGCACCTTCTTTATTTTTTCTTTACTGTATATCATAATTACTTTTTCAACTCTGTGGGATAAATTGTTTATGGTTGGCCTGCTTGGGCATATGCATACTTTTTTTTTTTTTTTAAAGTGGGAAATTATATTCAAGTTACAGAGCACTTGCACAAGGAACTTTTGGAACATAAGCTAGCTTGGGTTCTGTGAGAACATTATTAGAATGGGTTTCTTATATTTTCATAGTTCTTTTTTTTTTGTTTTTTTTTGAAATAACAAAGGAAGACTATCCAAATGAGGGAGAATAGAGCTATTAATTCCATATCATTAGTAAATAGAAAAGAAGACATATTAAAACTACAATTAGATGCTATTTTATACTATAGATTGGCCAAAGACTTGATGTTTTAGGAGGTGGAGGAGTGAGAACTGTCATAAACTGCGGCGTCACAACTTTGAAATGACTTGGGAGCCTCAACTACAATTGAGGAGACACGTATCCTGTGACTTGATAGTTCCTGTCTGCCTTCCGCAACAGGAATAACTATGTTGATTAAGAGGAACATGCAGGCTTCCCCTGGTGGTCCAGTGGGTGAGGACACCACCTTGCAGGGCAAGGGGCGCCGGTTCAATCCCTAGACTGGGAAGATCCCACGTGCCGCGGAGCAGCTGGACCCATGTGTCCAATTACCGAGCTGGAGCTCTGGAGCGCATGCGCCCAGAGCCGGCACTCTGTGACAACAGAGGCCACCGTGATGGAAAGCCCACACGGGCCAAAGAACAAAGACGGATGAAAATAGATAAATGACAGACTAACAGAAGTGGCCCGCCCGCTCCTCTCCCTCCCCAACCTGTCCCCCGCCCTAAATAAATAAATAAAAAGAACTTCAAAATAAAAAAGAGGAACATGCAGCAGTGTACGTAGCAGCATTATTTGCAGTGTATATCAATGGTAGCATGGACATCTATGTTGTGGTCCAATGAGAAAAATAGAAACTTTCATTTGGTTAAGATGAGTTAAATAAAAGGAGGTGGGTTGCAGAGAAAAGAGGATGTGGAGTTTTGGAACATGAAGCACTTTGGATGTTAAAGACTAGTTCTAGCCCAGTATGAGAATGGGTAAGCACCTTCTTTATTTTTTCTTTACTGTATATCATAATTACTTTTTCAACTCTGTGGGATAAATTGTTTATGGTTGGCCTGCTTGGGCATATGCATACTTTTTTTTTTTTTTTAAAGTGGGAAATTATATTCAAGTTACAGAGCACTTGCACAAGGAACTTTTGGAACATAAGCTAGCTTGGGTTCTGTGAGAACATTATTAGAATGGTTTTTTTCCTCTGTTTCATGTATAGCATTTCTTAGACATAGCAGTTTGTCTCTTGTGTATTTTGCATTCTAATGGACCTTCTTTGGATTCATGAGTAAAGAGACAACATTATAAGTTACTTACTGATTCCTCTTTTTTTTGTGAACTTTTAGCCTTTGTCATGTTATAATTTTACCATAAGTTGAAGTTTGTTCTCAAAAAGGAGGAAATTGGCTTTCTATATTAGTTTTATACGTGTATTTATTTTCATTTACCTCATTTAAAGTATTAGAATTAAAGACTTATTACAGTCTTTAACACAATTTAACCTCACCTCTTAGAAAAAAGTTTGTTGTTGTTTAGCATTAGGGAGAAATGTATATAGATATATATGCATATATGGGCTTCTCTGGTGGCTCAGCAGTGAAGAATCCACCTGCAGTGCAGATGTTAAGAGACACGGCTTGATCCACTAGAGGAGGGAGTTGCAACCCACTCCAGCGTTCTTGCCTGGGAAATCTCATGGACAGAGGAACCTGGCAGGCTACAGTCCATAGGCTCACAAAGAGATGTGACTGAAGCAGCTTAGCACGGCACATTTTGCCATTACAGTCATACATTTTTGTTGGTATGAAGTCTAGCCTTCCCCTCCTGCCCTAACTCATGCTCAGTATAAAAACTTTAGCTTTTCCTTCTTTTTCTTCTGTTCACCAATAGTGTGCCATCTGGCATAGGCAGTTCTCTTGATTGGGTTGGCATACTACGTGAAGCAGCTTGGTTTAGGCAGGGTACTTGACTTGAGAAGTGACGTGATCTTACCTTATTTAGTTCACATTTATAGGATGATTTGTGTTTAACAACAAAGTAAAAGAACTTTCTCTTCTCCAAATGGAATCGCGAACCATTTCTTCATCTCCTATCATACACATATGCTCAGAGAGCAGGTTGAAAATCATTTAAGGTTCTCAACTCTTATTGTGCTTTGAAAAACACTTAATTAATCTTATTAAATATCACCTTCATGATCATAATCATAACCTTAAGGAAGAGAGTACCTTTTCCTTTGCCACATTGGCTCACAGTAGGCGATCTTCTCAGTGCTGAGATTTTCTTTCAGCCTAAATGCTAAGAAATTCAGTACACAGTCATTAATAGAGATGACAGCCACAGCAGCGTTCTGCTTATGAATATTCATAAAGTGAAATCCATAGCATTAATTACATTAATTTACATACCTGAATATAAGTGAACCACAAGTTTTAGTGATAGCTAAGTCTTAAAAAAAAAACCCAGTAGCCGTATATTGTATACTTTAAAAAAAAATGCTGTTTAATAGGGGTGGAGGTGGCATTTCTTTCAAAAGGCATTTGGGTATTTAAAGATTTTTTTTAGCTAAGGATTAAAGCACAGCATAATCCCACAGTTTTCATAGGATTTTGTAGGGTTTATGGACATTCTTTAAAGGAACGCATATAAAGAACATATGATTCAACACAAGAGAAACATTTTATATGAATGAGGGAATTAGTGGTTACTTGATTCTTTAAGTGAAATATAGTTGACTTACAGCATTACATTAATTTCAGGTATATAACAATGGCTTTGTGTTTTTTATAAATTATATTCCATTTAAAGTTATTAGAAAATAATGACCATTTCCCTGTGTTGTACAATAGATCCTTGTTGCTTATTTATCTTATACATAGTAGTTTGTGTCTCTTAATCACATAGCCCACCTTGTTTCTTTTAGTTTTTAAAAAAAATTATTGAAGTATAGTTGATTTACAATGTTGTATTAATTTCTACTGTACAGCAAAGTGACTTAGTTATACATCTATACATTCCTTTCCATGTGCTTTTCTTTTGTAGTTCATCACAGGATATTGAATATAGTTGCCTGTGCTATACAGTAGGACCTTCTTGTTTATCCATCTTTTATATTGTAGTAGTTTGCATCCACTAATCCCAAATTCCCAATTCTTCCCTCCCCTGCCAACTTGACAACCACAGTTCTGTTCTGTGAGTCTGTTTCATAGATACGTTTCTTTGTGTTGTATTTTAGGTTTCACATATCAGTGATACTGTATGGTCTATACGCCATCTTGCCCCTCCCCAATACTTGATTCTTATTGGGGATCATAGCCCTTTTTAGTCAGTGAGTTTTAAATTCAACATATTCTTTCAAAAGGAGTTATGATTGAAAGTAATTCATAATCTATGATTTATTTCCACCCAGTTTTTTTTTGTTTTAAAAGGTACTTGCTTATATCTTTTTTTTTTTTTTTTTTAAGATTTATTTATTTTTTTATTTTGGGCGGGGGTCGGGTTGGGGAGGGAGGGGAGCAGGCGGGCCACTTCTATTGGTCTTTCATTTCTCTATTTTCATCCGTCTTTGTTCTTTGGCTCGCGTGGGCCTCCCATCGCGGTGGCGTCTGTCGTTGCAGAGCGCCGGCTCTGGGCACATGCGCTCCAGAGCTCCGGCTTGGTGATTGGACACATGGGTCCAACCGCTCTGCGGCACGTGGGATCTTCCCAGGCCAGGGATGGAATCTGCGCCCCTTGCACTGCAAGGCGGTGTCCTTACCCACTGGACCACCAGGGGAAGCCCTCCACCCAGTTTTGTGATTGTGAAATTCCCAATTTTGGAAAAAGATTTTATGTGAATGTTCTTAGGAATTAAAAGCGTATATGCTCTAGGCAGTATAATAGCTACAGTGGTTATAAAAGATTTTTAAATTAATCCAAAATGCCATAACTTGAATTTCTTTTAAATATGCGATGTTGAACATCATCTTTATTTCAGAGATACAGATTGTTTTCAACTGAATTGTCTTTGAAGCAGAATATCAGGGTTATCTGATTCTGATAGTTACAAGATTTAGCCTTATTATGTTCAATCAGTATTTGAAAAACTAACTGAAGCATTTATTAAAATATAATACTTTAAAGTGATACCAAGAAGGGTTTTGCACTAATAAAGACAAAATAAAAGTTTTTTTCTCTCATCTCATTCTTTTATAATTTCTGTTTTTGTGTGTTTAGACTGTATACTATATGTAATTTAATAATGTGTTATTTAGATTTTATGTATGTAATCAATACAGTGAAACATACATACAATTTATAAATGAAATCACATATTGCCTGGCAGGAGTGTTCAATCATAAGCAGTTGTTGGAGGCTGCTGACTTAAAGAAAGATGGTGAGGGCAGTGGGGTGATGAGGGCCATCGCTCTGCTTGCTCCCCGTTTCACAGTAGACCTTGGGCAAGTCACCTGTTCTGTCCATCGCGTGGCCGTCTTACCTGTATATCTGTGGTGGACTGACCAACAAAACAGTGCATGTGTGGTCTCACTGCGGTGGAAATTGCTGAGAGCAAGCACCTTTCTTTCTGATGGTCTTACAAGGGAATTTATTTATAGACTGAAAAACATTGGGCCCCCCAGAAACTGCCACAACATTGTAAAGCAATTACATTCCCATAAAAAAAACAGTAAAGAAAGACAAAACATTGGACCCTGAGGGCCAACTTTGGACATCAATCCCGAGTGCTTGGTAAAGTACTTTCACCTTTCGGAGGCCAGCAAATCTCTAAATAGTCTAAAATTAGTAGTAGTATTATAGTAATAAATGAAACAAAAAGTAATTATCTTTTTGGATGGCATATTTTTTACCATTCTCTGAATGAATCATAATTAGGCTTATATTCAAGGTTGTGTTAAAATAGTCTCTTTCCTGTATTAAATTTCAAATAAAATACCAGTATTAAATGAGCAATTGCTCACGTTTATTGTAGCATATAAATCAAACTTAGTGGATGGCTATGTAGCTGCTTGGGCTAACTTGCTAGAAAAGAATGTATCCCCTAAAAAAATCATAATTATGTCCTATGTGCAGTTTTTCACCTTTTTTTTAGTTTTACTTTAATTGTTTTTTTTCAGTTTGGGGTGTAATGGTTGTATGCTTTCAGCTAACTGTATAAAGTTGGTTATCTGATTCTGATAGTTACAAGATTTAGCCTTATTATGTTCAATCAGTATTTGAAAAACTAACTGAAGCATTTATTAAAATATAATACTTTAAAGTGATACCAAGAAGGGTTTTGCACTAATAAAGACAAAATAAAAGTTTTTTTCTCTCATCTCATTCTTTTATAATTTCTGTTTTTGTGTGTTTAGACTGTATACTATATGTAATTTAATAATGTGTTATTTAGATTTTATGTATGTAATCAATACAGTGAAACATACATACAATTTATAAATGAAATCACATATTGCCTGGCAGGAGTGTTCAATCATAAGCAGTTGTTGGAGGCTGCTGACTTAAAGAAAGATGGTGAGGGCAGTGGGGTGATGAGGGCCATCGCTCTGCTTGCTCCCCGTTTCACAGTAGACCTTGGGCAAGTCACCTGTTCTGTCCATCGCGTGGCCGTCTTACCTGTATATCTGTGGTGGACTGACCAACAAAACAGTGCATGTGTGGTCTCACTGCGGTGGAAATTGCTGAGAGCAAGCACCTTTCTTTCTGATGGTCTTACAAGGGAATTTATTTATAGACTGAAAAACATTGGGCCCCAGAAACTGCCACAACATTGTAAAGCAATTACATTCCCATAAAAAAAACAGTAAAGAAAGACAAAACATTGGACCCTGAGGGCCAACTTTGGACATCAATCCCGAGTGCTTGGTAAAGTACTTTCACCTTTCGGAGGCCAGCAAATCTCTAAATAGTCTAAAATTAGTAGTAGTATTATAGTAATAAATGAAACAAAAAGTAATTATCTTTTTGGATGGCATATTTTTTACCATTCTCTGAATGAATCATAATTAGGCTTATATTCAAGGTTGTGTTAAAATAGTCTCTTTCCTGTATTAAATTTCAAATAAAATACCAGTATTAAATGAGCAATTGCTCACGTTTATTGTAGCATATAAATCAAACTTAGTGGATGGCTATGTAGCTGCTTGGGCTAACTTGCTAGAAAAGAATGTATCCCCTAAAAAAATCATAATTATGTCCTATGTGCAGTTTTTCACCTTTTTTTTTTTTAATTTTAGTTTTTTACCTTTTTAATGATGGTTTCTTCCATATATTAAATTCAGTTTGGGGTGTAATGGTTGTATGCTTTCAGCTAACTGTATAAAGTTGGTATACTAGGACAGTTGATACTAACATAATATGTAGTGATTTTATTTGAAGTTCTGGTGTTTGACTAATTGCCAGATTTTCCAAGGATTTCCTATTTACTTTTCATTAAATGTTATTGATTCTCCTTATTATTATAGAATTTATTGAACCATAACACTATGGCAATCATAATGAAGTTTTAAAGATCTC
Source organism: Tragulus kanchil (assembly GCA_022376925.1). NCBI lineage: Eukaryota > Metazoa > Chordata > Mammalia > Artiodactyla > Tragulidae > Tragulus > Tragulus kanchil. Next base: position 268,979,926 of record JAIOJX010000026.1, on the reverse strand, counting down.
AGCATACAGAAATCACATTTAGACATTAAATATTAATAGTTAGGTATCAGATACTTTTATTAAAACAAATAATGCTCACTGTGGTGCAAAATTTACAAAATAAGACAGATAAAACCTTTCTATAAGCTGCTTCCCAAATTGTCATAGATACCTGATTTTGCTATAACTAGCTTGGTTAATTAAACTTTGAAGAGATTTTATCTACCTGAAAGATTCATTTCTGTAGAATGATAGTGTGTTCCTCAATAGTAGCAGATAAATGAGGCATTAATAGGCTTGTAAAAATGGTGGGTGGATCCAATCAGCAGTGATCCTTAAGACCCCTATGCCACTCATCAGACCTTAGCTATAAAATGGATTAAAGACCCCTGCTTGGGGTTGGCTCCCCCTTGAGCCGGCCTGCTGTGAGGCCTGCTGTTCTCACAGTGTCTTTTACTTTCTCCCTTACGCTGGCCCACTGTACTGGCAGCGACTCTTCCTTGCCCCACTCTAATAAATGTTACTTTCCTCTCAAACCAAAAAAAAAAAGGCGAGGTGGGGGGGTGGGGGGTGGGTGAGCTACTATTTGGCCAGGTACGGTTTTTAAATGCCAGTGGTAGAAGTATCAATTTCAGAATCTTAACGTAGCCAAATTACAGCTTTTTTCATTTGCTGTATTCTTTTGCAAGTTTTTGTTGTTGTTGTTACATGTTTTCTTTTCCCCCACAGCAATCTCATGGCTTAGGCAGGCCTATCTGGCTCCAGATTGCCGAGTCTGCTTACAGATTCACTCTGGGCTCAGTTGCTGGAGGTGAGTGACATGTCTGTGTGCTGTGTCAAACTTGTGTTCATGTAATACTATCTCACTAGACCAGGACAGATCAGCAAAGGTGTAGTTCATTGTTCCTGAGGGTCACGAGTTCAGGGCTTTCTAAAGTGTTCTTTATTTTTACTTGCGATCAGAGGACCTGTTATAGCACGGCCATGGCCCCCCTGGCTCCAGTCTGTCTTCAGGACAAAACCTCTGTAATCATGTGAACATCTTGGATGCGTGCTGCACTCCCCTTAATTATCCTGGGTAAAGCAAGTACGAAAAACTGTCGAGTAAGACTGTATTTTTGGTGTTAGGAGTGAGGGAAGGTGAGAAATCATGATTTGGGGTACAAATCCTATATGCGTATGAAATAACACAACGCTTTAAAGTGATTCACTTTGCTTTTTCTGCTTGGATTTTTTTTTTTTTTCTTCCCCTTTCATCTTCTGTCAGTTGAAGAATATCTAGACTTGTCAGTTATTTGCTAAAATGAACGTCCCTTCCCTGCTCTTGGGCAAAATTTGAGAGTCTTTCTTTTGTTGTTTTTTTAAATTTTTCCATGGAATTTGTGTAAAACTGGAAGTTGCTTTGTTCAGAAGAACCTAGTAGGTGTGATTAAAATACTTACGATTTTTCTAAACAAGGCTGAACTGATGAAACTATTATTATTTTCTCTTCGATCTTGAGTTTTAGAAGTTGCAAAGCTTGTTTTGGTTTTCAACAGTTAAATATTTAATACTTTAATTCATGTTACAAATTTTTTTGGGCCTGAGATATTATGAAGCCTGGCCTTTTTTTAAAACTGGATTCTTCAAGTAGGGAGGTCACATTGAGATTTGGTTCCAATATTATAGCTGTACCTCAGGTTAATTTCTCAAAGTGCTGTGGTCAACTAAATTGCAAAATTATAACCACCTATGTGTACATATGTAGTTATTTTAAGGGGTAACTGGTATAATAGGCGTTTATTGGAACATATAAAGAAATAAATTATATATAATAGTTTAATGTTATAGCAAATTGAGTGTTGATTGTCTAATGTTGGTGATAACTTGAAAATTCACTACTGCTGTTCTCTGTCGAGGCTGTATTTATGGACCCCAGTGGTTGGTAGCCTCTGCTCCTTCAGCTGTGTGTGGAGGAAAGAAAAACCACATAAAATCTCTTTTGTGAGAACAGATACTGGGTTCTAGTTCCTAGTGCTCTGAGATGAGAGTTGTTGTCCTTACAGATTCTGCATTTAATTGTGCTCTCTTGTAAGCCTAAAAATGGTTTTATTTGTAGCTGTGGGAGCCACCGCGGTGTATCCTATAGATCTGGTGAAGACCCGCATGCAGAACCAGCGTGGCACCGGCTCTGTCGTCGGGGAGCTGATGTACAAAAACAGCTTTGACTGTTTCAAGAAAGTCCTGCGTTATGAGGGCTTCTTTGGACTCTATCGGGGTGAGTAAGTGAATCTCGGCCGCTGCAGTTAGTGAGTGTATCTCACCAGCGGCAGACGTGGCCTCACTCATTAGGAAAATCTGTGTGTAGCCTGTTCAGTCAGACCAAGGCTGTTTCTTTTTGTTTTCTCCTGTTCTTTCCCCTTTTTACATTCTTGCTGGTAACCAGCAACATTCGGCTGCCATCAAGGTCTTCATTTCTTCCTTCTGCAATCCAAAGCCTGCATTTGTCCCAGCGTGGGTCTGTGGTCGCTGTGCTCTTACAAACTAAGGCTCGTGGCTGCAGGTGGAATACCAGGATGACAGGCAAGAAATAGAGAGCTTCTTTTCTCAGAGAGTTAGAAAGGAGACCTATACCTCTTCTCTGTGAAATAGAAGCCAGGCTGCCTCTTGGAGGTGAGTTTACCCTCTCTCCACTTGTTTCAGCTGAAAGAGCGAATGTTTTTGTCTCTTCTAAGGAGACCATTCATAAGTCTTTGCCAGTGAGTCATCTGAAGTTTAAAAAAAGAAAAGCTTTTTGCTCCAAGCCTCATTCTGGCTTTATTTCTCCTCTTAGCTTAGAGGCACTGAGTGGAAGCAGGTTGTCTTTAGCAGGGAAGGTTGCCACCAGCTGTAAGCTGAGCCCAGTGCTGTCGGCATCAGAGGCAGCAGCCCCATGCAGGAACCTCCCCACCGCCGTCGGCTTTGTAGGAACTTGTTCTCGTGGGGGAGAGAGACTTTCATGTACATGTTTTCACATTAGAATTTCAAGTTTCCTTTGGGAGGGAGATTAATTTTTTAATCCCTTTGGGCGCCACTTGGAATTCTTTGAAAAGCTCTACATGCTCAAGTCCAGGGCATTTATGTAATTTACTGTGCTTGTTTGTTTGCACACACAGTCTCATTAATCCTGAGCTCATTCTGAGCTCTGTTCAACTGACTTAGACACTCTTCCTCAGAAAGAAAGACTGGTCCTGAACAAAGCTTCCTCCTCATGGAGCCTAGAAATTGTTTTTTTCCCTGCATTTAATTGTGCTCTCTTGTAAGCCTAAAAATGGTTTTATTTGTAGCTGTGGGAGCCACCGCGGTGTATCCTATAGATCTGGTGAAGACCCGCATGCAGAACCAGCGTGGCACCGGCTCTGTCGTCGGGGAGCTGATGTACAAAAACAGCTTTGACTGTTTCAAGAAAGTCCTGCGTTATGAGGGCTTCTTTGGACTCTATCGGGGTGAGTAAGTGAATCTCGGCCGCTGCAGTTAGTGAGTGTATCTCACCAGCGGCAGACGTGGCCTCACTCATTAGGAAAATCTGTGTGTAGCCTGTTCAGTCAGACCAAGGCTGTTTCTTTTTGTTTTCTCCTGTTCTTTCCCCTTTTTACATTCTTGCTGGTAACCAGCAACATTCGTCTGCCATCAAGGTCTTCATTTCTTCCTTCTGCAATCCAAAGCCTGCATTTGTCCCAGCGTGGGTCTGTGGTCGCTGTGCTCTTACAAACTAAGGCTCGTGGCTGCAGGTGGAATACCAGGATGACAGGCAAGAAATAGAGAGCTTCTTTTCTCAGAGAGTTAGAAAGGAGACCTATACCTCTTCTCTGTGAAATAGAAGCCAGGCTGCCTCTTGGAGGTGAGTTTACCCTCTCTCCACTTGTTTCAGCTGAAAGAGCGAATGTTTTTGTCTCTTCTAAGGAGACCATTCATAAGTCTTTGCCAGTGAGTCATCTGAAGTTTAAAAAAAGAAAAGCTTTTTGCTCCAAGCCTCATTCTGGCTTTATTTCTCCTCTTAGCTTAGAGGCACTGAGTGGAAGCAGGTTGTCTTTAGCAGGGAAGGTTGCCACCAGCTGTAAGCTGAGCCCAGTGCTGTCGGCATCAGAGGCAGCAGCCCCATGCAGGAACCTCCCCACCGCCGTCGGCTTTGTAGGAACTTGTTCTCGTGGGGGAGAGAGACTTTCATGTACATGTTTTCACATTAGAATTTCAAGTTTCCTTTGGGAGGGAGATTAATTTTTTAATCCCTTTGGGCGCCACTTGGAATTCTTTGAAAAGCTCTACATGCTCAAGTCCAGGGCATTTATGTAATTTACTGTGCTTGTTTGTTTGCACACACAGTCTCATTAATCCTGAGCTCATTCTGAGCTCTGTTCAACTGACTTAGACACTCTTCCTCAGAAAGAAAGACTGGTCCTGAACAAAGCTTCCTCCTCATGGACAGGAGGATTGGCCTTGTGTGCAGATCCTCAAGTGAAAATGAAGTTCTAACACACTTGAAGGAGAGGGTTCTGAAGATGTTTGTTTCGGGAATTTTATATAGAACAAGAGAAGACAGTGGTTCTGGAATCGAGTTAAGACTCCCATACCCTGCCCCTTAGAAGGAATGTGGTGAATTTTTTGTTCAGATACTCAGAACTCTAGCCTGTCTAAATTCTAGCTGTGCAACATTTACTCCATGGGCAGAGGGTATACATGAACTGGAATGCAGGTCTGTGTGTGTACTTGTTTTAGACTATATTAAACACTGTGTATCTGAATTCTGTGTATATGGAGTCTGAGGGTTAAGTGGTACTAAGGTGTGTTTTTTTTCTTTGACGTCTGCAGTCTTTGTTGAGTAAGAATCTTTCTCTGTCTTTGGTGTACTTTCAAAGAGAAGGAACTTAGGTATAGACGCAGCACAGTTCAGCCTTCTCAGTAGATGTGGATGCTTACACAAGATTTTACTTGGGAGAGATGTCATATTAATTGGGCCCAATATAGGAAGTTGGGGGTAGGGGGTGAAAGGATTCAAGATGTGAGCTAATAAAATCAGTCCCTTAAATCCAGAGTCTCTTGTATCAGGGGGAAAGAGTGTAAAAGTCCTGTATATGAACACTACGTTGAGACTGTCATATATTTCTTAGAGCTGGTCCATTGTTTTGTCAGATGACTGACAACATTGTTGACAGATTAGCCTAAATTTCTTCACAGGTAGCAATGATAAAATGACATAAATCACTATTTTATTAAAATTCCCTGAGCCTTATTGAGGTGAGTTGTAAAACAGACACCCATGTTGACAAGGCTGTATGGGAGTCAGATTAAAAGGAATAAGGCCTGATAATCATGAGAGTTAGAAAGTTCAGACTGCCATCTGCTGATTCACTCTTTTAAATCAGCCTGCTACCCATTAAAGGTGTATGCAGGTTTGTGTTTGTTATTGATAATTCAGTCTGACTGACAGTAGCCTGTACGTACGATTACTTGCTGGCTTTCGTAGACAATCACTCAGCAGTATCCTCAAAGTAGGCTTAGGATCAGCAGCGAGCAGGCAAACATATACATAATTTCCCCTTGCCTGGATGATTTAAAGACTATAATATGTTTATTGTTAGCATCTTTAAAAAGTGTATGCAAAAATATATTTGAATGATTTGGATAATCTGTGTACTTTAAAAAGTTGAGCCCTATGAATAGCTACAGTTGTTGAATTGTTTCTATATTTTATCTTGAAAATTTAACTTTCTAGGAGTAATGATTTCCTTTATTTTAGGAGAATTCTTTCATGTTTGATACATATTAGTAGATAGGATAACAGTGGGCTGTTTTTTGCTTGTAGAGGGTACCCGTTAGATGGTACTTAAGGCTGCATTTTTCTTTGCAGTTTTGACTTTCTTTTAAGTAAATGTATTGAATTCTGCATTTCTCTAAAGAGAAAATTATGGGAGTTGGTTTGTCTGCAATAGCCAAGCCACTGTCTGCTATTACACAGGTAGCGTCGTTTGTGGCAGAATCTGGGTCTGCTTAACAGGACGTTTTGCAGAGCTTTTCCAGGCATGCATAATCGGCTTCTCTGAAGTGTCCATGAATGGTAGTATGTTGTTCGTTGTAAAGGGAGGGAATGTGGTTCTGTTGTTATTGGCAGTGTCCTGGGAGTAGAGAATATCCTTGGGTTCCATTCCTTCCTTATACTTTTTGGGAGGTGTTGGATAACTAGGCTTTAAAGGAAGCATGCTTAAGAAAAGGATTTATAACCATAGAAAGTATAACATTTCATTTGACATAAGTAATTATTATATACATATGCATAGTTTTTAGAATAATCCATTTTTTTCCCTACTTTCATGAAGCGCCTGAGATGTTTGACAGATAATTAATGTGGAGAAACCCGCCTTATTGGGAAAGTATATTCGTGTCTAGTACATCTATGCTGCTAACAATTCTCTCTGTCTACCTAGGGTCTGAGAGTTAGAAAGTTCAGACTGCCATCTGCTGATTCACTCTTTTAAATCAGCCTGCTACCCATTAAAGGTGTATGCAGGTTTGTGTTTGTTATTGATAATTCAGTCTGACTGACAGTAGCCTGTACGTACGATTACTTGCTGGCTTTCGTAGACAATCACTCAGCAGTATCCTCAAAGTAGGCTTAGGATCAGCAGCGAGCAGGCAAACATATACATAATTTCCCCTTGCCTGGATGATTTAAAGACTATAATATGTTTATTGTTAGCATCTTTAAAAAGTGTATGCAAAAATATATTTGAATGATTTGGATAATCTGTGTACTTTAAAAAGTTGAGCCCTATGAATAGCTACAGTTGTTGAATTGTTTCTATATTTTATCTTGAAAATTTAACTTTCTAGGAGTAATGATTTCCTTTATTTTAGGAGAATTCTTTCATGTTTGATACATATTAGTAGATAGGATAACAGTGGGCTGTTTTTTGCTTGTAGAGGGTACCCGTTAGATGGTACTTAAGGCTGCATTTTTCTTTGCAGTTTTGACTTTCTTTTAAGTAAATGTATTGAATTCTGCATTTCTCTAAAGAGAAAATTATGGGAGTTGGTTTGTCTGCAATAGCCAAGCCACTGTCTGCTATTACACAGGTAGCGTCGTTTGTGGCAGAATCTGGGTCTGCTTAACAGGACGTTTTGCAGAGCTTTTCCAGGCATGCATAATCGGCTTCTCTGAAGTGTCCATGAATGGTAGTATGTTGTTCGTTGTAAAGGGAGGGAATGTGGTTCTGTTGTTATTGGCAGTGTCCTGGGAGTAGAGAATATCCTTGGGTTCCATTCCTTCCTTATACTTTTTGGGAGGTGTTGGATAACTAGGCTTTAAAGGAAGCATGCTTAAGAAAAGGATTTATAACCATAGAAAGTATAACATTTCATTTGACATAAGTAATTATTATATACATATGCATAGTTTTTAGAATAATCCATTTTTTTCCCTACTTTCATGAAGCGCCTGAGATGTTTGACAGATAATTAATGTGGAGAAACCCGCCTTATTGGGAAAGTATATTCGTGTCTAGTACATCTATGCTGCTAACAATTCTCTCTGTCTACCTAGGTCTGATACCGCAACTTATAGGGGTTGCTCCAGAAAAGGCCATTAAGTTGACTGTAAGTTTCTATCTCATTGAATTTATGTCATTTGTTTAGATTATCATTAAGCACAAAATGAAAACTGTTGCTGGGACTTCCCTAATGGTCTAGTGGTTAAGACCCCATGCTTCCATTGCAGGGGCCACAGGTTCAGTGGTTGGGGAACGAAGATCCCTCATGCTGTGTGGTGTGGCCAAAAAATTAAAACAAAATCAAAACTGATGCTGCTAAGACTAGCATGCTGTCAAGACATTTGTAAAATTTTAAATGTGTATGTAGACATTTGCTAATATTAAATTTTATATGAGACAAATACTTTGCTGATTTGGAAAACTAATAATGCACCACTAAAGGCAATGACTGGGAATTCTGATTAACTGATGTTGTCTTTCTGACTAGGTTAATGATTTTGTCCGGGACAAATTTACCAGGAGAGATGGCTCCATTCCACTTTTAGCAGAAATCCTTGCTGGAGGTTGTGTAAGTATTAATACAGTTATTTCTCACAACAAATATGGTCTTTAGCCTTTTTTCACACCAGATACAATATCGGAGTGACATCCCCCTGAGTTCAGGGAATTCTAAAATTTTCTCAGATAAGATGAAGTGATTTAAAAAAAAAATCCTACTGCATAATCTGACTGATTTTGCAGCAGAAAATAGGTAGTATGTTTGTCAGCTGAGTCTGTTAGAAGCTTCTGAAGCATTATCTTTCACACTTTTTCAAGTTCTAATTCTGTTTCTTTTTAAATACCACAGAGAACAGAATAGTGGGTAGAGATACCACTTATTTATATTGACTGTAACTTTAAGTGGAAGGTGACTGATTAATTGAGCCCTTTTATTTTAGGTGTAGGATTGAATAAGCTATTATGGTATCAATATAATTTTCCTTCTTTTAGGGACCAAAGCAAATAACCATAAATATGTTGAAGCTGTTGACAGTTCTGAACACAGAGATTTTATCTTTAAAGTGTGAGCTTGACATTGGATTTTGACCAAGTCTTAAACTTAAGTTTGCAGCTTAACCAATTTTCTTTGTGGTGTTCCTTCCACATTTAGTAGTACCTGATTCGTTCAGTCCATTTTGTCCCTGAAACCCTTAATGACTTCCAGTTGACTTGACTGACAGTCTTGGCTCAACCCTCCTCAGTTGTTTGTGGAATTGAGGTGATGAAGTCAGTGACCCTTGCAGCTTTTAATTTAGAGAAGATTCCTTGAGGGTCAGAGAGAGAGGCTGCTCTGGATTCTTCTTCAAGATATTTGTCAGTCTGCCACATGCCTGGGTCCTCACCCTTCTGCAGCCTGGGTTCTTATGGTGCACTCCCTTGCATGTGTGTTTGTGTGTTTGCCTTTGTACCTTCACATAGGCCCAAGTGCACTGTCAGGAAACAAACTCATGTCTTTGCTAACTCTTTCTTTGTAAAGGCCAAATAATGAACATAGCTCTTTGCTAGCTCTTACTATAGTCTTATGCTAATCTTTCTCTGTAGAATGGCCAAATTAATTTTTTCGACTAGTAAGTTCAGGAGAGATGGCTCCATTCCACTTTTAGCAGAAATCCTTGCTGGAGGTTGTGTAAGTATTAATACAGTTATTTCTCACAACAAATATGGTCTTTAGCCTTTTTTCACACCAGATACAATATCGGAGTGACATCCCCCTGAGTTCAGGGAATTCTAAAATTTTCTCAGATAAGATGAAGTGATTTAAAAAAAAAATCCTACTGCATAATCTGACTGATTTTGCAGCAGAAAATAGGTAGTATGTTTGTCAGCTGAGTCTGTTAGAAGCTTCTGAAGCATTATCTTTCACACTTTTTCAAGTTCTAATTCTGTTTCTTTTTAAATACCACAGAGAACAGAATAGTGGGTAGAGATACCACTTATTTATATTGACTGTAACTTTAAGTGGAAGGTGACTGATTAATTGAGCCCTTTTATTTTAGGTGTAGGATTGAATAAGCTATTATGGTATCAATATAATTTTCCTTCTTTTAGGGACCAAAGCAAATAACCATAAATATGTTGAAGCTGTTGACAGTTCTGAACACAGAGATTTTATCTTTAAAGTGTGAGCTTGACATTGGATTTTGACCAAGTCTTAAACTTAAGTTTGCAGCTTAACCAATTTTCTTTGTGGTGTTCCTTCCACATTTAGTAGTACCTGATTCGTTCAGTCCATTTTGTCCCTGAAACCCTTAATGACTTCCAGTTGACTTGACTGACAGTCTTGGCTCAACCCTCCTCAGTTGTTTGTGGAATTGAGGTGATGAAGTCAGTGACCCTTGCAGCTTTTAATTTAGAGAAGATTCCTTGAGGGTCAGAGAGAGAGGCTGCTCTGGATTCTTCTTCAAGATATTTGTCAGTCTGCCACATGCCTGGGTCCTCACCCTTCTGCAGCCTGGGTTCTTATGGTGCACTCCCTTGCATGTGTGTTTGTGTGTTTGCCTTTGTACCTTCACATAGGCCCAAGTGCACTGTCAGGAAACAAACTCATGTCTTTGCTAACTCTTTCTTTGTAAAGGCCAAATAATGAACATAGCTCTTTGCTAGCTCTTACTATAGTTTCTCTTCTTTACTCCAGTTAGATGCTATAATTATTTCTCTTCAAATGAAAGAACCATTGCAAATCATAAGTATCTTTTTCTCAGTGGTTTTAGTTTTAATTTGGTTTAAGAAATTTCCTAACTCAGTCTTACCACAACACATGTTATACATTTGTCAGGAATCTCCCAAGTCATGTTCTCTTGTTCCATGTAACTAATTATTTGTTTCCTATTTGTAATATGCAGAGGTTTTTGCCCATGAAACTGACTTGTTCTCCATGTCTGATGTGTGACCTAAGTGGTTGCATTATAATCAGTTATTTGGTTCCTTTTTTCTTCCTAAGTAGAGACCCTCTTTCTAGGTTTGAACTTAGGGAATTTCTCTTGAAGTCTAAGGTGCCTTGAGGGTTGTACTGACACTCTAAATCTCTTCCTTCATCATGACTCATTTTTGGAGGCTTTGATGGATTGTCTAGCTGGAAATTGGCAGCATGCAAAATAGTCAGATTGGGCTCTAGGCAGAATGAATTACATTGTCTGCAGTTCTTCACCACAAACACTTTCTGCTTCCCTCTTCCCTCTAAATCTCTTTATTCAGGGAGGAAAGGAAAGGTACAATTACAGAGTTTCCACTGACAAATTCCATCCACTACACTATAAGTGATTGGTGAAGCACAATCTTCTACTTCTGCCAAAAGTCTGCTTAGTTCAATGGAGAATAAAGCCCCAAACAAAAAAGAGGTCTCTACTGATAGACTGTCAGGCACTGTGGAATATAGGGATAGTCTTTTTGTTGAATGAAACCTGGTAAGCACTCACCACGTAAACACCAGGAAGAGTAGCTACCCATGAGGTGTGTGTGGCTGTCACTCAGTCATGTCAGACTCTTTGCAAGCCCGTGGACTGCAGCCCACCAAGTTCCTCTGTCCATGGAATTCTCCAGGCAAGAAAGAATACTGGGGTGGGTAGCCATTCCCTTCTCCAGGGGATCTCCCTTACTTAGGGATTGAACCTGGATCTCCTGACATTGCTGGCAGATTCTTTACCATCTGAGCCACCAGGAAAGCCTGATCATAAAAGCCCTAGGATCCTAGGTATGGGCTGTGACAGACTGTGGAGTGCCCTGTTGATGTTTGGCTGAATGCTGTCAGTGCCCCCAGATGACAGGAATGTGGTCACGCAGTTTTAAAGATGTACTTAATGTGTTAAACTAACGCAGGTTAATTCAGAAGAAATGGTCAGTGTTGACCTCTATAGGTTTTTACTTAGCAGAAGAATCAGCTAGGGGGATCAGGGGCCTGTGACTGTTATACATTTGTCAGGAATCTCCCAAGTCATGTTCTCTTGTTCCATGTAACTAATTATTTGTTTCCTATTTGTAATATGCAGAGGTTTTTGCCCATGAAACTGACTTGTTCTCCATGTCTGATGTGTGACCTAAGTGGTTGCATTATAATCAGTTATTTGGTTCCTTTTTTCTTCCTAAGTAGAGACCCTCTTTCTAGGTTTGAACTTAGGGAATTTCTCTTGAAGTCTAAGGTGCCTTGAGGGTTGTACTGACACTCTAAATCTCTTCCTTCATCATGACTCATTTTTGGAGGCTTTGATGGATTGTCTAGCTGGAAATTGGCAGCATGCAAAATAGTCAGATTGGGCTCTAGGCAGAATGAATTACATTGTCTGCAGTTCTTCACCACAAACACTTTCTGCTTCCCTCTTCCCTCTAAATCTCTTTATTCAGGGAGGAAAGGAAAGGTACAATTACAGAGTTTCCACTGACAAATTCCATCCACTACACTATAAGTGATTGGTGAAGCACAATCTTCTACTTCTGCCAAAAGTCTGCTTAGTTCAATGGAGAATAAAGCCCCAAACAAAAAAGAGGTCTCTACTGATAGACTGTCAGGCACTGTGGAATATAGGGATAGTCTTTTTGTTGAATGAAACCTGGTAAGCACTCACCACGTAAACACCAGGAAGAGTAGCTACCCATGAGGTGTGTGTGGCTGTCACTCAGTCATGTCAGACTCTTTGCAAGCCCGTGGACTGCAGCCCACCAAGTTCCTCTGTCCATGGAATTCTCCAGGCAAGAAAGAATACTGGGGTGGGTAGCCATTCCCTTCTCCAGGGGATCTCCCTTACTTAGGGATTGAACCTGGATCTCCTGACATTGCTGGCAGATTCTTTACCATCTGAGCCACCAGGAAAGCCTGATCATAAAAGCCCTAGGATCCTAGGTATGGGCTGTGACAGACTGTGGAGTGCCCTGTTGATGTTTGGCTGAATGCTGTCAGTGCCCCCAGATGACAGGAATGTGGTCACGCAGTTTTAAAGATGTACTTAATGTGTTAAACTAACGCAGGTTAATTCAGAAGAAATGGTCAGTGTTGACCTCTATAGGTTTTTACTTAGCAGAAGAATCAGCTAGGATCAGGGCCTGGAGTTCCATACATAAATGAGGGTAATTCTGCTGCTCTGAAAGTGACTGTGCTGTCCTTTAGGAAAAATGTACACTGACTAGACCATGAGGTGACCATGAAATGGTCCTTAAGCATTATATATTTTCATGTTTTTTGTTGTGTGATGTTTTAAAAAGTATGTGATGCTAGCTAGATACATGCAAAAGAAGACATATTATATAGATAAAAAGTTATAATAAAATGAGCATCCATGAACCTAGCACTCAACTGTGTATTACTTTTGTCATTGATGCTGGATTTTGTCTTTAGCACTGATCTGCTGGAATGCTAATGAGCAGTAGGAACTTTTCTTACTGGGCTGAACATTTTATAGGCATGGTCTCATTGTTATTCCCAGTTGCAGTTGAAGAAAATAAACCCTGAGAGAAGATATAGCACTTAGTGAATGGCAAAATTGAAAATCAAGCCACTTTTGTCTCCAGATCTCTATTATTTCATACTTGGTATGTTTCCATTCATTCGATTTTTTTAAAAACACTTTTTTTTTTTTGCCTCTACGGCATCATTTATTTTTCATCCATATTTATTCTTTGGCCTATGTGGGCCTCCCATTGCAGCGGCCTCTCTCACTGCAGAGGACTGGCTCCGGGCACGTGTGCTGCAGATTGCTGGCTGGTAATTGGACACACCGGTTCAGCCATTCCTCGACACGTGGCATCTTCCTGGGCCAAGGATTGAACCATGCCCCTTGTACTGCAAGGTGGACTCTCTACCCACTGGACCACCAGGGAAGCCCTCCATTCATTCTTTCTTTCATTTATTCATTTTCATTCAACAAGCTGTCAAGGCTGAGAAGGATTTAGAGTTTCTTCCTGTGCAAGGAATCAGACTAAAGATATGTTTATATCATAGAAAAAGGGTAGTTCTGACCATTCTCACTTAATCTTCCATCTGAGCCACCAGGAAAGCCTGATCATAAAAGCCCTAGGATCCTAGGTATGGGCTGTGACAGACTGTGGAGTGCCCTGTTGATGTTTGGCTGAATGCTGTCAGTGCCCCAGAGGGGTGGTCACGCAGTTTTAAAGATGTACTTAATGTGTTAAACTAACGCAGGTTAATTCAGAAGAAATGGTCAGTGTTGACCTCTATAGGTTTTTACTTAGCAGAAGAATCAGCTAGGATCAGGGCCTGGAGTTCCATACATAAATGAGGGTAATTCTGCTGCTCTGAAAGTGACTGTGCTGTCCTTTAGGAAAAATGTACACTGACTAGACCATGAGGTGACCATGAAATGGTCCTTAAGCATTATATATTTTCATGTTTTTTGTTGTGTGATGTTTTAAAAAGTATGTGATGCTAGCTAGATACATGCAAAAGAAGACATATTATATAGATAAAAAGTTATAATAAAATGAGCATCCATGAACCTAGCACTCAACTGTGTATTACTTTTGTCATTGATGCTGGATTTTGTCTTTAGCACTGATCTGCTGGAATGCTAATGAGCAGTAGGAACTTTTCTTACTGGGCTGAACATTTTATAGGCATGGTCTCATTGTTATTCCCAGTTGCAGTTGAAGAAAATAAACCCTGAGAGAAGATATAGCACTTAGTGAATGGCAAAATTGAAAATCAAGCCACTTTTGTCTCCAGATCTCTATTATTTCATACTTGGTATGTTTCCATTCATTCGATTTTTTTAAAAACACTTTTTTTTTTTTGCCTCTACGGCATCATTTATTTTTCATCCATATTTATTCTTTGGCCTATGTGGGCCTCCCATTGCAGCGGCCTCTCTCACTGCAGAGGACTGGCTCCGGGCACGTGTGCTGCAGATTGCTGGCTGGTAATTGGACACACCGGTTCAGCCATTCCTCGACACGTGGCATCTTCCTGGGCCAAGGATTGAACCATGCCCCTTGTACTGCAAGGTGGACTCTCTACCCACTGGACCACCAGGGAAGCCCTCCATTCATTCTTTCTTTCATTTATTCATTTTCATTCAACAAGCTGTCAAGGCTGAGAAGGATTTAGAGTTTCTTCCTGTGCAAGGAATCAGACTAAAGATATGTTTATATCATAGAAAAAGGGTAGTTCTGACCATTCTCACTTAATCTTAAATCTAATCATATTACACTCTGGTAATTTGAAAGTAGAATTCCTTATCGTGATTTGCTTCATTTCTACATGTCACCAAAGAAAATACATGATTATAATTCATTATAATAGCTACCATTTCTTGAGTGTCTTGCACTAGACTGAACACTTTATAGGCATTATCTCATTATTTTTCCCAGCTATTAATAGAGTTGAAGAAACTAAAAGCTCGGTGAAATCAAGCACTTAGTAAATGGAGAAATTGTGCTTCAAGCCACTTCTGACTCTAAATCTATTTTCTTTTATATTTGGTATATGTTTCCATTCATTCCATCTTTCATTCATTCTCATTCATTGAATGCTTGTTATGTTTCAGGAAAAAATTTGAAATAGCATCCTTACTGTGATAGAATTCATATATCATGTAATTCCGCACACTTAAACAACTCAGCAGCTTATGGTATATTCCTAGAGCTGTGCAGCTTTCATTATAGTCAATTTGAGAACATTCGTATCCTCAGAAGAAATCTATTACCTTGTCTCTGATACTTCACTCTTTCTGGACATTTCTTATAAATAGAATCAAACAACATGTGACCTTTTGTTTCTAGTGCCTTTCACTCATCGTAGTGTTTTCAAGGTTCATTTATATTGTAGTATATATCAGTATTTCAGGCCTTTTTATTATTGAATAATATTTCATTACATAGATAATACCATATTTTGTTTACCATTCATCAGTTGTTGAACATTTGGGTTTTTCCACCTTTTAGCTATTATGATTAGTGCTGCTGTGAACATGTAAGAAGTTCTGTGGACATATGGTTTCATGTCTGTTGTGTATATACTTAGGAGTGGAATTGGTAGGTCATATGATAACTCTAATTAGTATTTTTTTTTTGGGGGCGGGGATCGGGTTGGGGAGGGAGGAGAGCAGGCGGGCCACTTCTATTGGTCTTTCATTTCTCTTATTTTCATCCGTCTTTGTTCTTTGGCCCATGTGGGCCTCCCACCGTGGTGGCGTCTGTCGTCACAGAGCGCCAGCTCTGGGTGCATGCGCCCCAGAGCTCCGGCTCAGTGATTGGACACATTGGTCCAGCTGCTCCGCGGCACGTGGGATCTTCCCAGGCCAGGGCTCGAAGCGGCGCCCCTTGCACTGCAAGGCAGTGTCCTTACCCACTGGACCACCAGGGGAAGCCCCTCTAATTAGTATTTTGAGGAACTGTGAGACCATTTTCCAAAGTAGCTGCACCATTTCGCAGTCTTACCAGCAGTTATGAGGGTTCTGATTTCCCCATATTCTTGCCAATACTTTAATTACTGTCTGTCTTTTAAAGCCAGCCTCGTGGGTGTATAGTGGTATCTTACTGTGATCTAATGACTGACAGTGTTCAGCATTTTTTCATGAATGTACTGGCATTTGTATATCTTTGCAGAGCAATCTATTCAGAATATTTGATGATTTTTTTTTAGTTGAGTTCTTTGTCTTATTATTGAATTATAGGAGTTCTTTATATATTTAGTGAACTTTATCAGATATATGATTTGCAAATATTTTTCACTTTCTTGACACTGTCCTTTCGAAGAACTGGGCTTTGATTTGAATGAAGTCCAACTTCAGTTCAGTTCAGTCACTTAGTTGTGTCCATCTCTGTGACCCCATGGACTGTAGCATGCCAGGCTTCCTTGTCCTTCACCATCTCCCGGAGCCTGTTCAAACTCATGTCCATTGACTCAGTGATGTCATCCAGCCATCTTGTCCTCTGTCATCCCTTTCTCCTTCTGCCTTCTATTTTTCCCAACATTAGGATCTTTTCCAGTGAGTCATCTCTTCACATGAGGTGGCCAAATTATTGGACCTTAAGCTTCAGCATCAGTCCAATGAAAATTCAGGGCTGATTTCCTTTAGGACTGACTGGTTTGATCTCCTTGCAGTCCAAGGGACCCAGAGCCTTCTCCAGCACCACAGTTCAAAGGCTCAGTTCTTCGGTACTCAGCCTTTATGGTCCAGCTTACCTACATTTTTTGTTGTTGCTTGTGCTTTTCATGTTATATCTAAGAAGCCATTGCCTAATTCAAGATCATAAAGATTTATAACTCTATTTTCCTCCAAAGGTTTTATAGTTTTAGATCTTACATTTAGGTCTTTGATCTTTCACACAAAGTTTTAACATTATTTTCCAGGGTTTTTCTTTGAGCAGAAATATTACCAAATAAAATTTTGATTTTTATTGTCATCATTTTGGTACATTTCTTCTTCTTTTTTTTTAAATCATTGTCTGTTTTTCATCCGTCTTTATTACTCTTTGGCATGTATGGGCCTCCCATCAAAGTGGCCTCTCTCGTTGTGGAACACTGGCTCTGGGCACATGCACTCCAGAGCTCTGGCTCACAATTGGACACACTGGCCCAGCCGCTCCTCAGCATGTGGGATCTTCCTGGGCCAGGAATTGAAGCAGTGCCCCTTGCATTGCAAGGCGGACTCTCCACCCATTGGACCACCAGGGGAGCCCAGTACATTTCTTCTGAATGTTTTTTTCTTTTTAGCCACTTCTGTTGATCTTTCATTTATTTATCTTTTTTCTTTGACCTGTGTGGGCCTCGCATCACAGTGGCCTCTCTTGCTGCAGAGCACCAGCTCTGGGTGCATGCGCTCCAGAGCTCCAGCTCGGTAGTTGGACACATTGGTCCAGCTGCTCCACGGCACGTGGGATCTTCCCAGGCCAGGAATTGAACCGGTGCCCCTTGCACTGCATGGCGGTGTGCTTACCCACTGGATCACCAGGGAAGCCCTCTTCTTAATGTTTTTATAGACATGCTTGTGTGCATGTACACAGACACAGACACACACATGCATGCACGTTATTTTTTAAACCAGGTGTAAGTTTTGTTAACTCAGATTTTCTGATTGGAAATGCAAACAGCTCTCATTTTCTAGGGGCAGCAGAAAATCACAGTGGAGCTTCTCACTTTAGAAACAGATGTAAGCTTTGGGAAAAGAATTATAAACAGAGTGTACATGTTCATATTTTTAAATCTTCATTGTGAACATTAACCAAACTTCCTTTGTATCTTTATTAAAGTCTCCTCGAGAAAGACTTACTAGTTCAGGCTACCGAGGCCTTCTCCAAGGGACCCAGAGCCTTCTCCAGCACCACAGTTCAAAGGCTCAGTTCTTCGGTACTCAGCCTTTATGGTCCAGCTTACCTACATTTTTTGTTGTTGCTTGTGCTTTTCATGTTATATCTAAGAAGCCATTGCCTAATTCAAGATCATAAAGATTTATAACTCTATTTTCCTCCAAAGGTTTTATAGTTTTAGATCTTACATTTAGGTCTTTGATCTTTCACACAAAGTTTTAACATTATTTTCCAGGGTTTTTCTTTGAGCAGAAATATTACCAAATAAAATTTTGATTTTTATTGTCATCATTTTGGTACATTTCTTCTTCTTTTTTTTTAAATCATTGTCTGTTTTTCATCCGTCTTTATTACTCTTTGGCATGTATGGGCCTCCCATCAAAGTGGCCTCTCTCGTTGTGGAACACTGGCTCTGGGCACATGCACTCCAGAGCTCTGGCTCACAATTGGACACACTGGCCCAGCCGCTCCTCAGCATGTGGGATCTTCCTGGGCCAGGAATTGAAGCAGTGCCCCTTGCATTGCAAGGCGGACTCTCCACCCATTGGACCACCCGGGGAGCCCAGTACATTTCTTCTGAATGTTTTTTTCTTTTTAGCCACTTCTGTTGATCTTTCATTTATTTATCTTTTTTCTTTGACCTGTGTGGGCCTCGCATCACAGTGGCCTCTCTTGTCACAGAGCGCCAGCTCTGGGTGCATGCGCTCCAGAGCTCTAGCTCAGTAGTTGGACACATTGGTCCAGCTGCTCCACGGCATATGGGATCTTCCCAGGCCAGGAATTGAATCAGTGCCCCTTGCGCTGTAAGGCGGTGCACCCACTGGACCACCAGGGAAGCCCTCTTCTTAATGTTTTTATAGACATGCTTGTGTGCATGTACACAGACACAGACACACACATGCATGCACGTTATTTTTTAAACCAGGTGTAAGTTTTGTTAACTCAGATTTTCTGATTGGAAATGCAAACAGCTCTCATTTTCTAGGGGCAGCAGAAAATCACAGTGGAGCTTCTCACTTTAGAAACAGATGTAAGCTTTGGGAAAAGAATTATAAACAGAGTGTACATGTTCATATTTTTAAATCTTCATTGTGAACATTAACCAAACTTCCTTTGTATCTTTATTAAAGTCTCCTCGAGAAAGACTTACTAGTTCAGAATTTATTATTTAAATCTGATTGCTTCAGTTTTTTTTTGTTGTTGTTATTGAATTTTAGATTTCGTAATTTCTCCACCCTTTTTTAGGAGGAGACGGGTTAAGAGTGTATACATGTGGTGCATATGAGTAATGTATTTGTAACAACAGGCTTCAAATAATCTTTCTCATTGTTCTCATAGGTAAGCCATCCTTGTCAGGCCATATGTTTTAATTTTTCCATTAGAAAGTCTCTTGACATATTTGTAAGTATATACATACATGTATATACACACATTACATGCCCATATCTGACATAAATGTAATTGTTTAATTATGGTATCTGTTGTGTGCAGGAATAATACTATAATGTCAACTCAGAATATTTCAAAGTACTTTAGTATGCACTATTATCACCTCCTAAAAAATGGGTAGATGAGGAACACAAGCTCAGAAAGGCTAACTCTCACCTCAAATCACACAGCTAATATATGCTGAAGTTTTCATGTATTACTTAAGACCACTCCCTTTGTTCTGTAATTCTATCTTAGGGAATCAAATCAAGGCCTTCTCCGTGTGTCAGAATAAATCTAGATGAGTCCATTGAACTTTGTAGTGGCTTTTGTTTTTCAAAAACTATATAGATGTGTATAACAAAAATTTAGCATACATCTGAATATACATATATATGTTACTTATGTATAAGTAATATATTTTAAAAAATCTTAGATGTCAGCTTAATGAGTTTTTTTTTTTTTTTAAGATTTATTTATTTATTTATTTTGGGCGGGGGTCGGGTTGGGGAGGGAGGGGAGCAGGTGGGCCACTTCTATTGGTCTTTCGTTTCTCTAGGTTCATCCGTCTTTGTTCTTTGGCTCCTGTGGGCCTCCCATCGCGGTGGCGTCTGTTGTTGCAGAGCACCGGCTCTGGGCGCATGCGCTCCAGAGCTCCGGCTTGGTAATTGGACACATCAGTCTAGCCGCTCCGCGGCACGTGGGATCTTCCCAGGCCAGGGCTCGAACCGGCGCCCCTTGCACTGCAAGGTGGTGTCCTTACCCACTGGACACCAGGGGAAGCCCAGCTTAATGAGTTTTAACAGTTGTACACGGCCATGAAATCAGCAGTCCAGAGTTAGATGAAGAACACTTCACGCCAGGAGAGTAATTCATGCCTCTTTCCAGTCACTCATTCTTCCTCTCCTCCAAGCAGCACTGTTCTGATTTCTGTCAACAGTTTTGTTTCTTCTTGGATTTTATATTGATGGACTCATACAAAATGCATTCTCTTATGGTTGCCCTCTTTTGCTTAATAAAGTGTTTTCAAGAGTCATTCTTGTTATTGTGTGGGGAATCAGTATTGTTTTTTTTTTTTTTTTAAATTTTACTGAGCAGTATTTCATGATATGTTTTTCCTTTAAGTGTTATAAAATATCCAGAGTTCTAGACAAATTAGATAGCAATCTTTATTATTCAGTGTTTCTGTGTTATTGACTTCAGGTTTGGCTGCTCTGATCTTGAAAGCCAGTACTCGAGTAGTTATTGGTTGCGAAGGAAAGGTTGCTTTATTCACCCTCCTAAAAATGGGTAGATGAGGAACACAAGCTCAGAAAGGCTAACTCTCACCTCAAATCACACAGCTAATATATGCTGAAGTTTTCATGTATTACTTAAGACCACTCCCTTTGTTCTGTAATTCTATCTTAGGGAATCAAATCAAGGCCTTCTCCGTGTGTCAGAATAAATCTAGATGAGTCCATTGAACTTTGTAGTGGCTTTTGTTTTTCAAAAACTATATAGATGTGTATAACAAAAATTTAGCATACATCTGAATATACATATATATGTTACTTATGTATAAGTAATATATTTTAAAAAATCTTAGATGTCAGCTTAATGAGTTTTTTTTTTTTTTTAAGATTTATTTATTTATTTATTTTGGGCGGGGGTCGGGTTGGGGAGGGAGGGGAGCAGGTGGGCCACTTCTATTGGTCTTTCGTTTCTCTAGGTTCATCCGTCTTTGTTCTTTGGCTCCTGTGGGCCTCCCATCGCGGTGGCGTCTGTTGTTGCAGAGCACCGGCTCTGGGCGCATGCGCTCCAGAGCTCCGGCTTGGTAATTGGACACATCAGTCTAGCCGCTCCGCGGCACGTGGGATCTTCCCAGGCCAGGGCTCGAACCGGCGCCCCTTGCACTGCAAGGTGGTGTCCTTACCCACTGGACACCAGGGGAAGCCCAGCTTAATGAGTTTTAACAGTTGTACACGGCCATGAAATCAGCAGTCCAGAGTTAGATGAAGAACACTTCACGCCAGGAGAGTAATTCATGCCTCTTTCCAGTCACTCATTCTTCCTCTCCTCCAAGCAGCACTGTTCTGATTTCTGTCAACAGTTTTGTTTCTTCTTGGATTTTATATTGATGGACTCATACAAAATGCATTCTCTTATGGTTGCCCTCTTTTGCTTAATAAAGTGTTTTCAAGAGTCATTCTTGTTATTGTGTGGGGAATCAGTATTGTTTTTTTTTTTTTTTTAAATTTTACTGAGCAGTATTTCATGATATGTTTTTCCTTTAAGTGTTATAAAATATCCAGAGTTCTAGACAAATTAGATAGCAATCTTTATTATTCAGTGTTTCTGTGTTATTGACTTCAGGTTTGGCTGCTCTGATCTTGAAAGCCAGTACTCGAGTAGTTATTGGTTGCGAAAGGAAAGGTTGCTTTATTCAGGAGGCCAGCAGTCTGGGCAGAAAGCAGACTTGTATCCAAAAGACAACTTCAAACATTCTGCTCAACCATGAAAGTTTTGAAAGGAAGGGAGGGAGGGAGGGAGGGAGGGAAGGGGTCAGAGTTTTTATCTTCCACTGAGTGAGACTTTCTTCTGGTTGGTCAATAGTGAGATAGCAGGGCAGTGCTCCAGGAGTCTTGAGCTCAGCCTGAAGTCACCATCCTCCACCTGCTGGAGGGCCTTTGTTATTATTCAGTCGCTCAGTCTTGTCTGACTCTTTGTGACCCCATGGACTGCAGCACACTAGGCTTCCCTGCCCTCTGTTACTCGGAATTTGCTCAAACTCATGTCCACTGAGTTGGTGATGCCATCCAACCATTTCATCCTCTGTCTCCCCATTCTACTGCCCCCAATCTTTTCCAGAATCAGGGTCTTTTCCAGTGAACTGGCTCTGCCCATCAGGAGGCCAGAGGATTGGAGCTTCAGCTTCAGCGTCCGTCATTTCAATGAATATTCAGAGTCGATTGCCTTTAGGATTGATTGATTGGCTCTCCTTGCTGCTCAAGGGACTCTGAAGAGCCTTTTCCAGTACCACAGTTTGAAAACCTCAATTCTTCATGCTCAGCCTTCTTTTTGGTCCAACTCTCACATCCATACATGACTACTGGAAAAACCATAGCTTTGACTATATGGAACTTTGACAGCAAGGTGATGTTTCTGCCTTTTAAAACGCTGTCTAGGTTCATCATAGCTTTTCTTCCAAGGAGTGAGCATCTTTTAATTTCACTGCTGCAATCACAGTTTGCAAAACCCATGTTTCTCACTGTTTCCATTTTCCTCATCAATTTGCCATAAAGTGATGGGACCAGATACAAATTTTTGCATCTCTTATGGTTGTTTTTTCATTCTTGTTATTGTGTGGGAATCATTATTGTTTTTTTTTTTTTTTTTAAATTTTACTGAGCAGTATTTCATGATATGTTTTTCCTTTAAGTGTTATAAAATATCCAGAGTTCTAGACAAATTAGATAGCAATCTTTATTATTCAGTGTTTCTGTGTTATTGACTTCAGGTTTGGCTGCTCTGATCTTGAAAGCCAGTACTCGAGTAGTTATTGGTTGCGAAAGGAAAGGTTGCTTTATTCAGGAGGCCAGCAGTCTGGGCAGAAAGCAGACTTGTATCCAAAAGACAACTTCAAACATTCTGCTCAACCATGAAAGTTTTGAAAGGAAGGGGAGGGGAGGGGAGGGGAGGGGAGGGGAAGGGGGTCAGAGTTTTTATCTTCCACTGAGTGAGACTTTCTTCTGGTTGGTCAATAGTGAGATAGCAGGGCAGTGCTCCAGGAGTCTTGAGCTCAGCCTGAAGTCACCATCCTCCACCTGCTGGAGGGCCTTTGTTATTATTCAGTCGCTCAGTCTTGTCTGACTCTTTGTGACCCCATGGACTGCAGCACACTAGGCTTCCCTGCCCTCTGTTACTCGGAATTTGCTCAAACTCATGTCCACTGAGTTGGTGATGCCATCCAACCATTTCATCCTCTGTCTCCCCATTCTACTGCCCCCAATCTTTTCCAGAATCAGGGTCTTTTCCAGTGAACTGGCTCTGCCCATCAGGAGGCCAGAGGATTGGAGCTTCAGCTTCAGCGTCCGTCATTTCAATGAATATTCAGAGTCGATTGCCTTTAGGATTGATTGATTGGCTCTCCTTGCTGCTCAAGGGACTCTGAAGAGCCTTTTCCAGTACCACAGTTTGAAAACCTCAATTCTTCATGCTCAGCCTTCTTTTTGGTCCAACTCTCACATCCATACATGACTACTGGAAAAACCATAGCTTTGACTATATGGAACTTTGACAGCAAGGTGATGTTTCTGCCTTTTAAAACGCTGTCTAGGTTCATCATAGCTTTTCTTCCAAGGAGTGAGCATCTTTTAATTTCACTGCTGCAATCACAGTTTGCAGGGATTGTGGAGCCCATGAAAATACTTTCTCACTGTTTCCATTTTTTTCCTCATCAATTTGCCATAAAGTGATGGGACCAGATACCATGATCTTAGCTTTTTGAATATTGAGTTTTAGGCCATATTTTTCACTCTCCTCTTTCACCTTCATCAAGAAACTCTTTAGTTCCTCTCCACTTTCTGCCATAAGGGTGGTATCGTCTGCATATCTGAGGTTATTGATATTTCTCCCCACAATCTTGATTCCAGCTTGTGCTTCATTCATCCTGGCATTCACATGATGTGCTCTGCATATAAGTTAAATATTATGGTGACAGGGTGACAGTGTACAGCCTTGATGCACTCCTTTCCTAATTTTGAACCAGTTCATTGTTCCATGTCTGGTTTTAACTGTTGCTCCTTGACCTGCATATAGGGTTTTCAGGAGACAGGTGAGGTGGTCTAATATTCCCATCTCTTTTAAGAATTTTCCCCAGTTTGTTGTGATCCACATAAAGGCTTTAGCATAGTCAGTGAAGCAGAAGTAGGTATTTTTTCTGGAATTCCCTTACTTTTTCTGTGATCCAATGGATGTTGGCAATTTGATCTCTGATTCCTCTCCCTTTTCTAAATTTCACTTGTAAATCTGGAAGTTCTCAGTTCATGTACTGTTGATGACTAGCTTGGAAAATTTTGAGCCTGCTAGCATAGGAAATGAGTGCAGTTGTGTGGTAGTTTGAACTTTCTTTGGCATTGCCCTTCTTTGGGATTGAAATGAAAACTGACCTTTTCCAGTCCTGAGTTCATTGCTGAGTTTTCCAAATTTGCTGGCATACTGAGTGTAGCACTTGAACAGCATCAGCTTTTAGGATTTGAAATAGCTAGCTGGAATTCCATCACTTCCACTGGCTTTGTTCATAATAATGCTACCTAAGGCCCATCTGACTTCACACTCCAGGATGTCTGGCTCTAGGTGAGTGACCACTCAGCCTTCTTTTTGGTCCAACTCTCACATCCATACATGACTACTGGAAAAACCATAGCTTTGACTATATGGAACTTTGACAGCAAGGTGATGTTTCTGCCTTTTAAAACGCTGTCTAGGTTCATCATAGCTTTTCTTCCAAGGAGTGAGCATCTTTTAATTTCACTGCTGCAATCACAGTTTGCAGGGATTGTGGAGCCCATGAAAATACTTTCTCACTGTTTCCATTTTTTTCCTCATCAATTTGCCATAAAGTGATGGGACCAGATACCATGATCTTAGCTTTTTGAATATTGAGTTTTAGGCCATATTTTTCACTCTCCTCTTTCACCTTCATCAAGAAACTCTTTAGTTCCTCTCCACTTTCTGCCATAAGGGTGGTATCGTCTGCATATCTGAGGTTATTGATATTTCTCCCCACAATCTTGATTCCAGCTTGTGCTTCATTCATCCTGGCATTCACATGATGTGCTCTGCATATAAGTTAAATATTATGGTGACAGGGTGACAGTGTACAGCCTTGATGCACTCCTTTCCTAATTTTGAACCAGTTCATTGTTCCATGTCTGGTTTTAACTGTTGCTCCTTGACCTGCATATAGGGTTTTCAGGAGACAGGTGAGGTGGTCTAATATTCCCATCTCTTTTAAGAATTTTCCCCAGTTTGTTGTGATCCACATAAAGGCTTTAGCATAGTCAGTGAAGCAGAAGTAGGTATTTTTTCTGGAATTCCCTTACTTTTTCTGTGATCCAATGGATGTTGGCAATTTGATCTCTGATTCCTCTCCCTTTTCTAAATTTCACTTGTAAATCTGGAAGTTCTCAGTTCATGTACTGTTGATGACTAGCTTGGAAAATTTTGAGCCTGCTAGCATAGGAAATGAGTGCAGTTGTGTGGTAGTTTGAACTTTCTTTGGCATTGCCCTTCTTTGGGATTGAAATGAAAACTGACCTTTTCCAGTCCTGAGTTCATTGCTGAGTTTTCCAAATTTGCTGGCATACTGAGTGTAGCACTTGAACAGCATCAGCTTTTAGGATTTGAAATAGCTAGCTGGAATTCCATCACTTCCACTGGCTTTGTTCATAATAATGCTACCTAAGGCCCATCTGACTTCACACTCCAGGATGTCTGGCTCTAGGTGAGTGACCACACAATCGTGGTTATCTGGGCCCTTAAGACCTTTATTGTTCTTCTGTGTATTCTTGCCACCTCTTCTTAATCTCTTCTGCTTCTGTTAGGTCCATACCATTTCTGTCCTTTCTTGTGCCCATCTTTTCATGAAATGTTCCCTGGTATCTCCAGTTTTCTTTCTTTTTTTTTTTTTAAAGATTTATTTATTTATTTATTTATTTTGGGCGGGGGTTGGGGAGGGAGGGGGACGGGCGGGCCACTTCTATTGGTCTTTCGTTTCTCTGTGTTCATTCGTCTTCGTTCTTTGGCTCCTGCGGGCCTCCCATCACGGTGGCGTCTGTCATCGCAGAGCACCGGCTCTGGGCGCATGCGCTCCAGAGCTCCGGCTCAGTGATTGGACACATGGGTCCAGCCGCTCCGCGGCACGTGGGATCTTCCCAGGCCAGGGCTCAAACCGGCGCCCCTTGCACTGCAAGGCGGTGTCCTTAGCCACTGGACCACCAGCGGAAGCCCTCTCCAGTTTTCTTGAAGAGATCTATAGTCTTTCCCATTCTGTTGTTTTCCTCTATTTCTTTGCATTGTTCACTAAAGAAGACTTTCTTATCTCTCCTTGCTAGTCTCTGGAACTCTGTATTCAGATAGGTGTATCTTTCCTTTTCTCCCTTGCCTTTGGCTTCTCTTCTTTTCTCAACTCTTTGTAAAGCCTCCCCAGACAACCATTTTGACTTGTTGCATCTCTTTTCTTGGGGATGGTTTTGGTGACCACCTCCTGTGCAGTGTTACAAACTTCCTCCCATTTCTCAGTTCATGTACTGTTGATGACTAGCTTGGAAAATTTTGAGCCTGCTAGCAAAATGTGTGGTAGTTTGAACTTTCTTTGGCATTGCCCTTCTTTGGGATTGAAATGAAAACTGACCTTTTCCAGTCCTGAGTTCATTGCTGAGTTTTCCAAATTTGCTGGCATACTGAGTGTAGCACTTGAACAGCATCAGCTTTTAGGATTTGAAATAGCTAGCTGGAATTCCATCACTTCCACTGGCTTTGTTCATAATAATGCTACCTAAGGCCCATCTGACTTCACACTCCAGGATGTCTGGCTCTAGGTGAGTGACCACACAATCGTGGTTATCTGGGCCCTTAAGACCTTTATTGTTCTTCTGTGTATTCTTGCCACCTCTTCTTAATCTCTTCTGCTTCTGTTAGGTCCATACCATTTCTGTCCTTTCTTGTGCCCATCTTTTCATGAAATGTTCCCTGGTATCTCCAGTTTTCTTTCTTTTTTTTTTTTTAAAGATTTATTTATTTATTTATTTATTTTGGGCGGGGGTTGGGGAGGGAGGGGGACGGGCGGGCCACTTCTATTGGTCTTTCGTTTCTCTGTGTTCATTCGTCTTCGTTCTTTGGCTCCTGCGGGCCTCCCATCACGGTGGCGTCTGTCATCGCAGAGCACCGGCTCTGGGCGCATGCGCTCCAGAGCTCCGGCTCAGTGATTGGACACATGGGTCCAGCCGCTCCGCGGCACGTGGGATCTTCCCAGGCCAGGGCTCAAACCGGCGCCCCTTGCACTGCAAGGCGGTGTCCTTAGCCACTGGACCACCAGCGGAAGCCCTCTCCAGTTTTCTTGAAGAGATCTATAGTCTTTCCCATTCTGTTGTTTTCCTCTATTTCTTTGCATTGTTCACTAAAGAAGACTTTCTTATCTCTCCTTGCTAGTCTCTGGAACTCTGTATTCAGATAGGTGTATCTTTCCTTTTCTCCCTTGCCTTTGGCTTCTCTTCTTTTCTCAACTCTTTGTAAAGCCTCCCCAGACAACCATTTTGACTTGTTGCATCTCTTTTCTTGGGGATGGTTTTGGTGACCACCTCCTGTGCAGTGTTACAAACTTCCATCCATAGTTCTTCAGGCACTCTGTCTATCAGATCTAATCCGTTGAATCTATTTGTCACTTCTACTGTATAATTCTAAGGAAGTTGATTTAGGTCATACCTGAATGGCCTAGTGATTTTCCCTGCTTTCTTCAACTTAAATCTGAATTTTGCAATAAGGAGCTCATGATCTGAGCCATAGTGAGCTCTAGGTCTGTGGAACTCAGAAGTAATTTGTCATGTGTATTCCCTGAGGAGGAACCAAGACCCTGCCTCCCGTGTACACTATTGTTTCTCAACTGCTTCTGCTTTGTTTCTGAGCTCCCTCCCTTTCCTGCAAGGCAGCTATTTGAATGCGCCCTTTGGAACTCAGGGGAGATCAAGGAGGCTGAAGGAGGCCTATTTCCTACAAACTAGAAGCAGGGGACACAGAGAGGTTCCTGTAGGTTCTTGTTCCATTTCACTGGAATATTGCTTGTTTACACATTCCTAGCTCTGTCATAAAAGTTCTTAAAAATGATTATTTTTAAAGCATATACAGACCATGAAATTGGTAGGAATTTTCTCCATTTCTCCATAGTAGAGTAGATACATAGGTGTGAAATAAACACACAAGTGCATGCCTTGCTTATAGAGTCGTTGTTTCATTGTTTACACTCACTTGTTATATTTCATATATTATATATATGACATATACATATGTATGTTTAGTTTTGTAGTTGTGTGCAGTTCTTTGGTGGGTCTTAGTATATGTGCATAACAGATCTTCAGAGCATGTAATGGTTAATGCATCTGCGTTTCCTTCTCCTAGTTGTACTGTTTTAATTGAAAGCCTATTACCTGTACATGGTGAAAGAAATTTGAAGAATTGTTAAAGAAATACAGACCTCAATAAACTGGCAGTTATTTCCAGAAAGGTCTGTGAGAGAAGGAGGAGGAGGGAGAGGTGTGTGTGTGTGTGTGTTGGGGCAGTGCTAGTGGAAGTATTCCTACTCTGCAGGATGTTGTAATTTACTGATGATTAAAAACATGAAAGAACTTTGTATTTACTTAAACATAATGTCTGTATTTAATGAGTAACACTGAAGGTCTGATACCATCTGGTGGTGGCAAATTTGGGGGGATTATAAGAAAAAAAAAATTTTTTTTTAATCTGCTTTAGTTTAGAACATAAAGCACATTTTCCCAGAGATAGTCTTGCAGCCATTATTTAAACAAGAGATTTCAAGGAAGTAGTAAACTTTTGTAATTGGTTTGGTCTTTAATACTAGCTACGGGAGCAATTACTTGGATTATCATTTTAACATAATTTTTCACCCAGCAATCCTTTTCAAAGTATTGTGTGCTTAGATTGAAACATGGAAATACTATTCTCAGCAACCAAGCCCCCTCCCGTGTACACTATTGTTTCTCAACTGCTTCTGCTTTGTTTCTGAGCTCCTCCCTTTCCTGCAAGGCAGCTATTTGAATGCGCCTTTGGAACTCAGGGAGATCAAGGAGGCTGAAGGAGGCCTATTTCCTACAAACTAGAAGCAGGGGACACAGAGAGGTTCCTGTAGGTTCTTGTTCCATTTCACTGGAATATTGCTTGTTTACACATTCCTAGCTCTGTCATAAAAGTTCTTAAAAATGATTATTTTTAAAGCATATACAGACCATGAAATTGGTAGGAATTTTCTCCATTTCTCCATAGTAGAGTAGATACATAGGTGTGAAATAAACACACAAGTGCATGCCTTGCTTATAGAGTCGTTGTTTCATTGTTTACACTCACTTGTTATATTTCATATATTATATATATGACATATACATATGTATGTTTAGTTTTGTAGTTGTGTGCAGTTCTTTGGTGGGTCTTAGTATATGTGCATAACAGATCTTCAGAGCATGTAATGGTTAATGCATCTGCGTTTCCTTCTCCTAGTTGTACTGTTTTAATTGAAAGCCTATTACCTGTACATGGTGAAAGAAATTTGAAGAATTGTTAAAGAAATACAGACCTCAATAAACTGGCAGTTATTTCCAGAAAGGTCTGTGAGAGAAGGAGGAGGAGGGAGAGGTGTGTGTGTGTGTGTTGGGGCAGTGCTAGTGGAAGTATTCCTACTCTGCAGGATGTTGTAATTTACTGATGATTAAAAACATGAAAGAACTTTGTATTTACTTAAACATAATGTCTGTATTTAATGAGTAACACTGAAGGTCTGATACCATCTGGTGGTGGCAAATTTGGGGGGATTATAAGAAAAAAAAAATTTTTTTTTAATCTGCTTTAGTTTAGAACATAAAGCACATTTTCCCAGAGATAGTCTTGCAGCCATTATTTAAACAAGAGATTTCAAGGAAGTAGTAAACTTTTGTAATTGGTTTGGTCTTTAATACTAGCTACGGGAGCAATTACTTGGATTATCATTTTAACATAATTTTTCACCCAGCAATCCTTTTCAAAGTATTGTGTGCTTAGATTGAAACATGGAAATACTTTCTCCTGCCTGCAGTGCAACAGATTAAAAGAGACAAAAACACAGGCAGATCATCATGTAAAATTGGGTCAGTGGTCATTCAGGGACTCTGGTGCCAGTGGTCTGGATTGTGCAGATTGGGGAATTGCAGGAAATCCAGAGAGAGACAGCCAATTGTTGCACCCTCAGTACTTGGTGGATGGAAAGAGGACTAGGGCCCTGAGGGTTCCAGGACCATCAGCTGGATTCCCACAAAAGGGAAAGGAATCTCGCATTAGTGTTGGCAGTTGTGGCGGTTGAGAGGAGAGAAGGATCAGGGTGGGAGTGGCAGTATTTGGTTTACAGCCCTTGGCCAGTTAGGAGAGTGGGCTGGGCCTTTTGGCTACCCCTTAGATAGGGGAGTCTGGGAAGGCTGTGGGTTTTAGACAAATAGACAGGAATATGGGTGAGGGAGAGTACTGAAGAAGCACTGAATGTTGCTTATGAGTTTTATGGGTAGTGTTTGTCCATACCTGTGGAATTACAATGCCCAATGAGGCACCATTTCCTGTTTCACATGTGACATGCTATTACAGTGAAGTTATGATTACATAATGTAATTATATGAATGTGGTTCTGATTATATAATGTAAACAGCTACACTTAAGATGAAGATGGGCAAATGAGATTTTTTCTCTTCATGAATGGAAATGTATATATATTTATGTTTGTAAATTTTTACTTATTTTTATATATCCATGTGCACACACACACACACACACAAACACATTTTTTTTTTCCTGTGGATGACCATAGAGACATTTGAATTTGGATAATAAAAGACATTTGAATTGAGTGTGGAGTGTGGCTTTGGTTTGCTCTCTCTTATACTCATGACTGAATTTCCATTTCCCATCTCTGTGGTAAACGGTGTTTCAAGTTTGGTCTTGAAATGATACTGCAATTGTCTTTCCGAATTATCTTCTTTTGTGTGGGTGTAGTTGCAGAGTTTTTTTCAGGATAATACGTTTTAGAATTTGAACCAGAGGAGACTTTCCCCCTTTGACCGAAGGCGCATCAGTGGGGCAGAAACACCTCTGTGCTAATTGCTCTAAGTCCAAGAAAGTGCCAGCCGGTGGTTGAGCTAAGGAAAATGCTCACTTTTAAGAAGAGGAAAGAAATTACTGAAGATCTGAATTAGAGCTCCAGCTTGGTGAAGGATACTGATCAATCTTCTGCCGTCTCTTTCACTTTCATTGGAGCTCTGGCTGCCACATCTGGCTTCACTTTTGTTTTCTAAATGAGTTTATTCATTTTGCCATTTTGAA
The DNA here is from genome assembly GCA_022376925.1 of Tragulus kanchil. Classification (NCBI taxonomy): domain Eukaryota; kingdom Metazoa; phylum Chordata; class Mammalia; order Artiodactyla; family Tragulidae; genus Tragulus; species Tragulus kanchil. Next base: position 268,948,613 of record JAIOJX010000026.1, on the reverse strand, counting down.
TATGACTGGGTTGACCCTGGAAAGACTGTCTGGGAAAGAAGCAAAGCTAGACATGAATTAGCTGGAGACAGAGTTTGGGGCCATCCCTGTGAGCCCCTCTAGCTTCAGCCAAAGCGTTGGACTCTTGTTTGCCTCCCTGCAAAGAGGGAGGAGTGCAGGGGTACAGCGCGGAGGTCTCCCTATTGTTCCTAGCTGTAGTGCCGGCTGGTCGGGCTCTGACATGAAAATCTGCTCTGTCTCCTTACTTGCCTGCAGGCTGGCGGCTCTCAGGTCATCTTTACTAACCCTCTGGAGATTGTAAAGATTCGCCTACAGGTAGCTGGAGAGATCACCACAGGACCCAGGGTCAGTGCCCTGAATGTGCTCCGGGACCTGGGACTCTTTGGTCTGTATAAGGTGGGTAGACTTCCTCAGGTTATCTCACCAGAGAGGTTGTAATGTCCTTGATAGAAATGTGAAAAAATGTGGAATCCAGGTTCCTCCCCTGTAACTGGCAAAGCAGTCTTGTCCAGCAAGGTAGTCCTGGGAGTAAAAAGTCAAACAAAAAGAAAAAATCAGGACACTTCTATTAGAGGCAGTGGGATATACAAGCACGCTGTCCTGTTGCCATCTTCAGGCTTTTATGAGCTGCCAGCAGGGAGGCCAGCACCACAGACCCGCTGGCTTCAGGCCCACAGCCTTTTATTTACTGGTGGGCTTGAGAAAAGTTTCTTTGGTGTTCTTCTGGGGCTGGTTTAGGACTGACTTCAAAATAGTCTTAGGTTTATTTTGAGTCTGAGCTAGATCTATTGTTATCTTCCCAGTAGGAGCTTCTCTTTGTCTTAATACTTTGACCACAGCCTAACAGTAGTAGAGTTTGGTAGGATTCAGGTCTTTAAGAAGTTAAGTGGTGGGATTTGTCAATAATGAACTGAATTTAAAAAACAAAACAAAACAAACAAAAGCAAAGCAGAGTGTCCTGTACTTTAGCAAAATGCCAGTCAACAGATTCCTTCCCTGCAGGTATGCTTACTCCCATCATTACAGATCAGATGTAATGGAGCAGAAGCTATTATTTTTCTTAAACAAGGAAGAGTATTTCTTTCTCTTCTTTCGCCTGGTATAAGATTGGGGGGTGGCGTACGTAAATTTAGCTTTTATAGACAACTGTGTTTCCACAGTGTCTGATTTATTTATAGATCCATCACTGTAGAAATGTGTAAATTGGCTTCTGTAGCTGCAAATTGGAAATTAGAAAATCTCTCGATTAGAATCACACAGCTACAAAGCTCTTAGGACACCAGTAAGCCAATGATGCCTGTCCTGAGAGACTTTTGTACGTATTCCTTCCCTTTCACCCCCAACTGCCATGCTTTTTGGAATTCCCTTTGAGAACTGATTTTATTAAAATTGTTTCTCTCTGCATAATCTTTCAGAGAGTCCCAGGAGGGTGTTTTTTTTTTTTTCTTTCTTTTTCTTTTAATGTTTGAGTTTGTCTTTTAAAAACAGAGCCATTGGGAAAACAAGTACCAAAGATGGAGTTTTTGCCTGGTTGGCTAAAGCCTGGGCAGCAGGATAGTGTGGACTGAGGAAGAAGCAGCCTCAGTCACCAAGACAACCTATCTCTGACTGGATTTCCACTCCCAGGGAAACTTCCTGCTAAAATGTTTTGTCTGGGCTTCCCCGTCTTCTCTTCAGGACCTGGGGGCTGAGGAGGGAAGTTTGGTGGTCTTTCTCCTCCCTCCTCTAGGATAGTCACCTTCCTTCCCACTGCTACTGCCCTCAGCTTCTACCTGGTACTTCAGGGGCTCCAAACTGAGGGGGAAAGTTTCTTTGGTGTTCTTCTGGGGCTGGTTTAGGACTGACTTCAAAATAGTCTTAGGTTTATTTTGAGTCTGAGCTAGATCTATTGTTATCTTCCCAGTAGGAGCTTCTCTTTGTCTTAATACTTTGACCACAGCCTAACAGTAGTAGAGTTTGGTAGGATTCAGGTCTTTAAGAAGTTAAGTGGTGGGATTTGTCAATAATGAACTGAATTTAAAAAACAAAACAAAACAAACAAAAGCAAAGCAGAGTGTCCTGTACTTTAGCAAAATGCCAGTCAACAGATTCCTTCCCTGCAGGTATGCTTACTCCCATCATTACAGATCAGATGTAATGGAGCAGAAGCTATTATTTTTCTTAAACAAGGAAGAGTATTTCTTTCTCTTCTTTCGCCTGGTATAAGATTGGGGGGTGGCGTACGTAAATTTAGCTTTTATAGACAACTGTGTTTCCACAGTGTCTGATTTATTTATAGATCCATCACTGTAGAAATGTGTAAATTGGCTTCTGTAGCTGCAAATTGGAAATTAGAAAATCTCTCGATTAGAATCACACAGCTACAAAGCTCTTAGGACACCAGTAAGCCAATGATGCCTGTCCTGAGAGACTTTTGTACGTATTCCTTCCCTTTCACCCCCAACTGCCATGCTTTTTGGAATTCCCTTTGAGAACTGATTTTATTAAAATTGTTTCTCTCTGCATAATCTTTCAGAGAGTCCCAGGAGGGTGTTTTTTTTTTTTCTTTCTTTTTCTTTTAATGTTTGAGTTTGTCTTTTAAAAACAGAGCCATTGGGAAAACAAGTACCAAAGATGGAGTTTTTGCCTGGTTGGCTAAAGCCTGGGCAGCAGGATAGTGTGGACTGAGGAAGAAGCAGCCTCAGTCACCAAGACAACCTATCTCTGACTGGATTTCCACTCCCAGGGAAACTTCCTGCTAAAATGTTTTGTCTGGGCTTCCCCGTCTTCTCTTCAGGACCTGGGGGCTGAGGAGGGAAGTTTGGTGGTCTTTCTCCTCCCTCCTCTAGGATAGTCACCTTCCTTCCCACTGCTACTGCCCTCAGCTTCTACCTGGTACTTCAGGGGCTCCAAACTGAGGGGGGCTGTTAGTAATTCGTTCGTTTGAGGGGCTGCCTTTGCTGGTTTCTTTGAAATCAAGCTGTTAATAAAGTGTTTAGTCTCTCAGTCATGTCCAGCTCTTGGCAGCCCCATGGACTGTAACCCGCCAGGCTCCTCCGTCCACGGGATTTCCCAAGCAAGAATACTGGAGTGGGTTGCCATTACCTTCTACATAGCTATTAATATTGGGTTTCTAAGTTGATTTCCAGTCACACCCTTGTGCCCTGGTACTCACCAAAGCCAGACTGAACGAACAGCCTAGAGGTTTGAGCCATGAGTGTTTATTTACCTTTAAATCTGAATCTGTAGTGGAAATGCCAGGAAGTCGTTAGTTGTCAGAATACCGTCATTAACTAACTCTAGGACTCCCAGGTCCGCCAGCCTTTTTCAGACTTCTCTGTTTCCCTGCGCCTGACTGGTTCTCCCATTTTCCTTCCACGTCTGTCTCAGTGCTGTCTAAGGGACACCCCAGGCTTGTTGCCCTACGTCCCTCGTGGTCATTCACACTTAGTTGATACAACTGTGTTGCTGTTTCCTCATTCTGTGACAGGGTGCCAAAGCGTGTTTCCTCCGAGACATTCCCTTCTCTGCAATCTATTTTCCTGTTTATGCTCACTGCAAACTACTTCTGGCTGATGAGAACGGACACGTGGGAGGTATAAATCTCCTTGCAGCTGGTGCCATGGCAGGTAACTATAATTTTTTTTAAACCAAATATCCCTCCCCCTACCATTCTCTTTAAGAAGTACAGAATCTATGTGCTTTTCTCCTTTATTTCTGGAGAGGTTATTGTTTGTATCTGACTTACTTTAAATATGATCGTTTTTTCTCCTTTGCGGGGTGTGCTTTAATTTTGATGAGAGTTAATTACATTTGCATAATGTGGATAAACAGCTTAATGCAGCTTAGCAACTCGGAGCCAAATTATCTCTGCCCATCTCAATTGGACTTTGATCAGCACTGTGTTTCTTAGCCTTCTCTGCCCCTGAAACTTGGGTGCAGCCAAGTGAAGCATTAAGGTGGAAAGCTCTTGACCACGTCAGTTGCCTTGTTGTGCCTCATCCTGTTGCACAGGTCTAGTGTGCCCTCACTTTCTAATTCTGTCGGCGGGAATCAACGTGATTTGGCTCAAAACTGAGTTTGCTGCAGGAAGCTGTTCATGTTCCTTTTATCATCATCATCAGACCAAAGGAAGCCTTACATCCTCAGCAACACCTGCACTCAGGTGGCATTTCTTTTCCGGCTCTTGACATGCTTTGTCTTTTATTAATGGTTGTTTGTGTAAGTTCTACCCTCTCTCCTGGGCCAGGAGCCCCTGGAAGGCAGGCATTTCAAATGCAGGAAGGTACTGAAACGCTTCCTTCTGATCTCACGCTCCAGCCTTCCTCTTGAGAGGGAGCTGACCCTGGATAGAGGGGAGGACCAAGTGTGCTTCACTGCAGCAGTCCTGAGAATGACAGGAAGGAAAGGTCGTGTGTTTCCTTGCCGTCACTGCTGGTCAGGGAGAGGAATGGGCACGAGTGAACGAACACAAGCCTGGTGCTGTCCCTGCGTGCTCGGGTGGCTCTGACCACCAGGGCTCCTGCACTGCCTGGCTCTTACTGGGCGCCTTCTCCTCTGGCCCCCTGGCTCAGCACAGCGGGTCAGCCTAGGCATGCCTAGGAGTGTGGTGTATAACAGCAGGAGCCCTGGGCTCTGGGGGTGCTGGGCGGACCTGTTGTTCTTCTCATCCATGATGAGAGGGAATGACTCGTGATGATTAAGAAACTCTCCCAGGGAGCACTGAGCCCTTATTTGGGGGCAGTCACTTGCAGTTACAATTTGAAAGCCAGTAAAGCTACCTGCTCCATCTTGGCCGTGAGTGTTCCTCCAACTCCTTTCAGGTATTCCCCAGAGTCTTCCCAGTTTAGGTGAGGGCCAGCACATCTTCCCTCCTGTCTTTTCTCTCTGCTGTCCAGTCAGCAGCAAAGAACACTCTAATCATGGCAGGCATTCTGCCCGTGGTTGATGGAACCAAGTAAACATTCTCATGGAACTCTCAGCACCAGCTTCTTGCCCACAGACATTTGATGTCAGGTTTCAGAACTGGGAATGAATTTCTCTAATTTTTACCTGTAAAGCATTGCTGGCAGGCACTGAGAACATTCAGGATTCAGAACATTCCAAAGGTAGCAATTTACCTAGTTTCATCTGAATAGGTATAGGGTGTCTGTGTCCTGATGATTCCAGGGTATTCAGGCCAAATTGAATTTCTTCCCCCTGAGGAAGAGTATCCTGCTCCTTTGTTCCCTGTTTTGTTTTATAAGTGAAAGGTGTGGTTGTGAAATCCATCCTGTGTGTCCTGCTGCTGATCAGTCTCAACATGGCCCTAGGGAGCTGGGGCCCGAGGTGGGGCCCGGGGAATGGCTCATGAGGCCTTTGATGATCAGTTCCCCTGCTGTTCCTTAACTGATGGACTGGCCTTCTCTGCTTCAGTTATAATGACTTCTGTCCTGTAAGCATGTCTGAAAGGTGTCACAGTCCACTCTCAGGTTAGCCCCTCAAACAGGTGAGTGGATATGAGCATTGATATTCACCTTGTACAATAAGCTGACAGGAATCAGTAAAAAAGAGACAAAACAAAAATAAAACCCACTACAGTTTGCTGTCAGATGTATTTAGCAGCTCATTAAATTGACATTATCCTCATTTTTTATCATACATGAAACTATTATATTTTAGTTAAGAAAAGAAAGTAGGTAAAATAATTGAGACTTCCTAAAGGGGAACACTGTTCTAGTAATTTTGCCTCATGTTTTCTCCTCACAGTTCTTTGGGATCATGCAACAGAGAGTGCTTTCCAAATTTAGAAAGAGAAAAAGGGTTTTGTCCTGACCCCACTGAAACAGCTAATAGGCTTATATATCCTTCTTCCGTTAGGGCTGAAGGTATCTGTGAAAGAAGCCTTGCGTTAAAGTTGCTAGTTGTGGGCTTCCCTGGTGGTCCAGTGGGTAAGGACACCGCCTTGCAGTGCAAGGGGCGCCGGTTCGATCCCTGGCCTGGGAAGATCCCACGTGCGGCGGAGCGGCTGGACCGATGTGTCCAATGACCGAGCCGGAGCTCTGGAGCACATGCACCCAGAGCCGGTGCTCTGTGACAACAGAGGCCGCTGCGATGGGAGGCCCACAGGGGCCAAAGAACAAAGATGGATGAAAATAGATAAATGAAAGACCAATAGAAATGGCCCGCCTGCCCCTCTCCTTTCCTAACTCCCCCCAGAAAAAAATAAAGTTGCTGGTTGTATTGTTAGTTGTTAGCAGTATGTCTGTCCTTTGTAAGGTACTTGGGATGAATTAAAGGTGCCTTTCTCCTGAAAGGTGTGCCTGCCGCTTCTCTGGTGACCCCTGCTGATGTCATCAAGACAAGACTGCAGGTGGCTGCTCGCGCTGGCCAGACGACATACAGTGGTGTCATCGACTGTTTCAGGAAGATACTCCGGGAAGAAGGGCCCTCCGCGTTCTGGAAAGGGACTGCAGGTAAGGGGTGGGCTGAGTGGAAAGGCTGGTTGGCTTCAGGGTCCTGCTCCCACAGCTCACTTCTGGTCTTCGCTTACAGCTATCCCAGCTGTTAACTGCCCCTGCCCCTCTCGTCTCTCTCTTTCAGCTCGAGTGTTTCGATCCTCTCCCCAGTTTGGTGTCACTTTGGTCACCTATGAACTTCTCCAGCGGTGGTTTTACATTGATTTTGGAGGCCTGTAAGTGCAGCTTTTCAACTCCCTTCTAAAGAAAGCACCAAAACCCCAAACAGGTGTTTGTTCAGCCTATAAAGGCATTCTGGGAACAGAAACTGACAAGGAAGACAGTCCAGCAGGAGCAGTATGTTTAAAGCAATCACTGGGCTTGAGAATCTTCACTGTTAGAGGAGTAAGACCTTGACAGGGTGACCTCATGCTCAGTATTATAGCTGCTCCTTGGGGAAAGCTTAGGGAGGAAGCAAATTAAAAGGTAATGTGAATAGTTGTCTTTTTAGGGTAAGCAGATACTGAGTTTCAAGGATTTAGGTCCTTATTTGCCTTTTTCAGCAGAAGTAATATAAATTTGTTAGTCATGCATTTGTAAACTTTTTTTTGTTTTTAAACATTTATTTTTTTTAATTTATCTTTTGAGCAGGGGGAAGGGAGAGGGATGGGCGGGCCACTTCTATTGGTCTTTCATTTCTCTGTTTTCATCCATCTTTGTTCTTTGGCTCCTGTGGGCCTCCCATCACAGTGGCGTCTGTCGTTGCAGAGCACCGGCTCTGGGTGCATGCGCTCCAGAGCTCCGGCTCGGTATTTGGACACATGGGTCCAGCCGCTCCGTGGCACGTGGGATCTTCCCAGGCCAGGGCTCGAACCGGCGCCCCTTGCACTGCAAGGTGGTGTCCTTACCCACTGGACCACCAGGAAGCCCCATTTGTAAACTTTTTAATAATCAAGCCCTTTCACACACTCATGATCTCATTATTGGCTATAATTTATTAGTGTATAGAAATTCTTAGAACTAATTTATTGCAAAAAAAGAAAAAGTTCAAAGAGAGGTTATGCCCATGGACATAATCACTGGTGAGATTTAGGCCAGAAATTGGGGCTTTTGAAGCTTAGCACTTGAAGATTGCACCGCAGACAAAAGGAATCACTTGAATTTTTTGAGAAAGAAAGATTGTACCCAAAGCAAGCAATCACCAATTTTACAGCAGAAGATCAAATTCTGTATCTGAGTCTTTACCGCCTAAAACTATGAACTCCTTTCCTGCTCAGAAGCAAAGTAGGGAATTCACTATTGAACCAAGAAAATGAGGGACTTGGCACGAAGTAAGAAAGAATAGCCCTCGCATAGTTCCAGGCTGTTCAGTACTTTTTGCATTCTGGTAAGAATTATATTTATTTGTTTCACCTTCATGGGAACAGAAACTGACAAGGAAGACAGTCCAGCAGGAGCAGTATGTTTAAAGCAATCACTGGGCTTGAGAATCTTCACTGTTAGAGGAGTAAGACCTTGACAGGGTGACCTCATGCTCAGTATTATAGCTGCTCCTTGGGGAAAGCTTAGGGAGGAAGCAAATTAAAAGGTAATGTGAATAGTTGTCTTTTTAGGGTAAGCAGATACTGAGTTTCAAGGATTTAGGTCCTTATTTGCCTTTTTCAGCAGAAGTAATATAAATTTGTTAGTCATGCATTTGTAAACTTTTTTTTGTTTTTAAACATTTATTTTTTTTAATTTATCTTTTGAGCAGGGGGAAGGGAGAGGGATGGGCGGGCCACTTCTATTGGTCTTTCATTTCTCTGTTTTCATCCATCTTTGTTCTTTGGCTCCTGTGGGCCTCCCATCACAGTGGCGTCTGTCGTTGCAGAGCACCGGCTCTGGGTGCATGCGCTCCAGAGCTCCGGCTCGGTATTTGGACACATGGGTCCAGCCGCTCCGTGGCACGTGGGATCTTCCCAGGCCAGGGCTCGAACCGGCGCCCCTTGCACTGCAAGGTGGTGTCCTTACCCACTGGACCACCAGGGAAGCCCCATTTGTAAACTTTTTAATAATCAAGCCCTTTCACACACTCATGATCTCATTATTGGCTATAATTTATTAGTGTATAGAAATTCTTAGAACTAATTTATTGCAAAAAAAGAAAAAGTTCAAAGAGAGGTTATGCCCATGGACATAATCACTGGTGAGATTTAGGCCAGAAATTGGGGCTTTTGAAGCTTAGCACTTGAAGATTGCACCGCAGACAAAAGGAATCACTTGAATTTTTTGAGAAAGAAAGATTGTACCCAAAGCAAGCAATCACCAATTTTACAGCAGAAGATCAAATTCTGTATCTGAGTCTTTACCGCCTAAAACTATGAACTCCTTTCCTGCTCAGAAGCAAAGTAGGGAATTCACTATTGAACCAAGAAAATGAGGGACTTGGCACGAAGTAAGAAAGAATAGCCCTCGCATAGTTCCAGGCTGTTCAGTACTTTTTGCATTCTGGTAAGAATTATATTTATTTGTCTTTCAATAATTTTAGTAATAATGTTCATGAGTTTATGACATTAAAAGCTAGCATTTAAAATTATATCAAAAGTACATTTCCTGCAATTAATTTATGCCTCATGTGAAAAATTGGGAACACAGAAAACTAGAAGAGAGAAAATCATTCATATTCCTCCTTCCCAGAGTGGTGATATATAGTATGTTTCTTTCTGGTCCCTCTTCCTGTAGATCTATTTATGTATATGAAACTGAGGCCTTTTCTCTTCTAAATTAAGTATGTGAGTGTGGTGCTTTCAAGGCAGCTATAAACCATGACTACTGCAGCAGAAATGACAAGGCAATGGTGGACACTCTTTTCTGTGGCACGTGGGTCAGACTGAACGTGTTCACTTGGGTGTCATCTTTGTTGGTCTGTTTTTTTGGAGTATAGTTGCCCCACAGTGCATGTTGCGGCTGTTAGAGGTCTTGGGCACACTAACCACTGGCCTTTCCTATCAACAGCAAACCCTCCGGCTCCGAACCAACACCTAAATCACGCATCGCAGACCTTCCTCCCGCCAATCCCGATCACATCGGCGGATACAGACTCGCCACCGCCACTTTTGCTGGCATAGAGAACAAGTTTGGCCTTTATCTCCCCAAATTTAAACCCCCTAGTGTTGCTATGGTTCAGCCAAAGGTGGCGGCGGTAGCTCAGTGATGAGACACGCGTTGAGTGTGGCAGAATGGCGCCCTAGAGAGAGAGCCTAGGAGAGCAGCCCCGTAATGTATCCAGTCAGCTGCATGGTGCTGACTGTGCTGAGGAATCAAACTATTCTTTCTATATGACATATACATATATTTGTTTATAAACTAATCATTTGCCCAGGAAAAAAAAATTACAATGCTGTTCGAAGCTTTAGTTTTATGTGTTGAAATGTTTTCTAAGCCTTGGCATGAATTAGTGTTCTAGACTGCTTTGCACAGCTTGCACTTAGCGTGACTGTACATATTGTACATCTTTGTACAGAGACATCTTGGCACCTCATCCCAACAGATCACATTTATAGAATGTAATGCAGTTCTGAGTGGCTTGAAATGTACAGAATGTTTTGAAAGTGTTTTATTAAGAATCACATGAAAATAAATGTATTAAAATGAAATCCATTCTTTTATTGGTGACTTATGGAAATAATGCATCATCAGTATTGGATGTATTTAATTCCTAGCTTGTTTTCCACTCTGGAATAAAAAGGTATTTGCTGATAAGAGGCATAACGAGATCATTGAATAAAGAGACCCTTTGGAAGAGATGCATGCCAGTGGATGCCAGAGGACCAGGCTGATAACCTGCGTGTGCTGATGTGTTTCCCTTTGTATTTCACATGTGTATAGATTCTCTTCTGTTCATCAATCGAAAGACATTTCCTAGACAGCTCCTCTCGGGTCAGTGTGCATATGGAAACAGGGATGTCTCCTGCATTACTGCCTTAGCCTTGCCTTCCTCTGACAGAGTGAGGCAAGGGCCTAGCTTTCAAAAGAGTAAAGGATACTTTGGCAATTTTATTCATATGGATATGATTCCAGTCAAAAATAAAATGCCCACCAAAATGTACGTATGGAGTTGGATTTTCCTTCATAAATGTCTTGATAGTGCTTTTTATTTTGATTTATCACCAGTTGCCAATAACTAATGTTCAGATTTCCCTCTTTCCCCCTTTTATAGAAAGTCATTTGATTTGGAATGGTTGTGGTGAAGTAAGGGAAGTGAAGAAGAAAGAGAAAAGCTCTGTCTCGTGATTCAGTGGGGTCTAGGCTTTTCCTTATGAATCTAAATACAAGCTGCTTATTCCAAAGGTCACTCACCAAGGGTGTGATTGCTAATTTAGATCTAAACGTGCATCTTGACAGCCACATCTTCACTTGGTCTTAGTTGTGATTTGATGGGTAGCATCAGAATTTATTTACTTCAGCAAAGTGCTCTGGGGAAACACTACTGCTCTTGCCAATGAGCCTGGATATGAGAATGTATGCAAATATTTTCAAGGGGCGAGCCTGGAGATGGACCAAGTCACTTAATATCCTACACATGGTTCATCAGTTGATGGCTGACAGCCCTATAACAATAGGCTCTCTTGAGGCCCTCCAGGAACAAAAGGATTAGCTCTGAAAGCAAGTTATTTCCAAATGTATTTGGTTGCTCTCATTGGAATGGAGTAAATACAATACAGTTTTGCTATTACCACCTGTTAAAAATGAACAAGCAGTCTGTGGATGTGTTCTTACAAAAATTCAGAAAAAATATATGTATAGACAAGATGTGAAAGTGCCCTCTTTACCCTACTTCTCCCTGCCCCTCCTTGCCCAGAGGTAATCACTGCTTACAGGTCTGTTTTTTCATACATTTATATATATAAATTTATGTACATATTTATATTTTAAAAACAGGATTATACTGTGTATGTGTTCTGTAACTTGCTTTTGTTCACTTAAAGTCTTTGAGATCTTTGCATGTCAGTTCATTAAGATGTATCTTAATTTTGAATAGCTGCATAGTATTCCACTGTATGGTTTATGATACTTTTCTTAAATACTCTTTGCATAGGGTATTCCACTGATTTTAGTTGGATTACTTTGGCAATTTTATTCATATGGATATGATTCCAGTCAAAAATAAAATGCCCACCAAAATGTACGTATGGAGTTGGATTTTCCTTCATAAATGTCTTGATAGTGCTTTTTATTTTGATTTATCACCAGTTGCCAATAACTAATGTTCAGATTTCCCTCTTTCCCCCTTTTATAGAAAGTCATTTGATTTGGAATGGTTGTGGTGAAGTAAGGGAAGTGAAGAAGAAAGAGAAAAGCTCTGTCTCGTGATTCAGTGGGGTCTAGGCTTTTCCTTATGAATCTAAATACAAGCTGCTTATTCCAAAGGTCACTCACCAAGGGTGTGATTGCTAATTTAGATCTAAACGTGCATCTTGACAGCCACATCTTCACTTGGTCTTAGTTGTGATTTGATGGGTAGCATCAGAATTTATTTACTTCAGCAAAGTGCTCTGGGGAAACACTACTGCTCTTGCCAATGAGCCTGGATATGAGAATGTATGCAAATATTTTCAAGGGGCGAGCCTGGAGATGGACCAAGTCACTTAATATCCTACACATGGTTCATCAGTTGATGGCTGACAGCCCTATAACAATAGGCTCTCTTGAGGCCCTCCAGGAACAAAAGGATTAGCTCTGAAAGCAAGTTATTTCCAAATGTATTTGGTTGCTCTCATTGGAATGGAGTAAATACAATACAGTTTTGCTATTACCACCTGTTAAAAATGAACAAGCAGTCTGTGGATGTGTTCTTACAAAAATTCAGAAAAAATATATGTATAGACAAGATGTGAAAGTGCCCTCTTTACCCTACTTCTCCCTGCCCCTCCTTGCCCAGAGGTAATCACTGCTTACAGGTCTGTTTTTTCATACATTTATATATATAAATTTATGTACATATTTATATTTTAAAAACAGGATTATACTGTGTATGTGTTCTGTAACTTGCTTTTGTTCACTTAAAGTCTTTGAGATCTTTGCATGTCAGTTCATTAAGATGTATCTTAATTTTGAATAGCTGCATAGTATTCCACTGTATGGTTTATGATACTTTTCTTAAATACTCTTATTGACGCTCATTTTCTTTTTACTACTGCGAGCAGTGCTGTCGTGAACACTAAACATTTTTCTGCATGTACTTTGTACATGTGCTAATATTTCCTTAGGATGGATATTTAATATTGGGATTGGGTACTTCATGAGATATATGGGTTTTACATTTATATATATATATATATATATACACACACACACATACACATATATAAATGTAGTCACACTGTTCTTCAAAAAGGCTTTACTAATGTTAATTTACTTTCCTTCTGACAACATATGGAGAATGCCTGTTTCTTTGCAACCACAGCAAAAATGGATATTGTCAGTCTTATATTTTAGGCAAATCATGATAGGTACTGAGTGCTGTTTTAGTTTTCATTTTACTAATTACTTGTGGTATCAAATGTCTTTTTAAATTTATTGATGATTTGTGTATCTTTTTATTATTGTGGGATATACAGAGTGTATATGAAACATCTTTATGTGTATGTATGCACAGATATACACACAGATGTTTTTTGAACAGTTATAAAGTGAACACCTATGTAACTAGCCAGATCAAGAAAGCATATTTCTAACACCTCAGAGTTTCTCTCAGAGGATCCTCCCATCTCAGCTCCTTTTGTCCTCTTTAGCACTGTCTTGGCTCTTCATTTCTTTACATTTCTTTATAGTTTTACCACATACACATTCTTTTTTTTTTTTTTTTTAATTTTTTTTTTGGGTGGGGGTGGGGTGGGGGGGGAGGGGAGCAGGCGGGCCACTTCTATTGGTCTTTCATTTCTCTATTTTCACCCGTCTTTGTTCTTTTGGCTCTTGTGGGCCTCCCATCACAGTGGCCTCTGTTGTCGCAGAGCGCCGGCTCTGGGCGCATGCGCTCCAGAGCTCCGGCTTGGTAATTGGACACATCAGTCCAGCCGCTCCACGGCATATGGGATCTTCCCAGGCCAGGGATCAAACCGGCGCCCCTTGCACTGCAAGGCGGTGTCCTTACCCACTGGACCACCAGGGAAGCCCCCACATACACATTCTTAAACGCACTTTTTAGTTGTTTTTGAACTTTATGTGAATCAAACTATACACTGTTCTCTTTTCTCAACATTATAAGATTCATCCCTGTAATTTGCTTTGTAAGCTATAGTTTGCTTATTCCATTGTATGAATATGTTATAATTTATTTTGCTGTTTTCCTCTGAACATCTGGGTTGTTTCTAATTTGGGAATATTATATACAGTGCTGCTCTGTATATTTTGTGTGTGTATTTTGGAGTATGCACTTTTTAACAGAATTAGAGTATGCATTGTTTAAAGGTTTCCCAGGTGGCTCAGTGGTAAAGAATCTGCTTGGCAAGCAGGAGACATGAGTTCAATCCCTGGGTCAGGAAGATCCCCTGGAGAAAGAAATGGCAACCCACTCCAGTATTCTTGCCCGGGAAATCCCATGGACAGAGGAGCCAGGTGGGCTATAGTCCATAGAGTTGCACAGAGTTGGACACAACTTAGCAATTAAACAGCAACAGCAGCACGCATTTTTAAAAGGGTGTCTATCCAAGAGCAGAACCACAGAGGCACAGGGTTTATTACAGTCAACTTAGCTAGATCACGCCAAACTATTTCCCAGAGATGTCTGAACTGATATACATTATAAAGTGAACACCTATGTAACTAGCCAGATCAAGAAAGCATATTTCTAACACCTCAGAGTTTCTCTCAGAGGATCCTCCCATCTCAGCTCCTTTTGTCCTCTTTAGCACTGTCTTGGCTCTTCATTTCTTTACATTTCTTTATAGTTTTACCACATACACATTCTTTTTTTTTTTTTTTTTTAATTTTTTTTTTGGGTGGGGGTGGAGTGGGGAGGGAGGGGAGCAGGCGGGCCACTTCTATTGGTCTTTCATTTCTCTATTTTCACCCGTCTTTGTTCTTTTGGCTCTTGTGGGCCTCCCATCACAGTGGCCTCTGTTGTCGCAGAGCGCCGGCTCTGGGCGCATGCGCTCCAGAGCTCCGGCTTGGTAATTGGACACATCAGTCCAGCCGCTCCACGGCATATGGGATCTTCCCAGGCCAGGGATCAAACCGGCGCCCCTTGCACTGCAAGGCGGTGTCCTTACCCACTGGACCACCAGGGAAGCCCCCACATACACATTCTTAAACGCACTTTTTAGTTGTTTTTGAACTTTATGTGAATCAAACTATACACTGTTCTCTTTTCTCAACATTATAAGATTCATCCCTGTAATTTGCTTTGTAAGCTATAGTTTGCTTATTCCATTGTATGAATATGTTATAATTTATTTTGCTGTTTTCCTCTGAACATCTGGGTTGTTTCTAATTTGGGAATATTATATACAGTGCTGCTCTGTATATTTTGTGTGTGTATTTTGGAGTATGCACTTTTTAACAGAATTAGAGTATGCATTGTTTAAAGGTTTCCCAGGTGGCTCAGTGGTAAAGAATCTGCTTGGCAAGCAGGAGACATGAGTTCAATCCCTGGGTCAGGAAGATCCCCTGGAGAAAGAAATGGCAACCCACTCCAGTATTCTTGCCCGGGAAATCCCATGGACAGAGGAGCCAGGTGGGCTATAGTCCATAGAGTTGCACAGAGTTGGACACAACTTAGCAATTAAACAGCAACAGCAGCACGCATTTTTAAAAGGGTGTCTATCCAAGAGCAGAACCACAGAGGCACAGGGTTTATTACAGTCAACTTAGCTAGATCACGCCAAACTATTTCCCAGAGATGTCTGAACTGATATACATTCCATCAAGAGTGTATTGGCTCTTTAATTTTTACTATCCGTTGAGTGTGTAATGTTATTTTATGGTTTTAATTAGTACCTTCCTTTCATCAAATGAAGCCAAACACCTTTCATATGTTCAAATATATTGCCATGTTCTTCAGAAAAGTATTTTCCAACTGACAGCAAGTGAAAATGCCTATAAAGTTTATTGGCTATTTGGAGTTCATCTTTGGGGAGTGAAATATGTGTTCAAGCTTTTTGGAGTTTCTTTGGTGAGTGAAATATGTGTTCAAGCTTTTTGTCCATTTTTTCTTGAGAATTTGCAGGTGGTTCTTTACATATTCTGGATACTCCTTTATAAGTGGTATTGCAAAATCTTTTTCAATTTGTGGATTCTGTTTAATGTGTTCAAATATATTAATTTTTCCCTATGGGAAATGTTATTTCACTTAAAAGTTTATTCTCTCTCCAGGTTATGAATATGTCTTATATTTTCTTCTTAAATGCTTTATAGTTTTGCCTCTCTCACTGAGGTTTCATCCTACTTGGAACTATCTTTGACATGGTATGAGGTAATTTTTTTTTTGCTTTTTTTTTTTTTTTTGGCTTCTTTAAAATGGTTAGTCAGTTGTCCTAGAACCATTTGTTGAAACAATTTTCCTTTTTCCTACTGCTTTGAAGTGCCTTTTCTTTGATATATTAAGGGTTGACACATGCAAAGATTTATTTCTGGACTTTTAATTTTATTGATCTTTTCCTGTGACGTATATACTCTCCTCAATACTCTTATGTTTTTAAAAAAGTTTTAATATATGGTGTAAGTTGCATTGTTTAAAGGTTTCCCAGGTGGCTCAGTGGTAAAGAATCTGCTTGGCAAGCAGGAGACATGAGTTCAATCCCTGGGTCAGGAAGATCCCCTGGAGAAAGAAATGGCAACCCACTCCAGTATTCTTGCCCGGGAAATCCCATGGACAGAGGAGCCAGGTGGGCTATAGTCCATAGAGTTGCACAGAGTTGGACACAACTTAGCAATTAAACAGCAACAGCAGCACGCATTTTTAAAAGGGTGTCTATCCAAGAGCAGAACCACAGAGGCACAGGGTTTATTACAGTCAACTTAGCTAGATCACGCCAAACTATTTCCCAGAGATGTCTGAACTGATATACATTCCATCAAGAGTGTATTGGCTCTTTAATTTTTACTATCCGTTGAGTGTGTAATGTTATTTTATGGTTTTAATTAGTACCTTCCTTTCATCAAATGAAGCCAAACACCTTTCATATGTTCAAATATATTGCCATGTTCTTCAGAAAAGTATTTTCCAACTGACAGCAAGTGAAAATGCCTATAAAGTTTATTGGCTATTTGGAGTTCATCTTTGGGGAGTGAAATATGTGTTCAAGCTTTTTGGAGTTTCTTTGGTGAGTGAAATATGTGTTCAAGCTTTTTGTCCATTTTTTCTTGAGAATTTGCAGGTGGTTCTTTACATATTCTGGATACTCCTTTATAAGTGGTATTGCAAAATCTTTTTCAATTTGTGGATTCTGTTTAATGTGTTCAAATATATTAATTTTTCCCTATGGGAAATGTTATTTCACTTAAAAGTTTATTCTCTCTCCAGGTTATGAATATGTCTTATATTTTCTTCTTAAATGCTTTATAGTTTTGCCTCTCTCACTGAGGTTTCATCCTACTTGGAACTATCTTTGACATGGTATGAGGTAATTTTTTTTTTGCTTTTTTTTTTTTTTTTTGCTTCTTTAAAATGGTTAGTCAGTTGTCCTAGAACCATTTGTTGAAACAATTTTCCTTTTTCCTACTGCTTTGAAGTGCCTTTTCTTTGATATATTAAGGGTTGACACATGCAAAGATTTATTTCTGGACTTTTAATTTTATTGATCTTTTCCTGTGACGTATATACTCTCCTCAATACTCTTATGTTTTTAAAAAAGTTTTAATATATGGTGTAGTAAGTCTTTTCACCTTGTTGTTCAAGAGCTTGTGACTCTTCTTGGTTTGTTGTTCTTCCATGTCCATTTTAGAAACAGTTTATCAGTTCCCTTCCCCAAACTGAAAAACAAACACATTGAGAATTTGACTGGAGTCGCCATGATTCTATGGGCCATTTGGAGAGAATTAGTGTCATTATATCGGTCCTTCTAATCCATGAACATGTTGTATCTCTTATTCTAAGTCTTTTTAATGTCTAATTAAAATTTTATAATCACCAAAGAGCTCCTGAACATTGTATGTGTAGATATATATATTAATTCCTATGTAAGTTATATATTTAGGTACTATTATATATGTACATGTATAGATACATATACACATATATATTTTTAATGTCATTCCAAGTATGCATGATAGACATTTCCCCACTTTTTATCTAAAAAAACTTTTTAAACCTACAGAAAAGTTTGAAGAGGTAAAATGAACTTTGAAAATACCTTTCAACTGGATTCACTTATATTTTTCCATATATGCTTTGTCTTTATAAATACTTATTTATTTTTGCTGGACTATTTTAAAGTATGTTGCAAACATGGTACTTCATCCCTAAATGTTTCGAAACTGAACAATACCATTATCATGCATAAAAACTGAACAATAATTTCATAATATCATCTAATATTAAGTCAAAATTCAGACTCCCCCAACAACTACAGAAATGTCTTTGTTTTTCCAGTGCAAAGTCTAATCAAGATTGATGCATTATTCTTGGTTGCTATGTACATTTAATCTTTAATTCTAGAATAATCCTTCACTTGTTTGTCCTTAACACTGTAAGTCATCTTACATAATATTCCATATTTTATATCTGATTGTTTCCTCATGGTGTTGTCTGCCTTGTTCCAGTATGTAAATGGGAAGTTAGTTTAGTGGTACAATTAGTTTTTCTTTTAATAGCTCTACTGAGGTATTCTGTACAGAGCTGTGTAACCATCACCACAACCCAATTTTCACAACCATCCTCAAAGAAAATATATTTCTACTTTACACATTCTCTTTATTATTGTCTATAGTTACTCAATGGGTGTGAAGTGATACTACATTTTGGTTTTAATTTGCATTTCCCCAGGGACTGAAGATGTTGGACATCTTTTCATGTGCTTGTAGATATTTGTGTTTGTCTTTAACATATTTTTAAGATGGGATTTTTCATTTTACTATTGAGTTATAGGAATTCTTTATACATCTTTATAGGATATGAATCCTATATCAGATATGCTATTATTTTCTTAATGGTGTCTTTTGAAACATGCCAAGTTTTACATTTTGAATCCAATGTATTAATTTTTAAATTTTATGGATCATGCTTTTGGTATCATCTTAAAACTCTGCCTAAATCAAAGTCGTCAGGATTTTCTTTTTTAAAATATATCTATAATATATAAATATAAATATATATTGGCTATATAATATATATTTTTAATGTCATTCCAAGTATGCATGATAGACATTTCCCCACTTTTTATCTAAAAAAACTTTTTAAACCTACAGAAACGTTTGAAGAGGTAAAATGAACTTTGAAAATCCCTTTCAACTGGATTCACTTATATTTTTCATATATGCTTTGTCTTTATAAATACTTATTTATTTTTGCTGGACTATTTTAAAGTATGTTGCAAACATGGTACTTCATCCCTAAATGTTTCGAAACTGAACAATACCATTATCATGCATAAAAACTGAACAATAATTTCATAATATCATCTAATATTAAGTCAAAATTCAGACTCCCCCAACAACTACAGAAATGTCTTTGTTTTTCCAGTGCAAAGTCTAATCAAGATTGATGCATTATTCTTGGTTGCTATGTACATTTAATCTTTAATTCTAGAATAATCCTTCACTTGTTTGTCCTTAACACTGTAAGTCATCTTACATAATATTCCATATTTTATATCTGATTGTTTCCTCATGGTGTTGTCTGCCTTGTTCCAGTATGTAAATGGGAAGTTAGTTTAGTGGTACAATTAGTTTTTCTTTTAATAGCTCTACTGAGGTATTCTGTACAGAGCTGTGTAACCATCACCACAACCCAATTTTCACAACCATCCTCAAAGAAAATATATTTCTACTTTACACATTCTCTTTATTATTGTCTATAGTTACTCAATGGGTGTGAAGTGATACTACATTTTGGTTTTAATTTGCATTTCCCCAGGGACTGAAGATGTTGGACATCTTTTCATGTGCTTGTAGATATTTGTGTTTGTCTTTAACATATTTTTAAGATGGGATTTTTCATTTTACTATTGAGTTATAGGAATTCTTTATACATCTTTATAGGATATGAATCCTATATCAGATATGCTATTATTTTCTTAATGGTGTCTTTTGAAACATGCCAAGTTTTACATTTTGAATCCAATGTATTAATTTTTAAATTTTATGGATCATGCTTTTGGTATCATCTTAAAACTCTGCCTAAATCAAAGTCGTCAGGATTTTCTTTTTTAAAATATATCTATAATATATAAATATAAATATATATTGGCCACTTCTATTGGTTTTTCACTTATTTATTTTCATCCATCTTTATCCTTTGGCCTGTGTGGGCCTCCCATCACAATTGCCTCTATTGCTGTGCAGCACAGGCTCTGGGCACATGCTCTAGTTGGACACATCAGTCCAGCTGCTCCATGGCAGGTGGGACCCTCCTAGGCCAGGGATCAAACTGGTGCCCCTTACACCGCAAGGTGGTGTTCTTAGCCACTGAACCACCAGGGAAGCCCCCTGGGTTTTTTTTTTTTTGAAAATTAGCCCTTACATTTAGATTTGTGATACATTTTGAGCTAATTTTTATGTTTGGTGTGATGGGTCTAAACTTACCTTTTTGCATGTGGCTAATTGTATCAGCATCATTTGCTGGAGTGACTGTCCTTTCTGCAATGAATTACTTGTCACCCAAGTAATTCACCCAAATGAACTGACCATACAGATAAGGGTTCATTTCAGATTCTCTGGTCTCTTTGCCTTCTTCCTATTAGTGAAAAGTTCTTCCTCTTCCATCTTAATGAGAAAAGCTTCATGTTTCTCCTCATTTACTGTGATGTTAGTCCTGTCTTGGATAAGCCCAAACTTCTTGTGGCATATATAATTCTTATAAATTGTTAACTTTGGTTTCCTATTTTATTGAGGCTCTTTGCATCTATATTTAAGAGACATACTGGTCTATAGTTTTCTTGTATTGCTTTGTCTGGCTTCCCTAGTAGCTTGTAATTTTCTTTTTTCTCTTTTGTGTAGTATTTTTGTCTGGTTTTGGTATTAGGAGGATGCTGGCCTCATAGAATCAGTTCATAAGTGTTCCTTCCTCTGAAATCTTTTGAACATAGCTTGAGGAGGATAGGTGTCAACTCTTCTTTAAATATTTGGTATTATTCACCTGTGAAGCAAATCTGGTCAACGTTTTGTAATTTATTTGGCTGCACCAGGTCTTAGTTGCAGCATGCTGGATCTTCAGTTGTGGCATGTGGGATATAGTTCCCTGACCAGGGATCAAACTAGGGTTCCCCACACTGCACATATATTTACAGTGCAATCTCAGCCACTGGACCACCAGGACCACTGGACCACCTGGTTCTCAGCTTTTTATTTGTGGGAAGTTTTTTGTTGTTGTTGTTTAATTACTGATTCAAACCCAGCTCTTACTTTCATTTCTGCCCTGATCTTTATGAATTTCCTTCCATCGATTTTAGATTTTGTTCTTTTTTTAGTTCCTTTAAATGTAAGGTTTATTTGAGGTAAGCTTGTACTGCTATAAACTTTCCTCTTAGAACTGTTTTTGTGTCCCTTAGGTTTTGGAGTGTTGTGCTTTCATTTGTCTTCAAGTATTTTTAAATTTGTTCTTGACGCCCTGAGTGATCCATTGGTTGGTTAGCTGCATTTTGTTTCGCATCCAGATATATTTTTAGCAGGTTTTTTCCCCCTCATAGTTTTGTTTCTAGTCTCATACCATTGTAGCTGGAAAAGATGCTTGATATGATTTCAGTTTTCTTAAGTTTACTGAGGCTTGTTTTATGACCTAGTTTTGGCTTGTTTTATCTAGTCCATCTAGTGTGTCATTTAAGACCAGTATTTCTAATACTGATTTCCTGTTTGGATTTTCTGTCCATTGATGTAAGTGGAGTGTTAAAAGTTCCCTACTATTATTTTATTACTATCAGTTTCTCCCTTTATGTCTGTTAATATCTGCTTCATGTGGTCCTGTTTTGATTGCATGTATATTTACAGTTACAATCCTATTTGAGATTCTCCAGGATCAACAGGTAGCTCTGAACCCAGGCTCCTTTCATATGACTGCTTCTATCCTGTGATAGAAGTGTGAGAGACTGTGTGTGCCCTTTAAGAATGGAGCCTGTATTTCCCACAGCCTTATGGTTCTCCTAAGAAACCCTTTTCCTTCTGGCCTCATAGAATGAATTCCCAATAAAGCTTGAGGAGGATAGGTGTCAACTCTTCTTTAAATATTTGGTATTATTCACCTGTGAAGCAAATCTGGTCAACGTTTTGTAATTTATTTGGCTGCACCAGGTCTTAGTTGCAGCATGCTGGATCTTCAGTTGTGGCATGTGGGATATAGTTCCCTGACCAGGGATCAAACTGGGGTTCCCCACACTGCACATATATTTACAGTGCAATCTCAGCCACTGGACCACCAGGACCACTGGACCACCTGGTTCTCAGCTTTTTATTTGTGGGAAGTTTTTTGTTGTTGTTGTTTAATTACTGATTCAAACCCAGCTCTTACTTTCATTTCTGCCCTGATCTTTATGAATTTCCTTCCATCGATTTTAGATTTTGTTCTTTTTTTAGTTCCTTTAAATGTAAGGTTTATTTGAGGTAAGCTTGTACTGCTATAAACTTTCCTCTTAGAACTGTTTTTGTGTCCCTTAGGTTTTGGAGTGTTGTGCTTTCATTTGTCTTCAAGTATTTTTAAATTTGTTCTTGACGCCCTGAGTGATCCATTGGTTGGTTAGCTGCATTTTGTTTCGCATCCAGATATATTTTTAGCAGGTTTTTTCCCCCTCATAGTTTTGTTTCTAGTCTCATACCATTGTAGCTGGAAAAGATGCTTGATATGATTTCAGTTTTCTTAAGTTTACTGAGGCTTGTTTTATGACCTAGTTTTGGCTTGTTTTATCTAGTCCATCTAGTGTGTCATTTAAGACCAGTATTTCTAATACTGATTTCCTGTTTGGATTTTCTGTCCATTGATGTAAGTGGAGTGTTAAAAGTTCCCTACTATTATTTTATTACTATCAGTTTCTCCCTTTATGTCTGTTAATATCTGCTTCATGTGGTCCTGTTTTGATTGCATGTATATTTACAGTTACAATCCTATTTGAGATTCTCCAGGATCAACAGGTAGCTCTGAACCCAGGCTCCTTTCATATGACTGCTTCTATCCTGTGATAGAAGTGTGAGAGACTGTGTGTGTGCCCTTTAAGAATGGAGCCTGTATTTCCCACAGCCTTATGGTTCTCCTGAAAGTAAAGCCCCTTTTGCCTTCATAGCCAGATGTTCTGGGGCTTTATCTTCCTGTTGCAGACCCCTTGGGCTGGAGTCATTTCATGTGGGGCTGATCCTTACCGAGGAGAACTTCTGTACTTCTAAGTAGTCTCCTCTCTCTGGGTTGCTCACCTGGGACTGTCTTGACTATACCACAGCTTCACCCTTCCTGTCTTGTTGTGGTTCCTTCTTTTTAGTTGTAGATCTTTTCTTGTAGGTTCTGATCTTTTTCATTGGTAGTTAATTCTATAAATTGTTGTAATTTTGGTGTGCACCATGAAAGGAGTTGAGCTCAGAGTCTTTCTATTCCAACATCTTGAAACTCCTTCTCCCTTCACTTTTGAAGGATAATTTCACAGGCTATAGAATTCTAGGTTGGTGGTTTTTTGTTGTTGTTGGTTTTTTCTCTGTTAACACTTAAATATTTCACTCCTCTTTTGCTTTTGCTTTCATGACTTCTGAGGATAAATTGAGGTGTAGGGGGAGAAGTGTATACTTCTTTGGTTAGATCTCAGCCTTTCAGTGAACCTATGTCTCTGGACTGTGAATTACACATGCTCTGCAGTCCCACAGTTCATCCCACTTAGGTGGGACAGGATGGCTACAGTGGGAGTTGGGTACTTCTCTCCTCCTGTGTCACTTCAGCTCTGTTCAAATAGTTTCTCTGAGGGCAGACTAGGAAATAAAGTATTTTGCTCTGATGTTTTTCACAATACTTCCTTTCCCCTTCCTCCTGCTGGAAGCACATTGGAGTTATTCTCATACATGCACTGTGATAAACTGGTAGACACTGAGGAGGTAAAACTCACAAAATATCTGCACCCTACCCACTGCATGATTGGGTCCCCTGGAGCTTTAACTCATAGTTATCCACACTGAATCTCCAGTGATTTGTCAATTATGGTTCAGGTTTCCCAACTCTGGCATTGGTTCCTAAAGAGGTTACCACTCTAAATATGTTGTGATTTTCCATATGTGCCTATTGGTCTTTCTGATTCTGGAGACATTACTTTGCCCTGTGACTTTACTTCCCTTATAGATCTCAGAGGAGTTATTTTCGGTTTGTTAGCTTTTTACTTGATTTTATGATGGACTGGCACAAATTAAGATTCTTGTAGACAAGACTGGAATCTGGAAGTCTAGAATCCTTGGTTCAAAGTAATTTGCTTTTTCATCATACACCTTTATCAAAGAGAAGCCCGATGACAGTAGTGTTACCTTGTACATAACGCTTCTTGGCACCTAGCAGCTTTTAGGACTTGTTAGTCCTGGTTATTTTGCAATTTTGCCTTTTAAAAATCCGTCTGGTTCTTTCTTGATGGGGATGAACTGTTTTATTCTAAGACTTTATCCATCCCCCATCTACTCCACTCTCTCTCTACGTTATCTCCTGTTTAGTTACATATTTGAATATTTGGACCTATCCCTGTATCTTTCAGCTTTCCTTGATACTTTTTCCATCTGTACGTCTAGGCTGAGTAATGAAAGTCCTGCCTTAACGATCATCCTGCTCAGAGGTAGAATTCTGGGTTGGTGGTTTTTTGTTGTTGGTGGCATTTTCTCTGTTAACACTTAAATATTTCACTCCTCTTTTGCTTTTGCTTTCATGACTTCTGAGGATAAATTGAGGTGTAGGGGGAGAAGTGTATACTTCTTTGGTTAGATCTCAGCCTTTCAGTGAACCTATGTCTCTGGACTGTGAATTACACATGCTCTGCAGTCCCACAGTTCATCCCACTTAGGTGGGACAGGATGGCTACAGTGGGAGTTGGGTACTTCTCTCCTCCTGTGTCACTTCAGCTCTGTTCAAATAGTTTCTCTGAGGGCAGACTAGGAAATAAAGTATTTTGCTCTGATGTTTTTCACAATACTTCCTTTCCCCTTCCTCCTGCTGGAAGCACATTGGAGTTATTCTCATACATGCACTGTGATAAACTGGTAGACACTGAGGAGGTAAAACTCACAAAATATCTGCACCCTACCCACTGCATGATTGGGTCCCCTGGAGCTTTAACTCATAGTTATCCACACTGAATCTCCAGTGATTTGTCAATTATGGTTCAGGTTTCCCAACTCTGGCATTGGTTCCTAAAGAGGTTACCACTCTAAATATGTTGTGATTTTCCATATGTGCCTATTGGTCTTTCTGATTCTGGAGACATTACTTTGCCCTGTGACTTTACTTCCCTTATAGATCTCAGAGGAGTTATTTTCGGTTTGTTAGCTTTTTACTTGATTTTATGATGGACTGGCACAAATTAAGATTCTTGTAGACAAGACTGGAATCTGGAAGTCTAGAATCCTTGGTTCAAAGTAATTTGCTTTTTCATCATACACCTTTATCAAAGAGAAGCCCGATGACAGTAGTGTTACCTTGTACATAACGCTTCTTGGCACCTAGCAGCTTTTAGGACTTGTTAGTCCTGGTTATTTTGCAATTTTGCCTTTTAAAAATCCGTCTGGTTCTTTCTTGATGGGGATGAACTGTTTTATTCTAAGACTTTATCCATCCCCCCCCCCCCCATCTACTCCACTCTCTCTCTACGTTATCTCCTGTTTAGTTACATATTTGAATATTTGGACCTATCCCTGTATCTTTCAGCTTTCCTTGATACTTTTTCCATCTGTACGTCTAGGCTGAGTAATGAAAGTCCTGCCTTAACGATCATCCTGCTCAGAGCTTTGCTCTTAAGCTGTATCCCTCTACTATTCAGTCTTTTAATTTAATGGATATGATAGCTTCTTCTATGCCCTTGGGATATGAAGTCACTTCTTTCTTCTGTGGATTTTTTTTTTTCTTCAAATTTTTCTTTGAGCTTTTCTTGAAGTATTTTGGTGATTCATAGTTGTAATTTGCTTAGTTGCTTACTTAGTTGCTGATCAAGAGCCTCTTTCTGTGGATGCTGTTCTGTTTATCAAAGCCAGTGATGGGAAAGGTCAGCTGTGCTTCCAGATAAGGATATATCAGTAGTTTGATTCTAGATATAGGTTTTTTCCCTCTTGAAGGTAAACAAGTACCTACCTGGGGGACACTGCCCTGCTTCTCCAACTGCAGTGGCTTCACCCATTGTTAAGGTATAGGCTGAGTGTAAACACCCCATCAATACCCAACTTGGCCATGGTTGGAAGATGGGACTTGTCTAGCTATTCTCAGCTCCATAATGAACACCCATGGACACCCACCTGCTTTTTGCATCTGCTCCCATTCCCCCCTTTCCAGTAGTCTGTTTTGTGTTGGGATTTTCTCTTATTTTATTTGCTGATGGCTTTTTTCTTTTTAGGTCACTTCTAATGGTCTTTCATTTATCTATTTTCATCCATCTTTGTTCTTTGGCCTGTGTGGGCTTTCCATCACAGTGGCCTCTCTCACTACAGAGCACCGGCTCTGGGTACATGTGCTCCAGAGCTCTGGCTCGGTAGTTGGACACATCAGTCCAGCCACTATGCGGCATGTGGGATCCTCCCAGGCCAGAAGCCCGATGACAGTAGTGTTACCTTGTACATAACTTTGGCACCTAGGTTTACTTGTTAGTCCTGGTTATTTTGCAATTTTGCCTTTTAAAATCCGTCTGGTTCTTTCTTGATGGGGATGAACTGTTTTATTCTAAGACTTTATCCATCCCCATCTACTCCACTCTCTCTCTACGTTATCTCCTGTTTAGTTACATATTTGAATATTTGGACCTATCCCTGTATCTTTCAGCTTTCCTTGATACTTTTTCCATCTGTACGTCTAGGCTGAGTAATGAAAGTCCTGCCTTAACGATCATCCTGCTCAGAGCTTTGCTCTTAAGCTGTATCCCTCTACTATTCAGTCTTTTAATTTAATGGATATGATAGCTTCTTCTATGCCCTTGGGATATGAAGTCACTTCTTTCTTCTGTGGATTTTTTTTTTTCTTCAAATTTTTCTTTGAGCTTTTCTTGAAGTATTTTGGTGATTCATAGTTGTAATTTGCTTAGTTGCTTACTTAGTTGCTGATCAAGAGCCTCTTTCTGTGGATGCTGTTCTGTTTATCAAAGCCAGTGATGGGAAAGGTCAGCTGTGCTTCCAGATAAGGATATATCAGTAGTTTGATTCTAGATATAGGTTTTTTCCCTCTTGAAGGTAAACAAGTACCTACCTGGGGGACACTGCCCTGCTTCTCCAACTGCAGTGGCTTCACCCATTGTTAAGGTATAGGCTGAGTGTAAACACCCCATCAATACCCAACTTGGCCATGGTTGGAAGATGGGACTTGTCTAGCTATTCTCAGCTCCATAATGAACACCCATGGACACCCACCTGCTTTTTGCATCTGCTCCCATTCCCCCCTTTCCAGTAGTCTGTTTTGTGTTGGGATTTTCTCTTATTTTATTTGCTGATGGCTTTTTTCTTTTTAGGTCACTTCTAATGGTCTTTCATTTATCTATTTTCATCCATCTTTGTTCTTTGGCCTGTGTGGGCTTTCCATCACAGTGGCCTCTCTCACTACAGAGCACCGGCTCTGGGTACATGTGCTCCAGAGCTCTGGCTCGGTAGTTGGACACATCAGTCCAGCCACTATGCGGCATGTGGGATCCTCCCAGGCCAGGAATCGAACTGGTGCCCCTTGCACTGCAAGGCAGTGTCCTTACCCACTGGACCACCAGGGAATACCCTGCTGATAGCTTTAAATCCATCTGCTCTCTTTTTGGCATTCCTCACAATTTCAGTTCCATTGCTGTCTCTCTCATTTTCAGTGCTATAGGAGATTTTCTTATTTTTCAACTACACTAGCACCTTATGGAATTTAGGGTTGAAAAAGATAGTAGATGCTTCAGTTCCATCTGCCACCTTGAGCCAATCTCACTACTTCTATGAAGCAACAGAACAAATTTTTGTAGCCTTCCTTTTGTTCCATTTCATTTTCTTGCAAAGAACTAGTGTTGCAGTGGCTCCTGGGCTGGTCCTATGATTACAAAGTGTGCTGTACTACTAGCCAATCACAGAAAGTATTACTTGCAAGGGATTATTAAAATACCAGCTCTTTTCTTTGCTTCCTAGTATGTACAATTTTATGATGAACTTACAGATACTCAAAAGCAAATCCTAGTACTGAATACTCTTAGGAGTCATAAAATAGTATTCAGGAATGACCGATTTTATTTGCCCTGAAAGATTAGAGACAATAGATCTTATTAAAGACTACTCAGTTGGTCAGTATCATTATGGGGTAAGACATTCCTTTTTGTTCCTCCTTTTTAAGCAATGAGGTAGATGTCTATCCACAAACAAAAGCACTCATTTGGGAATGAGCACCGTATGTCAAGGGACCCAGGAGGAGTCTCACCAGTCTGTTAATGCAGTAACAGGCTATGGAGCTAGCACAACTCTCCCAAACCCTCTTGTCCCAGTTGGTAAAAATACCCATACACAAGGTTAGCAGAAAACCTGTAGAAGTTCAGCTTTCCAAAGTGAGATTCTAACCCACCATCAGAGAAGGAAAATCAAACAACTCTGCTCCAAGTTTAGTTGATGGTAAGAGGAGCTGTCCTAGTGCTGTCCCCCCACCTCTTAGGCAACATTGCAGGGGTTGAACTGTGCAGTGGTGGCAACTCTGATGGGAGAAAGGGGGGCCGTGAGTGACTGCCAGCTACCCGAGTAATGTAGGACACATCAGTCCAGCCACTATGCGGCATGTGGGATCCTCCCAGGCCAGGAATCGAACTGGTGCCCCTTGCACTGCAAGGCAGTGTCCTTACCCACTGGACCACCAGGGAATACCCTGCTGATAGCTTTAAATCCATCTGCTCTCTTTTTGGCATTCCTCACAATTTCAGTTCCATTGCTGTCTCTCTCATTTTCAGTGCTATAGGAGATTTTCTTTTTTTTCAACTACACTAGCACCTTATGGAATTTAGGGTTGAAAAAGATAGTAGATGCTTCAGTTCCATCTGCCACCTTGAGCCAATCTCACTACTTCTATGAAGCAACAGAACAAATTTTTGTAGCCTTCCTTTTGTTCCATTTCATTTTCTTGCAAAGAACTAGTGTTGCAGTGGCTCCTGGGCTGGTCCTATGATTACAAAGTGTGCTGTACTACTAGCCAATCACAGAAAGTATTACTTGCAAGGGATTATTAAAATACCAGCTCTTTTCTTTGCTTCCTAGTATGTACAATTTTATGATGAACTTACAGATACTCAAAAGCAAATCCTAGTACTGAATACTCTTAGGAGTCATAAAATAGTATTCAGGAATGACCGATTTTATTTGCCCTGAAAGATTAGAGACAATAGATCTTATTAAAGACTACTCAGTTGGTCAGTATCATTATGGGGTAAGACATTCCTTTTTGTTCCTCCTTTTTAAGCAATGAGGTAGATGTCTATCCACAAACAAAAGCACTCATTTGGGAATGAGCACCGTATGTCAAGGGACCCAGGAGGAGTCTCACCAGTCTGTTAATGCAGTAACAGGCTATGGAGCTAGCACAACTCTCCCAAACCCTCTTGTCCCAGTTGGTAAAAATACCCATACACAAGGTTAGCAGAAAACCTGTAGAAGTTCAGCTTTCCAAAGTGAGATTCTAACCCACCATCAGAGAAGGAAAATCAAACAACTCTGCTCCAAGTTTAGTTGATGGTAAGAGGAGCTGTCCTAGTGCTGTCCCCCCACCTCTTAGGCAACATTGCAGGGGTTGAACTGTGCAGTGGTGGCAACTCTGATGGGAGAAAGGGGGGCCGTGAGTGACTGCCAGCTACCCGAGTAATGCAGGACACAGATGGAGAAACCAGTTTTTCTTCAGCAGGACCTAAAGTACGAAGGTGGGACCTCTGTGACTAGGGCTTATCTGGAAAGAGGTAGATAAGACTATCAAAAGACATTAAAGGAATATAGTTTCTGCTGATAACATTGAAGACTATCCACAAGCCCCAGCGAGTGCCTCACCCAAGGATCACCCTACTGGATCCACAAGGCATACCCAACACCCCAGGTGCTAAACTCATACCTCCCCCGACCCTTTGTGGCCAACTCCTTATACACTCTTGAGATGCAGCTGCAAGAGCAAGCCAAGTGAACACTATCAGGAAAACAGACCAGGATTGGTGGGCAAGGGAGAAACCACAAACTTAAGCTATAGCACCACCTTACGGAAAACAAGAGATTTTTTGTAGCCAGTCTGGTGAGTGGCAAGAAGATATAAAAGCTTAAGAATTCTGCCACAAGAGGGAGTAATTAGAGCACAGCAGGTATATTCCTATACAAAGGCAAAGGATAGTATACCCCATCAGCAGTCAACCAATAAAGATTCAATTAAGATTTCAGCATGTGACAGCAGCAATGCCAAACTATAAAGAACATGGAAGATAGGATATGTGACCTGGAGGACAGGAATTTTGAAATAAGAGCAGAATAAAGAAGAAGTGAGTGAAAGAGAGTAAACAAAGCCAGTATTATCTCGGAATTTCACCTAAAGAACAAGTTTATAAATAGAAGAAGAAGAGAGGGAGAAGGGGGCAGAAATAAAATAATATAACAGATGAACAGAAGCCTAAGGAGAGATTTAGATATCCAAGTTCATGAAACAGGTCAACCAATGATCTCAACGCAAAAAGACTTTTTTTTTTTTTTTTTTTTAGGTACATCTTTTTTTTTTTTTTTTTTTTTTAAACCTTTATTTTACTTTTAACTTTTACAGAGTTTTGTTGTTCACAGACATGCATGTTCTCAGATTAGTCACATGTATATCCCCCCCTTCCCTCCCCTCCCGACCATCACACAGCACCCCTGAAGGATCCCCTTTTCTCACAGAGCAATGACTAGAGCTATTTTCTTCACTTATGATAGTACAGGCCTTCATGCTACTTCCCTTACGCCTCTCAACCACTGTTCCTTCCCCACAATGTCCATATGTCCACTGTCCATGTCTGTCTTTCTGAAAAAAGACTTTTTAAAGACACATTATAATGAAACTGTTAAAAAAAAAAAAAAACAGGAAAAAAAAAAGATTATAACCTACAAAGGAACCCCCATTAGGCTATAGGTAAATTCCTCAGCAGAAACCCTACAGGTTAGGAGAGAATAGAATGACATATTCAAAGTGTTCACTGAAAGAAAAAAACAGCCAGCTGAGAATGCTCTTAAAAACATCCCTAAGATATGAAGGAGAATCAAAAGCTGAGGGAGTCCACTGTCACTAGACTTGGTTTGCAAGAAATGCTAAAATGAAAAGATGCCAGTCAGTGATGTGAAAACATGGGCAAGTATACAACACACTGGCAAAGGTATGAATATAAAATCAATATGCAGAATCACTGATACATGCATGCATGCTCACTTGTGTCTGGCTCTCTGTGACCCCATGGACTGTAGCCCGTGAGGCTCCCCTGTCAATGCAATTTTTCCAGGCACGAATACTAGAGTGGGCGGCCATTTCCTCCTCCAGGGGATCTTCCCAACCCAGGGATCAAATCTGCATCTCCTGCATTGGCAGGTAAATTCTCTATCACTGGAACACCTGTAAAGCCCAACGTTTATATAAAACCAGTAACAAAGTATCTCCAAAGAAGAAGAAGAAATCCCATTTTATAATATCATCAAAACCAAAACATTTAGGAATAAATTTTAACCAAGGACATCAAAGATCTGTACAATGAAAACTATGAGGCTTTGATGAAACTGAAGTAGTCACAAACGGAAATAGATCCTGTGTTCACAAACTGAAAGAATACTGTTAAAATGTCCATATTAGGGCTTCCCTGGTGGTTCAGTGGGTAAGGACACTGCCTTGCAGTGCAAGGGGCACCGGTTTGATCCCTGGCCTGGGAAGATCCCACATGCCGCGGAGTGGCTGAACTGATGTGTTCAACTACTGAGCCGGAGCTCTGGAGTACATGCACCCAGAGCCGGTGCTCTGCAGTGACAGAGGCCACTGTAATGGGAGGCCCATACAGGCCAAAGAACAAAGATGGATGAAAATGGATAAATAAAAGACCAACAGAAGTGGCCAAAAAAAAAAAAAAAAATGTCCATATTACCCACAATCATCTATGGAGTCACTGCATCCCCATAGCATTTTTTTCACAGAAATAGAAAAAAAAATCCTAATATTCATAGGAGATTAAAAAAGAAAAAAAGACCAGACCCCAAAGAGCAAAAGCAATCCTGAGAAAAACAAAAGCCAAAGGCATTACAATTCTTGGTGTCAAATAATACTATAAAGCTATTGTAATTAAAATAGTATGGTACTCGCATAAATACGCACACATAAACCAATGGGAAAAAAATATAGAGAACCCAAAAAGAACCCTCTGCATAAACAGTCAACTAATATTTGACAAAGGAGCCAAGAATACTCAATGGGGAAAGGACAGTGTCTTTGAAAAATGGTGCAGGGAGTACTGAATAACCACGGTGACTACCGTCTTACACTACTCCTCCAGGGATACATGCATGCCCAACCCCATGGACTGTAGCCCGTGAGGCTCCCTGTCAATGCAATTTTTCCAGGCACGAATACTAGAGTGGGCGGCCATTTCCTCCTCCAGGGGATCTTCCCAACCCAGGGATCAAATCTGCATCTCCTGCATTGGCAGGTAAATTCTCTATCACTGGAACACCTGTAAAGCCCAACGTTTATATAAAACCAGTAACAAAGTATCTCCAAAGAAGAAGAAGAAATCCCATTTTATAATATCATCAAAACCAAAACATTTAGGAATAAATTTTAACCAAGGACATCAAAGATCTGTACAATGAAAACTATGAGGCTTTGATGAAACTGAAGTAGTCACAAACGGAAATAGATCCTGTGTTCACAAACTGAAAGAATACTGTTAAAATGTCCATATTAGGGCTTCCCTGGTGGTTCAGTGGGTAAGGACACTGCCTTGCAGTGCAAGGGGCACCGGTTTGATCCCTGGCCTGGGAAGATCCCACATGCCGCGGAGTGGCTGAACTGATGTGTTCAACTACTGAGCCGGAGCTCTGGAGTACATGCACCCAGAGCCGGTGCTCTGCAGTGACAGAGGCCACTGTAATGGGAGGCCCATACAGGCCAAAGAACAAAGATGGATGAAAATGGATAAATAAAAGACCAACAGAAGTGGCCAAAAAAAAAAAAAAAAATGTCCATATTACCCACAATCATCTATGGAGTCACTGCATCCCCATAGCATTTTTTTCACAGAAATAGAAAAAAAAATCCTAATATTCATAGGAGATTAAAAAAGAAAAAAAGACCAGACCCCAAAGAGCAAAAGCAATCCTGAGAAAAACAAAAGCCAAAGGCATTACAATTCTTGGTGTCAAATAATACTATAAAGCTATTGTAATTAAAATAGTATGGTACTCGCATAAATACGCACACATAAACCAATGGGAAAAAAATATAGAGAACCCAAAAAGAACCCTCTGCATAAACAGTCAACTAATATTTGACAAAGGAGCCAAGAATACTCAATGGGGAAAGGACAGTGTCTTTGAAAAATGGTGCAGGGAGTACTGAATAACCACGTACAGAAAAATGACACTGCACCCCTGTCTTACACTACTCACAAAAATTAACTTGAAATGGATTAAAGATTTAAACTTAAGTCCCGATCCCATAAAACTCCTAGAAGAAAACATACAGAATAAGCTCCTTGATATTGATCTGAAACTTGGATATGACACCAAGAGCACAAGTGAAAAAAGAAAAATCAACAAGTAGGGCTGCATCAAACCAAAAAGCTTCTGCACAGCAAAATAAAAACACGCGACATCCACATGGCCAACAGATATGACAAAGGACTCAACATCAGTAATCGTCAGGGAAATGCAAATCAAAACCTCATACCTGTTAGAATGGGTATCGTCAAGGAGACAAAAGGTAAGTGTTGTGAGTATGTGAGGATAAGGGAATCCTATTCATTACTGGTGGGAATGTAAATTGGTACAGGCATACAGAAAATAGTACAACAATGCCCAAGAAATCAAAACCAGAACTACATAGGACCCAGCAATTCCACATCTGGATATATATCCAGAGAAAAGAAAATAGGACATTAAAGAGATATACTCCTGTGTTTCTTATTCACAATAGCCAAGATATGGAAACAATGTTAAGAATCCATCAACAGATGAATGGATAATATAGTTATACACACTGGAGTATTAGCCATGAGAAATGAGGAAACCCTGCTATTTGTGACAACATATAGCTAATGTTACCTCTCGCACTATACCTATTTATATATTGCAATATATAACCATATCAAACCAACACACTGTCCATCTTAAACTTACAATTAATGTTAATTATGGAGTCACTGCATCCCCATAGCATTTTTTTCACAGAAATAGAAAAAAAAATCCTAATATTCATAGGAGATTAAAAAAGAAAAAAAGACCAGACCCCAAAGAGCAAAAGCAATCCTGAGAAAAACAAAAGCCAAAGGCATTACAATTCTTGGTGTCAAATAATACTATAAAGCTATTGTAATTAAAATAGTATGGTACTCGCATAAATACGCACACATAAACCAATGGGAAAAAAATATAGAGAACCCAAAAAGAACCCTCTGCATAAACAGTCAACTAATATTTGACAAAGGAGCCAAGAATACTCAATGGGGAAAGGACAGTGTCTTTGAAAAATGGTGCAGGGAGTACTGAATAACCACGTACAGAAAAATGACACTGCACCCCTGTCTTACACTACTCACAAAAATTAACTTGAAATGGATTAAAGATTTAAACTTAAGTCCCGATCCCATAAAACTCCTAGAAGAAAACATACAGAATAAGCTCCTTGATATTGATCTGAAACTTGGATATGACACCAAGAGCACAAGTGAAAAAAGAAAAATCAACAAGTAGGGCTGCATCAAACCAAAAAGCTTCTGCACAGCAAAATAAAAACACGCGACATCCACATGGCCAACAGATATGACAAAGGACTCAACATCAGTAATCGTCAGGGAAATGCAAATCAAAACCTCATACCTGTTAGAATGGGTATCGTCAAGGAGACAAAAGGTAAGTGTTGTGAGTATGTGAGGATAAGGGAATCCTATTCATTACTGGTGGGAATGTAAATTGGTACAGGCATACAGAAAATAGTACAACAATGCCCAAGAAATCAAAACCAGAACTACATAGGACCCAGCAATTCCACATCTGGATATATATCCAGAGAAAAGAAAATAGGACATTAAAGAGATATACTCCTGTGTTTCTTATTCACAATAGCCAAGATATGGAAACAATGTTAAGAATCCATCAACAGATGAATGGATAATATAGTTATACACACTGGAGTATTAGCCATGAGAAATGAGGAAACCCTGCTATTTGTGACAACATATAGCTAATGTTACCTCTCGCACTATACCTATTTATATATTGCAATATATAACCATATCAAACCAACACACTGTCCATCTTAAACTTACATAATGTTATATAGTTAATTAACTATACCTCAATAATTAATTTTTTAAAATGTACTGTTGATTTTAGGGAAAGGCCCAGCTGTACCCATAGCTGCCTCATTTGAAAGGGTCTTTTAAATCAATTCTAGGTCTAGGCCCTGTAGCTATGTCCCCAGGAATCGAACTGGGGTCTCCTACACTGCAGGTGGATTTTTTACCAGCTGAGCTACAAATGCTACCAGTTATTAATACATGGTGAGAATGTACTAAGGCCAGAATTTATAAAGCAGAGGAAACAAACTTCGGAAACAAGAAACATTCACTTCCACTATGTATAAAGTGTTAGTACAAGTTCTTTGAGTAGGTCTTTCCAATTCTATTTCTTTGAACATTACTTTCATACTGGTTTCGTGGTCTTTCTCAGTAGAGAAAGCTGGCAGTGGAGAGGGGATAAAATTAGATGGTAATCCTAACTGGTCAAGCCGGAAAGCCTTTGCAGTACAGCACAGGTGTCACTAGAGATCTCTGAATTTTTAAAAGCTTGTTTTTTAACCTCTGACAGCCAAGAGAGAGCCTATAAACTTGTAGGAGCTACTAAAGGGCAGGTAAGGAAACTGTTGAAAGTTATCTTCATCTGCCAGTATAACAATGCCTCATATTTGTACAGTGCTTTACCTTTACACATATTCTAGGTCATTTCCATAACAACCCTGTGAAGTGGTAGATGAGGAAATAAGCTTAAAGTGATGAAGTCATTTGTTCAAAGGTAAGGTTAACTGAATTTCAACACAAGTTGACACTAAGTCTAAGACACTTTGAATTAGAAATACAAATTTCAGGACCCCCATGTTTTGAATGGGTTTATCAACCAAACATTAGGATTTAGTAGTTAGTTTCCTCTCAGTTGATGTAATTCCAACTAAAACACATTATCTTGATACTCAGCCTTTTAGGACTTCTGATCTGTGTGAATGTATTATTCTAGTGACTCTCATGTAACACTGATGCTACAGCAGCAGCCATTTTGCAACAGAGGATGAAGGTCTAGAGAAATGAAGAACATGCCTAAAATAAGGAGCAGGAAAACCCAGGGGCAGTCGTCTATGAATCACACTGTACTCCCTTCCTGATTTTCAGTATAAAATACCAGTACTTTTCCTCAGCTGACACAAATTCTACTGAACTGCCTGAGTTTCAGAAGGGCAAAGACCATTTCTTTTGCTTTTGGAGGAGGAAGATACTTCAAATCCATCTAATGACTCTCAGTATACTGACAAATTCATTGATTGTATCAAACATTATTGGAAATGTGGTCCATTAAGAAGGGCATAATTATTTTACCAAGTTTCTTGCTCCACTTGTATTCATTAACAAGTCATATTTTGACTGACTTCTAGAAATCATAACTTGGATATAAGGCAACAGCAGAGATCTGCTAATGAGTTAGACAAAAGCTTTTCCTGCAAGACTAATTTAAGGACTTCTTCTAAGCCTCGCAACCACACATAGGTCCTCAGGACTGAAGCTCCTCTTAGTGCCCATTCTAAGACATGAATAAAATTAGATGGTAATCCTACTAAATTATTTCGAGATCTCTGAATTTTTAAAAGCTTGTTTTTAACCTCTGACAGCCAAGAGAGAGCCTATAAACTTGTAGGAGCTACTAAAGGGCAGGTAAGGAAACTGTTGAAAGTTATCTTCATCTGCCAGTATAACAATGCCTCATATTTGTACAGTGCTTTACCTTTACACATATTCTAGGTCATTTCCATAACAACCCTGTGAAGTGGTAGATGAGGAAATAAGCTTAAAGTGATGAAGTCATTTGTTCAAAGGTAAGGTTAACTGAATTTCAACACAAGTTGACACTAAGTCTAAGACACTTTGAATTAGAAATACAAATTTCAGGACCCCCATGTTTTGAATGGGTTTATCAACCAAACATTAGGATTTAGTAGTTAGTTTCCTCTCAGTTGATGTAATTCCAACTAAAACACATTATCTTGATACTCAGCCTTTTAGGACTTCTGATCTGTGTGAATGTATTATTCTAGTGACTCTCATGTAACACTGATGCTACAGCAGCAGCCATTTTGCAACAGAGGATGAAGGTCTAGAGAAATGAAGAACATGCCTAAAATAAGGAGCAGGAAAACCCAGGGGCAGTCGTCTATGAATCACACTGTACTCCCTTCCCTGATTTTCAGTATAAAATACCGAAGTACTTTTCCTCAGCTGACACAAATTCTACTGAACTGCCTGAGTTTCAGAAGGGCAAAGACCATTTCTTTTGCTTTTGGAGGAGGAAGATACTTCAAATCCATCTAATGACTCTCAGTATACTGACAAATTCATTGATTGTATCAAACATTATTGGAAATGTGGTCCATTAAGAAGGGCATAATTATTTTACCAAGTTTCTTGCTCCACTTGTATTCATTAACAAGTCATATTTTGACTGACTTCTAGAAATCATAACTTGGATATAAGGCAACAGCAGAGATCTGCTAATGAGTTAGACAAAAGCTTTTCCTGCAAGACTAATTTAAGGACTTCTTCTAAGCCTCGCAACCACACATAGGTCCTCAGGACTGAAGCTCCTCTTTTAGTGCCCATACTCCTATAATGAACCCATGTTATTTCTAAGAAGACTGACCAGAGGGAGGGATGGGTACTTCGTAAGTGTAACAGTTGAGTAACTACTGATCCCCAGATTTCTATGGGAGTGACTGTTTCCAGTTCTGCTACTATGTAGGCTGGATCAAATTTGTTTTCTCATTGATTTGAAAAAGAGGTTCCACCTTTTCTAAGGCTCCAGATAGTGCAGTCTATATCTGTAACTAACATAAGAGCAAAAGCTGAGTACTGACTGGAAATTGGGTCATTTTTTTTTCCCTACTAGCAAACTTTGTAATTTTATCATAAAATGCAGTAAGAGAACTCCTAGGAAATGTATCATTAAGGATCATAAATATTTCTCCTTCAGTCCACTGCTACTCTCAAACATCTGAGGGTTCAAACTGTGATGTGATTTCTTAGAATAAAAAAAAATTTGGGGGGGTGGAGCTAAGATGGCGATGTAGAAGGACGTGCACTCATCTCTCCTGCAAAATTGCCTCAATTGCAACGAGTTCCTGGGAAACCATTGACGAAAAGAGGTTGGATCTGATCACAGAGAGGATACCCCAAATCGAAGAACAAAGGCGAAGCCGCATCAAGACGGTAGGAGGGGCGCAATCGCACTTTTAAAAGTCAAACCTCATACCCGCCAGAGAGCCTGGGCGGGCCAAAGGCGCAAAGCCTGTTGCAGATCAAGACCCGGGAAAGGAGCAGTGACACCCACAAGGGACTGAGCCAGACCTGCTTTGGAGGGTCCTGGTGCCCCCTTGAGCTAGAAGTGCCCTTGAGCAGGCCTTGGAAGGACGGCACTGTTTCCTTTGGAGGAGGTTACCATTAACTCGATCACAGAGCCGCCAAGGAGGACGGGAAACTCTGTGCGCACAGTGATCTGGGAGAGGGGAATAGCGATCCTACATGAGACTGAGCCAGACTCACCTCTGAGTAACCTGACGTCTCCTGCGGTGGCGGGGGTTGACGGTGGCCTGCAGCAGGGTCGGGGTCACTGCGGAAGTGCTTCCCATAGAGCCTGTGGGAATAAATCCTTTGTGAGACAGACGCTATTTTCCCTACTGTAGTTTGGCTGCTGGTCAAGTTACAGGGAGGGAATTTAGCTCCACCCAGCAAGAAAAGGGATTTGGATTAAGAAACTCCCAGGGCCAGCCTGGGCGGGCCTTTTAGTTCTGGAATAGGCCGAAATAAACAAGCAATCAAAGAGGTCTTCAGATCCAACCACTGCCAGAGGCAAGAAAAAGACTGATAATTCCTGAACAGCCAGCAAGAGACAGAAGAACATAAGCACTATTTTCACGTTTTGTCTGAAGCTGGAGTTACTGCTGGACTTAAAAATTTCATTTTTTGTATTGTATTACTTTGTTTCAATTTTTTTTTTTCTTTTTTCCAAACCCACTCAGTGCACCCCCTGCTTTTTTTGTTGGTTTTTTTTTTGGGGGGGGTGTGTGTGTGAGAGAGAGAGAGTGGGTGTGTTCATTTCCTTCACTGAATTCTATCGAAGTTACTAATCTTATCAGTAAGACTGAATATATTCAAGTTTACATAATTTTTTTTTTCTTTTTCTTTTTAAACCACACATTTTATTTTGGTATAAACTTCTGGTTCCCCATTGGCCTTTTAAGGTTCTGTGGGGGTTTTGTTTGTTTTTATCATTTTTGCTTTGTTTTTCTATATACTTAGCTCTTTTAATTTTAAAAAATTTTTCATTTGTACTACTACTTCCTCTATAATTCTTTGCTTTCTCTGAAGCTCCTTTCCTATAGCACTAAACTCTAATACATACAAATCTTTATCTCCCTATATTTAACTTTGCAATATTATTCTATATTTCTCTTCTATCCTCGCTTTCTCTTTTTCCCTTTCACCACCATATTTCTTAGTCTGTGCTGTCCTCATTGCCTTATCCCCAATGGGGACCCTGCTCTAGCATTATTCTCCAATTGGTGCCCTACTTAGTTTGGTTATTAACTGGTGGATATAATTCTTGGTTTTCTCTATTCGCCATGCTAACGTATTGTACTGTACTTTTGGTTGGAATGCTTGGGTTATGTTACAGCTGTATATGTTTATGTGTATAATTCAATACGCTAGATAGTATTTGCATAATTTTTTAATTGCCATTTGTCAAAGGCATACCTTCTGTTTCTCATTTGCATATATATGTTTTAATATCATTTAATGCCATAACAAACCAGCCGTGAAATCTTCATTCCCTGGTCAGGCAACAAGCCTCGGGGCTTTAGGGAGGGAGCACTGACTCCAAAATTCTACAATACTAGAGAACGCCTAACACTAAAGAGCAGTATACAAGTGAGAACGCCAACAAAGGTAATCACTTGTATGCAAGTCCTGACATCACCCAATCAACAGCATCACCCAGAATAAGAAAGCCCCATCAAAACAACAAACACCAACAGACGTAACTCAAAGTCTGGGAAAAGGAAATCACAAAGAGTCAGTTAAAAAAATAATAACAATGAAACGGCAGAGAAATACTACATAAGCGAAGGAACAATCTACAAACACACAAGATCAAATCAAAGAAGAGAATTTGGACAAACTTTCTGCAAGTGATTTCAGAAGAATGATAGTAAAGATGATCAAAGACACTGAAAACAGAATGTTAGAGAAATTGAAAGACGCAACTAACACACTGAATAAAGAAATACAAGAACTTACCAAAAAAGTAACAGAGACAAACAACTCAATTGCTGAACTGAAAAACACTGTAGAAGGACTCAAGAGCAGAGTATCTGAGACAGAAGACCGGATAAGTGAGCTGGAAGATAAAATGGTGGAAGTAACTGCTGAAAAACAAAGCTCAAAAAAAAATTGCTGAGACTGGAAAAAAAATCTACTCTTCCTTTTCTTTTTCGCTTTCTATAGCACTAAACTCTAATACATACAAATCTTTATCTCCCTATATTTAACTTTGCAATATTATTCTATATTTCTCTTCTATCCTCGCTTTCTCTTTTTCCCTTTCACCACCATATTTCTTAGTCTGTGCTGTCCTCATTGCCTTATCCCCAATGGGGACCCTGCTCTAGCATTATTCTCCAATTGGTGCCCTACTTAGTTTGGTTATTAACTGGTGGATATAATTCTTGGTTTTCTCTATTCGCCATGCTAACGTATTGTACTGTACTTTTGGTTGGAATGCTTGGGTTATGTTACAGCTGTATATGTTTATGTGTATAATTCAATACGCTAGATAGTATTTGCATAATTTTTTAATTGCCATTTGTCAAAGGCATACCTTCTGTTTCTCATTTGCATATATATGTTTTAATATCATTTAATGCCATAACAAACCAGCCGTGAAATCTTCATTCCCTGGTCAGGCAACAAGCCTCGGGGCTTTAGGGAGGGAGCACTGACTCCAAAATTCTACAATACTAGAGAACGCCTAACACTAAAGAGCAGTATACAAGTGAGAACGCCAACAAAGGTAATCACTTGTATGCAAGTCCTGACATCACCCAATCAACAGCATCACCCAGAATAAGAAAGCCCCATCAAAACAACAAACACCAACAGACGTAACTCAAAGTCTGGGAAAAGGAAATCACAAAGAGTCAGTTAAAAAAATAATAACAATGAAACGGCAGAGAAATACTACATAAGCGAAGGAACAATCTACAAACACACAAGATCAAATCAAAGAAGAGAATTTGGACAAACTTTCTGCAAGTGATTTCAGAAGAATGATAGTAAAGATGATCAAAGACACTGAAAACAGAATGTTAGAGAAATTGAAAGACGCAACTAACACACTGAATAAAGAAATACAAGAACTTACCAAAAAAGTAACAGAGACAAACAACTCAATTGCTGAACTGAAAAACACTGTAGAAGGACTCAAGAGCAGAGTATCTGAGACAGAAGACCGGATAAGTGAGCTGGAAGATAAAATGGTGGAAGTAACTGCTGAAAAACAGAATCTAGCTCAAAGAATGAAAAGAGCAGAGGATAGCCTCAGAGACGTCTGGGATAATATCAAATGCATCAATACTCGAATTATAGGGGTTCCAGAAGAAGAAGAAAAAAGAAAGGCTATGAGAAAGTTTTTGAAGAGATTCTAGTTGAAAATTTCCCCAACATGGGAAAAGAAATAGTCAATCAAGTCCAAGAAGCACAAAGAGTACCATACAGAATCAATCCGAGAAGAAACACACCAAGACACATATTAATGAAGCTAACACAAATCAAACACAAGGACAGAATTCTCATAGCAGCAAGGGAAAAGCAACTAGTGACATACAAGGGAAAGCCCATCCGTTTAACAGCTGATCTTTCAACAGAAACTCTGCAGGCCAGAAGGGAATGGCAGGACACATTTAAAC
Source organism: Tragulus kanchil (assembly GCA_022376925.1). NCBI lineage: Eukaryota > Metazoa > Chordata > Mammalia > Artiodactyla > Tragulidae > Tragulus > Tragulus kanchil. The sequence continues at coordinate 268,906,445 of JAIOJX010000026.1, read as the reverse complement.
GGCTGAAAGAGAATAATCTGCAACCAAGAATCCTCTACCCTGCAAGGACCTCCTTCAAAATTGATGGAGAAATCAAAAGCTTTACAGATAAACAAAAATTAAAAGAATTTAGTCACACCAAACCAGCCTTACAACAAGTGTTAAAGGGACTTATATAGACAACAAGTATAAAAGGAGAAGATCCACGAAACAAACCCATCATAACATCTAAGAAGATGACAATAGGATCATATGTATCAATAATTACTTTGAATGTCAATGGACTAAATGCCCCAACAAAAAGACACAGAGTGGCTGAATGGATCCAAAAACATGACCCATACATATGCTGCCTCCAGGAAACTCATTTCAGACCTAGAGACACTCATAGACTGAAAGTGAAAGGCTGGAAAAAGATATTCCATGCAAATAGAAATCAAAAGAAAGCTGGAGTAGGCAAAAAAAAAAAATGCTTTCTGCAAGTGATTTCAGAAGAATGATAGTAAAGATGATCAAAGACACTGAAAACAGAATGTTAGAGAAATTGAAAGACGCAACTAACACACTGAATAAAGAAATACAAGAACTTACCAAAAAAGTAACAGAGACAAACAACTCAATTGCTGAACTGAAAAACACTGTAGAAGGACTCAAGAGCAGAGTATCTGAGACAGAAGACCGGATAAGTGAGCTGGAAGATAAAATGGTGGAAGTAACTGCTGAAAAACAGAATCTAGCTCAAAGAATGAAAAGAGCAGAGGATAGCCTCAGAGACGTCTGGGATAATATCAAATGCATCAATACTCGAATTATAGGGGTTCCAGAAGAAGAAGAAAAAAGAAAGGCTATGAGAAAGTTTTTGAAGAGATTCTAGTTGAAAATTTCCCCAACATGGGAAAAGAAATAGTCAATCAAGTCCAAGAAGCACAAAGAGTACCATACAGAATCAATCCGAGAAGAAACACACCAAGACACATATTAATGAAGCTAACACAAATCAAACACAAGGACAGAATTCTCATAGCAGCAAGGGAAAAGCAACTAGTGACATACAAGGGAAAGCCCATCCGTTTAACAGCTGATCTTTCAACAGAAACTCTGCAGGCCAGAAGGGAATGGCAGGACACATTTAAACGGCTGAAAGAGAATAATCTGCAACCAAGAATCCTCTACCCTGCAAGGACCTCCTTCAAAATTGATGGAGAAATCAAAAGCTTTACAGATAAACAAAAATTAAAAGAATTTAGTCACACCAAACCAGCCTTACAACAAGTGTTAAAGGGACTTATATAGACAACAAGTATAAAAGGAGAAGATCCACGAAACAAACCCATCATAACATCTAAGAAGATGACAATAGGATCATATGTATCAATAATTACTTTGAATGTCAATGGACTAAATGCCCCAACAAAAAGACACAGAGTGGCTGAATGGATCCAAAAACATGACCCATACATATGCTGCCTCCAGGAAACTCATTTCAGACCTAGAGACACTCATAGACTGAAAGTGAAAGGCTGGAAAAAGATATTCCATGCAAATAGAAATCAAAAGAAAGCTGGAGTAGCAATCCTCATATCAGACAAAATAGATTTTAAAGTAAAGAAGATTCTAAGAGACAAGGCAGGTCACTACATCATGATCAAGGGATCGATCCAAGAAGAAGAAATAACAATCATACATATCTATGCACCCAACGCAGGAGCACCCCAATACATAAGACAAACACTTTCAGACATAAAAGAAGACATAGACAGTAACACAATCCTAGTAGGAGACTTTAACACTCCTCTCACACCAATGGACAGATCATCCAAACAGAAAATTAATAAAGAAACACAAGCCTTAAATGCCACACTAGAAGAAATGGACCTCATTGATATCTTTAGGACTTTCCATCCAAAAGCAGAAGAATACACTTTCTTCTCAAGTGCTCACAGAACATTCTCCGGGATAGACCACATCTTGGGCCACAAATCAAACCTCAGTCAATTCAAGAAAACTGAAATTCTATCAGCCATCTTCTCGGACCAAAATGCAGTGAGACTAGAGATCAACTACAAGAAAAAAACCGCTAAAAACACAAAACACATGGAGATTAAACAACACGTACCTAAAAAACCAACTGATCATTGAGGAAATCAAAGGAGAAATAAAACAATTCCTAGAAGAAAACGACAATGAACACACGACAGTGCAAAACCTATGGGATACTGCAAAAGCAGTCCTAAGAGGGAAGTTTATAGCAATTCAATCCCACCTCAAGAAACTAGGAAAATCTCAAACAGACGACCTTACCTTACGCTTAAAACAACTGGAGAAAGAAGAACAAAAACACCCCAAAGCCAGCAGAAGAAGGGAAATCATAAAGATCAGAGCAGAAATAAATGAAAAAGAAACAAAAGAAACAATAGTAAAGATAAATAAAACAAAAAGTTGGTTCTTCGAAAAGGTCAATAAAATTGACACACCACTGGCCAGACTCATCAAGAGAAAGAGAGAGAAGAACCAGATCACCAAAATCAAAAATGAAAAAGGAGAGATTACAACAGATAATGCAGAAATCCAAAGGATTCTAAGAGACTATTATGAACAGCTATATGGCAACAAACTGGACAACCTGGAAGAAATGGACAGTTTCTTAGAGAAGATTAATCTCCCAAGACTCAACCAGGAGGAAATAGAAACTATGAACAAGCCAATCACAAGCTCAGAAATCGACCTTGTGATCAAAAATCTACCCAAAATAAAAGCCCAGGGCCAGATGGTTTCACAAGTGAATTCTACCAAACATTTAAAGAAGAGCTAATGCCTGTCCTTCTAAAACTCTTCCAAACAATTGCACAGGAAGGAACACTTCCAAACACATTCTACGAGGCTGCCATCACCCTGATACCTAAGCCAGGCAAAGACAACACAAAAAAAGAAAATTATAGGCCAATTTCACTGATGCATCTAGACGCCAAAATCCTCAACAAAATCCTAGCAAACAGAATTCAACAACACATCAAAAAGCTCATTCATCATGATCAAGTTGGGTTCATCCCAGGCATGCAAGGATTCTTCAATATCCGCAAATCAATCAATGTGATAAACCGTATCAACAAATTGAGAGACAAAAATCACATGATCATCTCAATAGATGCAGAAAAAGCCTTTGACAAAGTACAGCATCCATTTATGATAAAAACTCTTCAAAAAATGGGCATAGAAGGAACTTAACATAGTGAAAGCCATCTATGAGAAGCCCACAGCGAACATTATCCTCAATGGTGAAAAACTCAAAGCATTTCCTCTAAGATCAGGAACAAGACAAGGGTGTCCACCTTCACCATTCTTATTCAACATAGTCCTGGAAGTTCTAGCAACAGCAATAAGAGAAGAGAAAGAAATCAAAGGAATCCAGATTGGAAAGGAAGAAGTCAAACTCTCTCTTTTTGCAGACGACATGATATTATACATAGAAAATCCCAAAGACACTATTACAAAACTACTAGAGTTAATCAGTGAATTCAGCAAAGTTGCAGGATACAAAATCAATATACAGAAATCACTGGCATTCCTATGCACAATGAAAAATCAGAAAGCGAAATCAAACATGCAATCCCCTTCACCATCACAACCAAAAGAATCAAATATCTAGGACTAAACCTACCCAAAGAATCAAAAGAACTGTACACAGAAAATTACAAGACACTCATGAGAGACATTAAAGAAGACTTAAACAGATGGAAAAATATTCCATGTTCCTGGGTCGGAAGAATCAATATTGTGAAAATGACCATACTACCAAATGTCATCTATAGATTCAATGTAATCCCTATCAAACTTCCAGTAACATTCTTCACAGAACTAGACCAAAGAATAACACAGTTCATATGGAAACACAAAAGACCTCGAATAGCCAAAGCAATCCTGAGGAAAAAGAATGGAGCTGGAGGGATCAGCCTCCCCAACTTCAGACTCTACTACAAAGCAACAGTCCTCAAGACAGTATGGTACTGGCACAAAAACAGAAATATAGATCAATGGAACAAGATCGAGAACCCAGAGATAAACCCACGCACCTATGGGGACCATATTTTTGACAAAGGAGGTGAACATATAAAATGGGACAAAGACAGCCTCTTCAACAAGTGGTGCTGGGAAAATTGGACAGCTACATGCAAAAAAATGAAGTTGGAACATACCCTGACACCATGCACAAAGATCAACTCAAAATGGATTAAAGACTTAAATGTAAGGCCAGAAACCATCAAACTCTTAGAGGAGAATATAGGCAAAACCCTCAAGGACATCAATCAAAGCAAGATCTTCTCTGACCCACCTACTAGAATAGCGGAACTCAAAAGACAAATGAACATGTGGGACCTCATGAAACTTAAAAGCTTTTGTACAGCAAAAGAAATTACAAAAAAGCTGAACAGACAGCCCACAGAGTCGGAGAAAATCATAGCAAATGAAACAACAGACAAAGAATTAATCTCCAAAATCTACAAGCAACTCAGACAACTCAGCACTGGAAAAAATCAAAGGAATCCAGATTGGAAAGGAAGAAGTCAAACTCTCTTTTTGCAGACGACATGATATTATACATAGAAAATCCCAAAGACACTATTACAAAACTACTAGAGTTAATCAGTGAATTCAGCAAAGTTGCAGGATACAAAATCAATATACAGAAATCACTGGCATTCCTATGCACAATGAAAAATCAGAAAGCGAAATCAAACATGCAATCCCCTTCACCATCACAACCAAAAGAATCAAATATCTAGGACTAAACCTACCCAAAGAATCAAAAGAACTGTACACAGAAAATTACAAGACACTCATGAGAGACATTAAAGAAGACTTAAACAGATGGAAAAATATTCCATGTTCCTGGGTCGGAAGAATCAATATTGTGAAAATGACCATACTACCAAATGTCATCTATAGATTCAATGTAATCCCTATCAAACTTCCAGTAACATTCTTCACAGAACTAGACCAAAGAATAACACAGTTCATATGGAAACACAAAAGACCTCGAATAGCCAAAGCAATCCTGAGGAAAAAGAATGGAGCTGGAGGGATCAGCCTCCCCAACTTCAGACTCTACTACAAAGCAACAGTCCTCAAGACAGTATGGTACTGGCACAAAAACAGAAATATAGATCAATGGAACAAGATCGAGAACCCAGAGATAAACCCACGCACCTATGGGGACCATATTTTTGACAAAGGAGGTGAACATATAAAATGGGACAAAGACAGCCTCTTCAACAAGTGGTGCTGGGAAAATTGGACAGCTACATGCAAAAAAATGAAGTTGGAACATACCCTGACACCATGCACAAAGATCAACTCAAAATGGATTAAAGACTTAAATGTAAGGCCAGAAACCATCAAACTCTTAGAGGAGAATATAGGCAAAACCCTCAAGGACATCAATCAAAGCAAGATCTTCTCTGACCCACCTACTAGAATAGCGGAACTCAAAAGACAAATGAACATGTGGGACCTCATGAAACTTAAAAGCTTTTGTACAGCAAAAGAAATTACAAAAAAGCTGAACAGACAGCCCACAGAGTCGGAGAAAATCATAGCAAATGAAACAACAGACAAAGAATTAATCTCCAAAATCTACAAGCAACTCAGACAACTCAGCACTGGAAAAACGAACAACCCAGTCAAAAAATGGGAAAAGGACCTAAACAGACACCTCTCCAAAGAGGACATACAGGATGGCCCAAAAGCACATGAAACGATGTTCAACTTCACTAATAATTAGAGAAATGCAAATCAAAACTACAATGAGATATCACCTCACACCCGTCAGAATGGCCATCATCCACAAATCGACAGACAATAAATGCTGGAGAGGCTGCAGAGAAAAGGGAACACTCCTGCATTGCTGGTGGGAGTGTAAATTGATACAGCCTCTATGGAAGACAGTCTGGAGATTTCTTAAAAAACTAAAAATAGAAGCACCCTATGACCCAGCAATCCCACTCTTAGGCTTATACCCTGATGAAATCAAAACTGAAAGAAGCACCTGTACCCCAATGTTCATTGCAGCTCTCTATACAATAGCTAGAACATGGAAGCAACCTAGATGCCCATCAACGAATGAATGGATCCAAAAGCTCTGGCACATACATACAATGGAATACTACACAGCTGTAAAGAGAAATGCAGAAGAATCAGCCCTAATGAGGTGGCTGGATCTAGAACGTATCATCAAAAGTGAAGTCAGTCAGAAAGAGAAGGATAAATACAGTATATTAACACATATATAAGGAATCTAGTAGGATGGTGATGATGGCACACGCAGTGAAGCGACGGCAAGACAGACATGGACAGTGGACATATGGACATTAAAAATGGGGTAAGGAACAGAAGGTTTGGAGAAAAGGCATTTAAAGGGACATACCCCAAATGCAAAACCTCAAAATGGATTAAAGACTTAAATGTAAGGCCAGAAACCATCAAACTCTTAGAGGAGAATATAGGCAAAACCCTCAAGGACATCAATCAAAGCAAGATCTTCTCTGACCCACCTACTAGAATAGCGGAACTCAAAAGACAAATGAACATGTGGGACCTCATGAAACTTAAAAGCTTTTGTACAGCAAAAGAAATTACAAAAAAGCTGAACAGACAGCCCACAGAGTCGGAGAAAATCATAGCAAATGAAACAACAGACAAAGAATTAATCTCCAAAATCTACAAGCAACTCAGACAACTCAGCACTGAAAAAACGAACAACCCAGTCAAAAAATGGGAAAAGGACCTAAACAGACACCTCTCCAAAGAGGACATACAGGATGGCCCAAAAGCACATGAAACGATGTTCAACTTCACTAATAATTAGAGAAATGCAAATCAAAACTACAATGAGATATCACCTCACACCCGTCAGAATGGCCATCATCCACAAATCGACAGACAATAAATGCTGGAGAGGCTGCAGAAAAAAGGTAACCCTCCTGCATTGCTGGTGGGAGTGTAAATTGATACAGCCTCTATGGAAGACAGTCTGGAGATTTCTTAAAAAACTAAAAATAGAAGCACCCTATGACCCAGCAATCCCACTCTTAGGCTTATACCCTGATGAAATCAAAACTGAAAGAAGCACCTGTACCCCAATGTTCATTGCAGCTCTCTATACAATAGCTAGAACATGGAAGCAACCTAGATGCCCATCAACGAATGAATGGATCCAAAAGCTCTGGCACATACATACAATGGAATACTACACAGCTGTAAAGAGAAATGCAGAAGAATCAGCCCTAATGAGGTGGCTGGATCTAGAACGTATCATCAAAAGTGAAGTCAGTCAGAAAGAGAAGGATAAATACAGTATATTAACACATATATAAGGAATCTAGTAGGATGGTGATGATGGCACACGCAGTGAAGCGACGGCAAGACAGACATGGACAGTGGACATATGGACATTGTGGGGAAGGAACAGAAGGTGGGAGGCATAAAGGAAGTAGCATGAAGGCCTGTACTATCATAAGTGAAGAAAATAGCTCTAGTCATTGCTCTGTGAGAAAAGGGGATCCTTCAGGGGTGCTGTGTGATGGTTTGGAGGGGTGGAAAGGTGGGGATATACATATGACTAATCTGGGAACATACATATCTGTAAACAACAAAACTGTAAAAGTTAAAAGCAAAATAAAGGTTTTAAAAAAAAATTTTATTGAATAACAAGCTACCTGGTCCTTAAGAGATAAGCTATTGTTACATTACAGATGGCTACATAAAATGATCTCTCTCCATTTTTATATTCTTTATTTTAAAAAAATCCATTACTGGGGACTTCCCTGGTGGTCTAGTGGCTACGACTTTGAGCTCCCAATGCGGGGGCCCAGATTCGGTCCTTGGTCAGGGAACTAGATCCCACATGTCTCAACTAAAACTCCATGCCCCCCGCCCCCAAATCCATTATTTTTATGGTGTTTTATAATTTACAAGTCTTCACATACATATCTCATGTAACCTTCACACAATGCAAAAATGTTCATCACTTAACAGATGAGAATCCTGATCCTTGTCCAGGTGATATTATTGGTAATGGGTAATGGGGAGTATCAGACATAGAACCTGGGACTTCTGAGACCAGTATTCTTTTTTTTAATATACCAAGCCACCCTTAAGTATGAAAGATTTTGTTCCAAAGTGTTTCTATTTGTTCAAAAGTTTGAAAAATCTAGTGCAAAAATTCACCCTATAAAGTATGAAAGATGTCTTGTTCCAAAGTGTTTCTATTGTCAACCTAGATGCCCATCAACGAATGAATGGATCCAAAAGCTCTGGCACATACATACAATGGAATACTACACAGCTGTAAAGAGAAATGCAGAAGAATCAGCCCTAATGAGGTGGCTGGATCTAGAACGTATCATCAAAAGTGAAGTCAGTCAGAAAGAGAAGGATAAATACAGTATATTAACACATATATAAGGAATCTAGTAGGATGGTGATGATGGCACACGCAGTGAAGCGACGGCAAGACAGACATGGACAGTGGACATATGGACATTGTGGGGAAGGAACAGAAGGTGGGAGGCATAAAGGAAGTAGCATGAAGGCCTGTACTATCATAAGTGAAGAAAATAGCTCTAGTCATTGCTCTGTGAGAAAAGGGGATCCTTCAGGGGTGCTGTGTGATGGTTTGGAGGGGTGGAAAGGTGGGGATATACATATGACTAATCTGGGAACATACATATCTGTAAACAACAAAACTGTAAAAGTTAAAAGCAAAATAAAGGTTTTAAAAAAAAATTTTATTGAATAACAAGCTACCTGGTCCTTAAGAGATAAGCTATTGTTACATTACAGATGGCTACATAAAATGATCTCTCTCCATTTTTATATTCTTTATTTTAAAAAAATCCATTACTGGGGACTTCCCTGGTGGTCTAGTGGCTACGACTTTGAGCTCCCAATGCGGGGGCCCAGATTCGGTCCTTGGTCAGGGAACTAGATCCCACATGTCTCAACTAAAACTCCATGCCCCCCGCCCCCAAATCCATTATTTTTATGGTGTTTTATAATTTACAAGTCTTCACATACATATCTCATGTAACCTTCACACAATGCAAAAATGTTCATCACTTAACAGATGAGAATCCTGATCCTTGTCCAGGTGATATTATTGGTAATGGGTAATGGGGAGTATCAGACATAGAACCTGGGACTTCTGAGACCAGTATTCTTTTTTTTTTTTTAATATACCAAGCCACCCTTAAGTATGAAAGATTTTGTTCCAAAGTGTTTCTATTTGTTCAAAAAAAAGTTTGAAAAAAAAATCTAGTGCAAAAATTCACAAAAGATAAAATGACTTGCTATCAAAGCCTTAGTGGTGGCACACTGATTTCCTGAGTCACACAGTCATGTCTCGGCATGTTCAGCACCACGTAGGTGTGTTCTATACCCTACACAAGCACTGGCCTACAGCTTTCTAACCAAATCAAGTACATTACAAGAGAAGCAGGATAATACATTACCACGGACCTGAATAAATGACCTCACAAAGTGAATCAGACCTTTCTGAAAGCTTACCTGAGTGCAAGCTGTTCAGTCCTCTGACAGGGAACTGGTAATGGAATATTAAGAAGCTGAAGCTGAGATTCCTGCTATGAAACTAACACCACAAAATACTGTAATTTTAGAAAAGTTTGTAAAAGACTGCTGATTGGCTATGTTCAAACTATCAGTGGCTGGAAGCTACATACTGAAAACTTAAATACAAGAAATCCATTTGAACTTTAAGAAGTTTGGGGCTATGAAAATGGCAGGCAGAAAAAGAATCTGTACATCTAAATTCCAACAGAAGGGCTGAGAGCACTGTCGTCCTGAAGAAAGCATTACGATGTGATGGCTGTTCAAAGTCTTCTAGCTGGCATTCTGGCTAGGACTGTAGGATCTTTTTCTAAACTGTGTTTCTTATATGTGAAAAGGATTTAAAAATTATACCTTATATTAAGTACAAGCAAATTATTACCTTCTTTGGGCATTACAACTGATTAATTAAAAGAATGTTAACTATAATCCTCTTCTTCAAAAGAAATCATAACCATGCTGTTCTTTTCATCTTGCCTTCAGGGCAACTTTCCTATTCTTTGGTAGCACTAGAGGCCCCCAGAGTCTGTAAACCAGAATCTCTTAAGCAAATAATTTCCTAGTACTTTTTTAATGAATCAAAAATAAGATGCCCCAAAAAATAAAACAAACAAACAAACAAAAAAAACAAAAAAAATATAAGATGCCCATGTATTTCCCCCAAACCTGTAAGGTCCCTAGATGCCCAGCAATCAGAAATATAATAGCAGGAAAGCAAGAACTCCTTTCTTGTCTCTAGCTTGGGGACAGGGGCTGGATCTCAATGGGAATCCTATCACTAAATCATCAAATAAGGCAAAAAACTATAGCTTTTTAACTAGACTTATACCCAATATATAAGCGCACTGGATGCTATGTCATATTTGAAATAACTTGGTTCTCACAGCCACTGAGCAGCAGGAGTTGTAGTTGAAGCTCCATTCTCTCCAATGTACTTACTTGTACAATTTTTCTAATTATAAAATAATACACATGCCAATTTCAAATGAAACACCTGGATTGTGGGAACATTTAGAATGCAGTGAAAACCACGGAGGACTTCCCTGGTAGTAAAGAATATGCCTGCCAAGGCAGGGGACACAGGTTTGATCCCTGACCTGGGAAGATTCCACATACTGTGGGACAGCTAAACCTTTGCACCACAACTACTGAGCTTACATGTGCTAAAGCCCATGCTCTGCAACAAGAGAAGCCCACATACTACAACTAGAGTAGCCCCTGCTCACAACTAGGGAAAACTCACAGAGAAGACCTAGTGCAGCCAAAAACAGACTTTTTAAAAAGTAACTATAAAAAAATAAAATGCACTGCCTGACAGAATGGGAAGATGAAAACTTGTATGCTTCACACCAGATTTTCATTCACTCATTCAAGCACCTTCTTTTCCATGTGGTTCAAGTGGCAGAGGTTACAATCTAGCAGTACTAGTTCTAAGACAGAATGAATCAACATTCTTACAATACTGAAAGACAAGAATTATTCCTAACACTATTCTGCTTTAGTTCTTCCTCCTAAATTTTAAGTCATCCATTCCTTCAATATGCAGTATCTCAGCATTACTGAAAACAGTATTTTATATCTAGCGATTTTCTAAACTTTGCAGGGAACCAGATCTATAAACTTGGAAGATGCTTCTACCAATTCATTCTACCAATGATTTTTTTTTTTTTGGTTTAAACAAAAAAAAAACCACAACAATTATTTCTGAGGTTTACAAGTTAATTATTGTCTGCAAAACTGAGTATTCTTCCTCTATATAAACAAGAGTAACCAATCTAACTTCTTATTTGGAAAAAAAAAAAACACCCAAACAAACAATATCCACAAAATAAATTAACCAGAAAATTATGGCCTGTTTCCCACTCAGAAAAATAGCATAACTGGTAACAAATAAGGTACAATTTCCCTAAGGGAATATTTTTTAAACTTGTAAGCTTACTATTTTTAAAACAATGAAAGGCTGTGACATCTAGCTTAATTTGTCAGAAAATTTCTTATCAGTATTTACAGCCTTAGCTTTAAAATGGGAAATTCTTTCCATTAAATTCTTGTGTTCCTAAAAATGTAGGCTAAAGTTAAATGCACAAAGGTAAAGGTCTACATAATATTTTGGGGAAGGGGAAGGAAAGTTATTTCCAAAAAGCAAGAACTTTCCAGTGAGAAGTATTTGTTACAAACACTTACCAATTTTATTCTTTCACAACTGGATGCATCAACTTGAGTCCAATGAGCATCTGGATTTGTCATATCTTGTGACTTCTAACCTTAATCATGTTTTCTCTTTTTGTGGTCATTTAAGCAAATGGAAAGCAAGAATACAATAACTATTTTAGTGATTACATGAGTTCCATAGTAAAACAGTATGACTCAGTTAAGACTGAGTAAATTTTTAGCTCACAGGCATTACTACTGAGATAACTGATTTATTTGCTGCTGATATAAAAAATAATCTTTAGAATATAACAGGCAATTATGGGGTGTCAACTTATGAAAACTGAATACATAAAAATAGAGAATTGCCTGAAGTAATTACAATCAGTAGTTTTAGAGCTGGAAGGAAATTTAGAAATCATCTAATCCTAACTTAATTCCTAGATAAAGAGTAATATGGAAAGACTTGGTTGGCTAAAATCACACTTCTCATGAGTGCCAGAGCTAGAATTAGAGTTTGGGGCTAATATTCCAGGTCAATTATTTCTCACACTATACAATACTCATAGCTAAGAATAAATTACTTGGAAATTTATTTCCCAACAGATCTTTTTACATTAAGAAAATCAATCCACATAAAATGTTCAAAATCTGGTATCTATTCTTCCTTCCTAGTTCATTTTTAAATAACAAGAGTAACCAATCTAACTTCTTATTTGGAAAAAAAAAAAACACCCAAACAAACAATATCCACAAAATAAATTAACCAGAAAATTATGGCCTGTTTCCCACTCAGAAAAATAGCATAACTGGTAACAAATAAGGTACAATTTCCCTAAGGGAATATTTTTTAAACTTGTAAGCTTACTATTTTTAAAACAATGAAAGGCTGTGACATCTAGCTTAATTTGTCAGAAAATTTCTTATCAGTATTTACAGCCTTAGCTTTAAAATGGGAAATTCTTTCCATTAAATTCTTGTGTTCCTAAAAATGTAGGCTAAAGTTAAATGCACAAAGGTAAAGGTCTACATAATATTTTGGGGAAGGGGAAGGAAAGTTATTTCCAAAAAGCAAGAACTTTCCAGTGAGAAGTATTTGTTACAAACACTTACCAATTTTATTCTTTCACAACTGGATGCATCAACTTGAGTCCAATGAGCATCTGGATTTGTCATATCTTGTGACTTCTAACCTTAATCATGTTTTCTCTTTTTGTGGTCATTTAAGCAAATGGAAAGCAAGAATACAATAACTATTTTAGTGATTACATGAGTTCCATAGTAAAACAGTATGACTCAGTTAAGACTGAGTAAATTTTTAGCTCACAGGCATTACTACTGAGATAACTGATTTATTTGCTGCTGATATAAAAAATAATCTTTAGAATATAACAGGCAATTATGGGGTGTCAACTTATGAAAACTGAATACATAAAAATAGAGAATTGCCTGAAGTAATTACAATCAGTAGTTTTAGAGCTGGAAGGAAATTTAGAAATCATCTAATCCTAACTTAATTCCTAGATAAAGAGTAATATGGAAAGACTTGGTTGGCTAAAATCACACTTCTCATGAGTGCCAGAGCTAGAATTAGAGTTTGGGGCTAATATTCCAGGTCAATTATTTCTCACACTATACAATACTCATAGCTAAGAATAAATTACTTGGAAATTTATTTCCCAACAGATCTTTTTACATTAAGAAAATCAATCCACATAAAAATGTTCAAAATCTGGTATCTATTCTTCCTTCCTAGTTCATGTCACTGAATAAATGACAGTTAAACTTTAGAAAGGCAAAAGGTCAGGATCAAGGAGCTGGTCAGTTTAAAGTGAATAAATTCAACATCCAAGCATAATCCCTCTCTCTAGTCCTGAAACAGGCTGATTTCAACATAAATTCTTAGGTATATGCTACTTACCTCACAGGCTTGTAGACAAGGCTGTGGTAACAGATCTCAAGATGTGGAGTTGATTCAATGACAAAACTCATTTGAACACTTTCCCTCATGGCTAGTGGAACCACAAAATCAATTTCTCTAAAAGGAGATTTCAGTCTCAGAGGGCTCACATATAATCTCAATCAGTGAAAATATTAGGCAGCTTTCTGTTTATTCTTTAAACTGCATATATCTTAGATAAAAAGTAAAAAGGGAGTAAAATAAAAATTAACCTAAGAGAAATTTTTTCACATACATAGATTTACCTAGACATCAGTTCATACTGCACTGGAAGAGCTACAGTACACTATATGGTGATTTAAGGCACAAAGCTTTACAGGATTTGAGCTAGCTGCTTACAACAGGAACTTAAGGAAAGATTAAAAGAAAAGATACTTTATAAAAGAGAATTTACTAAAATTTTAATGGCAAGGAGTAAATCGAAAATTGAAAATTTGAAAAGTATGACTCAGTTAAGACTGAGTAAATTTTTAGCTCACAGGCATTACTACTGAGATAACTGATTTATTTGCTGCTGATATAAAAAATAATCTTTAGAATATAACAGGCAATTATGGGGTGTCAACTTATGAAAACTGAATACATAAAAATAGAGAATTGCCTGAAGTAATTACAATCAGTAGTTTTAGAGCTGGAAGGAAATTTAGAAATCATCTAATCCTAACTTAATTCCTAGATAAAGAGTAATATGGAAAGACTTGGTTGGCTAAAATCACACTTCTCATGAGTGCCAGAGCTAGAATTAGAGTTTGGGGCTAATATTCCAGGTCAATTATTTCTCACACTATACAATACTCATAGCTAAGAATAAATTACTTGGAAATTTATTTCCCAACAGATCTTTTTACATTAAGAAAATCAATCCACATAAAAATGTTCAAAATCTGGTATCTATTCTTCCTTCCTAGTTCATGTCACTGAATAAATGACAGTTAAACTTTAGAAAGGCAAAAGGTCAGGATCAAGGAGCTGGTCAGTTTAAAGTGAATAAATTCAACATCCAAGCATAATCCCTCTCTCTAGTCCTGAAACAGGCTGATTTCAACATAAATTCTTAGGTATATGCTACTTACCTCACAGGCTTGTAGACAAGGCTGTGGTAACAGATCTCAAGATGTGGAGTTGATTCAATGACAAAACTCATTTGAACACTTTCCCTCATGGCTAGTGGAACCACAAAATCAATTTCTCTAAAAGGAGATTTCAGTCTCAGAGGGCTCACATATAATCTCAATCAGTGAAAATATTAGGCAGCTTTCTGTTTATTCTTTAAACTGCATATATCTTAGATAAAAAGTAAAAAGGAGTAAAATAAAAATTAACCTAAGAGAAATTTTTTCACATACATAGATTTACCTAGACATCAGTTCATACTGCACTGGAAGAGCTACAGTACACTATATGGTGATTTAAGGCACAAAGCTTTACAGGATTTGAGCTAGCTGCTTACAACAGGAACTTAAGGAAAGATTAAAAGAAAAGATACTTTATAAAAGAGAATTTACTAAAATTTTAATGGCAAGGAGTAAATCAAAATGAAAATTTGAAAAGTTAAAGCATATTTGTTTTTATTTATAGACAGTTATCACATGAACTGTAAAGAGAAAAATATCAGAATGGAACTGGATAGATATTTTCATGCTGTGGCTAAGAATAAACAATGTTCCTACATATTATGGCCAGTGAGCACATTATCAGTACAACAGGGAAGAGTAGTTATTTAAAAATATGTAGAACTTATTTAATCTGTGCTTTAGAAATAACTGTATATAGTGTTACAAACTTAAAAGACTTAAAAATACCAAATATACACCTGTGTATAAGAATTCAGAAAAGGCTGCATTCTGTAAAGCCAATCAGCTGTATTAAAAATGACACAAATCCAAAACAAGATGCATGTTATATAAAAGAACAACTGTGTAAGATTTGCTTGCTGAATTAAATCCACAGTTTAATCCACGAAATTTCCTTTTAATTATCGTTTAGACAGAAGCATGCAAATAGTTCTAGGATCTACTTAAGAGTCTTCCCCAAATCTGCTAAGGTTACACACTGCCTTTTCAGGAGCTAAGCAGGTATTCGGGTAGCAGCTTCCTCCTCTGCATCCGCTCGGTTTGCATTAATTTCTGCAAGTGTTCGGCCAAACCGTGCCCATTCATCATTTCGGGGAACAGCAATCTGCTGTTAAAAGAAATACAGTGTTTTATGTACACTGAAATAAAAGATCATCTTACCCACTATTATTCAGTGTTTTCAAATAATTTCTCCATTAAAAAGTAATAATTGATTTGATAGGTCCTTTCATAATTACAGCTACGATACCAATGATTTATAACATTTCAAAACAAAAGACCGTGCTTGTAAAGTGTGTTGTGACAACCTCAAAAATGATTTTGCTATTATCAGCTTCTGTGCAAGAGAGAATGACAATGATGCTCTTTAGATGTATCTCCTATGGACTACCTATTTGTAGGATGTATTCTGCATAGATTTACCTAGACATCAGTTCATACTGCACTGGAAGAGCTACAGTAAAGGGCACAAAGCTTTACAGGATTTGTTTTAAAAAGGAAAGATTAAAAGAAAAGATACTTTATAAAAGAGAATTTACTAAAATTTTAATGGCAAGGAGTAAATCAAAATGAAAATTTGAAAAGTTAAAGCATATTTGTTTTTATTTATAGACAGTTATCACATGAACTGTAAAGAGAAAAATATCAGAATGGAACTGGATAGATATTTTCATGCTGTGGCTAAGAATAAACAATGTTCCTACATATTATGGCCAGTGAGCACATTATCAGTACAACAGGGAAGAGTAGTTATTTAAAAATATGTAGAACTTATTTAATCTGTGCTTTAGAAATAACTGTATATAGTGTTACAAACTTAAAAGACTTAAAAATACCAAATATACACCTGTGTATAAGAATTCAGAAAAGGCTGCATTCTGTAAAGCCAATCAGCTGTATTAAAAATGACACAAATCCAAAACAAGATGCATGTTATATAAAAGAACAACTGTGTAAGATTTGCTTGCTGAATTAAATCCACAGTTTAATCCACGAAATTTCCTTTTAATTATCGTTTAGACAGAAGCATGCAAATAGTTCTAGGATCTACTTAAGAGTCTTCCCCAAATCTGCTAAGGTTACACACTGCCTTTTCAGGAGCTAAGCAGGTATTCGGGTAGCAGCTTCCTCCTCTGCATCCGCTCGGTTTGCATTAATTTCTGCAAGTGTTCGGCCAAACCGTGCCCATTCATCATTTCGGGGAACAGCAATCTGCTGTTAAAAGAAATACAGTGTTTTATGTACACTGAAATAAAAGATCATCTTACCCACTATTATTCAGTGTTTTCAAATAATTTCTCCATTAAAAAGTAATAATTGATTTGATAGGTCCTTTCATAATTACAGCTACGATACCAATGATTTATAACATTTCAAAACAAAAGACCGTGCTTGTAAAGTGTGTTGTGACAACCTCAAAAATGATTTTGCTATTATCAGCTTCTGTGCAAGAGAGAATGACAATGATGCTCTTTAGATGTATCTCCTATGGACTACCTAGTGGATTTTCTGGTGAGCAGGAATTCCTGAAAAATTTTTATTTCTTATACCAATAGTATGAAGTAATTTTTCAAATATGGTTCTAAATAGCAGGTTTCTTGTGTTTCTGTTTGGAGCATGAGATAACCTTTTTTGTTATCCTAATTCCTTTATCCAAAGGTATGCCACTTCTTACCACTTCAGTGACATACCAATAGCAAAAGGGAAAAGGATGCTTATAATGTTTTGCCTCACTGAAGTGGCCCAATAACCAAAAATTTGTGACAGTTTTCATTATAATACTGAAGGAATCTGCCTGCCATACTGGAGCAGAGAGCATTCAGTGTGGCAAATGGATGTGCTTGCTTCTAAATCTATTGTACGAGTTCAGACTAGATTGGACAGTGATTCCCAATATGGTAGCTACCAGACATATGTAACTATTTACATTTAAATTACTTAAAATTAAATAAAACTGAAAATTCAGTTCTTCAATTGTTCTAGCTGCATTTTAAGTGTTCAGTAGCCAAATCTGGCTAGCAGTTACCATGTGGGATGGATGATGCAGATAGAGAGTAATTCCATCTGTGTAAACAATTCCACTGGCTGCTCTAAATGATTCAATTTACCTCCCTCCAGAAGCAATTGCTAGAGGCTGTGGGGTTCCCAGGGGGAACAGGGAATCATGACGCATAGCAAAAGAGTGACTAATGTGCTCGCCAGGGCTAAAACATGAGGAAGTCACTCCTGAGCACTGTGCACAGTCAGACCAAACTTTCAAGATGAGAGGGCTGCAACTCATCCTGTTGGGTTTTATTCACAATGGCTTGGCAACAAGGCTCAAGGTAGACTACATTCATCATTTCGGGAACAGCAATCTGCTGTTAAAAGAAATACAGTGTTTTATGTACACTGAAATAAAAGATCATCTTACCCACTATTATTCAGTGTTTTCAAATAATTTCTCCATTAAAAAGTAATAATTGATTTGATAGGTCCTTTCATAATTACAGCTACGATACCAATGATTTATAACATTTCAAAACAAAAGACCGTGCTTGTAAAGTGTGTTGTGACAACCTCAAAAATGATTTTGCTATTATCAGCTTCTGTGCAAGAGAGAATGACAATGATGCTCTTTAGATGTATCTCCTATGGACTACCTAGTGGATTTTCTGGTGAGCAGGAATTCCTGAAAAATTTTTATTTCTTATACCAATAGTATGAAGTAATTTTTCAAATATGGTTCTAAATAGCAGGTTTCTTGTGTTTCTGTTTGGAGCATGAGATAACCTTTTTTGTTATCCTAATTCCTTTATCCAAAGGTATGCCACTTCTTACCACTTCAGTGACATACCAATAGCAAAAGGGAAAAGGATGCTTATAATGTTTTTGCCTCACTGAAGTGGCCCAATAACCAAAAATTTGTGACAGTTTTCATTATAATACTGAAGGAATCTCGCCTGCCATACTGGAGCAGAGAGCATTCAGTGTGGCAAATGGATGTGCTTGCTTCTAAATCTATTGTACGAGTTCAGACTAGATTGGACAGTGATTCCCAATATGGTAGCTACCAGACATATGTAACTATTTACATTTAAATTACTTAAAATTAAATAAAACTGAAAATTCAGTTCTTCAATTGTTCTAGCTGCATTTTAAGTGTTCAGTAGCCAAATCTGGCTAGCAGTTACCATGTGGGATGGATGATGCAGATAGAGAGTAATTCCATCTGTGTAAACAATTCCACTGGCTGCTCTAAATGATTCAATTTACCTCCCTCCAGAAGCAATTGCTAGAGGCTGTGGGGTTCCCAGGGGGAACAGGGAATCATGACGCATAGCAAAAGAGTGACTAATGTGCTCGCCAGGGCTAAAACATGAGGAAGTCACTCCTGAGCACTGTGCACAGTCAGACCAAACTTTCAAGATGAGAGGGCTGCAACTCATCCTGTTGGGTTTTATTCACAATGGCTTGGCAACAAGGCTCAAGGAGTTAAGACTGACATTTCAGAGTCATCAGATAACTCTTTAAAAGATACTACTTTTTAAAACTTCAGCTACCTGGTCCAAACAGATCTATGAATACAGAAAAATAGAATCTTATCTCAGTATCAATTCTATAAAGCCCTAAAGTTCAACTATAACTCTAAATTTCCTCCACTTGAATTATTTCTAATTTCCAACAATGCATATTTGAAAGTGCTTCCAACATATACCATCCTCAAAATCTGTTGCATGGGGGACCCAGGACATTCTGGTTAGAAAGAAAGCCAATCTCAAGAGTTGCTTCTGTAATGAAATGCAAGTTTTACCTCTACAAACAAACGGTTTATTCAATCCGTGAAACTCAAAGACTAGACTTAGCCACAAAGATACTGTCACGACAATTTCATAAAAGCTAAAGAAATGGGTCAAAATTATAGGCAGTGAGCCCCATACCTCTCCCACATCATATATAACAATCTGTCCTTCAGAATCACCCACGGCAATCTCTCTTCCAGAATGGGTCCATCTTACACGATTAAGAGCAGGATTACCTTCCACAGAAATGCTGGCAGTTGGCACCTGAAGTCATTTAAAATATAGTGTAGTGTTAAAAGTTTCATCAGGATTTCTATAAACATGTAAAACAGTAATCCCTCGTTCTTCCAATCTAGCTACTTTTGAAAACAAAGATGAAAATAAAGATTTTTCCCGACTTTCTTCCTGTTCAGTGATACATTCTGAATGACATTAAAGTCAATCCTTGAAAATGATTTGGGAAAAATAACTTAAGTCCTTTTATAAGAAATCTTCACATGACTGGACACATTATTGTTTAACTACTTTAAGAAGTCAAGCTGTTTGAAAATAAGATGGCCAAAACCTCATTTAAACATAAATCTCAAAAGGCCCAATAAACAGATTATGGTTCAATTTTAGAGGAGATAAGTTGTTTTTGTAGCTTGCATCTCTGTTAGTTAAAACCTGCGATCTGATCTGCAGATTCTAGAAACAGTACATACTAACATGTAACATGGGTCTTTCCAAAGCCTCATGCACTATCCGGAGCAGGCCGGCATGCCAGCACCAACACAAGGGCAGCATCCCTTGGAATCGGACTGTGCCCTCTGCTGGGCTGAGGAAAAGAAATTATTTGCCACTCACAAAGCAAACCTTCAATGTCTGACTCAGAACAGAATCACAATAATATTTAAAAAATTTTGAAACCTGATTAAAAATAATCCTTCTATTTGACACAAGTCATCCCCAAATGATTTAACCTTCTAAAATGCCAAAATAGTTGTAAGAGGAAAATTATAACTTAGCTTTATTCTCTGAGCTAAATTATAGAAAATATCCAAATTTAATTATAACCACAAATGCCTAACATCAAATCCAAATTAAGAAAATAAAATGTAGTACAACTCTAGGTATCTATGTATAATCAAGTTCAATCATCTATCCAGGACTCCATATCTTTCCCTAGCTATCTGAATGTTGCTCTTCAAACTGCTAAAGCAGAAGTTAGCGCAATGTTAACATTCTTATATTTACAATATATAATTTCCTTGTCTTTATAATCAACTAATTTACTTTAAGGATTATGATACCATATTTTTAGCCACTAGAAATATGAAGACGTGTGGGAAACAGTGACTGTGGGAGAAGGGACCAAGAGACTTTCTCCTCAACAATTTTTATTCATAGAACTGCTAACATGACTTCTTACCACCACAAAGCAATACAGAACCCTAAGAACACTCTAAGCCTCTCTACATTGGTAAAAACAAGCATTTTGGCAAAGAGATAAAGGAAAACAATAGAATGGGAGAGGCTAGAGATCTCTTCAAGAAAATCAGAGATACCAAGGGAACATTTCATGCAAAGATGGGCACAATAAAGAAGAGAAACGGTATGGACCTAACAGAGCATAAGAGATTAAGAAGAGGTGGCAAGAATACACAGAAGAACTCTACAAATAGATAACAGCTACAGTTAAATTTCACTGCTAATAAGTCATTTTAGTATAGCAATTAGGAAACTTGGTGATTTCTATATTAATTTTAGAGTAACAGTAACACTCTCATTTTAAATCTTTCATGGAGCAAGTCATGAAAATACATTTTACTTCACTCAAGCAAGTCAGCCTAAGACTAATATTTATGGATAATATACAATTCTATCAAGGCTAACAAATAACTTAGAAATTCAGAATTAAGGTTAACATATGTCAACAGTCTGAAACTATCTGCTTTCTAGCCTATGAAAGGCTTAACTAAATATTAAAAATTTTGAAACCTGATTAAAATAATCCTTCTATTTGACACAAGTCATCCCCAAATGATTTAACCTTCTAAAATGCCAAAATAGTTGTAAGAGGAAAATTATAACTTAGCTTTATTCTCTGAGCTAAATTATAGAAAATATCCAAATTTAATTATAACCACAAATGCCTAACATCAAATCCAAATTAAGAAAATAAAATGTAGTACAACTCTAGGTATCTATGTATAATCAAGTTCAATCATCTATCCAGGACTCCATATCTTTCCCTAGCTATCTGAATGTTGCTCTTCAAACTGCTAAAGCAGAAGTTAGCGCAATGTTAACATTCTTATATTTACAATATATAATTTCCTTGTCTTTATAATCAACTAATTTACTTTAAGGATTATGATACCATATTTTTAGCCACTAGAAATATGAAGACGTGTGGGAAACAGTGACTGTGGGAGAAGGGACCAAGAGACTTTCTCCTCAACAATTTTTATTCATAGAACTGCTAACATGACTTCTTACCACCACAAAGCAATACAGAACCCTAAGAACACTCTAAGCCTCTCTACATTGGTAAAAACAAGCATTTTGGCAAAGAGATAAAGGAAAACAATAGAATGGGAGAGGCTAGAGATCTCTTCAAGAAAATCAGAGATACCAAGGGAACATTTCATGCAAAGATGGGCACAATAAAGAAGAGAAACGGTATGGACCTAACAGAGCATAAGAGATTAAGAAGAGGTGGCAAGAATACACAGAAGAACTCTACAAATAGATAACAGCTACAGTTAAATTTCACTGCTAATAAGTCATTTTAGTATAGCAATTAGGAAACTTGGTGATTTCTATATTAATTTTAGAGTAACAGTAACACTCTCATTTTAAATCTTTCATGGAGCAAGTCATGAAAATACATTTTACTTCACTCAAGCAAGTCAGCCTAAGACTAATATTTATGGATAATATACAATTCTATCAAGGCTAACAAATAACTTAGAAATTCAGAATTAAGGTTAACATATGTCAACAGTCTGAAACTATCTGCTTTCTAGCCTATGAAAGAAAAATATCCCAGTTTCGTTATGAATGAGACTTTGCCAGAATATTAGAGACATGACAGTGCTTTTCAGAAGTAAAAGGAAATGCCTCAGTGCTCCTGGCAACAGTATTTCTCCCTTCAGTTCTGCACAGCATGCTGTTTATTATTTAGGGTACAAAGCTTATTTGGTTTCTTTGTGATGAAGCTACAATCACTGAGTCCTTTCACATTCCTTGGGATAAAAGGAATTTCACAAATTATTCAATAAATCTCCAATTTTCTATTTTTCAGTGCAATTTTTGTTATTTTCCTGCTCACCTCGGTGTCATTATTGAGATTCCACAAATCCAGCCTGCCCATGCCATCCACACAGGCAAACAGGGCTGGGTGGGTGGGTGACCACATAACATCATAAACATAGTCTGAATTATCTTCAAATGAGTACAAAGGCTTGTTATTCTGAAAGAGAAAAGTTGATTTTTAGCACAGACAAAACAGGACACGCATTCAACAGGTATGATGACATTTTGATACTTAACTCAGCCTAGAAAAAATTCTCATAATCTGTTTCACTACAGAATTACCTGGGGTTATGAACTAAGAATCAACGACTGGGACTGCATTTTCTGTAGACACCATATTGTTTAAAACCAAAAAAATGGGGGGCTTCCCTGGTAGCTCAGTGGAAAAGAATTCACCTGCCAATGCAGGAGACATGGGTTCCATCCCTGATCCAGGAGGATCCCACATGCTGCGGAGCAGCTGAGCCCATGAGTCACAACTATTGAGCCTGTGCTCTAGAGCCTTGGAGCCGCCACTGTTGAGCCCATGTGCTGCAACTGCTGAAGCCTGTGTGCCCTAGAGCCCGAGTTCCATAACAAGAGAAGTCACCGCAACAAAAAGCCTGCTCACCTCAACTAAAGAGTAACCCCAACTCCCTATAACTAGAGAAGCGCCTGCAGCAGCAGTGAAGACCCAGAATAGCCAAAAATAAATAAATATTTTTTTTAAAAAGGAAATAGGATATGTTTTAAAAACATTTCAATGAGAAGATTCTGGAAAGATGGAAGTAATGGCAGTGCATTTTTCCAGTCCCCTCTAAATCTCCTCATAAACCCAGAGAAAGCGCTGAGAATAGCAAAACCAAAGATTCATACATCCACAACAAAATTAGGAGACAAAGCTCCAAATATAAGCAGGTGGAAACAAACCTTGAACAACTCTGAGATCTGCATGGTACATCTGTGTGGGAGGAAGTATGGAAGGCACAAGGGCTTCTGACAGCGGGAGAACAGAACAGAAAAGCCTCACAGTCCACAGTGGGTGCTCACTGGACTGGATGGAGGTCAGTCTGAGAACAGCAGTAAAGACTGGGAGGGAGGTCAAACCCCAATTCCATTTATAAACAAATGCGTGCAGATTCCAGTGTGATATAAGCAAGGCCTAATGATGCTGTCTGAGTCCAAAAACTTCACAAAAATTAACAAATCAAAGCTCCCATTTCAAGACAAAGTCTCACCAAAAAGAAGCTGAGGGAATGGAATCCAAGTTGCGGAATACAGAACAATAGAGACAAGGAAAAGGGTAGGTTCAGATAAAGGTGGTGGTGAGAGATACATACACTTTGCAGAAAACCAAGGAGAGCATTAACTAGATGACGAGACTAGAAAGGGCTTCCCAGGTGGCTCAGTGGTAAAAATTCCACCTAAAAAAAAAAAAAAAAAAAATTCCGCCTAGCAACAAAGGAGGGACAGGTTCTATCCCTGGGTCAGGAAGATCCCCTGTAGAAGGAAATGGCAACCCACTCCAGTATTCCTGCCTGGGAAATCCACGGACAAAGGAGCCTGACTGGCTACAGTCCATAGGAGTTGCAAAGAACAGGACACTACTGAGCGACTAAACAACAACATGAAACTAGACAAGCTATCCATGCCATTCCCTCTCTCTTAGAAAAACTCACTTCACTACTAGACAATAAGGAACAAAAAAAGGATCTCAGTCAAATCTCACACACAGTTATTGTGACAGATCTTTAACAAGGGTCAGAGTGTCATGACAATTAAATGTGAAAAGTATAGTCTTTTCAACAAATGATGCTGGGACAACTAGATATACACATGCGGAAGAATGAAGTTGGACCCCTCCTTCCTCACATCAAACCCATGGATTAACTCAAAAATATCTTAGATCTAAATACAAGAGGTAAGACCGTAAAACTTAGCAGAATGCATAGGAGTAAATCATTGTGATTTTGGACTTGACAATGATTTCTTAGATGAGACAAAAGCATGAATGGCAAAAAAAAAAAGAAAAATTATATAGCACTAAACCAAAATTTAAAACCCTCAAGCTTCAAATAATTCCCTCAATAAAGTGAAAAGACAACCTATACAAGGGGTAAATACATTTGGAAGTAATATATCTGATAAGTGACTTATATCTAGAACTCTTACAAAACATTAATAAAAAAGCAAATAGCCCAATTAAAACTTGGGTAAAGTTTTAACAGGCATTTCTCCAAAGAAAATCTACAACTACAAATAAGCACTTGAAAAGATGTCCAACATCATTACCCATCATGGGAATGCAAAACAAAAATCACAATGGGGTATCATTTCATACCATGAGGATAGCTCAGATAAAACCCCCAAACCACTGAACTGTACACTGTAAAACAGTGAATCTCATGGTATATGAATAATACTTCAATAACACTGTTATTTTAAAGAAGAAGAAATAAAATGAATTTTTAAAAAAGTGGTAGAAAATGAGATTAACGAAGATATACAACTATAATGGCAGGCCCTAAAAAAGAAGGAAGGAAAGAAGGAAACCACATTTTTAAGAGAGGGGCTCAAAAAACAATTTTAGTCACAAATAAATGAGCTTCATTTGGATCCTGTCTCAAACAATAAATGGTAAAAAAAAAAGAAAAAATTAATACAGTCCATAGGAGTTGCAAAGAACAGGACACTACTGAGCGACTAAACAACAACATGAAACTAGACAAGCTATCCATGCCATTCCCTCTCTCTTAGAAAAACTCACTTCACTACTAGACAATAAGGAACAAAAAAAGGATCTCAGTCAAATCTCACACACAGTTATTGTGACAGATCTTTAACAAGGGTCAGAGTGTCATGACAATTAAATGTGAAAAGTATAGTCTTTTCAACAAATGATGCTGGGACAACTAGATATACACATGCGGAAGAATGAAGTTGGACCCCTCCTTCCTCACATCAAACCCATGGATTAACTCAAAAATATCTTAGATCTAAATACAAGAGGTAAGACCGTAAAACTTAGCAGAATGCATAGGAGTAAATCATTGTGATTTTGGACTTGACAATGATTTCTTAGATGAGACAAAAGCATGAATGGCAAAAAAAAGAAAAATTATATAGCACTAAACCAAAATTTAAAACCCTCAAGCTTCAAATAATTCCCTCAATAAAGTGAAAAGACAACCTATACAAGGGGTAAATACATTTGGAAGTAATATATCTGATAAGTGACTTATATCTAGAACTCTTACAAAACATTAATAAAAAAGCAAATAGCCCAATTAAAACTTGGGTAAAGTTTTAACAGGCATTTCTCCAAAGAAAATCTACAACTACAAATAAGCACTTGAAAAGATGTCCAACATCATTACCCATCATGGGAATGCAAAACAAAAATCACAATGGGGTATCATTTCATACCATGAGGATAGCTCAGATAAAACCCCCAAACCACTGAACTGTACACTGTAAAACAGTGAATCTCATGGTATATGAATAATACTTCAATAACACTGTTATTTTAAAGAAGAAGAAATAAAATGAATTTTTAAAAAAGTGGTAGAAAATGAGATTAACGAAGATATACAACTATAATGGCAGGCCCTAAAAAAGAAGGAAGGAAAGAAGGAAACCACATTTTTAAGAGAGGGGCTCAAAAAACAATTTTAGTCACAAATAAATGAGCTTCATTTGGATCCTGTCTCAAACAATAAATGGTAAAAAAAAAAAAGAAAAAAAAATTAATTGAACACTGGCTATTTGATGAAATTAAGGAAGTACTATTCATTTTCAGGGGGTGCAACAATAATATGGTAGTATTAGAGTTTTTTAAATTATTTTCTTTTATAGATATAATACTGCATATTACATGTCTTTATCTAAAATAATCCAGTGGTGGGGAGGGAATGTATGTAGGAATAGATCAGACAAGATTGGTCATGTGTTGATAATTTTAGGCCTTAGGTAATGAGTACAATTTAATGATATCCTCTCTTTCTGCTTTTGTATCTATTTGGAATTTTCTATAATAAAAAGTTTAAAATTGGGTCTTCCCTGGTGGTCCAGTGGGTAAGGACACTGCCTTGCAGTGCAAGGGGCGCCGGTTTGATCCCTGGCCTGGGAAGATCCCACTTGCCGCAGAGCGGCTGAACCGATGTGTCCAATTACCGAGCTGGAGCTCTGGAGCGCATGCGTCCAGAGCTGGTGCTCTGCGACAACAGAGGCCACCGCGATGGGAGGCCCACATGGGCCAAAGAACAAAAATGGATGAAAATGGACAAATGAAAGACCAATAGAAGTGGCCCACCTGCTCCCCTCCCTCCCCACCCCACACCCATCTAAAAAAAAAAAAAAGTTTAAAATTGGGGCTTCCCTGGTGGTCCAGTGGGTAGAAGAGTCTACCTTGCAATACAAGGGGCACTGGTTTGATCCCTGGCCTGGGAACATCCCATGTGTCGTGAAGCAGCTGGACTGGTGTGCCCAATTATGAGTCAGCGCTCTGGAGCACATGTACCCAGAGCCGGTACTCTGCAACAAGAGAGGCCACTGCAATGGGAGGCCCACACAGGCCAAAGAATAAAGAGGGATAAAAATAAATTAAAAACAATAAGAGGTCCAAATTTTTTAAAAAAAGAAAAAAAGGGTAAAATTATAAATTTAAAATTTTCAGGTATCACAGTAAATGTCAACCGTGTGATCATCTTTTTTTTTAAATTTTAATTTTGGCCTCTTTTATTGGTGCTTTATCTATTTATTTTTTCACCCATCTCCATTCCTTTGGCCTGTGTGGGCCTCACACTACAGTGGCCTCTCTCGTTGCAGAGCACTGGCTCTGGGCTCATATGCTCCAGAGCGCGCCAGCTCGTAATTGGACACACTGGTCCAGCCGTTCCGCAGCACGTGGGATCTTCCCAGGCCTGGGATTGAACCAGTGCCCCTTGCACTGCAAGGCAGACTCCTTACCCACTGGACCACCAGGAAAGCCCCCTCATGTCTTAAAAGCCAAAAAAAAGTCTGTAATTAAGAAAACAAAAATTTAACAAGACTTAAAAGTAAGCTAAAAATAAAAAGAGTTCTTTCCATTCTTAATATCATTAGTTTCCTATAAGTGACCATGGCAACAATGCCAAGTGAAGTCTACCTCTAAGAGGTAGTGGATTTCAACTTGGGATAAGCATCACAAGCATCTGCAGAGCTTTGAAAAAATGCAGACACAGGGCCCCACCCTCAACAGACATCATGAGTCTTGTTGGTGTTGCTCCACTAAAGGTTCTGATGCACATCAGTGATTAATAAGCACCATGCTAAGAGAACAGTGAGGAGAGTTAAGAAAGCCCTCTTAAGTGAACAATGAAAAGAAGTAAGGGAAAACAACAGAATGGGGAAAGACTATTAAGAGATTTCTTCAAGAAAATTGGAGATACCAAGGGAACATTTCATGAAAAGACAGGCACAATAAAGGACAGAAACAGAAAGGACCTAACAGAAGCAGAAGCGATTAAGAAAAAGTGGCAAGAATACACAGAAGAACTATACAAAAAATCTCTTAATGACCTAGATAATAATGATGGTGTGGTAATTCACCTTGAGCCAGACATACTGGAGTGTGAAGTCAAGTGGGCCTTAGGAAGTATTACTATGACCAAAGCTATTGGCGGTGATGGAATTCCTAAAATATCATGCTGTTGAAGTGCTGCACTCAATATGCCAGCAGATTTGGAAAATTCAGTAGTGGCCAAAGGACTGGAAAAGGTCAGTTTTCATTACAATCCCAAAGAAGGGCAATGCCAAAGAAGACTCAAACTACCATACAACTCTGCTCATTTCACATGCTAGCAAGGTATGCTAAAAATCTTTCAAGCTAGGCTTCAACAATACGTGAGCTGAGAAATTTCAGATGTACAAGCTGGATTTAGAAAAGGCAAACGAATCAATGATAAAATTGCCAACACTCATTGGAGAAAGCAAGAGAATTCCAGAAAAACATCTACTTCTGCTTCACTAACTTCACCAAAGCCTTTGACTGTGTGGATCACAACAAACTGTGGAAAATTCCTAAAGAGATGGGAATTATCAGACCAGCTTACATGCATCCTGAGAAATGCAGGTCAAGAAGCAACAGTTAGAACTGAGCATGAAACAACCAACTGGTTCCAAATTTGGAAAAGAGTACTTCAAGGCTGTGTACTGTCACTCTACTCATTTAACTTACATGCAGAGTACATCATGAGAAAGGTTGGGCTGGATGAGTCACAAGCTGGAAACCAGACTGCTAGGAGAAATATCAATAGCCTCAGATATGCAGATGATACCACTCTAATGGCAGAAAGTGAAAGGAACTAAAAAGTCTCTTGATGAAGGTGAAAGAGAAGAGTGAAAAAGCTGGCTTAATAAACTCAACATTCAAAAGCGAAGATCATGGCGTCTAGTCCCATCATTTCATGGTAAATAGATAAGGAAAAGTGGAAACTGTGACAGATGTTATTTTCTTGGCCTTCAAAATCACTGCAGATGGTGACCACTGTCATGAAATTAAAAGACACTTGCTCCTTGGAAGAAAAACTATGACAAACCTAAATAGCACTACTAAAAAGCAGAGACATTTTGCTGACAATGGTGCATAGAGTCAAGGCTATGGTTTTCCAGTAGTCATGTATGGATGTGAGAGTTGGACCATAAAGAAAGCTGAGTACAAAAATCTCTTAATGACCTAGATAATAATGATGGTGTGGTAATTCACCTTGAGCCAGACATACTGGAGTGTGAAGTCAAGTGGGCCTTAGGAAGTATTACTATGACCAAAGCTATTGGCGGTGATGGAATTCCTAAAATATCATGCTGTTGAAGTGCTGCACTCAATATGCCAGCAGATTTGGAAAATTCAGTAGTGGCCAAAGGACTGGAAAAGGTCAGTTTTCATTACAATCCCAAAGAAGGGCAATGCCAAAGAAGACTCAAACTACCATACAACTCTGCTCATTTCACATGCTAGCAAGGTATGCTAAAAATCTTTCAAGCTAGGCTTCAACAATACGTGAGCTGAGAAATTTCAGATGTACAAGCTGGATTTAGAAAAGGCAAACGAATCAATGATAAAATTGCCAACACTCATTGGAGAAAGCAAGAGAATTCCAGAAAAACATCTACTTCTGCTTCACTAACTTCACCAAAGCCTTTGACTGTGTGGATCACAACAAACTGTGGAAAATTCCTAAAGAGATGGGAATTATCAGACCAGCTTACATGCATCCTGAGAAATGCAGGTCAAGAAGCAACAGTTAGAACTGAGCATGAAACAACCAACTGGTTCCAAATTTGGAAAAGAGTACTTCAAGGCTGTGTACTGTCACTCTACTCATTTAACTTACATGCAGAGTACATCATGAGAAAGGTTGGGCTGGATGAGTCACAAGCTGGAAACCAGACTGCTAGGAGAAATATCAATAGCCTCAGATATGCAGATGATACCACTCTAATGGCAGAAAGTGAAAGGAACTAAAAAGTCTCTTGATGAAGGTGAAAGAGAAGAGTGAAAAAGCTGGCTTAATAAACTCAACATTCAAAAAACGAAGATCATGGCGTCTAGTCCCATCATTTCATGGTAAATAGATAAGGAAAAGTGGAAACTGTGACAGATGTTATTTTCTTGGCCTTCAAAATCACTGCAGATGGTGACCACTGTCATGAAATTAAAAGACACTTGCTCCTTGGAAGAAAAACTATGACAAACCTAAATAGCACTACTAAAAAGCAGAGACATTTTGCTGACAATGGTGCATAGAGTCAAGGCTATGGTTTTTCCAGTAGTCATGTATGGATGTGAGAGTTGGACCATAAAGAAAGCTGAGTACCAAAGAATTGATGCTTTTGAATGGTGGTACTGGAAAAAACTCCTGAGAGTCCCTTGGACTGCAAGGAGATCAAACCAGTCAATCCTAAAGGAAATCAACCCTGAAATATTCACTGGAAGGACTGACGCTGAAGCTGAAGTTCTAATACTTCGGCCACCTGATAGGAAGAGCTGACTCACTGATGCTCGGAAAGACTGGGGGCAGGAGAAGGAGGCAACAGAGCATGAGATGGCTGGATGGCATCATAACCTCAATAGACTTAAGTCTGAGCAAACTCCTGGAGATGGTAAAGGACAGGGAAGTCTGGCATGTTGTAGTCCATGGGGTTGCAAAGAATTGAACATGACTGAGTGAGTGAACAACAAGGTCTATAAATCCTGAGGTGATTGTATACTTCAAGAAAATCCCATCTTTAGGCAATTTTATGGTCTCTCATCAAAGATTTAAATAGAAATTGTTCACAGTCATATACAAAAACATGTGTGAGGGGCTTCCCCTGGTGGTCCAGTGGGTAAGGACACTGCCTTGCAGTGCAAGGGGTGCCTGGCCTGGGAAGATCCCATGTGCCGCGGAGCGGCTGGACCGATGTGTCCAATTACCAAGCTGGAGCTCTGGAGCGCATGTGCCCAGAGCCGGTGCTCTGCAACGACAGACGCCACCATGATGGGAGGCCCACAGGAGCCAAAGAACAAAGATGGATGAAAATAGAGAAATGAAAGACCAATAGAAGTGGCCCTCCCTCCCCAACCCGACCCCCGCCCAAAAATAAATAAATAAATAAATCTTTAAAAAAAAAAACATGCGTGACTCTGTATGAACTGGTCTGGAAGGATTTTTTAACTTAAAATTTTTAAAGAATTTAATTAAAAATTTTTACTTTTAAACAGAAAAATGGACAAAGACTTAAGTGCCTTGTAGGACTTCACAAAATGGATAATAAACACACAGAAAGGAGTTTAAGATAACCTCCTTAGTCTCAAGGCAACACAAATGAAAACCACAATTCAGTACAACTGTAACCATCAGAATAATTAAAATGAAAAAAAAGGGCAGAAAATACCAAGTGTCAGCAAAGTTGTAGAGCAAGGGGAACTTACATATGCTACTACTGAATTATCAACTGGTAAAATTATTTTGAAAAACTGCTTGGCAGTATCAACTAAAGCTGAATGCATGTGTATCTCGTGGCTAAGTATTTCCCTCCTAAGCATCTGCCCAACAGAAATGAGTACTTTATTCATCAAAAGATACCTACAACTATGCTCACAGCAGCATTATCTATAACCCAATCCCAAACTACAATCAACCCAAATACCATCAGCAGTGGAACAGATAAATTATAGTATATTTACATAAAGGAAGAGTATATATCTGAGATAATGAGCAATCTACAACTACATTCAACAATATGGAATGATTCTCACAAACACAATGTTGAACAAAAAATGCCAAACACAAGTAAGTACGTATCATGTAATTTCATTTTTATAAAATATGAAAAATATATGCAAATGTGATTAAAACTTACATAAACTTTGTATCTAAAGTGAAAAAGATTGCAGAATGTCTCAAAAAATTGTTAAATAAAATCCTTCATCTATTCAGTGGACTATGATACAGTCAGAGGAAAACAGAATGCATTACAATTGGGTAAAAGATTATATTAAAAATAAAAGTACAATAAGTGGCAACATGTTCCCAAAATTTTAAAATGCAATTAGAAACCTTTGGTAATTTTTTTCAAGTTTAATTTATGAAAAACACCATCATCCAAAGATTAACAATTTTCCCCCTCAAAGAGAAAGCATACGGACAACACCAGAATTGTTTCATATTAATCTTATATATGAGACTGCAAATTAAAAGTCCCAAATGGATCAAGTGAAATGCCTTTTAATAGTGATATCTTTTCTTAACTTGATGAGAACTTCTGCCTAAATGGAAGAGAGGCAGCAGGAAAGAGCTGAAGAGATGCACAGGATCTAGACTTTTATCTCAGGGCTACCAATAATCAGCTTTAAGGCTTTGAAGAAGTTACTTCAGCACTGCAGGCCCCTATTTCATTATTTGCAAAACAAAAGTTCTGTATCAGTGGTTCTGAACTTTGACTATACATTGTAACCACCTTATCCTGGAAGGATTTGCAAAATTATGCTGTTGCTGAGTCTCCTTAGATATTACGATTTAATCAGTCTGGGATGTCAGGTGATTATTAAAAGTTTTAAACATTGCCAAGGTGATTCTTATGTGACCCAAACTGAGAACTACTGAACTAGATGATGTCTAAGAGTCACTGCAGCTCTAAAATTCTTCCAAACAAAAGGTT
The DNA here is from genome assembly GCA_022376925.1 of Tragulus kanchil. Lineage (NCBI taxonomy): Eukaryota > Metazoa > Chordata > Mammalia > Artiodactyla > Tragulidae > Tragulus > Tragulus kanchil. The sequence continues at coordinate 268,873,419 of JAIOJX010000026.1, read as the reverse complement.
GGCAAACATATTTGCCAAAGAATGAATCAAAAGAATGCACTGTTCCTTGAACAACAGATATCATTTGAATAACCAAAGGCAGCTCATTGTAGTACAGTGGTAAAAACAAACACTGTATGGTCAAGGGACAAGTCATATATATTTTTTTCTAGGTTCTTATAGTTATGTATTGGGTTACTGTCCCACCACCCCGCCTCTGCCCAAACTTCCCACCCAATTCAAGTCCCTCTGGAACCTGTAAATGTGTCGATAATGGGAAAAAGGGTCTTTGCAGATGTAGCTATGCTGTTATATTGCTTAGAATAGGTCCTAAATCTAGCATGACTGGTGTCTTAAAAGAAGAGAAAAATCTGGACAGAGACAATTTGGGCAGGAAAAGCATTATTATTAAAAAAACAGAACAATCTGGACAGGGAGAGCATCATGCGATGACAGAGACAGAAGTTGGAATGATGCAACTGGGAGCCAAAAAGCACAAGATTGCTGGCAACCCTGAAAACTATAAAAGGGACATGGTAAAAGGAAAATATTCTTCCTCAGAACCTCCAAAAGTAACCAACCTTGCCAACACCTGCATTTAAGACTTTTAGCCTTCTGTGAGAGAATTAAATTTCTGTTGTTACCCAGTTTGTGGCAATCTATTACAAAAGCTCCAGGAAACTAACACAGTAATTCTGTATTTTCCTGGGGACAACTGGGAAGTTCTAGATTAACAACCAAAGAGTCCCTACAGTAAATCCATGAACACAAGAGTGAGATGCTCTCTGGAGAAGAGGTAAATAAGTATGTCCTTGCTGGAATCGCGATAGAGATAAATAGATTCTCATTAAAAAGAAACAATTCTGGGCTTCCCTGGTGGTCCAGTGGGTAAAGAGTCCACATTGCAGTTCAGGGGGTGCTGGTTCCATCCCTGGCCTGGGAAGATCCCACGTGCTGCAGAGCAGCTGGACCAGTGTCCAATCAGGAGTCAGCGCTCTGGAGCACATGAGCCCAGAGCCGGTGCTCTGGAATGATAGAGGCTGCTGCAGTGGGAGGCCCACAAAGGCCAAAAAACTAAGATGGATGAAAATAAATAAACCAATAAAGGAACACCCCTCCACACACAAAGAAAACCATTTAAAAAAGAAATAATTCCAAGGGCAGGAATACCTTTCTATATAACCCGACAGAAGACACTTTTTGAGAAGTAAGGTATCCATTAAAAGAAATGGAAATATAAAGAAGCAATCACGTGAGAAAAATGAAGACAATGCCCAATTCAAGCAATGTTCTGGAAAGAGGATTCTGAGTATTACCACCCATGGCAAGGTTATCTCTGTGTGAAGATGAATGAATCAGGCTATCTTTGCTTGAAGCCATTAAATATTCAAATTAGAAAACATCTTTTGTTCCAACTGCTTGCTCACCAAGCAATTTTCTGATTATAATTTGGCCTCCCACGTGGGTTGTCCAGAGGGGAACAATGAGCTGGTCAGGCAAGGAAGAATATCTGGGCCTCTGGCAGTTGATTCTCACTGTAAATTAATAAACTGACCTCCTCAAATGTATCAGTGTCTCAGAAGCCTGTGAGTTCTAGTTAGCACTCCCCTAATCAAGTCTGGTAGACTGACAAAATAGTTTCTGAATATGCAAAGGACAGGGTGGATACTGACCAACAACAAGTCACTACAGTATATGCTGCCATGGAGTACTGGGTCCTGTTGATCAGTCAGCATTTCCCAAGAAACATTCCCAATTTCAAAGCATTTCTTCATTTTAATTTGTTTAACATGCACATAGTTGCTATTAGAAGCATTAGTAAAATCTCTTTAACCCTGTTTTAATGCAAATATTTTCTAAGAGTTAAATAGGCTTTTAAAGCTTTTCAAGTAACGAAGGAATTTAAGAATCAGAGATTGTGAAAATATCTTAAGGTGTATACAGACTACAAAAATTTGAGAATTACCTTTTATGAGAAATACATTAATGACTTTAACTTTGTCACTTTATGGTAAATATGGTCCTGAAAGGCACTGGTTCTGAGATTAGAATATAACATGCATACATTAATACATTTCATCCTCCAAATAAACAATTCTTATATTTTAAGAGTAATCTGTAACAAGTATGGCTAAATGTATTTGGAATATTAAGCTCATTTATCTAGTACAAGCACTACCCCTGATCAAGTGCTCATGGAATCTTCAGGTTACCTTCAAGAAACTGCTATTCCTCACATAGTCTTCCTACCCATTTTTCAGGACTGTCAGCATACTTTTGTTGTGAATTTTCAAATTTGGTATTTTAACAACTTAAAAATGTCCTTCAAATATATTAGAAGCAAAGTCTTGGTTTAAATTAAACTTGATCAAAATGAGGAATACTATCTATCTTTATCTTCACTGAAAATAATTGAGTTCAAAAAAAGTAAAGAGGCTTCCCTGGTGGTCCAGTGGGTAAAGAGTTCAGAAGATCCCACATGCTAAGGAGCAGCTGGACCGATGCGTCCAATGATGAGCCAGTGCTCTGGAGCGCATATGCTCAGAATCAGTGCTCTGCAGTGAGAGAGGTCACTGTGATGGGAGGCCCACACATGCCAAAGAATAAAGACGGATGAAAACAAATAAATAAATAAGCAATAAAAGAGGCCAAAATTAAAAAAGAAAAACCTGTTTCACAGATGAACAAAAAAAAGTAAAGAAAACAATTTGATGATCCAAAACTCTTGTCATTGCATTAAAATTCCTAATTCTGCAAAAATTAAATGACAGAAGTAGATTACTTAAAGCCAAATCTGAGGCACAACTGTATGGATATTTCTAATGATTGATAGAGGACTTACAGTAAAGGAGAAAAAGAAAGAATCTTGTTTCACTATTGGAGCAGAGCCAGATCTTAAAGGATACAGGATACAACAATATCTAATGACATATTCTTCCAGTTTAAGGGGGTGCAAAAACACTGGAGTCAGAAAAACACTTAAAAAGTAGAGGCAAAGAGAAAAAGCATATAAAGTCTGTTAAATTAATGAATTTGAAGATACTGATTTAAAAAGCTTAATTGAAACTGGAACAATGTTTTTGTTTTTGTTCTTTACAGATATGTATAATCCCAGATTTCGCATATGTATATCCCTGAACAATGTTTTTAAGAAGAGATTATCTTAAAGCTTTGGCTAGTATTCATTATCACTCTACTGGAGAACACAGAGGCTCTACCAAGTTTTCAGGGAAGAAATGAATAACAGCAATACAATTAACCAGTAAGTATAAATCCAAGATCAAAGGAATAATGCCTTTTGGAACCATAATATGGCCAAGTGAAAAATACTCAGCAGTTTGTTGCTGTTCTATTCTTCATAGACTGGAACTATTATTCATTAAGTTGTATGCAACTTTTTGTGACCCTATGGACTGTAGCCCCCCAGGCTCCTCTGTTCATGGGATTTCCCAGGCAAGAATACTGGAGTGGTTTGTCATTTCCTTCTCCAGGGGATCTTCCCAACTCACGGAATCAAACCCATGTCTCTTGTATCTCCTGCACAGACAGGAGGATTCTTAACCACTGAGCCACCAGGGAAGCCCTAGACTAGAATTATGGATGAAAAGTCAGAATAAAAGGTAATTCTTCTGATAAAGTTTTAGAAGAGTATGCTGTCTTCTATAAAATCACCCTGTTCTGTGCTGGCCTATTTTCTGGTCATTAACATTGGAGAGGTATATATGTATGGGTGGTAGGAGGAAGGGAGAGCCATGTATCATAGTTCAATAAATACAGAAGTCTTCTATATGAAGGTCACAGAAGGAAACAATGCCTATCCCAATTAGCAAAGAAAGAGATACACCTGGCTGTCTTATTCAGTAGGCAGTTCCACGTTGAAACACACCAAAATACAAAACCAAAAAATATCAACCACCAATCAACCAGCTGTGTAGTACCACAAAAGCAAGCACTGATCAGTCCTCTATCACAGATGTAAGTTCTGTTCTTGTTTAGGCAAGATGAAGTCTTCATTTTCCAGTCCTACCTGGTAATATATATAAGAACAGAAGCCTCAAATTTAAAGATAAAAGAAGGATGACAAACTGAAACCCTGAGATATTAAAAATAACAACAAATCTACAAATAGATAAAAGATTTTCAATTACTGAAAAAAGGAAACTGGCAAACAATCCAAGAAGATATAAGGTCTCCTGTGTTTCTATAAGGGACTACTAAGTTGAAAAATATCCAGAAATCTAGCCATTTAGGTGGCTGCCTTCATCTTGATTTGGTTTTGCTAGCTGGATTATGCATTTCTTTGCTTAATGAGAGTCCTCTACCCCTACCTTTCTCCACTGTATAAATCTCACTCAAAAACAAAAATTCAAGAACAATCCAGGAAAGAAAACAGATGATCAACCAAATGCATTCAGGCTCTGTCTGATCTCCATGAAGTGAGAAAAGGAGGAACTGAATGAACATTAAGTCCCTATCATGCTAGACACTGTGTTAGGCAGTTTCTAATACATTTTCCTTCATTAGGCTTAAGTGCTATTTTTATGCCTGCTAATGAATCCCAAACATGAAAACAATTTTAAGAGGAAGTTTTATAACTCCCTTTCTACTAACTGAATGAAAGCATCACGAAAGGACAAGACTGAAGAGTGAGTCCATCCCTGACTTCCAAGGCCAGCATTTGATAAATAAATTATTCCACTGTAAGAGTGAAGAAAATCTCTTCAGACCACTAGGTTCTCTCAAAGAAACTGAAGAATCAAAACTAGGATAAGGGAGACTTTGGAAACATGAAAAAAACACAGCTTAAAATTTAACTCAATTTAAATTGAATCTGATATTCTAAAATGCAGCTTTGCCAGCAACAACGTAATATTGCAGGAAAGCTAGACCACCAAGTCAAGGCACTTTGGATTTGCCTTGAGACTTTCAATGAGTAAGGGCAAAGTCATATATTTCTAAAATTGCTGGAGGATGAGGAAGCACTTTATAACATAAATGGTTTTCAAAGCTTATTTAGACCCAAACAAACTACTTAAATTATGTACTGTGGACAACAGAAATCTATATGCATCCATATATATTTACATAGAAGTATTTGCACAATTCTTTCTTAATGATTCAGGTTTATGATGTACAGTCTTACTGTGTTAAAGACTTACTGTATGTCAGTTTTTATCTTTTGTCTAATTTCCATCAGCTCTATGAGCCACTTACAGTTCTGAACACCTTCTAAAAGCTCTTCAAAGAGCAAATGCACAGCTTTTCTGCCAGACTGTATAGGGGAGCTATATGAAGGTCATGCAAGATCCTCAGGGGCTTTTCCCCAACTCAGTTTAGAATAAGAAGTTCAGTGCTTGAAAAGCCTCAAGTGGTGGGAAGGCTGGTCTTGGTTATCAGTAGGGTTACCATACCTGTCAGCATACTTTTAAAAAACTTCAACATACAGTTGTTCACTCATACTCTGTGTAACTTATTAGGTATGATCTATCAGTATATCATTCTAAGCTATTAGGATGCTTTTCATGTTTTCCATGTGGTATTAGAGCACCACCTTGTGTCAGAAACTTGAGCACCTGACCAGACATCTGTTTTTAGATACCTTAGTTGTCCAAAGTTTTACTGTCCAGTCAAATGATGAAGTCACAAAAAGATGTGAGAAGTCGACTGCTCCAACAGCTGCATGACAATGAATGCCAGTAATTGGTCCTTGATGTCCCTCGAACATCTCACTGATTCCAGCTTTGCTATTTCGCAGGAGTGAAAATAGGGAAATCTCTTATAAATAGACCACTTATAAATATATGCTATCACAGGTTCCTTTATTATTATACTTTGATATAATTTTAACAAATTTAACTCTACACTCATAGCACATCAAAAAAATTATGTTAAGTGTTACTCTACCCATATTTGATAAGGCCACTAAACCAGTAAGTACATTTTGAAACCGGAAACATCATGGTACTGATGACAGAACTCAGAAGTCCAGTATCTGAGGTTTTGAGGTGGTGGAATAGAGACAAAGGAATGCTACTTGCAAGAGAGAGAATCTGGGCTACTTTTAAGTCGAAAGCTTTGAAGGGAAGGAGATCTGTATTTGAGATGAAATCTGGACACTCAATTTTTTTTTTAAAGGAAGCAATTGATAAGGTACAGCAAGACAATTTCAAAACAGATTGAACAGCAGGAGAAACACTAGTCAATTTAAAATGTGTACGTGATGTTACTGTACAATTATCAGGAGGACTGAACCAAGGCTCAAAGTCCAAATAAATCGAAATGGAAAAACAGCTGAAAACCTTATTTACAACTTTAAACATCAGTATGTGGTATGTGTATTTTGTATTTGTAATTGTTGAATGTTACTTATTACCACTAACTTTCGTGAGCATATCCTCATATACGAAAATCACAACATACCACAACCCTAAAAATCTACTAATAGAACACAATCTGATCCAAAATAACATTTTTAAAAAGTATTTAAGTTTTAACTTTATATACTTGAACTTAAATATTCTTCACAAATAACGAGTGGCTCCAGGACAAATTTTCATTTCAATTAAAAGGCAAACTCTTTCAATGAGATTATTCAAGGAAGAATTTTAATAATCGGAAATTCCAATTTAGATTTACCTGCCATGGCGGCATGCTGTGTACACAGAACCTTCCTCGCTCCCAACGACAAAGTTGTTGACATCTCCAACTGGGAAGGACATAGATGTCACAGCAACTGCCTTTGACTGTTTATGAACCAATTCCATGCTATCCTACACAGAAAAATCTAATTTTTAATTTTTAAGAAAATTTTCTACTCTTAGTTGTCCAAAGTTTTACTGTCCAGTCAAATGATGAAGTCACAAAAAGATGTGAGAAGTCGACTGCTCCAACAGCTGCATGACAATGAATGCCAGTAATTGGTCCTTGATGTCCCTCGAACATCTCACTGATTCCAGCTTTGCTATTTCGCAGGAGTGAAAATAGGGAAATCTCTTATAAATAGACCACTTATAAATATATGCTATCACAGGTTCCTTTATTATTATACTTTGATATAATTTTAACAAATTTAACTCTACACTCATAGCACATCAAAAAAATTATGTTAAGTGTTACTCTACCCATATTTGATAAGGCCACTAAACCAGTAAGTACATTTTGAAACCGGAAACATCATGGTACTGATGACAGAACTCAGAAGTCCAGTATCTGAGGTTTTGAGGTGGTGGAATAGAGACAAAGGAATGCTACTTGCAAGAGAGAGAATCTGGGCTACTTTTAAGTCGAAAGCTTTGAAGGGAAGGAGATCTGTATTTGAGATGAAATCTGGACACTCAATTTTTTTAAAGGAAGCAATTGATAAGGTACAGCAAGACAATTTCAAAACAGATTGAACAGCAGGAGAAACACTAGTCAATTTAAAATGTGTACGTGATGTTACTGTACAATTATCAGGAGGACTGAACCAAGGCTCAAAGTCCAAATAAATCGAAATGGAAAAACAGCTGAAAACCTTATTTACAACTTTAAACATCAGTATGTGGTATGTGTATTTTGTATTTGTAATTGTTGAATGTTACTTATTACCACTAACTTTCGTGAGCATATCCTCATATACGAAAATCACAACATACCACAACCCTAAAAATCTACTAATAGAACACAATCTGATCCAAAATAACATTTTTAAAAAGTATTTAAGTTTTAACTTTATATACTTGAACTTAAATATTCTTCACAAATAACGAGTGGCTCCAGGACAAATTTTCATTTCAATTAAAAGGCAAACTCTTTCAATGAGATTATTCAAGGAAGAATTTTAATAATCGGAAATTCCAATTTAGATTTACCTGCCATGGCGGCATGCTGTGTACACAGAACCTTCCTCGCTCCCAACGACAAAGTTGTTGACATCTCCAACTGGGAAGGACATAGATGTCACAGCAACTGCCTTTGACTGTTTATGAACCAATTCCATGCTATCCTACACAGAAAAAAATCGAGATTATTTTGTAAACTTCTAATTTTTAATTTTTTAAGAAAATTTTCTACTCTTAGTTTGGAAACACTTACTATACTACTTACGTAAATTTAGTTGATTAAATGAAGCAGGTTTGAAAATGAAGCATACATACCACAAATTATATTAATACATGCTTAGATGTATAAACTTTACTGTAATACTGTTATAAAACATTTATGGAAAACATAAGCTTGGGTTTACATAGACTTCAAAAAATACCAATATTTGCCTAAAAAGTTCAGAGCTTTTCTGGTTTAACCTACCTGTGGATGGGAAAGCATGTCCAAACTCCATGAACAAATTTTTCCATCAGTAGAAATACTAATCAGATTGTGAGCATTCTGTGTTCCAACAACATTAACACAATATACAGGATGCTAAAGAAAGCAATATTAAAGACAGTTTACTGGGATTACTTTATCAAAAAGATGAAATAATTTTTACTGTATCATCATAGAGTTGTTTCATATCCAGACAGTCTCATATCTTAAGAGCATTTTTAATGTGAAGTTTGACACTATTCTGTGGATTAACAAAAGATTAGCTCAGAAGACAACTGAGTTTCTAATAAAACAGATTTCTAAAACTACAACAAAAAAGCCTTCATTTTTAGTTGCTAAATAATGAGGAATTCATACATCAAAAGAAACATATTTTAAGACTACTCTGAGAGACACTATGAAGTATTTAATGATGAAGGAAATCTAACAGAAATAACCCCTTTACTTACTGTGTGTGCTGCAGCTGACAGTGGAGTTCTTTGGACTGGAGTTCTTTTATTGCTACGGTTATCCCACAGCACAATTTGGCCTGAATATGTACCACCCACAACCAGATTTGGATGAAATTTTGCAAATGTAGCAGACATAACAGCTGACTGTGAATAAGTAAGATTTTTATATTTAAGGGTCAAATGGAAGAAATGTTATAAGAATAAATTCTATAAACAAATCTACAACATTTTCCCCTTTACTGTATGGTATCAGAAATTAAAACAATCAGTAAACACACTTAAAAAGGCCATTTTGTTTTAGAAAGATACAGCTCTAGATAGTTTTGCTTCAAAGTCAAACACAATTACTGTTTACAGAAATAATTAAGAAATTTATCCAAGAAAGCAAAAAACTATTTGATTACAGCATTAAATCAAAAGATAACTAGCTCTACTTTAGCTTTTGACAGTAATCTGACAACAGAGTACATGCTAGTTTTGATTCAGTTAAGTGTTTTGAAGAATTATTGTATAATTAAAAGATTATAACTTACGCAACCAGAAAGACTCACAAATGCTCACCTCCCTCTAAATCCACTATATAACTCTGCATCTGTTTCCTACTTCAAACATATGTCTCTACTTAAAACTATCTAGTTCCAACTCCTCAGGCCATGTATAAGTAATTCAGTGGGCCAACCATCTAATTGTATATTCAGCAAGTAAGTGCCTGAGAAACTCCCTGCAGCAAAGACTTTAAAAATCCTTTTATACAATCAATCAAACAGAAAGTTACAGCAGCAAAGGACTTTAGGTGTGATTAAACATTAACACAATATACAGGATGCTAAAGAAAGCAATATTAAAGACAGTTTACTGGGATTACTTTATCAAAAAGATGAAATAATTTTTACTGTATCATCATAGAGTTGTTTCATATCCAGACAGTCTCATATCTTAAGAGCATTTTTAATGTGAAGTTTGACACTATTCTGTGGATTAACAAAAGATTAGCTCAGAAGACAACTGAGTTTCTAATAAAACAGATTTCTAAAACTACAACAAAAAAGCCTTCATTTTTAGTTGCTAAATAATGAGGAATTCATACATCAAAAGAAACATATTTTAAGACTACTCTGAGAGACACTATGAAGTATTTAATGATGAAGGAAATCTAACAGAAATAACCCCTTTACTTACTGTGTGTGCTGCAGCTGACAGTGGAGTTCTTTGGACTGGAGTTCTTTTATTGCTACGGTTATCCCACAGCACAATTTGGCCTGAATATGTACCACCCACAACCAGATTTGGATGAAATTTTGCAAATGTAGCAGACATAACAGCTGACTGTGAATAAGTAAGATTTTTATATTTAAGGGTCAAATGGAAGAAATGTTATAAGAATAAATTCTATAAACAAATCTACAACATTTTCCCCTTTACTGTATGGTATCAGAAATTAAAACAATCAGTAAACACACTTAAAAAGGCCATTTTGTTTTAGAAAGATACAGCTCTAGATAGTTTTGCTTCAAAGTCAAACACAATTACTGTTTACAGAAATAATTAAGAAATTTATCCAAGAAAGCAAAAAACTATTTGATTACAGCATTAAATCAAAAGATAACTAGCTCTACTTTAGCTTTTGACAGTAATCTGACAACAGAGTACATGCTAGTTTTGATTCAGTTAAGTGTTTTGAAGAATTATTGTATAATTAAAAGATTATAACTTACGCAACCAGAAAGACTCACAAATGCTCACCTCCCTCTAAATCCACTATATAACTCTGCATCTGTTTCCTACTTCAAACATATGTCTCTACTTAAAACTATCTAGTTCCAACTCCTCAGGCCATGTATAAGTAATTCAGTGGGCCAACCATCTAATTGTATATTCAGCAAGTAAGTGCCTGAGAAACTCCCTGCAGCAAAGACATTTTATAAAAGATTCCTTTTATACAATCAATCACAATAACAGAAAGTTACAGCAGCAAAGGACTTTAGGTGTGATTAAACATAAGCGACATCAGAAAAGCTAGAAAACGCGGATCATGTTGAACAGAGACGTCTTCAGTTTTTTGTTAACATCTGTTTGCAAATATAGGGTGGTTTAGTAAATGCCAATGCAATGAAATCATTATGTTGACAAGAAAAGAAAAAAGGCACTTGTCTAAATTCATTAGCAAATTCTTAAACTGGGCAAAGACTGCTAAAAGACCATCTTACCTGGCAGTGAAACACATACTCTGGAGTAGTTTTTTTATATTTCATATTCCATACAAGGGCCACACCATCAGGCTCATGAGGAGCATCTTCGTTGTTATTATAGGAAGCCACCAGTAACTCTGGATACTGCTCGCAAGAATCAAGTGGGAAAAAAATACTACGCATAGTAAGAACTGTTTTATATCCCTAGTTACTCAACTGTTTTTATCAAATTATTCTGAAAATACAAATTCCTACACTTCATCAAGAAATGTTATCTCTAGAACTACACTCTCTGGAACAGGTTTCAATGTTAAAACATTTTATTAAAATATGTGTTGCAATTCTATCCAAAGGATTATGGTGAGCAGTTAAAATAAATAAAACTAAAAATAAGCTGTAGCATAAATAAAATCTTGAGTTTTAAACAGTGCTCCCCATCCTTTCTTCCTAATTACATAAGCAACTGTAACATCAGAACCATCATCCATTGTCATTTTTAATAATACACATTGATTTAATTATACAACATTTCCATAATTAAAACTATCTCCTTATTGTAATTCAAAAATCAGTTAAGAGCAACCAATTCTGTTGCTGTCATTTACCTGAGATGACCAATCCAAACAACTAACAACCCGATGCTTTGACCAACGTTCATCAAAAAATTGTCGATTTAATGACAGTTTAGCACCTGCTTGAATCTCTCTACAGAAAAAAACAAACAAAAAACCAACAACTGTGTTATGCTTCCCACTCTTAAAGTAATTAAACATGGCTGACACCATAATTTCAGCAACTATACTCACCCTTCTTTGTCTTCCAAATCTCTTCCACTGTAGTCAAAGACATTTTATAAAAGATTCCTTTTATACAATCAATCACAATAACAGAAAGTTACAGCAGCAAAGGACTTTAGGTGTGATTAAACATAAGCGACATCAGAAAAGCTAGAAAACGCGGATCATGTTGAACAGAGACGTCTTCAGTTTTTTGTTAACATCTGTTTGCAAATATAGGGTGGTTTAGTAAATGCCAATGCAATGAAATCATTATGTTGACAAGAAAAGAAAAAAGGCACTTGTCTAAATTCATTAGCAAATTCTTAAACTGGGCAAAGACTGCTAAAAGACCATCTTACCTGGCAGTGAAACACATACTCTGGAGTAGTTTTTTTATATTTCATATTCCATACAAGGGCCACACCATCAGGCTCATGAGGAGCATCTTCGTTGTTATTATAGGAAGCCACCAGTAACTCTGGATACTGCTCGCAAGAATCAAGTGGGAAAAAAATACTACGCATAGTAAGAACTGTTTTATATCCCTAGTTACTCAACTGTTTTTATCAAATTATTCTGAAAATACAAATTCCTACACTTCATCAAGAAATGTTATCTCTAGAACTACACTCTCTGGAACAGGTTTCAATGTTAAAACATTTTATTAAAATATGTGTTGCAATTCTATCCAAAGGATTATGGTGAGCAGTTAAAATAAATAAAACTAAAAATAAGCTGTAGCATAAATAAAATCTTGAGTTTTAAACAGTGCTCCCCATCCTTTCTTCCTAATTACATAAGCAACTGTAACATCAGAACCATCATCCATTGTCATTTTTAATAATACACATTGATTTAATTATACAACATTTCCATAATTAAAACTATCTCCTTATTGTAATTCAAAAATCAGTTAAGAGCAACCAATTCTGTTGCTGTCATTTACCTGAGATGACCAATCCAAACAACTAACAACCCGATGCTTTGACCAACGTTCATCAAAAAATTGTCGATTTAATGACAGTTTAGCACCTGCTTGAATCTCTCTACAGAAAAAAACAAACAAAAAACCAACAACTGTGTTATGCTTCCCACTCTTAAAGTAATTAAACATGGCTGACACCATAATTTCAGCAACTATACTCACCCTTCTTTGTCTTCCAAATCTCTTCCACTGTAGTCAAAGAAGATGTTAATCTGCTCAGAAAGAGCTCTTTCTACAATTCTTGTAGAATGGTCGAAGAAACTTAAAAATTCCTCTGAGTGCAAAATTTGTTGCTTTTCTTCTTCAGTCAGCTCATGAGGGGGAGCTGCATAACAAATGTTTTTCTGAAGTCTGATTTATGACACTCAAATCAGTTACATCACTATCACAATCAGGATCAATGAATGCCACACTTTTCCAAGCAGATTTACCTCTTTCAGAGGATTTTATTCTACTACAGTACATAAATACCAAAAGCAATCTAAACAAGAATCAATAAAATTTTTAAAACTTTTCTTTAAAGTCAAATTCTTTAAGATACCTTTATTATCACTTTCTTCATCTTTCTTTAAAGTTTTCTCTTCCTCAGGTTCAATAGGTGGTTTAGGAGTCACCACATCATCTTCTTCTTCTTCATCTGAAAAAAAAAAAACCAATAATACAAAAGTTGTTTTTATCAAAATAATTGATAACTCTTGAGTAATTATTTCAGAAAGTATCACAACTCTTTAGAAAAAAGCAAAAGTGAACCACTAATAAGACAGAATAAGTACAAATTATTTAAATTTTATCAATACAATTTTTATAAAAGAATTAAGTGAAACTGGTTTTTATATACATACCTAACATGGTAAGTCAACAATAGCCATACCAAATTCTATAATTACATAAACTCAAATAAGATATATAAGCAACTAGGATGAGTTCCTCATGGAAATCTCTAAAAGCTTGCAAGCATTTATCATTCCAGACAGAACAACATGCAACTCCTATAGGTTTATGTAGCATGCTGACATATTAATGCTGTAAAATGAAGAAAATCAAATGTCTAAAAGAGCCTACAGAGCTGGCTGCTTACTTGTGATCTGAAACCATCAGTGTCTAATGTGTCTTCACATGGCATAAAGACGGCTTACATTAATCTCAGGTTGCTATTTGAGAGGCAGATGCTTTGACCAACGTTCGTCAAAAAATTGTCGATTTAATGACAGTTTAGCACCTGCTTGAATCTCTGTGTTATGCTTCCCACTCTTAAAGTAATTAAACATGGCTGACACCATAATTTCAGCAACTATACTCACCCTTCTTTGTCTTCCAAATCTCTTCCACTGTAGTCAAAGAAGATGTTAATCTGCTCAGAAAGAGCTCTTTCTACAATTCTTGTAGAATGGTCGAAGAAACTTAAAAATTCCTCTGAGTGCAAAATTTGTTGCTTTTCTTCTTCAGTCAGCTCATGAGGGGGAGCTGCATAACAAATGTTTTTCTGAAGTCTGATTTATGACACTCAAATCAGTTACATCACTATCACAATCAGGATCAATGAATGCCACACTTTTCCAAGCAGATTTACCTCTTTCAGAGGATTTTATTCTACTACAGTACATAAATACCAAAAGCAATCTAAACAAGAATCAATAAAATTTTTAAAACTTTTCTTTAAAGTCAAATTCTTTAAGATACCTTTATTATCACTTTCTTCATCTTTCTTTAAAGTTTTCTCTTCCTCAGGTTCAATAGGTGGTTTAGGAGTCACCACATCATCTTCTTCTTCTTCATCTGAAAAAAAAAAAACCAATAATACAAAAGTTGTTTTTATCAAAATAATTGATAACTCTTGAGTAATTATTTCAGAAAGTATCACAACTCTTTAGAAAAAAGCAAAAGTGAACCACTAATAAGACAGAATAAGTACAAATTATTTAAATTTTATCAATACAATTTTTATAAAAGAATTAAGTGAAACTGGTTTTTATATACATACCTAACATGGTAAGTCAACAATAGCCATACCAAATTCTATAATTACATAAACTCAAATAAGATATATAAGCAACTAGGATGAGTTCCTCATGGAAATCTCTAAAAGCTTGCAAGCATTTATCATTCCAGACAGAACAACATGCAACTCCTATAGGTTTATGTAGCATGCTGACATATTAATGCTGTAAAATGAAGAAAATCAAATGTCTAAAAGAGCCTACAGAGCTGGCTGCTTACTTGTGATCTGAAACCATCAGTGTCTAATGTGTCTTCACATGGCATAAAGACGGCTTACATTAATCTCAGGTTGCTATTTGAGAGGCAGATTTTAAAGATAATAGCTATGAGACCACATTTTCTATTCTTTCATTTTAAATGCAAGTCTCATTATCTACTGTCATATGATGTGGCAATAAGCACTTAAAAAATTTTTTTTATTAACTTGAATAAAAATACACATTGAGACAATATACAATGTTTGCAAGACTTTTAAAAATGCCTAAATCTCCTTACACTCCCAAACCAGGAAATAACTTTAAATTGCTTACTTTAAAATGTTATGGAACATACAACTCTGCTTATCTACTCTTTCACTAAATACTGAGATGGATTTTTATGAAGAAAATGCTTACTTTTATTGCGTAAACAGAAGCGTCATTTGTCTATGAGGGAATGGCAGCAGGCGTCTGTAGCAGAGTACATCTCAAGTAATGAGAGCCTATTCAACAAGGGGACTTTACTTGTCAGTTATAGTCATTTCCCTGACCCATGTTCAAAATTATCTAAAACACACTAACATAGGACATACACAAAAGAATGGTCAAGGATGGGAACCAGCTGCCAAGTCATGGTCCCAGCAGCCAGGCCAGCTGACTAGATAGCAACAACCAGATGGCACTGCTGGGATTGTGTCTTTCTGCTACAAGATGGCAATGGGATGGCATAACATTCTTCCGCTTGACTGCTTCCAATCCTGTCTCTCCCCAATGGTGAGCCCGTGCAATTACCCGCACTCCAGGAGGCCTACAGATAAGCCTTTACCCTGCAAACAAAATGCAGCTTGTAGGCCACACCAGCTGCCAAACCACACACATACTGTTAGGTTTGGAGAGCTAGGAAAATCTTTCTAACTGTATAGTATAAGCAATAAAAATACAACTGTACCTGTAGGAAAGAAAGCTTTAAATGACACTGTATAATGCACACAATGATACAACCTCCAACTTAATCAAAATGATAATGACGTATGCCAATCCTACATTACTTGAAATTGAGCGATTTTTACGTTCTGACAAGTTTACAGAACTAGGATAAATGGCACGAATGATTTCAATATATGCTCATACTTTTGAACCAAATGGTGAAGGTTAAAATTTTTCCTTTCAAGGGCCTCAATCAGCCACAAAGGAAAACAGTAATCACTGTCTTTTCAGCCAGCCCAACCGCATTTGTCAGCCCTTTCTCCGTCAATGCAGCCAGAGCAATCAACCTGCCAAACATTCAGAATGGAAAAACAATCTGAAAATACAGGGTATAATGCACCTGCCAGTGAAAATGGCCATTTCAAGAAAAGCTAGTGATCTCAGTGACCCCGCTGAGGAGGCGGTGGTGCAAAGGGGAAAGAACACGTAGAAGAATATCAGTGCAAGTTTAATAATTTCCCCAAGGAAATAACTTTAAATTGCTTACTTTAAAATGTTATGGAACATACAACTCTGCTTATCTACTCTTTCACTAAATACTGAGATGGATTTTTATGAAGAAAATGCTTACTTTTATTGCGTAAACAGAAGCGTCATTTGTCTATGAGGGAATGGCAGCAGGCGTCTGTAGCAGAGTACATCTCAAGTAATGAGAGCCTATTCAACAAGGGGACTTTACTTGTCAGTTATAGTCATTTCCCTGACCCATGTTCAAAATTATCTAAAACACACTAACATAGGACATACACAAAAGAATGGTCAAGGATGGGAACCAGCTGCCAAGTCATGGTCCCAGCAGCCAGGCCAGCTGACTAGATAGCAACAACCAGATGGCACTGCTGGGATTGTGTCTTTCTGCTACAAGATGGCAATGGGATGGCATAACATTCTTCCGCTTGACTGCTTCCAATCCTGTCTCTCCCCAATGGTGAGCCCGTGCAATTACCCGCACTCCAGGAGGCCTACAGATAAGCCTTTACCCTGCAAACAAAATGCAGCTTGTAGGCCACACCAGCTGCCAAACCACACACATACTGTTAGGTTTGGAGAGCTAGGAAAATCTTTCTAACTGTATAGTATAAGCAATAAAAATACAACTGTACCTGTAGGAAAGAAAGCTTTAAATGACACTGTATAATGCACACAATGATACAACCTCCAACTTAATCAAAATGATAATGACGTATGCCAATCCTACATTACTTGAAATTGAGCGATTTTTACGTTCTGACAAGTTTACAGAACTAGGATAAATGGCACGAATGATTTCAATATATGCTCATACTTTTGAACCAAATGGTGAAGGTTAAAATTTTTCCTTTCAAGGGCCTCAATCAGCCACAAAGGAAAACAGTAATCACTGTCTTTTCAGCCAGCCCAACCGCATTTGTCAGCCCTTTCTCCGTCAATGCAGCCAGAGCAATCAACCTGCCAAACATTCAGAATGGAAAAACAATCTGAAAATACAGGGTATAATGCACCTGCCAGTGAAAATGGCCATTTCAAGAAAAGCTAGTGATCTCAGTGACCCCGCTGAGGAGGCGGTGGTGCAAAGGGGAAAGAACACGTAGAAGAATTCTTAGTGATCGCCACTCTCTTGCACATTGACACTTCCTTACAAAGCATGCCAATTACAGCTTTTGTGCTACTTAAAAAAATGAAAGCTTTTTTGGGGGGCAAAATTATCACACAGAGAAACAGAAAGACAGTACTCCTTTTTAGATGAATTCTCATATACAACGGATTATTAATCTGAAAACAGTATAACTGGTAACAATTCTATACTGTACTGCTCAAACATTACAATGAAAATCTACCATAAATTCACCTGCCAGTATAATGTAATGAAATAATTATACCTAAGTTGACTTTTAGAATAACAGAAGATTTACTTCAATTAAAAATTAAGTCTGAAAATAATTTTTTTTTGTTTTCTTCTAATACTATCAGTTATCAATTTTACTTACTAGTAGGTTCACTGTATGTAAATCCTAAAATCAAAGACAGGGAGTCTTAGTCACCCTGGACAGGTCATCCTTAAGCATTGGGAATTATAAATTACAGCCTCCTATCCACATCATACCTTCCTCCCTCAACTTTGTTGCATTATACGGCTTCTAAGTACCATTTCCAATGACAGGTGTCAAATTCCTGTCATAATGCATATGGTCAGTATTTTAGTGCTAAGTGACCTCATAATCTACATATTTAACAGAAAAGATCATGCTTATAGACACTTTTCCTTTTAAAATTTAAAATGTAGATGAAGTATAGTAGACAGTGATCTAAATCTGCCTACTTTATGGCATTTGTCATGCTTACTTGCCCATAGAGATTAGTTTAGTTGTAGCTGAATGATGACTATAATCTATTTAAACAGTTGTTTCCAGGATTTTATTTTAGAATGAATGTACTACCTCTCTTCCCACATGAATTAAAACTGATTTAAAAACTTAGATACTGTCTTTTCAGCCAGCCCAACCGCATTTGTCAGCCCTTTCTCCGTCAATGCAGCCAGAGCAATCAACCTGCCAAACATTCAGAATGGAAAAACAATCTGAAAATACAGGGTATAATGCACCTGCCAGTGAAAATGGCCATTTCAAGAAAAGCTAGTGATCTCAGTGACCCCGCTGAGGAGGCGGTGGTGCAAAGGGGAAAGAACACGTAGAAGAATTCTTAGTGATCGCCACTCTCTTGCACATTGACACTTCCTTACAAAGCATGCCAATTACAGCTTTTGTGCTACTTAAAAAAATGAAAGCTTTTTTGGGGGGCAAAATTATCACACAGAGAAACAGAAAGACAGTACTCCTTTTTAGATGAATTCTCATATACAACGGATTATTAATCTGAAAACAGTATAACTGGTAACAATTCTATACTGTACTGCTCAAACATTACAATGAAAATCTACCATAAATTCACCTGCCAGTATAATGTAATGAAATAATTATACCTAAGTTGACTTTTAGAATAACAGAAGATTTACTTCAATTAAAAATTAAGTCTGAAAATAATTTTTTTTTGTTTTCTTCTAATACTATCAGTTATCAATTTTACTTACTAGTAGGTTCACTGTATGTAAATCCTAAAATCAAAGACAGGGAGTCTTAGTCACCCTGGACAGGTCATCCTTAAGCATTGGGAATTATAAATTACAGCCTCCTATCCACATCATACCTTCCTCCCTCAACTTTGTTGCATTATACGGCTTCTAAGTACCATTTCCAATGACAGGTGTCAAATTCCTGTCATAATGCATATGGTCAGTATTTTAGTGCTAAGTGACCTCATAATCTACATATTTAACAGAAAAGATCATGCTTATAGACACTTTTCCTTTTAAAATTTAAAATGTAGATGAAGTATAGTAGACAGTGATCTAAATCTGCCTACTTTATGGCATTTGTCATGCTTACTTGCCCATAGAGATTAGTTTAGTTGTAGCTGAATGATGACTATAATCTATTTAAACAGTTGTTTCCAGGATTTTATTTTAGAATGAATGTACTACCTCTCTTCCCACATGAATTAAAAACTGATTTAAAAACTTAGATACTTAAAGCCAAGCATCATAAAATGACTAACGCTAAATAAAAATTCCCAAAACATGACAAAAATTATGTTTTTAAAAGTGCAAAACAAATATTTTTATTATAAACCTGATTATCTATATATGCCAAATATTCGGCAAAAAAATGCCTAACATCAATAACATCAGAATAGAGACTGTTCCTCTGAACCAAACACTCTTCTTTTACTAAAAATGAACACAATTAGCTACTCAAAAACTGTTAACATGACCCAAAATAGAGTATTATAATTCTGAAGATTTTCTAAGCTAGCCCCTATTACATGATACGCTATAATATATTTAAAACTGAAAAAGATTGCAACAGGGCAGGAAGACTGAAAAATGGGACTGCCATGTCACATCAGTTTATTGATGAATATTCATTGCAGTATGCTAAGTGGTTAACTCCGTGCTTTCTCTGACAGGGAATCCAAGATTATAAACTGAGCATTAAAGAATGCATAAAAGTAGCAGTTACTTTTAAAATGACAAATCTCTTGTCAATGAATGCTAAGACTTGGTTTAATGAACCATTGAATTTTTACTGAGTTAACATGAAAATTGTGATGTATTTTGGTGAGATGGAAATAAAAGCAGTCTGTAAATTAAGCGGCACCTAGAAATAACACCAAAGAATGAAATTCCAGTTGTTGGAATGATCTGTTACAAAGGAGTAGGTTAATCAAAGTGAAATCATCTGTGAAATGGGTAGCTTTTGTTAACTTGAAGAAAGGAGTCTCCAGAACAAGCTTTCTCATCTGTATGTCACGCTATGTTTAAAAGACATCTAAGAATAAGCCATAAAGCACACTTTGAATTATTTTAAAATATTTTAACACATTTAAAAAGGAATATGCCAGATCCCAGAAAATACTCACTAAATACTGATACTCTTTAATCTAGATGAAGTATAGTAGACAGTGATCTAAATCTGCCTACTTTATGGCATTTGTCATGCTTACTTGCCCATAGAGATTAGTTTAGTTGTAGCTGAATGATGACTATAATCTATTTAAACAGTTGTTTCCAGGATTTTATTTTAGAATGAATGTACTACCTCTCTTCCCACATGAATTAAAAACTGATTTAAAAACTTAGATACTTAAAGCCAAGCATCATAAAATGACTAACGCTAAATAAAAATTCCCAAAACATGACAAAAATTATGTTTTTAAAAGTGCAAAACAAATATTTTTATTATAAACCTGATTATCTATATATGCCAAATATTCGGCAAAAAAATGCCTAACATCAATAACATCAGAATAGAGACTGTTCCTCTGAACCAAACACTCTTCTTTTACTAAAAATGAACACAATTAGCTACTCAAAAACTGTTAACATGACCCAAAATAGAGTATTATAATTCTGAAGATTTTCTAAGCTAGCCCCTATTACATGATACGCTATAATATATTTAAAACTGAAAAGATTGCAACAGGGCAGGAAGACTGAAAAATGGGACTGCCATGTCACATCAGTTTATTGATGAATATTCATTGCAGTATGCTAAGTGGTTAACTCCGTGCTTTCTCTGACAGGGAATCCAAGATTATAAACTGAGCATTAAAGAATGCATAAAAGTAGCAGTTACTTTTAAAATGACAAATCTCTTGTCAATGAATGCTAAGACTTGGTTTAATGAACCATTGAATTTTTACTGAGTTAACATGAAAATTGTGATGTATTTTGGTGAGATGGAAATAAAAGCAGTCTGTAAATTAAGCGGCACCTAGAAATAACACCAAAGAATGAAATTCCAGTTGTTGGAATGATCTGTTACAAAGGAGTAGGTTAATCAAAGTGAAATCATCTGTGAAATGGGTAGCTTTTGTTAACTTGAAGAAAGGAGTCTCCAGAACAAGCTTTCTCATCTGTATGTCACGCTATGTTTAAAAGACATCTAAGAATAAGCCATAAAGCACACTTTGAATTATTTTAAAATATTTTAACACATTTAAAAAGGAATATGCCAGATCCCAGAAAATACTCACTAAATACTGATACTCTTTAATCTATTACTTACCACAATTAGTTCTCAGCATGAGGTCAAAAACAAATCTGATCATTTGTGCACTAATGCTATTTAGGAAATACATTTGTTGTCTATAAATTTATTAGCTAGTTTCATCATACTGATGTACTCTATTTTTAAGATAGTTTTAATATCCTATGAAGAATTCCTAATTTACAAAGCAGTCTGATTACTCATTACAAAGAAAGTTGACAATGAACTCCAATAAACAGGAAAAACATGGTATAAAGACATAATTGATGAAAACTCAACTTATAAATAACTCCACAAACAAAATGAGATTATTAGAGGGAAATGCTTTAATCATAAGTTTAAAAATACATGTTTGATGTGATTTTCCTTCAATATTTTCAAAATAATCCTTTCTTTTCTGGTTCAACATCCGTTTGAATCAATTCATTTTGCTCCATTTGTCCATAATTTCATTTTCTTATACCCTACTCTTTAAAAATCAATATTAAGAAAATCTTTTATTAGGACAAAACTTCAGGAATGCATCAGTGGAATTCATTCCTTTTATTTTTTAACAGAATCAGATGCAAGGTCATTTGGACTTACTTAATAATTTTGATATTCAACAAGGGAAAATTTTAATCAGGAAATATTTTCAATACAGATCTAATGCTGATTTGGGAGATAAACGAAAAGAATAATACTTTAATTATACCATTTATTTTAACACAGAATCTGTCTCTTTACATTGTCTCTTTTTATGTAAAATTTTTTATTTAGGCTGTATTGGCATCATTAACACAGATCCTGTTATCTGTGATCTCATAAATATTACATTTTTCTGAGGTCACAATTTCAGATATGCTGATTAAAGTCTTTCAATCAAGGTTAAGAACAAATGCTTCAATTTTCAATTATTTTTATATTCTCACAGATTCTCTGAGGGCTAAAACTAACTTATTACATGTGCTTATTTATTCCAAAAATGTTTTAAAAATCCATTTTAGGTGAGAATAATATTAACCAGCATGCCACCAATAAAGTCCACCTGAGCAGATGGATTCCAGATGTTAATATCATGCTAAAAATAAAAGCTATTTTAACACATTTAAAAGGAATATGCCAGATCCCAGAAAATACTCACTAAATACTGATACTCTTTAATCTATTACTTACCACAATTAGTTCTCAGCATGAGGTCAAAAACAAATCTGATCATTTGTGCACTAATGCTATTTAGGAAATACATTTGTTGTCTATAAATTTATTAGCTAGTTTCATCATACTGATGTACTCTATTTTTAAGATAGTTTTAATATCCTATGAAGAATTCCTAATTTACAAAGCAGTCTGATTACTCATTACAAAGAAAGTTGACAATGAACTCCAATAAACAGGAAAAACATGGTATAAAGACATAATTGATGAAAACTCAACTTATAAATAACTCCACAAACAAAATGAGATTATTAGAGGGAAATGCTTTAATCATAAGTTTAAAAATACATGTTTGATGTGATTTTCCTTCAATATTTTCAAAATAATCCTTTCTTTTCTGGTTCAACATCCGTTTGAATCAATTCATTTTGCTCCATTTGTCCATAATTTCATTTTCTTATACCCTACTCTTTAAAAATCAATATTAAGAAAATCTTTTATTAGGACAAAACTTCAGGAATGCATCAGTGGAATTCATTCCTTTTATTTTTTAACAGAATCAGATGCAAGGTCATTTGGACTTACTTAATAATTTTGATATTCAACAAGGGAAAATTTTAATCAGGAAATATTTTCAATACAGATCTAATGCTGATTTGGGAGATAAAGCGAAAAGAATAATACTTTAATTATACCATTTATTTTAACACAGAATCTGTCTCTTTACATTGTCTCTTTTTATGTAAAATTTTTTATTTAGGCTGTATTGGCATCATTAACACAGATCCTGTTATCTGTGATCTCATAAATATTACATTTTTCTGAGGTCACAATTTCAGATATGCTGATTAAAGTCTTTCAATCAAGGTTAAGAACAAATGCTTCAATTTTCAATTATTTTTATATTCTCACAGATTCTCTGAGGGCTAAAACTAACTTATTACATGTGCTTATTTATTCCAAAAATGTTTTAAAAATCCATTTTAGGTGAGAATAATATTAACCAGCATGCCACCAATAAAGTCCACCTGGGAAGTATGGATTCCAGATGTTAATATCATGCAATAAAAAATTAAAAGCTATTTACATGTAACATTTTTCTATACATTATATATGTTAATCAACATGTACTTGAGGAAAAATATCTGATTACTAGATCAATACTGAAAAACTATTACAAACGGTGATAAATTACACAGATGATAAAGTAGACTGATAAGAAAAACACAGCACTCCAATGGAAATCAAGAACCAGGTTTTGATTATAGTCTGATATTCTCTTATACTGTGACCATAGGGTCATCAATGAACTTCCTTGGGCCACGGTTTCCTCAGGTGTGACAAAGCTTATTAAACTCTGGAGTTTCTTCCTCTTTAAAAATCTGTGTTTAACAAACAACCCAATTTAAAAAAACAGGAAAAAGACCTAAACAGACACCTCTCCAAAGAAGACTTACAGATGGCCAAAAAACACATGAAAAGATGCTCAAAGCCACTTATTATTACAGAAATACAAATCTAAACTACAATGAGATATCACCTCACACCAGTCAGAATGGCCATCATCAAAAAAAACTGTAGACAGTAAATGCTGGCGAGGGTGTGGAGAAAAGGGAACACTCTTGTATTGCTGGTGGGAATGCAAAT
Organism: Tragulus kanchil; assembly: GCA_022376925.1. Lineage (NCBI taxonomy): Eukaryota > Metazoa > Chordata > Mammalia > Artiodactyla > Tragulidae > Tragulus > Tragulus kanchil. The sequence goes on along the minus strand of JAIOJX010000026.1, from coordinate 268,849,180 downwards.
TGACACACCACTATGGAAGACAGTATGGAGATTTCTCAAAAAGCTAAGAATAGAAGCACCATATGACCCAGCAATGCCACTATTAGGTTTATACCCTGATGAAATCAAAATTGAAAGAGACACCTGTACCCCGATGTTCACTGCAGCACTCTACACAATAGCTAGAACATGGAAGCAACCTAGATGTCCACTGACGAACAAATGGATAAAGAAGCTCTGGTACAATACAGTACTTCTCAGCAGCAAAAAGAAATACAGAAGACTCAGTCCTAATGAGATGGATGAGTCTAGAACCTATTATACAAAGTGAAGTAAGTCAAAAAGAGAAGGACAAGTATAGTATACTAACACATATACTTTCAATCAGTAACAAATGCTTCAATTTTCAATTATTTTTATATTCTCACAGATTCTCTGAGGGCTAAAACTAACTTATTACATGTGCTTATTTATTCCAAAAATGTTTTAAAAATCCATTTTAGGTGAGAATAATATTAACCAGCATGCCACCAATAAAGTCCACCTGGGAAGTATGGATTCCAGATGTTAATATCATGCAATAAAAAATTAAAAGCTATTTACATGTAACATTTTTCTATACATTATATATGTTAATCAACATGTACTTGAGGAAAAATATCTGATTACTAGATCAATACTGAAAAACTATTACAAACGGTGATAAATTACACAGATGATAAAGTAGACTGATAAGAAAAACACAGCACTCCAATGGAAATCAAGAACCAGGTTTTGATTATAGTCTGATATTCTCTTATACTGTGACCATAGGGTCATCAATGAACTTCCTTGGGCCACGGTTTCCTCAGGTGTGACAAAGCTTATTAAACTCTGGAGTTTCTTCCTCTTTAAAAATCTGTGTTTAACAAACAACCCAATTTAAAAAAACAGGAAAAAGACCTAAACAGACACCTCTCCAAAGAAGACTTACAGATGGCCAAAAAACACATGAAAAGATGCTCAAAGCCACTTATTATTACAGAAATACAAATCTAAACTACAATGAGATATCACCTCACACCAGTCAGAATGGCCATCATCAAAAAAAACTGTAGACAGTAAATGCTGGCGAGGGTGTGGAGAAAAGGGAACACTCTTGTATTGCTGGTGGGAATGCAAATTGACACACCACTATGGAAGACAGTATGGAGATTTCTCAAAAAGCTAAGAATAGAAGCACCATATGACCCAGCAATGCCACTATTAGGTTTATACCCTGATGAAATCAAAATTGAAAGAGACACCTGTACCCCGATGTTCACTGCAGCACTCTACACAATAGCTAGAACATGGAAGCAACCTAGATGTCCACTGACGAACAAATGGATAAAGAAGCTCTGGTACAATACAGTACTTCTCAGCAGCAAAAAGAAATACAGAAGACTCAGTCCTAATGAGATGGATGAGTCTAGAACCTATTATACAAAGTGAAGTAAGTCAAAAAGAGAAGGACAAGTATAGTATACTAACATATATATAGAATCTTAGTAAGATCATACTGATAAATACACATGCAAGCATCAATGGAAAAACAGTCATAGAGAACAGACTTATGGACATTGGGGAGAGGGAAGAGTGGGTGAGAGATATGGAAAGAGTAACATGGAGCCCTATACTGCATATGTAAAAGAGATAACTATTGTTAATGTGCTGTGGGTTAAGGGATCTTACACAGGGGCTATGCGATGGCCTGGAGAGATGGGATGGGATATACATATGACTAATCTGGGATTATACATATCTGTAAACAGCAAAACTCTGTAAAAGCAAAAGAGCAAAATAAAAAAAAAAAAAGGGCAAAAAAAATGTGTTTAAAAATTGCAACCAAAAAATCCATACGGATGAGGTGAATAAGAAAAAAAGATGCCATTTTCAAGTGAGTTAAAAACTTATAAAAGATAAGGGAAAAAAGTAACTTTTCCAGGAGTGTATCTGTGGGTATCACACTCCTGACATGAGAAGTTTTTTTTACCTGCCGGGAGTGAAATTGACTGAGGTCACATGGTCCTACTCAATTTCATTCACAGTAGGTGCTTTAAGATAGCAAAGCACCTCAGTTCAGAAATGGTACTATCAACTTACAGAGTAAACTTGAAAGCAAGAAAGTGTGCTTTTTAAAGAATACATTCAACCATTTTTTTTTTTTTTTAATGAAAAACAGAGTTAAGTCTAAGGCCAATTTTTATCTTCATTTGATAACTCACATTACTTCTGCACTAATTACACTGCCTTTCCAAGTTCAATTTGAGTCTTTTACACTCAAACTGTGATTTCAGCAATTTTTGTCTCTTGGTGAGTTTTATCACATATTCTTAAATGTGAGCCAATGAGGCTAAGGCTAAGTTTGAGAAGCTCTGTATTAAATTAATGGACAAGCCAAAGGTACAGTTAAGTACAAAGTGTTCTTACCATAAAACCTTAAGTTCAGGGCTTCCCTGGTAGTTTAGTGGGTAAAGAGCCTGCCTTGCAGTGCAAGGGGCATTGGATCGATCCCTGACCCAGGAAGATCCCATATGCTGAGGAACAGCTGGGCTGGTGTGTCCAATTACAAGCCAGCGCTCTGGAGTGCATGTGCCCAGAGCCAGTGTTCTGCAACGAGAGGCCACTGCGATGGGAGGTCCACACAGGCCAAAGAATATATATATATATTCTTTTTTATTAAAAAGAAAAAACAAACCTTAAGTTCAGGGTTTTTTCTGCCTCTTTCTAAAACCTCCACAAATTAGGAAATGAAACAATCAATGTAAGAGCCCTGGATATGAAAATAATTAGAATAATATAGACAGGAAATGATCTCATTTTATAAATAGTTCCAAAGGTTAAGGATGGCCCCATGGTATTATGGTATGTTTCTCATTCTCCTTCACTTATATACCCTAACCTGAAACTAAAAAGCCCAATCAAGTAGAAAAAAGGGCAAAAATGTGTTAAATTGCAACAAATGGATGGTGAATAAGAAAAGACTTTTAAGTGAGTTAAAACTTATAAAAGATAAGGGAAAAAAGTAACTTTTCCAGGAGTGTATCTGTGGGTATCACACTCCTGACATGAGAAGTTTTTTTTACCTGCCGGGAGTGAAATTGACTGAGGTCACATGGTCCTACTCAATTTCATTCACAGTAGGTGCTTTAAGATAGCAAAGCACCTCAGTTCAGAAATGGTACTATCAACTTACAGAGTAAACTTGAAAGCAAGAAAGTGTGCTTTTTAAAGAATACATTCAACCATTTTTTTTTTTTTTTAATGAAAAACAGAGTTAAGTCTAAGGCCAATTTTTATCTTCATTTGATAACTCACATTACTTCTGCACTAATTACACTGCCTTTCCAAGTTCAATTTGAGTCTTTTACACTCAAACTGTGATTTCAGCAATTTTTGTCTCTTGGTGAGTTTTATCACATATTCTTAAATGTGAGCCAATGAGGCTAAGGCTAAGTTTGAGAAGCTCTGTATTAAATTAATGGACAAGCCAAAGGTACAGTTAAGTACAAAGTGTTCTTACCATAAAACCTTAAGTTCAGGGCTTCCCTGGTAGTTTAGTGGGTAAAGAGCCTGCCTTGCAGTGCAAGGGCATTGGATCGACCCCTGACCCAGGAAGATCCCATATGCTGAGGAACAGCTGGGCTGGTGTGTCCAATTACAAGCCAGCGCTCTGGAGTGCATGTGCCCAGAGCCAGTGTTCTGCAACGAGAGGCCACTGCGATGGGAGGTCCACACAGGCCAAAGAATATATATATATATTCTTTTTTATTAAAAAGAAAAAACAAACCTTAAGTTCAGGGTTTTTTCTGCCTCTTTCTAAAACCTCCACAAATTAGGAAATGAAACAATCAATGTAAGAGCCCTGGATATGAAAATAATTATAATAATATAGACAGGAAATGATCTCATTTTTATAAATAGTTCCAAAGGTTAAGGATGGCCCCATGGTATTATGGTATGTTTCTCATTCTCCTTCACTTATATACCCTAACCTGAAACTAAAAAAAGCCCAATCAAGTAGATTGCATATATTCAATACATTAGTAGAATCAGTGAATTCTTGTTCGGCTGAAAATGAATAAGTGTGGATCTTTATAAAACTAACATCTAAGTCTAGTCCACAGAGGAAAATTTTAAAGATAGTGGTGCACAGGCGTACCCATTAAAAACTGGGCTCAGTTCACGTTATCTTGCCACTTTCACTCTCTATTAGTGAGGATAAGAAAAAATCCTATTTAGCAACATAAAAACTCAAATCTGTTTATTTACTGCTCTGAGCCAATCACTATAAAATATTATCTGATGCAAATTTACTAATAAGTGTAAATTTACCAATAAATAAGTAAGCCATGCTATCTTTGAATGAAATGTTTTTCAAACTACAGGTCAAAGCCAATAATTTAGTTATGGCCAACTATATGAAAAATGAAATACAGTAAGAACAGAGAAGGTATTATTTCAAAAAACTTTTGTACCAGTTACAAGGTTCCCCATCCGCCTCCCCATCCAAAAGCAGAGCAACCCAGTGAAACCTTTTTTAAACTGAAAGGGTGTAAAGTGAAGAAGCAATTACTTTAGGACACACCTTGTTAACAGATGCACAGAATAAATACAGCAGAGATACTCAGAGGCACACAGTAAAGCTACGGCAGCTTCTCTGCTGAGATGCTAAGTGCAGTTCCCAGGAAAGGAGCTTGGCGGTGCCACACTCACAGAGGCATAAGGTGAATTTTTAAAATTCAAGGATACCTGTACACACCTGTATCTATGTTTGTAACAGACTGTAATATAAATTGAATTTACCACAGGTAACTATCATAAAAGCATGAAAGTGCTGCTTCAGTGGCAGCATGAGATGAGAAAGCACACTTGGAATCAGTCAGACTTGGTTTAGAATCTGACCTTTAATAAGCTATCTCTTTCAGCCTCAGCTTCTTCACAGAAGAATTGGTATTTAACTCTCAAGATTTTGGTAAGAGAATTACAGAAAATGTAAAGTGCCTTACACTATACTGGTATGTAGAAAGCACTCTTTGTTGTTAAAATTTCCAGTCATCAATTTGAACATGAGGTTTGAAGAACTATAACAAACAAGAAGCTAACATATTTGAGAGATGCTAACTGGTCCAATTTTGTTCACAGCATTCACAGGGATACACAGAACACAGAATAACAGCAAATGCTTATATCTACATCTTATGTCATCATGGAATTCAAGAAACCTATAAGGGGAAATGTATGTTTCATTTATGGATCTAAGGGCAAATAATGATTATAACATGATATGATCATATTAAAACCAAGAACTGAGACTCCACTTTCTCACCAAGTTTCATCAATAATTTCATTGTAGTATTAACAGTCAAAAATAGCATTTTCCTAGCAGTTACTTCCAGAGAAAAGGCATGAAAAAAAAATCCCAAGTAAGTAAAACATTCTCTTGAGTAGGCAAAAGCAATTAATTCCTTCATCAAATATTTACTGAGTTTGTACTCACTACACATCAGGCACTATTCAGACTAGGCATTATAGCCATGAAGAAGGAACAGTCTCTACTGTGTCTTGGAAATTTTGACAAAGAAGATAAAGCATGATGATGTTAAAAGCCTTGCTCTAAATAATTTTGAAGTGAAAAATACAGTTTACTGTTGACTTCTGGGCCATCAGCTTACTTTACAAACCATAGAAGAATTTTTAAAGTCCTATCGCCATAGCTATACATTCAAATTAGCCATTATATTCAAAGACAATGTTACATGTTCACACTTTAAAATGTATATGCATGTCAAGAGTGAGCAATTACTTTAGGACACACCTTGTTAACAGATGCACAGAATAAATACAGCAGAGATACTCAGAGGCACACAGTAAAGCTACGGCAGCTTCTCTGCTGAGATGCTAAGTGCAGTTCCCAGGAAAGGAGCTTGGCGGTGCCACACTCACAGAGGCATAAGGTGAATTTTTAAAATTCAAGGATACCTGTACACACCTGTATCTATGTTTGTAACAGACTGTAATATAAATTGAATTTACCACAGGTAACTATCATAAAAGCATGAAAGTGCTGCTTCAGTGGCAGCATGAGATGAGAAAGCACACTTGGAATCAGTCAGACTTGGTTTAGAATCTGACCTTTAATAAGCTATCTCTTTCAGCCTCAGCTTCTTCACAGAAGAATTGGTATTTAACTCTCAAGATTTTGGTAAGAGAATTACAGAAAATGTAAAGTGCCTTACACTATACTGGTATGTAGAAAGCACTCTTTGTTGTTAAAATTTCCAGTCATCAATTTGAACATGAGGTTTGAAGAACTATAACAAACAAGAAGCTAACATATTTGAGAGATGCTAACTGGTCCAATTTTGTTCACAGCATTCACAGGGATACACAGAACACAGAATAACAGCAAATGCTTATATCTACATCTTATGTCATCATGGAATTCAAGAAACCTATAAGGGGAAATGTATGTTTCATTTATGGATCTAAGGGCAAATAATGATTATAACATGATATGATCATATTAAAACCAAGAACTGAGACTCCACTTTCTCACCAAGTTTCATCAATAATTTCATTGTAGTATTAACAGTCAAAAATAGCATTTTCCTAGCAGTTACTTCCAGAGAAAAGGCATGAAAAAAAAATCCCAAGTAAGTAAAACATTCTCTTGAGTAGGCAAAAGCAATTAATTCCTTCATCAAATATTTACTGAGTTTGTACTCACTACACATCAGGCACTATTCAGACTAGGCATTATAGCCATGAAGAAGGAACAGTCTCTACTGTGTCTTGGAAATTTTGACAAAGAAGATAAAGCATGATGATGTTAAAAGCCTTGCTCTAAATAATTTTGAAGTGAAAAAAAAATACAGTTTACTGTTGACTTCTGGGCCATCAGCTTACTTTACAAACCATAGTCTTTTAAATTTTCCCATTACTTTCAAAATAAAAATGGAAATTTTTTTTTGAAAACTGCCAGTCCTATACGCTACATAGCTATACATTCAAATTAGCCATTATATTCAAAGACAATGTTACATGTTCACACTTTAAAATGTATATGCATGTCAAGAGTGAGCAACTAAAAACTGCACATTTCAGGTAATATATAAAACCATATGTATGGTTGTTTATGTATACATAAATAGTTTTATGTATAATGAATATGTCATAGAACATGGACTGGAAACACAATATTAAAATGGCTATTACACAGCGGTATCATAGACATTTCCTATCCTTTCTGTCTTTTCTAAAGTCCCTATGGTATACTATAGTAATTATAAAAAATTATTTTAAAAAATGGAAGTCTTCATTTAAACTACATACAATTACAGGTGAGTTATAATAGGCATTACCTAAAATTGCTTCAGAATGCTCTACATTCAAAAATAAATAAAATAAATCTAATAAAATAAATAACTAAATTTCTATATTATTATTAGAAGGAAAAAAAAGACTAATTTATTCTTTAAATGATATATTGTATCCTCATTTAGGTTATTGTGCTCACTTGCTATTTAACATATCTAACATTTCTCATTTAACACATCTAATAATGTAGCTCCCCAAAGACAGACATTTTAATACTTTAACATACTACTAGTTAGTAGCATAGTATTTTCTGGAAATTATAGAATCCTATAGTTTAAGTTTTCTCTATAGTGGTAGTTCAACACTTTCTTCTTTTCTATTTTTAAAGTTGCTTATGTCTCAAACAAGTTCATCATCAAGGACTTTTTTTCTGGTAAGATGAAGATTTTGCACCTGTGAAAGCTTTTTTAACCAATCAATGGAGCAGGAGGAATGAAAAAAATGTATCCATAGAGATGAACATTCACATGGTTAAGTTAAAAAAAAACCCAAAAAACAACAACAACTCATCCTGATTTCCTCTAAAATTATGGGGTTTAACTGTACACATAATAATGTAAAGTCCTTTTGGGAACAAGTTGAAAGTGAAAGGTGTTTCATGTCCATCTTTGTTGGGCAGGGAAAGGAGAGTTGTTAAAAGTATATGTGATGATCTACCATTAAGTTAAAAAAGAGTTATAATGGCTCATTTTCTTTTGAAGCATACATAAAGTAGGAAATTTTTAAATTTTTCATTGGTAATAAACTAGGAATTTCAGGGATTTCTTACCCCCTACCCCTTTTGCTTACTTGTATTTCTGGGCTTTCTGCAATGAGTATTACTTCTGTTTCTCCTTAATGTAGAAATGTGGTAATTTAATCGAATTTTTAAAAAATTTTTTGGCCTCTTTTATTGTTTTTTTTATTGATTTATTTTCATTCATCTTTTTTCTTCAGCCTGTATGGGCCTCCTGTTGCAGGAGCCTCTCAAGTGCAGAGCACTGGCTCTAGGTGCATGTGCTCCAAAACACTGGTTTGTAATTGGACACACCGGTCCAGTTACTACATGGCATATGAGATCTTCCTGGGCCAGGGATCACTGATGCCCCTTGCACTGCAAGACAGACTCTTTACCCACTGGACCACCAGGGAAGCCCCTTGGATTTTTAAAGATAAATTAATGTAAATATTTGATAAAGTGCTTATATTTGATATTATATAATTAAACAAAAATAAACTTTCCTGGCTAAGGAGAAAAAAATGTTCTTTATGTACAGACCACTAAAAGGATTATTTATAATTCCAAAATATCATCAACTCTAAAATCCGTAACTCATTTGGCAGTAAACCTTGACGTAACCAAAAGTAAAGGTATCTGTAATCATTACTTTCCTTACTCAGTTTGAATATTCTTATCTTTTGGTGCAGAATATTTATGCCCAAGATGCTGCTGGTACATGTAGCACTTAATTACTTTTCTGATACATGAAAAATTCTGAATTCCTATATATACATACACCTCCGAAGGTTTCACATAAGAAACTGAATCTGCATTAGGGATCTTACTTAAGTAAGCCTCTTCTGTATTTAACATAAATTTATTAGCTTCCCTTGGAAAAACAAACTATCACTTTAAGTTTACACCTAAAATCTTAGCTATTTAATGAGATTTTTAAAATTAGTCCCCACTGTAAAAATTGTTAGCTGCTTCTAATTTAAGACATAAAGGATATGACTGATCTGGGAACATACATGTCTGTGAACAACAAAACTCTGTAAAACCTTTAAAATAAAGAATAAAAAAAAAAAAAGAAATATAAAGACAAAAAAAAAAAAGACATAAAGGACTCAACATGATGTCTATGTATACTACCTGTTTCACAGAGATTAAAGGTTACTATAATGTCTATGTATACTACCTGTTTCACAGAGATTAAAGGTTACTATAATGTCTATGTATACTACCTGTTTCACAGAGATTAAAGGTTACTATATAATCAACTTAGGAGAGCCGTTAGATCATTAAAGAGGAAGTTTATGAACAGATAACTGACAGTATATCAGAATACAGTATGCTCCACAGAGAATAATTTACATGATTTCATTTACTATGGGATATACTCTCTGGCAAAGAATTACATTTATGACACAGAAATAGAACATTCTTAAATTTTTTCTGCTTCTTAAATAGCACATAACAATGAAAAAATAAGAATGGAAATATTTACATTTATGCCAACAAAATAAAAACACACATAGAGCTTATACTTCTATTAACTTCTAGAAGTTTTAAAACTCTAAAGAGCAAACACATAAGCATAGAAACTCCAAGCATTATTTTTATAATGTTCTCCTAAGAAAATACACCAAACAACAAACGAAAAAAACAGGAATCACTTATTTAATATGGGGGCTTAGTGACAATCATATTAAGGACAGATACTCACCTTCTTTGGGCTGAGCCATAACTGGAGTCTGAGTTTCCTTTGTGTATGTGACAATTTCACGAGGAGGAAAGTCAACTTGTGTAATTTTAGCCATTCCAAGTTTAATAGGTCCTCGTCTAAAGTGAACACAAATGTTTTTAAACACTACAAATGATACATTTAAACCACATCAAATCAAGTAGTTTTGTAAAAGTAAGAATTAAACATTGTATATCCAACAGTGTAATTTAAATCCCTGTTTTATTCAAGAAATTTTAAATGGACAATTAATTAACTTTATTTTAACAAAAGAATTAGAAAGTAGCAAAAAACAAAAGATAATTCTGAATCTTTCAAGATGTCTATTTTTCACTTTAAAAAGGCAAATACTTCAGTTTCCTAAAACAAATGCGTGGGTAGTGACAGAGTAAAAGGATAGGAATTTCAACGTAGACTGCTGAATATGGTTGGTTATGGTAACTATTTTTAGCAAGGATATGATTCCCAAGTCTTTTGTTAAGAGTCAAATACATGGATCTCCCTCAGATCACGTTTAGTTTGCTTTACCATTAGAAGACTTCAAGAGTGAGAAACAAGTTTCTGTTGAAAACTTCTTTCTACTCATATTTCGCAGAAATTGAGAATCATACAGTCAATTTAAGAGTTTAAAATACTTAAATTTTAAATCTCTATCCTCTGCATGATCAATACTGTTTTTAATTCACATACGGACATACTATTGGGCAGATTATTTTAGACCTAAACTCAAGCCACATATCTTCTGAACACTATGAAATTACTAAAGTCACTTCTGGTTTATTTTGACAAACAGGAGAGTTGTGGCTAATGAAAATGTACCAAAAGAAAAATATAATTATTCTGTATCTGGGGGAACTTTTTTCTTGGTTATTATAGTGTATGTCTAAATTCTAAACCAAATAACAACATGCTTCCAAACTTCCAAAGTTCTCAATAATGAATGTCTTAAAAGAATATCTATCTAATTAAAACACTGCTATAACTTCCAGAATATAAATCAGAGTATCTGAAATATATACATATAGAGAGCGAGTTGGTAATTTAACCTTATTCTTATATAAACATCCTTTACAAAATCCTATATAAAAAAGTTAATAAAATTAGTACATTGAAAGAAATTTTCTCTAAGGTCCCAAATGTGAGCCATAAGAAATTTCTAATACATTTGCTACCTTGGGAAGGTTACCTTAGTCTTAAAGAAAAAAAAAGCATAATCAAAGAATTAAATGGAAAAATTTAAATACATCATGTACATTTTAAGTACATATTTCAGATTTCGTTCTTAGTGTTTTAAAAGTAAGAATTAAACATTGTATATCCAACAGTGTAATTTAAATCCCTGTTTTATTCAAGAAATTTTAAATGGACAATTAATTAACTTTATTTTAACAAAAGAATTAGAAAGTAGCAAAAAACAAAAGATAATTCTAATCTTTCAAGATGTCTATTTTCACTTTAAAAGGCAAATACTTCAGTTTCCTAAAACAAATGCGTGGGTAGTGACAGAGAAAGGATAGGAATTTCAACGTAGACTGCTGAATATGGTTGGTTATGGTAACTATTTTTAGCAAGGATATGATTCCCAAGTCTTTTGTTAAGAGTCAAATACATGGATCTCCCTCAGATCACGTTTAGTTTGCTTTACCATTAGAAGACTTCAAGAGTGAGAAACAAGTTTCTGTTGAAAACTTCTTTCTACTCATATTTCGCAGAAATTGAGAATCATACAGTCAATTTAAGAGTTTAAAATACTTAAATTTTAAATCTCTATCCTCTGCATGATCAATACTGTTTTTAATTCACATACGGACATACTATTGGGCAGATTATTTTAGACCTAAACTCAAGCCACATATCTTCTGAACACTATGAAATTACTAAAGTCACTTCTGGTTTATTTTGACAAACAGGAGAGTTGTGGCTAATGAAAATGTACCAAAAGAAAAATATAATTATTCTGTATCTGGGGGAACTTTTTTCTTGGTTATTATAGTGTATGTCTAAATTCTAAACCAAATAACAACATGCTTCCAAACTTCCAAAGTTCTCAATAATGAATGTCTTAAAAGAATATCTATCTAATTAAAACACTGCTATAACTTCCAGAATATAAATCAGAGTATCTGAAATATATACATATAGAGAGCGAGTTGGTAATTTAACCTTATTCTTATATAAACATCCTTTACAAAATCCTATATAAAAAAGTTAATAAAATTAGTACATTGAAAGAAATTTTCTCTAAGGTCCCAAATGTGAGCCATAAGAAATTTCTAATACATTTGCTACCTTGGGAAGGTTACCTTAGTCTTAAAGAAAAAAAAAGCATAATCAAAGAATTAAATGGAAAAATTTAAATACATCATGTACATTTTAAGTACATATTTCAGATTTCGTTCTTAGTGTTTTAAAAATAAAATCTGAAAAAACTTTATATTCTAATTTTTAAAATGTAAACCATATGAAATATAAATTACTCATATCTGAAAAAAAGTAGTTAAGCCAACAACATTAAGAAAAAGTTACTAACTTGAGTACATATAGGGTTTAATAGATAAAAACACAATAGTTCAACAAAATAAGATTTAGAGATAGATCTGGGGAGATAATACCTCACTTATCCAAAGCCACTTTTACTGAGAGCAACCAAGCAACTGGGGGTAGGGGATCCTCAGGGGAGCTAACAGAGAGGCCTTCTAGCTTATATATAAGAAGCCCATATACTTTTCCTACATGGGCCAATTCGAGGCCTATCTAAGGGCTTCCCAGGTGGCACCAGTGGTAAGGAACTCACCTGATAATGCAGGAGACATAAGAGACATGGATTTGATCCTTGAGTTGGGAAGATCCTCCTGGAGGAGGGCATGGCAACTCACTCCAGTACTGCTGCCTAGAGAATCCCATGAACAATGGATCCTGACAGGCCATAGGGCCGCAAAGAGTTGGACAAGACTGAAGCGACTTTAGCATGTATGCAAGGCTTATTTACTCTTACTTTAAATGTAGTTCTTAAAGGTACTAGACATGTGTTTAAGAAGCTGCAAATTATCAAGGGAAAGAGCTATTCCAGTTGGGCACAGTGGGAGCAGAAAACATTTCTAGTTTGCATTGGAGACTAGAATAAAAGAGTGAATAAATCAATTAATGAATAAATCAATGGCAATCTGGAGCCATAGTGTAGAAACCAACAGCTATGTTCCTCTCAAAACCTTAGAAATCATCAGGGAATTTTAACATAGGAAAGTAAATTAATATTCATGTTGAATAACCTACAAATGGTTCAATTAAATGTAGAGTATATATTTTCAAAAGTTTTGAAAGTGTGTAATACATTGTAGAAAAACTTACATCAGAAATACAGAAATAATAAAAGTAATTTGTACATTTAAATGCAAAGACTTTGGGCACCAATAAAATCAGATACATAAAAATAGTTCTTTAACTAATTACAGAGGATAAATGAGGTGTCACAGTGAAAGATCACTTTTCCTAACATTACCTGCACATTATTAAGAAAAATACAACTAGGACAGTTTCACAAAAAATCATATTAATTATAGAAGAGGGAAGGTAATAAATCTATTCAATACCCCAAATCGGAATCTGAGTGAAGCTGAAGAACTGACGGATCTGTATCCCAATGCAGCGTCCTAAATGGTTGTAGGACAACCATGAAGCATTAGCAAAAAAGGCCATAAGTTAGTTAAGCAAATACACTCTATGAATAGCTAAAGTACTGCTCACAATTACAAGCCACATGTTCTGGTTAGTACGAAGAAACACCAGGTATCACTCAAATGCTCTAGTGCATGCAATAAACATATATGGTAAAACATACAACCTAGAATAATTAAAAGACAGTATTTTCAGACTATAAGAAAATAATCTTTCAAAATAATGGGTAAGAACAGGCAAAACATCAAATGTCCCAAATAACACATTATTTTTGAATGAAACAAGCTAAGCTATAAATATAGCTGAAATTTTAAGTTTCCTAATGAAAAAAAGCATTAGTAAAACATCTTAGTTAACATAATCTTGCCCAAAGCATTAAATGTACAGACTGAAGCGACTTTAGCATGTATGCAAGGCTTATTTACTCTTACTTTAAATGTAGTTCTTAAAGGTACTAGACATGTGTTTAAGAAGCTGCAAATTATCAAGGGAAAGAGCTATTCCAGTTGGGCACAGTGGGAGCAGAAAACATTTCTAGTTTGCATTGGAGACTAGAATAAAAGAGTGAATAAATCAATTAATGAATAAATCAATGGCAATCTGGAGCCATAGTGTAGAAACCAACAGCTATGTTCCTCTCAAAACCTTAGAAATCATCAGGGAATTTTAACATAGGAAAGTAAATTAATATTCATGTTGAATAACCTACAAATGGTTCAATTAAATGTAGAGTATATATTTTCAAAAGTTTTGAAAGTGTGTAATACATTGTAGAAAAACTTACATCAGAAATACAGAAATAATAAAAGTAATTTGTACATTTAAATGCAAAGACTTTGGGCACCAATAAAATCAGATACATAAAAATAGTTCTTTAACTAATTACAGAGGATAAATGAGGTGTCACAGTGAAAGATCACTTTTCCTAACATTACCTGCACATTATTAAGAAAAATACAACTAGGACAGTTTCACAAAAAATCATATTAATTATAGAAGAGGGAAGGTAATAAATCTATTCAATACCCCAAATCGGAATCTGAGTGAAGCTGAAGAACTGACGGATCTGTATCCCAATGCAGCGTCCTAAATGGTTGTAGGACAACCATGAAGCATTAGCAAAAAAGGCCATAAGTTAGTTAAGCAAATACACTCTATGAATAGCTAAAGTACTGCTCACAATTACAAGCCACATGTTCTGGTTAGTACGAAGAAACACCAGGTATCACTCAAATGCTCTAGTGCATGCAATAAACATATATGGTAAAACATACAACCTAGAATAATTAAAAGACAGTATTTTCAGACTATAAGAAAATAATCTTTCAAAATAATGGGTAAGAACAGGCAAAACATCAAATGTCCCAAATAACACATTATTTTTGAATGAAACAAGCTAAGCTATAAATATAGCTGAAATTTTAAGTTTCCTAATGAAAAAAAGCATTAGTAAAAACATCTTAGTTAACATAATCTTGCCCAAAGCATTAAATGTATCCAGGAAATTGTCATATTGGTAAAGGAAATGAGTCAACACATAAGCCTTTTGGTAAGAAAACCAAAGACTATTCCACTGGGATACAAAATAGCTAAAGTTTCCAAAATGTGACCCTTATGTAATTTATGGGTTAAGCACTGCCTTGGGCTTACATGTCATCTGCTTTAGAAAGCAACTAAAGATTTGTCTCTAGGAAAAAGTAGGTTTTTTTTTTGCTAGGAAAAATATTTTATGTTCAAAGAATTTACCTAAACTAACTAAACTTTTGGAGAATATCAATCCTAAATAAATATTTGGTTGTGTTTAGTCTTGCCTATTGGGGTAAATACCTTCAATGGCATCTTTTCCAAAAGATTTAAGGAAAATTTAGTCATTAGCAGAAATAAAAGGTCCTTTATCATACTGGGACTTTTGTGGATTAGTAATATATAAATACATATAGTACCGTATGATGCTCATAGTCCCTATTAAAATGTTAAGTACAATACATTCAGTGCTACCATCTTTGTCAAATATACTTGTTTCTTATTTATATAATTATAATGTACAACTAAAACTGCTATAATATTTAAATATATTTAAGTAATAATCTATACTTGCCTATATAACTTATCAATAAAAGCAATCAAATGAACTGAACTAGAGAAATGCTTCATTTTAAAATTATAAAGAAGGATCTTGGGATTTAAACGATAATGTGTGTACACAAAGAAAAGAGAGGCCAGAGTGAAGATTTACTTTATACTAAGCAATGAACAGCAACAAACTTAGGCTTTGTTAAACCAGAAGGGGTTCTATGAGATGCTCTCCCAAACAATGTTCTGTACGTAGCCTTTACATTCTCTAAGAGTTCAAGCTGTTACCAATGACACAGAGTTCCTTGTTAAGGATGCCATTTTTGGTCTAAAATCAAGTAAAGCTCTACCTCAAAATAGAGCCAGTAATGAAAACACATTGTACAACATATGGAATTACATTAAAGACATCTTCCAGACATATAAAGTGAAATTTCAATATAAACTTGTGACATAAAATCAAAAGCCTAAGAGATAAACTGATTAAGAATGGATTACTCTTGACTGTCATCTAAATCTTAAGAGTTAACAGAAGTGATTGAGCAAGTGAACTAGAATCTTAATGAAATACAACTTACCAATCAGCAAAGTTACAAAGATCTCATTTCTCATGGCCTCTTATGTATTCATTCATAAATTACCACCATGCGCAACAGAAATGTTGGCATTTAGAAACAGTGATTCAGATGTTTTGATATCATACTTAGTTATGTGTAATACTTTGTTTTGCTACTCCCCAAGTGTAGCAATCTTAGACTGTCTTGGCCAGCTAATGGGGTTAAGTGTATACATATCATACATCTTCACACATTGTCCTGTTTTCATTATCATCATGTCCGTTCAATTTACATTCATTCTGTTTGTTCTCAGACCCTAGCATTCTTTTGCAGAAATAAAAGGTCCTTTATCATACTGGGACTTTTGTGGATTAGTAATATATAAATACATATAGTACCGTATGATGCTCATAGTCCCTATTAAAATGTTAAGTACAATACATTCAGTGCTACCATCTTTGTCAAATATACTTGTTTCTTATTTATATAATTATAATGTACAACTAAAACTGCTATAATATTTAAATATATTTAAGTAATAATCTATACTTGCCTATATAACTTATCAATAAAAGCAATCAAATGAACTGAACTAGAGAAATGCTTCATTTTAAAATTATAAAGAAGGATCTTGGGATTTAAACGATAATGTGTGTACACAAAGAAAAGAGAGGCCAGAGTGAAGATTTACTTTATACTAAGCAATGAACAGCAACAAACTTAGGCTTTGTTAAACCAGAAGGGGTTCTATGAGATGCTCTCCAAGCAATGTTCTGTACGTAGCCTTTACATTCTCTAAGAGTTCAAGCTGTTACCAATGACACAGAGTTCCTTGTTAAGGATGCCATTTTTGGTCTAAAATCAAGTAAAGCTCTACCTCAAAATAGAGCCAGTAATGAAAACACATTGTACAACATATGGAATTACATTAAAGACATCTTCCAGACATATAAAGTGAAATTTCAATATAAACTTGTGACATAAAATCAAAAGCCTAAGAGATAAACTGATTAAGAATGGATTACTCTTGACTGTCATCTAAATCTTAAGAGTTAACAGAAGTGATTGAGCAAGTGAACTAGAATCTTAATGAAATACAACTTACCAATCAGCAAAGTTACAAAGATCTCATTTCTCATGGCCTCTTATGTATTCATTCATAAATTACCACCATGCGCAACAGAAATGTTGGCATTTAGAAACAGTGATTCAGATGTTTTGATATCATACTTAGTTATGTGTAATACTTTGTTTTGCTACTCCCCAAGTGTAGCAATCTTAGACTGTCTTGGCCAGCTAATGGGGTTAAGTGTATACATATCATACATCTTCACACATTGTCCTGTTTTTCATTATCATCATGTCCGTTCAATTTACATTCATTCTGTTTCGTTCTCAGACCCTAGCATTCTTTTAAAAAGTGACATATTTTTAAACGCTATTACTTCACTGCCAACACCACCAATTAACCAACAATATTAATTATTTCTCCATGATGGAATCTAGAGATGATTTAATGGAATTCATAATTTTCTCTGTGTATATACATATATTGAAAAGTGAACATATTTAGCCCTCTTGAAAATGAACAAAAATGAGTCTGTACTCTCAAAGGAGACAACATAATATATATTAAGACTAACAAGATACCAAGTGATCTCATTCAAAAAAAAGAATTTAGGGTTTCCCTGGTGGTCCAGTGGGTAGAGTCCACCTTGCAGCGCAAGGGGCACCAGTTTGACCCTTGGCCCAGAGACGGTGCTCTGCAACGAGAGAGGGCACTGCAATGGGAGGCCCACACAGGCTGAAGAATAAAGATGGATGAAAAATAAATAAATAAAAAATCAATTAAAAAAAGAAGCCAAAAATTTAAAATATATATATTTTCTTTCCTGTTAAGCTGTGTACTCATTCTCTAATAAAATATGAATATCTTTTTAAAAGTATCTTTGATATTAATTTCTGATTTTTATATTAATTCCCCAAATGCTTTCTTCTCTGCAACCACCCTCTGTGTTTTTTCAGTTTTTTAATTTTACTGAGGCTTTCTATGGCTAAATCAAAGATCTCTCTTAGGAACTGTCACACTGCATTTGAAAATATGTGGGCTGTTTTAAAGTGTCTTTTGATAATGCTTTCTAACACAATTCCTCAGTGATAAAAAATCTGAGAGAACAGGTATGATTTCAATACCTTTCAGACCATGAAATTTTTGCATCTTGTTTAATGTCCCTGGATGTGTTCCCATGGCTCCAGGTGTCTAGTCTATTGGAACTTGAATAGAATTTGTATCCTGTTATTGTGTGACAACTGTATAAATTTTAATTATGTTGAATTGGTTCATAGTACTTTTCAGGTCTATTATATCCTTCTACTTTTCTGTCCATTCTATTAATTTTTGAGAGTTTGATATTAAAACTCCAACTCAAAATATTTATCTGCTTAAAAAAATTGTGGGCTTCCCTGGTGGTCCAGTGGGTAAGGACACCGCCTTGCAGTGCAAGGGGCGTCGGTTTGATCCCTGGCCTGGGAAGATCCCACATGCCACGGAGTGGCTGAACCGATGTATCCAACTACTGAGCCAGAGCTCTGGAGTGCATGCACCCAGAGCCAGTGCTCTGCGAAGAGAGGTCACTGTGATGGGAGGCCCACGCAGGCCAAAGAACAAAGATCGATGAAAATGGATAAATGAAAGACCAATACAAGTGGCCAAAAAAAAAAATTGTAATTTAGTGGAACTATATATAACTTTGTTCTGTATTTTCCAAGTCTCCTGCAAATGTGTTAGCATACATTCAGAATTCAAATATTTAAAACACTTGTTTTCTTGTTTTACATCTTATCATTACAAATCTATACTATAAACACAATTTAGAAAAAAATTCTTAGAATTTTTCAACACTGTGTATAATATACCTAAATTAATTATGTAAATTAATGAGCATTAGAATGCAAAATCCATGAAGGACCATGAACATTATTTCTGTGATGACCTACAGCACTTAACATTAAACTGGCAATCCAATTAATATGCATTCTAACACAATAAATGCATTTCTTAACAGTTAATTACTTCCTATGCCAATTTACAGTATTCCAATGGGTCTCTCCAGTAGTCTTTAGGTTTTCCAATGAGACTCAAGTGGCCATATTTTAATCCACATAGATGTTACATAATATTTCTGAAAGCAAACTAGCTGATGATGAATTAATCTTTCTATTCCTATTCAAAATCAAGAACAATGAGTTCAGAATTAACACAGTATCTGCATGAAAACAATATACAGTATCAAATAAAGAAATTTAGTATCTTTTTTTTTTTGTAGCTTGGGAATATTTTACTATGGTAAGGTTGTATTAAAAGGGGAAAATAAAACCCTTCTCTGGAAAATGACACTTGTTTACTAGGAACACTTCATATCTGTATAAAAATACATAAGTACAAAAGTATGAAACAAATTTAGCCTTTGAAAATGAATTTAGACTAAATAAACTCAGCCTTTAATCTATAATATATACTGCTTTGTAGGGTAATATTATTTCTAAATAGAAAGTTTTGACTTTTCTTAAATGACAGTTATGTCATTCACCCATTTACCTCCAGCAAGAGTATTCTTTAAATCTGCCATTTCAGTTCTATAAACGAAACGGGTTTGAAAAGCACAACTCAAATTCAGACTGGTGAGCCTTTTGTGTCTTCTAACTGTTAATAACAACCTGATTATTCAGAAACTGATTAAAGTTCTTTTTAGCCCCTCTTCTTGTTTTTCTTATTTAACTCATGAATACAAGTGGCCAAAAAAAAAATTGTAATTTAGTGGAACTATATATAACTTTGTTCTGTATTTTCCAAGTCTCCTGCAAATGTGTTAGCATACATTCAGAATTCAAATATTTAAAACACTTGTTTTCTTGTTTTACATCTTATCATTACAAATCTATACTATAAACACAATTTAGAAAAAAATTCTTAGAATTTTTCAACACTGTGTATAATATACCTAAATTAATTATGTAAATTAATGAGCATTAGAATGCAAAATCCATGAAGGACCATGAACATTATTTCTGTGATGACCTACAGCACTTAACATTAAACTGGCAATCCAATTAATATGCATTCTAACACAATAAATGCATTTCTTAACAGTTAATTACTTCCTATGCCAATTTACAGTATTCCAATGGGTCTCTCCAGTAGTCTTTAGGTTTTCCAATGAGACTCAAGTGGCCATATTTTAATCCACATAGATGTTACATAATATTTCTGAAAGCAAACTAGCTGATGATGAATTAATCTTTCTATTCCTATTCAAAATCAAGAACAATGAGTTCAGAATTAACACAGTATCTGCATGAAAACAATATACAGTATCAAATAAAGAAATTTAGTATCTTTTTTTTGTAGCTTGGGAATATTTTACTATGGTAAGGTTGTATTAAAAGGGGAAAATAAAACCCTTCTCTGGAAAATGACACTTGTTTACTAGGAACACTTCATATCTGTATAAAAATACATAAGTACAAAAGTATGAAACAAATTTAGCCTTTGAAAATGAATTTAGACTAAATAAACTCAGCCTTTAATCTATAATATATACTGCTTTGTAGGGTAATATTATTTCTAAATAGAAAGTTTTGACTTTTCTTAAATGACAGTTATGTCATTCACCCATTTACCTCCAGCAAGAGTATTCTTTAAATCTGCCATTTCAGTTCTATAAACGAAACGGGTTTGAAAAGCACAACTCAAATTCAGACTGGTGAGCCTTTTGTGTCTTCTAACTGTTAATAACAACCTGATTATTCAGAAACTGATTAAAGTTCTTAGTTTGTGGAATAGCTAGCCCCTTTTCTTCTTCTTGTCTTTTAGATACTCATTACGTGTTTGTAACTTCAACTGAGGTGCTTATGGGCACAAAGGAGATAAAACTTTATTTCTCATTAAATGATGTGTTGAGGTTTTCCTGATGAAGACATTTAACCTTCTAGCCCCAAATAAGGATTTTGAATAGAGATTTTTTAAATAGCTATGTTTAATTTCATTTCAGCTGCCATAAGAAGTCAAAATGTAAGATACTGTTAAATAAACGATTTGGTATTCTTATGCATGTGACTAAGAGTAATAAGTAATAATATTTTTCTCAGTATGATCTTTAGAAAGAAGTTGAAATCTTACTGAATATTTGAAAATCAAGTCCCAACATATGTACAGGATCATAAAACAGACCTGAGATATTGTTTTACAAGATGCAAGTTCAGGAAAACTTGGCAGTAAACTTTTTTTTTTTTAAAAAAGGTATAACTGACATATTAATTTCAGGTATATAACATGATAATGATTTAATATTTGTATATATGGCAAAATGATCACAACAATAAGTCTAGTCAACATCCATCATACATAGTTACAAAAAAAATGTTCGTTCGTGTGATTTCGTCTTTCTTTTTAGACCCACTCTCTCGGCAACTTTCAAATATACAACATAGTACTGTTAACTACAGTCTCTATGCTGTATGTTTATGTCTCCATTACTCATTAGTTTTATAACTGGAACTTCGTACCTTTTGACTCCCTTCACCCATCTCACCCACCACTAACCTGACCCTCACCTCTGGCGACCATATAAAAATACATAAGTACAAAAGTATGAAACAAATTTAGCCTTTGAAAATGAATTTAGACTAAATAAACTCAGCCTTTAATCTATAATATATACTGCTTTGTAGGGTAATATTATTTCTAAATAGAAAGTTTTGACTTTTCTTAAATGACAGTTATGTCATTCACCCATTTACCTCCAGCAAGAGTATTCTTTAAATCTGCCATTTCAGTTCTATAAACGAAACGGGTTTGAAAAGCACAACTCAAATTCAGACTGGTGAGCCTTTTGTGTCTTCTAACTGTTAATAACAACCTGATTATTCAGAAACTGATTAAAGTTCTTAGTTTGTGGAATAGCTAGCCCCTTTTCTTCTTCTTGTCTTTTAGATACTCATTACGTGTTTGTAACTTCAACTGAGGTGCTTATGGGCACAAAGGAGATAAAACTTTATTTCTCATTAAATGATGTGTTGAGGTTTTCCTGATGAAGACATTTAACCTTCTAGCCCCAAATAAGGATTTTGAATAGAGATTTTTAACTAGCTATGTTTAATTTCATTTCAGCTGCCATAAGAAGTCAAAATGTAAGATACTGTTAAATAAACGATTTGGTATTCTTATGCATGTGACTAAGAGTAATAAGTAATAATATTTTTCTCAGTATGATCTTTAGAAAGAAGTTGAAATCTTACTGAATATTTGAAAATCAAGTCCCAACATATGTACAGGATCATAAAACAGACCTGAGATATTGTTTTACAAGATGCAAGTTCAGGAAAACTTGGCAGTAAACTTTTTTTTTTTTAAAAAAGGTATAACTGACATATTAATTTCAGGTATATAACATGATAATGATTTAATATTTGTATATATGGCAAAATGATCACAACAATAAGTCTAGTCAACATCCATCATACATAGTTACAAAAAAATTTTTTGTTCTTGTGATTTCGTCTTTCTTTTTAGACCCACTCTCTCGGCAACTTTCAAATATACAACATAGTACTGTTAACTACAGTCTCTATGCTGTATGTTTATGTCTCCATTACTCATTAGTTTTATAACTGGAACTTCGTACCTTTTGACTCCCTTCACCCATCTCACCCACCACTAACCTGACCCTCACCTCTGGCGACCATCAAAAATTTTTAAAATGAAGTTAAAAATGAACCAATCTGTTCCCTGTATCTATAAGGTAGTTTTGTTTCACTTATATGTGAGATGAATACAGTGTCTTCCCCTTTGATTTTCTTTTCACTTTGCGTAATGCCCTTAAGCAGTAAAAAGTTTCTAAATTTTTACTGAAGCCAGTAATCACTCTGTTTCCTTAGCAGTTATTCCTTATTCTTGACATTTTATGCATTATTTTCTACTTAATTAGAACTAATGATTTAAATAGAAAAGAATTACGCTGTTTAACTGAGTTGTTTAGATTTTCAATCACTGAATGGAAACTAAGTGTAAGGAGAGACTTTACATACCAAAACACTCACATAATAACCAATACAATGTTATTTAAACAGAAAAAATTAAATGAATTAACACTTCTATTTTTAATATAAGATAATCATCAGAAAATCAATTAACCAGTCAGTACCAAATTAATCTAGTGCAACAGTAATATTTTTAAAAAAATTTCTACCCAATTTACAACAATTTCTGAGTCATTTAGATTTCAAAATGTAAGGATTAACTACAACATAACTATTTAGAGTCCCTCTACACCACTGGCAGTAACCCAGCACTAAGTGCATTCTACCATTAAAAAACTGAAAAAAAATCACTGTACCTAGATCCCACTGCGCCATCTCCAGAGTCCTGGCTCCCAGCTTCGCTCGGTGTGCTCACAGATTTGGAGGATGGAGACATAGGAGGAGGGACTAAATAGTGAAACAGACAGGTATCCGCTGTTACTACACGGAGAGGTTGCTCAGCTTATGACGTTTCAAAAGTAATTTAACATGGAGTAATTAACAAAAAAGAAAAAATAATGGCAAACCAAAAAAACAAAAGTACAGGAACGAAGTAAAAAAAAAATTTAAAAAAAAAGAATTTTCGTCTTTCTTTTAGACCCACTCTCTCGGCAACTTTCAAATATACAACATAGTACTGTTAACTACAGTCTCTATGCTGTATGTTTATGTCTCCATTACTCATTAGTTTTATAACTGGAACTTGTACCTTTTGACTCCCTTCACCCATCTCACCCACCACTAACCTGACCCTCACCTCTGGCGACCATCAAAAATTTTTAAAATGAAGTTAAAAATGAACCAATCTGTTCCCTGTATCTATAAGGTAGTTTTGTTTCACTTATATGTGAGATGAATACAGTGTCTTCCCCTTTGATTTTCTTTTCACTTTGCGTAATGCCCTTAAGCAGTAAAAAGTTTCTAAATTTTTACTGAAGCCAGTAATCACTCTGTTTCCTTAGCAGTTATTCCTTATTCTTGACATTTTATGCATTATTTTCTACTTAATTAGAACTAATGATTTAAATAGAAAAGAATTACGCTGTTTAACTGAGTTGTTTAGATTTTCAATCACTGAATGGAAACTAAGTGTAAGGAGAGACTTTACATACCAAAACACTCACATAATAACCAATACAATGTTATTTAAACAGAAAAAATTAAATGAATTAACACTTCTATTTTTAATATAAGATAATCATCAGAAAATCAATTAACCAGTCAGTACCAAATTAATCTAGTGCAACAGTAATATTTTTAAAAAAATTTCTACCCAATTTACAACAATTTCTGAGTCATTTAGATTTCAAAATGTAAGGATTAACTACAACATAACTATTTAGAGTCCCTCTACACCACTGGCAGTAACCCAGCACTAAGTGCATTCTACCATTAAAAAACTGAAAAAAAATCACTGTACCTAGATCCCACTGCGCCATCTCCAGAGTCCTGGCTCCCAGCTTCGCTCGGTGTGCTCACAGATTTGGAGGATGGAGACATAGGAGGAGGGACTAAATAGTGAAACAGACAGGTATCCGCTGTTACTACACGGAGAGGTTGCTCAGCTTATGACGTTTCAAAAGTAATTTAACATGGAGTAATTAACAAAAAAGAAAAAATAATGGCAAACCAAAAAAACAAAAGTACAGGAACGAAAATGAACAGTAAAAGAAGAGGAGAAAGACAAAGTTAACAATGCATGCTGACGATTCATGCAATTTCTCTGGCAAAATGCATTTGGGTTTTATATTTTTAAAAAAAAGCAAGATTATGAAAGGATGCATTTTCATCTCGGCCAACACCAAATGTGGGTACTAATTTTCAAAGGAGAGCATTCCTTCACCCCTTTCTAACTTTTTGCTTTTAAGATCACCAGGTCATTTATAACTGATCGAAATCAGAACTCTGAATTTTGCTTCAAAAGTCATTTACTCTCTGGTTTTCTGGGATTTATTTTAAAATGTTCTTTTTTTAAAATCTTTTCTTTCAAAAAAAAATTAATGTCTTAATTTTCCCCTTCTCCAAAAATAAAAGGGTCAATTTAGAGAAATGACTATCACTAAAGGAATGACTCCTTTAAAAGTGCATTAGTTTCCAGCAATTTGGGTGAAAAATGCAAACAGGCCATAGAACAGCATGCCTTCTACACATGATGCATAACATAAAGTGATGCATGCAACTTAAACAAGGCAAGACTTAATGGTAACTTCCTTACCCCAGTATTCAGAAAAAACTGAAGTGTACAGACAAAGATACAGACACCCAAAATATTCTTAATCCCTTCTTATAGAAAAATACACATTTTTCATAGTATATAAAACAAACAGCAAATGCTTTCCCCTAACTTGTAATTTTAACATTAGATACCAACAGTTGCACGTGCGTATTTCATGCTATTACATTTGTAAACTTTTTGATTACCACTGCAAGGTGTATAGGAGGATCATCACTGCCATCTTCTGGCTAAATTTCACCATAAATACCCCTAATCCCAAGTATCTTTTAAATAAAATATTTCAATGTGCAATAAAGTGACTAATACATTTTATGCTGAGCTGCAAGACCTTCTTTTCATAGTTTACTGAAAAGAAGGTAAGTTCCTAGTTATATAGGAACCAATCTAAAGAAATACGTATTTAATTAAAAATTTTTTGTTTTTGGAATAGTTACATTCACTGAATCCTTAAAATTATGTTTAAATGCTTATACATGCTTCAGTAAAAACAGTGGGTTTGCTAACAAAATGCACAAGTACAGTATGATGAATTATATTTTAAATGTAAGCACAAAACTGACCACCCTTATTTTTCAATGCCAAATTCTACTGGAAATCAATAATAAGATTAGAAGAAAAAAACTCACAGCTAGAATGTTTATTTCCTGAGATACTGTGGTTAATTCTTGCTCAAATTTCAAAAGATCATAAAAGTATAATAAAAGGTTTCTAATTTTGTGATTAAAATCTTTCAGAAACAATGCTAAAACCAGACTGCCTTTACATAATTCACATGTAGATAGCTCTGTGCTAGGGGCTCCATGTGTAACTTCAAAACTAAACATGACTTGTATCTTTAGTAAAAGAACAAATAATGTCCCCTAACTTCTGTCAGGTTACATTTTTCCTCATCGTTTCGTCTACCTCTCACTATGAGGTTTCCCCCTAAGTCCCAACTGATACAGTAATAAAGAGTAATAGATAATAACAGTGGTTTGTCTACTGCGCTGTGAGCACAAATACGCTTACTGAGTTATAAAGAGGTACTAAAATGTTTTCATATTAAAGATTTCCAAAGAAGAAATCCTGAATTCTTTAAATTACATACTTTAGGTTTAGGAAAATAATTTTTCTAAGTATATATAAAATAAAGATTTGAGGAAAACAGTAATATTCCTTTCAATCTAATTATTTATGATAAATTATAAAATTCTTTTCCAGTTAATATGTTCTTTCACCTTTCTGGTGACTTAGACTCCACTCAGTAAGTTCATCACCAGTATCTTAACTAGTTAAAACTACATTAAAAACTGTTACCTCAAACTCTTTATGAAAACAGGTTAAATAATAATTATACATACATACATAAATACACTAAACTAGTCAATTCTCAAATAAAAGTTTCAGAAATAAAAAATAAATTTTGTTATCACAGACCTTCAGAAGCAAAATAAATCATCATAACTTCAAATTATAATTAGACAAAAATCTCTATCCCAGAACTATATTTTTTCAGCCCAAAGATAGTTTTCAAGCCAGCTGATAAAGATATTCATTAAGGACTCAAAGCATTATCTGGCCCACCAAATTCACTTTACAATAATAAATAATCTATACCACAGAAGGGACAATTCCAAAAGGAAGAAGGTAAACAGGAAAAAAAGGGAAAGGAAGCATTATTTGGTGCCTACCATATCCTTAACACAATGAATCTAGAAAAGTCAAAGAATACAGTAATACTACAATTAGGCAATGTCATTATACTCTAGCTTCCAATAAACAATCCCCAAGAATGAATAAAAACACACGTTGAGAAACACTAAAAAAAAAAAAAGACAACTAAATCTAATGCTAAAACCAGACTGCCTTTACATAATTCACATGTAGATAGCTCTGTGCTAGGGGCTCCATGTGTAACTTCAAAACTAAACATGACTTGTATCTTTAGTAAAAGAACAAATAATGTCCCCTAACTTCTGTCAGGTTACATTTTTCCTCATCGTTTCGTCTACCTCTCACTATGAGGTTTCCCCCTAAGTCCCAACTGATACAGTAATAAAGAGTAATAGATAATAACAGTGGTTTGTCTACTGCGCTGTGAGCACAAATACGCTTACTGAGTTATAAAGAGGTACTAAAATGTTTTCATATTAAAGATTTCCAAAGAAGAAATCCTGAATTCTTTAAATTACATACTTTAGGTTTAGGAAAATAATTTTTCTAAGTATATATAAAATAAAGATTTGAGGAAAACAGTAATATTCCTTTCAATCTAATTATTTATGATAAATTATAAAATTCTTTTCCAGTTAATATGTTCTTTCACCTTTCTGGTGACTTAGACTCCACTCAGTAAGTTCATCACCAGTATCTTAACTAGTTAAAACTACATTAAAAACTGTTACCTCAAACTCTTTATGAAAACAGGTTAAATAATAATTATACATACATACATAAATACACTAAACTAGTCAATTCTCAAATAAAAGTTTCAGAAATAAAAAATAAATTTTGTTATCACAGACCTTCAGAAGCAAAATAAATCATCATAACTTCAAATTATAATTAGACAAAAATCTCTATCCCAGAACTATATTTTTTCAGCCCAAAGATAGTTTTCAAGCCAGCTGATAAAGATATTCATTAAGGACTCAAAGCATTATCTGGCCCACCAAATTCACTTTACAATAATAAATAATCTATACCACAGAAGGGACAATTCCAAAAGGAAGAAGGTAAACAGGAAAAAAAGGGAAAGGAAGCATTATTTGGTGCCTACCATATCCTTAACACAATGAATCTAGAAAAGTCAAAGAATACAGTAATACTACAATTAGGCAATGTCATTATACTCTAGCTTCCAATAAACAATCCCCAAGAATGAATAAAAACACACGTTGAGAAACACTAAAAAAAAAAAAAAGACAACTAAATAATTCAGTCTCTCAAATCTCAGAAAAGATTTCATTCAAACATTCAGTTTTAAAGACGATTTGAGTACAATCAGCTTCAGAAATAACATAGGCTTTATTTAATTAGCCTTTCAAAGTATCTGAGAGATGATCTGCATAATTAGAACAGTGATTCAATCAGATTACTTTCACTCTACAGTTCTATATATAAAATAGTTGAAAAGGCTTTAAAATTATACAAAATATTTAATATTAACGAGTGAATCAAGCAAATGAATATAAGTTTACTATAAGTTTAAAGCAAAGATATCTAATTCTTTCTTCAAAAACCGAGGAAAAAATGTGAAGTCAACTGAAAGACAAACCTACCCCATGACATTCACTGATTATGCAAGTACTACTGGAAGGCTGTGACTGACTCTTTAGGACAAAACACTAACCAAAAACCAAGGTCTTTTCTGCTAGCTTAAAGATCTTGGCCTCCCAGGATATAAGATTAACGTTGCTGCCAACTGGCCTATAAAAAAACTACCAGAAATTTTAAAACCACAAAGGACCTGGGAATGCACCTAGATTTAGAAACCAGAGGCAACTTTGAGTCAACCACTGAGAACTACACAGGAGTCTCAAGAAATGAAGAAGGATGGCGTACAGCCCAAGTATTTTCAAAGCAGAAGAAAGTGTCTAGCAAGAAGGGGCTCTTGCCAGGAAGAAGAACCTAGAAAAGACGACAGTCAGAGAAGTAAATGTAGGAAGTGTTGGCAGAGCACAAATGGAGGAATGAGCCCCCGAGATAATCAAATGATGTGAGGCCTCTTAGAGCTCATCCATGATTCTTAGCACTCAAAGTCCGAGTTACAAAGCCCTTCTTTTTAGTAAGCCTCCCAAAATATTCCTTAACAGAAGGGACAATTCCAAAAGGAAGAAGGTAAACAGGAAAAGGAAAGGAAGCATTATTTGGTGCCTACCATATCCTTAACACAATGAATCTAGAAAAGTCAAAGAATACAGTAATACTACAATTAGGCAATGTCATTATACTCTAGCTTCCAATAAACAATCCCCAAGAATGAATAAAAACACACGTTGAGAAACACTAAAAAAAAAAAAAAGACAACTAAATAATTCAGTCTCTCAAATCTCAGAAAAGATTTCATTCAAACATTCAGTTTTAAAGACGATTTGAGTACAATCAGCTTCAGAAATAACATAGGCTTTATTTAATTAGCCTTTCAAAGTATCTGAGAGATGATCTGCATAATTAGAACAGTGATTCAATCAGATTACTTTCACTCTACAGTTCTATATATAAAATAGTTGAAAAGGCTTTAAAATTATACAAAATATTTAATATTAACGAGTGAATCAAGCAAATGAATATAAGTTTACTATAAGTTTAAAGCAAAGATATCTAATTCTTTCTTCAAAAACCGAGGAAAAAATGTGAAGTCAACTGAAAGACAAACCTACCCCATGACATTCACTGATTATGCAAGTACTACTGGAAGGCTGTGACTGACTCTTTAGGACAAAACACTAACCAAAAACCAAGGTCTTTTCTGCTAGCTTAAAGATCTTGGCCTCCCAGGATATAAGATTAACGTTGCTGCCAACTGGCCTATAAAAAAACTACCAGAAATTTTAAAACCACAAAGGACCTGGGAATGCACCTAGATTTAGAAACCAGAGGCAACTTTGAGTCAACCACTGAGAACTACACAGGAGTCTCAAGAAATGAAGAAGGATGGCGTACAGCCCAAGTATTTTCAAAGCAGAAGAAAGTGTCTAGCAAGAAGGGGCTCTTGCCAGGAAGAAGAACCTAGAAAAGACGACAGTCAGAGAAGTAAATGTAGGAAGTGTTGGCAGAGCACAAATGGAGGAATGAGCCCCCGAGATAATCAAATGATGTGAGGCCTCTTAGAGCTCATCCATGATTCTTAGCACTCAAAGTCCGAGTTACAAAGCCTTCTTTAGGATATAGTGCTTCTTGGTTGGGATATTAACACCTAAGTAAATGTTCAAGTTTTCATACTTTACTCTTTTTGTCTTGAAAAATGATGCTTTAAAACTTAATTCTCTAAAATATCAATTTGTCCCTTTCCTATGACCCTTTCTCCAGATAGCTTTAAATATCCTCCTCTAATCTCCCCTAAATGTTTCCTTTATTCTCTTCAATGTGACTCAGAGCATCAGGTGAATTTTTTAAAAGAAACTAATAAAATCTTACAGCATTAAAATACTATAAGGAATTGTTAAAATTAGGCTAAACTTGAAAAAAATGACTTGATAACATGCAAAACATTCTATCTAAAAATCAGAATTACTAGTTATAAGACAAATAAGTGCTAGGGATGTGATTTACAACAAGTTGACTAGAGTTAACACTGCTATATAAAACACGAAACTTCAAGAAAGTAGATCCAGGCTTCCCCTGGTGGTCCAGTGGGTAAGGACACCGCCTTGCCGTGCAAGGGGCGCCGCTTCGAGCCCTGGCCTGGGAAGATCCCACGAGCTGCGGAGCGGCTGGACCCATGTGTCCAATTACCAAGCCGGAGCTCTGGAGCGCATGCACCCAGAGCCGGTGCTCTGCAACGACAGACGCCACCGCGATGGGAGGCCCACAGGAGCCAAAGAACAAAGATGGATGAAAACAGAGAAATGAAAGACCAATAGAAGTGGCCCGCCCACTCCCCTCCCTCCCCAACCCGACCCCCGCCCAAAATAAATAAATAAATAAATCTTTAAAAAGAAAAAAAAAAAAAAAGTAGATCCTAGAAGTTCTCATCATAAGGAGAATTTTTTTTCCTTTTATTGCATCTATATGAGATGTTAGATGTTAAACCTATTGTAGCAATCATTTCACTAAGTGTGTGTCTATAAAGACACATATATGTACATACATATATAAATCAAGTCATCATGCTGTACACCTTATACAGAGATGTGTGTCAATTATTTCTCAATAAAACTGGAGAAATCAGACTTAAAATATTCAAAAGTTACAAGGCAGGGAAATTAATGAAATCATACTTAACTACCAAACTTTTGTTTATTCCTGATAAGAAACTGACTATCACAATAATCAATGTACTATGCCCTACTGATACAGATTCAGGCTACAAAGTAACCAACAAAATCTGTTTTCATTTCCTTGTAAGATGGTAAAAACAAAAATATTCACTTTTTTGCGGGGTTGGGGGGAGATCAGTCCTCCACATTTGATAAAACATGTCTTGAAAGTTGTGCCTAAAATTAACTTTCTTAAGACTGGCCACTTTCATTAAAAAAAAAAAAATCAAGCCATATTTCTTTAGTGAAATAGTCAAATCTCAATTTTCACATGCATTTTCCCGAAATTAAAATAAGATTTTGTTGTTACTGCTTTCAAGCAGATATTGGTCTTACCAGGTATAAAGACATACGACCATTTAAGTGTCCTGAAATCATTTAAGTGTCCAGTCTGTGCTGGACATCAGGGATAAAAATGTAATATACTGTCCCCGCTCTCAAGGACCTCTGACAAAAAACAATCAAACGATCAAATACATTAGAATCTACCAGCAAAGATAAGCTAGGAGAGGTTAAATTAGCTGTATCTTTTCTAAAAAACAAATTCTTTCCAGTAGAATTTTTTTTAAAAAAGAGAAAATGTCCATTTTAGGCAAAACCAGACTGATTTTTAAATAAATCCTCTTGAATGTTTTAGTGATATTTTCATACTTTTATGATTTAAAAATATTTAATAAAAACCTTTGTAGTGAAGAGAAAAATAAGTGTCCATTCGGGTCATGATATACAAAGTATTTCTATTGTTACTGTCAAAAAAGTTTGAGAGCCAATGCTTTTGCCTTTATCCTGTATTCTCCAGGCCTAATCTTAAATAAATACTGGAAAGATCTTTAGACACTTGTGAGAGAACAGAAGGCAGAAAACTAAATAATTCATTTAATGAGGTTACTGTAACCTCATTATCATGAGGTTACATACATATTATTTATTATTATTTAATAAAACCAGACAAAACACAGTAAAAGAAAAAAAAAACTATAGGTCTGACTGCGTTAAAGATGAAGAATTTCTAAATAAAATATTAGTGATACATAAGGAAAATATTATCTCATAACTAAGATTGGTTTATTCCAGAATGTAAGCATGCTTTTACATTTGAAAACCTAACAATATAAATTATACTAACACATTAAAATGGAAAAAAAAGCATATGGTCATCTCAAAATATGAGGAAACCTATGAGTTTGTCGTACACATTTTGGTGACTTTAAAAAATGTCGAAATTCTTTGTGAATGTGGGCTGGAATTAGTGACTCTCTTTCAAAAGACAGAGGCAATGTTCTCTGACTTTCAAGGGTAAGTAATAAAAAAGGATAGCTTCTTTCCAGCTCTCTTTCTCCCACAATGGGAGAACATAGCTGGCATGCTGAAAAGATACTCAAGCAAGGAGTAGAACAGCCCACATGGGTAAGAACTCAGGCCTCCCACTAACAACCAAAACCAACCTGTTGGGCTTCCCTGGTGGTCCAGTGGGTAAGGACACCGCCTTACAGTGCAAGGGGCGCCGGTTCGATCCCTGACCTGGGAGGATCCCACGTGCCGCGGAGCGGCTGGACTAATGTGTCCAACTACTGAGCCGGAGCTCTGGAGCGCATGCGCCCAGAGCCGGTGCTCTGCTACAAGAGAGGCCACTGCGATGGGACACCCACAGAGGCCCAAGAGTAAAGATAAATAAAGGAAAGATCAATAGAAATGGCTAAAAAAAAAAAAAAAACAAGCAACCTGCTGGCCATGTAACTGAGCAAATCACATGGCTGGTAAAGCAAATCCTCAAGCCTACAGATGACTGCAGCTCTGCCTGATCTTAACTTCAACCTCATCAGAGACCCCAAGCCAGAACCAACAAGCTAGCAAAACTCCTAGCAAAATTTCCTAGCAAATTCCTGACTGGCAGAAACAGTGAATGACAATAAACATTAACTATTAAAAAAAAAAACATTTGGAAAAAAAAAAAAGGAAAACTAAAAAAAAATTAAACTGATACAAGAACAGAAAACTTGAACAGACTATAATCATTAGAAAACTGAAATGGTGAATAACTCCTGCTCTCCACTATCCTCTGGAGATAAAAAGCATAATCTGAGGTAGTTTTACAGTTGAGTTCTACCAAGTGTTTAAGGAACAGATAGTATCTATATTTTACACCTGCGTTCTACAAAATAGCAAAAGAGAAAGCTATCTAATTTACTTTAAAACCATAAACATGGGGGCCACTAAGCATGAACAGCACAAGAAAACTGTAGGTAAATTTCATCTATGAGCATACATACAAAAACCCTAAATAAAGTATTATACAATCTATTTTTAAAATACATGGAAAAATTCATCTGTCATCTCTGGAGATGACTCTAAGTATCTATAGTGAAAAAAATTAAGTGTATCTTTTTGCTTTTCTAACAGGAAATACATTCAGAGTAACCAAGTTGGCCTACTTACTGAAGGAAATCTCCCCTTTATATACAAATTTCAATCAATAAATGTAGAAGCAATAATGGAATTACAAAAGCAATTTTGCAACTTCTAAGTAAATAACTGATTTAGATAAGAATCATCAGTGAGTATTAAAACTACTTAGGGATTTCCCTGGTGGTCTAGTGGGTAGAGTCTGCCTTGCAGTGCAATGGGCACCGATTCAGTCCCTGGTCCGTAAAGATCCCACGTGCCGTGGAGTGGCTAGACGGGTGTGTCCAATTATGAGCCAGCGCTCTGGAGCGCATGAGCCCAGAGCCGGTGCTCTGCTGTGAGAGAGGCCATGCAATGGGAGGCCCACACATGCCAAAGAATTTTTAAAAAGATGGATGAAAATAAATATAAATTAAAAAAAAAAGACGCATGACTGGGAAAAGAAAAAAGAAAACCTTAAAAAACAACAACAACAAAACTACTTAGTAAAAAGTTGACAGAGAAATGAATATTCGCATAGTGCTAAAGTATCACTTTCAAGTATTACTTGCTAGTCCTAAGGGGAAAAAATAATCTATAATGGAGAAGCCTGGCTGTCACAATCATAACCCAGTGATCAATCTTGGCATCACTGATAACAACCCAGACATATGTGCCACTGATGTGATACAATAGGAAATACACAGACTCATCTATGTGAACTTCCTGTCCAAGATGTTCAACCTGAAGCTCATCAAGTTTTTAAAAATCCAATTTTCAGTTTAGAGGAAATATAAAGGATAGAGGATCAAAAGCTTAAAGCGAGAAACCCTCAGGCAAACCCAAGAGGTGAGACTTTCTAGACACTAACTGACCTACTCTCTTCAACAGTCAATGACACAGGGCCTAAGGTAGTTCATGTGTGGAGGATCTTCCAGTTTTAGAAAGTCTAAAACACACAAGAAAACTTAGTAACATCTCAAAAAAAAGTATTATACAATCTATTTTTAAAATACATGGAAAAATTCATCTGTCATCTCTGGAGATGACTCTAAGTATCTATAGTGAAAAAAATTAAGTGTATCTTTTTGCTTTTCTAACAGGAAATACATTCAGAGTAACCAAGTTGGCCTACTTACTGAAGGAAATCTCCCCTTTATATACAAATTTCAATCAATAAATGTAGAAGCAATAATGGAATTACAAAAGCAATTTTGCAACTTCTAAGTAAATAACTGATTTAGATAAGAATCATCAGTGAGTATTAAAACTACTTAGGGATTTCCCTGGTGGTCTAGTGGGTAGAGTCTGCCTTGCAGTGCAATGGGCACCGATTCAGTCCCTGGTCCGTAAAGATCCCACGTGCCGTGGAGTGGCTAGACGGGTGTGTCCAATTATGAGCCAGCGCTCTGGAGCGCATGAGCCCAGAGCCGGTGCTCTGCTGTGAGAGAGGCCATGCAATGGGAGGCCCACACATGCCAAAGAATTTTTAAAAAGATGGATGAAAATAAATATAAATTAAAAAAAAAAGACGCATGACTGGGAAAAGAAAAAAGAAAACCTTAAAAAACAACAACAACAAAACTACTTAGTAAAAAGTTGACAGAGAAATGAATATTCGCATAGTGCTAAAGTATCACTTTCAAGTATTACTTGCTAGTCCTAAGGGGAAAAAATAATCTATAATGGAGAAGCCTGGCTGTCACAATCATAACCCAGTGATCAATCTTGGCATCACTGATAACAACCCAGACATATGTGCCACTGATGTGATACAATAGGAAATACACAGACTCATCTATGTGAACTTCCTGTCCAAGATGTTCAACCTGAAGCTCATCAAGTTTTTAAAAATCCAATTTTCAGTTTAGAGGAAATATAAAGGATAGAGGATCAAAAGCTTAAAGCGAGAAACCCTCAGGCAAACCCAAGAGGTGAGACTTTCTAGACACTAACTGACCTACTCTCTTCAACAGTCAATGACACAGGGCCTAAGGTAGTTCATGTGTGGAGGATCTTCCAGTTTTAGAAAGTCTAAAAACACATAACTGAATGCAACATGTAGTATGCCGTTTTCGGGGGAAATAATTTTTTTTGAGGGAAAAATATTTTGTGAAACTAGGATTATTCTGAAAATGATGAAAATAGAAGAGATCATTTTCTATACAAGAAATAAGAATATACTAATACAGAGCCACAGGAATTAAAGCTGTCCATTAATAGTATGGAATCTAACAAATGGATCAACAGTGAAAAATACAGAGCCCAGAAATGCCCATGAATATATGAGAACTGACTGAATGACAAAGTTGGCATCAGATATCAGTCGGGGGAAAGATGAACTATTTAATAAACAGTGTTAAGAAAATTAGGTAACTATATGGAGAAAAATTAGGTAGATCCCTACCTCATACTATAATGAATATTTAAAGGTGAAGACTAAAATAATAAAGAAAATTTAGGAGAATATATTTGTATTCTCGAAGTAGGAAAGGATTTCTTTTGAAAGAGGAAAATGTGGGGAGGAAGGCATTTATAAGTGGTAGATCTGACCACTATCAAAGCAAAGTTCAAACATTTCAAAATGTTCCATTCCTGGTGAGGGAACTAAGACCCCACATGTCCTGGAACAAATAGCGGTGCACTGCAACTACTGAGTCCGTGTTCTCTGAAGCCTGTGTGCCATCACTAGAGATCACAAGCCACAGCTACTGAGCTTAGGCACAACTAGAGCTCATGCTGCAACTAAGACCTGATGCAGCCAAATTAATAAATAAATATTTTTAATTAAAGATTCTGTTCAATAACAGATACTATGATAGCAGCAACGTAAATGCCCACTGACAGAGGAATGGATAAAGAAGATTGTTAAACAATGGAATATTAGCCACAAAAGAAAACAAAATTCACAGACTCATCTATGTGAACTTCCTGTCCAAGATGTTCAACCTGAAGCTCATCAAGTTTTTAAAAATCCAATTTTCAGTTTAGAGGAAATATAAAGGATAGAGGATCAAAAGCTTAAAGCGAGAAACCCTCAGGCAAACCCAAGAGGTGAGACTTTCTAGACACTAACTGACCTACTCTCTTCAACAGTCAATGACACAGGGCCTAAGGTAGTTCATGTGTGGAGGATCTTCCAGTTTTAGAAAGTCTAAAAACACATAACTGAATGCAACATGTAGTATGCCGTTTTCGGGGGAAATAATTTTTTTTGAGGGAAAAATATTTTGTGAAACTAGGATTATTCTGAAAATGATGAAAATAGAAGAGATCATTTTCTATACAAGAAATAAGAATATACTAATACAGAGCCACAGGAATTAAAGCTGTCCATTAATAGTATGGAATCTAACAAATGGATCAACAGTGAAAAATACAGAGCCCAGAAATGCCCATGAATATATGAGAACTGACTGAATGACAAAGTTGGCATCAGATATCAGTCGGGGGAAAGATGAACTATTTAATAAACAGTGTTAAGAAAATTAGGTAACTATATGGAGAAAAATTAGGTAGATCCCTACCTCATACTATAATGAATATTTAAAGGTGAAGACTAAAATAATAAAGAAAATTTAGGAGAATATATTTGTATTCTCGAAGTAGGAAAGGATTTCTTTTGAAAGAGGAAAATGTGGGGAGGAAGGCATTTATAAGTGGTAGATCTGACCACTATCAAAGCAAAGTTCAAACATTTCAAAATGTTCCATTCCTGGTGAGGGAACTAAGACCCCACATGTCCTGGAACAAATAGCGGTGCACTGCAACTACTGAGTCCGTGTTCTCTGAAGCCTGTGTGCCATCACTAGAGATCACAAGCCACAGCTACTGAGCTTAGGCACAACTAGAGCTCATGCTGCAACTAAGACCTGATGCAGCCAAATTAATAAATAAATATTTTTAATTAAAGATTCTGTTCAATAACAGATACTATGATAGCAGCAACGTAAATGCCCACTGACAGAGGAATGGATAAAGAAGATGTGGTACATATATACAATGGAATATTAGCCACAAAAAGAGCAAAATAATGTCATTCACAGTAACATGAAAGGATTTGGAGACTGTCATACTGAACGTCAGACAGAGAAAGGCATGATATATCACTTATATGTGGAATTAAAAAAAAAATGTTACAAATGAACTTACCAACAGAGTCACAGATATAGGAAATAAACTTAAGGTTAGTAGGGGGGAAGAACGAAGAATGCATAAATTGGGAGATTTGGACTGACATACACTGCTGCTGTATAGCACAGGGAACTCTTCTCAATTCTCTAATGAACTATGTGGGAAAATAATCTAAAAAAGAGTGCATATATTTATAGGCATAAATGATTCACTGCTGTACATCTGACACTAACATATTTTAAACTATATCGACTATACTTCAATAAAAATTTAAAAAAATTAACTATGGACAGTTAGTAGATAACAGACTAGGAGAAAGTTTTTTTTTTTGACCACCCAGAAGAAAGTATTTTTAAAAAGACTGAAACAATGAAGTCCTCCCTTATGTATACAAGGAACTCATATAGTAAGATAAAAGCCCTAATAGTGGGCTTCCTGGTGGTCCAGTGGGTAAGGACACCGCCTTGCAGTGCAAGGCGCCAGTTCGATCCCTGGCCTGGGAAGATCCCATGTGCCCTGAGTGGATCCATGAGGCGCATGGGAAAGTGAAGACTAAAATAATAAAGAAAATTTAGGAGAATATATTTGTATTCTCAAGTAGGAAAGGATTTCTTTTGAAAGAGGAAAATGTGGGAGGAAGGCATTTATAAGGTGTAGATCTGACCACTATCAAAGCAAAGTTCAAACATTTCAAAATGTTCCATTCCTGGTGAGGGAACTAAGACCCCACATGTCCTGGAACAAATAGCGGTGCACTGCAACTACTGAGTCCGTGTTCTCTGAAGCCTGTGTGCCATCACTAGAGATCACAAGCCACAGCTACTGAGCTTAGGCACAACTAGAGCTCATGCTGCAACTAAGACCTGATGCAGCCAAATTAATAAATAAATATTTTTAATTAAAGATTCTGTTCAATAACAGATACTATGATAGCAGCAACGTAAATGCCCACTGACAGAGGAATGGATAAAGAAGATGTGGTACATATATACAATGGAATATTAGCCACAAAAAGAGCAAAATAATGTCATTCACAGTAACATGAAAGGATTTGGAGACTGTCATACTGAACGTCAGACAGAGAAAGGCATGATATATCACTTATATGTGGAATTAAAAAAAAAATGTTACAAATGAACTTACCAACAGAGTCACAGATATAGGAAATAAACTTAAGGTTAGTAGGGGGGAAGAACGAAGAATGCATAAATTGGGAGATTTGGACTGACATACACTGCTGCTGTATAGCACAGGGAACTCTTCTCAATTCTCTAATGAACTATGTGGGAAAATAATCTAAAAAAGAGTGCATATATTTATAGGCATAAATGATTCACTGCTGTACATCTGACACTAACATATTTTAAACTATATCGACTATACTTCAATAAAAATTTAAAAAAATTAACTATGGACAGTTAGTAGATAACAGACTAGGAGAAAGTTTTTTTTTTTGACCACCCAGAAGAAAGTATTTTTAAAAAGACTGAAACAATGAAGTCCTCCCTTATGTATACAAGGAACTCATATAGTAAGATAAAAAGCCCTAATAGTGGGCTTCCCTGGTGGTCCAGTGGGTAAGGACACCGCCTTGCAGTGCAAGGGGCGCCAGTTCGATCCCTGGCCTGGGAAGATCCCATGTGCCGCGGAGCAGCTGGACTGATGTGTCCAATTACCAAGCCAGAGCTCTGGAGCGCATGCGCCCAGAGCCGGTGCTCTGCGACAACAGAGGCCACCGCGATGGGAGGCCCACGGGGGCCAAAGAACAAAGATAGATGAAAATAGACAAATGAAGAACCAATAGAAGTGGCCCGCCTGCTCCCCTCCCTCCCCACCCCACCCCCCACCAATAATAAATAAATAAATAAATCTTTAAAAAAAAAAAAAACAAAAAAAAGCCCTAATAGTAAATGAGAAAAGAATATGAATATGTGATTCATAGAAGAGAAAAATCTGAATAGCAGATAGATATATGAAGAAATGGTCACTCTCACTGTAAACAGATAAATGTACATTAAAACACTTTGCTATATACTACTTTACACCTATCAAGTAGACAAAAATTAGAAAAAAGTTGGATAATAATAAGTGATATGGATATAGTAAAACATTTACTTTCTCATACACTGGTAGCAGAAGGGCAAACTTAGTTATTCTTGCGAGTGGTAGGCAGAACCTAATAAATGTAACATAGCAAGTGTATAATAACATAGCAAGTCAATTCATCAGCATATATGCCAGAGAAACTCCTCCATAGTCCTTTTAAGGGAAACCTGTATTCTGTGTAGCGTTGCTTGTGAAAGCAAAGCAAAGCGACAGAAGCAATCACTGAGCAATCAGATAAGTAAAATTTAGTATATGATGGAATATTACGTATCAGTCAGAAATAAATAACTAGATCTATGTGTAGCAACATGGGTAAATCTCAAATACAGGGCTTCCCTGGTGGTCCAGTGGGTAAGGACACCGCCTTGCAGTGCAAGGGGCGCTGGTTCAAGCCCTGGCCTGGGAAGATCCCACGTGCCGCGGAGCGGCTGGACTGATGTGTCCAATTACCGAGCCAGAGATCTGGAGCGCATACGCCCAGAGCCAGTGCTCTGCAACAACAGAGGCCACCGCGATGGGAGGCCCACAGGGGCCAAAGAACAAAGATGGATGAAAATAGACAAATGAAGAACCAATAGAAGTGGCCCGCCTGCTCCCCTCCCTCCCCAACCCGACCCCCGCCCAAAATAAATAAATAAATAAATCTTTAAAAAAAAAAAAAACAAAAAAAAGCCCTAATAGTAAATGAGAAAAGAATATGAATATGTGATTCATAGAAGAGAAAAATCTGAATAGCAGATAGATATATGAAGAAATGGTCACTCTCACTGTAAACAGATAAATGTACATTAAAACACTTTGCTATATACTACTTTACACCTATCAAGTAGACAAAAATTAGAAAAAAGTTGGATAATAATAAGTGATATGGATATAGTAAAACATTTACTTTCTCATACACTGGTAGCAGAAGGGCAAACTTAGTTATTCTTGCGAGTGGTAGGCAGAACCTAATAAATGTAACATAGCAAGTGTATAATAACATAGCAAGTCAATTCATCAGCATATATGCCAGAGAAACTCCTCCATAGTCCTTTTAAGGGAAACCTGTATTCTGTGTAGCGTTGCTTGTGAAAGCAAAGCAAAGCGACAGAAGCAATCACTGAGCAATCAGATAAGTAAAATTTAGTATATGATGGAATATTACGTATCAGTCAGAAATAAATAACTAGATCTATGTGTAGCAACATGGGTAAATCTCAAATACAGGGCTTCCCTGGTGGTCCAGTGGGTAAGGACACCGCCTTGCAGTGCAAGGGGCGCTGGTTCAAGCCCTGGCCTGGGAAGATCCCACGTGCCGCGGAGCGGCTGGACTGATGTGTCCAATTACCGAGCCAGAGATCTGGAGCGCATACGCCCAGAGCCAGTGCTCTGCAACAACAGAGGCCACTGCGATGGGAGGCCCACACGGGCCAAAGAACAGAGGCGGATGAAAATAGATAAATGAAAGACCAATAGAAGTGGCCCGCCCGTCCCCCTCCCCAGCCCGCCTCCCCCCTCGCAAAAAAATAAAAAAAAATTTTAAAAAAAAATCTCAAATACAATGCTGCCTTGAAAAAAAGGAAAAAACAAGGTGAGACACTGAGCACAATACCATTGCTGCATATAGATCATATATATATATACATAGATGTATGGAAACTTGAAAAATGTCCACACATGCTAGACTGATCAAACGATGAATGTTAAAAATTCAAGAATCGGTACTTAATGCAAAACTGTGAAGGAGGGCTTCCCAGGTAGCTCAGTGGTAAAGAGTTTGCCTGCCAATGCAGGAGACACGGGTTTGATCTCTGATTCAGGAAGATCCCACATGCTGTAGAGCAACTAAATCCGTGAGCCACAACTACTGAGCTTGTGCTCTAGAGTCTCGGAACCACAACTATTGAGCCCATGTGCTGCAACTACTGAAGCTCTGTGCCCTATAGCCTGAGTTCCACAACAAGAAAAGTCACTGCAACAAGAAGCCTGCTCACCTCGAGAGTAGCCCAACTCCCTGCAACTAAAGAAGAGCCTGCAGCAGCAGTGAAAACCCAAAATAGCCAAAAATAAATAAATAAATAAATTTTAAAAAATTTTTTAAAAAAATCATGAAGGAGAATGGAATTGGAGATAGGTAATGAGGGAGAAACACACACACACACAACTAAAGAACGTTCCTTCAAGAATAGATGGTAGAAGTGGGTCATAAATTGAGAAACATGAGCAAGTGAATTTAGTGAAACTAAAATCCTAAAAAAGAATAGAAAAGCAAAAAACAAATCCCACAGGGGGAAGAGCCAAAGGCTCAGAAAAAAAAGATCACTTAAAGACTACATAGCTTCCCTGGTGGTCCAGTGGGTAAGGACACCGCCTTGCAGTGCAAGGCGCTGGTTCAAGCCCTGGCCTGGGAAGATCCCACGTGCCGCGGAGCGGCTGGACTGATGTGTCCAATTACCGAGCCAGAGATCTGGAGCGCATACGCCCAGAGCCAGTGCTCTGCAACAACAGAGGCCACTGCGATGGGAGGCCCACACGGGCCAAAGAACAGAGGCGGATGAAAATAGATAAATGAAAGACCAATAGAAGTGGCCCGCCCGTCCCCCTCTCCCTCCCCCCTCGCAAAAAAATAAAAAAAAATTTTAAAAAAAAATCTCAAATACAATGCTGCCTTGAAAAAAAGGAAAAAACAAGGTGAGACACTGAGCACAATACCATTGCT
Organism: Tragulus kanchil; assembly: GCA_022376925.1. Taxonomy (NCBI): domain Eukaryota; kingdom Metazoa; phylum Chordata; class Mammalia; order Artiodactyla; family Tragulidae; genus Tragulus; species Tragulus kanchil. The sequence continues at coordinate 268,806,455 of JAIOJX010000026.1, read as the reverse complement.
GCATATAGATCATATATATATATACATAGATGTATGGAAACTTGAAAAATGTCCACACATGCTAGACTGATCAAAACGATGAATGTTAAAAATTCAAGAATCGGTACTTAATGCAAAACTGTGAAGGAGGGCTTCCCAGGTAGCTCAGTGGTAAAGAGTTTGCCTGCCAATGCAGGAGACACGGGTTTGATCTCTGATTCAGGAAGATCCCACATGCTGTAGAGCAACTAAATCCGTGAGCCACAACTACTGAGCTTGTGCTCTAGAGTCTCGGAACCACAACTATTGAGCCCATGTGCTGCAACTACTGAAGCTCTGTGCCCTATAGCCTGAGTTCCACAACAAGAAAAGTCACTGCAACAAGAAGCCTGCTCACCTCGAGAGTAGCCCAACTCCCTGCAACTAAAGAAGAGCCTGCAGCAGCAGTGAAAACCCAAAATAGCCAAAAATAAATAAATAAATAAATTTTAAAAAATTTTTTAAAAAAATCATGAAGGAGAATGGAATTGGAGATAGGTAATGAGGGAGAAACACACACACACACAACTAAAGAACGTTCCTTCAAGAATAGATGGTAGAAGTGGGTCATAAATTGAGAAACATGAGCAAGTGAATTTAGTGAAACTAAAATCCTAAAAAAGAATAGAAAAGCAAAAAACAAATCCCACAGGGGGAAGAGCCAAAGGCTCAGAAAAAAAAGATCACTTAAAGACTACATAGCTGGCCTTCCCAGGTGGCTCAGTGGTAAAGAATCCGCCTGCCAATGCAGGAGACACCAGTTTGACCCCTGGTCCAGGAAGATCCCACATGCTGTGGAGCAAGTAAACCCATGAGCCACAACTACTGAGCCCGTGTGTTGTAACTACTGAAGCCGTGAGCCCTAGCGCCTGTGCTCCCCAACAAGAGAAGCCACATAATGAGAAGCCCACGAAACACAACTATAGACAGTAGCCCCCACTTGCTTCAACTAGAGAAAAGTCCAAGCAGCAATGAAAATCCAGTACAGTCAAAAATAAATCAATAAAAATAAATATTAAAGAAAAATGACTACACAGTGGTTACTAGTTTTTTCCTTTTAACTTCATGCCACGAGCTCTTTGTTATTTATTATTTTCATCCATCTTTATTATTTGGCATGTGTGGGCCTCCCATTGCAGTGGCCTCTCTCGTTGCAGAGCATCCTTGAAGTGCACCAGCTCTGGGCACATGTGCTCCAGAGCGCCAGCTTATAATTGGACATACTGGTTCAGCCGCTCCGCAAGGCGTGGGATCTTCCCAGGTCAGGCACTGAACCCGTGTCCCTTGCACTGCAAGGCGAACTCTTTACCCAGTGGACCACAGGGAAGTCCCTAGAGTGTTTTTTTTTTTTCAATAAAAGTGTTCTGACTTACTTTTAAAATTGAAATATGCAACATAAGCTTATTAAATGAAAACTAAAGTATTTTAATCTTTAAATTTTACCAGTAAGGAAAAGGCAAATAAGCTGAAAGAAATAACAATGAAGCTGACCATGAAGGTAAGCAGCTTTTTGCATCTTAAAGCCTTTTAGCAATAGTAACTGTAAGAAGACAGTTATATAGCTCTAAGAAAGTTATGTTGCAAACATAACTTTGCCAGTTCACAACACCAGGCATATAGGCAGATACTACCTCTGATATTTGTCCTCTTGACCAAATGGAATTAGACCACAAACTAACCCTGAAATTTTAGGTCCCTAAATGACAAAGACCATGTCAAACTAAAATACTATGTAACAGCACCCAGCTCAGAATTATTCCAAGTAAGCATTTAATGCTAATATGTAATGAGACTGTCTTCAGAACTTCTACTATTTCAGCTTTTTAGGTGTAGTATTGCTATAAAAATCAAGAGCCCAGAAACAAGATGAAAACAAACTGCTGCCAAAATAAGCTATCAACATTATTTCTTTCATTGGCATTGACAGAAGGCTGTAAACGTCTCATTCCACTCCTATACTTTGAATATTAGTATGTTTTTAGAACTTTGATTCACCACACCTCTTTTTAACTTATAGAAAGAATTATAGAGTTAAGAAGATCAGGAATCACTGTCTTATTTGAGCTTAGCACAGTATGGCACAGAAAACTCACTCGACAAATGTTTGCTGAAATAGATTACTGATTTAATAAGAAAAGTCATTCGGTTTAGGTTAATAAATATTAGTCTTGCAGCTCTTCTGAATAAACAAAATAACTATGTATTAGTACATCTGAAAAAAGTCAATTCCAAGCAAATTATAACATTAATGTTTTTTATGAGGCACAAATAAGAAAGATATACAGAATACATTAAATCAATTAACTCATCTCATGTATGTCTGAGCTGAATAAGATCTATACCTCTCTTACCTCTACTAACAGATAAAATCTTATCCTTACCAATGGGGGATTCTGCAGTTAGACCCATGCTTTGAAGCAATGCTTCAGCTTCTCTCCTTTTTTTTTCAAGATCTGATTCTTCTTGCACAGGAGCAACTGCTTCCTTCTTCTGATCAGTCTAAATTTTTTAAGTTAGAAACTTAAGTTTATATATTGCATGAAACATTCCTATTTGCAAAAATACATTTATTTTAAATAATCACTGCATACATTTAGAGATGAATTTAGTTTTGAATACACATTAGTCATCAGATGAAAATCATTCTCAGAGTTTTCGTAAGAAACTCCAAATGATATATATTAAATGGATTCACTTTTATATGTAATCAGGAGTTCTCACAAAAATACTGTGAACAGACAAGTTCAAAAAGTACAGTCAATTTCTATTCATTTATAATATGAAATTTCAAACTATGGCCAGAAATTATGGAAATCTCACAAATACATACATAACACTTTGAAAAAATAAAATTATCATGTAAGAGATAACAAATTTTAAGTAAGTGAACAATTTGATTTGTTGAAACAGTACAAGTGCCTCAAACTTCTATATGTAGTCTTCATTGTATTTATATAACTTTATGTAGAGGATGCCTGTCAAAAATTCATCTGGAGAAAGGTTTTATTTTTATTTTGTAAGCTATAGGTCTTATTTTCATGATGATAAACAAACAGTTTGATTTGGTAAAATCCACTCTTGCATAGCACAAAACATTTTTTGTAAATGAAATTTTTACCAACTTTTATTTCAGCCATTTATAGTTTTAGCAAATCTTCAAGTTAAACTAGATAAGCCTCAATACTCTCAGATCAGCCAAAACATCTCAAGTGAAATTTAAGCCTTAAAGGAAAAAGTTTTACATATACACCTCAAAGTCTATTTCAGTTAAGACAACCATTACTCATACAATTGTCTGCTGTGGATTTTGTTAGTCATAATATTCTGTCATAAATTTCATTAAAATATCCAAACAGACTATATTATCAAGTAAACACTATATTGGTATATAACAATGTATTAGTACTATTTAATAGTAGTGATTTAATGTCTCTTGTAATGTTTGATAAACTTTAAATCAGATATAAAGCATGAAATAGATATCCCATAGGGCCACTTATGGCCATACTCAGAAAGCAAAAACCAAATTTGCTCTCAGCTCTCAACTGTTTAAGGCTATAGATACTAGTTTGGAATGAGTCTGCCCATTTGACTCATGCTACTATCAGTTTTTAATCAAATAGCTAACTTAAAGGTCCAAGCCTCTTATAATAATGGATCATGAAAAGATTCAGAATAGACTAGAAAATTCTTCACTTATAGGCCTTTAGAGCATCATAGCAATGCTGCACATAAACTGTACCTTTGGTTTTTCTTTTTCCTTAAGAGATTCCTAGAAGTCTTGGTTACTGTTTAGGTCAGTGGTCCCCAACCTTTTTGGAATCAGGGACCAGACAACTTGTCCATGGACAAGGCGGGTGCGGGAATGGTTTGCGGATGACTCAAGTGCATCATATTCATTGTGCACTTTATTTCTATTATTGTTACATCAGCCCTACCTCAGATTACCAGGCATTAGATTCTGGAAGTTGATTTAGGCTATCACAGACAAAAACTTCAAACTAATGTCACACTCAGAATAACTATCTTAACACTGGCTATTTAAAACATCTGGAGAAAGGTTTTATTTTTATTTTGTAAGCTATAGGTCTTATTTTCATGATGATAAACAAACAGTTTGATTTGGTAAAATCCACTCTTGCATAGCACAAAACATTTTTTGTAAATGAAATTTTTACCAACTTTTATTTCAGCCATTTATAGTTTTAGCAAATCTTCAAGTTAAACTAGATAAGCCTCAATACTCTCAGATCAGCCAAAACATCTCAAGTGAAATTTAAGCCTTAAAGGAAAAAGTTTTACATATACACCTCAAAGTCTATTTCAGTTAAGACAACCATTACTCATACAATTGTCTGCTGTGGATTTTGTTAGTCATAATATTCTGTCATAAATTTCATTAAAATATCCAAACAGACTATATTATCAAGTAAACACTATATTGGTATATAACAATGTATTAGTACTATTTAATAGTAGTGATTTAATGTCTCTTGTAATGTTTGATAAACTTTAAATCAGATATAAAGCATGAAATAGATATCCCATAGGGCCACTTATGGCCATACTCAGAAAGCAAAAACCAAATTTGCTCTCAGCTCTCAACTGTTTAAGGCTATAGATACTAGTTTGGAATGAGTCTGCCCATTTGACTCATGCTACTATCAGTTTTTAATCAAATAGCTAACTTAAAGGTCCAAGCCTCTTATAATAATGGATCATGAAAAGATTCAGAATAGACTAGAAAATTCTTCACTTATAGGCCTTTAGAGCATCATAGCAATGCTGCACATAAACTGTACCTTTGGTTTTTCTTTTTCCTTAAGAGATTCCTAGAAGTCTTGGTTACTGTTTAGGTCAGTGGTCCCCAACCTTTTTGGAATCAGGGACCAGACAACTTGTCCATGGACAAGGCGGGTGCGGGAATGGTTTGCGGATGACTCAAGTGCATCATATTCATTGTGCACTTTATTTCTATTATTGTTACATCAGCCCTACCTCAGATTACCAGGCATTAGATTCTGGAAGTTGATTTAGGCTATCACAGACAAAAACTTCAAACTAATGTCACACTCAGAATAACTATCTTAACACTGGCTATTTAAAACAGCTGTGATGAAAACGCATGACTCTGTCTAAACAGTTTCCATAGGGATAAATGATACATTTCAATACACCAGAAAGCAAAATCTCACCAGCTCGGGGTCAACATATATTTGTCCTACATAATAAAATGGTGATGGCAAAAATCAGAAGATGTTAAGTACCTGGTCTACCTTTATGATAGTATCAAACCCACTACTTGGTAAAATACTTCAATGACCAGCTCATGACAAAGGAGAAACAGTAAATTAAATAATCCCTTCATCAACAAATAATCTATTTGATTTTTTCTATTCACCATTATTTATTTTGATAACTAGCAGTTCTGACCAGTAAAATATTCAGATGAGCTCAAAGTCCAAACTAAGTTACGATGTGTAAGTCATGCTTTACCAGTTATTACAAGCAGATGCCCCTATTCCTAAAAGACTGTGTATATACTGAACGTTTCACCTAGAATGCTATATTTACGCAGTCACAACTGCTGGAATACTAACTACTCTGAAAGTATTACCTAAAGGTGTAAGTACTTACAATTCAATTATTTTATATTATTCTTTTAAAAATCAAACATACTTCCTTTTTCTTTCTTTCTTCTTCTTTCCTCTTCTTTTCCTCTCTGATTTGGGCCAACCGCTGCTTCTTACGTTCCAACTCTGCCTTTAATTCACTTTTGTCAGACATGTTTGCGACCTTAAGAAGCATACAATCATTTACAATCATCATTACATTGGTAAAAGCAGCACTCTTTAAAAAAAAACAACTGTCTTTCAAGAAGAGAACTGTCTGGAGAGGCTAGGTAGTTCAATGACATCTAACAATAACACGTACACTCTCAAAATAACAGAAGTATACATACTATTATATAATGGAAAACATTATACACAGATGTATATAAGAAATATTCAAAGTAGAGCATAGTAACTAGCATTCAATAAGCTCTTTTAAATTCACATACTCAAATTTAAAACAACGTCTCTGGCTCTTAAAACAGAGGCACGGGTTGCCACTAAAAGCTAAGCTCTAAGACCCAGCAAATTTGTTACCAGTTTTGCATTCACTCCTAGAAATTTTATAAAACAGGTACACAGAAAATTCCTATAAATTCTGAAACTACTACGCAATAGTATTATCAAGGAGAAGCAAAACACAAATATACCATCAATAACTATCAAATATACCTAAAATAAGGCTTCCTTGATAGTTCGGAAGGCAAAAAATCCTCCTGCAATGAAGGCGGCCTGGGTTCGATCCCTGGGTCAGGAAGACCCCGTGGAGAATGGAATGGCAACCGACTCCTGCCTGGAGAATTTCATGGACAGAAGAGCCTGGCTGCTGCAGTCCATGGGGTCACAAAGAGTCGGACACGACCGAGTGACTAACACACACACACTTAAAGTATGTTTTGAGTCAAAACCCAACAACAACGTGATTGAATAATTACATACAGAGGCCAGGCTCGCTCAACCTGCTGGACGCCGGAGCCTCCAGGCTTGACACATTCACTTTCTTAAAACTCCAAGAAAGAGAAAGTCTCAGGAATTCAATGCTACAACCTCCGCGTCTGCGAACTTTCTACCACTCACCCGATGGGGGAAAAGGCTGTCGAAAGACTTTAGCAATGGAGCGAGGCGAAGAGGAGTCACTTCTCCCCAGGGTCCGGGCCAAGAGGGCGCGGTTCAGGATAGGGCGTCCGGGGGAGGGGAGCCTCGAACAAGCCTGGAGGCTCCTCGGGGCACCTCCGACGCGTCCAGAGCGAAGGAAGTGGGCCCGTCTCCCCCGGCCCTCCGGACTCACCGTGCCCGGCTCTCCCCGCCTCTCCCTACCGGAGCCGGGCCGGGCGGCACTGTCAGCAGGCCAAGCCGCCCTCGGAGCCCCGACGGGAGACAGCGGACCAAGAGGGAAGCGCCGGCAACCCACCTGTCCGGTGTCGGGATGGGGAAGAGTCCGCCTGCCAGCAACTTCCCGGTAACGTCCCTGAGCTTTGCTCTCAACCGCAACAGCTCTGCCACTAGCCCCGCGGCTTCCCCAAGCACACAAAGAGGGATGGGCGGCGGCTGCTACGGCGAGAGCTTAGAGACAAACGGCTTCACCCAACGAGGCCGCTCCCAGAAAGAAAGGGAAGGCCCCAGCTGCCGGGAGGCGTAGGCCTCTACGATTTACCTGTGTAAAGCAGAAGCCAAGAGATGAAGACAAAGACCCCGCTCAAGGTGCCGAAGTGTTTCCTCTCTGCAGAAACTGCAAAGAGCCTGGGGCCGGGCAAGCAAACGCAGCCCTGGCTGGATAAACTCGACTAGAGAGAACTACAAGCCCCAGCTACGAGGGAACGTGGCGTTCGGGGAGCAATGCACTCTGGGAGTTGTAGGCAACAGTAGTCGCAAAGCACGCTGGGACGTGTGGTGTTTCCTAGTCTTTCGCGTTCCCCCGCTTTGAGGCCAACCTCCAGAGACAAGCTTCCAGCCAGCCTCTTTAATGCAATCTCCTTAGTTAGTGTTCACATTCACAATGTTGTATGTTATGTTATATCTTAGGATCTTTGACTCAACGTTGGCCTAATTTTAAGAACTGATGAACCTATGTATTACACTGCACATTTAATGAACACTTTCTAAAATATTTATACCAGTATTAGAAAGAAACACCTATAGGCTTAAACAAAATCTGTAATACAAAATCCAAATTTTGAAAAGGTAATATAACTTCATGGTCAAAAAAAAAAATGTGAGAAATTGTCTTCATTATAAAAAGATTTGTAAATCTTTACTCAGTTTTCACCAGCGTTCATGGATGAGAGCTTGATTAGGTGGATTATTGTTGTTCAACTGCTCAGTTGTGTCTAACTCTTTACAACCCTATGGACTGCAGCACACCAGGCTTCCCTATCTTTCACTGTCTCATGGAGCTTGCTCAAATTTATGTCCATTGAGTCGGTGATGCCATCCAACCATCTTGTCCTCTGTCATCCCATTCTCCTTCTTTATCTTTTTCAGCATCAGGGTTTTTTCCAATGAGTTGACTCTTCACATCAGATGGCCAGTATTGGAGCTTCAGCTTCAGCATCATTCTTTCCAGTGAATATTCAGGGTTGATTTTCTTTAGGATTGACTGGTTTGATCTCCTTGCAATCCAAGGGACTCTCAAGAGTCTTCTCCAAAATGACAATTCAAAAGCATTAGTTATTCGGTACTCAGACTTGTTTGTGGTCCAGTTCTCATATCCATATATGGTTACTGGAAAAACAATAGATTTGACTATATAGACCTTTATCTGTAAAGTGATAGCTCTGCTTTTTAATACACTGTCTAGGTTTATCATAGCTTTTCTTCCAAGGAGCAAGCGTCTTTTAATTTCATGGCAAGAGTCTCCATCCCCAGTGATTTTGGAGCCCCAAAATAAAGTCATTCCCTATTTCCACTGTTTCAGTTATTTACTGTGAAGTGATAGGATAGGATGCCATGATCTTAGTATTTTGAATGCTGAGTTTTAAGTCAGCTTTTTCACTCGCCTCTTTCACCCTTATCAGAAGGCTCTTTAGTCCCTCTTTGCTTTCTGCCATTGGAGTGGTGACATCTGCAGATCTGAGGTTACTGATATTTCTCTCAGCAATCTTGATTCCAACGTTGGCCTAATTTTAAGAACTGATGAACCTATGTATTACACTGCACATTTAATGAACACTTTCTAAAATATTTATACCAGTATTAGAAAGAAACACCTATAGGCTTAAACAAAATCTGTAATACAAAATCCAAATTTTGAAAAGGTAATATAACTTCATGGTCAAAAAAAAAAATGTGAGAAATTGTCTTCATTATAAAAAGATTTGTAAATCTTTACTCAGTTTTCACCAGCGTTCATGGATGAGAGCTTGATTAGGTGGATTATTGTTGTTCAACTGCTCAGTTGTGTCTAACTCTTTACAACCCTATGGACTGCAGCACACCAGGCTTCCCTATCTTTCACTGTCTCATGGAGCTTGCTCAAATTTATGTCCATTGAGTCGGTGATGCCATCCAACCATCTTGTCCTCTGTCATCCCATTCTCCTTCTTTATCTTTTTCAGCATCAGGGTTTTTTCCAATGAGTTGACTCTTCACATCAGATGGCCAGTATTGGAGCTTCAGCTTCAGCATCATTCTTTCCAGTGAATATTCAGGGTTGATTTTCTTTAGGATTGACTGGTTTGATCTCCTTGCAATCCAAGGGACTCTCAAGAGTCTTCTCCAAAATGACAATTCAAAAGCATTAGTTATTCGGTACTCAGACTTGTTTGTGGTCCAGTTCTCATATCCATATATGGTTACTGGAAAAACAATAGATTTGACTATATAGACCTTTATCTGTAAAGTGATAGCTCTGCTTTTTAATACACTGTCTAGGTTTATCATAGCTTTTCTTCCAAGGAGCAAGCGTCTTTTAATTTCATGGCAAGAGTCTCCATCCCCAGTGATTTTGGAGCCCCAAAATAAAGTCATTCACTATTTCCACTGTTTCCCCAGTTATTTACTGTGAAGTGATAGGATAGGATGCCATGATCTTAGTATTTTGAATGCTGAGTTTTAAGTCAGCTTTTTCACTCGCCTCTTTCACCCTTATCAGAAGGCTCTTTAGTCCCTCTTTGCTTTCTGCCATTGGAGTGGTGACATCTGCAGATCTGAGGTTACTGATATTTCTCTCAGCAATCTTGATTCCAGCTTGTGCTTCAGTCCAGCCTGGTATTTCACATGATATACTCTGCATATAAATTAAATAAACAGAGTGACGATATACAGTCTTGATGTACTTCTTGGTTCTTCGTTCACATACTCTTGAAGCCTAGCTTGGAGGATTTTCTATTGATCTAATTTTTATGAAACCTTAGATAAGGCAGAATCCTAGACAATGACAAAAAGCAAATTAGAGATTGCCTGGTTTGGGATGGAGACAGTAACTAACTACCAAACTTCCCTTTAGTAACAAAAAGGAAACTGCTGGAGTCATGGAAGTATTATTACAGTGGCTTGATAGTATGTTTTGCAATCAGGACATGTGAGATCTCCAACTATGTTCTTTTTCAAGATTGTCTTGGCTATTTGGGGTACCTTGAAATTCCATATTAATTTTAGGATGTATATCTTTATTCCTGTTTGAAAAAAAAAAAGGCCAATGTGATTTGTGTGTGAGGGGGAGTTTATATTGAATCTGTATGTTGCTTTGGAGAGTACTGCCATTTTTAAAAGAAAGACCTTTAATGAGACTCATCAAGAAAAAGAGGGAGAGGACTTAAATCAATACAATTAGAAACAAAAAAGGAGAAGTTACACTGGATACCACAGAAATACAAAGAATAAGAGACTGCTGCAAGCAACTATGTGCCAATAAGATGGACAACCTAGAAGAAATAGACAAATTCTTAGAAAGATCCAATTTTCCAAGACTGAACCAGGAAGGAATAGAAGATATGAGCAGATCAATCACCAGTTGATCACTGAAATCAAAATCACTGAAATTGAAACTATTTGAAAACTTCAAACAGACAAAAGCCCAAGGCTAGATGGCTTCATAGGTGAATTCTCTCAAACATTTAGGGAAGAGCTAACACCTAACCTTCTGAAACTCTCCCAAAAGATTACAGAGGAAGGAACACTTCCCAAGCTCACTCTATGAAGACATCATTACCCTGATACCAAAACCAGACAAAGATACCACAAAAAAAGAGAAATTTACAGGTCACTATCACTGACAAACATAAGCATAAATATTCTCAACAAAATACTAGCAAATAGAATCCAGCAATACATTATAAGGATCACACTATACCATAAAAAGGCCAAATGGAATTTATCCCAGGGATACAAGGATTTTTCAATATCCACAGATTAATTGGTGTGATATACCACATCAGCAAACTGAAGAATAAACCATATGATCATCTCAGTAGATGCAGAAAAAGCTTTTGATAAAATTCAGCATTCATTTATAGTAAAAAAACTTTCCAGAGAGTACTGCTATCTTTTTTTTTCATTCATTCTTCTTTCTTTTTAACTAAAGAAAATTAACTTCCAATACCAGTTTGCTTTCTGTTATCAAGTTTTCCAGTCTGTGACCATGGAATATCTTTCCTTGATTTAGTTATTTTAATTTCTTTTAGTAATTTTTCCTATTTTTGTTTGTTTGGATTTGGTTTTCAGTGTACAGTTTTTGGCATCCTTGGTTAAATTTTATTTAAGTATTTAATTCTTTTTGATGCTCTTTGTAAATGTATTGATTTTTAAATTTCTTTTTTGGGTTGTTTATTGCTAGAATATAAAAATACAACTGAGCTTTGTGTGTTCATCTTGTATCCTAAAATTTTGCTGGATTTGTTTATTTGCTCTAGCAACACTTTTTTGTAGATTCTTTAGGATTTTCTGTTAAATATAAGGTTATGTCACCTGTGAATAGAAATAGTTTTACTTCTTTCCAATTTGCATATGTTTTATTTCTTTTTCTTGCCTAATTTTGCTGGCTAGAATTGCTGGTATGATGCTGAATAAAAGTGATGAAAAGAGCAACCTTGCCTTGCTTCCTAAGCATAAAAAAATCAGCCCTGAAATTACTTATTTTTAAAAAAAGATCAGAATATCCTCTCCTTTTATTGGAAGAGCAACCAAGATTATTCTGTGGAGTCTGGTCTCTCTAAGACCAAGGGAAACCTCTCTGCTGCTATCTGATCCTACTCACCCAGGGAACTATGTCAGTTCTAGGCTGGCAGAACTGATGACTCCAGCTTTCAGGCAGTGAGCTAGAAGAGGTGTGGGGAATACCTCAATATAGTTTGGAATTTCTATCCACTTAATAGGGAATAAAGACTATGCAAAACACTTTAATTAATTTCCGTCTTTTAGTGTCCTGAAATTTCTGTCTGAATGTGATTAAAGAATTACTGGCCAAACGGGGGTGCAGATCTGTTTTTAAATTCTAAAATCTAATTAAGTTAATAAAGGTACAGCCAAAAAGAAAAAAATGGAGTTTTCCAAAAGAAACCTTAGAATATACCACATCAGCAAACTGAAGAATAAACCATATGATCATTCATTTAAAAAGTAAAAACTTTCCAGAGAGTACTGCTATCTTTTTTTTTCATTCATTCTTCTTTCTTTTTAACTAAAGAAAATTAACTTCCAATACCAGTTTGCTTTCTGTTATCAAGTTTTCCAGTCTGTGACCATGGAATATCTTTCCTTGATTTAGTTATTTTAATTTCTTTTAGTAATTTTTCCTATTTTTGTTTGTTTGGATTTGGTTTTCAGTGTACAGTTTTTGGCATCCTTGGTTAAATTTTATTTAAGTATTTAATTCTTTTTGATGCTCTTTGTAAATGTATTGATTTTTAAATTTCTTTTTTGGGTTGTTTATTGCTAGAATATAAAAATACAACTGAGCTTTGTGTGTTCATCTTGTATCCTAAAATTTTGCTGGATTTGTTTATTTGCTCTAGCAACACTTTTTTGTAGATTCTTTAGGATTTTCTGTTAAATATAAGGTTATGTCACCTGTGAATAGAAATAGTTTTACTTCTTTCCAATTTGCATATGTTTTATTTCTTTTTCTTGCCTAATTTTGCTGGCTAGAATTGCTGGTATGATGCTGAATAAAAGTGATGAAAAGAGCAACCTTGCCTTGCTTCCTAAGCATAAAAAAATCAGCCCTGAAATTACTTATTTTTAAAAAAAGATCAGAATATCCTCTCCTTTTATTGGAAGAGCAACCAAGATTATTCTGTGGAGTCTGGTCTCTCTAAGACCAAGGGAAACCTCTCTGCTGCTATCTGATCCTACTCACCCAGGGAACTATGTCAGTTCTAGGCTGGCAGAACTGATGACTCCAGCTTTCAGGCAGTGAGCTAGAAGAGGTGTGGGGAATACCTCAATATAGTTTGGAATTTCTATCCACTTAATAGGGAATAAAGACTATGCAAAACACTTTAATTAATTTCCGTCTTTTAGTGTCCTGAAATTTCTGTCTGAATGTGATTAAAGAATTACTGGCCAAACGGGGGTGCATATCTGTTTTTTAAATTCTAAAATCTAATTAAGTTAATAAAGGTACAGCCATAGAGTGGAGTACCATGAAACCTTTAAAATTAGTATGGTAGCTCTCTATATGCTGATGGCAAATGACCAGACAGACTCTCCAGAATAAAAACTACAATCACAGAAAGCTAGCCAAAATGACTGCATGGATCACAGCCTTGTGTAGCTCAAGGAAACTTTGAGCCATGCTGTGCCCAGCCATTCAGGATGGGCAGGTCATGGTGGAGAGTTCTGACAAAACGTAATCCACTGAAGAAGGGAATGACAAACCACATCAGTATTCTTCCCTCAAGAACCCCATGAACAGTATGAAAAGTCAAAAAGACATGACACTGAGAGATGAGCCACCTAGGTCAGTAGGTGTCCAATATGCTACTGAGGAGGAGTGGAGAGATAGCTCCAGAAAGAACAAAGAGACTGAGCCAAAGCAGAAACAACATCCAGTTGTGGATGTGTCTAGTGTTGAAAGTCTGTTGCTTTGAGGACAAGATTGCATAGGAAAAAAAAAAAAAAAAGATTGCACAGGAACCTGGAATGTTAAGTTCATGAATCAAGGTAAATTGGACATAGTCAAGCAGGAGATGGCAAGAGAGAACATCAACATTTTAGGAATCAGTGAACTAAAATGGATGGGAATGGATGAATTTAATTCAGATGACCATAATATCTATCCATATCTAGACGAAATGGAGTAGCCCTCATAGTCAACAAGAGTCTGAAATGCAGCACTTGAGAGAAATCTCAAAATCAATGAATCGTGATTTCTTTCCAAGGCAAACCATTCAACATCACAGTAAAACAAGGCTATGTCCCAACCACCAATGCTGAAGAAACTGAAGTTGACCAGTTTGATGAAGACGTACAAGAACTTTTAGAGCTAACACCAAAAAAGATGCCCTTTTAATCATAGGGGATTGGAATGCAAAAGTAGGAAGTCGAGATACCTGGAGTAACAGGCAAGTTTGGTAGAATGACTATGCAAAACACTTTAATTAATTTCCGTCTTTTAGTGTCCTGAAATTTCTGTCTGAATGTGATTAAAGAATTACTGGCCAAACGGGGGTGCATATCTGTTTTTTAAATTCTAAAATCTAATTAAGTTAATAAAGGTACAGCCATAGAGTGGAGTACCATGAAACCTTTAAAATTAGTATGGTAGCTCTCTATATGCTGATGGCAAATGACCAGACAGACTCTCCAGAATAAAAACTACAATCACAGAAAGCTAGCCAAAATGACTGCATGGATCACAGCCTTGTGTAGCTCAAGGAAACTTTGAGCCATGCTGTGCCCAGCCATTCAGGATGGGCAGGTCATGGTGGAGAGTTCTGACAAAACGTAATCCACTGAAGAAGGGAATGACAAACCACATCAGTATTCTTCCCTCAAGAACCCCATGAACAGTATGAAAAGTCAAAAAGACATGACACTGAGAGATGAGCCACCTAGGTCAGTAGGTGTCCAATATGCTACTGAGGAGGAGTGGAGAGATAGCTCCAGAAAGAACAAAGAGACTGAGCCAAAGCAGAAACAACATCCAGTTGTGGATGTGTCTAGTGTTGAAAGTCTGTTGCTTTGAGGACAAGATTGCATAGGAAAAAAAAAAAAAAAAGATTGCACAGGAACCTGGAATGTTAAGTTCATGAATCAAGGTAAATTGGACATAGTCAAGCAGGAGATGGCAAGAGAGAACATCAACATTTTAGGAATCAGTGAACTAAAATGGATGGGAATGGATGAATTTAATTCAGATGACCATAATATCTATCCATATCTAGACGAAATGGAGTAGCCCTCATAGTCAACAAGAGTCTGAAATGCAGCACTTGAGAGAAATCTCAAAATCAATGAATCGTGATTTCTTTCCAAGGCAAACCATTCAACATCACAGTAAAACAAGGCTATGTCCCAACCACCAATGCTGAAGAAACTGAAGTTGACCAGTTTGATGAAGACGTACAAGAACTTTTAGAGCTAACACCAAAAAAGATGCCCTTTTAATCATAGGGGATTGGAATGCAAAAGTAGGAAGTCGAGATACCTGGAGTAACAGGCAAGTTTGGCCTTGGAGTACAAAAGGAAGCAAGGCAAAGTCTAACAGAATTTTCCCAAGAGAACACACTGGTCATAGAAAAAACCCTCTTCCAACAACACAAGAGACAATCCTACACGTAAATATCACCAGATGGTCAATACAGAAATCAGATTGACTATATTCTTTGCAGCTGAAGATGGAGAAGTTCTATACAATCAGCATAAACAAGACTGGAAGTGGA
Organism: Tragulus kanchil; assembly: GCA_022376925.1. Lineage (NCBI taxonomy): Eukaryota > Metazoa > Chordata > Mammalia > Artiodactyla > Tragulidae > Tragulus > Tragulus kanchil. The sequence goes on along the minus strand of JAIOJX010000026.1, from coordinate 268,791,004 downwards.
CCTTGGCTCACATCATGAACTTCTTATTGCAAAATTCAGACATGAATTGAAGAAGCTAGGGAAAACCACTATGCCATTCAGGTGTGACCTAAATCAGTTCACTTACATTATACAGTGGAGGTGATGAATAGATTCAAGGGATTAGAAGTGGCAGACAGAGTGCCTAAGAAACTATGGACAGGGGTTCATAACATTATACAGGAGGGGGTGACCAAAGTTATCCCAAGGAAAAGAAATGCAAGAAGACAAAATGTTTCTGGTTGTCTGAGGAAAGAAGATAAGTGAAAGACAAAGGAGAAAGGGAAAGATATACCCAACTGAAGGCAGAGTCCTAGAGAATAGAAAGGAGAGATAAGAAAGCCCTATTAAATGAACAATGCAGAGAAAAAGAGGGAAACAATAGAATGGGAAAGATGAGAGATTTATTCAAGAAAATTACACACAACCAAGGGAACGTTTCATTCAAAGATAGGCACAATAAAGGACAGAAATGGCAAGGACCTAACAGAAGCATAAGAGATTTTAAAAAGTGGCAAGAATACACAGAAGAACTATACGAAAAAGATCTTAATGACCCAGATAACCACAATGGTGTGGTCACTAACCTAGAGCCAGACATCCTGGAGTGTGAAGTCAAGTGGGCCTTAGGAAACATTGCAATGAACAAAGCTATTTGGCGGTGATGAAATTCCAGCTGAGCTATTTCCAGTCCTAAAAGATGATACTGTTAAAGTGCTACACTCAATATGCCAGCAAATTTGGAAAATTCAGCAGTAGTTAGAAGACTGGAAAAAGGTAATTTTCATTTTAGTCCCAAATAAGGGCAATGCCAAAGAAGGTACAAACTACTGCACAATTCCATTCATTTCACATGCTAGCAAGGTAATACTCAAAATTCTTCAAGCTAGGCTTCAGTAGTACTAAGAACTTTAAGAAGTATAAGCTGAATTTAGAAAAGGCAGAGAAACCAGAGACCAAAGTATAAGCATCTGTTGGATCGTAGAAAAAGCAAGGGGATTCTGGAAAAACATCTACTTCTGCTTCATTAACTATACTAAAGCCTTTGACGGTGTGGATCACAACAAACTGGAAAATTCTGAATGAGATGAGAATACAGGGTCACCTTACGTATCTTGCCTGTATGCAGGTCAAGAAGCAATAGTTAGGGCTTCCCCTGGTGGTCCAGTGGGTAAGGACACCGCCTTGCAGTGCAAGGGGCGCCGGTTAGAGCCCTGGCCTGGGAAGATCCCACGTGCCGCGGAGCGGCTGGACTGATGTGTCCAATTACCGAGCCAGAGCTCTGGGGCGCATGCGCCCAGAGCCGGCGCCCTGCAGCGACAGACGCCACCGCGATGGGAGGCCCACAGGAGCCAAAGAACAAAGACGGATGAACATAGAGAAACGAAAGACCAATAGAAGTGGCCTGCCTGCTCCCCTCCCTCCCCAACCCGACCCCCGCCCAAAATCAATCAATCAATCAATCAAAAAAAAAATTTACAAAAAAAAAAAGAAGCAATAGTTAGAACTGGACATGAAACAATAGACTGTTTTGAAATTGGGAAAGGAGTACATCAGGTTTGTATATTATCATTCTGCTTATTTAACTTATATGCAGAGTACATCATGTGAAATCCCAGGCTGGATGAAATACAAGCTCGAATGAAATATTGCGAGAAGAAATATCAATAACCTCAGACATGCAGATGACACCACCCTTATGGCAGAAAGCAAAGAGGAACTAAAGAGCCTCTTGATGAAGATGAAAGAAAAGAGTGGAAAAGTTGGCTTAAAACTCAACATTCACAACCTTAGATCATGGCATCTGGTCTCATCACTTCATAGCAAATAGCTGGGGAAACAATGGAAATAGTGAAAGACTTTATTTTGGGAGCTCCAAAATCACTGGGGATGGTGACTCTTGCCATGAAATTAAAAGACGCTTGCTCTTGGATGAAAAACTATGGCAAACCTAGACAGTGTATCAAAAGCAGAGTACTATCATCCTATAACGAACTTTAAGAAGTATAAGCTGAATTTAAAAAGGGGAAAGACCAAAGTATAAGCATCTGTTGGATCGTAGAAAAAGCAAGGGGATTCTGGAAAAACATCTACTTCTGCTTCATTAACTATACTAAAGCCTTTGACGGTGTGGATCACAACAAACTGGAAAATTCTGAATGAGATGAGAATACAGGGTCACCTTACGTATCTTGCCTGTATGCAGGTCAAGAAGCAATAGTTAGGGCTTCCCCTGGTGGTCCAGTGGGTAAGGACACCGCCTTGCAGTGCAAGGGGCGCCGGTTAGAGCCCTGGCCTGGGAAGATCCCACGTGCCGCGGAGCGGCTGGACTGATGTGTCCAATTACCGAGCCAGAGCTCTGGGGCGCATGCGCCCAGAGCCGGCGCCCTGCAGCGACAGACGCCACCGCGATGGGAGGCCCACAGGAGCCAAAGAACAAAGACGGATGAACATAGAGAAACGAAAGACCAATAGAAGTGGCCTGCCTGCTCCCCTCCCTCCCCAACCCGACCCCCGCCCAAAATCAATCAATCAATCAATCAAAAAAAAAATTTACAAAAAAAAAAAGAAGCAATAGTTAGAACTGGACATGAAACAATAGACTGTTTTGAAATTGGGAAAGGAGTACATCAGGTTTGTATATTATCATTCTGCTTATTTAACTTATATGCAGAGTACATCATGTGAAATCCCAGGCTGGATGAAATACAAGCTCGAATGAAATATTGCGAGAAGAAATATCAATAACCTCAGACATGCAGATGACACCACCCTTATGGCAGAAAGCAAAGAGGAACTAAAGAGCCTCTTGATGAAGATGAAAGAAAAGAGTGGAAAAGTTGGCTTAAAACTCAACATTCACAACCTTAGATCATGGCATCTGGTCTCATCACTTCATAGCAAATAGCTGGGGAAACAATGGAAATAGTGAAAGACTTTATTTTGGGAGCTCCAAAATCACTGGGGATGGTGACTCTTGCCATGAAATTAAAAGACGCTTGCTCCTTGGATGAAAAACTATGGCAAACCTAGACAGTGTATCAAAAAGCAGAGATATCACTCTGCCAACAATGATCCATATAGTCAAAGCTATGGTTTTTGCAGTAGTTATGCCAAAGAATTGATGCTTTTGAATTGGTGCTAGAGAAGACTCCTGATAGTTCTTGGACTGCAAGGAGATCAAACTAGTCAACCTAAAGGAAGGACTGATGCTTAAGCTGAAGCTCCATTAGTTTGGCGACCTGATATGACAAGCTGACTCTTTGAAAAAGACCTTGATGCAGGGAAAGATACAGGGCAGAAGGATAAGGGAAGGACAGAGGATGAGATAGTTGGATTGTATCACCAACTCAATGGATATGAGCTTGAGCAAACTCTGGGAGATAGTGAAGGACACGGAAGCTTGGTGTGCTGCAGTGCACTGGGTCACAGAGTCAGACTCGACTTAGCAACCAAACAACAGTAAGGTACAGGATAATTTGCATGTAATTATTCTAATTCTGTAAAAAAGAAGAAACATATCCATGTATGTGCTATTTTTGCAAGGATATACAAGAAGTAAGTAACAATGAATTTCTCTAGAGGAGAGGGCTAGATATTTAGAGTAAAATGAAGACTGTTCTATGGCCCATTTGAATTAGAAAAAAAATAAAGATGTAGCAACAACAACAACAACAAAACCACATAAATTTTTATTTCACTTCGTTTTTAACACTTTTAAAAAACTTATTATCAGCATTGATTAAAAAGACTTTAATGGCTGAGAAAAGATCAGTACCCCAGACATTCTTCAAATCACCATGCCATTCCTGCTTCTTAAATTGGCAAGGCTGAGGAAGAATCATGAAAGCATTAATACTGATTTTTAAGAAAGGACTTCCGTATAGTTTAGGAACTAAAGAGCCTCTTGATGAAGATGAAAGAAAAGAGTGGAAAAGTTGGCTTAAAACTCAACATTCACAACCTTAGATCATGGCATCTGGTCTCATCACTTCATAGCAAATAGCTGGGGAAACAATGGAAATAGTGAAAGACTTTATTTTGGGAGCTCCAAAATCACTGGGGATGGTGACTCTTGCCATGAAATTAAAAGACGCTTGCTCCTTGGATGAAAAACTATGGCAAACCTAGACAGTGTATCAAAAAGCAGAGATATCACTCTGCCAACAATGATCCATATAGTCAAAGCTATGGTTTTTGCAGTAGTTATGCCAAAGAATTGATGCTTTTGAATTGGTGCTAGAGAAGACTCCTGATAGTTCTTGGACTGCAAGGAGATCAAACTAGTCAACCTAAAGGAAGGACTGATGCTTAAGCTGAAGCTCCATTAGTTTGGCGACCTGATATGACAAGCTGACTCTTTGAAAAAGACCTTGATGCAGGGAAAGATACAGGGCAGAAGGATAAGGGAAGGACAGAGGATGAGATAGTTGGATTGTATCACCAACTCAATGGATATGAGCTTGAGCAAACTCTGGGAGATAGTGAAGGACACGGAAGCTTGGTGTGCTGCAGTGCACTGGGTCACAGAGTCAGACTCGACTTAGCAACCAAACAACAGTAAGGTACAGGATAATTTGCATGTAATTATTCTAATTCTGTAAAAAAGAAGAAACATATCCATGTATGTGCTATTTTTGCAAGGATATACAAGAAGTAAGTAACAATGAATTTCTCTAGAGGAGAGGGCTAGATATTTAGAGTAAAATGAAGACTGTTCTATGGCCCATTTGAATTAGAAAAAAAATAAAGATGTAGCAACAACAACAACAACAAAACCACATAAATTTTTATTTCACTTCGTTTTTAACACTTTTAAAAAACTTATTATCAGCATTGATTAAAAAGACTTTAATGGCTGAGAAAAGATCAGTACCCCAGACATTCTTCAAATCACCATGCCATTCCTGCTTCTTAAATTGGCAAGGCTGAGGAAGAATCATGAAAGCATTAATACTGAAAGAATTTTTTGTTTTAGGGGGAGAGATGAGGAGCTTGCATTTTAAAACTTCCCAGTATAGTTTGTAAGAGAAAGTAAAATAGATAAAAATTGCACTTGTTCAACACATCCATATCTAGTTACACTCGAACTCAATATGCCAACATATAGAAAATTTTAGAAAAGTAACATATTGAACACTTTCAGGACTTCATGTATAGGAAAGTGCTAAGCAGGAAAAACGAATCTCATGATATAAGTGAGATACTAGCTATGAGGTATAGGGGTATAGCCTTGAAGGGGAAATGGTGAGGTCTGTGGGATGCTTGTAATGCTTCATGTTATGGTGTAGGGGGGTACATAAATTCATATAACATATGAAAAATTCATTGTACAATATACATTGTCAAATTTTGTGGATTTATATAATCTGTAAAGAAATTCTACATTAAATAGGGTCCTCTTTTCTGTAGATAGGTTATATTCAGTAAAGAAATGAGGGAGGGCTTCCCTGGTGGTCCAGTGGGTAAGGACACCGCCTTACAGTGCAAGGGGTGCCGGTTCGATCCCTGGCCTGGGAAGATCCCACGTGCCGCGGAGTGGCTGGACCGATGTGTCCAATTACCGAGCCGGAGCTCTGGGGCACATGCACCCAGAGCTGGCGCTCTGCGACAACAGAGGCCACCGTGATGGGAGGCCCACATGGGCCAAAGAACAAAGATGGATGAAAATGGAGAAATGAAAGACCAACAGAAGTGGCCTGCCTGCTCCCCTCCCTCCCCACCCCACCCCCACCAAAATAAATAAATCTTAAAAAAAAAAAAAAGAAATGAGGGAAATGGTAGCATATTAAACTGTTACATTCAGACTTACAACCTGTCAGAAAGGTGTAATACCGAAATCAGAAGAGGAGAAAATTTGAAAGGGTTAGAAATCCAGTGATCCAAGCATGAGAATATATTCAGTGGACTCCAGTTTTTCCCAGGTAGTTGACTATAGAGTTTATAACACTGTGATATGGACCCTCATCTACAAAATTTATGAAATGGTGTTTTAAAAAAAGATCCACATTAGTGATACACAAAGCTTTCTGGTAATTACACTTTTTGTATTTCTCTGTCCGTGTCACTTGTTTGATTATAAATCTGCTAACGTGAAATGTCCTAAAATTTAATATACACATTCCTGTGACCTTTTTAGCAGGCAAGGACATATTTCCTGGGATCTTTTCATAAATACTGCATCTCTCTTCTTTTTTCCTCATGTGAATCAGAGTCCTGTAAGATCTCACTTGGACTGTGTTCCTGTTTCCACCGGCCAGCCTTTGTGCCTTGAGATTCCTCATCTTTTTCATGTTAACAATTTCTTCCAAATCACCTGAGTTTTTAATATTTTCTAAATGCTTCCACTTTGCCTTCACAAGATATATCTGATCTTGTCTTTTAGAAACATTGCACAACTAACTTTATTCTTCCAACTTTGAGAACTATCTTAACTTTTCCATTTCCTCTCATGTTTAAGGGAAGCTCTTTAAGAAACTAGCTGCAGTCAGGGAAGTCATGAGCTGACCAGCAAATCTCTCCTCATAATTTAACAGCATTACTTTTCTATTATCCTTATTATTGCTCTAGTCTATTTTTCCCTTTGGAGTGTTTGCTGCATTGTTAACTTAATATACATGTTTTTTTTTTTTTTCATTATTTCCTCTACTTGTCTTGATGCACATATTTTCTCTCTTAGTGTCAAAATAAGGTGATGGTGAATTATGAGTCCCTTCTGATCTGAGGACACTTTTGTAATCTGGTAACCTTTGGCAGGAAGTACATATCCTAGTGAATGATGGAGCTCTTAAGAGTGATTCACCATCGAGCATTACAGAAAATAGGCTGAGGGTTCAAAAATTCAAGGCAAGTTTCTTCTCCTCAGCATGGTGTATATACTGTGCTCTCACTTTTCTATCCTCTATTATGTGGTTAAGAGAGAGGAGATAATGACGGCTTCTTAAAGTTACCTATAATGCACTCAAAACTCTGTTAGGTGTAATGGTTTTAAAAGGTAGAATGAAAACACAGCTAGGAGGTCAACACAAAAGGAATCATTTTCTGATAGAGACAGCAAGGCTTGTGTATTTCTCTGTCCGTGTCACTTGTTTGATTATAAATCTGCTAACGTGAAATGTCCTAAAATTTAATATACACATTCCTGTGACCTTTTTAGCAGGCAAGGACATATTTCCTGGGATCTTTTCATAAATACTGCATCTCTCTTCTTTTTTCCTCATGTGAATCAGAGTCCTGTAAGATCTCACTTGGACTGTGTTCCTGTTTCCACCGGCCAGCCTTTGTGCCTTGAGATTCCTCATCTTTTTCATGTTAACAATTTCTTCCAAATCACCTGAGTTTTTAATATTTTCTAAATGCTTCCACTTTGCCTTCACAAGATATATCTGATCTTGTCTTTTAGAAACATTGCACAACTAACTTTATTCTTCCAACTTTGAGAACTATCTTAACTTTTCCATTTCCTCTCATGTTTAAGGGAAGCTCTTTAAGAAACTAGCTGCAGTCAGGGAAGTCATGAGCTGACCAGCAAATCTCTCCTCATAATTTAACAGCATTACTTTTCTATTATCCTTATTATTGCTCTAGTCTATTTTTCCCTTTGGAGTGTTTGCTGCATTGTTAACTTAATATACATGTTGTTTTTTCATTATTTCCTCTACTTGTCTTGATGCACATATTTTCTCTCTTAGTGTCAAAATAAGGTGATGGTGAATTATGAGTCCCTTCTGATCTGAGGACACTTTTGTAATCTGGTAACCTTTGGCAGGAAGTACATATCCTAGTGAATGATGGAGCTCTTAAGAGTGATTCACCATCGAGCATTACAGAAAATAGGCTGAGGGTTCAAAAATTCAAGGCAAGTTTCTTCTCCTCAGCATGGTGTATATACTGTGCTCTCACTTTTCTATCCTCTATTATGTGGTTAAGAGAGAGGAGATAATGACGGCTTCTTAAAGTTACCTATAATGCACTCAAAACTCTGTTAGGTGTAATGGTTTTAAAAGGTAGAATGAAAACACAGCTAGGAGGTCAACACAAAAGGAATCATTTTCTGATAGAGACAGCAAGGCTTGTGTGCCTTTGGTACACACCCGCAACTTCCATTAACTGTAATGGAAATTATGAGTGCCCCATTAAAGGGGTATATACCCCCACCCTGAGTGTGGCAGGGAGAAACCTTACTCTCCCAGAACTGCTTCTATTGATTGAATTTCTTGTGGTAGAACCAAATCCTGTATTAGCATACTCAATATGTGGTCCTTTTAATGTGGAGGTGGAAAATAACAATCACTACTTGACAGGTATAATATAGTTAAACAACCATAAACCCTATGCAAATCCCAAACCAGACCCAGATTGATAAGCTTTCAGTTCAGAGGCATTAATCTATAGTATTCTCTTTGAATAAATATTTATTAAATATTTGACCTTGCTGACTTTAGGCAAATTTCAGGATGGTTAAGACTTTCTGTGTTAACAGAAATGAGCTTCAGAGTTGCATAATAGGCAAAGAACTTTGGTTTGTTCAGTGATCTTTCCAGCTACACATGAATATAGAAATCTTGGTCACTGTTGGGTACTGAGGTTTACACATATATGTCTCTCACTATCCCCCAAGCTCCCAGGTCATACCTCCAGCTCTTCACTGATATATCCTGGAGATCTACAGGCACCTCAAATTCAGCACATCTGAAACTGACCTGTCGTCTTTCCCAGGAAGCCTGCTCCTCCTCACTTACCATTTCACTGAACAAAAACAAGCACAATTCCTTCAGTCATTCCAGTCACAGTCCTGCAAAATCATCCTTTCAGGCTTCATATCTCGCACATCTATCACTGTTGATTCCATCCCCTAAATATTTTCTGGAGGCAACAGAAAGACATCTGTGGTGCAGAGCGGGCAGCTTGTAGCAAGTGTGACTCTAGCTAACATCAGATCCAGGCAGAGAGCCCTCATGAGGGAAAAGTGGCTGTAAGTGATGAGAATCCAGAGCTAAGGTTCAACCAAGGCATCCCCGCTCTCAGAGAACTAATAAATTCCAGGGTAAATTAGGCAGTAGTGAGAGAAGTCAGGGGTGGAAACAAAATAGAGGTTCCCAGAGTTGGGATGGTAGGCCAAGACTCTGTCACACATGGCCTGTAAAAAAAAGTCAGTTGCTAGAAGACACACGGTGAGAACTGAATCAGCACTGAGGGTAACATGAGGCAGAGCCACAGAGTGGAAGATCTCATGGTCCTTATGTTTCCCTGGCCTTAAAGCCAATTAACCTCAGAGAAGCTGGAAATAAAGGAGCAGGTGAAGTTAGCATACTCAATATGTGGTCCTTTTAATGTGGAGGTGGAAAATAACAATCACTACTTGACAGGTATAATATAGTTAAACAACCATAAACCCTATGCAAATCCCAAACCAGACCCAGATTGATAAGCTTTCAGTTCAGAGGCATTAATCTATAGTATTCTCTTTGAATAAATATTTATTAAATATTTGACCTTGCTGACTTTAGGCAAATTTCAGGATGGTTAAGACTTTCTGTGTTAACAGAAATGAGCTTCAGAGTTGCATAATAGGCAAAGAACTTTGGTTTGTTCAGTGATCTTTCCAGCTACACATGAATATAGAAATCTTGGTCACTGTTGGGTACTGAGGTTTACACATATATGTCTCTCACTACCCCCCAAGCTCCCAGGTCATACCTCCAGCTCTTCACTGATATATCCTGGAGATCTACAGGCACCTCAAATTCAGCACATCTGAAACTGACCTGTCGTCTTTCCCAGGAAGCCTGCTCCTCCTCACTTACCATTTCACTGAACAAAAACAAGCACAATTCCTTCAGTCATTCCAGTCACAGTCCTGCAAAATCATCCTTTCAGGCTTCATATCTCGCACATCTATCACTGTTGATTCCATCCCCTAAATATTTTCTGGAGGCAACAGAAAGACATCTGTGGTGCAGAGCGGGCAGCTTGTAGCAAGTGTGACTCTAGCTAACATCAGATCCAGGCAGAGAGCCCTCATGAGGGAAAAGTGGCTGTAAGTGATGAGAATCCAGAGCTAAGGTTCAACCAAGGCATCCCCGCTCTCAGAGAACTAATAAATTCCAGGGTAAATTAGGCAGTAGTGAGAGAAGTCAGGGGTGGAAACAAAATAGAGGTTCCCAGAGTTGGGATGGTAGGCCAAGACTCTGTCACACATGGCCTGTAAAAAAAAGTCAGTTGCTAGAAGACACACGGTGAGAACTGAATCAGCACTGAGGGTAACATGAGGCAGAGCCACAGAGTGGAAGATCTCATGGTCCTTATGTTTCCCTGGCCTTAAAGCCAATTAACCTCAGAGAAGCTGGAAATAAAGGAGCAGGTGAAGTTAGATCAACTTTTGGGTTCTTAGGGCTTCCCTGGTGGTCCAGTGGGTAAGGACACCGCCTTGCAGTGCAAGGGGGGCTGGTTTGATCCCTGGCCTGGGAAGATCCCACGTGCCGCGGAGCGGCTGGACCCATGTGTCCAATAACCGAGCCCGGGCTCTGGAGCGCATGCGCCCAGAGCTGGTGCTCTGAGACAACAGAGGCCACCGCGATGGGAGGCCCACATGGGCCGAAGAACAAAGATGGATGAAAAATAAATAAATGAAAGACCAACAGAAGTGGCCCACCCACCCTCCTAAAAAAAAAAACAACTTTTGGGTTCTAGGACTTTGGGGCCAGTGGTCATCACACTGGCAGTCATTGGGTGCTCTCTGTAACTCTCTCACTAACAGCTCCCTCACTATTTTACCTTACGGCCTGAGAAGCTTTTCTCTGAACAATGGCACAGTTTCAAAGGAACAGTATATGTGCCATTGATTTGACTGTTCTCAAGTGTATTCCAGACTATCAGGATGCCGAAGCAAAGACAGTACACTGCAGGGGCGCGAGCCTCTCTCTTACTTGGCCTCAGTGCCTCCCCAGCCCTGAGAACAGGGCCTCGTCTATGGTGAACACTCAAGAGATAGTCACTGAAGTTTAAATGAATTACAATGAAATAGTGGTACTCTGGGCCTTACAGATTTGCAATTCTACTAGTTCAAGACTCACGAAATCCTTTGTTATAATGGCAAGTGAAAATGTAAGACTATAAGTTTGTTAATAGAGCATGATTTTAATCACTTGTAAACAATGAAGCAGGGAAAAAGCTAGAGGGAAAATCACCAAAATGTTCACAGTGAGTGCCTCTGTGTAGTGAGACAACAGGGCCCAGAAGAGGAGTTGGCAAAGGAGAGTTGGATGATCCTAGATGGGAAATTTCTCATTGACTGGGTGGGGCTATAAAACCCCTTGGGAGATCCAAACTTTCTCAGAAAGCATGGCACCATCCCTATAAAGGACAAAGGGAGTAAGTATGAGGTCAGAGAACATTACATCATTAGCAGCTTTAGACAGTTAAGGCTGAGAAAGTCCTGCCTTGTGGGAAGTGCTTGATGCTGAAACTGTGTTTGTCAAACTGTGTTCCGTAGAACTCACAATTCAATATGTAGCAATATTAGAGGAAGTCTGTAAGTGCCCGATTCCAATTTCTTCAATGTTTACATCACTCTTGCAAAGGATCTCCTTCATCCCACTCCAGAAGAGAGGAAGAAACACGAGAAGAAGTGCCTGGTGCAGAGCCCCAAGTCCTATTTCATGGATGTGAAATGCCCAGGATGCTATAAAATCAGCACCATTTTTAGCTATACACAAACAGTAGTTTTGTGTGGGCTGCTCAACTGTCCTCTGCCAGCCAACGGGAGGAAAGGCAAGGCTTACAGAAGGATGCTCCTTCAGACGGAAGCAGCGCTAAAAACACCCTGTGTCAAGAGGAATGGGAAGCCATCCAAATAAACATGTTTTGGATACCAAAAAAACCAGTTACCTCAGTGAACCAGTTTACCAGGGACCCACTGACTCAACTGGGATGAGATAGAGCACAGCTGAAAGTATTCAGAAGAATTTCTGAGTTCAAATCTGTGGGCTGTCATTATGTACATGTACAAGGTGTGGTGATTAACAGCGTTGTGGGATAACGAACACAGAGATTAGGCAAATGTGGGGATTTTCCCCAAGTTGGGAAAATACCTTAATTTAATTCTTTTAGTCTCTCCTCAGTTCTGGAACCTCTGACAGTATCTGAGTTGGGGTAGTAGCAGTAGGGAGTCATTGAAAAGCGTGACCTGGTCAGCTTTGGTAACGGGGAGACAGAACTCCACATATGGAAAAGATACAAAAGTCAATGTCTCTACATCTTACTCATAGAGATGTTTTTGATTCAGGCAAGTTTAAAGCATTAATTGGCAAACCATCAGTTAACTGAAAAGGTAAACTATCTATTATATCCAATTTCTCAACTAGACCAGATTATTAAGATTCATTTCAAGTCATTAATTTTGACACTGCATTGAATTCTATTTGAAGAAAAATCAAAGGAAATACACATATATATACAGAGTAAATGGATCATCACACTTGAAGTTAACTAAAAGAAAAGTAAGGTTCATGCCAGAATACAACTGTCTGTGTGTGTGCGTTTCTTAAAATCATTCTTCGATTGAACTATCTCTTACAGAGAGAAATAAAAAGAAGAAATACATGAAATGTATTTAGAAAAGTGACTATCACATGGAGACCAATGAATTTTTAAAATGTTGGCCCCCTTTATTGGTCCTTCATTTATTTATTTTCATCCATCTTAATTCTTTGGCCTGTGTGGGCCTCCCATCACGGTGGCCTCTCTTATTGCAGAGCACCGGCCCTGGGCGCATGCACTCCAGAGCACTGGCTCGTAATTGGACACACTGGTTCAGCCGCTGCGTGGCACGTGGGATCTTCCCAGGTCAGGGATCAAACCGGTGCCCCTTGCACTGCAAGGTCGACTCTTTACCCACTGGACTACCAGGGAAGCCCCTCAATGAACATTTTTAATTATTACTATTGTTACTATTACCACTACTACATCCCTTTTAGGAATATAAGAATAAAGGAAGTGTGCCTAGATAGGGGCTTCCAAGGTGGCATTAGTGGTAAAGAACCTGCCTGCCAATGCATGAGACACAAGAAATGCCAGTTCAGTCTCTGTGTCAGGAAGATCCCCTGGAGGAGGGCAGAGCAATCCACTCCAGTACTCTTACCTGGAAGATGCCATAGATATAGGAGCCTGACAGGCTACAGTCTATAGAGCTACAAAGAGCTGACACAACTAAAGTGACTTATCATGTACACATGTAGACAGAATCTTTCTCCACTATACTTCCAACAGACTATTTGAGATTTATAAGTCTCTGGAGTAGTTATTCTTAAACTTTTTTCTAACTCAGGCTGGTGAAAAATACAATCTCTCTTTGAGTAAATTCACCTACACACAAAACACTGCAATTTTGTAAGCAGAATAAGGACCCTTAGAAGAAATAAGCTCTTTTATCATAAGCTCTGGACTTCCCAGGGTGGTGGGACTGGGAGCCAGTTGCAGTTTCTGTAGACAGTGTCTATATGTATTTATGCATGCTAAGTCACTTCAGTTGTGTCTGACTCTGTGCAACCTCATGGACTGTAGCCTGCCAGTCTCCTCTGTCCATGGGATTCTCCAGGCAATAATACTGGAGTGAGTTGCCATGTCCTCTTCCAGGGGATCTTCCTGACCTAGGGATTGAACTCGTATGTGCCTGCATCTCCTGCATTGCAGGAGGATTCTTTAGCCACTGAGCTGTGGGGGAAACCCCAAGCAGTATGTTAAGATAGAACACAGACACTTTTAAAAGAGATATTAAAATGAGTATTAACCTCACGTAGCCAACATTCAATGGAATAATAATGTGTGCCCAGACCTCTGTTGAATATTCTGGAAAATGCAAACATCTATAAGACTCTAGATATCAGGGTTCTACATTCTTGTGGTGGAGAAGTGCTAGACCAGAGTCATGTTCAAAGTCCAGAGGCACGGGGCCAGGAGACAACTTGCTGGAAGTGGCGACTGAATGGCTTGTTCCCATAAAGTTGATGATGAATAAAAAACATATTTACTGAGCTGCTGCAGTCGATAAAAGCCCCAATGAAGGCACCATTACGGGACTTAGCAGCATAGCGGTGGGAAGACATTCCTGAAAAGGTTTAGTGAGCTCAGATCCTGATATAGCCAGAAAGTCATTAGTCATTAATGCCAAGTTTGGATCTCAATTACGAAGTTCTCTATGAGAAAAAACCCTTGGCATTTAATAGCACAGAAGATTATATTTGATTTGTTACAGATAGCAAAATATACCTTTTCAAATGTATTTTTAAATCTCTATGTTTTCAGGTAAGAAAAGTAGCCAATCATGAGCAGAAACTGCTTGAGTGCAAGTCTATAGCACGATGACATGCCCTTAGGTAAGTACTACCACTCAATCACAAAATAATAATGGAAATGCAAAATTGAACATAGTATTGTGCTGATTAATAAGATTGTGACTGTGCCTATGACATTTAGTGGCTAAGTCATGTCTAACTCTTTTGCAAGCCTGTGGAATGTAGTCTGCCATGCTTCTCTGTCCATGGTATTTTCCAGGCAAGAATACAGGAGTGGGTTGCCATTTCCTTCTCCAGGGGATCTTCCTGACGCAGGGATCATCCCATAGCTCCTGCATTGGCAGGTGGATTCTTTACCACTGAGACACCAGTGAAGGTGCATCAAGTAATTCAGTTAATTCCCAGTGCAATGTGTGGCAACTCCCTCAATGTAAAGCTACATTGCATGCTAAGTTGCTTCAGTTGTGTCTGACACTGTAGGAACCCATGGCCTATAGCCCATCATGCTCCTCTGTTCACGGGATTTTCCCAGCAAGAATGCTGGAGTGGGGCTTCCCTGGTGGTCCAGTGGGTAAAGAGTCCACCTTGCAGGGCAAGGGGCATCGGTTCAATCCCTGGCCAGGGAAGATCCCACATGCCATGCAGCAGCTGGACTGATGTGTCAAACTGCAAGCCAGCGCTCTGGAGTGCATGTGCCCAGAGCCGGTGCTCTGCAGCGAGAGAGGCCACTGCGATGGGAGGCCCACACAGGCCAAAAGAATAAAGATGGATGAAAATTAATAAATAAAAAACCAATCAAAGAGGCCAAAATCAAAAAAAAAAAAAGAATACTGGAGTAGGTTGCCATTTCCTTCTCCAGGGTCTTTGCCATCCCAGGGATTGAATCTGCATCTCTTGAATCTCCTGCACTGGCAGGCAGGGTCTTTACCACTTAGCACCACCACTGAATCTAGAGAAAATTAAACACATAGAGTCTCTTCTGTCTTCTTAAGTATTCATGAATTTACTTATTCATTCAAGAGTGGCATTTAATAGCACAGAAGATTATATTTGATTTGTTACAGATAGCAAAATATACCTTTTCAAATGTATTTTAAATCTCTATGTTTTCAGGTAAGAAAAGTAGCCAATCATGAGCAGAAACTGCTTGAGTGCAAGTCTATAGCACGATGACATGCCCTTAGGTAAGTACTACCACTCAATCACAAAATAATAATGGAAATGCAAAATTGAACATAGTATTGTGCTGATTAATAAGATTGTGACTGTGCCTATGACATTTAGTGGCTAAGTCATGTCTAACTCTTTTGCAAGCCTGTGGAATGTAGTCTGCCATGCTTCTCTGTCCATGGTATTTTCCAGGCAAGAATACAGGAGTGGGTTGCCATTTCCTTCTCCAGGGGATCTTCCTGACGCAGGGATCATCCCATAGCTCCTGCATTGGCAGGTGGATTCTTTACCACTGAGACACCAGTGAAGGTGCATCAAGTAATTCAGTTAATTCCCAGTGCAATGTGTGGCAACTCCCTCAATGTAAAGCTACATTGCATGCTAAGTTGCTTCAGTTGTGTCTGACACTGTAGGAACCCATGGCCTATAGCCCATCATGCTCCTCTGTTCACGGGATTTTCCCAGCAAGAATGCTGGAGTGGGGCTTCCCTGGTGGTCCAGTGGGTAAAGAGTCCACCTTGCAGGGCAAGGGGCATCGGTTCAATCCCTGGCCAGGGAAGATCCCACATGCCATGCAGCAGCTGGACTGATGTGTCAAACTGCAAGCCAGCGCTCTGGAGTGCATGTGCCCAGAGCCGGTGCTCTGCAGCGAGAGAGGCCACTGCGATGGGAGGCCCACACAGGCCAAAAGAATAAAGATGGATGAAAATTAATAAATAAAAAACCAATCAAAGAGGCCAAAATCAAAAAAAAAAAAAGAATACTGGAGTAGGTTGCCATTTCCTTCTCCAGGGTCTTTGCCATCCCAGGGATTGAATCTGCATCTCTTGAATCTCCTGCACTGGCAGGCAGGGTCTTTACCACTTAGCACCACCACTGAATCTAGAGAAAATTAAACACATAGAGTCTCTTCTGTCTTCTTAAGTATTCATGAATTTACTTATTCATTCAAGAGTTATTTACTGTGAGCATCTGTGTAAAGTTTGGTGATGGGCACTGGGAAACCATGTGAATCATACAATCAAGGTACTCATGAACTGTACAGTCCAAACATATAATGATCAGCTGTGATAAGTACTACAAAGGAGCAAACCTGGTAAAGGTTAACAGACTGAAGATCTTCTAAGATAAGGTGGTCCAAAGAAGTCCTCTTAGTTCAACAAAGACCTGAATTGTAAAGAGGCCAGTCTTGACGAGGCAAGCAGGAAAAGAAGGGAAGGGTGGAACTTTTGGGCTACTTAGCATTTGAATTGCTTTTCTGAATTCCTTCAAAACGTGTGAATCTAGGCAAAGCAGAGGCTTTTCCAGAGCCCACCTCCTCTCTTTCCTAGCATTCCTTGCAGTTAAGGTTTGGGAACGCGACCCAGTCTTGGTCAGAGTCATTTTTCCAAGGCAGTGAATCAGAAACCAGTGATACCAAGAAACAGAGTTGAGAGATTTTTTTGGGTGGCAATGAGTGTGGTACCAGCATTCAGTTTCTGGAGCAGTGATTCCAGGATTCCTTGGTCTAAAGGATCTTGGCACTCAGAGGCAAAGGCAACAGAGCCCTCTTCAGGCTGGTCCTGGGTATGATTTTGCCTGAAGTTTTGTCCAGTTTTGCTTTGTTTCTCCCTAATCTCTAAACCTCGCATTGCAAGTCTTCCTGAAAATTCTGGGAGCCACCAATATGTTCCATTTCTCTTAGGCTTAAATCAGCCAGAGTCAGTTTATGATGATGATTCCCATCTAAAAGTCCTAATGGAGTACATCGTAGGCAGAGGTTTGTGCAATAGCCGTAATAGAAGAGAAAGAGCTTGGAGGGACAACCGCCCACTCTCTACAAGCAGTAGCATCAGTGAGAAAGGTAGCTGGTGGATAAGATGGGTGCAGCCAGAAAGTCAGGCAAGAGTCAGGGCCAGCAGGTGTCCGGAGAAGAAACTGGAAATATGCTGAACCTACCTTTTCTCAGGGAGACCCATCTAATTCCTGTGTCCTCATCCCACATGTTGTTACAGGTGTCTCCATAGAGTCTTCATGCCCTGAATCTAGAGAAAATTAAACACATAGAGTCTCTTCTGTCTTCTTAAGTATTCATGAATTTACTTATTCATTCAAGAGTTATTTACTGTGAGCATCTGTGTAAAGTTTGGTGATGGGCACTGGGAAACCATGTGAATCATACAATCAAGGTACTCATGAACTGTACAGTCCAAACATATAATGATCAGCTGTGATAAGTACTACAAAGGAGCAAACCTGGTAAAGGTTAACAGACTGAAGATCTTCTAAGATAAGGTGGTCCAAAGAAGTCCTCTTAGTTCAACAAAGACCTGAATTGTAAAGAGGCCAGTCTTGACGAGGCAAGCAGGAAAAGAAGGGAAGGGTGGAACTTTTGGGCTACTTAGCATTTGAATTGCTTTTCTGAATTCCTTCAAAACGTGTGAATCTAGGCAAAGCAGAGGCTTTTCCAGAGCCCACCTCCTCTCTTTCCTAGCATTCCTTGCAGTTAAGGTTTGGGAACGCGACCCAGTCTTGGTCAGAGTCATTTTTCCAAGGCAGTGAATCAGAAACCAGTGATACCAAGAAACAGAGTTGAGAGATTTTTTTGGGTGGCAATGAGTGTGGTACCAGCATTCAGTTTCTGGAGCAGTGATTCCAGGATTCCTTGGTCTAAAGGATCTTGGCACTCAGAGGCAAAGGCAACAGAGCCCTCTTCAGGCTGGTCCTGGGTATGATTTTGCCTGAAGTTTTGTCCAGTTTTGCTTTGTTTCTCCCTAATCTCTAAACCTCGCATTGCAAGTCTTCCTGAAAATTCTGGGAGCCACCAATATGTTCCATTTCTCTTAGGCTTAAATCAGCCAGAGTCAGTTTATGATGATGATTCCCATCTAAAAGTCCTAATGGAGTACATCGTAGGCAGAGGTTTGTGCAATAGCCGTAATAGAAGAGAAAGAGCTTGGAGGGACAACCGCCCACTCTCTACAAGCAGTAGCATCAGTGAGAAAGGTAGCTGGTGGATAAGATGGGTGCAGCCAGAAAGTCAGGCAAGAGTCAGGGCCAGCAGGTGTCCGGAGAAGAAACTGGAAATATGCTGAACCTACCTTTTCTCAGGGAGACCCATCTAATTCCTGTGTCCTCATCCCACATGTTGTTACAGGTGTCTGAGGATTCTGAGACAGGGCTAAAGGGCTCTGGTCTGGTGGTTGCCACCCTGCTATGCCAAGGAATTGCAGACCATGCTCAACTGAGAAGGCTAAGCTCGAACTTGCCATTTTCAATTCTGAGATCTCACTCTCTTTCTCTTCTTGAAGTACCAAGATAGATGCTTTTAAAGGCATTTATAGCATTAATTTGGTTATATGTTTCTGATTATCATACTAATCATTAGACACTAGCTAACTCCCTGGGATCATAGTGGGAAAGTGGGATAATTATATGCTTTGGATTAAGACAGAGCTGGATTTCGGGGGGAGGTCCTGTCTATAACTAATTGCATGATCTTAGACAAGTTGTTTCTCCTCTCTGAACCACAGTTTTCTCATTTGGAAAATAAGGATACTAGTATCCCATTGAGGATTACATGTACTACGTAGTACCCATTCCATAGTAGGTACTTTCAAGGTCAGTCCTTTGTTCCTCAGTACTTCATTGGATTAAATAGTTTCACACAGCTATGAAAACAATATATTAATAAAATCCTTGCTTTTGTGCTTACCTTACTGTAAAGTGCTAATTTGGAATAAAGTAACTTACATTGCTTTCTTAGTTCAGAATTTGGTCATGAAAATTTCCTTTTCTTTAATAATTCCCTAAAGGGGGCTTCCCTGGTGGTCCAGTGGGTAGAGTCCACCTTTTTCATCTCTGGCTCAGGAAGATACCACGTGCCATGGAGTTGCTGGGCTAGTGTGTCCATTACGAGCCAGCACCCTGCAGCAAAAGAGGCCACTGCGGTGGGAGGCCTACACAGGCTAAAGAATAAAGATGGATGAAAATAAATAAATAAAAAACCAATAGAAGAGACCAAAAAAAAAAAAGTTAAAAAAAATTTAAAAAACAAAAATTCCCTAAAGGATCATTGCCATTTACTCAGTTCACTCCAGCAAAATTACTAACCAAGAAAAAAAAAGACAAGAATTTTTTCTCTTCTAACATTCTTACATAAATAATGTAGAATACAAGTAAAACACTGTCCAAAACCAGAAGATAGATTTTGTTACTCCTGAGAAGTAGAGGAAGATATTATTCAAGTTCTGATTGTCTTAGCTAAGATATTCACTTAGGTAATGTCCCCTGGGCTTGAATCTTGTTTCATTTTAAAAACTTGAACTCATAGATACTCTATAGGTTTGTCATTAATTGACCAAATACGTAACTCAGCTCTGAAGATATTAAAAACTTTGAAACATTACAAAACAAAAATGTTAGAGCATCCCAAGCCCCTTGGTAACTGACTTGCTTAAATGCTTTAGTTTAATTTCATGAATTGAGAGTCTTTTCGAACCCGTTTCTTTCCTCTTGTCTCCTGGTCTTTTAAGATACATTTTCTGATCTCCATTTCCCTCTGATTTCTTTCTTATGCTTCCTTGTTTTTGACGTAGTTTCTCTTTTCATGTCTGGGGCTGTGTTGAGAAAGAAATAGAGGTTATATCGCATATGCACGATGTTTTCCTTCAAATGGCAAATGAGACAAAGCAGCCAGGATGCAGGACTCATTTTTCTTTCTTTCTCTGCTTTCTGTAAGCCACAAGCACTTGCAACCAGTGACAGGCCAGTCAAGGTAGTCTTGATTTTTATAAGGGGATTGATAATATCATTTTTGAAAATCTACACTGCTCTCTTTAAAAATTCTCATCTTCTTGGCACTGAAGTAACACTCCCAGCACTGAAAATTCCTACACAGTCCTCAAGTGAAAACATTGTCACAACTTCCCACAGAGCAAAGGGAAGAAGCATATATTGCTGTTAAGTAAAAATGTGAAAAATAATGAAAACCTGAAAAATGTTCTTATGGGAAAATCAGGCACTTGTAGTCATTTCTTGGCATGTTTGCCTTGGAATTCTAATCACTAACAACAGTTCCAATTCTCATAGAAAAGAGTATCTGCCTGTGAAATCCCTAGGCAAGACAAATGGAAATGCCTATTGCAAAGAAAAGCAAAAATAATATTTGTGGCATGTAAGAGAAATGAGTAGGTGAACATTGGAATGTTCTTTTGGTGTTTGGTCTTGAGGTATAATTGTTTTAGGAGGATTTAACCAACTCAACTTTGAAAGCATCTTGTCTTCATGTAAAGGGTTAATCACACTTAGTAGGAAGAATCAATGCTCAATTTTGCTCATTGGTATAAGTTTTACACACAAATAAGTAATTGATTCCCAGACCTCTAAAACCAAACTCTAGCTATGAAAAAAAAAAAAAAAAAGATTCAACAAACAAACTAATTTAGGAGACTAGCACAATTATCCTACCTTTAACTGGCGTACATTCACCTAACTTTCTGCCTCTTATGCCCACATTTAAGGAGCCATGTGATTTCATTGGACCCACTAGAATCACATGATCATCTTCTCTCAAGGTCAACTGATTACCAACTTTAATTCCATCTACAATCTTTTGCCATGTAACATAACACACACTTTAATTCCATCTACAACCTTTTTTTATGTAACACAACATATTCACAAGTTTTGGGAGTTAGGACATGATTTGGCAGGTCCTTATTCTTCTTACCACACTTCTCAGACTGTAAACTCCTTATGTCTCATGTTTTTCTCTGCATTTCTCATAAGAAGCATAGGTCTAACTATGTTTGCATTTTGACTGATTCTTGAACTAATACAGTAAAGATTCTCAGAGGGTGGTCTAAACAACATTGAGGTCTTTGACTTTCAGGTATACTGCAAGTTGTCATTTTCATTGCCCTTACAAGTTTATATTATTGAAAGAAAGAAAGAAAGAAAAGGAATTTAATGACGGTCTTCTACAAAAACCAAGGAGTAAGCTAGGAAAGAAGACCTGGGGTGTAGGAAACAAGGCAGGCAATACAAGGTAGGGGAGAAGGGTGTTCTTAGCATCTAGCAGGACTGGACAGAACCCAGCCAAGTAGAAGCTGGAGAAGGTGGGACTCCAGCAAAATGTATGTAAGATAATTAAAATGGAATAGCTAGATTACTTGGTATGTCTGATATACTGAAAGGATATTTTCACTTCTTTTGAAGAGTTTGGGAATGAATCAGAAAATTAAGCAAATAAAACTATGAGGCAAGGATTTCTCTGGTGGTCCAGTGCATAACGAGTCTGCCTTGCAGGGCAAGGGGTGCTGGTTGGATCCCTGGCCAGGGAAGATCCCACGTTCCATGGAGCGGCTGGACTGGCGTGTCCAATTACGAGCCAGCACTCTGGAATGCATGCACCCAGAGCCAGTGCTCTGCAGCAAGAGAGGCCACTGCAATGGGAGGCCCACACAGACCAAAAGAATAAAGATGAAAATAAATAAATAAACAAATAATCAATAAAAAGAAACCAAAAAAAAAATATGAGGCAGTTATTGTATCCTAAAGAAAATGTATTTCGAGAATATTATGTAGCTTAGCTGTGAATAATAATTATTAATAAAATAATGAATATTAAATTAAATACTGATTAAATTGATATTGAATATTGATTAAAATGAAAATGTAAGTGCATAGGAGAATGAAGGGAAAATAGTGAGGGTATTTACAAATTTGTGGGTAAGAATGAAATTCTCATCTTTCATAGTAGGAGGTCAGATAAAATCTAAAACTGAAAAAAATAATTAAGAAAGAGTAGCCTAAGAATATTATTTAGAAACAAGGATAAGCAGATAAAAGAGCAGACATTATTGGTGGGGAAGTCTGGGGCAGAGTCCTTATATTACTATTTGACTGTTTAAACTAGATATGTGTATTACTTACTTAACAATTAAGACAAAATGTACCACATTTTGAAAACATTTTTAAAATGGAGATATTATTTATAAAAGCAAAATTCCTTTACAGATTGCTTTCTCTGTCTCTTTCTGTCTCTTTTTGCCTATGGCAAATAATTCACAGGAATTTTATTCTAACCAGAGTGACGTTTAGTTTATTCCTTGATTCTAAAACTGGAAGGACTTCAGTATGACTTAGCCTATTAACAAACCAACATACAGGCCAGGTAGAGGTCATCAGATGGTGCCCGTAGAAAGTGATCAGGAAGAACTGTACTAGGAACGACAAGGCATTTCAAAAGGAATATCTAATGAAAAGAGTACTGATAAGGAAATAATCTGACTTATGTTCTGTCAAACTGAACTGTTGCCTTTTACCTAAGTGTGCCATGTTTTCTTTTCAGTTGGTTCCTCATACAGATTTATAAGTCAAAAATAACTAATACTACAAACCCATCGCCCCCGCCCCCAGCAGCACGCCCGGCTCCAGCACCCCAGGGCCCGGCACCCCGGTCCCTACAGCTGGAAGTGTCCCATCACCTTCGGGCTCTGTGCCGGGAGCCGCTGCCCCCTTCAGACCACTGTTTAACGACTTTGGACCTCCCTCCATGGGCTATGTTCAGGCAATGAAGCCACCAGGCGCCCAGGGCTCCCAGAGCACCTACACTGACCTGCTGTCGGTCATAGAAGAGATGGGCAAAGAGATCCGGCCCACCTATGCCGGCAGCAAGAGTGCCATGGAGCGCCTGAAGAGAGGCATCATCCACGCCCGGGCCACGGCCCGAGAGTGCCTGGCAGAGACAGAGAGGAACGCCCGCACGTAACAGGACTCGCCTCCGCCTCTGGACCTCCGGCCACTGCAGAGCACCTGCTCCTCCCTGGCCTTCACCCCGAGTTCACGTCCCATCCTGGGCTCCTTGGCCTGTGTCCTGCGGTGGGGCCTCCAGGAGCCCGCGGGCGGCTCTCACTACCGTCGGCAGCGCGAGCTGGAGCCCCGAAAGAGTTCGCGGCGAGGTCACTGTGAGCCCCACCCATGACCTGCCAACAGTGCGCATCCACTGGTGCTGTCCCCCTTCCATGGCCCCACCGCTCAGCACTTGCCCAGGACTTCTCTCCACGTCTCCAGACCCCTTCTCCCCCAGGAGGGCCTCAGAAGGCCGTCGCCTCCCTGCCTTTTCTCCTGGGCCATAGCAACTCTTTTCTCGGTGTGTCTTTTGCTAAATATGCCCTTTTTGTATAAATAAAATATAATTTGGAGTTGTTCTCTCAAAAAAAAAAAAAAAAAACAAACAAACAAAAAAAAACCTAATATCAGTATCTTTATTACTGATATTACCTTGAATATCAGAAGATGCTGAGCTACCTATGTTTGCACTATTAACTCTTTCAAAAGGAATATCTAATGAAAAGAGTACTGATAAGGAAATAATCTGACTTATGTTCTGTCAAACTGAACTGTTGCCTTTTACCTAAGTGTGCCATGTTTTCTTTTCAGTTGGTTCCTCATACAGATTTATAAGTCAAAAATAACTAATACTACAAACCCATCGCCCCCGCCCCCAGCAGCACGCCCGGCTCCAGCACCCCAGGGCCCGGCACCCCGGTCCCTACAGCTGGAAGTGTCCCATCACCTTCGGGCTCTGTGCCGGGAGCCGCTGCCCCCTTCAGACCACTGTTTAACGACTTTGGACCTCCCTCCATGGGCTATGTTCAGGCAATGAAGCCACCAGGCGCCCAGGGCTCCCAGAGCACCTACACTGACCTGCTGTCGGTCATAGAAGAGATGGGCAAAGAGATCCGGCCCACCTATGCCGGCAGCAAGAGTGCCATGGAGCGCCTGAAGAGAGGCATCATCCACGCCCGGGCCCTCGTCCGAGAGTGCCTGGCAGAGACAGAGAGGAACGCCCGCACGTAACAGGACTCGCCTCCGCCTCTGGACCTCCGGCCACTGCAGAGCACCTGCTCCTCCCTGGCCTTCACCCCGAGTTCACGTCCCATCCTGGGCTCCTTGGCCTGTGTCCTGCGGTGGGGCCTCCAGGAGCCCGCGGGCGGCTCTCACTACCGTCGGCAGCGCGAGCTGGAGCCCCGAAAGAGTTCGCGGCGAGGTCACTGTGAGCCCCACCCATGACCTGCCAACAGTGCGCATCCACTGGTGCTGTCCCCCTTCCATGGCCCCACCGCTCAGCACTTGCCCAGGACTTCTCTCCACGTCTCCAGACCCCTTCTCCCCCAGGAGGGCCTCAGAAGGCCGTCGCCTCCCTGCCTTTTCTCCTGGGCCATAGCAACTCTTTTCTCGGTGTGTCTTTTGCTAAATATGCCCTTTTTGTATAAATAAAATATAATTTGGAGTTGTTCTCTCAAAAAAAAAAAAAAAAAACAAACAAACAAAAAAAAACCTAATATCAGTATCTTTATTACTGATATTACCTTGAATATCAGAAGATGCTGAGCTACCTATGTTTGCACTATTAACTCTTACCTTATTTGTAGGGGGCTATTCATGCTTGCTTGGTAGAATTTTAAATAACTCCTAAAATGACCTATCCAGAGGAGGCAATTTAATTCAATTAAGCTTTGGTAAAACCTCTTCCCTCTTTCCTTTTATCTCCCAGCTTTCTAGTTTAATAATACTGAGCACAAGGTTAGGCACTGATCTGTGGGGCAGTGAGACAAGATTTTAAAAATTAGCACTGTCTCAGGAGTTCCAGCAAATGTGGTTATCTCAGATTCTTAATTACATATATTTTTAAATACCAACATAGGCAAGATTATGGATTTACAAGTTAGTTTTCTTCTACTTGTTTTTTTTTCGCATTAAGAGGCCCTAATCTTCGCTCTGTGTGTGTGTGTGTGTGTGTGTGTGTGTGTGTGCGCGCACACGTGTGCACATGGACACTCAGCTATGTCCAAATCTTTGGGAGTCCATGGACTGTAGCCCACCAGGTTCCTCTTGTCCGTGGGATTTTCAGGCAAGAATGCAGAAGTGGGTTGCCATTTCCTTCTCCAAGGGATATTCCAATCCCAGGGCTGGAACCTGCATCTCTTGTCTCCTGCATGATAGGTGAATTCTTTACCACTAAGACATGTGGGATGTCCAAGTCTTCATTATTTTCCCATTAAGTTGTGCAGTTTGATTAGGCAACCCTAGTGAGAGGTGTTTGGAAGCAGGAGGAACTGAGCAGCCTTCCCGGAGAAGGTGGTCAAAGAATGGCAGTCAGTGGAAATAACCAGGCAACAGGGCAATGTCCTTCCTGAAACTGACAATATCCCTTGGCAATAGCTCTGTTCTGTTACAGTTCATTCAATATTTATGAGCATCCCAGTGTCTGCCATTCTTCTCGATGCTGGGGATATAGCTGTGGATGCAGTGTCATAATTCTGCCCAATCCTGTCTTTGTCAGATACAACCATGCAAATTAAGAATGCAATTGAATTTTCTAACCCCTATTCAAAACCCAACCCAGTGTTCTTATCTGGCTTCATTCGACCAAAAGTGTTAATCACTCAGTGTGTCTGACTCATCACAACCCTATGAACTGTGGCTCACCAGGCTCCCCTATCCATGAAATTCTCCAGGCAAGAATATTGGAGTGGGTCTTCCCGATCCAAGGATCGAACCCAGGTCTCCTGCAATGCAGGCAAATTCTTTACCATCTGAGCTACCAGGGAAGTCCATCTGACCAAAAACTTCAGAGGAAAGAGACTTTCCCATGAAATTTGCAATATCCTTAGCTTCTGATCCCTCAGGGGGAAGAAGTTTTATTTCTTGGGTAGTTTGTCTGTTCCAAAGTGTTCTCCCACCCTAAAACCTCTCTGATAAAGGACTAAATTCCATGAAAAGCCACAGCTATCCTGAAGGAGAAATCAGTCTCTAATGATAATACATTTGCACAAATTGAAATGGGGTTAAAAGCTCAGATTGTGGATTCTTAGATTTCTTGCTAAGCTGGAAGCTTTTATGGGCTCACTTTAAATTGAGAGGCAGAGTTTAGATCCTTTTGTTACTTAAGAGACTGAGCAAATTAGCAAGTCCAAGGCAAATCTTTTTTGATTACTGAACTATTACAAATGCCTCCTGGCCAAAGAATAACCTCTCTCCAGAGGGAAATGTTCAGGGGGACCTTTTGCTTAAATTCATAAAATCTGTTAAAGCAAATCTCTCACATTTCCATTAAGTCAGTAAATTACTTCTAGGGGAAAAGGATAAAATGCCGGCAATAAAATGGCTGGGCTATATTAATGATGGGAGGTGGGGCTGCAAAGGTGGAAGAATTGATGCTACATTTACGGTGCAGAGAATTTCAGGCTTTTTCACGTGTTGAGCGAAATGTAAATGATGTCACCTTCTCCTCCCCTAGTGAGAGGCAAAGTTATCGTCCGCCAAGGCTTCACCGAATGCGCTGTGTGGCTGACATTAAAATGACTACAAGGTTATTTCTTTCCATATCTATCCCCTTGGAAAATTTTTCAAGATTTTATTGTAGATGGGGAAAATGCATAATGCTATAGGAAACAAAGCCCTCGCTACGTTCTTGCTACTGGATTATTGTCATTCTATCTCAATGCTGATTGAAATCCAAGATTTGGTATCAGAGCCTTAATGAGATGCTGGCAAATATCTTTCTGCCCCACTGGAAATGTAATCTTTCTATTGAACATTTTGTCCCAGTGAATTTCATCTGCAATAGCATTTTGCATTTGAATCAGGGAGGTCAGTGCTTGATAGCAGACCATGTGGTGCTGGCTCTGTTCACTTTTGGGTGAAATTGATCCCTGAAGGTGTTGAAAGTACAGCACTGAGTCATTATCCATAATTATCTCATTGTTTCGTCCAGATGATTAAAGTCATCACGCCACTGCCCAATTTGTTGTGTGTCTATAAAAATCAGACTTTCCTATGAAAGTGACTGGCCAATGCTTGTCCACAATGCTTCCCAAATATACAGAATTAGCATATTGTCTCAATGCATCTAGACAGGCATTGTGTTTACTTAGAGAAACTCATGCATGTCATAACAGTTGTCCCATCCTGAAGGAGAAATCAGCAGTTACTTAAAAAATTCCTTTTTTTTTACTGGAAGCTTTTATGGGCTCACTTTAAATTGAGAGGCAGAGGTTAGATCCTTTTGTTACTTAAGAGACTGAGCAAATTAGCAAGTCCAAGGCAAATCTTTTTTGATTACTGAACTATTACAAATGCCTCCTGGCCAAAGAATAACCTCTCGCCAGAGGGAAATGTTCAGGGGGACCTTTTGCTTAAATTCATAAAATCTGTTAAAGCAAATCTCTCACATTTCCATTAAGTCAGTAAATTACTTCTAGGGGAAAAGGATAAAATGCCGGCAATAAAATGGCTGGGCTATATTAATGATGGGAGGTGGGGCTGCAAAGGTGGAAGAATTGATGCTACATTTACGGTGCAGAGAATTTCAGGCTTTTTCACGTGTTGAGCGAAATGTAAATGATGTCACCTTCTCCTCCCCTAGTGAGAGGCAAAGTTATCGTCCGCCAAGGCTTCACCGAATGCGCTGTGTGGCTGACATTAAAATGACTACAAGGTTATTTCTTTCCATATCTATCCCCTTGGAAAATTTTTCAAGATTTTATTGTAGATGGGGAAAATGCATAATGCTATAGGAAACAAAGCCCTCGCTACGTTCTTGCTACTGGATTATTGTCATTCTATCTCAATGCTGATTGAAATCCAAGATTTGGTATCAGAGCCTTAATGAGATGCTGGCAAATATCTTTCTGCCCCACTGGAAATGTAATCTTTCTATTGAACATTTTGTCCCAGTGAATTTCATCTGCAATAGCATTTTGCATTTGAATCAGGGAGGTCAGTGCTTGATAGCAGACCATGTGGTGCTGGCTCTGTTCACTTTTGGGTGAAATTGATCCCTGAAGGTGTTGAAAGTACAGCACTGAGTCATTATCCATAATTATCTCATTGTTTCGTCCAGATGATTAAAGTCATCACGCCACTGCCCAATTTGTTGTGTGTCTATAAAAATCAGACTTTCCTATGAAAGTGACTGGCCAATGCTTGTCCACAATGCTTCCCAAATATACAGAATTAGCATATTGTCTCAATGCATCTAGACAGGCATTGTGTTTACTTAGAGAAACTCATGCATGTCATAACAGTTGTCCCTGAAAGGGTCATATTTTTCTACATTTCATACATTTCTCAGTTTTGTGTGAATGAAGTACTTCATGCTGTGTCCTTAACCTAAGACTTAAAGTTAAAATACTCTGTCTCTTGTCTAACCATTTTCCGAGGATTTGAACAGAGTTAATCATCAAGCACAGTGCTAAATTATATTTTTGTTTCCTAAGATTGAGATAGCAGAAAAGGAAGTATCTAGCTAGTGGTTTTTTATACAGACTAGAAGCAGCAGCAAAACACATTTGCAAATATTCGGTTTGGTAGTTAAATAATTTATTCCACATTTGAAAGCAATAAAGCATCTCCCTAGAATGCATGTACACACATATATGCATACTTTTAAAGTAAATGTGTGCTACCAAAATATAAAACTTATCTTTCATGCTGTGCTAATATCAAAAGACTGAGCATTTAACTGCTATGTGGACATGGCTTTTACAAGTAAATTTGCACATCAAAAAGGCCTAGCATATTCTAATTTAAATTCACTTAATTTAAATAGTGACAGCTTATGGTGCTTTGCAATGTGATCAATTTAATCAAAAAATGAATAAAACTACCAGAGAGATTTGCCTATATTAGTAGGCCAAAGAATTGGGTTACAAACCCAGTCACTGAAAATTTCAAGTGTAGAAGAAATTCTAGAAAATAAACAGCTGGTAAGTGAATGAAATTTTAAGTTTGAGTAAATATAAGACCTAGCACAATTTCAGAGTAGTAAATTCATTGCCATCATAATGTAACCTTAAGTAAGGGTAAGTATGTTTGCCAAAAAATTTCTTGGTGAAATTGATCCCATGGTGCTGGCTCTGTTCACTTTTGGGTGAAATTGATCCCTGAAGGTGTTGAAAGTACAGCACTGAGTCATTATCCATAATTATCTCATTGTTTCGTCCAGATGATTAAAGTCATCACGCCACTGCCCAATTTGTTGTGTGTCTATAAAAATCAGACTTTCCTATGAAAGTGACTGGCCAATGCTTGTCCACAATGCTTCCCAAATATACAGAATTAGCATATTGTCTCAATGCATCTAGACAGGCATTGTGTTTACTTAGAGAAACTCATGCATGTCATAACAGTTGTCCCTGAAAGGGTCATATTTTCTACATTTCCTACATCTCACAGTTTTGTGTGAATGAAGTACTTCATGCTGTGTCCTTAACCTAAGACTTAAAGTTAAAATACTCTGTCTCTTGTCTAACCATTTTCCGAGGATTTGAACAGAGTTAATCATCAAGCACAGTGCTAAATTATATTTTTGTTTCCTAAGATTGAGATAGCAGAAAAGGAAGTATCTAGCTAGTGGTTTTTTATACAGACTAGAAGCAGCAGCAAAACACATTTGCAAATATTCGGTTTGGTAGTTAAATAATTTATTCCACATTTGAAAGCAATAAAGCATCTCCCTAGAATGCATGTACACACATATATGCATACTTTTAAAGTAAATGTGTGCTACCAAAATATAAAACTTATCTTTCATGCTGTGCTAATATCAAAAGACTGAGCATTTAACTGCTATGTGGACATGGCTTTTACAAGTAAATTTGCACATCAAAAAGGCCTAGCATATTCTAATTTAAATTCACTTAATTTAAATAGTGACAGCTTATGGTGCTTTGCAATGTGATCAATTTAATCAAAAAATGAATAAAACTACCAGAGAGATTTGCCTATATTAGTAGGCCAAAGAATTGGGTTACAAACCCAGTCACTGAAAATTTCAAGTGTAGAAGAAATTCTAGAAAATAAACAGCTGGTAAGTGAATGAAATTTTAAGTTTGAGTAAATATAAGACCTAGCACAATTTCAGAGTAGTAAATTCATTGCCATCATAATGTAACCTTAAGTAAAGAAAAAGGAAGTGAAAATTTTGGTATGATGATTTAATAATAGACCAATAAAATTTTCTCTAAGTAGAGAAATAAAAATATTTAAATGCCCCTCAAATTTTTGTGATATATATTTTAAATCTTAACATCGTACAAGCACTTTGAGCCAGCAATTCCATTTTTCATAAATTATGCTAAGGAAACAAGGAGTTTAATAAGGATGCTTAAAGGAGCTTAGTTATAGTTATCATAGAGCTGTTCATTATAACAAAGATAGCATTGGAAAAGTCTAACATGTCTATACTAATGATTTGGTTGTGCACATTATATCCAATATAGAACATGGATTCTCTACAATGGAATACTATGTAACTATCAACATTATGTTGCAGAAACATAATTAGAGAAATGTGTTTGTTGACATAGAAACATATTTTCAAAAATTATGCTGTGTGAAAAAAGCTCAGTTTATACAACAGCAAACAAATATGAGGGACTTCCCAGATGGCACAGTGGTAAAGAATCTGCTTACCAATGCAGGAGATGCAAGTCTCCATCCCTGCAGTAGGAAATGGCAACCCATTCCAGTATTCTTTTTTTTTTCTTTTTAATTTTATTTTTTTACCACTCCAGTATTCTTGTCTGGAAAATTCCATTGACAGAGGAGCCAGGTGGGCTACAGCCATTGGGGTCAGGTCACAAAGAACTGGTCACAACTGAGCACACACACATACAAGTATGATCCCATATATATGAATATGTATATTGGTGTGTGTGTTTGTTTTTGGGAAAAGTTGTTATCAAAACATTGAGTGGTGCTCCCTGAGTGGTGGGATATGTGATGTTTATTTTCATTTTCCTTCTCTATTTTTTATTTGCATAATTTTAAACATTAAAAATATAACAGGAATGGATTGCTCCACATTGCAAAAAGTGTAATATATTACTCTAGTTAGGATTCAATCTGACTTTGCCATTATTCTCTTAAAACTGAGGGGATCCAATCTCAGTAATTTTCCAATCCCCTCTCTTTTCTTGAGATTAGAAAAGAAACCCAAAAAAACTGGAGAAGAGCCTCTGCTCTTCAGTTCATTGTGGATGGCACTCTTGATCACTCCTCACTGAAAGTGAGTGGCTTCACTGGTGGCCATGTGTTTCCTGCTCAGTGCGGCCACAGGGATCGTCCCTGGGGTTTAGGGCTTGGTTCCCAGGAATCCATTCAGCCTTTGAACTTCACGGTGGTGCTGGTGGGGCTTGAAAGGAGCTGGCATTTCTCCCCCAATTTACAAATTAACAGTATTCAATAAACAGGAGTTCTGTTTTTTCTTTTATTAAAGAAGTAAATGACCCTGTTATGTCCTTTATTTTCAAAAATATGCTTAATGCCTCTATTTTGAAGATAATGGTGACAAATCTCAGAATGGGAGAAAATATTTGCAAACAAAGTCACCAACAGGGCTTCCCTGGTGGTCCAGTGCGTAAAGAGTCCACCTTGCAGTGCAAGGGGCACCAGTTCGATCCCTGGCCCAGGAAGATCCCACATGCTGCAGAGCGGCTACACTGGTGAGTCCAATTACGAGCCAGCACTCTGGAGCACATGCACTCAGAGTTGGTGCTCAGCAATGAGAGAGGCCACTGCAATGGGAGGCCCACACAGGCCAATGAATAAAGATGGATGGAAAAAAAAACCAAAAAACAATAAAAGAGGCCAACATTAAAAAAAAATTAAGAAGTCTAGGATTAATCTCCTAAATATACGAACAGCTCATGCAGCTCAAAAACAAAAAAATAAACAACCTAAATGGAAAGTGGATGGAACATCTAAATAGACATTTCTCCAAAGAAGACATACAGATGGTCAAAAAACACGTGAAACAATGCTCACAATCACTAATTATTAGAGAAATGCAAATCAACAGTGCAATGAGGTATCACTCACACAGGTGAGAATAGTCATATTCAAAAATATCCACAAACAATAAATGATAGAGAGGGTGTGGACAAAGGGAACACTTCTACACCATTGAGGGGAATGTAAGTTTGTACAGCCACTATGGAGAATAGTTTGGAGGTTTCTTAAAAAACTAAAAATAGAGTCACTATATGATCCAGCAACTCCTGGGATGTATCTGGAGAAAAGCATAATCTGAAAAGAAACTTGGACCTCATTGCAATACTATTTGCAATAGCCAGGATATAGAATCAACCTAAATTTCTAGCAACAGAGGAATGGATGAAGCTGTGATACACATATACAATGGACTATTATTCAGCAATAAAAAAGAACAAAACAATGTCATTTGCAACAACGTGGATGAACCTACAGATTGTCATCCTGAGTGAAGTCGGACAGAAAAGGACAAACATTGTATGGTATCAGTTAAATGTGGAATCTAAAAAATGGTTCAAACGAACTTATTTACAAAACAGAAACAGAGTTACAGATTTAGAGAACAATCTTATGGTTATGGGGGGAGGATAAACTGGGAGATTGGGATTGACATATACATACTACTATATATAAAACAGATAACTAATAAGGACCTTCTGTACACCACAGGGAACTCTACTTAATACTATGTAATGACCTATATGGGAAAAGAGTCTATTAAAAAGAGTGGGGCTTCCTTGGTGGTCCAGTAGGTAAAGAGTCCACCTTGCAGTGCAAGGGGCACTAGTTAGATCCCTGGCCTGGGAAGATCCCATGTGCCGTGGAGCGGCTGGACCGGTGTGTCCAATTATGAGTCAGTGCTCTGCAGCACATGCGCCCAGAGCCAGAGCTCTGCAATGGAGGGGCCACTGCAGTGGGAGGCCCACACAGACCGAAGAAAATAAATAAATAAACAAAAAGTCAATAAAAGAGGCCAAAATTTAAAGAGAAAAAATATTAAATAAAAAAAGAGTGGATGTATGTGTAACTGATTAACTGTGCTGTACAGCAGAAAGTAACACGCAATATTGTAAATCAATTATACTCTAACAAAAATAATAAAGAAGATAATGGCATTTAAACCATATTTTTAAATGTATAAGAACAGCAACAATTAACTGTTCTTAACACTTTCAGGCAATGAATGATACCAATGAAGGCACAATCCTTATCCCCAAGAAACAATTAAATTAGCCACAGTTTACTGCTTTCTGGAGAAAAGTGAAGAACAAGTCTATGGACAAGAAAGACTTGTTCAGGGCAGGTAGCTACATTTTCCTCTCAGCTTCCACCTTTTCTTTTACCCATGCTTCCCAGCCCTTTCTAATGATGCAATGTTGGGTATCCTGACAGTCAGCTGGATCTTATAGCATTAGATTGAGATTCCCTTCCAGATGTATGAATAGGATTTAATGGTAGGAGATCACTGCACTGAGTGGAGATGGTCTAGTGTCTGACCATACTCAACCCCTTGGGAAAAAAAACAGAACAATTTGTCAAAGTTTGTGGGAGGCTAGCTGTAAAGAATTCAGTTTCTGTAAGGTTGGAAGAGCGAAGGAACCTTTACACAAAAAGGTGCTGGCAGCAGTAACACCCACCAGACTTGAAAAGAGGTACTTGAAAAGACTAAAGCTTGAAGAGGGAAGGTGACGAAAGCTCAGAGAGCTGATCCAGTACAGACTATCTGGGTGTCTATATGTTGGACATGTGGATGGTAACATCTGAGCTCTACCCTTGTCACACTGTGTTCAGTAAGAACGCCAGTTAACTGGACATAAGACAAATAGTTCAAGTTTTCATTTTAGATGTTTAGTTGAGATTAAACAACTAGGTCCTTTATAATGACCTTCTAGAATGTAATGGATTGTTTCACAAACAAGAAGTGATCAATTGTCTTCCATTCTCACTCTAGACAAGTTGAAAGCCTGAATTACAGCCTGAGAAAGTTCAATTGCCATTTCAAAGAGCCAGTCACTTAGATATCAATTATCTGTGTTTCTCCTTAGTGTTACTACAATGCACTCCTTATTTAGCACTTATGATGAATCAGGTTCTGTGCTAAACATTTCAAATGCTTTTTTTCTCTCCACTAAATGTGCACAGCAACTCTGCAGAGTAGGTATGACATACTCCAGTACACAGGTGAAAGAACTGATGTTTAAAGATTTTAATTCTTGGAAATTCCCAGTGGCACAGTGGATAAGAATCCACCTGCCAGTGCAGGACAGCGTTGGATCCCCGGTCTGGGAAGTTTCCACATGTCACAGAGCAACCAAGCCCATGTGCCACAACTAAGAGACAGTGTTCTAGAGCCCTTGAGCTGCAACTACCTTGAGAAGCCCACCCATCTAGCGAGAGAAGCCACTGCAATGAGAAAGCCTGCACAAAGCAACCAATACTCAGATCAGCCAAACATAAATAAATAAAGATTTTTAAAAACGGCTACTGTCAAAAGGTAGCCCCCCCCCCAAAAAAAAGATTTAATTCTTCTTCTAGTTTACAAGAACAAGAAAGAAACAGGTTGGCCTGATTTCAAAGCCTTACCTTTAACTGCTGCTTTTCAACCATTTAGGATAATTTTGTCTGCAAGGAACAGAAAATCCCCAACTCAAGCTGCCTAAAGGAAAGTGTCATAGCTAACATAACCAGAGGTCCAGAGGGAATGTGACTTCAGGGCAGTGTGTCAGGGCCCAGGCTCTTCTTCACAGAGGCTTCCTTGACTCTGCCCCGACCCCCTCCAACCGCCTATGTTTTGGCTTCATTCTCAGGCTGATACCAAGAGGGTTCATCTCTTTCAGGCATCATATCTAGGGAAAACACCCAGAGAAAGAAAGGGATTCTGCATTTCTTATCTCTCCTTTATGAATAAGGATGAGAAGACTTTCCCTGGAAAGCTCCTCAACCCCCAGAAGACTTTCTCCCGCATCTGTTTTGCTAGAAATAGACCATATGCATTCTTAATTCTCTTACTGACAAGAGGAATGGGATTACCATACCTAGATTAATCATCTCGAGGAAACAGATTCTGATGACTTGAGATCTTGGATCACTCGACTACTCCAACTGTTATCAATTAATTGCAATGTTCAGTTCAGTTCAGTCACTCAGTCATGTTCGACTCTTTGCAACCCCATGGACTGCAGCACGCCAGACTTCCCTGTCCTCACCATCTCCTGGAGCCTGCTGAAACTCATGTTCATCACTTTGTCGACAAAAGTCCACATAGTCGGGCTTCCCTGGTTGGTCCAGTGGGTAAAGAGTCCGCCTTGCAGTGCAAGGGATACCGGTCAAATCTCTGGTGCCGGGACATACCACGTGCCAGGGAGCGGCTGGACTAGTGTGTCCAATTACCCAGCCAGCGCTCTGGAGCGCATGCGCCCAGAGCCAGTGCTCTACAGTGAGACAGGCCACTGCAATGGGAGGCCCACATAGGCCAAAGAATAAAAAAATGGATAAAAATAAATATAAATACAAGATTGTGTGGTGGTGGTGGGGAAGTCCATATAGTTAAAGGTTCTGCTTTTGAATACACCGTCTAGGTTTGTAATAGAGCAAGGAGCAAGTGTCTTCGTGGCTTCAGTCACCAACCACAGTGATTTTGGAGCCCAAGAAAGTAAAGTCTTTCACTGTTCCCATTGTTTGCCCATCTATTTGCCATGAAATGATAGGACTAGATGCCATGATCTTCATTTTTTAAAATGTTTTTAAGAGTTTTGTTGTTCACTGCCACACATCAACCTGAATATGCTATAGGTATATATATGCTTCCGTCCCTCCAACAAAGATCTTCACTTTTTGAATGTTGAATTTTAGGCCAGCTATCTCACTCTCAGCTGCCATTTACACTAACCACTAATAATGTCTACTTTGGATATTAAGGTTACCTTGAACTTTCTTATTTTCTACCTCAGTTTTTTCACAGTCTTATTTTTCAA
Organism: Tragulus kanchil; assembly: GCA_022376925.1. NCBI lineage: Eukaryota > Metazoa > Chordata > Mammalia > Artiodactyla > Tragulidae > Tragulus > Tragulus kanchil. The sequence continues at coordinate 268,754,724 of JAIOJX010000026.1, read as the reverse complement.
TATATTGAAATATGTGTTTAATTGTGAATGACTTCAAATTCTTTTTAGAATGAGATGAAGTAAAAATAATAATGATTAAGCATGATTAAGTAACTATTCAGACACTTCAATTTTAAAATAGTGCTGATTTTATTTCTAACCTATTTTATTATTTGTGAATCTCTTACAAAATAATAAGGGTAGTACAAACTATGTACATGTTTTTCTGCAAGATCAGATTGTATTTTCTTTTTTTTTTTTAATTACAAGTTGCTTTTTTTTTTTTTTTTTTTACATTTATTTATTTATTTACTTTGGGCAGGGGTTGGGTTGGGGAGGGAGGGGAGCGGGCGGGCCACTTCTATTGGTCTTTCATTTCTCCATTTTCTTCCATCTTTGTTCTTTGGCCCGTGTGGGCCTCCCATTGTGGTGGCGTCTGTCGTTGCAGAGCGCCGGCTCTGGGTGCATGCGCACCAGAGCTCCGGCTCGGCAATTGGACACATCAGTCCAGCCGCTCCGCGGCATGCGGGATCTTCCCAGGCCAGGGCTTGAACCGGCGCCCCTTGCACTGCAAGGTGGCGTCCTTATCCACTGGACCACCAGGGGAAGCCCTAGATTGTATTTTTAAGAGGAACTCCTTGACAGTCATCGTTGTTAAACCTAGGGATTTGAGTGATAAATTATTGGATTTCATCTAGAGGTTTTGCATATAAAGATTAACTACCCATATGATTGAAGCAGTTTTGCTGGATGAAGAGGACCTGATCAGTCAGTTGTTTATTCAGAAACCCATCTCGGGCTTCCCTGGTGATCCAGTGGGTGGAGAGTCCGTCTTGCAGTGCAGGGGGCACCAGTTCGATCCCTGGTCCAGGAAGGAGCCGCGTGCTGCAGAGCAGCTGGACCAGTGTGTCCAATTGTGAGCCTGTGCGCTGGAGTGCATGAGCCCAGAGCTGGTGCTCTGCAGTGAGAGAGGCCACTGCAATGGGAGGCCCATGCATGCCAAAGAATAAAGATGGATGAAAACAAACAAACAAATAAATAATATACTAATAAGAGGTCAAAATTAGAACAACAAAAAGTCTAAAAACAAAACTCATCTCTTTTTTCCTTAGACACTAAGCAGAATTGAAAAGCATGGGATTCAGATTGTGCCCCAAAGAGGTTTACCAACTAGATGGAGATGCAACTTCTCCTACACAAAAGTCAGATAAAAGTCACAGACACTGCATGGTTCAGGCAACGGTGGGTTGAACTCTGTTTTCCTGTCTGTAGGGAAAGAGGGTTGGGCTGCCCACAAATCTCTGACAGTTCTTTAAACCTCTGTAATCCTGCAATCCTTCTAAGGCTATGAATCTTGACTCTATTTCCTCATGTCCATACTGAGACTTAATAAAGATAAAGATGGGCCTAAAATAACACAGAGGCTTAAAAAGATAATCAGGACACTTAATGAGTTTTGTGTGTCTCTTTGTTAGGAGGCTAATTCTTTGGCCCATGTGGGCCTCCCATTGTGGTGGCGTCTGTCATTGCAGAGCACCGTCTCTGGGCGCATGTGAGCCCCGGCTCGGCAATTGGACACATCAGTCCAGCCGCTCCGCGCATGCGGGATCTTCCCAGGCCAGGGCTTGAACCGGCGCCCCTTGCACTGCAAGGTGGCGTCCTTATCCACTGGACCACCAGGGGAAGCCCTAGATTGTATTTTTAAGAGGAACTCCTTGACAGTCATCGTTGTTAAACCTAGGGATTTGAGTGATAAATTATTGGATTTCATCTAGAGGTTTTGCATATAAAGATTAACTACCCATATGATTGAAGCAGTTTTGCTGGATGAAGAGGACCTGATCAGTCAGTTGTTTATTCAGAAACCCATCTCGGGCTTCCCTGGTGATCCAGTGGGTGGAGAGTCCGTCTTGCAGTGCAGGGGGCACCAGTTCGATCCCTGGTCCAGGAAGGAGCCGCGTGCTGCAGAGCAGCTGGACCAGTGTGTCCAATTGTGAGCCTGTGCGCTGGAGTGCATGAGCCCAGAGCTGGTGCTCTGCAGTGAGAGAGGCCACTGCAATGGGAGGCCCATGCATGCCAAAGAATAAAGATGGATGAAAACAAACAAACAAATAAATAATATACTAATAAGAGGTCAAAATTAAAAAAAACAAAAAGTCTAAAAACAAAACTCATCTCTTTTTTCCTTAGACACTAAGCAGAATTGAAAAGCATGGGATTCAGATTGTGCCCCAAAGAGGTTTACCAACTAGATGGAGATGCAACTTCTCCTACACAAAAGTCAGATAAAAGTCACAGACACTGCATGGTTCAGGCAACGGTGGGTTGAACTCTGTTTTCCTGTCTGTAGGGAAAGAGGGTTGGGCTGCCCACAAATCTCTGACAGTTCTTTAAACCTCTGTAATCCTGCAATCCTTCTAAGGCTATGAATCTTGACTCTATTTCCTCATGTCCATACTGAGACTTAATAAAGATAAAGATGGGCCTAAAATAACACAGAGGCTAGTATCAAGACAAATTCTGATAGATCAGGACACTTAATGAGTTTTGTGTGTCTCTTTGTTAGGAGGAAACAAAATCACAGCAAAAGAATCTTAAGTCAGGTTGGACTTTATTCAAAACAGAAGAGAACCTCCAAGATACACTGTCCTAAGATAAACCTCCCAAATCCTTAGTATCTACAACTAAAAAATGAGGCCCTAGGCTGGTCAGCATTAGGTGCTAAGAGGTCATAATTTACCAAAGAAAGACACAAGTATCTTCATTGTGCCATACTTATGAAAGAAAGCACCCAGGACATAGTGATGGTTAACAAATACTTATTGATATAATTAAATAAATTGAGTGAGTGAATGAATGAACAAATGAGTAAATTTTGTCAAATGTTTCAGAACAATAAAGAAGATGTGATACACATATACAATGGAATATTACTCTGCCATGAAAAAGAATAATGTCATTTGCAGAAAATGGATAGATCTAGAGATTATCATACTGAGTGAAGTAAGACAGAGAAAGACAAATATCAAATGATATCACTTAAATGTGGAATCTAAAAGCTAGTACAGGTGAGCCTATTTACCAAATATAAATAGACTCATAGCCATAGAAAACTAACTCATAGTTACCAAAGAGAAAAGGGGTAGCAGAGGGATAAATTAGGAATTTGGGATTAATAGATACAAACTATTATAAATAAAATAAATAAACAATAGGAACATACTTGTAGCACATATCACTATATTCAGTATAATCTCTAGTGGGAAAGAATCTGAAAAATAGATATGTATGTATAACTGAACTACTTTGCTTATATACCAGAAACTAACACAATATTATATCAATAAATCAACTATAGTTCAATTTTTTATACTTATTTATTTGGTTGTAACCGGTCTCAGTTGTGGCTTATGAACCCTTAGTTGGACGTGTGGGATCTAGTTCCCTGACCAAGGATTGAACTCAAGCCCCCTGCATTGTGAGCACAGAGTCTTAGCCATTGGACCACCCATGGGAAGTCCCTATGGTTCAGTTTTTTTTTTTTTTAAAAAGTGTTTCAGGTTTAGTTTCCTGTTAAGTAGAATCAAGAGAAAGCAAGGAAGGTAGGGAAGAGGAGGAGAACAATGAGGCAGAGAAAGTGAGTTCTGGTGCAGCCTGAATGAAGGTCTTGGCTAACCACAGTAGGTCTCTGGAATTGGAATGGTCTTCCAGAGTCATCACAAACTGGGTTAAGAAAGCTTAGCCTTTATGTCCACTCTGATCCACTTTGGATGTGGGGCACCCATAGAAGGTAGCCCTCAACAAGGCAGTTCTCAAAGAGACAATTCTCAAAGAGAGCTGAGAGTGGAGACTGCTTTCTGAGAGGCCTACAACTAGTTGGGTGAATACATCTGCAGCATATTTAATAGTAACCCCCAAATAGTATGTCCGCGTCCTAACCTGTCAGTGTGACTTCATTTGGAAAAAGCATCATTGCAGATGTAATTACATTAAAGATCTCAAATTGAGATTATGCTGGATTGCCTGGGTGGTCCCTAAATCCACTGACAAGTGTCTTTATGAGTGAAAGAAGAAGAGAAGACCCAGACACACAGGGGAAATGTCCCTGAGAAGACAGAGGTGTAGATTAGAGTTAGGCAACCACAAGTCAAGCAGTGCCTGGAGCCACCAGAAGCTGGAAGAAACAAGAGAGATTCTCCCCTGGATCCTTCAGGGAGTCACGTCCCACTGACGCCTTGATTTCAGACATCTCACCTCCAGACCTGGGAGAAACCGAGTTTTTATTGTTTTAAATGGCTCAGTTTGTGGTCATTTTTTTTGCAGCATCCCTAGGAAACTAAGTCCTTCTTCCTGCATAGGGATTTCTGGGTAACTCATCTCAGTGTCTACCAAAATGCTGCTGCTGCTTAGTCACTTCAGTCATGTCTGACTCTGTGTGACCCTATGGACTTCAGCACCGCGGCTCTTCCATCCATGGAATTCCCCAGGCAAAAATACTGCCTGGAGGATAGGGGGATCTTTTCAACCCAGGGATGGAACCTGGGTCTCCTGCATTACAGGCAGATTCTTCACCACTGAGCCATCAGGGAAGCTATATATATATATATTCTCCAGGCAAGAATACTGGAGTGGGTTGGCATTTCCTTCTCCTACCAACATAAGGATTGAGAAAGATGGGGTTTCTGGTCAAACCTATGAAAACACAAAAATCTGTCTTTGAATATTCCAATTCAGATAAGGTTTTTTGAGGAGGGACTGATCGTGAGAAGTGATACAAAACAGACATTAGCAATCGTAACAATCACAGTATGTGACACAGGATGACTCCAGATTCTGAGGTTGGCGTATGCTCTCAGTATAGAACAGCCTAATTCACTGGTAGGATCCTTGTAGAATTCCCACAGAGGCAGACTCTACTGGTATTCTTTCAGAGATACCTACTTTATTTCCTTTCCATTCTTACCTAGAAATGACATTTTTGCTGTAATGTATCTATTTCCAAAAAATAATTATAATATTTATTATTCTAATGTGGTAGCTGTGCATTTATAGACTTTCTGCAAAGATTCAAAATTATATACATTATAATTAATTGCTGTAACTGCTTATAAACTATGTGCTATAATTTAATTGTATTTTGAATAAAAGATTTACATTTTGTAAGAGCATTTGGTATTTAGCTACTAAGTCACTAAAAGAAAAGAAATAAAATTGATATGGAAGGTTTAAAAATATTTACATTTCAACTAAAATACAGGAAAAAAACACTTTTTTTTTTTTACAAAAAAATTAAAGTAATCTTTATGATTCAGAAATAATGTTCCATCAAGAAAATAGCATTTGTGCTATTTGAAAGGTGAGGAGAGGATATATATCTATGGAATATAAAGCACAGAGCTGAGGGTTTACAGAAAAACCTGGAAAATCATCATAGCTTATTTTAAAAAGGCTTTTGCCCTCGTGAAATTTTGATGTGTTCTTTACATAGCTGAATTGTTCCCATTCGTTGTTGAGTGCTACAAGGCAGAGAGGTCTAGAATTACCATGTTATGAATGTGACTGAATTGGTTTCAAAAATATTTCAAAATCGGCAGTTATCAACAGAGGATTGAAATTCTCATTTATCAGTATTATTTTAAACGACTGCAAGATTTTTTTCACATCTAGGCTGTACTAATTGGTCACACTGAACACAAAGAAATGTTATATTTGGTAATGTTCAAAAAACATCAGTTAGAATATCTTGATATTTGGGCTTTAGCCCTGTTTCGTTGCTACTTTTACGTCAAAGAAGGTCTTTAAGAAATAAGAAAGTGACTATATCAGAGGGATCAAATAAAGAGAGAAGGAAGACTAAGGAGATGAGATGAGAGGAATCAAATTGGGACAAGCGTTCAAGGAAGTTATTTCAGTCTTGAACTCTTCTAGAGGATAGAAAAATGGAGAACATTAACTCATTTTATGAAACCTTGATACTAAATCCAGAGAAGTGCAGAAAGAAAATTCACAGGGCATTTCCTCATGAGCATAGATATACAAATCACAGGTAAAATATTGCCAGCCTAAATCCAGCAATGTATAAAAGATATAAAAACCATGAAGAGGTTAGGTTTATTTCGGAAGTAAGAGGTCGTTTAACATAGTTTTGTTATTATTACCGTATCGACAAAACAAAGAAGAAAAAGCACATAAACATTTCAATCAATGCAGAAAGATCTTTGATAAATTGCAAAAAGAATTTGTGATTTTAAACAATGCTTAGAAAACCAGGAGCAGGAAGGAACTTTCACTCTCATGAAAGGCATCCACCAATTACATAGTGTGAACATTAAATGTGACATGTGAAAGTCATTCTCTTTAAAGTCAGTATTTACATTTCAACTAAAATACAGGAAAAAAACTTTTTTTTTTTTTTACAAAAAAATTAAAGTAATCTTTATGATTCAGAAATAATGTTCCATCAAGAAAATAGCATTTGTGCTATTTGAAAGGTGAGGAGAGGATATATATCTATGGAATATAAAGCACAGAGCTGAGGGTTTACAGAAAAACCTGGAAAATCATCATAGCTTATTTTAAAAAGGCTTTTGCCCTCGTGAAATTTTGATGTGTTCTTTACATAGCTGAATTGTTCCCATTCGTTGTTGAGTGCTACAAGGCAGAGAGGTCTAGAATTACCATGTTATGAATGTGACTGAATTGGTTTCAAAAATATTTCAAAATCGGCAGTTATCAACAGAGGATTGAAATTCTCATTTATCAGTATTATTTTAAACGACTGCAAGATTTTTTTCACATCTAGGCTGTACTAATTGGTCACACTGAACACAAAGAAATGTTATATTTGGTAATGTTCAAAAAACATCAGTTAGAATATCTTGATATTTGGGCTTTAGCCCTGTTTCGTTGCTACTTTTACGTCAAAGAAGGTCTTTAAGAAATAAGAAAGTGACTATATCAGAGGGATCAAATAAAGAGAGAAGGAAGACTAAGGAGATGAGATGAGAGGAATCAAATTGGGACAAGCGTTCAAGGAAGTTATTTCAGTCTTGAACTCTTCTAGAGGATAGAAAAATGGAGAACATTAACTCATTTTATGAAACCTTGATACTAAATCCAGAGAAGTGCAGAAAGAAAATTCACAGGGCATTTCCTCATGAGCATAGATATACAAATCACAGGTAAAATATTGCCAGCCTAAATCCAGCAATGTATAAAAAAGATATAAAAACCATGAAGAGGTTAGGTTTATTTCGGAAGTAAGAGGTCGTTTAACATAGTTTTGTTATTATTACCGTATCGACAAAACAAAGAAGAAAAAGCACATAAACATTTCAATCAATGCAGAAAGATCTTTGATAAATTGCAAAAAGAATTTGTGATTTTAAACAATGCTTAGAAAACCAGGAGCAGGAAGGAACTTTCACTCTCATGAAAGGCATCCACCAATTACATAGTGTGAACATTAAATGTGACATGTGAAAGTCATTCTCTTTAAAGTCAAGAATAAGACAAGGATGCTCACTATTATTACTGCTTCAGTTCAATAGTGTACTGGAGATATGCAAGGAGCAAAGGAGAAAAAGAAACTAAATTGTCAATATTTTCAGGGGGACAGCCAAATAAAATGAGACTCTGCCATCACAGAATTACTTTGCTGCCAGTCCTCTAAAGACAATGTCCACAAGTATTTGCTGTTGAATCCCTGGGGTATCCTTGCTTCCTATATTTTCCTACACTGTGGAGTATGCTTCTCTCTAAATCTACTTCTTACCTATCACTTCATCTCCACATTCTTTTGCAATGAAGCAAGAAACTTAAATTTACCTGCAACAAGAGCAACACTACAATCTGTAATCCCAAATGTTCAACACTACAGTCTATAACCTACATGAGCATTACAGGAAGGTCCCAATGGATTCTGGTCCAAAAGGCCACTCCAGCAAATACCACCCAACAAAGCAACAAAGAGAACCAAGATAGAGAGACCACTCAGGCCAATGCACCATTTTCCATTTCTGTCCTCAGCAGTTTTTCTAGCATCAGCTCAGAGATCTCACTGAATTGCCATTTTGCATGAGAGCAGAGCTTTCTTCTTGGGTTTCCCCATTTCATTCTGGTGTATCAAATAGCACTCATTTTGGGTTCCAGTCATCATTTTCTTTTTTTTTTTTTTTTAAAGCTTTTTTTTTGAAAGATTTATTTATTTATTTATTTTGGGTGGGGGTCAGGTTGGGGAGGGAGGGGAGCGGGCTGGCCACTTCTATTGGTCTTTTATTTCTCTATTTTCATCTGTCTTTGTTTTTTGGCCCGTGTGGGCCTCCCATCGCAGTGGCCTCTGTTGTCACAGAGCACCGGCTCTGGGCACATGCACCCCAGAGCTCCGGCTCGGTAATTGGACACATCTGTCTAGCCGCTCCGCGGCACGTGGGATCTCCCCAGGCCAGGGCTCGAACCGGCACCCCCTGCACTGCAAGGCGGTGTCCTTACCCACTGGACCACCAGGGGAAGCCCTTAAAAAACTTTTATTTATTTATTTTGGCTGTGTTGGGTCTTTGTTGATGTGTGGGTTTAGCTGCCCTGCGGTATGTGGGATCTTCCCGGAGCAGGGATCGAACCTATGTCTCCTGCATTGGTAGACGGGTTCTTATCCACTGAGCCACAAGGGAAGCCCCAGTCATCATTTTCTAACCTGACCTATACAGCGAGTGGTGGCTTACCTAGTCCTTTGCTGCCCTATACAACGAGCCAGTGATTTATCTAGACCACTGCTGACCATTCACAATCACTGTTTTCTGCTTTCTCTTATAAATCATCACTGTTTCTTCTCTTTTGCAAAGAATGTGGTTTCTTCATTAATGCTATATATATATATATATATATATATATATATATATATATATACTTTTAAATAACATTAAATTGGCATTTTAAAAGAAACTAATGCATGTCCTGGCTGAGTTCAGAAGTCAGAATTTATCAACTTCATCAATAAAGGGAGGCCTTTGTACACACTGTCTCTTCTGCCCATCTCTCCCCACTACCCTCACAAAGGCTATTATTAAAACACCTCTCAGATTGTTGGGGTTGGTTTTAGTGCCCTCATGTGTCGGCCTTGCAATGGCATTTTAAATCTTGCAAAGGAGGTATTATTTTCATTCATGTAAAATATAATTAGTAGCGGTGTTTTTTAAATAGTAGAAGCATGTTCAAAATTCTCAAAATAGTCATACAGGTTTAGACAACTTTGAAGAACCATAAATGGATCAGACTGTTCATGCTGGTCGCAAGGTGAATTTTAAACTTAAGGACAGAAAAATCAACAAAGATTTGACATGAAGGAAAAAATATATCTAAGGGGCAGACGATGAATAAATATACATCTAAAAATTTAAAAATAACATTTAAAAATAAATTAAAAATAAATCTAAAACCATCACAAACCTTGAATTTCTATTATTTTGAAACAAAGTTGCCTTTATCATTTCTGTTCAGATTTCAAAGAACTGTTAGTTATACATTTTGTGAGAAAATGCACGTTTGACAGTCTCTTACTCTTCTGCTCCCCAGCAAAAAGGGAGCAGAACTTTTTTTTCAGAAAGGTTAATTTAAAGTCAAGCTTCACTTTTTGTTTTAAAATAGGTCTTAAGAGAGACTATTTAAGCATAGCCTTAATTTAGTTGGTTTAGCTCTCTGGAAACCCATGTTAAAAATCTGTGACAAAGAGAAACTGCCATGGCAGAGAAATTATTACATTCTCTTCTCCATTTGGATTTTTAATTCATTGTTTTACAAGCCTACCTCAACTTAATTGCTTTTAATTTTTTTTTTTCTTTTTCTCCCCCGTAAGCTTATAGAATGGTCTCAGCCCAGGAAAACTGCTGCCATTTGCTAAAACTGGCAAATAGGTCATCCTAGTCAGTAATAGCAACCAAGAGTAGGTTATCAAAAGACGCAATTTCAAAAATATAGCTTTTAAAAGAACATACATAACGTTTTCCTTCTTGCTGAGAGAGCTAGTAAGTGTTAGAAACAACATTTAAATTGAAATTTTCTGTGGACATCATCCTGATTCTTCATCTCTCGAATTTAGGAAGAGAGAGTTAAGTTCCAGGTCATTTGAGCAAGATTAATCTTGGGAAAAAGAATGATTTACCTCTGACCTTACTTTTCAAGGTATTAGTTCTAAAAGACATTAGGAAATCACCCTGCAGACTCTGGGTTTTAGATTTATTTCATTTCCTTCTATATATGACATGTAGATGGATTAAGATCAAAATGATTCATTCTGGAGAAAGATTTAACCTGAGATCTGAGGAAAGGAGTCAGAAAGTGGAGACAAAGAGCAGCCTCAAAAGTTCGTGAAGAGAGTTTCCCTCGTGGTCCAGTGGGTGGGGACGCCGCCTTGCAGTGCAAGGGGCGCCGTTTCAATCCCTGGCCTGGGAGGATCCCGCGTGCCGCGGAGCAGCTGGACCCATGTGTCCAATTGTAGAGCCAGCGCTCTGCAACGACAGACGCCACCGCGATGGGAGGCCCACCGGAGCCAAAGAGCAAAGACGGATGAGAATGGAGAAATGAAGGACCACTGGAAGTGGCCCACCCGCCCCCCCCCCCCCCCCACCCCACCCAAAATAAATAAATAAATAAATCTTTAAAAAAAAAAAAAGTTCCTGAAGAGACTATGACATCTTAGCAAGAAGGTAATCAAAGTCATACTCTAATAAAAGTCTGAAAGAACTCAGTCAGACAGTAAGTAACAAATGTGTTTCCAACCATAGCGGAAAGCTTACAAAATTTTGCTGAATGGCGTTGGACCTGTGAGAACTCCAAAACTCATGGCAAAAATGGCTTCATCCAAACTGCAACATTAAGAGGCTTGACTAAACTCTAGCATAGCTGCTAGCAGCCTAAGGTCCAAGGAGACTTAGATAATCCAGAATGCGAAACCAGACAAACCAAAACCCAAAACAAACAAATGAACTCCATAATGTTTAATGTAAATGTTACAGGAACTCATGGCTGAAATAAATTCCAAGGCTTTCCTTTTTTCACAAAGACGCAATAGATTGCAAATAGGTTATCAAAAGACGCAATTTCAAAAATATAGCTTTTAAAAGAACATACATAACGTTTTCCTTCTTGCTGAGAGAGCTAGTAAGTGTTAGAAACAACATTTAAATTGAAATTTTCTGTGGACATCATCCTGATTCTTCATCTCTCGAATTTAGGAAGAGAGAGTTAAGTTCCAGGTCATTTGAGCAAGATTAATCTTGGGAAAAAGAATGATTTACCTCTGACCTTACTTTTCAAGGTATTAGTTCTAAAAGACATTAGGAAATCACCCTGCAGACTCTGGGTTTTAGATTTATTTCATTTCCTTCTATATATGACATGTAGATGGATTAAGATCAAAATGATTCATTCTGGAGAAAGATTTAACCTGAGATCTGAGGAAAGGAGTCAGAAAGTGGAGACAAAGAGCAGCCTCAAAAGTTCGTGAAGAGAGTTTCCCTCGTGGTCCAGTGGGTGGGGACGCCGCCTTGCAGTGCAAGGGGCGCCGTTTCAATCCCTGGCCTGGGAGGATCCCGCGTGCCGCGGAGCAGCTGGACCCATGTGTCCAATTGTAGAGCCAGCGCTCTGCAACGACAGACGCCACCGCGATGGGAGGCCCACCGGAGCCAAAGAGCAAAGACGGATGAGAATGGAGAAATGAAGGACCACTGGAAGTGGCCCACCCGCTCCCCTCCCTCCCCAACCCCACCCCCACCCAAAATAAATAAATAAATAAATCTTTAAAAAAAAAAAAAGTTCCTGAAGAGACTATGACATCTTAGCAAGAAGGTAATCAAAGTCATACTCTAATAAAAGTCTGAAAGAACTCAGTCAGACAGTAAGTAACAAATGTGTTTCCAACCATAGCGGAAAGCTTACAAAATTTTGCTGAATGGCGTTGGACCTGTGAGAACTCCAAAACTCATGGCAAAAATGGCTTCATCCAAACTGCAACATTAAGAGGCTTGACTAAACTCTAGCATAGCTGCTAGCAGCCTAAGGTCCAAGGAGACTTAGATAATCCAGAATGCGAAACCAGACAAACCAAAACCCAAAACAAACAAATGAACTCCATAATGTTTAATGTAAATGTTACAGGAACTCATGGCTGAAATAAATTCCAAGGCTTTCCTTTTTGGGAGTCAAAGAAAAGCCTGGTAAGTATACAGTGAGACATGAGGGAGCAGGCTAAGTAACGTTTCAGGGAAAAACCACTGACGCTCCTTATACGTTATAGTTTTCAGTTACATTCAAATGCTTACGATGTTGGCTAGAATGAAAAGAGTATTTGTTATCATGATGCTATGAAAATTTATATTTTAATAAAATTAGACAATCCAAAGTTTAGATGCAAAACAAGAAAAACCATCTAAAGGATTATAACCTTTATTTTCTAATACTTTCTCCAGTGTTACTTTTACTAGGAAACTTGTCTCAACACTCAAAACTAAAAGTTAACGCAAAGAGGCTTCAGAACTGCCTATGGATGAAATTACCTGGAATTCAGTCTAATAGCACGAATTCATTTGAGGTGGAGGTTTGTAAGATGAGAATGTCATGTTTTAAAATCATGTGGCTTAGAAGACTATGTTTGGGGGTATCTGCTGGTCCATATCCAATCCAGAAATCAATAGTCACATGAAACAGAACATACACTGTCTTGGATCTGGACTCCCAAGTGCCTAAGAAGCTCAGGTGTAGAAGGTCTGCTGCTTGAACAAAGACTACAGAATCTTCACTCAGAAAAATGAATGCCTTGGAGAATTAAGGGAAAAGGAGAGAAAAGAGAAACACCAACTTAGCTGTTGAAATGGCTCTTCAGGCATGGGGCTAAAGGTTTACACCTGGGTATGGATAAACAAATATGCTGAAATCACTCCTCTGTAAAGTTGGGGGTTTTGTCCTGAGAGAGAAACTTAAGAAAATATAAGAAAGGGTGCTTTCATTTTAGAAATGTACTATCTAGGAATGAATGTATTAATGCTAAAACCTGTTTTATTTCTAAAAGTCTGAAAGAACTCAGCTAAAAAAATGGCGTTGGACTGTGAGAACTCCAAAACTCATGGCAAAAATGGCTTCATCCAAACTGCAACATTAAGAGGCTTGACTAAACTCTAGCATAGCTGCTAGCAGCCTAAGGTCCAAGGAGACTTAGATAATCCAGAATGCGAAACCAGACAAACCAAAACCCAAAACAAACAAATGAACTCCATAATGTTTAATGTAAATGTTACAGGAACTCATGGCTGAAATAAATTCCAAGGCTTTCCTTTTTGGGAGTCAAAGAAAAGCCTGGTAAGTATACAGTGAGACATGAGGGAGCAGGCTAAGTAACGTTTCAGGGAAAAACCACTGACGCTCCTTATACGTTATAGTTTTCAGTTACATTCAAATGCTTACGATGTTGGCTAGAATGAAAAGAGTATTTGTTATCATGATGCTATGAAAATTTATATTTTAATAAAATTAGACAATCCAAAGTTTAGATGCAAAACAAGAAAAACCATCTAAAGGATTATAACCTTTATTTTCTAATACTTTCTCCAGTGTTACTTTTACTAGGAAACTTGTCTCAACACTCAAAACTAAAAGTTAACGCAAAGAGGCTTCAGAACTGCCTATGGATGAAATTACCTGGAATTCAGTCTAATAGCACGAATTCATTTGAGGTGGAGGTTTGTAAGATGAGAATGTCATGTTTTAAAATCATGTGGCTTAGAAGACTATGTTTGGGGGTATCTGCTGGTCCATATCCAATCCAGAAATCAATAGTCACATGAAACAGAACATACACTGTCTTGGATCTGGACTCCCAAGTGCCTAAGAAGCTCAGGTGTAGAAGGTCTGCTGCTTGAACAAAGACTACAGAATCTTCACTCAGAAAAATGAATGCCTTGGAGAATTAAGGGAAAAGGAGAGAAAAGAGAAACACCAACTTAGCTGTTGAAATGGCTCTTCAGGCATGGGGCTAAAGGTTTACACCTGGGTATGGATAAACAAATATGCTGAAATCACTCCTCTGTAAAGTTGGGGGTTTTGTCCTGAGAGAGAAACTTAAGAAAATATAAGAAAGGGTGCTTTCATTTTAGAAATGTACTATCTAGGAATGAATGTATTAATGCTAAAATACCTGTTTTATTTCTAAAGCTACCCCAGAGATCTATATCTTGGTGTCATATTCTGAGAAATTGGGACTAATTGGAGAAGAAAAATGGAAGTAGTTTGGAAAATATAGAATTCTTTAATCTGGCTATTTCTAAATACAAGCTAGTCCCAGAAAATGGTACAGATGTACAATTCAAATCCTGGTTTCCATACTTTAGATGCTTATATTTTTAAAATGATATATTTCTTTTTGTGCTCAGACAAAGAAATTCAGATTTTCTTAAAACAAATCAAAAGTTAATAAGTGTATGCATAAGGAAAAATGTTTAAGTGGTAGCATGAAAGTGATCAGCTGAACCAAGGCTATAATTTATTTAATACTTAATGAGCTTCTGCCACATAAATGACACTATGACAATTAGCCTAACAACTTGAATAAGAAAATGTGGAAGTGCTTATAATGTCAGTGAGGACTTTCAGGATTAAAAGGAATAAACATACCATTCAAATCAGCTTTTTTACCAAAAGTAATAAAGGGAATTTATTGGCCACTGTTATTTAAATTTCAAGCACTGTTTTAGGCACTGCTACATCCTCCTTCTCCATGTCTTATCTCCTGGTTCTGCCCTTATCTAAAGGAGCTAGAAGAACTAGAAAGGAAACCCACAATTAAAAGACTTTAAGATCATTTTTACAATTACCATTAAGGAAAATACCCTTGAGATTCACATCACTTGGTCCCAGTTTCTTTTTCCTTTAAAATGAAAAATTTGAACTATCATATCCAATCCAGAAATCAATGTCCTGAGAATTTAAGTGCTAGAACATTAGGTCTGCTGCTTGAACAAAGACTACAGAATCTTCACTCAGAAAAATGAATGCCTTGGAGAATTAAGGAAAAGGAGAGAGAGAGAAACACCAACTTAGCTGTTGAAATGGCTCTTCAGGCATGGGGCTAAAGGTTTACACCTGGGTATGGATAAACAAATATGCTGAAATCACTCCTCTGTAAAGTTGGGGGTTTTGTCCTGAGAGAGAAACTTAAGAAAATATAAGAAAGGGTGCTTTCATTTTAGAAATGTACTATCTAGGAATGAATGTATTAATGCTAAAATACCTGTTTTATTTCTAAAGCTACCCCAGAGATCTATATCTTGGTGTCATATTCTGAGAAATTGGGACTAATTGGAGAAGAAAAATGGAAGTAGTTTGGAAAATATAGAATTCTTTAATCTGGCTATTTCTAAATACAAGCTAGTCCCAGAAAATGGTACAGATGTACAATTCAAATCCTGGTTTCCATACTTTAGATGCTTATATTTTTAAAATGATATATTTCTTTTTGTGCTCAGACAAAGAAATTCAGATTTTCTTAAAACAAATCAAAAGTTAATAAGTGTATGCATAAGGAAAAATGTTTAAGTGGTAGCATGAAAGTGATCAGCTGAACCAAGGCTATAATTTATTTAATACTTAATGAGCTTCTGCCACATAAATGACACTATGACAATTAGCCTAACAACTTGAATAAGAAAATGTGGAAGTGCTTATAATGTCAGTGAGGACTTTCAGGATTAAAAGGAATAAACATACCATTCAAATCAGCTTTTTTACCAAAAGTAATAAAGGGAATTTATTGGCCACTGTTATTTAAATTTCAAGCACTGTTTTAGGCACTGCTACATCCTCCTTCTCCATGTCTTATCTCCTGGTTCTGCCCTTATCTAAAGGAGCTAGAAGAACTAGAAAGGAAACCCACAATTAAAAGACTTTAAGATCATTTTTACAATTACCATTAAGGAAAATACCCTTGAGATTCACATCACTTGGTCCCAGTTTCTTTTTCCTTTAAAATGAAAAATTTGAACTATCATTTCCAAAGTTTCTTTCAGCTTCAACATTTAGATTTAGCAAATAAAATATGTACATTTAATTTCATATAAACAGTGACTAATTTTTTAGCCTAAGTATTAACTAAAAAGTATTAGACTAAAAAGTTCTTTCTTAGTCTAAGAATTATTGTATAGGATATACTTATACTGAAGAGTTTTCATTGCTTATTGGAAATTCAAATTTAACTGGGCATCCTGCATTTTACCTGGTCACTCTAATTTTGAGGCTCTTTTTTTATTTTTAAATCTTTTTTGGGCGGTGGGGTGGGGAGGGAGGGGGACGGGCAGGCCACTTCTATTGGTCTTTCATTTCTCTATTTTCATCCGTCTTTGTTCTTTGGCTCTTGTGGGCCTCCCATCGCGGTGGCGTCTGTCGTTGCAGAGCACCGGATCTGGGCGCATGCGCTCCAGAGCTCCGGCTCGGTAATTGGACACATCAGTCCAGCCGCTCCGCGGCACGTGGGATCTTCCCAGGCCAGGGATCGAACTGGCGCCCCTTGCACTGCAAGGCGGTGTCCTTACCCACTGAACCACCAGGGGAAGCCCTGGTCACTCTAATTTCGGACTTTAATTTCCATCCATCCATCCATTCATTCATTTATTCCGTTATCTATCCACCCACACACAGATTTATTCAAATAGATAGTAACTGAATAACTGTCATGTGGTCAGAGAGGTGCTAGAGATACGGTGAAGAACAAAGAGATAAGATTGCTGCTTTCATGGAAACTTCAACCTCTATAACTGAGAATGACAATAATCAAACACTCGACATACATGACATATATGTGATAATGCATGACCATAATAAAAAATTGCTAGCCAACTTCAGTGTGCTGAAGGGAAGGAAAGTATATTACAAAGGACCAGAGGTCAGAGAAAGCATCCCTAAGGAAGTAGGGTTTGAAATGAGAGCTGAAGGCTGGGGGAAGAGCATTTGAGATGGAGAAACTAGCCGATATTTCTTGTTTATGTTGAGATTAGCGACTCCAGTGTTGGACTGAAAGACTGACTGGTCTGTTTTTGGGCAGAGCTGGAGAAAAACATGAATAGAGGCACTCTCCTCTCCTCAGTCATTCTGCTTCCTGTTAAGCCCCTTTTTATGAGTGGTAGAAGAACTAAAAAACCCAATTAAAAGACTTTAAGATCATTTTTACAATTACCATTAAGGAAAATACCCTTGAGATTCACATCACTTGGTCCCAGTTTCTTTTTCCTTTAAAATGAAAAATTTGAACTATCATTTCCAAAGTTTCTTTCAGCTTCAACATTTAGATTTAGCAAATAAAATATGTACATTTAATTTCATATAAACAGTGACTAATTTTTTAGCCTAAGTATTAACTAAAAAGTATTAGACTAAAAAGTTCTTTCTTAGTCTAAGAATTATTGTATAGGATATACTTATACTGAAGAGTTTTCATTGCTTATTGGAAATTCAAATTTAACTGGGCATCCTGCATTTTACCTGGTCACTCTAATTTTGAGGCTCTTTTTTTATTTTTAAATCTTTTTTGGGCGGTGGGGTGGGGAGGGAGGGGGACGGGCAGGCCACTTCTATTGGTCTTTCATTTCTCTATTTTCATCCGTCTTTGTTCTTTGGCTCCTGTGGGCCTCCCATCGCAGTGGCCTCTGTCGTTGCAGAGCACCGGCTCTGGGCGCATGCGCCCCAGAGCTCCGGCTCGGTAATTGGACACATCAGTCCAGCCGCTCCGCGGCACGTGGGATCTTCCCAGGCCAGGGATCGAACTGGCGCCCCTTGCACTGCAAGGCGGTGTCCTTACCCACTGAACCACCAGGGGAAGCCCTGGTCACTCTAATTTCGGACTTTAATTTCCATCCATCCATCCATTCATTCATTTATTCCGTTATCTATCCACCCACACACAGATTTATTCAAATAGATAGTAACTGAATAACTGTCATGTGGTCAGAGAGGTGCTAGAGATACGGTGAAGAACAAAGAGATAAGATTGCTGCTTTCATGGAAACTTCAACCTCTATAACTGAGAATGACAATAATCAAACACTCGACATACATGACATATATGTGATAATGCATGACCATAATAAAAAATTGCTAGCCAACTTCAGTGTGCTGAAGGGAAGGAAAGTATATTACAAAGGACCAGAGGTCAGAGAAAGCATCCCTAAGGAAGTAGGGTTTGAAATGAGAGCTGAAGGCTGGGGGAAGAGCATTTGAGATGGAGAAACTAGCCGATATTTCTTGTTTATGTTGAGATTAGCGACTCCAGTGTTGGACTGAAAGACTGACTGGTCTGTTTTTGGGCAGAGCTGGAGAAAAACATGAATAGAGGCACCCTCTCCTCTCCTCAGTCATTCTGCTTCCTGTTAAGCCCTCAGCCTTGTTTTCCATGAGTGGTAAGTACCACTGTTGAGCTAGATAACCCTTCTTTGAATGTAATTATAAGGAAACATGGGCACTAGTAGATACAACTTATGGTCCGTTCTGAAAACGCATTACTGGTCCTATCTCACTTCTGCTTATTAGTGATGAGTAACAAAACATAGAGTTATTTTCTAAGTCAGGAGACCTGGATGCTGTCATTCAGTCTGCTGCTAGCCAGTGAAGGGAGTGTGGGCATACCACTGAATCTCCCTGTTCCTCAACTTCCTCAGGTATCATATGGGATTCACATCATGAGTTTAGCCTCACTCATTGCATTGTTGTGAGGGTTAAAACAACACAGAAACTTATGTTTGAAGAACGAGTTTTATTGTTCTTATATTACTTGTCATACTGAATCAGTCACTACTGTTATTTTTGGTATGGAATAACTTTTTTTAAAAAAAATATTTATTCAATTAGTTGCAGCATGCAGGATCCTTTTTCTGTTGTTGAGGCAGGAGGGCTTAGTTGCTGTGAGTCATGTTGGATCTTTGGTCCCTGACCAGGAATCAAACCCCTGTCCTCTGCTTTGGAAGGCGATTCATTGTTTTTTTCTTCACAATCACAAGTTTTTTTGTGTTGCTTTTTTGATTTTACAGAGTTTTTTTGTTTACAGATATGTATAATTCCAGATTAGTCATATGTATATTCCCACACCCCCCATTTTACCCCTCCAGTCTGTCACATAGCCTCCATGTAAGATCCCTTAATCCACAGCACATTAACGATAGTTAGCTCTTTTACATAAGACAGTATAGGGTTCTGTGTTGCTCTTTCCATATCTCTCACCCACTTTTCCCGCTCCCCAATGTCCACAAGTCTGTTCTCTATGACTGTTTTCCATCAATACTCTGCATGTGTATTTATCAGTACAAACTTACTAGATTCTATACATATGTATTAGTATACTGTATTTGTCCTTTTTTTTTTTGACTTATTTCATTTGGTATATTAGGTTCTAGATTCACCCATCTCATTAGGACTGAATCTTCTGCATTTCTTTTTGGGACTGAGAAGTATTCCATTGTATATATGTACCTGAGCTTCTTTATCTATTCATTTGTCAGTGGACATCTAGGTTGTGGAAGGCGATTCTTTAACCACTGGACCACCAGGAAAGTTCCTGGAATAACTTCTATACAATTTATGGGACTTTGTTAAACTTGGACACGTATAAATTGAATATGGTTTTTCATCAGTTTAAAAACAAAACATAGAGTTATTTTCTAAGTCAGGAGACCTGGATGCTGTCATTCAGTCTGCTGCTAGCCAGTGAAGGGAGTGTGGGCATACCACTGAATCTCCCTGTTCCTCAACTTCCTCAGGTATCATATGGGATTCACATCATGAGTTTAGCCTCACTCATTGCATTGTTGTGAGGGTTAAAACAACACAGAAACTTATGTTTGAAGAACGAGTTTTATTGTTCTTATATTACTTGTCATACTGAATCAGTCACTACTGTTATTTTTGGTATGGAATAACTTTTTTTAAAAAAAATATTTATTCAATTAGTTGCAGCATGCAGGATCCTTTTTTCTGTTGTTGAGGCAGGAGGGCTTAGTTGCTGTGAGTCATGTTGGATCTTTGGTCCCTGACCAGGAATCAAACCCCTGTCCTCTGCTTTGGAAGGCGATTCATTGTTTTTTTCTTCACAATCACAAGTTTTTTTGTGTTGCTTTTTTGATTTTACAGAGTTTTTTTGTTTACAGATATGTATAATTCCAGATTAGTCATATGTATATTCCCACACCCCCCATTTTACCCCTCCAGTCTGTCACATAGCCTCCATGTAAGATCCCTTAATCCACAGCACATTAACGATAGTTAGCTCTTTTACATAAGACAGTATAGGGTTCTGTGTTGCTCTTTCCATATCTCTCACCCACTTTTCCCGCTCCCCAATGTCCACAAGTCTGTTCTCTATGACTGTTTTCCATCAATACTCTGCATGTGTATTTATCAGTACAAACTTACTAGATTCTATACATATGTATTAGTATACTGTATTTGTCCTTTTTTTTTTTTTTGACTTATTTCATTTGGTATATTAGGTTCTAGATTCACCCATCTCATTAGGACTGAATCTTCTGCATTTCTTTTTGGGACTGAGAAGTATTCCATTGTATATATGTACCTGAGCTTCTTTATCTATTCATTTGTCAGTGGACATCTAGGTTGTGGAAGGCGATTCTTTAACCACTGGACCACCAGGAAAGTTCCTGGAATAACTTCTATACAATATTCAACAAAAAATATGTTTTCTGATGTCATACCGGGTATAGTTAAACTTGGACACGTATAAATATGAATAAGTGCCTTTACAGGTTTTTCATCAGTTTAATGAGAACACTAGTATAGTACTTGCTAGAATTCCACCAATGTGGGGCTGAGAGGGTTAATGTGCTTAGAGCTTTTCGAAAGTAGGTTGCTTCCTGAACACAAATATAAAGCTCACTTGTTATTATTACTATCATTATAGCTGATGTTTCTTTTTTAACACATTAACTTCCCTCCACTGAGCAAACTGCTCAATTGTTGGGAAGACTCATGTCGTCATTTGTCTCTTCTTGATGTGTCTCACTGCTGTTGAGCTAAACAATTCTTTAGCTCCCAGGGTGCTTATTTAATAAATGATGCTGTGAAGTCCCCATAGAAAGACTTTCAATTTTCCTCTCGTGTGATGGCTGTGATCAAGTTCCAACACCCTGTGGTCTGGTTGAATGAGACTGTACACTTGGAACTCATTCACTAACTTGCCTGTTGTATTTAATCTGTTAAGTTCTATAAACTGTAGAAGTACCTAATGCTTTTCTTCTTCTCTTGACAATTTTCTCCTTTACTTTTCCCCATACTTGGAAAAAATGGTCAATGGCTACGTATTTTTGAGCTAATTTTCTCTGACTTCTATAAGACACTGTGAAGAAGATTATCTGTATTCTATATATTTCTTAAAATGCACACACACACACGCACACACACACATTACATCCTAGCTAGAAGTTGAGCAGAAATAATAGTTGATGCACTGAAGTTGTAGAGTTATCTGGAGATTATCTGAGTTTTTATTGGAGTTATCCGAGATTTTTTTTAATTTTAACATTTATTTATTTATTTATGGGGGGAGGGGGATGGGCGGGCCACTTCTACTGGTCTTTCATTTCTCTATTTTCATCCGTCTTTGTTCTTTGGCTCCTGTGGGCCTCCCATCGCGGTGGACTCTGTTGTCGCAGAGCACTGTCTCTGGGCTAACGCACTCCAGAGCATTGGCTCGGTAATTGGACACATTGGTCCAGCTGCTCCGTGGCACGTGGGATCTTCCCAGGCCAGGGATCGAACCGGCGCCCCTTGCACTGCAAGACGGTGTCCTTACCCACTGAACCACCAGGGAAGCCCTATCTGAGATTTGAGATCAAGTTTAACTTACTCATTTCATAGGTGAAGAAACTGAGGCTCAGAGTTTACAGGTTGGAGCCAAGATCACATGACAAAGGCGATGATAAAATGTGACCTGAGGACCAAATCCAGGCACACCCACTCATTGTATTGTTTACAATACAATGTAGTAGTTGTAGTGCATTTGCACTACAATGAGATGGATAGTTTCCTTTTTGTTGTTTTGTTCAATAATTATTTTTTAAAATGAGGTATAGATGACATTATGTTAGTTTCAGATGTACAACATAACGATTTGATATTTGTATATATTGCAGAGTTGAGTACTTTCAACGGAGACTATATGACTCAAAAAACTTAAAATATTTATGGTCTGACCCTTTGCATGAGAGATCACCCTGTTCTGTCTAGGCTTTCAGTGTCTTCTACTTCCAGCTGACAGAAGCTGAACAGGCATGAAGTATGTATGAAATGGGGGCTGGGGAGGTGGTG
The DNA here is from genome assembly GCA_022376925.1 of Tragulus kanchil. NCBI lineage: Eukaryota > Metazoa > Chordata > Mammalia > Artiodactyla > Tragulidae > Tragulus > Tragulus kanchil. The sequence goes on along the minus strand of JAIOJX010000026.1, from coordinate 268,732,398 downwards.
GGGGAAGCCAGGCCTGGGGGGTATGCATTGTTTCTGCCCATGTTCCATTGGTGAGCATTTGTCCTACAGTGACACTTACATGCAAGAAGGGTTGAGAAAGGTAGTGCTGAGCAGCTGATCCCCGGTGCAAATTCTACTCTATGGAAGTCGGATCGTGTCTTTTGTTGGATAGCTAGTTGTCCAAACCACAGGTGGTCAGAACCTGTTGGTCTCCTGTAGTAGATATAGTTTGTGGGTATCTGCTCAACACATAGCCTCTATGCCTCAGAACTATAGCTTCTCAGAGGGTGGGCCTCTTTGGCCACATCTTTAATATCTGACTCCATTGCTTGTCATAGATAATTACTGAATTAAAGAATGCCATTTCGTCCAAAAGATAATTCAGAAATTTTGAGAGATGATAATCTACGTGTTTTTCTTTGTTTTAATATTCTTCACTTACTAAACACTTTAACTGGAATGATATTTACAGACTCTCAGTAGAGGCCATTTTGCTTTAGATCTATTCTAAATGTTACATATTGCTAGACCTTTAAAAATAATACACATAGCTTTCTTAGCTAAGATATGAGTTGTTGTTGCTGTTTAGTCGCTGAGTTGTGTCCAACTCTTTTGCGACCCCATGGACTATAGCCCCCCAGGCTCCTCTGCCCGTGGCATTTCCAAGGCAAGACTACTGGAGTGGGTTGCCATTTCCTTCTCCTATGATTCTTTACCACTGAGCCACCAGGGAAGCCCAATATAGGAGTACAGAATCATAATTACAATTAGTAACACAAAATTTACAAGGGAAGACAAAAGGTTACTCTTTCAGTATTCTCCAACACAACGCATGATAAATTGTAAGTATTTTAATTGTATACAGAAACTGTGGGACAGTCACCTTTAGCTCCCATAGAAAAGCAGAGAAAGTCACACTGCAGAGTGAGGTGAAGCGGAGACACAAAGATGAGACAAGAACATAGCTTATTTAGCTCCAGATGCTTTTTGGATTCCTGGTTCTTATTCTACATGAGGCCCATCTGCACTTCCTAACTTTGAGACTTTCCAGATACCCCTTGTAGAGGAAATATATGATTTTGTCTGTGCTGCACCCCTTCCTTTATTTGGGAAACAACTCTTCCTCCACCACATACTGTGACTTAACATGTGATCCCATGACCATGTTTTTTTATCCTTAGTGATTAATGCACATACATTTATATACACACACATATATAGAGTTGACTGTTGAACCACACAGGTTTGAAATGTGTGAGTCCACTTATATGTGGATTTTTTTTTTTTATTATTTATTTATTTGGTCATGCTGGGTCATAGTTGCAGCATGTGGGATCTAGTTCCCTGACCAGGGATTGAACCCAGGCCCCACTGAATTGGGAACACAGTCTTAACCACTGGACCACAAGGGAAGTCCCACATGTGGATAATTTTTCAGTCTGTATACAGTCAGTCTTTTGTATTCATGGATTTCATATCCATGGATTCAATCAATTTCTGATCATATCCTAAAGGGACTTGAACATCCACAGATGGCAGGAAGGTATCTATAGACACCACTGGTCTAGAAAACCAATGTCCCATGGAACTAGAAGAACAACTCCGTGTGTGTGTGTGTGTGTGTGTGTGTGTGTGTGTGTACATACACACATAAATGGAATAATTATAATTTAGCCTTTAAAAGAAGACAATTCTGTCATATGCTATAGATGAGGAACCTGGAGGATATTGCACTAAATGAAATAAGCCAGTCACAAAAAGACAAATGAGGTATGATTACATTTGCATGAGGCACTTAGTGTAGTCAGAATTATAGAGACAGAAAGTGTAATAGTGGTTGCTAGGGCCTGGGTGTGGTAGGTGGGGAATCTGTTGTTTAGTAGGTATGGAGTTTCTGTTTTACAAGACAAAAAGAGTTCTAATGATTGGTTGCAGAACAACCTGAATATATATTACTGGATTATATACTTGAAAATAGTTAAAATGGTATTCTACCTTATCTGTATTTTTTTTTTTTTTAAGATTTATTTATTTATTTATTTTGGGCGGGGGTCGGGTTGGGGAAGGAGAGGAGTGGGCGGGCCACTTCTATTGGTCTTTCATTTCTCTATTTTCATCCGTCTTTGTTCTTTGGCTCTTGTGGGCCTCCCATCGCGGTGGCCTCTGTTGTCACAGAGCGCCGGCTCTGGGCGCATGCGCTCCAGAGCTCCGGCTCGGTAATTGGACACATTTGTCCAGCCGCTCCACTGCACGTGGGATCTTCCCAGGCCAAGGATCGAACTGGCGCCCCTTGCACTGCAAGGCGGTGTCCTTATCCACTGGACCACCAGGGGAAGCCCCTTATCTGTATTTTTAATATAATTTTAAAAGGTTAAGAAAAAGGAGTGGTAATATTGATACAGTTATTCTAAACTATTATGTTTGTAACAAGATAAAGCAAATAATTACATTCGTTAGAAGCCAAGATTTTCAACATAAAAAAATTATAAATATAAAATAAGAGAAGTAAAAACTATGCAATCCTAAATCTGAATCAGAAGTATAAATGCATATTTTCTCTTAAAAAATATTTCCTAATTCTATCTCCTGGAAAGGTCTGAGAATAATGATGAACCCAGTCTCACTGAAATTCTACCCTGGTACCCAGACTCTAAATGCAATTTCCTACTCAAAGAAACCAAGGTCTCTTGGGAAATGGCTGATTAATTGGGGCAGAAAATGATTATGACAAGCTTGGGACACCTTGTTAGAAAATTAGGACACTACGAAAAACTACTGGTGTCATGGCAAAAAGATTCAGAAGCCAATATGAGGAGACGCCCATAGACGATGCGAACTGTTCAAGCATCGGTATGAATAGCTGCAATGAAATGAAACACACTAAAAGTAATAAGCTTCATCTTCGGAGAATGTCAGGAACCTAATCATTTTTCCGGAAAAAAAAAAAAAGAATCAAACTTTTATTCTTCCTTCTCTGTATAAATTATACCTCAGGACAATCAAATTGTTGATGAGAGAAAGTTTTACTAGATTTAGGCTAGTAAATAAATAAGGAATGATAGACTATGATCATTTTACCATCGTCTAATGAATTAGTGAATATAGGCAACGATCTCAATGGGCTGCTGGCATTGCAGACCACCAGACGTTTTTCGCCCCCTAGTGGAAGCTCATGATCATGATGTATTCTTGATGAGCAAACCCAAATCCAGTACAGTAGCAATTAACAATATGTCTACATTTCAATTTCAATTAAACTAATTCAAATTTCAATTAAGCTCTATATACTGTCCAATATGGTAGGCACTAGCCATCAGTGTCTATGTAAATTCAAATTAATTAAAACAAAATATAATAATTCAGCGGTTCAGTCACGCCAGTGCAATAGCTATATGTGCAGATACAGAACATTTCTGTCATCATAAAAAATTTCATTGGACTGGGCTGAAAATGTAACTACTAGCTTACAGGAAGTACAGGAAACAGAAAAACATGATTTACACAATGTGAGGATTCAAATAAGTTTGTAACAAGATAAAGCAAATAATTACATTCGTTAGAAGCAAACATAAAAATTATAAATATAAAATAAGAGAAGTAAAACTATGCAATCCTAAATCTGAATCAGAAGTATAAATGCATATTTTCTCTTAAAAAATATTTCCTAATTCTATCTCCTGGAAAGGTCTGAGAATAATGATGAACCCAGTCTCACTGAAATTCTACCCTGGTACCCAGACTCTAAATGCAATTTCCTACTCAAAGAAACCAAGGTCTCTTGGGAAATGGCTGATTAATTGGGGCAGAAAATGATTATGACAAGCTTGGGACACCTTGTTAGAAAATTAGGACACTACGAAAAACTACTGGTGTCATGGCAAAAAGATTCAGAAGCCAATATGAGGAGACGCCCATAGACGATGCGAACTGTTCAAGCATCGGTATGAATAGCTGCAATGAAATGAAACACACTAAAAGTAATAAGCTTCATCTTCGGAGAATGTCAGGAACCTAATCATTTTTCCGGAAAAAAAAAAAAAGAATCAAACTTTTATTCTTCCTTCTCTGTATAAATTATACCTCAGGACAATCAAATTGTTGATGAGAGAAAGTTTTACTAGATTTAGGCTAGTAAATAAATAAGGAATGATAGACTATGATCATTTTACCATCGTCTAATGAATTAGTGAATATAGGCAACGATCTCAATGGGCTGCTGGCATTGCAGACCACCAGACGTTTTTCGCCCCCTAGTGGAAGCTCATGATCATGATGTATTCTTGATGAGCAAACCCAAATCCAGTACAGTAGCAATTAACAATATGTCTACATTTCAATTTCAATTAAACTAATTCAAATTTCAATTAAGCTCTATATACTGTCCAATATGGTAGGCACTAGCCATCAGTGTCTATGTAAATTCAAATTAATTAAAACAAAATATAATAATTCAGCGGTTCAGTCACGCCAGTGCAATAGCTATATGTGCAGATACAGAACATTTCTGTCATCATAAAAAATTTCATTGGACTGGGCTGAAAATGTAACTACTAGCTTACAGGAAGTACAGGAAACAGAAAAACATGATTTACACAATGTGAGGATTCAATCACCAAATCCAGAATGTAGGAAACTCTATTGGACAAATGACCCAGGTCTTTTAACCAATAAATTACAAAGGGGGAAAGGGTGTAGGGAGGGAGAGCCTATAGTTTAAAAGAGACAGGAAACACATCAACAAATGTAAAGTATTGAGCTCATTTGAACATTAACTGGATATTTGATGATACAGTAAAAGTAGTATTACCTTTCAGTGATAGAGACATTATGGTTATATCTAATACATAACTATATTTTAGAGACTTATCTGGTAATACTCACAGAAGTAAGGATTTGATGTCTAGATATAGCCCTAAAGTACAGTAGAGAGAGAGGGTAGACCAGGGCATAAATGGCCTAAGATCTGCCACACGTTGATAATTCTTGAAGTTAGAGATTCCGTTAAACCGTTCTGTTTTTTGTTGCTGTTTTTTGTGTAAGTCTGAAGCCTTTCAAAAGAAAAGTTTAAAAAATGACTGGTTTATCTTTTAGACTCATAAAGTAGGTCTGAAACCATTTGGTACTTTCTGCTGTGTTTTTTTTTTTTTTTCCAGTCCTCCATGTCTGAATCCTCGCAGCATAGAAATGGTGGCCTCACAATTGTGCTACTTTGTTTTCTGATGAGCACTCTCACGCTTAGACAAGTTACACAAATGTGCTTTCCCATCACATCAGCTGTAAGACCACTTGGGTAGGTGACCAGTAACCATCTGACATTCAGTGTCCACTATGAAGTGATCATGGCATCCAAAGAGCCATGCAAGATGTTGGAAGTTCAAAGATTAATATAATACAGTTCTTGGGAAATTCCCTGGTAGTCCAGTGGCTAAGAATTTGTCTTGTAATGTAGGGGACACAGGTTTGGTCCCTGGTCAGGTAACTAAGCTCTCACATGCCTCAGGGCAACTAAATCTATGAACCACAATTACTGAGTCTGCAGGTGACAACAAAGACTGATATAGACTAATAAATAAATAAACATTAAAAAAAGATAGTAAGTGTGATTTTGGAGAAGGAAATGAGAACCCACTAGAGTATTTCTTGCCTGGGAAATCCCATCGATGGAGGAGCCTGAGAGGCTATAGTCCATGGAGTCACAAAGAGTTGGACATGAGTGAGTGACTTAAAAAATATTTATAATTCATAATAAGTAAATTACTATAATAGTCACAAAGTTCAGAGAAGCCTGAAGAAGGGATTGGCCTATTACATCTTGGGGTGGTATTGAAGAAAGTCTTCATAAAGAAGGTGAACTTTGTACAACACTTTGAAAGAATGGAAACATGCTTTCCAGGTTGACAGTACAAGCAAGGACAGGCAGATGTGGAAGAGGCTGGTATGCTTGAGAGATTGCACGTGGTTCATCTCAGTGCTCTGGAGGTGTTCATTAGTAAAATTCAAGTGATTACTGTCTTATTAATGGGAAATTTCAGTTCAATTCAATAAATCCAATTCAATAAACTTTCAGTTTGATCTAATTAATACCTAGCAAAGCAAATGAATAACTGAAAATATTCTATCATTTAAGCAGTTGCTATGTACTTAATGCTCCCCCAGAGTCTGTGGGGGATCCAAAAGAAATAGAAAAAAATGCCTAAAGGGCTTTTTGTCTTGGTAGAGTAGTAGGATTTACATGTGTGGATTAATTTTATAGAGATCGATTAGAGAATTCCCAAGGAAGGGGAAAAAAAAAAAGGCAGAGTTTCAAAGAGACTTCAAAAAAAAAAAACAACAAAAAAACCTGGTCCAGGGTTTTGTTCTGAGGTAATTATAATCAACACTGAGCGTTCCAGGACATGTATGCAACACACATACTTCCTCTTTTAAGCTCAGATGCATGCACAGAAAACCTCTAGGTCCCAGTGACTTGTATAATGGATATTTTTCCTCCGGGCTTTTAACTGTAGATACCGGAAATAGCATCCATCCAGTTTGCCTCAGTCAACTTCAACTGGTTTTCACATATACATGTGTGTATGTGAGGAGGTTGGGGTGTGTGTCATGGGATGAGAATGACCCAGGGAAGACGTTGGGCTGCCTGACTATGGGGAGACTTGGTGTGAACGGATGAGCTGGGCCAGTGTGACTCCTTCTCCAGGCAAGCTGGTCTGCACACCCAGAGAGACTCTGTTAGAAGAGGAGGAGCCTGAGAGGCTATAGTCCATGGAGTCACAAAGAGTTGGACATGAGTGAGTGACTTAAAAAATATTTATAATTCATAATAAGTAAATTACTATAATAGTCACAAAGTTCAGAGAAGCCTGAAGAAGGGATTGGCCTATTACATCTTGGGGTGGTATTGAAGAAAGTCTTCATAAAGAAGGTGAACTTTGTACAACACTTTGAAAGAATGGAAACATGCTTTCCAGGTTGACAGTACAAGCAAGGACAGGCAGATGTGGAAGAGGCTGGTATGCTTGAGAGATTGCACGTGGTTCATCTCAGTGCTCTGGAGGTGTTCATTAGTAAAATTCAAGTGATTACTGTCTTATTAATGGGAAATTTCAGTTCAATTCAATAAATCCAATTCAATAAACTTTCAGTTTGATCTAATTAATACCTAGCAAAGCAAATGAATAACTGAAAATATTCTATCATTTAAGCAGTTGCTATGTACTTAATGCTCCCCCAGAGTCTGTGGGGGATCCAAAAGAAATAGAAAAAAATGCCTAAAGGGCTTTTTGTCTTGGTAGAGTAGTAGGATTTACATGTGTGGATTAATTTTATAGAGATCGATTAGAGAATTCCCAAGGAAGGGGAAAAAAAAAAAGGCAGAGTTTCAAAGAGACTTCAAAAAAAAAAAACAACAAAAAAACCTGGTCCAGGGTTTTGTTCTGAGGTAATTATAATCAACACTGAGCGTTCCAGGACATGTATGCAACACACATACTTCCTCTTTTAAGCTCAGATGCATGCACAGAAAACCTCTAGGTCCCAGTGACTTGTATAATGGATATTTTTCCTCCGGGCTTTTAACTGTAGATACCGGAAATAGCATCCATCCAGTTTGCCTCAGTCAACTTCAACTGGTTTTCACATATACATGTGTGTATGTGAGGAGGTTGGGGTGTGTGTCATGGGATGAGAATGACCCAGGGAAGACGTTGGGCTGCCTGACTATGGGGAGACTTGGTGTGAACGGATGAGCTGGGCCAGTGTGACTCCTTCTCCAGGCAAGCTGGTCTGCACACCCAGAGAGACTCTGTTAGAAGAGGAGAGGAGGGAACACACACATGAAAGAGCAAGAAGCTGAATCAAATTAACAGGTGAGCACCAGTGAGAAGCTCCTAGGGCCCTACCCAAGTGCCCACTCTGATCTTTCTAAGGTCTAGTTATTTGGATTTTTCCAAGGTCTCTTTGCACATTCATCCTTGTATAGGTAGTATGAACTTGAGAGTCTTAGGATTCAGATCTGCCAAAGTGTTTTTCTAACTCAACTGTCATTTTCGGTTTCAATTCAGTTTCTTTTGGGTGAATACACATCAAATCGGAATTCTTCCCCACTCATCTCCTTCCTTTCTCCCAGAGGGATGTAAACCCCTACACAAATAGGGAGCTCTGACCTGTGCAGTGTTTACCCTCCCCAAGGCCCATTGTGGTTATGGGTGATTTCCTCTCTTTTTATTGCATCCCTGGCTGATGACTTAACCTTAATAGCCCTGAGCTGGTCCTATACTGTGCCTCTTCCTCCTTCAGGGGCCTAAGTAGTCACCCCCACTTTCTCTTTGAGGGTCAGCGATTCTTGGTTGTGTTTCCCGAACCATGCAGGAGCACGCTAAATCTGCCAGGATGCCCTAATCTGTGAGACTGATGTGCTGCCGGAGGCAGGTTCAAATACAACACAACAGCGTGTGCGTGAAACAGAGCAAGACCCTACAGAGCAGGTCCTTGCCCCTCCTCCCCCACTGTGTCCTCTGCCTGCCTTTTGTCTGTGGAAAACCTTAGTCAAAGGATAAGTTTAATCAGAGAAGTGAGAAATGCTGAAACAAAGGAAAACAGTCAAAGAGACTAAATAATAATAATAATGTAGTCATCAAGCATCGTCAAGGATCTTTAGTTCTTTCTCCAGAGCTATAGATAATATTTCTGAGCCATATCCTGTGAGTTGTCTTATAGATACTGAAACACTAGGTGGGAAAAGTTAACTATATGATGACCAGATTGTACCCAGGACATGAACTGCCACAATTCAAGAACTGACTGCAAAGAAATGGGAACAAATGGACCTGGAGTGTAAGATTAACTGCACCCAAAACAACCAAGATGATGCTGGTCAAACCAGTGATGACCAACATGAGGATGACTATTAGAGATGACTGTGCTGTTTCTGCACATAACGCTTCCCCCGGTCCGCCCCCCACACTCTGTGAAAAGCTCTCACCCACTATTGGCCACAGCCTCAGGGGAGTTGGCCTTTGGATGGATCTCTACTACCCTCCCCTTCCTTCCCCAATTGCCAGAATCTGAAATAAAGCAAACTTTCCTTTCCACCACATGACCTGTTTATTGGCTTTTGAAAGGTGAGCAGCCAGACCCACCACCCACCTTTCCATAACATGCTCAGCCGTGTCTGACTCTTCGGGACTCCATGGACTGTAGCCCACAAGGTTCTTCTGTTCAGGAGATTTTCTAGGCAAGAATATTGGAGTGGGCTGCCATTTCCTATTCCAGGGGATATTCCCAACCGAGAGAGTGAACCCTTGTCTGTTGTGTCTCCTGCAATTGTCAGGCAGATTCTTTACCACTGGCATCACCTAGGAAGCCCTAGAAGGCAAGTTGGGAAGTGCCCTAAGATAGTCCAAGACAAGATCTGTGTGAAGCCCCCTTCCCCTGAACATCACAGACTGCTCAGGAACAGTGTTGGATGGAACACTTCTCTGTGAGGTTTGCCCTCTCCTCAGCTACAACCCTGAGCCCAGGTATAGTCCCTTCCATCCGAGGAGACCTCCCAAATGCTAGTTTTCATTGAACAGTCTACACTCCTCCACACTGCCAGGCTGAATGAAACCCAAGTCCTGGAAACATTCTTATAGAATCTTCTTTTGCATCTCCTGCTCAAAATTCACTTTTGAAAGATGGGTAACCTGCTCTTGTGCATGCAAGCTTCTCCTCTCTGGTTGGTGCTGTTTCATGCTCTTAGTATTGAGCCCCTTCAGAGAACACAACCAGACTTGCCTCTCTCAACCAGTCTGGCTCTTGCATTGGAAAATTTACTTTGAAAATTAGTTTCATTTCTCTTCTTAGTTTTCAGAATCTAAATTGGAACTCACTGGTGAACAATGATTTCTTTGGGGGTGTTTTGCCTTCGTAAATTGACAGTGAGTGTGCAGAGTTGCCTGAGTATCTTAGTGAAGTTTCTTACAACCTGTGCAGCACAGCACCAGAATCCTCTTTAAAATGTTGATATTTGAGCTCCAGGATAATTTATAATACAGATTTTGTGAGTTACAGTGCAAGATTTGTATGGCATCATTCTGTCCACAGGAAACAGTCCAACCCACAATACAATCAACCTTTTTATTTATTTATTTATTTTAAAATTTTGGCCTCTTTTATTTGTCCTTCATTTATTTATTTTCATCCATCTTAATTCTTTGGCCTTAATTCTTTGGCCTCCCATCGGAGTGGTCTCTCTTGTTGCAGAGCACCAACTCTGGGCACATGCACTCCAGAGTGCTGGCTCACAATTGGACACATCATTCCAGCCGCTCCGCAGCATGTGGGATCTTCCCGTGCCAGGGATAGAATCGATGCCCCTTGCACTACAAGGTGGACTCTCTACCCACTGGACCACCAGGGAAGCCCCCACAATCAGTCTTTGAAATAGCTTCATTACTAGATTTTTCTGCATAACTAATTCTTTCAATTTTACGTGTAAGACACATGAAATCCACAGATAATCCACTCACCCATTTTCACTATTATCTCTGACATCAATCTAAACATACTCTTTTTTATGGACATGGGCAATTACATCTGGTAAAATAATTAAAATACTAGTTTGGAATTTTCCCTTTTCCAATCCTTGAGTAAGATGCTAAGGAAGAGAAAACAGAAAAAAAAAAAAAAAAAAAGAAAGGTAGATAAAATGGTAGAGATTTTAAAACCCCAATCCATTTGGAACTAATATAATTAACATGGCCATGCTACCCAAAGCAATCTAAAGATTTAATGCAACCCCTATCAAAATACACAGGACATTTTTCATACAAACAGAGAAAATAATCTTAAACTTTATATGTAACCGCAAAAGGCCCCAAAATGCCAAAGTAATCCTGAAAAAAAGAACAAAGAGATACAAACCTCACAGACTTCAGACTATACTACAAGGCTACAGTAGTCAGAACAGCATGGTACTGGCACAGAAACAGGCACATAGATCAATGGAACAGACTAGAGAGTCCAGAAATAAACCAGTCAATTAATCTATGACAAATAAGACAAGAATATACAATGGAGAAGAGACAGTCTCTTCAACAAGTGGTGCCAGAAAGCTGTATAGCTCCATATAAATCAGTGAAATCAGGACACTCCTTCACATCATATACAAAAACAAACTCAAACTAGTTTCAAGACCTAAACATAAGACCTGAAACCATAAACTCCAAAAAGAGAACATAGGTGAAATACTCTGACATACAATATAGCACTGTTTTCTTGGAATAGTCTCCTAAGGCAAAAGAAATAAAAACAACAATAAGCAAATAGGACCTAATTCAACCTAAAATCTTTTGCATGGCAAACGAAACCATTAACAAAATGAGAGGACAACCTACAGAATGGAAGAAAATATTTGCAAATGATGTGACTGAACAAAGATTAATATCCAAAATATATAAACAGCTCATATAACTCAGTCTAAAAAATCAAACAATCCAGTCAAAAAAAGGGCAGAAGATTAGAAGAGACATTTTCCCAAAGAAGACTAGAGATGGCTACCAGGCACGTGAGAAGATGTTCAACAATACTAATTACAAGAGAAATGCAAATCAAAACCACCATAAGGTATCATCCTACACTAGTTAGAAAGGCCAGCATCAAAAAGTCTGTGAGTAACAAATGCTGGAGAGAATGTGAAGAAAAGGCAATCCTCCTACACTGTTGGTGAGAACATAAATTGGTGCAGCTACTGCAAAAAACAGTATAGAAGTTCCTTTAAAAACTAAAAATAGAACTACCATAGAACCTAGCTAGTCCACTTCTGGGAATATATTTGAAAAAAACCCTCCAAAACACTAATGCAAAAACATGCATGTACCCCAATTTTCATGCAGCATTATTTACAATTGCCAAGGTAAGCAATCAAAGTGTCCATGAACAGATGCATGGATAAAGATGTTCTATATCCTTACAATGGAACACTACTCTGCCACAAAAATGAATGAAATTCTGCCGTAAGCAACGCCATGGATGGACTTGGAGGGTATTATGCTAAACGAAGTAAGTCAGAGGAAGACAAATACTTGCATGTGAAATATAAAATATAATATAAATGAATGGATATGCAAAACAGAAACAGATTCACAGATCTAGAAAACAAACTTCTGGTAACCAAAGGGGAGAGAGATTGGGGAGGGACAAATTAGGGGTCCCAGACACAAACTACAATGTAAAAAGTAGATAAGGAACAAGGATATACTATGTATCACAGGGAATTATACCCACTATTTTACAAGAACCTACAATGGTATGAAATCTCCAAATATACTGAATCACTATGCTGTATACATAATATTATAAATCACCTATACTTCAATAAGAGAAACAAAATTTTAAAAATCCAAACCATGCTAGAATTACAGCTATGTCAAATGAATTCACGCAAGTTCAGGGCATAAAGAAAGCCTGAGAAATGGAAACCAGGTGACTTTTTAGTGAGGTGGAATTGTGATGTCTTCACATTTTAAAATTTTTGGCTAACATTGTGTTAAATAGAGAAAACATTCTAAAGCGCCCAGTAATTTGGGTTTACAACAGAAAGAGTGTTGTTAAAGATTGAGAGGAAATAAAAGAGAGAGTAGAAAAATAAACTCTAAATCATCTTTAAATCCTGGTGAACTCTAACTAATCAATTCTCCTTGCCTGGGAAGAAATGGTAAGAAATCTATGATATTTAGAAATCACATTAAAACAAAGCTCGATTGTCGCTCACAAGTATGGGTTGTGCAATTCACATCGTTAAATGGATGTGCAGAAAGGAGACAGTTTCCTTCCAACTGAACAATGTAGACGTCTAATTTGAGGTCGGATCCCTTTCTGCAGAAGAGGTTTTTTTGTCTGGTGAAAACAGCAAATGCTGAGCCTCTCCTACTTGTCCTCTGTGTGGATTATTTGCTTACTCTGGGAAATGAAAGGATGGCATGGTCTGTGAATCAGGAGTTGTTATTCTTTGCCTGCATATCATGTTGGCTTTTTTTTTTGTATGAAAAATCACAGGAATATATAAAAGTTTTTGATGAATAGAACCCTTTATTTTGGGAAGAAAATGGATGGAACAGTTTGGGGCGTTGGGGCCGCCTGTTGCTCTTGTGTGAGAGCCTCCCACTGCCTTGACTTTTTATTCCCCCGCATACTTGGTGCCAAATTTTACACGGCTGCGGTGGGGAACAACTGGATTTAGCATAAGTAAGAATAACTACCTTTCCCCTGGGGAGAGACAAAAAGGATAAGTGCACAAGGTGCAGAGACAATATTATCAGGAGTTATATTCCTGTTCGGCTCTTTTATTCACTCTGAATCCTGGATTCTGCTGCAAATAATAAAAGCAAGAAGTCAGTTGGCTTGAAGCCAAGGTCTGGGATTAGCTGAAGAGACTATTTTATTTGGGGCTAAAAATGTGTTTGCCAGCGATGGCTCTATTTATTACAAATACGGCCATTTGAATTAAAATAATTTTTTTTCTTCAAATTGAGATATTGCCAGGAAAGCACAAATTAGCAATTTGAATCAGGCAGGGGAAAATGGGTGGCTGTGAGTGCCTGGGAAACCGCCCACTGTGAGGCACACCTGTTACGCTTTTCACCTTCAGTTTGCACCATATTCTCTGAATTTGGTGTAAATTATTCCCTTACTAACCTGCATCTTGTTCTCTCCATTAATTCAAATTGGGAGATACTTTTTGTTCTAACGTTCTAAAATCAAATGATGTCATTTTTTCCTTTTCACTATACTTTCAAATAACACCCCCCCTTTTCCCACATAGCATACATTAATTGCAAGAACTTCATTCTGAATACAGGCAGACCTGGGTTGGAATCCTGATTTCCCTGCAAGTCACCTATTTTTATGATCCTAGGAAAATTAATCTTTCTTCACTCCAGTGACCTCATTGATAAAATGAGGACTACTAATCATACACATCTCATTAAATTTGTTAAATTCTTAAACTATAAAGAGCATTTTACATTGCATCTAATAATGTTGCAGAGTAATGGTAAATACTTAACAAGATTTTATCTCGATTGTTTTTGTAGGGTAGAATGCTATTCAAAGAAAATTTTATAGATTAAAAATATAAAATTTAAGAAAACCTTGAAAATGAGGTAAGTACAATTTTAAAAGTTACGAAAAGGCAAAGAGAATGTTCGCTACAATTATGATGACTTCCATTTCTGGTTATATGGAAGACTAGATGTCCAAAATGTCTTTCAGTATGGAATGAAAAATTCTGGATAAAATATATTTTTTTAAAAGATCCTTAAAAAGTACTTGCCTAGCCTATTGGGAAAAAGAGGAATATCCTTGCAATAGATAAGAAGAAAGTAAAAAGTCAAAGAGGGAAGCCTATCTGATGTGGGTGTTTGCCAGGAAATGTCTGGCCGTGTGCTGAAGAAAGGCAAAAGCCTAAGGCCTGTGAAAGTTGAGACCATGGACAGGAAAACATCCACACAAAGCTAGAATTCCAGAAAGGCTATCCTAGACATATTCAAGAGTGTTGACCTGGAATTTGGTGGTGAGTGTGGGGTGCCCTAGAGAGAGTAGAGGGAATTTACCTAGTGTCCTTAGACCTAAATGAGATGTAAAAATGGGGAAAAATACTTGGAGACTATCTGACCACAAGTTTGTTATCACATGTGTTTGAGGCCAGAATTTATACCATTGGTGTTACCCACTCCCCCAGTCAATCTGAGCCAAATATTTGGTTAAAAGTTCTCCCGCATATTTGGTTCACAGGAACAGAATATCAGAACATATCTTAAGAAGACAGAAGGATGGGGCCCTTCCCTGGTAGTCCAGTGGTTAAGAATCCGTCTGCCAATGCAGAGATCTCAGGTTCGATCCCTGGCCTGGGAAGAATCTCCACATGCCGTGGAGCGACTTAGCCCATGTGCCCTAGAGCCCGTGCTCTGCAACAGGAGAAGCCACTGCAATGAGAAGCCCGTGCACTGCAACTAGAGAGGAGCCGCCCCGGCTCATCACAACTAGAGGAAGCCTGAATGCAGCAACAAAGACCCAAGCACAGCCAAAAATAAATAAATGAGTAAATCCTTAAAAAAAAAAAAAAAAAAGGCTGGAAAGAATAAGAGAAAATATTAATGAAATAGAAAGTGAAGAAACACTACTATTAGTCTTCTTAAAAAAAAGACTATTAGTCTTTTTAAGAAGACTAATAGTAGTGATAAAGCTTCAGTGTTGCCCAAGAAAACATTGACAGCATTAGCAATTGGAAAGAGGACATAATTTGCCAATAAATTTGAAAACAGGTGAAACGCACAAATTTCTGCAACAACGTTTCTCATGCTTTAGCTTGTATCAAGATCACCTGGAAGTCTTCTAAGACAACTGATTGCCAGGACTCCTCCCTTAGAGTGCCTGATATTGAAGGTCTAAGATGGAGTCTGAAAATTTGCAGTTTTAGTAAGTTTCTAGGTGACAAAACACTGAAAACGCTCTCCTAGGAAATATAAATTACCAAACACATTTTGCAAGAAATGGAAATTATTTTTTAATCGGTGCTTTCCTGTCTATGTGTAAGTGCCCTATCATGGCACATATACTCAAACCCCAATAACATTGTATGGCACAGGGGTAGACAAACGAGGCTGCCCTTGGATGGGGATAAGATGTTCTTGAACTTTGCTTTTCTTGGGCCTGCCTGGACCTGCCTGTTCTTGGCATCCCCATAGATAGAAGGAGCAATATCTGGGCTCACTTGTAATCCACACTCCAACCAAAGCATACCAGTGTGCCTTGATTGACTTGCTGGGAAGTGCTATGCTAGGATTTATATTCAGACGTAATAATTATCTATTGTAGCATTAAAAATTCCCCCATCTTAAACAGCTTAAAACAACACACATTTATTATCTCACAGTTTCTGTGGGTCAGGAATCCAGACGTGGCTTAGTTGGGTCTTTTGGCCCAGGGCTCTAACAAGGCTGCTCTCAGGAGGTGGGCAGGAGCCACAATTGTTTTCTGGGAAAGAATCCACTTCCAGGCTCACTCAGCTTGGTTGTTGGAGGGAATTAGTTCCCCCCGAGCTCTTGGGCTCAAAGCTACTTAGTTCCCTCTGGTTGTTGACTGCATCCCTTGGTTCCTTGCCACATAGGAAAAGGTTTTTCAAACATCGTATATTAAGATGGATTGCCAGAAGTTTCTTTGATGATCCTGAAAAGAATTACGAAAGAACAATAGCTGTCCTTCAAACTGAAGCTGAAAAGGGTGAATTATGATTAAAGGAGCTGGAAATATGAAGATTAATGCATACAAGAGGCGAGGGTCCGGATAGTTTCTTTGATGATTTCCCAAAACAGCATTAGCAATTGGAAAGAGGACATAATTTGCCAATAAATTTGAAAACAGGTGAAACGCACAAATTTCTGCAACAACGTTTCTCATGCTTTAGCTTGTATCAAGATCACCTGGAAGTCTTCTAAGACAACTGATTGCCAGGACTCCTCCCTTAGAGTGCCTGATATTGAAGGTCTAAGATGGAGTCTGAAAATTTGCAGTTTTAGTAAGTTTCTAGGTGACAAAACACTGAAAACGCTCTCCTAGGAAATATAAATTACCAAACACATTTTGCAAGAAATGGAAATTATTTTTTAATCGGTGCTTTCCTGTCTATGTGTAAGTGCCCTATCATGGCACATATACTCAAACCCCAATAACATTGTATGGCACAGGGTAGACAAACGAGGCTGCCCTTGGATGGGGATAAGATGTTCTTGAACTTTGCTTTTCTTGGGCCTGCCTGGACCTGCCTGTTCTTGGCATCCCCATAGATAGAAGGAGCAATATCTGGGCTCACTTGTAATCCACACTCCAACCAAAGCATACCAGTGTGCCTTGATTGACTTGCTGGGAAGTGCTATGCTAGGATTTATATTCAGACGTAATAATTATCTATTGTAGCATTAAAAATTCCCCCATCTTAAACAGCTTAAAACAACACACATTTATTATCTCACAGTTTCTGTGGGTCAGGAATCCAGACGTGGCTTAGTTGGGTCTTTTGGCCCAGGGCTCTAACAAGGCTGCTCTCAGGAGGTGGGCAGGAGCCACAATTGTTTTCTGGGAAAGAATCCACTTCCAGGCTCACTCAGCTTGGTTGTTGGAGGGAATTAGTTCCCCCCGAGCTCTTGGGCTCAAAGCTACTTAGTTCCCTCTGGTTGTTGACTGCATCCCTTGGTTCCTTGCCACATAGGAAAAGGTTTTTCAAACATCGTATATTAAGATGGATTGCCAGAAGTTTCTTTGATGATCCTGAAAAGAATTACGAAAGAACAATAGCTGTCCTTCAAACTGAAGCTGAAAAGGGTGAATTATGATTAAAGGAGCTGGAAATATGAAGATTAATGCATACAAGAGGCGAGGGTCCCCGGTATCAGCATTTGGTCATTGATAAGGCCTTTATTGATCATTCTCCAAAAGCAACTTCTGACAACAGTATTTTACTTCTCTAAATAAAAAGCATATCCTCTTTAGGCAAAAATAAATTAGTAAATATTAAAAAACAAAGCAAAAAATGTGCTTCTGTCAAGAAAGCAAGAAGAGACAGAATGAGAACTAGCAGAAGTCCATTTTTGAAACGAGGATGTCTTTCCATCACTTTTTCTGTATTCTTTTAGAAGCAAGTCACTAGGTGCAGGTCACCCTTCAGGGGAAGGAATTACAGACAGGCATGTAACTGGGAAGTGGAGATTTTTCCCAGCCAGCTTAGAAGTCTGCTTACTACCCAGGAAGAGAAATCACTGGGTGGTAGGGTTAATGCACAGGTTCAGCTCCACTATTAATAGATGGTTCCAGATTACTATGTAACACCTCAGGGTGGTTGCCATTATTACCAATTCTCCCCAACACTTGCTACAATCTGGTGGATATAAATCAAGAACTTGTATTTCTCCAACAACTAATGAGGTTTATCTACCATCCAGATGTGTTCTTCTGTGCAAGGCTGTTAATATTTGTCCATTTTTATATTAGAATTTTATCCTTTTCTTACTGATTCAAAGGAGCTCAGGTGTCTGGTTACTAACGCTGAGTCAACTGCCTGTGTAATGAGTATCTTCCTCTAGTTTTTGGCTTCCATTTTCACTCTCTTGGTATCTTGATATTCTTTGAGGTATAGCAGTTTTATTATTTTTTAATTTTTTTTTTAAAGATTTTATTTATTTACTTATTTTGGTGGGGATGGGGTGGGGAGGGAGGGGAGCAGGTGAGCCACTTCTATTGGTCTTTCATTTGTCCATTTTCATCCATCTTTGTTCTTTGGTCCGTGTGGGCCTCCCATCGCGGTGGCCTCTGTTGCCGCAGAGCACCAGCTCTGGGCGCATGCGCTCCAGAGCCCGGGCTCGGTTATTGGACACATGGGTCCAGCTGCTCCGCGGCACGTGGGATCTTCCCAGGCCAGGGATCAAACCAGCGCCCCTTGCACTGCAAGGCGGTGTTCTTACCCACTGGATCACCAGGGAAGCCCGTTTTATTATTTTAATGTAGTTGAATTTATGCTTCTAGTTTTACGCTAAGAAATCCTTTGTTGCTCAAAGTGAAAAAGACAATGTTCTACATATTCTTCTGAAGTTTTCCAGTTCTGTCTTTAAGTCCTGTTTCCATTGAGAATTGGTTTCTGTGTACAGTTGTTAGATAGGCGTTCACTTAACTTTTCCCTCACATGGCTAGTCATTAATTAGCACTGAATAGTCTGTCTCCATCCCAGTCAGCAATGCCATATATAAATTTTCCTTGTATTCACCTGTTCATGGGTCTTATTCTGGACTCTGTTTTGTTCCATTGATCTATCTTTGAACAGGTAACATGTTCGTAATTATTAATTACTTTATAACAAGTCTTGGTATCTGGTAATAGGACCATTGTTTCTCCTGGTTCTTCTCCAGGACTGTTTCAGCCATTCTCGGCTCTTTGCTCTCCTATATCTTAGAAGCAGCTAGTCAAGTTCCATGAATAGAATATCATTAAATCTACAGGTCATTTTAGTGAAATATCCTTCATCTTTAACATCCTTTACTGATGTTTTATGATTTTTTTTCTATAAAGGGTTTGCACATTTTTTGTTAAATCTGTTCCTAGGTGCCTTACATTTTTTTGTTGCCCTTGTAACTAGCATCTTTCTTTTAATTGTGTGTTTTATATATTTATTGTTAAAAGGTAGACTTATAATTATATTTTGTCTTTTGATCTTACAGTAGCCTGAAAACTTATTTTCCCAGTTCTTACCTGGTTTTAGTATCAAGATTGTGCTAGCCTCAGGTAATGAGTTGAGTAATATTCCCTTTATTTTTCTATTTTGCAAGATTCCATATATGGCTGGTACTATCACAAAGGTTTGGCTGTGCTTGCCTTTAGAAATAGTGAGACTTAGTGTTTACTTTGTTGGAAAATTTGTTTCTACCAATTAAATTTCTTTAATGGTAATAGCAGCATTTCTATTTGATATGCCACGTAAGCAAACAGATGTGTTCTGAATGGGTGTCAGAGTTTTTAAAATGTCACCCCTGTGGAGGCCAAGGACAATAGGTGAACAGTGAACATGAGCTGCAGAAGCCTCTGGCCCCGTTGCCTCTGGTCATAGCATCCTCCTTCCCTTGCTCCACTGTGCCTTTGAGGTATATCACTAAAGCTTTTTGATTTCTCCATAAAGACCTTATACTTGTTTCACTGGATTTTTTCCAGGGTACCTTATAACTTGTCATCACTGTAATTGGCATCTTTTTTCCAAGGCTGAGCCCCTTAGCTCTTGTGACTCTCGGTGGGTTACTTAACCTGCCTATGTCTCAGTTTCTTCATCTGTAAGATGGGGATAATGTACTGTTTCTTGACTTGAGGGCAACTGGACATAATTATAGTAGAAATTCATTTTTTAATAGCTCATAGACTACTTTTTAAAAAACTGGCATCTTTTTAAAAATTGTATTTTCTGATTATTTGTTAAAATATTTTGCTGAAATACAGATGTACAATTTTACTTCGCTGACTGATCTGATTTATGGCGAATTCACTAAACTCTCTTATTAATTCTAATAATTTTTCTATACAATAGCTTTTGTACGTATGTGCCATGACGGGTAAGAGGTTGGGAAGCATTAGCCTTGGTTTCTTCATCTCTAAAATGGGGTTGAAGAAGTGTCTGCTTCATAAGATTGTTATGAGGATTAAATGAGTTAATTCAAGCTAGGCAACAGACCAGTACCTGGTATACAGTAAGTGTTTAATTACTGTTAGTTGTTATCCTGGGTTTCCCAAGTGGTGTTAATGGTAAAAAACCCACCTGCCAATGCTGGAGACATAAGAGACATGGGTTTGATCCACGGGTTGGAAAGATTCCCTGGAGGAGAGCATGGCAATCTACTCCAATATTTCCCGTTTATTGATATGCACGTAAGGGCCTTATTTTTCTAAGATTCCATATATGGCTGGTACTATCACAAAGGTTTGGCTGTGTTTGCCTTTTGAAATAGTGAGACTTAGTGTTTACTTTGTTGGAAAATTTGTTTCTACCAATTAAATTTCTTTAATGGTAATAGCAGCATTTCTATTTGATATGCCACGTAAGCAAACAGATGTGTTCTGAATGGGTGTCAGAGTTTTTAAAATGTCACCCCTGTGGAGGCCAAGGACAATAGGTGAACAGTGAACATGAGCTGCAGAAGCCTCTGGCCCCGTTGCCTCTGGTCATAGCATCCTCCTTCCCTTGCTCCACTGTGCCTTTGAGGTATATCACTAAAGCTTTTTGATTTCTCCATAAAGACCTTATACTTGTTTCACTGGATTTTTTCCAGGGTACCTTATAACTTGTCATCACTGTAATTGGCATCTTTTTTCCAAGGCTGAGCCCCTTAGCTCTTGTGACTCTCGGTGGGTTACTTAACCTGCCTATGTCTCAGTTTCTTCATCTGTAAGATGGGGATAATGTACTGTTTCTTGACTTGAGGGCAACTGGACATAATTATAGTAGAAATTCATTTTTTAATAGCTCATAGACTACTTTTTAAAAAACTGGCATCTTTTTAAAAATTGTATTTTCTGATTATTTGTTAAAATATTTTGCTGAAATACAGATGTACAATTTTACTTGCTGACTGATCTGATTTATGGCGAATTCACTAAACTCTCTTATTAATTCTAATAATTTTTCTATACAATAGCTTTTGTACGTATGTGCCATGACGGGTAAGAGGTTGGGAAGCATTAGCCTTGGTTTCTTCATCTCTAAAATGGGGTTGAAGAAGTGTCTGCTTCATAAGATTGTTATGAGGATTAAATGAGTTAATTCAAGCTAGGCAACAGACCAGTACCTGGTATACAGTAAGTGTTTAATTACTGTTAGTTGTTATCCTGGGTTTCCCAAGTGGTGTTAATGGTAAAAAACCCACCTGCCAATGCTGGAGACATAAGAGACATGGGTTTGATCCACGGGTTGGAAAGATTCCCTGGAGGAGAGCATGGCAATCTACTCCAATATTTTTCCTTGGGGAATCCCGTGGACAGAGGAGCCTGGTGGGCCACGGTCCATGGGGTCAGAAAGAATTGGACATGACTGAAATGACATATCACACACCTGTTATCACATGATACCAGAAAGCAGGAATTAAACATTTACTCTTTACCCTACTAGACAACTCAGAACCCCTGACATTGCTGAAATACGGGACCAGCCCTGTAAATGTTAGTCTATAGAGCAGGGTTTCTTTATGTTACTATTATTGACATTTGTGCTGGGAAATTTTCTACTGTGTGTGTCTCTATGGGCTGCTCTATGCATTCTAGAATGTTTATCAGCATCCCTGACCTCTACACATTAGATGCCATTAGCATGTTCCAGTTATAACAATTAAGAATATCTCTAGAGGACTTCCCTAGTGGTCCAGTAGGTAAAGAGTCTGCCTTGCAGTGCAAAGGGCACCGGTTCGATCCCTGGCCTGGGAAGATCCCATATGCCAAGGAGCAGCTGGGCCAGTGAGTCCAATTGTGAACAAGCACAGTGCTCTGCAACGAGAGAGGCCACTGCAATAGGAGGTTCACACAGGCTAACGAATAAAGATGGATGAAAAGTGAATGGTGACTTAGAGGTAAATATCTATCTATCTATCTATATATATATCTAGACATTGCCATAAGTCCCTTGGTGAGATAAAATTGAGTCACTATTGGATGCTTAAGCTTCTGCCTGTTGACTGGAGTCCTGCTATCTGCTGACAGACCTCCATAATACCAACTGTAAGCCGAGTTCTCCAAGTACAGCTTACTCATAAATTTCTCAATGCCATGTTCTGCCTTCTTGTACAGAGACCACTGTAATTCTTGTAGCACCTTGCTGGTGCCAACAACTTGCCTGGTCTACCAATTGTTCTGTTTGAGGATAGAAACTTCTCTGGCTTTCCATCTTCGACCCCAGTAGCTGCCAGCTTTCCTGCAGGGAGAGATGAGGCTGATTTCAGTCTTTGGATCCAGTTGAGATCCAGTTACTTCTTCTCACAGTAGCTATGTCATGAGATATGGCAGTAAGAAGTTGTTTGTTTTCTTAGAAAAGTGATCTTCACAGTGGTTTTATGTCAGAAAGCCTGTCCTTTACCCACGTAAGGGGAGGTAGGACTTTCTGAAGGCAGTAAATTGCCCCATTCTACTGTGCAACAAGTCAGCCGGGAATGAGCAGCCAAACAACAGAACTGCAGCCTTAATAGATGCCAGCAGCACAAAGGTGGCGAGCTTAATAACAGAGCCTTAGAGTGAGCGAGGAAGATTGATTGATTGACTGAAAGCTTAGAGCAGAAAAAAAACATTGTGTAATGCTTTTCAAAAGAACTTATCATGTTAGTTTTTGCATTTGTGCTGGGAAATTTTCTACTGTGTGTGTCTCTATGGGCTGCTCTATGCATTCTAGAATGTTTATCAGCATCCCTGACCTCTACACATTAGATGCCATTAGCATGTTCCAGTTATAACAATTAAGAATATCTCTAGAGGACTTCCCTAGTGGTCCAGTAGGTAAAGAGTCTGCCTTGCAGTGCAAAGGGCACCGGTTCGATCCCTGGCCTGGGAAGATCCCATATGCCAAGGAGCAGCTGGGCCAGTGAGTCCAATTGTGAACAAGCACAGTGCTCTGCAACGAGAGGCCACTGCAATAGGAGGTTCACACAGGCTAACGAATAAAGATGGATGAAAAGTGAATGGTGACTTAGAGGTAAATATCTATCTATCTATCTATATATATATCTAGACATTGCCATAAGTCCCTTGGTGAGATAAAATTGAGTCACTATTGGATGCTTAAGCTTCTGCCTGTTGACTGGAGTCCTGCTATCTGCTGACAGACCTCCATAATACCAACTGTAAGCCGAGTTCTCCAAGTACAGCTTACTCATAAATTTCTCAATGCCATGTTCTGCCTTCTTGTACAGAGACCACTGTAATTCTTGTAGCACCTTGCTGGTGCCAACAACTTGCCTGGTCTACCAATTGTTCTGTTTGAGGATAGAAACTTCTCTGGCTTTCCATCTTCGACCCCAGTAGCTGCCAGCTTTCCTGCAGGGAGAGATGAGGCTGATTTCAGTCTTTGGATCCAGTTGAGATCCAGTTACTTCTTCTCACAGTAGCTATGTCATGAGATATGGCAGTAAGAAGTTGTTTGTTTTCTTAGAAAAGTGATCTTCACAGTGGTTTTATGTCAGAAAGCCTGTCCTTTACCCACGTAAGGGGAGGTAGGACTTTCTGAAGGCAGTAAATTGCCCCATTCTACTGTGCAACAAGTCAGCCGGGAATGAGCAGCCAAACAACAGAACTGCAGCCTTAATAGATGCCAGCAGCACAAAGGTGGCGAGCTTAATAACAGAGCCTTAGAGTGAGCGAGGAAGATTGATTGATTGACTGAAAGCTTAGAGCAGAGAACAGAAAGAAAAAACATTGTGTAATGCTTTTCAAAAAGAACTTATCTAAGAACCCCGGGAGAGAGAGAGAGAATAGAGAAAGGAAGTGTAGAACAAAACATACCTTGTAGTACCCCAATTCTGTCCTGGTTCATTACCATTGGGCAGGGAGCACTGGGAGGGCCCTGAGCTTGAAAGGTGTCCCCCGCAGGCTGACACAGATATTGACATAGGGAGAAAATCCATTCTAGCAGGCAAGAAATGACATCCAATGGCTTTGATAAGTTAGAAGATTAATTCTCTTTCATGTGGACTATTGTCATTTCCTTTGCAAAGTAGTCAAGGGCCCAGGATTTTTTCCTCTTGTTGCTCTATCATCTTTTGGGTGTTGTCCTGATCTTTGTGACCGGGATGCTTCATTTCCCAACTTTTTATCCGTGCTAGCAGAAAGAGGAAAAGGAGAGACACATTCCTTCCTCTTAAAGACTTAGCCTGGAAGTTGCACACAATATTTTTGGCTCACATCACATTAGCCAGAATTTAAGTCATATGGCCACACCTAATTGCAAAGGAAGCTAGACATTCTGGAAGGCCATGTGCCTGGATAAAATCAGGGGTTCTCTCTGAAAGATTCCTCCCCTCCCACTAACTTAAGTGTGTCTCAGCTTCAGTCTTTCCTCCAAATTCAATTTTCAGAATGCCCCCAAGATCCTGTCTGAGAGATCCATCCTTGGAAAGAAAGAAGGTGGAAAGGAAAAAGTGGGCAAAGATGGAGTCCTTTGAACAAAAAGGGGTTGCTAAGCACATAGATTTTCTTCAAAAACTCCTAGATGGGGCTTCCCGGTGGTCCAGTGGATAAAGAGTCCGCCTTGCAGTGCAAGGGGCGCCAGTGCAAACCCTGGCCTGGGAAGATCCCACATGCCACGGAGCAGCTGGACAGATGTGTCCAATTATGAGTCAGAACTCTGGAGCGCATGTGCCCAGAGCCAGTGCTCTGCAGCGAGAGAGGCCACTGCGATGGGAGACCCACACAGGCCAAAGAAAAAAGATGGACGAAAATAAATAAATGAAACACCAATAAAAGAGGCCCCCCCCCAAAAAAACCTCCTAGATGGCTATCGATATAACACCATCAGGCAGGCAAATTGACTTCGTGTTGTGCCAGGGCCCCACTTCCATTAATACCAGAAAAGTTCCTGGCTATGAGTTGTTGTGAAATTCCAGAGAAGACTGAGGCAATGTCATGGGCAGATAGTGAGGGGGACCTGTTAGTTGAATTGGGATCTGAAATACATCCAGTGTTCTAAGGCAATCATTCCTAGTAATGCTCATCTTCCAAAGGAGTGAAATTTAATTTGTGGATGCCAGCACATTTCTAAGACTGAAAGGATTAGAAACCTAGAGGGGGAATGTCCAGGCCATACTGAAAAGATGCTTCATTATACAGAAAGCCTCTGGATTATGTAGAATGTGGTCTCTCGGCTTGAAAATCACAGTAGTCTAGCCTTCAGTGTCAAGAGGACCAGAGGTCTGTGGTTATAGGGCATCACAGGACTGTGGAGCAGTGAAGGCAGAAATGGAGATTAGGAAAGAACCATTTATATAAAAGATATTTTGAGATGATGCATACAATTTGATGCAATTGTCTTTTCTTTACATTTAAATATGCTTTTTAGAAAAGTTTTTCAATTTACAGAAAGACTGAGAAGATAGTGCAGTTCCCACAGACATCTTTTATTTTAATTTCATTTTTAGAGACAAAGGAATTTATTACAGCCCAGCAGGAAGCATGGGAATCTGCATATTGGTTATCTTATATTTTTTATATAAAGTCTTTCTTATTCTGCAATAGTTTAATAATGTTAAAGTATTATTATAAGAACAAAAAGAAGAACAAAAATTTGTCAGTCGGGAAGAAAACAAAAAAAGGTACCACTTTGTCCATTCTGCCATTCCTTGTATGTGAGAGTTTTTGCAAATCACTTAACAACTTGGATTCTCAGTTTTGTCACTTATGAAACATAAATAAAACTAGTGTTTCATAAAGCTGCTATGGTGACCACGTAATGATAGTACATATGAAATATCTGTAGATGGACCTACTGTAAACTCTGAAACACTGATCAGATTGTAGTTCTAGTAATCATTCTATAGTACTTTATGATATTTTAAGTGATTGTATACTGTATGTGAGTTGACATTCAGGAGTTAATGTATTTAATTAGCTTGTCATAGTGTGGGCAGCTGACTCAAGGAAGAGTTGCTAAACTGATGCTGGGAAAAAAATTAGAATCATTAAATGGGACTTCCTGGTGGTCCAGAGGCTAAGACTCTGTGCTTCCAATGCAGGCAGCCTGGGTTCAAGCTCTGGTCCAGGGAACTCAATTGCACATGCTTCAACTAAAGATCCCACATGCCACAACTGAGACCCAGTGCAGCCAAATTAATAAATAAATATTAAAAACTTAGCAATTAGATTTCAGGAACTGGAATTTTCACTAGAAAAATACCAGAGAAGTTAGCCATACGAAATTTGAAAGCCTCTGGATTATGTAGAATGTGGTCTCTCGGCTTGAAAATCACAGTAGTCTAGCCTTCAGTGTCAAGAGGACCAGAGGTCTGTGGTTATAGGGCATCACAGGACTGTGGAGCAGTGAAGGCAGAAATGGAGATTAGGAAAGAACCATTTATATAAAAGATATTTTGAGATGATGCATACAATTTGATGCAATTGTCTTTTCTTTACATTTAAATATGCTTTTTAGAAAAGTTTTTCAATTTACAGAAAGACTGAGAAGATAGTGCAGTTCCCACAGACATCTTTTATTTTAATTTCATTTTTAGAGACAAAGGAATTTATTACAGCCCAGCAGGAAGCATGGGAATCTGCATATTGGTTATCTTATATTTTTTATATAAAGTCTTTCTTATTCTGCAATAGTTTAATAATGTTAAAGTATTATTATAAGAACAAAAAGAAGAACAAAAATTTGTCAGTCGGGAAGAAAACAAAAAAAGGTACCACTTTGTCCATTCTGCCATTCCTTGTATGTGAGAGTTTTTGCAAATCACTTAACAACTTGGATTCTCAGTTTTGTCACTTATGAAACATAAATAAAACTAGTGTTTCATAAAGCTGCTATGGTGACCACGTAATGATAGTACATATGAAATATCTGTAGATGGACCTACTGTAAACTCTGAAACACTGATCAGATTGTAGTTCTAGTAATCATTCTATAGTACTTTATGATATTTTAAGTGATTGTATACTGTATGTGAGTTGACATTCAGGAGTTAATGTATTTAATTAGCTTGTCATAGTGTGGGCAGCTGACTCAAGGAAGAGTTGCTAAACTGATGCTGGGAAAAAAATTAGAATCATTAAATGGGACTTCCCTGGTGGTCCAGAGGCTAAGACTCTGTGCTTCCAATGCAGGCAGCCTGGGTTCAAGCTCTGGTCCAGGGAACTCAATTGCACATGCTTCAACTAAAGATCCCACATGCCACAACTGAGACCCAGTGCAGCCAAATTAATAAATAAATATTAAAAAATCATTAAGCAATTAGATTTCTACTTGTGAAAACAAGTGGAAATTTTTCACTAGAAAATAATAAACATCACAAATTTTAGATTTTCTAATAAAAATTTTCCCCAAATAAGACATTTAATTTGACTGATGAAGGGTGTGAAGATTTTCTCCTCTTGAATCTCTCTCCCACCTCCCTCCCCATCGCACATCTGTAGGTTGATAGAGTCCCTGTTTGAGTTCCCTGAGCCACACAGCAAATTCTCATTGGCTATCTATCAAGAGGGAGGGGACATATGTATACCTACGGCTGATTCATGTTGCTATTTGGCAGAAACCAACAAAATTCTGTAAAGCAATTATCCTTCAATTAAAGAAAAAGAGAAATAGCTCTTAAGTGTCTCAGATTTACTGTCCCTAGCTCCTAGGATAAGGAGCAGAAACAATAGACAAGATTTGTACCGGAGGGTTTTATGAACCAGAGAGGAAAGGAGGATCTTCCTTGCTGAGGCACTTGGGAATGTTTATGATAGATTGTTATCAATGGTTATCTCTGGGTGATGGGAGTGAGGAGTAATTTTTTTCCTCCTTTTTAACTTCTCCAAATTTCCTGCAATGAACATACATTGTTGTTTTGTAATCAAAGTTGTTTAACTGCTAAGTGTTCCAAGTAGATGCTGGGTTGCCTTACCTTGTTAAAACAAAAATTATGGAGCTTTTACTTAGTTTTTTTCCTGGCTAAAAAAAAGTTAGGGTTCCTGGAAAAACCCATCAACTACTAAGCATGTTCTTCATACTTCATGTTTCCAAGATAAACCCCAAGAAGGTGGGAAACTAAAAAAGCTTATTGTATTATTTTTGTATGTGAGTTGAACATTCAGGAGTTAATGTATTTAATTAGCTTGTCATAGTGTGGGCAGCTGACTCAAGGAAGAGTTGCTAAACTGATGCTGGGAAAAAATTAGAATCATTAAATGGGACTTCCTGGTGGTCCAGAGGCTAAGACTCTGTGCTTCCAATGCAGGCAGCCTGGGTTCAAGCTCTGGTCCAGGGAACTCAATTGCACATGCTTCAACTAAAGATCCCACATGCCACAACTGAGACCCAGTGCAGCCAAATTAATAAATAAATATTAAAAAATCATTAAGCAATTAGATTTCTACTTGTGAAAACAAGTGGAAATTTTTCACTAGAAAATAATAAACATCACAAATTTTAGATTTTCTAATAAAAATTTTCCCCAAATAAGACATTTAATTTGACTGATGAAGGGTGTGAAGATTTTCTCCTCTTGAATCTCTCTCCCACCTCCCTCCCCATCGCACATCTGTAGGTTGATAGAGTCCCTGTTTGAGTTCCCTGAGCCACACAGCAAATTCTCATTGGCTATCTATCAAGAGGGAGGGGACATATGTATACCTACGGCTGATTCATGTTGCTATTTGGCAGAAACCAACAAAATTCTGTAAAGCAATTATCCTTCAATTAAAGAAAAAGAGAAATAGCTCTTAAGTGTCTCAGATTTACTGTCCCTAGCTCCTAGGATAAGGAGCAGAAACAATAGACAAGATTTGTACCCGGAGGGGTTTTATGAACCAGAGAGGAAAGGAGGATCTTCCTTGCTGAGGCACTTGGGAATGTTTATGATAGATTGTTATCAATGGTTATCTCTGGGTGATGGGAGTGAGGAGTAATTTTTTTCCTCCTTTTTAACTTCTCCAAATTTCCTGCAATGAACATACATTGTTGTTTTGTAATCAAAGTTGTTTAACTGCTAAGTGTTCCAAGTAGATGCTGGGTTGCCTTACCTTGTTAAAACAAAAATTATGGAGCTTTTACTTAGTTTTTTTCCTGGCTAAAAAAAAGTTAGGGTTCCTGGAAAACCCCATCAACTACTAAGCATGTTCTTCATACTTCATGTTTCCAAGATAAACCCCCAAGAAGGTGGAAAGAGTCCTAAAACGAGTGAACAAGAGGGCATGCTACTTTAGTTGCTTTCGGAATCCATAGTATCTCATCAGTCTCAGCTAAACAAGCTTGACTTTACTCTTTAATGTAATGACTAGTACTGAAAGAAAAGCTGCTTTACAGTCACCTGGAAATTTGAAAAAGCACTAAAAATAAACATTTTTTTTCCTATCAAAAGCAAGGCCAAGGGCTTCCCTGGTAGCTCAGTGGTAAAGAGCTCACCTGCCAGTGCAGGAGACACTGGCTCGACCCCTGGTCCAGGAAGATTCCACATGCTGCGGAGCAGCTAGGCCCGTGAGCCACAACTATGGAGCCTGTGCTCTAGAGCCTCGGAGCTGCAACTACTGAAGCCTGTGTGCCCTGGAGCCCAAGTTCATAAGAGAAGTCACCGCAACAAGAGGCCTGCTTACCTCAACTAGAGTGGCCCCCACTCCTTGCAACTGGAGAAGAACCTGCAGTAGCAGTGAAAACCGAGAATAGCCAAAAATAAATTTAAAAAAATTTATAATTTTTTGGGGGGCCACTTCTATTATCTTTCATTTATCTTTGTTCTTTGGCCTGTGTGGGCCTCCCATCACAGCAGTCTCTCTCGTCGCAGAGCACCGGCTCTGGGCGCATGCGCTCCAGAGCTTTGGCTGGGTAGTTGGACACATCTGTCCAGCCGCTCCGCGGCATGTGGGATCTTCCCAGGCCAGGGATTGAACCGGCACCCTTTGCACTGCAAGATGGTGTCCTTACCCACTGGACCACCAGGTAAGCCCTAAATGAAATTTAAAGAAAAAGAAAGAAAAAAAAAGCAAGGTCAAACACACTGGCTTGAATAAACACATTATTGAAAGGAGATACCCCCCTTTTACCCTGTCTTTTATTTGTGGAGATCACTGTGTTTTATGTGATTTGTTGTTGTTTAGTTGCAAAGTCCTGTCTGACTCTTTTGAAACCCTGTGGACTGTAGCCAACCAGGCTCCTCTGTCCATGGGACTTCCAGTCAAGAATCTTGGAGCGGGTTGCCATTTCCTTTTCCAGGGGATCTTCCTGACCCAGGGATTAAACCCATCTTTCCTTCATTGGCAGGCAAATTCTTTACTGCTGAGCCACTAGGGAAGTCCATTTTATGTAATTGGGAAGCCCCCAAAGACACAGGTGGTACTCAGCAGTGGGGATGTATTGACTTTATTTCTTTAATGTAATGACTAGTACTGAAAGAAATGCTGCTTTACAGTCACCTGGAAATTTGAAAAAGCACTAAAAATAAACATTTTTTTTCCTATCAAAAGCAAGGCCAAGGGCTTCCCTGGTAGCTCAGTGGTAAAGAGCTCACCTGCCAGTGCAGGAGACACTGGCTCGACCCCTGGTCCAGGAAGATTCCACATGCTGCGGAGCAGCTAGGCCCGTGAGCCACAACTATGGAGCCTGTGCTCTAGAGCCTCGGAGCTGCAACTACTGAAGCCTGTGTGCCCTGGAGCCCAAGTTCATAAGAGAAGTCACCGCAACAAGAGGCCTGCTTACCTCAACTAGAGTGGCCCCCACTCCTTGCAACTGGAGAAGAACCTGCAGTAGCAGTGAAAACCGAGAATACCCAAAAAATAAATTTAAAAAAATTTATAATTTTTTGGGGGGCCACTTCTATTATCTTTCATTTATCTTTGTTCTTTGGCCTGTGTGGGCCTCCCATCACAGCAGTCTCTCTCGTCGCAGAGCACCGGCTCTGGGCGCATGCGCTCCAGAGCTTTGGCTGGGTAGTTGGACACATCTGTCCAGCCGCTCCGCGGCATGTGGGATCTTCCCAGGCCAGGGATTGAACCGGCACCCTTTGCACTGCAAGATGGTGTCCTTACCCACTGGACCACCAGGTAAGCCCTAAATGAAATTTAAAGAAAAAGAAAGAAAAAAAAAGCAAGGTCAAACACACTGGCTTGAATAAACACATTATTGAAAGGAGATACCCCCCTTTTACCCTGTCTTTTATTTGTGGAGATCACTGTGTTTTATGTGATTTGTTGTTGTTTAGTTGCAAAGTCCTGTCTGACTCTTTTGAAACCCTGTGGACTGTAGCCAACCAGGCTCCTCTGTCCATGGGACTTCCAGTCAAGAATCTTGGAGCGGGTTGCCATTTCCTTTTCCAGGGGATCTTCCTGACCCAGGGATTAAACCCATCTTTCCTTCATTGGCAGGCAAATTCTTTACTGCTGAGCCACTAGGGAAGTCCATTTTATGTAATTGGGAAGCCCCCAAAGACACAGGTGGTACTCAGCAGTGGGGATGTAATATTGGTCTTTGATATCCAAGTGTAGTCCACTGACCAAGGAAGCAGCAGCATCACCTGGGAGGCTGTTGGACGATCAAAATCTCAGACTCTACCCCAGATCTGCATTTTGACAGGCCCTCCATGTGACAGGTTTTTTGTAGGCCCATTCATCTTTAACCTTTATGATCTATTGAATGTTTGGCTAATTTTGAGCTGCCCTGACAGTATTGGCTAAGAGGAGTGCTTATGGTTATCAGCACATTGGTAATCAGCACTTCCAAGAAGTTCATCTTTGCTGATTCGTCTAAAAGCCTGTCCAAGCCAGTCAGGAGTAAAGATATAAGGTGGAGTAATTATTCAAAGAAATTATCAGAGCTTCATGCAACAGCCCACCTCCTAATTCAGGAATTCATTGTAATGTTTTTTATAATAAAAGAATGATTGAAAAGAATTTAGTGGTAATCAACAATTAAAGAAATTACAGTGCATTTTGGAGCTGCAAAGAAGCCATGAAAAACATGTTACAGGAGAAAGTTTATTGGCATGGGAAGATGTCCTCATTGTATTCTCGAGTGAACAAAGGTGGCTACAAAATATGCCCTGACTCCATTTTTATGCTTTAAAATATACATACATACACAAGAAGGAAAACTGCAAGAACATGCTTCAATGTATTAATGGTGGTTACTCATTTTTTGTTTTATTTTCACTGTGCTCTTCACATTTTCTGCATTAAAGCAATATGTATTCTGTACAAATAGAAAGAGTAAAAAAAGATTTTTTAAGAGTAAATGTGGGCTTCCCTAGTAGCTCAGTGGTAAAGAGCTTGCCTGCCAATGCAAGAGACACGAGTTTGATCCCTGATCCAGGAAGATCCCACATGCTGCGGAGCAACTATGCCTGTGAGCCACAACGATTGAGCCTGAGCTCTAGCGCCTCAGAGCCGCAACTATTGAGCCCATGTGCCCTAGAACCCAAAAGCCTAGTCACCTCAACTAGAGAGTAGCCCCCTCTCCCTGCAACTAGAGAAGAAACTATGGCAGCAGTGAAAACCCAAAACAGCCAAAAATAAATAAACAAAAATTTTTTTAAAAAAAGTAAATTTTATAACCAAAGGACAAAACCCTGTATTTCTGGCTATAAATGGTAGTTTTTTTTTTTTTTTTCCAACTAAATGCTGATTTCTACTCTGAATCAATCAGAGCTAATATTCAATATGTCATGACATAGACTGATTTTTGCACTAAAGCCATGGGTTTTAATCCTGGCTGCATTCTATTATCAACTGGGGAGCTTCAAAACAAACTAACAACAGTACAAAAACAAGAACTGGTTTCCACCCCATAACCCCTTGGCACTGGGAATTTTAAAAGGCTCCTCAGAGTGGAGAACCACTCAACTGGATAGAAGGATATTCATGCTTAGTTCATTTCTGAAAAGCATTACTGCATTATGTGTTTTAGTCATGGAACCCTATGGTTATATATTTGGGGTTGTTTATTAAAGGACAGTTTTTAAAGTCCTCCCACTTTCATTCAATTTAACAGTATTCAATAAATGTTTATTGCACATCTAGACTATTTGTTCTGCGTGAGTCTCACAGTAACCTAGGAGGTCCGTCAGATAGGTATTAAGTCCACCACACAGAGGGGATGGTTCAGATCTCACAGTTCTTTTGGGAAAGGACTCAAATGCGTTCCCAGAGGCTAAAGTCAATGTTCTTCCTGTTACCATCTTGTTCCTAGTGTTCCACGTTAATGTTCAGCTTCGAGAAGGCATTGCTCTAGTTCACGGTTCTTTTCCTTTATACAGCTCAAGTGTACTTAGAATGTGTATATCTGAGGGATATGCAAGAATCTTCTTTTACATTGAAAATCAGGCAGCTCGGAAATCTCTGAGGACCGCTGTTACAATCATCATTTCATTACCAGAACTGGCTCCAGAGAATCTTGCTCAAAACTCACCAACCCCCACCTTTAACAGGAGTTAATACAAGCCTTTAAGTCTTAGGGTCTGAAGATAAGAAAGGAAGCCATAGGTAGGGAAAAACAAAAACCAGCTGGAATCGAGATGGCAATGATGTCCATCAATGAGTGAATGGATAAAGAACCATGGTAAGTATATACAATGGAATATTTCTCAGCCATAAAAAGGAATGCAGATTTAGTCTTAATGAGGTGGATGAATCTAGAACCTATTATACAAAGTAAAGTAAATACAGTATACTAATGCATATATATGGAATCTAGTAAGATGGTACTGATAAATACACACGCAGAGCAGCGATGAGGAAAGGACACAGGGAACAGAGCTAAGGACATTGAGGGGAGAGAAGAGTGGGTAAGAGGTATGGAAAGAGTAACATGGAAGAGAGATACACCATCATGTGTAAGAGAGATAACCAGTGTGAATACACTGCGGAACGAAGGAATCTTACATGGGGGCTGTGCAACAACCAGGTGGGAGGGCTTGAAGATATACCTATGACGAATTTGGGGTTATATATAGCTGTAAACAACAAAACTCTGTAAAAGTTAAAAGTAAAATAAACGTTAAAAAAAACTGTAAAAGCAAAATAAAAATAATTAAAAAAAAAAAAGAAAGATGGCAATGAGTCTGACCCCCAACAGATCCTGAGTCTTATTATATGCTGGTTTTACTACATCAGCACATTAAGTGACACTTCCCGGAGGCCATGGCTGAAAGGATAAAAAGAGGGTGTCACCCCCGCCTCCTTGGGAAGACCTGCCCCTTCCCTGGAAAACTGATGCATATACCTCCTCTTCATTAGCCTCGCTCCTCCTCCCTCTGTCTCTGCTCTTTAAAATCAAACCCTTCTTGCCAGGAGGGTGAGAAGGCATTGCTCTAGTTCACGGTTCTTTTCCTTTATACAGCTCAAGTGTACTTAGAATGTGTATATCTGAGGGATATGCAAGAATCTTCTTTTACATTGAAAATCAGGCAGCTCGGAAATCTCTGAGGACCGCTGTTACAATCATCATTTCATTACCAGAACTGGCTCCAGAGAATCTTGCTCAAAACTCACCAACCCCCACCTTTAACAGGAGTTAATACAAGCCTTTAAGTCTTAGGGTCTGAAGATAAGAAAGGAAGCCATAGGTAGGGAAAAACAAAAACCAGCTGGAATCGAGATGGCAATGATGTCCATCAATGAGTGAATGGATAAAGAACCATGGTAAGTATATACAATGGAATATTTCTCAGCCATAAAAAGGAATGCAGATTTAGTCTTAATGAGGTGGATGAATCTAGAACCTATTATACAAAGTAAAGTAAATACAGTATACTAATGCATATATATGGAATCTAGTAAGATGGTACTGATAAATACACACGCAGAGCAGCGATGAGGAAAGGACACAGGGAACAGAGCTAAGGACATTGAGGGGAGAGAAGAGTGGGTAAGAGGTATGGAAAGAGTAACATGGAAGAGAGATACACCATCATGTGTAAGAGAGATAACCAGTGTGAATACACTGCGGAACGAAGGAATCTTACATGGGGGCTGTGCAACAACCAGGTGGGAGGGCTTGAAGATATACCTATGACGAATTTGGGGTTATATATAGCTGTAAACAACAAAACTCTGTAAAAGTTAAAAGTAAAATAAACGTTAAAAAAAACTGTAAAAGCAAAATAAAAATAATTAAAAAAAAAAAAGAAAGATGGCAATGAGTCTGACCCCCAACAGATCCTGAGTCTTATTATATGCTGGTTTTACTACATCAGCACATTAAGTGACACTTCCCGGAGGCCATGGCTGAAAGGATAAAAAGAGGGTGTCACCCCCGCCTCCTTGGGAAGACCTGCCCCTTCCCTGGAAAACTGATGCATATACCTCCTCTTCATTAGCCTC
This sequence comes from Tragulus kanchil, assembly GCA_022376925.1. NCBI lineage: Eukaryota > Metazoa > Chordata > Mammalia > Artiodactyla > Tragulidae > Tragulus > Tragulus kanchil. The sequence continues at coordinate 268,696,854 of JAIOJX010000026.1, read as the reverse complement.
GCTCCTCCTCCCTCTGTCTCTGCTCTTTAAAATCAAACCCTTCTTGCCAGGAGGGTGAGAAGTTCATCTGCGAACTCAGTTCCCACTTCTCCACTCTCTGGCCATTGACTAAAGCTTGTGTTGCTTGGGTCTCACCTTCAGTTTTATTTTTAGCTGCACCCACCTTATGGGGGAAAGAACCTCCAACCAAGGCAGAGGGCCATGGCCAGACCTGGGTCGGAGCAGGGTCCATAAGACTTAATTTGGTAACATCTGGGGGGACTTAGGTGCTATGGGGTTCAGAGCTTCAGAGTCAGGCACTGTAAGACTGAGTTAGAAAACTAGAGAGCTGAGGTGACATTTCCCAGCTGTATCTGGGTTTTAGCGAGTGTCCTACCAGAAGAGGCCACTGGAACCAGCAGTAATTTACCTGCTGTCAAATGATTCTTCCTTTTGTAAAATGCAAATTGTTTGAAAGACTTTCTCTAGGTACTTTAGCTGTTGACCTCCTCTGTATCTTCACAATGTATGTTTTATTATTTGAAATTATTCACGTGCCTAGTGCACTCTGGGAAATAGGCATGGTTTTAAAATAAAAAAGGATTTCACCAAGTGTATTGAAAATAGAAAAAAAAATGGAAAGAAGAAGGTGATGGGGGCTATGTGACGACCTAGAGGGGGTGGGATGGGGGGAATGGGGTATACATACGACTAAGCTGGAATTATACATATCTGTAAGCAACAAAACTCTATAAAATCAAAAAAGTGAAACAAAAAAACTTGTGAGTGTGAAAAAAAAAGAATGTCAGGTTGTTTATACTGGATTTCAAACTATTGTTTCTGTTCCTTGTGACTAAATCTGAATAATTTTTAACTGAAAATGATTACAGTGTTCTAAATCCTAACGCTGAAAGAAATGACCGAATCTAACTGAAACCACGGCCTCCCCATTGGCGACGAGCAATCAGAGGCGGCCTGTTGCCCTCGGAGGCTGCAGGTTGACAGCTGTGCTGTTGCTGCCACCCGGTGGGCAGTCCAGGTAGCGCATCCAGGGAGGCGGCCTCGGCCACCCAAGGGAGCAAGCGCTCCACAGCCCAGCTGGTCAATGACACTTGGATAAGGCTGCAGCTGAGCTCACTTATTACCTTGGAAGCCGAAAGGCCTGTGTGGTTTATTATGGGTTTGTGGTGTGTATTAATCTGCAACAGTATTGTTTTTGATAGACAACCTAAGATTAAGGCTAATAAAGGACTCTGGGAATGTGGACTCCATAATTTTGTTGGCTTGGGAACAAAGAAGAAAGTCAGTAAATAGTACCTGGATCCTCCGGTAATTACTCCATCTTATAAATTACTGTTCTCTTATTCCAAAGTCAAGAAGTCAGAAAAATCCTAGGAAAGTCCATAAGACTTAATTTGGTAACATCTGGGGGGACTTAGGTGCTATGGGGTTCAGAGCTTCAGAGTCAGGCACTGTAAGACTGAGTTAGAAAACTAGAGAGCTGAGGTGACATTTCCCAGCTGTATCTGGGTTTTAGCGAGTGTCCTACCAGAAGAGGCCACTGGAACCAGCAGTAATTTACCTGCTGTCAAATGATTCTTCCTTTTGTAAAATGCAAATTGTTTGAAAGACTTTCTCTAGGTACTTTAGCTGTTGACCTCCTCTGTATCTTCACAATGTATGTTTTATTATTTGAAATTATTCACGTGCCTAGTGCACTCTGGGAAATAGGCATGGTTTTAAAATAAAAAAGGATTTCACCAAGTGTATTGAAAATAGAAAAAAAAATGGAAAGAAGAAGGTGATGGGGGCTATGTGACGACCTAGAGGGGGTGGGATGGGGGGAATGGGGTATACATACGACTAAGCTGGAATTATACATATCTGTAAGCAACAAAACTCTATAAAATCAAAAAAGTGAAACAAAAAAACTTGTGAGTGTGAAAAAAAAAGAATGTCAGGTTGTTTATACTGGATTTCAAACTATTGTTTCTGTTCCTTGTGACTAAATCTGAATAATTTTTAACTGAAAATGATTACAGTGTTCTAAATCCTAACGCTGAAAGAAATGACCGAATCTAACTGAAACCACGGCCTCCCCATTGGCGACGAGCAATCAGAGGCGGCCTGTTGCCCTCGGAGGCTGCAGGTTGACAGCTGTGCTGTTGCTGCCACCCGGTGGGCAGTCCAGGTAGCGCATCCAGGGAGGCGGCCTCGGCCACCCAAGGGAGCAAGCGCTCCACAGCCCAGCTGGTCAATGACACTTGGATAAGGCTGCAGCTGAGCTCACTTATTACCTTGGAAGCCGAAAGGCCTGTGTGGTTTATTATGGGTTTGTGGTGTGTATTAATCTGCAACAGTATTGTTTTTGATAGACAACCTAAGATTAAGGCTAATAAAGGACTCTGGGAATGTGGACTCCATAATTTTGTTGGCTTGGGAACAAAGAAGAAAGTCAGTAAATAGTACCTGGATCCTCCGGTAATTACTCCATCTTATAAATTACTGTTTTCTCTTATTCCAGCCCATAGTCTGTCATTCTAGAAAGTATGATATATTAATTTTTAGCTAAGCGATATCCACAGGGAGTAATCAGCGTCGACACTGTACAGGTGTATTTCCAATGAAAAAGGTTACTACTGGAATTATTTATAAACGACATCATAACTGAATATTAACAAAGTGATTTTCATCTGCTTATTAAGTATCCAGAGATACAGATGCACCAAATCATGTTGTTCTAGCTGACATTTGAAAGGTCGTGTGTTATTCAAGACAGAAAATTGAAGGCGCCATCATTGAAGTTTAAATTCTATTTAAATTTTAATTTAAATTTGATTTAAAATAGTTAAATCCTACACAGCATAAAAATATAAAATTGATCGTGCTGGATCCCACCACTCAGTTTAAGAAACACAAACGCATTTATGCTCTTCGTTGAGTTTGTAATCTGGTAGAGTTTGGCAGAGACAGTTTGTCTTTGCTTCCCATGGCATATTTCGTGGTGGGACCATCTGCAGACTCACTGAGTCACAGGTTGCCGGGTGACGCTGGCCGGGAGCCGGCACCACAGCTGGGCTGTGACCGGAGCATCCCTATACAGCCGTTCCCTGTGGCTGCTTGGCCACCTCCCGCAATGGTGGCTGGGTTCCAAAGGCAAACATGCCAAGAGAAAAGAAACAAGGCAAAAGCTGCCTCCCCTTGTGGTCTTTTTTTTTTTTTTTAATTAATTAATTAATTAATTTATTTATTTATTTATTTTTGTACATGTATGTTCCCAGATCAATCAGATGCATATCCCTTGACCCTCCCCCCACCTAGGTTCCCCCCCCCATCCCTCCAGACCATTGCTCCAAGTGGTTGTAGGTACTCCTATTCCCCTAGCACAATGACAATAGCTATCTTTTCTACACATGACAGTATAGGTTCCCATGTTACTCCCTCCCATTGTTTGGTCTCCACAATGTCTTTATGTCTATTCTCTGTTTTTTCATGAGTTCACTGTGTGTGTTATCATGACCATCTTACTAGATCCCATATATATGAGTTAGTATACTATACTTGTCTTTCTCTTTTTGACTTACTTCACTTTTTATGATAGGTTCTAGAGCCAGCCACCTCATTAGGACTGAGTCTTCTGCATTTCTTTTAACAGCTGAGTAGTATTCCATTGTATATATGTACCAGAGCTTCTGGATCCATTCATTTGTCGATGGACATCTAGGTTGCTTCCATGTTCTGGCTATTGTACAGAGAGCTGCAATGAACATTGGGGTACAGGTGCCTCTTTCAGTTTTGATTTCATCAGGATATAGGCCTAATAGTGGGATTGCTGGGTCATAGGGTGCTTCTATTTTTAGTTTTTTAAGGAATCTCCATATTGTCTTCCATAGAGGTTGTATTAATTTACATTCCCACCAGCAATGCAAGAGGGTTCCCTTTTCTCCACACCCTCTCCAGCATTTGTTGTCTGTCGATTTGTTGATGATGGCCATTCTGACAGGTGTGAGGTGGTATCTCATTGTGGTTTTAATTTGCATTTCTCTGATAATAAGCGAGGTTGAGCATCGTTTCATGTATTTTTGGACCATTTGTATGTCCTCTTTGGAGCGGCGTCTCTTTAGATCTTTTTCCCATTTTTTGATTGGGCTGCTCATTTTCCCTGTGCTGAGTTGTCTGAGTTGCTTGTAGATTTTGGAAAGATTTATGCAGCTGGGCTGTGACCGGAGCATCCCTATACAGCCGTTCCTGTGGCTGCTTGGCCACCTCCCGCAATGGTGGCTGGGTTCCAAAGGCAAACATGCCAAGAGAAAAGAAACAAGGCAAAAGCTGCCTCCCCTTGTGGTCTTTTTTTTTTTTTTTAATTAATTAATTAATTAATTTATTTATTTATTTATTTTTGTACATGTATGTTCCCAGATCAATCAGATGCATATCCCTTGACCCTCCCCCCACCTAGGTTCCCCCCCCCATCCCTCCAGACCATTGCTCCAAGTGGTTGTAGGTACTCCTATTCCCCTAGCACAATGACAATAGCTATCTTTTCTACACATGACAGTATAGGTTCCCATGTTACTCCCTCCCATTGTTTGGTCTCCACAATGTCTTTATGTCTATTCTCTGTTTTTTCATGAGTTCACTGTGTGTGTTATCATGACCATCTTACTAGATCCCATATATATGAGTTAGTATACTATACTTGTCTTTCTCTTTTTGACTTACTTCACTTTTATGATAGGTTCTAGAGCCAGCCACCTCATTAGGACTGAGTCTTCTGCATTTCTTTTAACAGCTGAGTAGTATTCCATTGTATATATGTACCAGAGCTTCTGGATCCATTCATTTGTCGATGGACATCTAGGTTGCTTCCATGTTCTGGCTATTGTACAGAGAGCTGCAATGAACATTGGGGTACAGGTGCCTCTTTCAGTTTTGATTTCATCAGGATATAGGCCTAATAGTGGGATTGCTGGGTCATAGGGTGCTTCTATTTTTAGTTTTTTAAGGAATCTCCATATTGTCTTCCATAGAGGTTGTATTAATTTACATTCCCACCAGCAATGCAAGAGGGTTCCCTTTTCTCCACACCCTCTCCAGCATTTGTTGTCTGTCGATTTGTTGATGATGGCCATTCTGACAGGTGTGAGGTGGTATCTCATTGTGGTTTTAATTTGCATTTCTCTGATAATAAGCGAGGTTGAGCATCGTTTCATGTATTTTTGGACCATTTGTATGTCCTCTTTGGAGAGGCGTCTCTTTAGATCTTTTTCCCATTTTTTGATTGGCCTCGTGATTTTCCTGTGCTGAGTTGTCTGAGTTGCTTGTAGATTTTGGAGATTAATTCTTTGTCTGTTGTTTCATTTGCTATGATTTTCTCCCACTCTGTGGGGTGTCTGTTGAACTTTTTTGTAATTTCTTTTGCTGTACAAAAGCTTTTAAGTTTCATAAGGTCCCATATGTTCATTTTTCTTTTCAGTTCTGCTATTTTAGTTGGTGGGTCAAAGAAGATCATGCTTTGATTGATGTCCTTGAGGGTTTTGCCTATATTCTCCTCTAAGAGTTTGATGGTTTCTGGTCTTACATTGAGGTCTTTAATCCATTTTGAGTTGATCTTAGTGTATGGCGTCAGGGAATGTGCCAATTTCATTTTTTTGCATGTAGCTGTCCAATTCTCCCAGCACCACTTGTTAAAGAGGCTGTCTTTGTCCCATTTTATAGTTTCTCCTCCTTTATCAAAAATAAGGTACCCATAGGTGCGTGGGTTGATCTCTGGGTTCTCAATCTTGTTCCATTGATCTATAGTTCTGTTTTTGTGCCAGTACCATACTGTCTTGATAACTGTTGCTTTGTAGTAGAGTCTGAAGTTAGGGAGGCTGATCCCTCCAACTCCATTTTTCTTCCTCAGGATTGCTTTGGCTATTCGAGGTCTTCTGTGTTTCCATATGAACTGTGTTATTATTTGGTCTAGTTCTGTGAAAAATGTCAGTGGTAGTTGAATAGGTATTGCATTGAATCTGTAGATGATATTTGGAAGTATGGTCATCTTCACAATATTGATTCTTCCAATCCAGGAACATGGAATATCTCTCCATCTGTTTAAGTCTTCTTTAATGTCTCTCATGAGTGTCTTGTAATTTTCTGTGTACAATTCTTTTGTTTCTTTGGGTAGGTTTATTCCTAGATATTTGATTCTTTTGGTTGCAATGGTGAGAGGGATTGCCTCTTTGATTTCATTTTCTGATTTTTCATTGTTTGTGTATAGGAATGCCAGTGACTTCTGTGTGTTGACTTTATATCCTGCAACTTTGCTGAATTCATTGATTAGTTCTAGTAGCTTTGTAACCGTGTCTTTGGGATTTTCTATGTATAATATCATGTCGTCTGCAAAAAGAGAGAGCTTGACTTCTTCCTTTCCAATCTGGATTCCTTTGATTTCTTTCTCTTCTCTTATTGCTGTTGCTAGGACTTCCAGGACTATGTTGAATAGCAGTGGTGAAAGTGGGCACCCTGTCTTGTTCCTGATCTTAGAGGAATGCTTTCAGTCTTTCACCATTAACAATAATGTTCGCTGTAGGTTTCTCATAGATGGCTTTTATTATGTTGAGATAGGTTCCTTCTATGCCCATTTTCTGAAGAGTTTTGATCATAAATGGATGTTGTACTTTGTCGAAGGCTTTTTCTGCATCTATTGAGATGATCATGTGATTTTTGTCTTTCAACTTGTTGATATGGTGTATCACGTTGATTGATTTGCGGATGTTGAAGAAGCCTTGCATGCCTGGGATGAGCCCAACTTGATCGTGATGTATGAGTTTTTTGACATGTCGTTGAATTCTGTTTGCTAGGATTTTGTTGAGGATCTTGGCATCTAAGTTCATCAGTGAAATTGGCCTATAGTTTTCCTTTCTTGTGTTGTCTTTGCCTGGTTTGGGTATCAGGGTGATGGTGGCCTCGTAGAATGTGTTTGGGAGTTTTCCTTCCTGTGCAATTTTTTGAAAGAGTTTTAGAAGGACAGGCATTAGCTCTTCTTTAAATGTTTGGTAGAATTCGGCTGTGAAGCCATCTGGCACTGGGCTTTTATTTTTGGGTAGATTTTTAATCACAAAGTTGATTTCTGAGCTTGTGATTGGGTTGTTCAAAGTTTCTGTTTCTTCCTGGCTCAGTCTTGGGAGATTAATCCTGTCCAAGAAACTGTCCATTTCTTCCAAGTTGTCCAGTTTGTTGCCATAGAGTTGCTCATAATAGTCTCTTAGAATCCTTTGGATTTCTGCATGACCTGTTGTAATCTCTCCTTTTTCGTTTTTGATTTTGTTGATCTGGTTCTTCTCTCTCTTTTTCTTAATGAGTCTGGCCAGTGGCTTGTCAATTTTGTTTACCTTTTCAAAGAACCAGCTTTTTGTTTGTGTATAGGAATGCCAGTGACTTCTGTGTGTTGACTTTATATCCTGCAACTTTGCTGAATTCATTGATTAGTTCTAGTAGCTTTGTAACCGTGTCTTTGGGATTTTCTATGTATAATATCATGTCGTCTGCAAAAAGAGAGAGCTTGACTTCTTCCTTTCCAATCTGGATTCCTTTGATTTCTTTCTCTTCTCTTATTGCTGTTGCTAGGACTTCCAGGACTATGTTGAATAGCAGTGGTGAAAGTGGGCACCCCTGTCTTGTTCCTGATCTTAGAGGGAATGCTTTCAGTTTTTCACCATTAACAATAATGTTCGCTGTAGGTTTCTCATAGATGGCTTTTATTATGTTGAGATAGGTTCCTTCTATGCCCATTTTCTGAAGAGTTTTGATCATAAATGGATGTTGTACTTTGTCGAAGGCTTTTTCTGCATCTATTGAGATGATCATGTGATTTTTGTCTTTCAACTTGTTGATATGGTGTATCACGTTGATTGATTTGCGGATGTTGAAGAAGCCTTGCATGCCTGGGATGAGCCCAACTTGATCGTGATGTATGAGTTTTTTGACATGTCGTTGAATTCTGTTTGCTAGGATTTTGTTGAGGATCTTGGCATCTAAGTTCATCAGTGAAATTGGCCTATAGTTTTCCTTTCTTGTGTTGTCTTTGCCTGGTTTGGGTATCAGGGTGATGGTGGCCTCGTAGAATGTGTTTGGGAGTTTTCCTTCCTGTGCAATTTTTTGAAAGAGTTTTAGAAGGACAGGCATTAGCTCTTCTTTAAATGTTTGGTAGAATTCGGCTGTGAAGCCATCTGGCACTGGGCTTTTATTTTTGGGTAGATTTTTAATCACAAAGTTGATTTCTGAGCTTGTGATTGGGTTGTTCAAAGTTTCTGTTTCTTCCTGGCTCAGTCTTGGGAGATTAATCCTGTCCAAGAAACTGTCCATTTCTTCCAAGTTGTCCAGTTTGTTGCCATAGAGTTGCTCATAATAGTCTCTTAGAATCCTTTGGATTTCTGCATGACCTGTTGTAATCTCTCCTTTTTCGTTTTTGATTTTGTTGATCTGGTTCTTCTCTCTTTTTCTTAATGAGTCTGGCCAGTGGCTTGTCAATTTTGTTTACCTTTTCAAAGAACCAGCTTTTTGTTTTATTTATCTTTACTATTGTTTCTTTTGTTTCTTTCTCATTTATTTCTGCTCTGATCTTTATGATTTCTCTTCTTCTGCTGGCTCTGGGATGTTTTTGTTCTTCTTTCTCCAACTGTTTTAAGCGGAGGGTTAGGTCATCTGCTTCATATTTTCCTAGTTTCTTGAGGTGGGATTGTATTGCTATAAATTTCCCTCTTAGAACTGCTTTTGCTGTATCCCATAGGTTTTGCACTGTCGTGTGTTCATTGTCATTTTCTTCTAGGAATTGTTTAATTTCTCCTTTGATTTCCTCAATGATCAGTTGGTTTTTTAGGTATGTATTGTTTAATCTCCATGTGTTTCTGTTTTTAGGGTTTTTTTTCTGGTAGTTGATCTCCAGTCTCATTGCATTGTGGTCCAAGAAGATGGTTGATATAATTTTGGTTTTCTTGAACTGACTGAGGTTAGATTTGTGGCCCAAGATGTGGTCTATCCTGGAGAATGTTCCGTGAGCGCTTGAGAAGAAAGTGTATTCTTCTGCTTTTGGATGGAACGTCCTAAAGATATCGATGAGGTCCATCTTTTCCAGTGTGGCATTTAAGGCTTGTGTTTCTTTATTAATTTTCTGTTTTGTTGATCTGTCCATTGGTGTGAGAGGAGTGTTAAAGTCTCCTACTATTATTGTGTTATTGTTGATTTCTTCTTTTATGTCTGAAAGTACCTGTCTTATGTATTGAGGTGCCCCTGTGTTGGGTGCGTAGATATTCATGACTGTTATGTCTTCCTCTTGGATAGATCCCTTAATCATGATGTAGTGACCTGCCTTGTCTCTTAGAATCTTCTTTACTTTAAAGTCTATTTTGTCTGATATAAGGATTGCTACTCCAGCTTTCTTTTGATTTCCATTTGCATGAAATATCTTTTTCCAGCCTTTCACTTTCAGTCTATGAGTGTCTCTAGGTCTGAAGTGGGTCTCTTGTAAACAGCATATATATGGGTCTTGCTTCTGGATCCATTCAGCCAGCCTGTGTCGTTTGGTTGGAGCATTTAGTCCATTTACATTCAAAGTAATTATTGATACGAATGTTCCTATTGTCATCTTCTTAGAAATTTGGGGTTTGATTTGTAAGGCTTCTCCTACTCTTGTATTTATTGGCTATATCAGGTCCTTTAACACTTGTTGTAGGGCTGGTTTTGTGGTACAGAATTCTTTTAGTTTTTGCTTGTCTGTGAAGCTTTTGACTTCACCATCGATTTTGAATGAGATTCTTGCTGGGTAGAGAATTCGTGGTTGCAGGTTATTCTCTTTTAGCCGTTTAAATGTATCTTGCCATTCTCTTCTGGCCTGTAGGGTTTCTGTTGAGAGATCTGCAGTTAAACGTATGGGGTTTCCTTTATATGTTATTTGTTGTTTGCTCCTAGCTGCTTTTAGTAATCTGTCCTTATATTTAGTCTGCATTAGTTTGATTAGTATGTGCCTTGGTGTGTTTCTTCTGGGGTTTCTCCTGTATGGAACTCTTTGTGCTTCCTGGACTTGGCTGACTATCTCCTTTCCCATGCTGGGAAAGTTTTCAACTATAACCTCTTCAAGAATTTTTTCATAGTCTTTCTTCTCTTCTTCTTCTTCTGGAACTCCTATAATTCTAATGTTGGTGCGTTTAATATTGTCCCATAGGTCTCTGAGGCTATCCTCAGTTCTTTTAATTCTTTGGTCTTTGTTCTGTTCTTCAGCACTTATTTCCACCATTCTGTCTTCCAGCTCACTTATCCGTTCTTCAGCCTCTGATACTCTACTGTTGAGACCTTCTATAGTATTTTTGAGTTCAGCAATTGAGTTGGTGGTCTCTATTTGCTTATTTTTCATTTCCTGCATGTCTTTTCTCAATGCACTAATTTCCTCTAATATTCTGTTTTCGGTGTTTTGCATCCTCATTAGTATAGTTTTTCTGAATTCTCTTTCAGATAGCTTGTCTATCTCCTCCTCTGTCATTTGAAGTGGTGTTTCTCTAGCTTGGTCCTTCATTTGTACAGTGTTTCTCTGACGTTTCATTATTAGGTTAGTTTTTGTTTCTTTGTGTGTGTCTGTGTGTATGGAGTTCTTATTCCCACCAGGCTTCTTGGTTGAATTCTCCCTTCCTTTGGGTTTTTGTCCTTGTAGAAGGGTTCAGTGGCTTGTGTCTTGGGTGGTGATAGACCTTGTTTACAGGTGAATAATCTGTAGTGTTGTATGTTCTTTGATAATCAGTGTGGGGTCTTGGAATCCGGGCTTCCGCTTCGAGGATCCTTGGTTTGATGATTGGTCAGGGAGTGTAGGCTCTATGTCTGGTTTGCTATGGTGTTCTGTGATACTAGTTCACACACTAGCATCTGAGGAACAAGAGGTGCATCCCTGATGGGTGACAGTCATAAAAGCATGCAGATGTTTTCTAACATAATCATAAGATACACATACATATACAGCAATCCCCACAACTGACCAGTTTTACAGAGATAAGGCACAGGAAATCTTTCTAGCAACTCATGCAATCACAGATGATACTTGCCCGTTAAGCTTTGAATTAATTAAAATAGTGCCTGAATAATAGATCTAGCACAAGGTCCTGGCTTGGATAATTACAATGAAAGCAATTTTAAATTAGGACATGTGCTCGGGTGACAAGGAGGAGAGTCTATAAGTAATAAAAAGGAAAAGATTTGTCTTGGAAGTATTTTATAGGATTAGGTAGCAAAGATTAGTGTGTGTACTGTTTAGTGCATTTGGAAGTGAATAGTGCAGACAGAAAGATAGGAAATAATTTGTCTAGAGGATATTGATAGCTAGGAAGATGTTTTACATTTAGAACATAGAGAAAGAAAGCAGTGGGAAAGAGGAAAGAGAAAAGAGAATTAGAGGTTTTCAAGAATTAAAATTAAAGTTAAGAAAATATAATAAAAGTCAAAAGAAGGTTAAAAATTAAAAAGAGCAAAAAAAAAAAATTAATGAGACCGAAAAACAAAGAAAAAACACATAGAATAAATCAAACAAATGAAAACTACAAAAAAAAAACCAAACAAACAAACATAAAAAACCCCCAATAAACAAAGAAACTAATAAACCCCAAACCAATCAATTGAATAAGCAAAATAGTCCACCACAAACAAGCAGAAAAAAATGAAAAAAGAAAAAAAAAAAGTTAAATACTGTCCTTGGTTTTTATCTTCATATCTGCCTGTTGGAAACCAATCTGCTCTTGATGGTGGTGTCTTGATGGCGTGGTCTTTCCCTTACAGTGCCGGTTGCTGTGGTTTCTGTTTTTGTGTTCAGCAAAATGAGGGCTTTGCTGCCATACTGGGTGCTGGCCGGGACGGTGGACTGATCCCAGTCAGTCGGGCGGAGGCCGCGGCGCGCGCAGTCCCGTGTTGGAGGGGGGCGCCCCGGCCCGACCGCGCGCCCGCCTGTAGTCTCCAATTCCTGCTCTTTCCCCGGCTTCCTCCGCTGCTGCTGCAGCTCTAGGGGAGCGCGGGCTCCTCCACCACTGCCGGTTATGTGTCTAAGTACCAAAGGCGGACGCGAGCTTTCCCGTCCAACTCGTGCCCGGTCCCTGGTCAGCAACCCGTGGGCGACTTCCTCTCTCCGTTCAGCAAGCCCTCCAGTTGGAGTGGCTGACTTCCCCGCTCCTCGCGGCCGCGCGTCGCGGCTCCCGCGCTCCGCGCGCCCGCGGCTCGCGGCGCCGCCTCGCGGCGTCCGCGGCTCCTCGCGGCGTCCGCGGCTCCTGGCGGCGGGCGGGTTCCGGCGGCTCCTGGCGGCGGGCGGGTTCCGGCGGCTCCTGGCGGCGGGCGGGTTCCGGCGGCTCCCCCTTGTGGTCTTATCGAAGAAGGCATACGTGATCACTTCTGCCATGTTCGGTAGAAGTAAGTCGCTGAGGCCAGCTGCTTTCAAGAGAAGGGGGATTAGGCTCTATCTTAGGCTGGGAAGGATATCGAAGTATTTGTAGCATGTGTAGTATATGTTTTAAAACCTCACAGTCCGACAACTGGACGTGAATTGCTTACATTTCCCTACACGTAAGATATACTCCTCTCCTCTAGATCCTCAAACTTTGTCCCTACGGAGGCATCAGGCTTTAGGCCCATGATCAGGTCCCAGGGTGGGTGAGGTTCTTTGGATACCCCTGGGTCCCATGGGTAAAAAAAATTAATGAGAACAAAAAACAAAGAAAAAACACATAGAATAAATCAAACAAATGAAAACTACAAAAAAACCAAACAAACAAACATAAAAAACCCCCAATAAACAAAGAAACTAATAAACCCCAAACCAATCAATTGAATAAGCAAAATAGTCCACCACAAACAAGCAGAAAAAAATGAAAAAAGAAAAAAAAAAAAGTTAAATACTGTCCTTGGTTTTTATCTTCATATCTGCCTGTTGGAAACCAATCTGCTCTTGATGGTGGTGTCTTGATGGCGTGGTCTTTCCCTTACAGTGCCGGTTGCTGTGGTTTCTGTTTTTGTGTTCAGCAAAATGAGGGCTTTGCTGCCATACTGGGTGCTGGCCGGGACGGTGGACTGATCCCAGTCAGTCGGGCGGAGGCCGCGGCGCGCGCAGTCCCGTGTTGGAGGGGGGCGCCCCGGCTCGACCGGGCGCCCGCCTGTAGTCTCCAATTTCTGCTCTTTCCCCGGCTTCCTCCGCTGCTGCTGCAGCTCTAGGGGAGCGCGGGCTCCTCCACCACTGCCGGTTATGTGTCTAAGTACCAAAGGCGGACGCGAGCTTTCCCGTCCAACTCGTGCCCGGTCCCTGGTCAGCAACCCGTGGACGACTTCCTCTCTCCGTTCAGCAAGCCCTCCAGTTGGAGTGGCGGCTCCTCGCGGCGTCCGCGGCTCCTCGCGGCGTCCGCGGCTCCTCGCGGCGTCCGCGGCTCCTGGCGGCGGGCGGGTTCCGGCGGCTCCTGGCGGCGGGCGGGTTCCGGCGGCTCCTGGCGGCGGGCGGGTTCCGGCGGCTCCCCCTTGTGGTCTTATCGAAGAAGGCATACGTGATCACTTCTGCCATGTTCGGTAGAAGTAAGTCGCTGAGGCCAGCTGCTTTCAAGAGAAGGGGGATTAGGCTCTATCTTAGGCTGGGAAGGATATCGAAGTATTTGTAGCATGTGTAGTATATGTTTTAAAACCTCACAGTCCGACAACTGGACGTGAATTGCTTACATTTCCCCCTACACGTAAGATATACTCCCTCTCCTCTAGATCCTCAAACTTTGTCCCTACGGAGGCATCAGGCTTTAGGCCCATGATCAGGTCCCAGGGTGGGTGAGGTTCTTTGGATACTGTCCCCTGGGTGCAACTCCTTCCAACCTGAAGACCCGTAAACCAAGATACAAGCCCCTGTCCGCCACACCCAATACACAGTGATGGGTCAAACTATAGATGGAAAGCTCGCAGCAGTTCCAGGCCCACAGCCCTTCTGAAATCCACATGAGCCTGTGTTGACTGTTCCCTGTTAGGATTCAGTCTTACTTCCTAGCAGTCATTCACCATAGCTGAACTTGATTCCATCCTCTGAGGCATTATTTTTGCCCAATAAAAGTAGTCTATCTTTGCAGCTGAGTAGTTCTCTTAGGCTGCCTCTTCTTTTTTTTAATCTACCAATTTATTTTATTTTTGGCTAAAATAAATAGATTACTCCTTGAAGGAAAATGACAAACCTAGACAGTATATTAAAAAGGAGAGACATCACTGTGCCAACAAAGGTCCATATAGTCAAAGCTATGGTTTTTTCCAGTAGTCATATATGGATGTGAGAATTGGACCATAAAGAAGGCTGAGTGCTGAAGAATTGACACTTTTGAACTGTGGTGCTGGAGAAGACTCTTGAGAGTCCCTTGGACTTCAAGGAGATCCGACCAGTCCATCCTAAAGGAAATCAACCCTGAATATGCGTTGGAAGGACTGATGGTGAAGCTGAAACTCTAATACTTTGGCCACCTGATGTGTAGAGCCGACTCATTGGAAAAGACCCTGATGCTGGGAAAGATTGAGGGCAGGAGGAGAAGGGGACGACAGAGGACTAGATGGTTGGATGGCATCACTGACTTAGTGGACATGAGTTTGAGCAAACTCCGGGAGATGGTGAAGGAGAGGGAAGCCTGGCTTACCGCAGTCCATGGTTTCCCGGTTTAGAAGTAAGTCGCTGAGGCCAGCTGCTTTCAAGAGAAGGGGGATTAGGCTCTATCTTAGGCTGGGAAGGATATCGAAGTATTTGTAGCATGTGTAGTATATGTTTTAAAACCTCACAGTCCGACAACTGGACGTGAATTGCTTACATTTCCCCTACACGTAAGATATACTCCTCTCCTCTAGATCCTCAAACTTTGTCCCTACGGAGGCATCAGGCTTTAGGCCCATGATCAGGTCCCAGGGTGGGTGAGGTTCTTTGGATACTGTCCCCTGGGTGCAACTCCTTCCAACCTGAAGACCCGTAAACCAAGATACAAGCCCCTGTCCGCCACACCCAATACACAGTGATGGGTCAAACTATAGATGGAAAGCTCGCAGCAGTTCCAGGCCCACAGCCCTTCTGAAATCCACATGAGCCTGTGTTGACTGTTCCCTGTTAGGATTCAGTCTTACTTCCTAGCAGTCATTCACCATAGCTGAACTTGATTCCATCCTCTGAGGCATTATTTTTGCCCAATAAAAGTAGTCTATCTTTGCAGCTGAGTAGTTCTCTTAGGCTGCCTCTTCTTTTTTTTAATCTACCAATTTATTTTATTTTTGGCTAAAATAAATAGATTACTCCTTGAAGGAAAATGACAAACCTAGACAGTATATTAAAAAGGAGAGACATCACTGTGCCAACAAAGGTCCATATAGTCAAAGCTATGGTTTTTTCCAGTAGTCATATATGGATGTGAGAATTGGACCATAAAGAAGGCTGAGTGCTGAAGAATTGACACTTTTGAACTGTGGTGCTGGAGAAGACTCTTGAGAGTCCCTTGGACTTCAAGGAGATCCGACCAGTCCATCCTAAAGGAAATCAACCCTGAATATGCGTTGGAAGGACTGATGGTGAAGCTGAAACTCTAATACTTTGGCCACCTGATGTGTAGAGCCGACTCATTGGAAAAGACCCTGATGCTGGGAAAGATTGAGGGCAGGAGGAGAAGGGGACGACAGAGGACTAGATGGTTGGATGGCATCACTGACTTAGTGGACATGAGTTTGAGCAAACTCCGGGAGATGGTGAAGGAGAGGGAAGCCTGGCTTACCGCAGTCCATGGGGTTGCAGAGTCGGACACAATTTGGCAACCGAATGACAACAGCAATTTCTTTTATTTTTGGCTACGCTGGGTCTTCCTTTCTGGGAGCAGAGACTTCTCTTTATGCAGTGCATGGGCTTCTCATTGCAGTGGCTTCTCTTATTGCTGAGCACAGGCTCTAGAGAGCAGACCCAGTAGTTGTGGTGCACTGTCTTAGTTGCCCAGTGATAGGTGGGATCTTCTCGGACCAATGTCACCTGCTCTGGCAGATTCTTTACCACCAACTACCAGGGAAGTCCCTTCTTAGACTGCTTCTTGCCTTTTGGGCATTCAAAGGCCTGAATGTCTCTTTTGGTCTACGCTGATTGTAATTAAAAACAGACAAAACTCTAGGCTTCTTATAAATCAATTTATAACCAACTCCATTTAGCAAAAGCCATACCCTCAATTCTCATTTCACCTGTCTCTGCCTTAGTGTCTTCCAAGCTGCCGTCTGAGAACATTCTTATGGTTTGCAGGTCTTCTGTACACCTAAAAGTGGGTATGAAGCAACACCTTAAAACCGCCTGAGGTTGTAACAGAGAGTTTTACAGCCACACTCCTGCTTCACCTTTGGGCCATGTTTCATGATAGCGCTCTGGACTGGATCTGCACCTGGAAGTCATTTCTTTGGGCAGATAGAGAGGTGAGGAAGGAGAAACGGTTACAAGCCTAGCAATTCCTGCCTGATAAATATTTAACAGTTTTTTCTTTAGTTTCTTTCTCATTTTGCATTCTACTATTGTCAGTAAAAATAATCAGGCAGCACCTTCAACACTTTTCCTGAAAACATCCTTAGGTCTTTCAGGTAATCTAGGTATTTTCTATCTTCCATGTTACCAAAGTTGCTAAACTTTCAATCACTATATGACAGCTTTCCAGTAATATTTCCTCACTTTCCTGTCAGCCCGAACCAATAGGTCTTCAAGAATCATGAGGTTTCCTTGAACAGTCTCTTGAAGACTCTCCCAAATTCTGCCTCCTGCCCAGGCCTGAAGTCATTGCCACACGTTTTCATTTTTTGTCTTGATACCAAAACCTACTCCAGTTATCTGTTTCTACAAAACAAACCACTCAGAACTTTCATGACTTAAAACAGTAACGACATTTATTTACTCATTAATCTACAATTTCAGAATAACTTAGATAAGAGAGTTTCTTCTGTACTCAATGTCAGCTGGGCTGGTTCAAGAACTGAAGGCTAGATTCACCTGAAAACTCATTCATTTTACACATCTGGTGGCTAACGTTGGCTGTCTCCTGGGAGACGATCACTAACCATTGTTGGAATACCTACATTGACAACATGTAACCTGCACATGAACCTCCCCTGCAACAGCCTGATTTTGTCACGAAATGGTGAAGCTATCCAAGAGCAAGCATTCTAAGAGTGAGAGGCAGGGGGAAACTCATTTTATCATTATTATCATATAATTATGCCCTTTATGATCATTTGTGCAGTTTTTCTGGTGCTTATTGATTTTGACTCAAATTCCCTAAATTGCTCAAAATCTATAATCTTAACCACTAGGTACAGTATTAAACCTCTAAGGATACAGATCCTTAATCTCTGCCTCTCCTGGAGTAATAACAAACGTAATCAGCATTGTTTGGTTCAGAGTGTGGTTGCTGGAAAGCATAACGTCTTGTACTTCAAGGAAAAAAGGCATTTAGGCAATCATGCTTAGGACTTTATCATCATGATCTGCTATTTTCTGAATTGCTTTGGCTCAGGGTTTCTTTATTTTGCACGCTTCCTCCGAGTGGTTCTGAGCCCTGTGAATTTGTTCTGGTCCATCTCCAACTCTTCCCTCCATTCATCCCTTACCCTAGTCTTGCCTTTCCTGTCACCTTTACAAGGACCACTCACTTTATTTCTAGGGTCTTCAATGCCTAGAAATAATCAGGCAGCACCTTCAACACTTTTCCTGAAAACATCCTTAGGTCTTTCAGGTAATCTAGGTATTTTCTATCTTCCATGTTACCAAAGTTGCTAAACTTTCAATCACTATATGACAGCTTTCCAGTAATATTTCCTCACTTTCCTGTCAGCCCGAACCAATAGGTCTTCAAGAATCATGAGGTTTCCTTGAACAGTCTCTTGAAGACTCTCCCAAATTCTGCCTCCTGCCCAGGCCTGAAGTCATTGCCACACGTTTTCATTTTTTGTCTTGATACCAAAACCTACTCCAGTTATCTGTTTCTACAAAACAAACCACTCAGAACTTTCATGACTTAAAACAGTAACGACATTTATTTACTCATTAATCTACAATTTCAGAATAACTTAGATAAGAGAGTTTCTTCTGTACTCAATGTCAGCTGGGCTGGTTCAAGAACTGAAGGCTAGATTCACCTGAAAACTCATTCATTTTACACATCTGGTGGCTAACGTTGGCTGTCTCCTGGGAGACGATCACTAACCATTGTTGGAATACCTACATTGACAACATGTAACCTGCACATGAACCTCCCCTGCAACAGCCTGATTTTGTCACGAAATGGTGAAGCTATCCAAGAGCAAGCATTCTAAGAGTGAGAGGCAGGGGGAAACTCATTTTATCATTATTATCATATAATTATGCCCTTTATGATCATTTGTGCAGTTTTTCTGGTGCTTATTGATTTTGACTAAAATTCCCTAAATTGCTCAAAATCTATAATCTTAACCACTAGGTACAGTATTAAACCTCTAAGGATACAGATCCTTAATCTCTGCCTCTCCTGGAGTAATAACAAACG
Source organism: Tragulus kanchil (assembly GCA_022376925.1). Lineage (NCBI taxonomy): Eukaryota > Metazoa > Chordata > Mammalia > Artiodactyla > Tragulidae > Tragulus > Tragulus kanchil. The sequence goes on along the minus strand of JAIOJX010000026.1, from coordinate 268,678,333 downwards.
TAATCAGCATTGTTTGGTTCAGAGTGTGGTTGCTGGAAAGCATAACGTCTTGTACTTCAAGGAAAAAAGGCATTTAGGCAATCATGCTTAGGACTTTATCATCATGATCTGCTATTTTCTGAATTGCTTTGGCTCAGGGTTTCTTTATTTTGCACGCTTCCTCCGAGTGGTTCTGAGCCCTGTGAATTTGTTCTGGTCCATCTCCAACTCTTCCCTCCATTCATCCCTTACCCTAGTCTTGCCTTTCCTGTCACCTTTACAAGGACCACTCACTTTATTTCTAGGGTCTTCAATGCCTAGATTACAAAGTTTTACCCCACTCTTTCACCTTGAGAATTCAAGTTCTGTTGCAAAAAACAAAAAATGGAAAATAGTATGTCCTCAGTAGCTTGTGTCCAACTCTGCAACCCCATGAACTATAGCCCACCAGGCTCCTCTGTCAATAAAATTTTACTGGCAAGACTACTAGAGTGCGTAGCCATGCCCTCCTCCAGAGATTCTTCCTGACTCAGGGACAAACCCAAGTCTCTTATTTCTCCTGCATTAACAGGAAGGTTCTTTATCCCTAGTGTCATCTGGGAAGCCTGATGGAAATGGTGGTGTCAATTAAATCGAGCACAAGGTTGTAAAATAACAGACTCACAGCATTCCCACATGAACCTCGGGCAGGGCCTATGCATACAGGAGTGCTTCAGTAAACAATTGATGAGTGGATAAGAAGAACTTGCTTTGGGAGAGAATGGAGAGGTCAAGTGATTTGCTTGAGGTTACACTCATGGACACTGACAGAGTTCTTACCGGAATCCAGTTATTCCCATTGTATCCAGTTCTCACAGTCCCTAGGGTTGCAAAGAGTCGGACATAACCAAAGCGACTTAGCAGGCACACTGCATGCTTCTACACTGCCTAGCTCTCAGTCATTTGCATTACCTTTGGAAATGTGTGAATTTTATGCTTCTGGGGACCTGGGGATCAACAGTGCTGCAAAGCAAGAGGACCCTCAGGCCAGTCTGGTGTCTGACCAAGCTGGGATCTTAGCAGACGCTTTAGTTCCTCTTTTCTGGTGTTAAGAATGCATTTATTTTAGTTTAAAAGATATTTTATTTGATTTTTTCTAAAAGTTTAAATTATGATAATTTTACAAAAGTAATGCATGTTAACGTCTTGTACTTCAAGGAAAAAAGGCATTTAGGCAATCATGCTTAGGACTTTATCATCATGATCTGCTATTTTCTGAATTGCTTTGGCTCAGGGTTTCTTTATTTTGCACGCTTCCTCCGAGTGGTTCTGAGCCCTGTGAATTTGTTCTGGTCCATCTCCAACTCTTCCCTCCATTCATCCCTTACCCTAGTCTTGCCTTTCCTGTCACCTTTACAAGGACCACTCACTTTATTTCTAGGGTCTTCAATGCCTAGATTACAAAGTTTTACCCCACTCTTTCACCTTGAGAATTCAAGTTCTGTTGCAAAAAACAAAAAATGGAAAATAGTATGTCCTCAGTAGCTTGTGTCCAACTCTGCAACCCCATGAACTATAGCCCACCAGGCTCCTCTGTCAATAAAATTTTACTGGCAAGACTACTAGAGTGCGTAGCCATGCCCTCCTCCAGAGATTCTTCCTGACTCAGGGACAAACCCAAGTCTCTTATTTCTCCTGCATTAACAGGAAGGTTCTTTATCCCTAGTGTCATCTGGGAAGCCTGATGGAAATGGTGGTGTCAATTAAATCGAGCACAAGGTTGTAAAATAACAGACTCACAGCATTCCCACATGAACCTCGGGCAGGGCCTATGCATACAGGAGTGCTTCAGTAAACAATTGATGAGTGGATAAGAAGAACTTGCTTTGGGAGAGAATGGAGAGGTCAAGTGATTTGCTTGAGGTTACACTCATGGACACTGACAGAGTTCTTACCGGAATCCAGTTATTCCCATTGTATCCAGTTCTCACAGTCCCTAGGGTTGCAAAGAGTCGGACATAACCAAAGCGACTTAGCAGGCACACTGCATGCTTCTACACTGCCTAGCTCTCAGTCATTTGCATTACCTTTGGAAATGTGTGAATTTTATGCTTCTGGGGACCTGGGGATCAACAGTGCTGCAAAGCAAGAGGACCCTCAGGCCAGTCTGGTGTCTGACCAAGCTGGGATCTTAGCAGACGCTTTAGTTCCTCTTTTCTGGTGTTAAGAATGCATTTATTTTAGTTTAAAAGATATTTTATTTGATTTCTTGTTAAATTTGACTAAACCAAGATTCGGATAATGTCAACTGGGCAGATTGATTACTGATAAAATGTAATTTTACAAAAGTAATGCATGTTAATTATAGGAAATGCAGATAAAAAAGGTAAATGTTAAATACCCATTATCCTACTCTGCCCTAAAGAGAATCATTATTAACTAATTAATTATTTATATCTTCTTCTTTCAGTTATGTATTTATATATATATATACATACACATATATATACATTCACATTTACAAATTGTTTTATATTGTGTTTATTTTACTTTATAGTATTTTCCCATCTTAAGTACTTACCTACTACACAATTTTTGATGATATACTTTTTTATAACATAACACTGTATTTGTCCATTCTGCTGGACTTTGTTTCCAAAGACAAGAAAATTTTAGAGATGATTTGCCATACAGATAGTCAGGGAAAGAATGAGTCTCAGTCTCCACTTGCACATGCTTGCAATCCAGTGCTCTGGGAATAAGAGAGGGCAGGCCATTGCAAACTGGACTGCCTAAGGGTCCAGCAAATCGCCCGAGGAAAACAGCTCTCGACTACCAGATCCTCTGGGCCCCTCTTCTCTCCCCTGAAAGAGGAACAACCTGCAGATCTCATGGGTTTCCTTCTAGAAATCAGTCAAGCATTTTCACTTGGGAAGGTCAAGGACCCAGGAATTGAATGAGGTGTGAGGAGAACAACTTTATACATTTAATATAATTATGGAGGGTGGAAATAGAATTTTAAAAGTCTTCTTAATGATGCAAAGAAGCATCTATGCAGTTTTGCCTGCTGATTTAAGCTGACAAGCTTCAGGTTAGGGAGGGTGTGTATGTGTGTGTGTGTGTGTGTGACAGACACAGATGGAAAATGGGAGCAGAAGGCTAGGTAAGAAAGCAATGATTTTCTACCCAATAGGAACTGAATCATAATCATCATTCCACACTCTTACTCAAGTTATATTTGTACTTCTGTTCCCCTGGGATAAATAAAGTCACACTTAAAAGCTGTCACTGGGCTTCCCCTGGTGGTCCAGTGGGTAAGGACACCGCCTTGAAGTGCAAGGGCGTCGGTTCGATCCCTGGCCAGAGAAGATCCCACGTGCTGCGGAGCGGCTGGACCTATGTGTTCAACTACCAAGCCGGAGCTCTGGCGTGTGCCCAGAGCCAGCGCTCTGCAGCGACAGACGCCACCGTGATGGAAGGCCCACAGGAGCCAGGGAACAAAGACAGACGGAAATAGAGAAATGAAGGACCAATAGAAGTGGCCTGCCCGCTCCCCTCCCTTCCCAACCCGACCCCCGCCCAAAATAAATAAATAAATAAATCTTAAAAAAAAAAAAAATGCTGTTACTATGGGGACTCCCTGACAGTCAGTGGTTAAGAATCCACACTCCCAATGCAAGGGGTATGGATTCAATCCGTGGTTGGGGAACTAAGATCCGTCCCACATGCTACATGGTGCAACCAAAGCAAACAAACCAACTGAAAAACAGAGTTGGCCAATGCAGGTGCATTAAAGAAAATAGAACTGAAAAAAAAGTTGTCACTACTCCCCTTACCATAGCTGTCTTTTACTTCCCTTCTTCCATTTGAATGTTCTAGGTAAGTTCACCAGGACCAGAATCACCCAGTCCGTCTGTTCAAAGACCCCTTAGCTAGAGATTTGAGTGGAAACTTGAGCTCTGATAGAAGAGGGCTGAGCTGGGAAGGGCAAGGCTGCTTTCAACTCTGTGTGCCTGCAGCCTGGCGGGGCCCTGGAAGAGGACAGAAGAGCATTCAGTGGCCCCTAGCCAACAGCTTGCCTGTGTTGAGGGGGCTGAGCCGGGGGTTGGCCCCTGGAGTCAATCCTGTCCAGTTTCAAAGTCCTTCTGAGCCACAGAACAGGGGACATCATCTCAGAATTGTAACTTCAGAGGAATATCAGACCTAATCCAGCACAACACTCATCCAATGCCTATATTTCTTCTTTTCACTTTCATTCTACACGAACAATATAATAGGTTGATATAAATAGCTATAAGCACATGTAAGACATTGATTTGGACTAAGCTTCAGGCTAAATTTCAGTCTCAACATTTACCAAATGGAGGAAATGGTTGTGCAAGAGTCTGACCCCGAAAGTGAGGACCAGATGTCTTCCTAGTTGAAATAGGAAAACCCATATGGCCCTACTCAGGCTGGAAAGCTCCCAGTTATATACCAGTAGATAGTATATGAATGAAAAGCTGACAAATATACATGAAAGTCAACCAGAAAGCCTCCCCTACTTCCAAAAATCCCACCCCAATAGCACACTCACCAGTCGAATCAGTCGTAAGATGTCCTTTTACTCTATAAGCCTCACTTCCTTTTCATACATCGTTGAAGGAAATGATAGCAGCTGACTCTTCTCCAATAGTAAGATATGAATAAACAGTCTTGGAAGGAAAACTACGACATACCTAGACAGAAAAGACATCACTTTGCTTACAAAGGTCCACATAGGCAAAGCTATAGTTTTTCCAATAGTCGTGTACAGTTGGACCATAAGAAGGCTTAGTGCTGAGTATTAATGCCTTTGAACTGTGATGTTGGAGAAGACTCTTGAGAGTCCCTTGGACTGCAAGGAGATCAAACCAGTCAATCCTTTACAGACTTCCTTCTTCCATTTGAATGTTCTAGGTAAGTTCACCAGGACCAGAATCACCCAGTCCGTCTGTTCAAAGACCCCTTAGCTAGAGATTTGAGTGGAAACTTGAGCTCTGATAGAAGAGGGCTGAGCTGGGAAGGGCAAGGCTGCTTTCAACTCTGTGTGCCTGCAGCCTGGCGGGGCCCTGGAAGAGGACAGAAGAGCATTCAGTGGCCCCTAGCCAACAGCTTGCCTGTGTTGAGGGGGCTGAGCCGGGGGTTGGCCCCTGGAGTCAATCCTGTCCAGTTTCAAAGTCCTTCTGAGCCACAGAACAGGGGACATCATCTCAGAATTGTAACTTCAGAGGAATATCAGACCTAATCCAGCACAACACTCATCCAATGCCTATATTTCTTCTTTTCACTTTCATTCTACACGAACAATATAATAGGTTGATATAAATAGCTATAAGCACATGTAAGACATTGATTTGGACTAAGCTTCAGGCTAAATTTCAGTCTCAACATTTACCAAATGGAGGAAATGGTTGTGCAAGAGTCTGACCCGAAAGTGAGGACCAGATGTCTTCCTAGTTGAAATAGGAAAACCCATATGGCCCTACTCAGGCTGGAAAGCTCCCAGTTATATACCAGTAGATAGTATATGAATGAAAAGCTGACAAATATACATGAAAGTCAACCAGAAAGCCTCCCCTACTTCCAAAAATCCCACCCCAATAGCACACTCACCAGTCGAATCAGTCGTAAGATGTCCTTTTACTCTATAAGCCTCACTTCCTTTTCATACATCGTTGAAGGAAATGATAGCAGCTGACTCTTCTCCAATAGTAAGATATGAATAAACAGTCTTGGAAGGAAAACTACGACATACCTAGACAGAAAAGACATCACTTTGCTTACAAAGGTCCACATAGGCAAAGCTATAGTTTTTCCAATAGTCGTGTACAGTTGGACCATAAGAAGGCTTAGTGCTGAGTATTAATGCCTTTGAACTGTGATGTTGGAGAAGACTCTTGAGAGTCCCTTGGACTGCAAGGAGATCAAACCAGTCAATCCTAAAGGAAATCAACCCTGAGTACTGATTGGGAGGACTGATGCTGAAGCTGAAGCTCCAGTAATTTGGTCATCTAATGTGAAGAGATAACTCATTAAAACAAAACAAAACAAAAATACCCCGATGCTGGGAAAGACTGAAAGCGAAAGGAGAAGAGGGTAGCAGAGGATGATGGTTGGATAGCACCACCAATTCAATGGACATGAGTCTGAGCAAACTCTAGGAGATGGTGAAGGACAGGGTGAAGACTGGTGTGCTGCAGTCCATGGGGCTGCAAATAGTTGTGCATGGCTTAGTGACTGAAAAACAAACAACAAGGTAATTTTACATGTGTTCTTTGTCTTTCTGGTAAAACACAAGTATACTCTTATCCAGATTTGCCAAATAAATTAGCATGTTGGGCTCCCTCCAAAGTGAATAGAAGTAGGCAGGTTGTGGGGGTCCAAGACAATTCACTTATTCAGCATCCTTGCCACCCAAATTTGCCTGTCCATCAAGGGGATGGTCTTAGGGGTTAAGCATTTGTGGTGAGTGAAAGGAGCCCTTTTCAACCTGCACTCTTTCTTATTTCCTAGATGCCTAAAGCCTAACATTCTATAATTAGAGATTCATTACCTGGGCTCCGTGATTGCTCTTTGTGCCACTGATAATCATGGAAGAAAGTCTAGATCTCTTTAAGAAGAGATGTGGATCTTAGCGAGGTACACAGAGAAAATCATCTTAGGTCTTGTCTAGGGGGGCTACCAGAAAAGGAGAGGACCCTCTTACAGAAGCAGTGCTGTAGGTATCACCAGATTTCTAGGTGCTGGCTAAGGCCAGAGGAAGTTCTCCAGGCGACCAGTGATGTGCCTTTTGCCCTACAGCCAGCCTCTGGAGCTGCAGACCTAGCCCAGTGTAGCCCAGCCTCTCCTTTGCTTCCATCATTTGGGCAACTGGATAGTTTGTCTCTCCACTCTTTACATTTTTGCAGACAAGACTCCACTGTGCTTTCCTAGGTCCAGGGGCACATGTCAGGCTCTCTCAGTGGTCTGAGAAACTTCTTTTTTAGATTGAGATGCCCTCTCCTACCCCCATTTTGCCACAAGTTAGTGAAAATGTCTTTTGATGAGAGAAAAATATAAGGGTGAAGACACTGAGAAACAAGAAAGGGAAGACAATAAGAAAAAAAAGGCCAGTGAGTGAGGAAGGGAGGTTTAATTCAGCCCCGCAACTTCACTGTCCAGGCACAGAGGAGAGCTGCTCCCCACACCAGCTTCTCTTTCCCCCCACCAAATATCTTTCTTTCAATCTGCTTATCTTGATGATGTTTACCTTTCGTAAACATTCAATGTCTATCTATCCATCTGGCCCTATCACAAGCCTGGGGTGAGCATTCTAACTCCCAGCATTTAAAGCAATCAGGGAGGGAGAGCTAAAGAGCAATAGATAGGATCCAATAAGCAGGGCTCATGGTAGAGCAGAGCTCTGCGAATGCTCTGAGGAGAAATGCTCCACCCAGCCCAAGGGGTGGTGGGCGCAGGGGCATAGGAGATGACCGGGAGCCAGAGCAGGGTTTTCCTGGGTGATGCCTGATTCAGGTTTTAGAGGAGATGCTGAAGTTAGCAAGGCACAGAGGGTGGAACGATGTTTAGCCTGTCTTACCAGATCTTGACCATCTTGTAAGCTGTATCAGGGAGGCAGTTGGTCCTAAGTCTAGCAGGGAAGCACTTCTTACAGCAGGGATTTTCCATATCAATGTAGTATTGTCATCAGGATAGAGCTGCAGAGACTGCTGTGCTGTATAGCGAGGTTCAAAGAGAAAATCATCTTAGGTCTTGTCTAGGGGGGCTACCAGAAAAGGAGAGGACCCTCTTACAGAAGCAGTGCTGTAGGTATCACCAGATTTCTAGGTGCTGGCTAAGGCCAGAGGAAGTTCTCCAGGCGACCAGTGATGTGCCTTTTGCCCTACAGCCAGCCTCTGGAGCTGCAGACCTAGCCCAGTGTAGCCCAGCCTCTCCTTTGCTTCCATCATTTGGGCAACTGGATAGTTTGTCTCTCCACTCTTTACATTTTTGCAGACAAGACTCCACTGTGCTTTCCTAGGTCCAGGGGCACATGTCAGGCTCTCTCAGTGGTCTGAGAAACTTCTTTTTTAGATTGAGATGCCCTCTCCTACCCCCATTTTGCCACAAGTTAGTGAAAATGTCTTTTGATGAGAGAAAAATATAAGGGTGAAGACACTGAGAAACAAGAAAGGGAAGACAATAAGAAAAAAAAGGCCAGTGAGTGAGGAAGGGAGGTTTAATTCAGCCCCGCAACTTCACTGTCCAGGCACAGAGGAGAGCTGCTCCCCACACCAGCTTCTCTTTCCCTTCACCAAATATCTTTCTTTCAATCTGCTTATCTTGATGATGTTTACCTTTCGTAAACATTCAATGTCTATCTATCCATCTGGCCCTATCACAAGCCTGGGGTGAGCATTCTAACTCCCAGCATTTAAAGCAATCAGGGAGGGAGAGCTAAAGAGCAATAGATAGGATCCAATAAGCAGGGCTCATGGTAGAGCAGAGCTCTGCGAATGCTCTGAGGAGAAATGCTCCACCCAGCCCAAGGGGTGGTGGGCGCAGGGGCATAGGAGATGACCGGGAGCCAGAGCAGGGTTTTCCTGGGTGATGCCTGATTCAGGTTTTAGAGGAGATGCTGAAGTTAGCAAGGCACAGAGGGTGGAACGATGTTTAGCCTGTCTTACCAGATCTTGACCATCTTGTAAGCTGTATCAGGGAGGCAGTTGGTCCTAAGTCTAGCAGGGAAGCACTTCTTACAGCAGGGATTTTCCATATCAATGTAGTATTGTCATCAGGATAGAGCTGCAGAGACTGCTGTGCTGTATAGGACTTGAGGTACTGCATGTACTTTGTAAATCAGTAACCAATATTAGCTTCACAAGATCCTTTCTATCCTTTTCCCTCTACTTCCCTCTTCTACTTCACAACCTTCTTATTCTCAAAAAAGCATATGATTTCTGCATTAAAGAGGAAAACGAACTTATCCCAAAGGCATCACCTGGGAAAAGATCAGTTTAAATTTAAAAAATAAAACATTGAGCTGCTCACTTGGAACAGTAGTGAATTGGTTGGCAGTAGACACCTCTCAGAGTCCATGCTAAAAATGCCCTTTGCTCTCACATGGTGCACATCCCCTCGTGTACCTATCCTTGCATCTATTCATTTTCTCCGTGTTCCCATCTCGAAGAGTCAAGCTGCCAGAATAAGATCTCATCTTCAGAAATTTTCTCTTGTCCAGTGACATAAACCTCAGACATTTAAGTGGCAATCACAATCACTTAATATTCCCTTATAATTCTTACCTTATAACGAAGGTCAAACTCTTACTTTAATTGGAATGTATTTAAAACAGGTATGTTTTCTACAGAATTTAATTAAGTGAGCATTAAATCTAAGTGGATAATAAGCAAGGTCTGGTTTTGGCAGGAAGCTCTAAAGGCCCTTTGAATAAGACTGTCCTCTGATCAGTTTTTCCCAAAGCGAACCCGTCATTCTGTAGCTATTTCGTTAAAACAAACCAACAAAAAAGATCTTTCTGGTCAAAATCAGTTAGTAAAACATTGCCTCTAATACGCTCTGTCTTGTAGATTCCTATCATATATTAGGGATGAAAAGTGTTGCAAAGTTCTGGTTTCTAGCAATGGGGGAGTAACTTATACTGGACAAACCCTTTCATAGACAGCAACTAAAAATTCTGGAAAACGTATTTTAAAAAAACTACCTGAAGACATTCAGCAATGAAAAGCAAGCAGAAATTGGACTACAGCCTACATTTGGAACAAGGGAATGACACTAGTTAAGTTTCCATTTTTAGCTGTTTGCTGGGGGAAGGCTCTGATCTTTGTAAAGCAAGGAGGAAACGTCAGTAGAAAATGCTCGCTATTGCTTGCTTGAAGAACCAGAAGACAGAATTCAGTGCAATCACAGCAGCTTGAAAGAAGAGGGGAGAATCCTGGGCAGAACAGAGGCTGTAAGGAAGAGCCTTAAATTCTGCACACAGACACTACTCACATCTTTGTCTGCCTTTGAACTATATATGCCTGAGCAGATTCTGAAAGAACTGAGCAGAAACTTCAGCTGCTGCTTGCTTATCAGTTGGACCAAGTTAACTGCCTATTAAAACAAAAGGTCAATATGCTTTAGAGTGGCAGTCTGCAACCTCTTAGACACTGGAGACCGGTTTTATGGAAGACAATATTTCCATGGACTGAGGGGTGGGAGGGGATGGCTTCGGAATGATTCAAACACATTGTATTTATTGTACACTGTATTTCTTTTATTATTACATCAACTCCACCTCAGATAATCAGACATTCGATCCCAACAGTTGGGGACCCCTGCTTTAGAAGAATATAACCCAGAGTCTCTTCAATCATTAACAGTGTCTAGGATACAATAAAAATTGATAGGCATACAAAGAAATACAAATGTAGTCTGTATTCAAGAGAAAAGACAATCAATGGGAACTAATCTCAAAATGATAAAGATGTTGCTAGTAAACAAAGATTATAAGGCAGTTATTATATCTATTCTCAGGGATAGAAATGGAAATATGCTTATAATGATGGACATAGAAATCCATGCCCATATACATCACAATCAAACTTCAAAAAAAAAACGATGAAAAAGCCTTGAAAACAAAAGAAAAAAACCTATAAGGGTAAAACTATTTAAGTGACCACAGATTTCTCATCAGAAGCCACAGAGGCCAGAAAGGAATGGGTAACATTCTATAAGCGCTGAAAGAAAAACCTGTGAACCCAGAATTCAATATTCACTAAGAATATATTTCAAGAATGAAGAGGAAATAAAGTTGTTCTCAGACAAAGGAAAACTAAGAGAATGTGTTGCCAGCTGACCTACCCTAAAAGAATGGATACAAAGTGTTTTCTAAAAAGAAAGAAATCTTGGAACATCAAGAAGGAAGGAGTAACAATGGAAAGAATATATATTAATCTGTAGGGGAAATACAATAGATTTCCTCTTCATGGTGATTCTTTTGGAAAAAACCATCAGTAGAAAGAAAATGCTCGCTATTGCTTGCTTGAAGAACCAGAAGACAGAATTCAGTGCAATCACAGCAGCTTGAAAGAAGAGGGGAGAATCCTGGGCAGAACAGAGGCTGTAAGGAAGAGCCTTAAATTCTGCACACAGACACTACTCACATCTTTGTCTGCCTTTGAACTATATATGCCTGAGCAGATTCTGAAAGAACTGAGCAGAAACTTCAGCTGCTGCTTGCTTATCAGTTGGACCAAGTTAACTGCCTATTAAAACAAAAGGTCAATATGCTTTAGAGTGGCAGTCTGCAACCTCTTAGACACTGGAGACCGGTTTTATGGAAGACAATATTTCCATGGACTGAGGGGTGGGAGGGGATGGCTTCGGAATGATTCAAACACATTGTATTTATTGTACACTGTATTTCTTTTATTATTACATCAACTCCACCTCAGATAATCAGACATTCGATCCCAACAGTTGGGGACCCCTGCTTTAGAAGAATATAACCCAGAGTCTCTTCAATCATTAACAGTGTCTAGGATACAATAAAAATTGATAGGCATACAAAGAAATACAAATGTAGTCTGTATTCAAGAGAAAAGACAATCAATGGGAACTAATCTCAAAATGATAAAGATGTTGCTAGTAAACAAAGATTATAAGGCAGTTATTATATCTATTCTCAGGGATAGAAATGGAAATATGCTTATAATGATGGACATAGAAATCCATGCCCATATACATCACAATCAAACTTCAAAAAAAAAACGATGAAAAAGCCTTGAAAACAAAAGAAAAAAACCTATAAGGGTAAAACTATTTAAGTGACCACAGATTTCTCATCAGAAGCCACAGAGGCCAGAAAGGAATGGGTAACATTCTATAAGCGCTGAAAGAAAAACCTGTGAACCCAGAATTCAATATTCACTAAGAATATATTTCAAGAATGAAGAGGAAATAAAGTTGTTCTCAGACAAAGGAAAACTAAGAGAATGTGTTGCCAGCTGACCTACCCTAAAAGAATGGATACAAAGTGTTTTCTAAAAAGAAAGAAATCTTGGAACATCAAGAAGGAAGGAGTAACAATGGAAAGAATATATATTAATCTGTAGGGGAAATACAATAGATTTCCTCTTCATGGTGAGTCTTCTAAACTGTGTTTGATGGTTGAATCAAAAATTATAATACTGCCTGATGTGATTCTCAGTAGAAAGAGGAAATTTAAGACAACCATAATAAAAATGAGTGGGAGGGGAGAAGGATATAAATGATGTGGGGGAGAGGAAGTGAGTGTGAATATGAGCACTGACAGAGAGCTTTGTGGTGATGCAGTAGTTCCAGATCTTGATTGTGGTGGTGGTATCATGAATCTTGGCATGATTAAGTGGCATAGGACTATAAACTCACAATGCTGGTTTTATATTATACTATGCTTATGCAAGATACAATCATTGGGGCAAACTGGGTCAAAAGCACATAATGTCTCTGTACCATTTTTGCAACTTCCTGTGAGCCTATATTATTTCAAAATTATAAGTTGTTTTTTAAGCATAAGAAGGAATATAAAATATGCAAGTATTGTGTGTTTGAACTCTAATTTACTAAAATTGTATATAATTAAAAAAAACAAACAGCTTCAAGGACCTGGGAGCAATATCAAAAGTTCAAACACGGGCTTCCTTGGTGGTCCAGTGGGTAAAAAGTCTGTCTTTTGGGCTTCCCCTGGTGGTCTAGTGGGTAAGGACACCACCTTGCAGTGCAAGGGGCGCTGGTTCGATCCCTGGCCTGGGAAGATCCCACGTGCCACGGAGTGGCTGGACAGATGTGTCCAATTACCGAGCCGGAGCTCTGGAGCGCAGGCGCCCAGAGCCAGCGCTCTGCAATGACAGAGGCCACCGCGATGGGAGGCCCACAGGAGCCAAAGAACAAAGACGGATGGAAATAGAGAAATGAAAGACCAATAGAAGTGACCTGCTACACCCTCCCAAAATGTAAAATAAATAAATAAATATTTAAAAAAAAAAAAAAAAAAAAGTCTGTCTTGTAATGCAAGGCAGTTCGATCCCTGGCCCAGGAAGACCCCAAATGCTGTGGAGGAGCTGGACCAGTGTGTCCAATTACAAGCCAGTGCACTGGAGCGCACCTGCCCAAAGCCAGTGCTCTGCGATGAGAGAGGCCGCTGCCATGGGAGGCCCATACATGCCAAAGAATACAAAGGTGGATGAAGATAAATATAAATAAAAGAGGCATGATGAGGAAAAGAAAAAAAAAAAAAAACTCAAACACATTGCAAATGGACTTATAGAATGAGAAGAGAGAACGGGGCAGAAAAATATTTGAAGACACAATGGCTAAAAATTTGCCAAAGTTAAAATTAAAAAAAAAAATAGCATACACCTGGGTGTATCATAAAAATTGATAAAAAAAGATAAATTCTTGCAGTAGTTCCAGATCTTGATTGTGGTGGTGGTATCATGAATCTTGGCATGATTAAGTGGCATAGGACTATAAACTCACAATGCTGGTTTTATATTATACTATGCTTATGCAAGATACAATCATTGGGGCAAACTGGGTCAAAAGCACATAATGTCTCTGTACCATTTTTGCAACTTCCTGTGAGCCTATATTATTTCAAAATTATAAGTTGTTTTTTAAGCATAAGAAGGAATATAAAATATGCAAGTATTGTGTGTTTGAACTCTAATTTACTAAAATTGTATATAATTAAAAAAAACAAACAGCTTCAAGGACCTGGGAGCAATATCAAAAGTTCAAACACGGGCTTCCTTGGTGGTCCAGTGGGTAAAAAGTCTGTCTTTTGGGCTTCCCCTGGTGGTCTAGTGGGTAAGGACACCACCTTGCAGTGCAAGGGGCGCTGGTTCGATCCCTGGCCTGGGAAGATCCCACGTGCCACGGAGTGGCTGGACAGATGTGTCCAATTACCGAGCCGGAGCTCTGGAGCGCAGGCGCCCAGAGCCAGCGCTCTGCAATGACAGAGGCCACCGCGATGGGAGGCCCACAGGAGCCAAAGAACAAAGACGGATGGAAATAGAGAAATGAAAGACCAATAGAAGTGGCCCGCCCGCTCCCCTCCCTCCCCAACCTGACCCCCTCCCAAAATGTAAAATAAATAAATAAATATTTAAAAAAAAAAAAAAAAAAAGTCTGTCTTGTAATGCAAGGCAGTTCGATCCCTGGCCCAGGAAGACCCCAAATGCTGTGGAGGAGCTGGACCAGTGTGTCCAATTACAAGCCAGTGCACTGGAGCGCACCTGCCCAAAGCCAGTGCTCTGCGATGAGAGAGGCCGCTGCCATGGGAGGCCCATACATGCCAAAGAATACAAAGGTGGATGAAGATAAATATAAATAAAAGAGGCATGATGAGGAAAAGAAAAAAAAAAAAAAACTCAAACACATTGCAAATGGACTTATAGAATGAGAAGAGAGAACGGGGCAGAAAAATATTTGAAGACACAATGGCTAAAAATTTGCCAAAGTTAAAATTAAAAAAAAAAATAGCATACACCTGGGTGTATCATAATTAAATTGATAAAAACCAAAGATAAATTCTTGAAAATGACTGGGAACAAAGACCATATTATATATCAGGAAACATAATACAACTGACTACTGTTTTTTGTTTTGTTTTGCTCTGCTAGGTGGCCTGCAGAATCTTAGTCCCCAGAGCAGAATCAAAACTCCACCCAGCAGTGAAAGGGCTGAGTCCTAAGCTCTGGACCCCTGGGGAATTCCCCTAACTACTGTCTTAACATCATAAGTTATTGAGGCCAAGACACAGTAGAATAACATCTTTGGGTGTCAAATGAAAAGTCTGTCAACCCAGAATTCTACACCCACTGAATATATCCTTTAAAAATGAAAATTAGATAGATTATTTTTAGAAAAATGAAAATAAGAAGTTATTTTCAGGAGACCTGCAGTAAAGAATGACCAAAGGAAGTTCTTCAGGATGAGGTAAATGATATCAGAAGGAAACTTAGACTTTCAGAGAGGATTAAGAACACTGGAAAACTATTTCTGCATTTTTTTCTTTCATAAGAAGATTTTTGATTGGAAATATGATCTGAACAACATAAATGCAGTACTTCTTCATTTCTTTAAAATATTTATGATTATATAAAGCAAAACTGTTAACTTATTATGGGCTTATAATTAGCTGTGACAGAGGAAATGCAGGCTGTGTGTAGTCAGTAAAATGCAGGCTGCCTGAGGGGCTGGGGCAGGGTGGGCACTATGACATGTCTAGCACACCTGCAAATTAAACTGAAGGAGCTAATATATATATATAAACTACATAACAATGTGTTTGAGTCATATATTTTAAAATGTCCAATGTACTTGTTAATTAAGATCAATCTGAATGAAATACAGTACACCTGAAATTAATAAATCAGTGACAAAATATGCAAATTATACAAATTCAGTTCACACAATATCATGGCCCTACTACATAAAAGGACATGCACAATTATGGTGAGGCATGATGAGGAAAAAAAAAAAAAAACTCAAACACATTGCAAATGGACTTATAGAATGAGAAGAGAGAACGGGGCAGAAAAATATTTGAAGACACAATGGCTAAAAATTTGCCAAAGTTAAAATTAAAAAAAAAAATAGCATACACCTGGGTGTATCATAATTAAATTGATAAAAACCAAAGATAAATTCTTGAAAATGACTGGGAACAAAGACCATATTATATATCAGGAAACATAATACAACTGACTACTGTTTTTTGTTTTGTTTTGCTCTGCTAGGTGGCCTGCAGAATCTTAGTCCCCAGAGCAGAATCAAAACTCCACCCAGCAGTGAAAGGGCTGAGTCCTAAGCTCTGGACCCCTGGGGAATTCCCCTAACTACTGTCTTAACATCATAAGTTATTGAGGCCAAGACACAGTAGAATAACATCTTTGGGTGTCAAATGAAAAGTCTGTCAACCCAGAATTCTACACCCACTGAATATATCCTTTAAAAATGAAAATTAGATAGATTATTTTTAGAAAAATGAAAATAAGAAGTTATTTTCAGGAGACCTGCAGTAAAGAATGACCAAAGGAAGTTCTTCAGGATGAGGTAAATGATATCAGAAGGAAACTTAGACTTTCAGAGAGGATTAAGAACACTGGAAAACTATTTCTGCATTTTTTTCTTTCATAAGAAGATTTTTGATTGGAAATATGATCTGAACAACATAAATGCAGTACTTCTTCATTTCTTTAAAATATTTATGATTATATAAAGCAAAACTGTTAACTTATTATGGGCTTATAATTAGCTGTGACAGAGGAAATGCAGGCTGTGTGTAGTCAGTAAAATGCAGGCTGCCTGGAGGGGCTGGGGCAGGGTGGGCACTATGACATGTCTAGCACACCTGCAAATTAAACTGAAGGAGCTAATATATATATATAAAACTACATAACAATGTGTTTGAGTCATATATTTTAAAATGTCCAATGTACTTGTTAATTAAGATCAATCTGAATGAAATACAGTACACCTGAAATTAATAAATCAGTGACAAAATATGCAAATTATACAAATTCAGTTCACACAATATCATGGCCCTACTACATAAAAGGACATGCACAATTATGGTGCTATTATACCTACTCAACATAAAATACCATTAACATTTCCCAGGAGACAAAAAAAAAAATAGGTGAAAAAGACTAAATGAGCAGTGAAATTAAGATTCAATGAATATTGGCATTGCTTAGGAGCTAATTATCGTTTCCTGTGTGGAAAAAAATTCAATAATTCATCTATGATGAATTACATATTTTTCAAAGATGTGTGTGTGTGTGTGTGCTCAGTCCTTAGTCATGTCCAACTCTTTGTGGCCCCATGGACTGTAGCCCACCAGGTTCTTCTGTCCAGGGGATTTTCCAGGCAAGAAACTGGAGTGAGTTGCCCTTTCCTCCTCTAGGGAATCTTCTCAATCTAGGGATAAAACCCATGTCTTAATGTGTCTCCTGCTTTGGCAGGCAGGCTGTTTACGATTAGCACCAACTGGGAAGTCCTTTCTCAAGACTAAGTTACTATAAACACAGAATTCTGTAATAACAGTGGTTTTTATTATTTTTAAAAGTATTTATTTATTTGGCTGAGCTGGGCCTTAGTTGGGGCATGTGGAACTTTTAGTTGTGAAACGTGAGATCTAGTTCCACTGAAAGGGTTTTACCTTGATTTGAGACTTAAACTCAGGGCCTAGACCTGATCGAACCCTACTTGGGACTTGAACCCACGTGGCTGGAGCTTGAATTCCAGCCAAAACCCTGTTTGGGACTTAAACCCACGTGACTGGGGCTTGAACCTAGCCAAAACTGGTTTGAGACTCGAACCCACGTGGCTAAGGCTTAACCCCAGACAAAACCCTGCTTGGGACGTGAACCCACGTAGTCAGGACTCAATCCCAGCCAAAACCCTGGCTGGGACTCAAACCCACACGGCCAGGACTTAATCCAGCACTCACCCAATATCTGGACCCACTGAGGCTCAGGTTCGTTGTGCCTCAACGCAGAAGGAATTCAGTGAGAGGCAGAGTGATAGACAAGAAAAGGATTTATTCGAATAGGGTACTTGTAAGTGGTGCAAGTGGGCAGGCAGGAAAGCTCTGCTCTGCTCTCCTCGATCGAGTGGGCAACCATGTATATAGGATGGTAGAAGACTGCCCCCCTCAAGTAGACACAGATGAAAGGCATACATCATTGGTTGCTTCTTCGCCAGCACCTCCTTCATCAGCTGTTTATACCCAGTCAAGCCTGCTTTACTGAACAAGCAGCAGCTCTCCTGAGTTATCATCAACTCACTGGCCTCCCAACCTTTCTCAGGTTTCACCCTTCTAACCTACCGTCCCCTACTAGGACTCTACAACCACCTACCTGTTCTACTCTGTCCCTATCACCATGATTAGGGATTGAACCCAGGCTCCCTGCATTGGCCCCCTTCCTTTGGTGGTCCAAAGGAAGCCCCTTACCTGGTTCTTTTTCCAACTTAATCTCGTCTGCTTTGATGGCTTACATTTTGACTGCCTTCTAGACTACAGAGTATGGTTCCAGCTCAGATCCTATTTGTATGAAACACCATGACAGTTATGAAACTGTACTACAATGCTTCTGGGAATGTAAAGGTAGGGTTACTCAGAGTGCATGCTACAGAGAAATCTGACAGTATTTTCAATAAAGTGTTGGCTAAAAATAATTAGTTTACAACCTGAAAGCAGGGCGTATTTTATCTGGTGGGAATTCTTAGGACTTCAAGCTAGGGAGACAGCATCTCAGGTAGACTGAGAGACTACTCCGAGCAGGCGGGAGAGGGAGTCAGGCTTGTAACAGAGGGGGAAGCCAGTCTGAACATCAAAGATTACCGTTGAAGTAAGGAAAACCAGGTATCAGGTTAAGGAATTTAGTGTTCTTCTCTGTATGAGAAGATGCAATAATCTGGGCTTATTGAAGTCATTCCTTTCATATGCATCTCAGCTATCTTGGCCAGCATCTGTTTTTTGACTTCTCACATCTCTCCCCCCATCTCCCAGCTCCTCAGCAATCACCACCGTCAGGGTAGATGACCTGCTGGACGGCAGGTATTGTTTACTCTTTCAGGAGCCTTCATTCACATTTGGAGGCCTGAAATTGCTGACGTAACAAGGCTGTTATGTCCTTGTTTATTGATATGGCAGGAGATAATCCATTTCATAAAACTTTATAAAAAAAATTTTCCCCATTGAAGAAAAAACAAACAAAAATCTGGGAAACAGACCTCCAGAACAATCTATAGGCCTTCAGAAGTCTACAACTTCTTGTCTGGACAAATTGCAACATACACAGATCGCTTCCAAAATACCTTTTATTCTATACAAAAACAAGTTAAGGAAAAAAATAGATGCATTTTTTCCTACAAAATTATAAAATATTCAGGTTATTTAATATTCTTCCATAAACATATTGAGATAAAAAGGCAGATTTAAACATAGAAATCTTTTCCACTTAAAGTTTTCAGGTACTTTATAGGGGATAAAGAATAGCTTTCTTTCTTCTATTCTTTCTGATGTGTCGCTTGAAGACACAGCAATGACAGTTTTCTGTCAGAGTTCTCTGAAAAAGGACATATAAAGAAACACATCATCATACTGCAATAAAATTAGCAAAATCCTTTACTCCGGCCTTTAAGATTTGGCAGTGATGGTCAGTCAGCTTTGCACTGGAATTTCCAACTCCCGCAGGAAAAAGAGCTTGATTAAAAGCAAGACATCCTCTTAATTTTGTCCTTTAGAAAACAGAAATCACTTGTCAGTATTCCTTAAAAAGTACAATTACCTTCTTTGTCATTTGATCGTAAGGTCTGAGATACTGTTTCTAACCTACGGAACTTAAATGAAACCGGGAGCGGAAAGTGAAGAAAATCCTTGGGAGGGTGGATTCAGTCTGACACAACGAACACAGGAAGCTATATATGTTTGACAACATTAATTCGGAAAGTATATTGGAGTCCTGAAGTAAAAGGAAAACCAGGTATCAGGTTAAGGAATTTAGTGTTCTTCTCTGTATGAGAAGATGCAATAATCTGGGCTTATTGAAGTCATTCCTTTCATATGCATCTCAGCTATCTTGGCCAGCATCTGTTTTTTGACTTCTCACATCTCTCCCCCCATCTCCCAGCTCCTCAGCAATCACCACCGTCAGGGTAGATGACCTGCTGGACGGCAGGTATTGTTTACTCTTTCAGGAGCCTTCATTCACATTTGGAGGCCTGAAATTGCTGACGAACAAGGCTGTTATGTCCTTGTTTATTGATATGGCAGGAGATAATCCATTTCATAAAACTTTATAAAAAAAATTTTCCCCATTGAAGAAAAAACAAACAAAAATCTGGGAAACAGACCTCCAGAACAATCTATAGGCCTTCAGAAGTCTACAACTTCTTGTCTGGACAAATTGCAACATACACAGATCGCTTCCAAAATACCTTTTATTCTATACAAAAACAAGTTAAGGAAAAAAATAGATGCATTTTTTCCTACAAAATTATAAAATATTCAGGTTATTTAATATTCTTCCATAAACATATTGAGATAAAAAGGCAGATTTAAACATAGAAATCTTTTCCACTTAAAGTTTTCAGGTACTTTATAGGGGATAAAGAATAGCTTTCTTTCTTCTATTCTTTCTGATGTGTCGCTTGAAGACACAGCAATGACAGTTTTCTGTCAGAGTTCTCTGAAAAAGGACATATAAAGAAACACATCATCATACTGCAATAAAATTAGCAAAATCCTTTACTCCGGCCTTTAAGATTTGGCAGTGATGGTCAGTCAGCTTTGCACTGGAATTTCCAACTCCCGCAGGAAAAAGAGCTTGATTAAAAGCAAGACATCCTCTTAATTTTGTCCTTTAGAAAACAGAAATCACTTGTCAGTATTCCTTAAAAAGTACAATTACCTTCTTTGTCATTTGATCGTAAGGTCTGAGATACTGTTTCTAACCTACGGAACTTAAATGAAACCGGGAGCGGAAAGTGAAGAAAATCCTTGGGAGGGTGGATTCAGTCTGACACAACGAACACAGGAAGCTATATATGTTTGACAACATTAATTCGGAAAGTATATTCACTTGGGTTTCTCAATAAATGCTTTGAGACAAAAGGCTTTAGTATTGATTTAGATGAGTGCTAAAATAAAGCTTTTTTTTTCTGAAATTAGATTATGGGGTAAGGCAAGCCAGGCTATCTCTGCAGATGATATAAGCTATAATTATTTGGCAATATTTCAATCACTGTTTTGGAATTGATACCTAAGGCTTTCAACTCCTGGGTTCTTTTTGTGGGCTTTTTTAATGAGTTATTCTGGGGGAAGACGCTTTAGGTAGAAAATACCAGCTTTTACAAGGCAAAGGTATAATTATCATTAGAATAAAAAAAGAGAAGAATCTCCAACAGAAAGCCTTTCTAGACGTATTCTACTATGCATTGTTTTCATAAAGGTTGAGAAAGAAAGAAGCTCCTATAATATCTGTAAGATGAACCTCACATTAGCCCACAGGAGGGATAAAATAAAGGGCTAAGAGGAGGCATGCTCAGATACTTCTCAGGGAGCAGCATAGTCTAGTGCCAAATCCACAATTAACTTTTCACTGATAGCCTCTTTCATGACCTATAAGAAAGAGAATGGCAGCTTTAATCCTGGGGCCACTAATCCCCCCCAGAACCCTGGAACTTTCTGCACCTCTATATAATGAAACATGCATTACCAAAATATGTTGGTGTGTGACAATGCAATTCCTCCTTCCACTTGGCACCCAAACTGCAGCATACTCTTCTTATACCGAATTTACGTGCATACTACATGCCAGGCTTTGGTCTGGGCACTGGGATTCCTAGGAGTATTGTCAAAAGTACTCTTGCCTGGGAAGTCCCATGGACAGAGGAGCCTGCCAGCTAGTCCAAGAGTTAGACACAGCTGAGCAACTAAAACAGAAGAAGAAAACAATGTTTTGCTGAGGGACTCGAGTGATTATCGTCAAACTACAGGGATCTGATGGAGCATAGCTTGTGTTCAGTCTGTAGAAGTAATTACCTGTTATCCTAAATGAAAATTCACTAAACACCCCAAATTTTAAGTTTATTTGGTATACACAGTTTAAAATTGCAGGGAAACCAAAAAATCAACCCTCAAATAAAATGCACTGTTTCAGGATAGGCACCACTTTAAGGTTTCTCAATAAATGCTTTGAGACAAAAGCCTTTAGTGTTGATTTAGATGCGTGTTAAAATAAAGCTTTTTTTCCTGAAATTAGATTATGGGGTAAGGCAAGCCAGGCTATCTCTGCAGATGATATAAGCTATAATTATTTGGCAATATTTCAATCACTGTTTTGGAATTGATACCTAAGGCTTTCAACTCCTGGGTTCTTTTTGTGGGCTTTTTTAATGAGTTATTCTGGGGGAAGACGCTTTAGGTAGAAAATACCAGCTTTTACAAGGCAAAGGTATAATTATCATTAGAATAAAAAAAGAGAAGAATCTCCAACAGAAAGCCTTTCTAGACGTATTCTACTATGCATTGTTTTCATAAAGGTTGAGAAAGAAAGAAGCTCCTATAATATCTGTAAGATGAACCTCACATTAGCCCACAGGAGGGATAAAATAAAGGGCTAAGAGGAGGCATGCTCAGATACTTCTCAGGGAGCAGCATAGTCTAGTGCCAAATCCACAATTAACTTTTCACTGATAGCCTCTTTCATGACCTATAAGAAAGAGAATGGCAGCTTTAATCCTGGGGCCACTAATCCCCCCCAGAACCCTGGAACTTTCTGCACCTCTATATAATGAAACATGCATTACCAAAATATGTTGGTGTGTGACAATGCAATTCCTCCTTCCACTTGGCACCCAAACTGCAGCATACTCTTCTTATACCGAATTTACGTGCATACTACATGCCAGGCTTTGGTCTGGGCACTGGGATTCCTAGGAGTATTGTCAAAAGTACTCTTGCCTGGGAAGTCCCATGGACAGAGGAGCCTGCCAGCTAGTCCAAGAGTTAGACACAGCTGAGCAACTAAAACAGAAGAAGAAAACAATGTTTTGCTGAGGGACTCGAGTGATTATCGTCAAACTACAGGGATCTGATGGAGCATAGCTTGTGTTCAGTCTGTAGAAGTAATTACCTGTTATCCTAAATGAAAATTCACTAAACACCCCAAATTTTAAGTTTATTTGGTATACACAGTTTAAAATTGCAGGGAAACCAAAAAATCAACCCTCAAATAAAATGCACTGTTTCAGGATAGGCACCACTTTAAGGTTTTTGTCAGCCCTTCCTTGGTGGCTTAGACGCTAAAGAATCTGCCTGCAATGCAGGGTTCGATCCCTGGGTTGGGAAGATCCCCTGGAAAAGGAAATGACTATCCAGTTCAGTATACTTGTCTTGAAAATCCCACGGACAGAAGAGCCTGGAAGGCTATAGTTCACAAAGAGTCACACACGACTGAGAGACTAACACTTCCCTTCAGAGTCTAGACAGAGATCTCATGCATGGAAAAAAACTGTCATCTCTGAGTCTTAATTCACTACTGAGAATCCAAAGCACACGATATCCCCTATAATTCCACCCAAGTCACGAAAGACGTTAGTCTTTGCCCAGGGGGAAGGGCAGACCATGAAGTTCATCTCTCCTGTCTCCAAACCCAAAGCTGATCAGCAGCTAAGACTCTGAAGGATAAAAGTTATAAATGATAAACTTGAAAGCTATGGATGCTCTTGTCTAAACCTTTCTTTATGACCAAGACACAATTTTAAGATCAAAGGGGCATCAAGGAAAGCCACAGCTTGTTGCTTGTTGGCAGGATGAATGGTCATGGTGACTTTCCAGGTAAGGGTAGGCCCTCTTCCTTACTTATTTGGGGAAACTGTCTTGGAAACAGAGCCAGAAGGTAAAAATTTTAAACTCTACGGCTGCAAAAGTTCTGTCTGGGAATGGAATGAACTAAGATTTATAAAGTGCTTAGAATACTGTTGGCATGTTTAAGAAAACCAGAAACGTAGGGAAAGGTTTCTTTGAGGTTTGTAGAGCAATGTACACTGCTTAAGCATTCAGGCCTATTCTCATTCAGACTAGGTTTGGAATCTGGATTATAAAGTACACCAAACCCAGAGAAACCTTGGGATTAAGTTAATTTGGAAAAACTTCCGGGTCTGACCAGAGGAGATCTTCAGCTACCTACAGTCCTGTCACTGCTCCAAAATGTCCTAAAATAAACCCTGTCTCTAGGACCAATCTAAGGACAGACCAGCTGGGGAGGCAGTAAAGGGCAGGCACAGGGAAAAGGGAGCCAGTTCCTTTCCTATTTTTTTCTGGGTTCTAGCTATGATGTGCGTGTAGCGTTAATCCTGTTCCAGGTATTCTTGATCTGATTCCCAAACTGGATTCCCAAAATTAACAGAAAATACGTGATAAGAAGCCAGGGGAGCTGCCAGTTTATCAAATTTACCAATCACAGACACATTTTGATAATTTGTTCTATGCAAGGCACTGTGCTAAATGGTTTGATACTCAGTAAGAGATAATATAAACACAATTTATATCCCCTGTTATTAATACTTGCATTGATCATCTCCCTTTCAATTTGGGTAAGTTCATAAAGCCTCAATCAATACAAACACTTTCAATATATCCTACTTGGCAATTAGGATAAATACTGACTCTGTGAAGCTCAATCGTCTCATAGCTAAATAGAAGAGCTAGTTTTTTAAACTGGAGTTACATGGCTACATCTCTACCCATTTTACATGGTGGATCTCTGTCCAGCCTCATCAAGGGTGATGTTTCTCTTCCTTGCTGCTGCTTCACTGTTTAACTCTGAATCTGATTTGTCCACGCTGCCAAAGTTCATTGCCATGGAACTTTCCACTCCCTCTGGAGCACCACCATTTGGCTGAAGAAGGACAGAATTTGGTTCTTTAGGACGTTTCCATTGTGGTCTGGTGACTATCCAAAAAATGAGAATCCCAAACACGAGAATCAGAAGGCCGAGGGTGTTTGTGAAAACACCTTCCGGTGGCAATGAACTGTATGCAGGACTTTTCCTATGGAAAAAAAGAGTGTCCAGTTACAATAGGGTGATGCAGCAACATGCCAAACAGTCCTGAATTTATCTGCTCAAAATTGTACAGCTTCAATGAGAATTCCCTTAGAGCTTAACATTAAAAAGTTCAAGTTATTCC
This sequence comes from Tragulus kanchil, assembly GCA_022376925.1. Lineage (NCBI taxonomy): Eukaryota > Metazoa > Chordata > Mammalia > Artiodactyla > Tragulidae > Tragulus > Tragulus kanchil. The sequence goes on along the minus strand of JAIOJX010000026.1, from coordinate 268,653,625 downwards.
TTAATTCATTTAATGGATGAGTACAAAATTGTTAAAAATCATACGTATGAAAATAATATAGCATCTAAAACACCTGTACCACTTAAAATCAAAAAAAGGATTATAGAAAAGTAGGTATATCATAACTAAAGTTAATATAAAAACAAACACAGGGGCTTCCCTGGTAGTCCAGTGGGTAAGGACACCACCTTGCAGTGCAAGGGGTGCCAGTTCGATCCCTGGCCTGGGAAGATCCCACGTGCTGCGGAGCGGCTGGACTGATGTGTCCAATTACCAAGCCGGAGCTCTGGAGCGTATGCGCCCAGAGCCGGTGCTCTGTGACAACAGAGGCCACTGAGATGGGAGGCCCACACGGGCCAAAGAACAAAGATGGATGAAAATGGAGAAATGAAAGACCAATAGAAGTGGCCTGCCCGCTCCCCTCCCTCCCCAACATCCCCTCCCCCCAAAATCAAACCAAACAAAAAACAAACACATCAAAACAATTGAAAGGTCATGCGTAACTTCAATCGTTGTTTTGTAAAAGTGGTACAATTTGTTTGACTGTTTGGTTTTCTTTCCAACCATTATTAATGCAGTATTACATGCATAATACATTTTTTAAAATAAGCATTCAAATTTTTATTTCCACCATCTAAAAAATTTGTTACATTTATATTTTATTTGTCCAGTGAACAAATATTTAACATTCTGTAGCTGAAGAATTGCAATTAAGAAAACCATGCAACTTACAGGGCAAAAATCAGTTTCTCATTCAATCCCATAAGTACGGTTGCAATCACTGTTCCAAAGATGAAAAGTCCGGAATAAACATGTATGGGCATGAGAAGTGCTCGGAGAGAAAGCGGAGCCCAAGGAAGCAGAAAGACAAAAAAACCTAGGAGAAGCTAAACATCAAAAAATTCAGAGGTTATCAACTGATTTTAAGTTTTAACTATTTGAAAATTACTATTATAGGAGCAATACGTGCACTATTTGAGAAAACATCTCATATAGAACCAAGGACATAAAATGAAGCTTTCCCGTTCCAGTTCTATTCAAGAGGGACACCTATTATCACTTTCTCAAGCACCTTTTCAAAAAATTTCCATGACTAAATAAGCATGTGTGTGTACTTAAAGAGAAAGTGAATCAGACATAAAAAACAAATTTATGGATATTAAAGGAGAAAGAAAGGGGAGGGATAAATTAGGAGGTTGGGATTAAAACGTACTTATTACTATATATAAGATAGATAACTAACAAAGACCTACTGTATAGCACAGGCAACTACACTCAATATCTTATAATAACCTATAACGGAAAAGAATCTAACAAAAGAATATATATGTGTGTGTGTGTTTATATGCACGTGTATATATGTGCATACGTATATGCACACATATACATATATGTTCCCAGGTGCTAATGGTAAAGAACATACGAGATGTGGGTTCAATCAAGAGACACAGGAGACATGGGTTCGATCCCTAGGTTAGTGACATCACCTGGAGGAGGTCATGGCAACCCACTATAGAACTCTTGTGTGGAGAATCCCCATGGACAGAGCAGCCTGGCGGGCTACAGTCCATGGGGTCACAAAGAGTCAAACACATGTGAGGTGACTTAGCATGCACGCAAATATATACATATAACTGAATCATTTTGTTGTATACCTGAAACTCATACTATGCTGTAAATCAACTATATCTCAATATAATTTATTTTAAAAAGAGAGAGAAGGAGAGTTTTTTAAAGTATAAGTGGGATTTTACTACATACATTTGTTTTGCATATTGCTTTTTTGCCTTAATAGTATGTCTTGGAGATCTTTTCATATCAACTCATGTTTACCTCATTTGTTCTTTCTAATGGCTAATATTCTATTTTAAGACTGTAACAAATTATGCAGTTCACTATCAACACACATTTCTGCTTCCAGTTTTTTTCTGTCATTAATAAGGCTACAGTGAACATTCTGATACTTGTTTTTAATCTCTTTCCTTCAGGTTGCCAAGCAGGAAGGGAAGTAAAATATTTTTAGGTCACTAAATCTAAATACAATAGGACACATTTTGTCAGTAAAACCTAAAAAAAAAACTGTGTGGGGAAAAAAAGCCCAAAAACTTGACAATTTTTTCATAAGAAAGAAATGAGTTCTGCAGAAAATTCTCTCCATCTCCTCGATAATTAAATCCCTAGTGGGATACTTCTATGCAGTGAAGACAAGATTCTTAAGAAAGTAAAATCTGTTAATGCCTTCACAGTTTTGCTTTGTTGTCCCAAACCCCTGCCTATTAAGGAATCTCTTCTCCAGAAAATAAAGATGACTTTAGTGACCACTGAGTTTACAGGGACATTGTTTTAAACTATCTCTTTGGGATCTACCACTCTAACAAAACACCTAGAAGAAGAGAGGAGAACGAGGAGAAACACTAGCATCGCTGTTCACTTTTCCTGACTGAGATCAAAGGACTAATGGGGGATAGAGAGGAATGGAAGCAGAAGGGGTTTGATGCCCTAAAACACATTTAGAATCACCATAAAGTCAGCAGTATTGAATGGAAAGTAACTGAAAATGCATTTGATAGGCCGGTTTGCATATTTTTGTTGTCCATTAAGGCCACAAATGCCTGAATATGTTAGAAATGGTTCAGAGAGCCCCCTGGGTGGTTCAGAGTGCTCCTAATTCTCCTTCAGTGATCTTTAGTGGTTCTTTTAGTATTACTGTCAAGGGGCAAGCATCCTAATGTACAGGTTGTGCTTTCTGTATAAAAACAGGGCTCAGATGAGAGACTGCCCAGAGTTTACGGCAAATAATATTTCTATGAGTAAGTCACAGTATCTTTTCTGTGACTTACCCATGGAAATGTTTTTTTCTTTTTCCCATATTCTATTCCTAAGGTTCTTATTGTTTTGAATGATTGTTACTGTTTTCTCTTATTTCTTCTGAGATTTATCTCGTGTGTCTCTTGTAATTCCTTAAAACTCAATGCTCTAAGTAGACGGGACATCAGAAATTTGCTTACAGGACCCCAGACTGATTTCCCTTTCACCATGAAAATATCTTTCTCAGTATCAGAAAGTTACTTTTAAAAGGAAAGAAGGGCTTCCCTGGTGGTCCAGTGGGTAAAGAGTCCGTTTTGCAGTGCAAGGGGGTGCTGGTTCCATTCCTGGCCCGGGAAGATCCCACATGCCGCGGAACGGCTGGACCAGTGTGTCCAATTAGGAGCCAGCGCTCTGAAATGCATGCACCCAGAGACAGTGCTCTGCAACCAGAGGCCACTGCAATGGGAGGCCCACACAGGCCAAAGAATAAAGATGGATGAAAATTAGTGGATGAAGAATCAATAAAAGAGGCCAAAAAATTATATGTACAAAAAAAAAAAACTTTAAAAGGAAAGGAAAAAAATTAAGGATGCTTATCTTTGATTAAAAGTGTTCCAAATTATGCAAATTTATAACATAAAAATGTGTAATTTATATTATATATTAGTCATTTTTTATTTCCTCTGATTTCTAAGCATATTTCTTTGGGCCCATGCTTGTCTTGTGGAACAGTGTATCTCCCATAACCTAGACAGGTATCTGACGTACAACAGGTATTTAACTCTGGTTGAAAAATGGATTGATTTATGAATAAAATTTCAGTGACATAAAATACACATTCTCAACCATGAAGTTATCTATGATCTATAGTTGAAATGAAAAAACACCACCTTCAAGTCATAAAGGAGCCTACCACAAGTCTTATGTTTTTAATAACAGCTGACTTCTGTCATTCCAGTATGCTAAGTTGTAGGCTGAGCCTTTTCATGCATTATTTGTCTTTGGTTCCTATGATGCTGTGAAGGACATATGAAGGTCGTAATTTCTAGGTGATCAAACTAAGTCCAAAAAGTGCAATAAAAAATCCAAAGGTCATAAATTACAAATGAATGAAACTGATTCAAACTGAGGCCTTCCTGACTGCAAGTCCTGTGTTTTAAACACTACCTGCTCTCTGGAGGTGAGCAAGGAAGAAGCCAGGAACTGTATTTTCTCCTGCTAAACAAAAGTCACAAAGTTGTGACACAACATTTCTGATAAAATGAGAAGAATCTGAGTATTTCAAAGAGCAAAAGAGACTTTGAAACAATTAAGAATATTTTTATTCACCCAAGTTTAATATTAGAAAATCTAATGATGTAATAGACTATATTAACAGATTAAAGACTAAAAACCATAGTCATCTAAACACACACAAAAAATATCCATTGAAACTGCACATTTGTTCATGATTTCAGAAGAAAACACCATTTCAGAAACTGGAATAAGAGGAAGTGTGAACCATCAGTACTGAATAGTGAAATATTAGAAGTACCCTCTACAAAATAAGAACAATTCAAAGATTCTTATCACTATGTCTATTTCATACCTTGTAAATACTTCTAATATACGTCTGTGAACTTCGGTGGGCTTCCCTGGTCGCTAAGTGGTAAATAATCTGCCTGCCAATGAAGATTTGGGTTTGATCCCTGGATCAGGAAGATCTCCAGAGAAGGAAATGTATTCTTGCCTGGAAATCTCATGGACAAAGGAACCTGATGGGTTACAGTTCATGGGGCTGCAAAAGAGTTGGACATCAGTTTACAACTAAACAACATCACCAGTGTACTTCAGTGTTTCCACATTGTTCAATTCCACTGGCTGTGATCCAGAGGAAAAGATATGTGACAAAACTGGCAGTGCAGATAGATGGCAAAGACAGGGACAATTCAATAAATGGTGCTGGGGAAAGAGTTTATCAATATGGAGGAAAATAAAGTTAGGTAATATCACATCATGAATCAAGTTAATTCTAGATGAATTAAGTACTTAACTATCAAAGACAAAATTTAATACTCTTAATAGAAAATTAAGAAAAATTAAAATTTCCAGGAATATTACTGTAACATGACTCCTTGGCTATTCATAGACTCAGCTGTTCTCAAATATTAGTGTGTATCTAAGTCACCTGCAGGGCCTATGAAAGCACATATTGCTGAGCCCGACTACCTCTCTGAAACCCCCACCGTGAGTTTCTGATCCAGGAGGTCTGGGGTAGAACTGGAGAACCGGTTTGTTTGACCTCAGGGCATGAAAGGATTTCATAAACGAGTTATCAAAACAAAACAAAAATAATAACCTTAAAGGAAAAGTTGATCAATTTGTTTCATTTAAAACTGAGAATTTCTATTTATCAAAAATGTAAAGACTATTAAAGAAGAAAACCATAGTCATCTAAACACACAAAAAAAATCCATTGAAACTGCACATTTGTTCATGATTTCAGAAGAAAACACCATTTCAGAAACTGGAATAAGAGGAAGTGTGAACCATCAGTACTGAATAGTGAAATATTAGAAGTACCCTCTACAAAATAAGAACAATTCAAAGATTCTTATCACTATGTCTATTTCATACCTTGTAAATACTTCTAATATCGTCTGTGAACTTCGGTGGGCTTCCCTGGTCGCTAAGTGGTAAATAATCTGCCTGCCAATGAAGATTTGGGTTTGATCCCTGGATCAGGAAGATCTCCAGAGAAGGAAATGTATTCTTGCCTGGAAATCTCATGGACAAAGGAACCTGATGGGTTACAGTTCATGGGGCTGCAAAAGAGTTGGACATCAGTTTACAACTAAACAACATCACCAGTGTACTTCAGTGTTTCCACATTGTTCAATTCCACTGGCTGTGATCCAGAGGAAAAGATATGTGACAAAACTGGCAGTGCAGATAGATGGCAAAGACAGGGACAATTCAATAAATGGTGCTGGGGAAAGAGTTTATCAATATGGAGGAAAATAAAGTTAGGTAATATCACATCATGAATCAAGTTAATTCTAGATGAATTAAGTACTTAACTATCAAAGACAAAATTTAATACTCTTAATAGAAAATTAAGAAAAATTAAAATTTCCAGGAATATTACTGTAACATGACTCCTTGGCTATTCATAGACTCAGCTGTTCTCAAATATTAGTGTGTATCTAAGTCACCTGCAGGGCCTATGAAAGCACATATTGCTGAGCCCGACTACCTCTCTGAAACCCCCACCGTGAGTTTCTGATCCAGGAGGTCTGGGGTAGAACTGGAGAACCGGTTTGTTTGACCTCAGGGCATGAAAGGATTTCATAAACGAGTTATCAAAACAAAACAAAAATAATAACCTTAAAGGAAAAGTTGATCAATTTGTTTCATTTAAAACTGAGAATTTCTATTTATCAAAAAATGTGAAGAAAAGAGAAAATACAAGTTTCAATGCTTGAAGATACATACAATACATATAAATGAAAAGGAATCTGACATAGAATGGCTATGAGTCTTTAAGAAAAAGGAAAATGGTTTAAATGCACAAAAGACATGAACAGGTATTTTTTTTTTTAGAGGTGAACCATGAGTAACCAGTGAACTAAACAAGAAAACCACAAGAGAACATCATTTTATACCCACTAGTTGGGCAATATTTAAAAAGTTTGAAGAGAATACACGTTGGCATTGATGTGCCAAGTGGGAACTCTTATTTGCTGCTGGCAGGAACATAATTGGGGTCATCCACTTTGGAAGACAAGCTGATACTTTTTTGGACTTAGTATACAACTGCTTGTGTTAAGTACACCATCAGAGAAAACTTTGCAGATGAGAATCAAGAGATGTGCATGCAAATGTTCAATGCAGCTTGCTTTGTAACAGAAAACAACTGAAAACTGCCCAAATGTGTATTAGCAGGGGAATAGATAAGTCAATGTGTGGTTTATTTATACAGTGGAATACAAAAATAAAAATGAATAAACTACAGCTAGAGGAATCAATATAGTTGAATTAGTAGAATGAAAAAAAAGGTGTAATCAAATACTTACGATATTGTTTCTTAAAAAGTTAAAAATACAAACTTGACAACATATTGTTTGGGAATTTACAGCATGTGGGAAAATTATAGGGAAAAACAGGAATGAGAAAAAAAAAAAAAACTTCTGGAGAATGGTTACCTGCAGGAGTTGGGACAGGCAAAAAGATGTGGGATCAAGTTGAGAGTGAGTAGGGGGCTCTATGTTTTCTAAATTAAGTTGGATGGTGGAATTATGAGAGTTAACTTTATTACAATTCATAACTTCTACACACACACACAATGGTTGCTTATTTTTTTTTTAATCCCCTAGAGGCTAGTTCTCACAAGTAGAAAAAAAATGTGTATAACTTGAAGTCCTTTGCAGTTCATAGACAAACACTGGGAAGGTAAAGATTTTCAGTTTGCTTTGGTTGTATTCCTTTGTTGCGAGCTCCCTTTCTTTCCTCCTTCTTTGATTTATTGAAACAACCTGGACACCGACTTCATTTGGCAGACAAATCCTGACTTTACAAAGTGGTTTAAGGAAACCAAACTGCACTAAGGAAATCTCTTGACAACCTTAGATCTTGACAGTCTCTTCCATGTTCCTCATACTCTGTGGAAGGTTTGTTTCTTGAGTCGGTCATGGAGGTGAGTGAAAACTGACCTCAAGAACTCTGCACTCAATTATACCTTGCAATTCAAGGGTGCAAATTACTGCTGTGTAAGCGAGTGGTGAGCAGGCCATGGCAGCTGCCCCAACAGAAGGCAGGACTTCCTGTTCTGCACCTACAAGCAGCAGTTCCAAGAACCTCCGCTTAGGAAGCATTCATCCAGATTCACAGAGAAAGAAAATGCTTCCCCCTTTCACTTCTAACTTTAGAAATCTGACAGAGGCAAATCTCTGTCAAAGCATGTTTTTGTGGTTCATGAAAATTTGCAACCAAGAGTAGAGAGGAGCTTTGTAAAGCTAAATAAGAAAAGGGCTTAGCTTCTATCAAAAGTGAAGAAAGCAAGCTCAGAATTGGTTTCTTTCCATGCAGAAAGGAAATATTCTTTCATTTAATATCTTCCTGAGAACATCTGGATTATCTCTCACTTCTACAGAGAAGCAATGCAAGGAACTTAATAACAGCTTGGATACAACAGAGGAATCAAGCTGGAATGTAATCCTCTTTCCCAGAAAGGTTCATCTGGTTCCCAAACAAACAGCCAGAAGTTCCCAAGCATGAGATGAATATTCATAATTTGACTTGAGGGACACTGTTTATTTAGTTTTAAAAACTGTGTATATATGATCTTTTGTAAGAAAAAAGAGTCACATGTTCAAGGAAGAAAAACAAGATATACTCTCCCCGCTGCAGCAACAAATACCCACCCCATAATGGTATTCTGGTACATTCCCCCATAACTTTCTTTACCCATCTACACATAAATGTATTTTTCCCTTTCTTTGCTTCTCCCTGATCCCAAATGACACTTTACTATACACATTATTCTTCAGTATCTTTCATTCTAAAGAACATCTATTTTCATTCCTGGTCAGTTGACATAGGGGCTTCCCAGGTAGCTCAGTGATAAAGACTCTGTCTCCCAGTGCAGGAGATGCAAGAGATGCAGGTTTGGTTCCTGGGTTGGGAACTTCCCATGGACAAGGAAATGGTCACCCATTTCAGTATTCTTGCCTGGAGAATCCCATGGACAGAGGAGCCTGGAGGGCTAGTCCATGGGGTTGCAAAGAGCTGGCCATGACCAAGCAGGCACATGCACCACTTAGTAGATATAGCTACCTTCTTTGAAATAGCTATGTCATATTCAACATGGATTTACTGCAAATTATCCCTTACTGATGGTCATTTAAGTTGGTTTCCACTTCCTACAAAATCCTTTTGAGAGTTTCTTTTGTGACAGTATTTTATTTTTTCTCTCCTCAAATGTGGGACTGCTAGAGTAAGTATATATGTTACAATGTTGTATAAGAGTAAGTAAATATTTACTTCAAAAAATATATATTAACAAATTACTTTCCTAGGGCCTGCATTCTGGTTCCCCCTCAAGGGAGAATGCTTATAATGGAGACAAACTGAATGATGACAAATACAAATGAAATGATTTACAAGAAACTATGAATGAACAGAAAACCTCAACAGTATCTGAATTGTCTTTACTTCTTATATCTTGTTTAGAAATACACTGAGGCACTGACCTGTAAGATGTAGAGAATGACAGCTGTTAGTCCAACCCAGCTGTGCAGACTGTACATATTGGGGATCTTCTTGGCGTTGTGGAAATCAAAAACGGCCACCAGAGAAATAATTGCAAGAATGGCAGCAACAGCATTTAGCCCTGCATGGATGGATTTCATCAGGAGCTTGCTGCATTTCCAAGTCCAGGGCAGTCTGTATACAATGATGGCTAAAGAGAGACAAAGCGGACATGGTGTTTTTGAAAAAGAATGAATTTCTGTGAGTCACTGTTCAAGGAAGAAAAACAAGATATACTCTCCCGCTGCAGCAACAAATACCCACCCATAATGGTATTCTGGTACATTCCCCCATAACTTTCTTTACCCATCTACACATAAATGTATTTTTCCCTTTCTTTGCTTCTCCCTGATCCCAAATGACACTTTACTATACACATTATTCTTCAGTATCTTTCATTCTAAAGAACATCTATTTTCATTCCTGGTCAGTTGACATAGGGGCTTCCCAGGTAGCTCAGTGATAAAGACTCTGTCTCCCAGTGCAGGAGATGCAAGAGATGCAGGTTTGGTTCCTGGGTTGGGAACTTCCCATGGACAAGGAAATGGTCACCCATTTCAGTATTCTTGCCTGGAGAATCCCATGGACAGAGGAGCCTGGAGGGCTAGTCCATGGGGTTGCAAAGAGCTGGCCATGACCAAGCAGGCACATGCACCACTTAGTAGATATAGCTACCTTCTTTGAAATAGCTATGTCATATTCAACATGGATTTACTGCAAATTATCCCTTACTGATGGTCATTTAAGTTGGTTTCCACTTCCTACAAAATCCTTTTGAGAGTTTCTTTTGTGACAGTATTTTATTTTTGCTCTCCTCAAATGTGGGACTGCTAGAGTAAGTATATATGTTACAATGTTGTATAAGAGTAAGTAAATATTTACTTCAAAAAATATATATTAACAAATTACTTTCCTAGGGCCTGCATTCTGGTTCCCCCTCAAGGGAGAATGCTTATAATGGAGACAAACTGAATGATGACAAATACAAATGAAATGATTTACAAGAAACTATGAATGAACAGAAAACCTCAACAGTATCTGAATTGTCTTTACTTCTTATATCTTGTTTAGAAATACACTGAGGCACTGACCTGTAAGATGTAGAGAATGACAGCTGTTAGTCCAACCCAGCTGTGCAGACTGTACATATTGGGGATCTTCTTGGCGTTGTGGAAATCAAAAACGGCCACCAGAGAAATAATTGCAAGAATGGCAGCAACAGCATTTAGCCCTGCATGGATGGATTTCATCAGGAGCTTGCTGCATTTCCAAGTCCAGGGCAGTCTGTATACAATGATGGCTAAAGAGAGACAAAGCGGACATGGTGTTTTTTGTTTAACCAACACAAAATGAACAGTTTGACCCAGTGAACACTCCCTTCTGTGATACCCCTTTCTCTTGGCTTCTGCTTCTCCTCTCTTCCCTGCCTCTCAGTGGTTCCTTCTTGAGCTCTTTGCCGGCATCTTCCTTACTCCCAGTTTACAAACTTTGGTGCCTCTCAGGCTCAGTCTTAGGATTTTTTCCCTCTGCTTGCTCTTTTTGTGGGTAACCTCATTCATTCTCACTAAAATGCTATCTCCATGGTAAGGACTCCAAAATTCTCATCTCCAGCCTCCACATAGATGCCTCTAAAACATCTCAAACCTGATCTTCTGATTTGGTTTCTTCACATAAGTGTCTTAATTTGACAAAAAACAAAAGAGACAAACTAAAGAATAGAAAAAATATGCAAAAAGATTTAAAGAGACTAAGAGTATATCCAAGTGACTAGTAAACATAATAAAAATACCAACTTCATTGGTCAACAGAGAAATAAGAATACCTCTACCACACGTCTGAATGGCTAACCATGGAAAATACTGAGTGCTGGAGAGGTTGTGAAGCAATGAGAACTCTCATGCTCTGCTGGTAAGAGCTTAAGGAGAATAAACACTTTGGAAAACTATCAGCATCTACTTAAGCTAAACTTATGCAAACTTTTTGTTGTTGTTTAGTCGCTAAGTCTTGTTTGACTATTTTGCAACCCCGTGGACTGTAGCCCATCTGGCTCTCTGTCCATGGGACTTCCCAGGCAACAATATTTGCCATTTCCTTCTCAGGGCCCCTTCTATGCAAACTTTTGTATTCTGGCCTAGATCAATACTGAAGGAAAAACTGAAACCTATGCATGAACAGAAAACCTCAACAGTATCTGAATTGTCTTTACTTCTTATATCTTGTTTAGAAATACACTGAGGCACTGACCTGTAAGATGTAGAGAATGACAGCTGTTAGTCCAACCCAGCTGTGCAGACTGTACATATTGGGGATCTTCTTGGCGTTGTGGAAATCAAAAACGGCCACCAGAGAAATAATTGCAAGAATGGCAGCAACAGCATTTAGCCCTGCATGGATGGATTTCATCAGGAGCTTGCTGCATTTCCAAGTCCAGGGCAGTCTGTATACAATGATGGCTAAAGAGAGACAAAGCGGACATGGTGTTTTTTGTTTAACCAACACAAAATGAACAGTTTGACCCAGTGAACACTCCCTTCTGTGATACCCCTTTCTCTTGGCTTCTGCTTCTCCTCTCTTCCCTGCCTCTCAGTGGTTCCTTCTTGAGCTCTTTGCCGGCATCTTCCTTACTCCCAGTTTACAAACTTTGGTGCCTCTCAGGCTCAGTCTTAGGATTTTTTCCCTCTGCTTGCTCTTTTTGTGGGTAACCTCATTCATTCTCACTAAAATGCTATCTCCATGGTAAGGACTCCAAAATTCTCATCTCCAGCCTCCACATAGATGCCTCTAAAACATCTCAAACCTGATCTTCTGATTTGGTTTCTTCACATAAGTGTCTTAATTTGACAAAAAACAAAAGAGACAAACTAAAGAATAGAAAAAATATGCAAAAAGATTTAAAGAGACTAAGAGTATATCCAAGTGACTAGTAAACATAATAAAAATACCAACTTCATTGGTCAACAGAGAAATAAGAATACCTCTACCACACGTCTGAATGGCTAACCATGGAAAATACTGAGTGCTGGAGAGGTTGTGAAGCAATGAGAACTCTCATGCTCTGCTGGTAAGAGCTTAAGGAGAATAAACACTTTGGAAAACTATCAGCATCTACTTAAGCTAAACTTATGCAAACTTTTTGTTGTTGTTTAGTCGCTAAGTCTTGTTTGACTATTTTGCAACCCCGTGGACTGTAGCCCATCTGGCTCTCTGTCCATGGGACTTCCCAGGCAACAATATTTGCCATTTCCTTCTCCAGGGGATCTTCCCAACCCTGTGATCAAACCCAAGTCTCCTGCATTAGCAGCTGGATTCTTTACCACTGAGCCATTATGATCTATAATTCTACTCCTGGGCATATGTTTCAAAAGACATGTGTTAAAATATTATTACAGGGCTTTCCTGGTGGTCCAGTGGGTAAGGACACCGCCTTGCAGTGCAAGGGGCACCAGTTCAATTCCTGGCCCGGGAAGAACCCCCGTGCCGCAGAGCAGCTGAACCAGTGTGTCCAATTACGAGCCAGTGCTCTGGGGCACATGCACCCAGAGCTGGTGCTCTGCAACAAGAGAGGTCACTGTGATGGAAGGCCCACACAGGCCAAATAATAAAGATGGATGAAAATAAATACATAAAAAACCAATAAAAGAGGCCAAAACTTAAAAATAAGAAAAAAAAATATTACAGCAATATTTGTTATGGCCCAAACCTGGGAACTTCCCAAATGTCCATCATTAGAGACTGAATAAATACATTGTGATATAGTCACACCATAGAATAATAGACAGCAAAGAGAATGAATGATCTAAAACTAGAACTTCACCCAATGATATGGATCACCCTATAATGTCAATGCCAAGAAACCAGGCATAAAGAAGTATATACTATATGATTCAATTGATATGAAGTATGAAAACAGGCAACACTCATCTCTGCAATAAGAAAAATCAAGATAGAGACTTCCCTGGCAGTCCAGTGGTTAAGACTCTATGCTTCCAATGCAAGGGATGCAGGTTTGATTTCTGGTCAGGGAACTAAGACCTCATATGACTCGTGGCCAAAAACAAATTAATTACTGGTAACTTATATTTTTTTAAATAAATAAAAAGATTTTTAAAAAAGAAAAGTCAAGATAGTGGTTGCCACTGTGAGGAAGGGCTACAGCAACTAAAAAGGAATCCACAAGGGATTTCTGGGCTCCTGCTAATAACCTGACTTTCAACCTATGTGCTGGTTACACAGGTAATAGTCACTGAGGGAAGATGCATTAAGCTATACATTTATATTGTGCTTTTCTGCATGTAGAGGAAACTTTAACAAAAGGATTCTTGAAAAGCTTTTCCTTAGTGATCCGGTTTAAGCAACAGATTATATGGCTACCCTAAACGGCATGCAATTAATTTTTGTTAGGAAGACAGTATTCTGCCCTGACCTACCTTCACCTCACTCCTTCAGTCCATATCAGGGAGAATTTAGATATTTGGAAATGTATGGCAGATTGAAAAAGTTAAAGAATACTCCCTTGGAAGTGGATTCTACTCTATCAGCAGTGAGTCATGTAAATTTCTGAACTCCAGAAAAGAAGCAGCTGCTGACTTTTCCCTTCAAAGACATTTATAATTTGAATATATGAAACTTAATTGGATCATAAAATGTAAAAGATTACCTTGTCCATTTTCAGGCAGAAACACAAAACCTTATAAAGGTATTAATGGATATGAACTCAGCCATGTTAAAGCTTTCAGCACAAGATGTCAATCTTCCTATTGTTTGGTTCCATTCTAACACTAGACAGGTGGCATTGTTAGGACAGTATTCCTTTTATCTAATCCAAAATTCTGAAGGATTACTACTTACTAAATTTAGTGCATGTATGTCTATCTTATAAATGTTGATTGATTACATCAATATTTCCTTGAAGACTCAGAAACTTTGTATACAATCATTTTTAGAGTCAAAAAATATTTTCAAACCATTTAATGTAACAACTTAAAAGGCATACTGTTTTAGGGCGGCTGTGCCTTGTAGCTTCCAGGATCCTAGTTCCCTGACAAGGGACTGAACTTAGGCTGGACAGTGACAGCTAGTTCAGGGAATTCCCTGGTGGCCGAGTGGTTAGGATTCCAGGCTTTCACTGCTATGGCCCAGGTTCAATCCTTGGTCAGTGAACTGAGATTCCATGAGCTGTGTGACATGGCTAAAAAAAAATAAATGAAATAAAAAAAAATAAAAGCTACTTCAAGGCCCTTTCTCGTCCCTACTTCAGTCTCTTTGGCGGCAGAAACATGAGGGCACACACACAGACACACACACACACACATAAAACCTGAGTCCTTGGAAGGTAGTTGGCACCATGCTAACTGTTTTACTTGTTTACATTATAATTCTCAACTCAACTCTGCCAGGAAAGTGTGGTTATTATTACCACTACATAGAGGAGGAAGCAGAGGCACAGAGAAGCGAAGTAGTTTGCTCAACCATGTTTTTAAATTAATATCATCGTTGTTATCATCATCACCATCATCATATCCTCCAGGTTAATCTAGGGAAAAGAATCTTAGATTGTGGAACTTGAACATCCACATGAAGAAAGGAAATATTCAGGATGTTTGCTTAAAAAGCAAATTATGAGCCACAAATCATGACAGCTTTTCTTCCCCAATTTGGGTCATATACCCTAAATTTCCAAAATAAAAACAAAGCTCAGATATTAGAAATATTAGATATTATCATAAATATAATCATATAATATCATATAATATCAGATATTAGAAATCATGAATTAGTTACTCATGACTGAGGAGAGTTACAAGGGTTATGGGGAGGTGAATTCCCAGGGGGATTTGGGAGTATCTGGAAAGTTCTTTGATGATGGGGACATGAGTGTGCTCAAGCAAGGAAACTGTGTCCCTTATGATTTAGGTACTTTTCTGCATGTACGTGGTTCTTCAACAGAAAGTACCTTAAAAATGTCCAAAATTCAAAGACAATTATGTTCCCAGAAAATAATTTTCATTGTTCTCAACACTACAAGAGCCCCAGCAAAATGTGCCAAATTTTCCATAAAGCTGAAGTCTACTCTCTTTGGATGTCAAAACCTGATTTTTAAACTTTTCATATTTCCTCAAATGTTTTTCAAGTTGATTGCACACTAGCTTTCCTTCTCTAGCAATAGCACAGTGGAACACAAACCTGACCCTTTTAAAACTTGTTCTTTTTCCTCAATGAGGGAATTCCCTGGTGGCCAGTGGTTAGGATTCCAGGCTTTCACTGCTATGGCCCAGGTTCAATCCTTGGTCAGTGAACTGAGATTCCATGAGCTGTGTGACATGGCTAAAAAAAAATAAATGAAATAAAAAAAAATAAAAGCTACTTCAAGGCCCTTTCTCGTCCCTACTTCAGTCTCTTTGGCGGCAGAAACATGAGGGCACACACACAGACACACACACACACACATAAAACCTGAGTCCTTGGAAGGTAGTTGGCACCATGCTAACTGTTTTACTTGTTTACATTATAATTCTCAACTCAACTCTGCCAGGAAAGTGTGGTTATTATTACCACTACATAGAGGAGGAAGCAGAGGCACAGAGAAGCGAAGTAGTTTGCTCAACCATGTTTTTAAATTAATATCATCGTTGTTATCATCATCACCATCATCATATCCTCCAGGTTAATCTAGGGAAAAGAATCTTAGATTGTGGAACTTGAACATCCACATGAAGAAAGGAAATATTCAGGATGTTTGCTTAAAAAGCAAATTATGAGCCACAAATCATGACAGCTTTTCTTCCCCAATTTGGGTCATATACCCTAAATTTCCAAAATAAAAACAAAGCTCAGATATTAGAAATATTAGATATTATCATAAATATAATCATATAATATCATATAATATCAGATATTAGAAATCATGAATTAGTTACTCATGACTGAGGAGAGTTACAAGGGTTATGGGGAGGTGAATTCCCAGGGGGATTTGGGAGTATCTGGAAAGTTCTTTGATGATGGGGACATGAGTGTGCTCAAGCAAGGAAACTGTGTCCCTTATGATTTAGGTACTTTTCTGCATGTACGTGGTTCTTCAACAGAAAGTACCTTAAAAATGTCCAAAATTCAAAGACAATTATGTTCCCAGAAAATAATTTTCATTGTTCTCAACACTACAAGAGCCCCAGCAAAATGTGCCAAATTTTCCATAAAGCTGAAGTCTACTCTCTTTGGATGTCAAAACCTGATTTTTAAACTTTTCATATTTCCTCAAATGTTTTTCAAGTTGATTGCACACTAGCTTTCCTTCTCTAGCAATAGCACGAGTGGAACACAGTTTAATCTTTCCTCAATGGTTTGGGATTATCAGTAAAATATACTGTCCTGTTACTATAAGAGAAAGCCCCTAGGGACTGTTAAAGCAAGAGAGATACTTATCTCTGATCCAAGTGGGCCCAGACATGATTATTTTTCCTAGTCTCTGGGTCTAGCATAAAATTTTTCTGTCTCCTCTTTTAGTTCCTTGCTCAAGTTAGGGTGTCTCCTTCAACCTCTCCCCACTATCAGCCTGCACTATCTATTATTTCTACCAGCTTTAAGTTCCGGTTTATAAATTTTAAGGATGGCAAAAATCTTAACATCGATTAAACCTGGGTTGTGAGTACATGAGAATCTGTTATATTATTTTCTGTATGGCTGAAAGAGTTCACGAATAATATTTCTGTAAGCTTGCAAAGCTAATAGGCAATTAGTCTCAACTTCTAAGTAGGCAGCTGTGGAAATCTCTGAGGTTCTCGTAGAAGTGAGGCACAGAGTTTTCAGCACCTATCCTGGGAACAGAGAAGTTCTGCAGGGTAGCTAAGTTTCAAAATGCTCTCTGGATAAATGGAGGATAATTGCAAAATTCTGCATTCGCATGAGGCATTTACATGCTTTTTAAAATGCATAAATAACCCAAATATGGACTTCAGGAGGAAGGGCAACCATAACAAATCAACCACATTTCTTCAACAAGAAGCTCTTCAACAGCAGTAAAAACTGCCTGGAGAGTGGAATTTAAATATTTCTTGCTTCTTTGGTTTGGCACTTACCTAGACACCATTCCTGAGGTTCAGTGAAAAGGAAGAAAAAGGTCTCAGAAGCCCACGAGGAGGAAAAATGCTATCAAACAGCCACTTGTGACTGAAACAAGGGTTTTCTGTTAGAGGCCCTAGATGGCAAAGCCATTTTTGGCCAGAAGAGGAAGGGAAACATGAACATGTGTATGTGAAAAGTATGTTTTAAATTTTTTCTGACTTCAAACTTTTTATCTTGTATTGGGCTATAGCTGATTAACAATGTTGTAATAGTCTCAGGTGAACCGAAAAGGGACTCAGCCATCCATATACCTGTACCCATTCTCCTCCCAACCCTTCTCCCATCCAGGCTGGCTGGTGGTAGAACACCTGCTGTGATAAAATCACAAAGGAAGGAGGGAAGGAAGGAAGAAGACCTGTGTACAATTATTCTTTCAACAGTGAAGGGGGAAATGCAGTAATGTGAACTGAATTTAACTATTAGGAAACTTCTCAGCTCCTAAGCACCATAAGCAACTCAGGAATATGTGGAGTATATATTCTCCAAGATGTAGTCTTGGGTTTGACAGCAGCTTTCCATCCACATACCATTACAAAACTATCCACATGCACAAATTCATGTCATGGCAGACAACGCAAATTTAGAATCTGTCAAGGTGAGTGTGGGGAGAAGGGCACTTGGAGGGAGAGAAATGTCTCCAAACACAGAAAACAATTTGATTCTTGTTCTTCTGTGTTTAAATCTTGTGACTTACAAAGGTAGGAGCATGTCTCTCTGGTTCATGGTCAGATCCCAGCATTTAGCAAAGAGCCTAGCACATAGTAGAAATTCAGTATGTGTTGAAAATATAAATCTTAGTAAAGTACAATGATTCATTTTTTTTCCAGGAAATGAGCAGATCCTCTTTTAAAAGGCACAAATCAAAACTTCAACTGCTAACCCAAGTGTTAGCTCATATAAAACCATAGGGTCCTTTCAAGTCAGTAAAAAGTATTCTGTCGTTGGACCCACTTCATAGCTTTAGGTAAGCTTTAAGTGAACCCCAAAATAAGACAAAAGTGAATTATTGAGATTGAAGTACACTGGAATTTGAAGATCCTTATAAATCCTTACGAATTAAATATAGTATGCCCATCACACTTTTATTAACTCTTGGAATAAAGTAGTATTTTGAGCTCCTTGGTAGAATGTTCTGAGCAGGATTATCAAGATTTAGAATGTATTTCCCTGTGCACCCCAAAATGGACCAGACTCAATCCAAAGGACCTCAGGTTTAAATGCAAAAGCAGAGCACTTCCTTTAAATTCACTTTTTGAAAAGATTCCTGTAGCGACTACCAAAGAGAATCTGAGCTCTGAAACATACCTATGTGCTCAGACTGTCTCACAGCATGAATACCATGAAACTGAAAACCTTTGGAGAATCAAAATGAAAGAAATGATCTGGGTGATTTGGAAGATTGGTTTTAACATGTTGGCACTGGAAGCATCTCTCTGAAGTGATGGGCCTCACAAAGGCACCAAGTGGTACCAAAAAAATCACAAAGGAAGGAGGAAGGAAGGAAGAAGACCTGTGTACAATTATTCTTTCAACAGTGAAGGGGGAAATGCAGTAATGTGAACTGAATTTAACTATTAGGAAACTTCTCAGCTCCTAAGCACCATAAGCAACTCAGGAATATGTGGAGTATATATTCTCCAAGATGTAGTCTTGGGTTTGACAGCACTTTCCATCCACATACCATTACAAAACTATCCACATGCACAAATTCATGTCATGGCAGACAACGCAAATTTAGAATCTGTCAAGGTGAGTGTGGGGAGAAGGGCACTTGGAGGGAGAGAAATGTCTCCAAACACAGAAAACAATTTGATTCTTGTTCTTCTGTGTTTAAATCTTGTGACTTACAAAGGTAGGAGCATGTCTCTCTGGTTCATGGTCAGATCCCAGCATTTAGCAAAGAGCCTAGCACATAGTAGAAATTCAGTATGTGTTGAAAATATAAATCTTAGTAAAGTACAATGATTCATTTTTTTTCCAGGAAATGAGCAGATCCTCTTTTAAAAGGCACAAATCAAAACTTCAACTGCTAACCCAAGTGTTAGCTCATATAAAACCATAGGGTCCTTTCAAGTCAGTAAAAAGTATTCTGTCGTTGGACCCACTTCATAGCTTTAGGTAAGCTTTAAGTGAACCCCAAAATAAGACAAAAGTGAATTATTGAGATTGAAGTACACTGGAATTTGAAGATCCTTATAAATCCTTACGAATTAAATATAGTATGCCCATCACACTTTTATTAACTCTTGGAATAAAGTAGTATTTTGAGCTCCTTGGTAGAATGTTCTGAGCAGGATTATCAAGATTTAGAATGTATTTCCCTGTGCACCCCAAAATGGACCAGACTCAATCCAAAGGACCTCAGGTTTAAATGCAAAAGCAGAGCACTTCCTTTAAATTCACTTTTTGAAAAGATTCCTGTAGCGACTACCAAAGAGAATCTGAGCTCTGAAACATACCTATGTGCTCAGACTGTCTCACAGCATGAATACCATGAAACTGAAAACCTTTGGAGAATCAAAATGAAAGAAATGATCTGGGTGATTTGGAAGATTGGTTTTAACATGTTGGCACTGGAAGCATCTCTCTGAAGTGATGGGAAGCCTCACAAAGGCACCAAGTGGTACCAAATGGTATATGGAAAGAGAATAATTCAACTAATTGGCTAGACATTTACAATATCCAGAACTTTTGCATTGTTAAAAACAACCAGCTATGCTTTCTTGAGCATCATATCAATATCATGAAAGATTAGAAATAGTACTGGGTCTGATATCACTGGTGGTCTAACCCTGGTCAGGCATTTGACCTCAAAAATTATGAGTTGAACTTTAAGTCCTAGGCAACTTTAAATACTTAGGGCTCAGGTTTTCTAAACGAAAACCATAGCTCAGCTCTAACAAACTCAAATGAGAACAGCTTGTAGATAGGACTGCATCTTACTCATTTGTTTTACAGAGTCTGCCATTTAATAAGTGCTTAAATAACATGTGTTAATAAATAGGATAATATATGAAGAAACTGAATAAATGAAGAAACAGACTAAGAAAGTACAGCCTGTTTCAAAGCCTGTTTTGACCTTTTAAGAAAGTTTCTATGAAAAGAAAAACAGTTATATAACAAAAATTACTGATTTTTCTTTTTTTTTTTTTGCTTTGTGAACAAGTGTATAAGATTTTTATTGATAAAATCCTGCTACTGAAGTATGAATTTGAATTATTACATGTTCTATATTTAAAAGAACCAACTTGGTAATCAAAATCATAATAATAGAACTGGCTAACTATCGGGAAAGCTCAGTAATACATATAAATTATCTATTTTTTCTACCTAGCAGCACCTATCAGTGATTCTGCTTTGATAAAGAAATCTTAGGCACTGAAGCCAGGCCAACTTGAATTCTGATTCCAGCAACTGTGTAATCTATAGCAACTCATCTCATCTCTCTTTTAAAACAACAGCAAAGAAACCTATTTATTTATTTGGCTGTGTTGGGCCTTAGTTGGTGATACGTGGAATCTTCGTCAAAAGCAGAGCACTTCCTTTAAATTCACTTTTGAAAAGATTCCTGTAGCGACTACCAAAGAGAATCTGAGCTCTGAAACATACCTATGTGCTCAGACTGTCTCACAGCATGAATACCATGAAACTGAAAACCTTTGGAGAATCAAAATGAAAGAAATGATCTGGGTGATTTGGAAGATTGGTTTTAACATGTTGGCACTGGAAGCATCTCTCTGAAGTGATGGGAAGCCTCACAAAGGCACCAAGTGGTACCAAATGGTATATGGAAAGAGAATAATTCAACTAATTGGCTAGACATTTACAATATCCAGAACTTTTGCATTGTTAAAAACAACCAGCTATGCTTTCTTGAGCATCATATCAATATCATGAAAGATTAGAAATAGTACTGGGTCTGATATCACTGGTGGTCTAACCCTGGTCAGGCATTTGACCTCAAAAATTATGAGTTGAACTTTAAGTCCTAGGCAACTTTAAATACTTAGGGCTCAGGTTTTCTAAACGAAAACCATAGCTCAGCTCTAACAAACTCAAATGAGAACAGCTTGTAGATAGGACTGCATCTTACTCATTTGTTTTACAGAGTCTGCCATTTAATAAGTGCTTAAATAACATGTGTTAATAAATAGGATAATATATGAAGAAACTGAATAAATGAAGAAACAGACTAAGAAAGTACAGCCTGTTTCAAAGCCTGTTTTGACCTTTTAAGAAAGTTTCTATGAAAAGAAAAACAGTTATATAACAAAAATTACTGATTTTTCTTTTTTTTTTTTGCTTTGTGAACAAGTGTATAAGATTTTTATTGATAAAATCCTGCTACTGAAGTATGAATTTGAATTATTACATGTTCTATATTTAAAAGAACCAACTTGGTAATCAAAATCATAATAATAGAACTGGCTAACTATCGGGAAAGCTCAGTAATACATATAAATTATCTATTTTTTCTACCTAGCAGCACCTATCAGTGATTCTGCTTTGATAAAGAAATCTTAGGCACTGAAGCCAGGCCAACTTGAATTCTGATTCCAGCAACTGTGTAATCTATAGCAACTCATCTCATCTCTCTTTTAAAAACAACAGCAAAGAAACCTATTTATTTATTTGGCTGTGTTGGGCCTTAGTTGGTGATACGTGGAATCTTCGTCATACCTCAGGGGCCTAGTTGCCCTGCGGCATGTGGGATCTTAGCTCCTCAACCAGGGATCAAACCCACATCCCTTATATTGGAAGGTGGATTCTTAACCACTTAAAATTCTTAACCAGGAAGGTCTCTGGTCTATCTTTCTTTCTTTTTTTTTTTTTTCTTTTGCAGGGGGCTTGGGTTGGGGAGGGAGGGGGGCAGGTGGGTCACTTCTCTTGTGTTTCATTTATCTATTTTCATCCATCTTTGTTCTTTGGCCGGTGTGGGCCTCCCATCGCAGTGGCCTCTATTGTCACAGAGCACCAGCTCTGTGCGCATGCGCTCCAGAGCTCCAGCTCGGTACTTGGACACATCGGTCCAGCCGCTCCACTGCACGTGGGATCTTCCCAGGCCAGGGATGGAACCGGCGCCCCTTGCACTGCAAGGCGGTGTCCTTACCCAATGGACCACCAGGGAAGCCCTGGTCTATCTTTCTTAAAAGGGAAGACTATTCTACTTTTTAAGGGAAATGTTTAAAAGTTCATTAAGACAGAAAACTCTAGAGGTCACTGGAAGATACAAACTGGATGTGGCCCACAGAAGTGTTTTGTTTGATCAGCACTATGGTGTATGTACATGTGGTGAGGGGGATGTTGGTTTTGTGGCTTGCTGCTTTTAAACTGAACCAGTTTTTAAAAAATCTGGATCTCTTGGATAATGAAAAGCTCTGGCCACTGGGAGCATCCCCATGAGTGTGTGCTAAGTCACATTAGTCATGCCTGACTCTCTGCGACCCCATGGACTGTAGCTCACCAGGCTCCTCTGCCCATGGAATTTTTCAGGCAAGAATACTGGAGTGGGTTGACCTGAAGAGTCATCCTCCCAACCCAGGGATCGAACAGGGTCTACTGCATTGCAAGTGGATTCTGTACTGTCTGAGCCACCAGGGAAGCCTGCTTATAGTAAAATTGGCTTCCGATTGGTAAAGTGTGTCTGGATTGGGAAGAACAATGAAAAGTCTATAAACACCTGATGAGGCCGCCATACTTTGGGCCTCCCAGGGTGCAGTGTACCTGCTACATCCTGTGTTGGGTTTCTAGGGCTGCCATAACGAAGTACCAAAACCCAAGTGACTTCAAGCCAAAGAAAGGTATTCTCTCACAGTTTTGGAGGCCAGAAGTCTAAGATCAAGTTATTGGCAAGATTGGTTCCTTCTGGAGGCTCTGAGAATCCATTCCATTCCTCTCTCTTAACTTCCGGTAGTTGCTGGCAATTCTCAGTGTTCCTTGACTTGTACACCTGTGACTCTGATCTCTGCCTCCATCTTCATATGGCCCTCCCCTCTGTGTATCTGTGCCTCAAATCTCCTTCTCTTTTATAAGGATACCATGCATTGGATTTAGGGCCCATCCTAAATTCAGGCTGATCTAATTTTGAGATCCTTAATTACATCTGCCAAGGGCTTTCTTGGTGGCTTAGTGGTAAAGGTCCCCTGTTGATGCAGGAGATATGGGTTCAATCCCTGATTCGAGAAGATTCCACATGCTGTGGAGCAGCTAAGTCCGTGAGCCACAGTTTTTGAGCCTGTGCCTCAGAGCCCGTGCGCTATAAGAGGACAAACCACTGTGATGGGAAGACCAGGTATTGCAGCTAGAGAGTAGCCCCCTGCTTGCTGCAACTAGAGAAAGCCCACACAGCAATGGAGACCCAGCACAGCTGAAGATAAATAAGTAAAAAATAATTATACAAAAATATTATGTCTGCAAAGATGCTAATGCCTCATTCACAGGTCATTGAGATTAGGACTTGAACATTTCTTTTGGAAGTCACTGTTCAACTCACTGTTTATTGCTCTGAACCAGGCACTAGAATGAGGTCTCAAGAGCTCTGGCCACTGGGAGCATCCCCATGAGTGTGTGCTAAGTCACATTAGTCATGCCTGACTCTCTGCGACCCCATGGACTGTAGCTCACCAGGCTCCTCTGCCCATGGAATTTTTCAGGCAAGAATACTGGAGTGGGTTGACCTGAAGAGTCATCCTCCCAACCCAGGGATCGAACAGGGTCTACTGCATGGCAAGTGGATTCTGTACTGTCTGAGCCACCAGGGAAGCCTGCTTATAGTAAAATTGGCTTCCGATTGGTAAAGTGTGTCTGGATTGGGAAGAACAATGAAAAGTCTATAAACACCTGATGAGGCCGCCATACTTTGGGCCTCCCAGGGTGCAGTGTACCTGCTACATCCTGTGTTGGGTTTCTAGGGCTGCCATAACGAAGTACCAAAACCCAAGTGACTTCAAGCCAAAGAAAGGTATTCTCTCACAGTTTTGGAGGCCAGAAGTCTAAGATCAAGTTATTGGCAAGATTGGTTCCTTCTGGAGGCTCTGAGAATCCATTCCATTCCTCTCTCTTAACTTCCGGTAGTTGCTGGCAATTCTCAGTGTTCCTTGACTTGTACACCTGTGACTCTGATCTCTGCCTCCATCTTCATATGGCCCTCCCCTCTGTGTATCTGTGCCTCAAATCTCCTTCTCTTTTATAAGGATACCATGCATTGGATTTAGGGCCCATCCTAAATTCAGGCTGATCTAATTTTGAGATCCTTAATTACATCTGCCAAGGGCTTTCTTGGTGGCTTAGTGGTAAAGGTCCCCTGTTGATGCAGGAGATATGGGTTCAATCCCTGATTCGAGAAGATTCCACATGCTGTGGAGCAGCTAAGTCCGTGAGCCACAGTTTTGAGACTGTGCCTCAGAGCCCGTGCGCTATAAGAGGACAAACCACTGTGATGGGAAGACCAGGTATTGCAGCTAGAGAGTAGCCCCCTGCTTGCTGCAACTAGAGAAAGCCCACACAGCAATGGAGACCCAGCACAGCTGAAGATAAATAAGTAAAAAATAATTATACAAAAATATTATGTCTGCAAAGATGCTAATGCCTCATTCACAGGTCATTGAGATTAGGACTTGAACATTTCTTTTGGAAGTCACTGTTCAACTCACTGTTTATTGCTCTACGAACCAGGCACTAGAAATGAGGTCTATAGAGTATTTACAAGAAATACTGGCTCTTTTGGGCCATGGAGGCCTTAAACCATTAACCCCACCAATGGAGATCTCATCTCTTGGTGTCTGGATGGAGACAGGCGAGCCGATGGAGGAATTTATTCCACAAAGATACCTGCTGAGGAGCACCTGACTGATACTGCTCTGTCAGCAAACTCTGCTCTGCCAGCAAGCTCTCGTTCCTCCATCCTCCTGAGTATATTGGTGTCCAGTGTGGACCTGGAATCTGTGTGTCTGAACATTTAGTAAAAGCCAGGAAGACAATCTGGTAGGTGCTACACACCCAATCCACTTCACGTATTGGCTTTATATGCCATCCTTGTAGTATGACCCACAGTTTAAAGGACTAACCAAACTTTCGTCAAGTTATTAAATAATTATTGAATACCAATTACAAGTTAGGCAATTTTCTGCCCACCATGGATACAGAAGTGAAGAAAACAGACAAAGGAGCTTGCATTCAAACAGAAGACAAGAAAGAAAGGGAAGAAGGGAAGCAGGGAGGGAGGGAAAATATAGTCAGCGGTCAGAATTTGGCTAATACTGTATTTTGAATTTGGAGTTTATATGATTTTCTGATGGGTTGAATGAGAAGTATAAAGGGAGAAGAGGTATCAGAGATGGCTGTATACGCAAGGGCTTTCTTGGTGGCTTAGTGGTAAAGGTCCCCTGTTGATGCAGGAGATATGGGTTCAATCCCTGATTCGAGAAGATTCCACATGCTGTGGAGCAGCTAAGTCCGTGAGCCACAGTTTTTGAGCCTGTGCCTCAGAGCCCGTGCGCTATAAGAGGACAAACCACTGTGATGGGAAGACCAGGTATTGCAGCTAGAGAGTAGCCCCCTGCTTGCTGCAACTAGAGAAAGCCCACACAGCAATGGAGACCCAGCACAGCTGAAGATAAATAAGTAAAAAATAATTATACAAAAATATTATGTCTGCAAAGATGCTAATGCCTCATTCACAGGTCATTGAGATTAGGACTTGAACATTTCTTTTGGAAGTCACTGTTCAACTCACTGTTTATTGCTCTACGAACCAGGCACTAGAAATGAGGTCTATAGAGTATTTACAAGAAATACTGGCTCTTTTGGGCCATGGAGGCCTTAAACCATTAACCCCACCAATGGAGATCTCATCTCTTGGTGTCTGGATGGAGACAGGCGAGCCGATGGAGGAATTTATTCCACAAAGATACCTGCTGAGGAGCACCTGACTGATACTGCTCTGTCAGCAAACTCTGCTCTGCCAGCAAGCTCTCGTTCCTCCATCCTCCTGAGTATATTGGTGTCCAGTGTGGACCTGGAATCTGTGTGTCTGAACATTTAGTAAAAGCCAGGAAGACAATCTGGTAGGTGCTACACACCCAATCCACTTCACGTATTGGCTTTATATGCCATCCTTGTAGTATGACCCACAGTTTAAAGGACTAACCAAACTTTCGTCAAGTTATTAAATAATTATTGAATACCAATTACAAGTTAGGCAATTTTCTGCCCACCATGGATACAGAAGTGAAGAAAACAGACAAAGGAGCTTGCATTCAAACAGAAGACAAGAAAGAAAGGGAAGAAGGGAAGCAGGGAGGGAGGGAAAATATAGTCAGCGGTCAGAATTTGGCTAATACTGTATTTTGAATTTGGAGTTTATATGATTTTCTGATGGGTTGAATGAGAAGTATAAAGGGAGAAGAGGTATCAGAGATGGCTGTATACTTTTTGTCATAAAAATCTAAGAGGATAAAGTTACTATTTCTGGAGATAGGGAAGCCTAAAGGAGGAGAGGTCTAGAGCAGGTGTGTGTGAGGAAGATGGAGAGTTGAAAGTTGGATATATCTATCTGACATCCAAGTTGAGAGTTTGACTAGGTGGATATTTGGATCAGGAGTGCAGGGGAGAGGTCCAGGCTGATGATACAAACATAGGACGATTCAGGGGGATACATGGTATTTAAAGTCACAAGACTAGATGAGAAGACCAAAAGTGAGTGTATCCAGAAAAGAGAAGTGGTCAGAAGACTGAACCTTGGGCTCTCTAACCTTCATGGATCAGGGAGATGAGAAGGAGCCAGTCAAGGACATTAAGGAGAGAAGAGCCAAGAGAGTCAGGTACCGTGGAAGTCAAGTGAAGAAGCATCCCAAGGAAGAATAAGGGATCAGTTGTGCCAGACGCAGCTTTTTCAGTCAAGCAAGATAAAGACTGAGAATTGATGAGGGCTAGAATTAGCAATGTGGAGGTCATTGGTTACTATGCTAAGAGAAATTTTGGTGCAGCAGTGGAGTAAAAGGCTGTTTGGAGTGGGGTCAAGAAATAATAGGAGGAAAGGAATTGGAGACTGAATGTACTGACAAAAATTTCTGAAAGTTCAGTGGTAAGGCAAGCAGAGATTTGAGGCTGTAGCTGAAGGTGGAATATGGGGCCAAGGGTGTGGCTGTTTTTAAGATGACAAATTATAACACATTGGAAATAGTCCAGTGGGGAAAAACTTGATGCACAAGGGAAAAGGGAGAATTGCTGGAGTGAGGAGGCACAGGCAGTAGTTAGGCAGTGACATTCTAATGAGTTTGAGGCCTTTATAGTAGAGACACATTTCCAATACGCCATGATGCCCATTCTCTGCTGAGACTGACTTAATCAGTGCTCCAAACACTATAAACAGCAGAATCACGGAGAAGGGAGGACACTTTTCCTTCAGATGCTGCTACTATTATTATCTCCGACTTCCCAGGTAGCGCAGTGGTAAAGAAGCCACCTATTAATGGAAGAGACACAAGAGACTCGGGTTTGACCTCAGGGTCAGGAAGATCCTCTGGACGAGGAAATGGCAACCTGCTCCAGTATTCTTGCCTGGAAAATCCCATGGACAGGGGAGCCTGGCAGGCTCCATGGGATTGCAAAGAGTTGGACACGACTGAGCACACACACCTAACACGCATTACTATCCCCACAAATGAGTGGCTATAAAACTGCATTTTGTTACCGATAATTAACAATAGTACCGAGAACCATCATTCAACAACTATTTATTGGCCTGCTTTGTGCCAGTGCTAGGGGTTATTCTAGACACTGGGGATAAAACAGAGAGTGAAACAATCATGTCTGAAACACTTTTATTAGTTACACTACAAAGAGATTTGCCTGTATTTATTTTTAACAACAACAAAAAAATGTGTTTGGGGTTGTCTTAAATTGAGTCTTTATGTTTTATAAAAACTCTCGTTTCTTTATGAGTGATGGGTTTTATTATCTATGGTGTCCCAAAGGCTGGCTTAGGATGATGTATCTGAGGCACTTTTCCACTTTCTGCCAGGTTTTACCCCAAGAGCCTTTCCAGATATATTTAAGTGATTTTGGAATCTGGTCACTCTTAGATATGTTAATAGGATATCCCACTTGCCTTTTAAGAAAGACTGAGTTTCTTCTTGTTAGTCTTTTAAATGTGACTTAAACAAAGTTGCATTCTCTCACAAAACTAACTTGAGATCATTACACTATTGAATTTCTCTTCCTTCAGTTCATACAGTCAAAATAGTTCTACATGTGGAAAAGTAAGGAGTGTAGGATTGCTGAGACTTCTTTTCATTACCTTTTTATACTTGAATGTTCTACCCTTTCCTAAAAACACGTTCCACCTGGCTAAACCTTTTAAGAGGTCAACAGCCACTTTGAGAGCATTTATTTGTTCCATTCTTTTCTCTAGCCGTTTCAAGTTTTGTTTCTCTGATTTCCTGGCAATATATTTATTTCATGGGAAACATTCCTTTCAGAAAAGCACAAAGCTCTTCTAAAGTTCTCTTTGAAACTTCCTCATTCTAGATCACCTACTAGTTTAAAATTTTATTTCAGTTTTATGTATTGTATAGTTTGTCCTACTTTATTTTAGAACACATATATTTTCCAAAAGACACACACAGATCTTTATTTTATAACTTCTGTATTATCCTTGCTTTTTTCAGAGCTTACTTCTTAAAAGTGTTTCAAAGGACACACACCAGTTCTCATACAGTCTTAAAAATTGTTTGCTGTTTGCACTTGTAAAGCATTTTATGTTTAGAGTAGTAACTGTACTTGAGCTTTCCCTTCTCCTCTCTAAACATTTGTGTATCAAAGAACTCAGTCATATCACTCACATTCACTACTAGAGGTCTGAAATGACACATATTTATTGGCCTGCTTTGTGCCAGTGCTAGGGGTTATTCTAGACACTGGGGATAAAACAGAGAGTGAAACAATCATGTCTGAAACACTTTTATTAGTTACACTACAAAGAGATTTGCCTGTATTTATTTTTAACAACAACAAAAAAATGTGTTTGGGGTTGTCTTAAATTGAGTCTTTATGTTTTATAAAAACTCTCGTTTCTTTATGAGTGATGGGTTTTATTATCTATGGTGTCCCAAAGGCTGGCTTAGGATGATGTATCTGAGGCACTTTTCCACTTTCTGCCAGGTTTTACCCCAAGAGCCTTTCCAGATATATTTAAGTGATTTTGGAATCTGGTCACTCTTAGATATGTTAATAGGATATCCCACTTGCCTTTTAAGAAAGACTGAGTTTCTTCTTGTTAGTCTTTTAAATGTGACTTAAACAAAGTTGCATTCTCTCACAAAACTAACTTGAGATCATTACACTATTGAATTTCTCTTCCTTCAGTTCATACAGTCAAAATAGTTCTACATGTGGAAAAGTAAGGAGTGTAGGATTGCTGAGACTTCTTTTCATTACCTTTTTATACTTGAATGTTCTACCCTTTCCTAAAAACACGTTCCACCTGGCTAAACCTTTTAAGAGGTCAACAGCCACTTTGAGAGCATTTATTTGTTCCATTCTTTTCTCTAGCCGTTTCAAGTTTTGTTTCTCTGATTTCCTGGCAATATATTTATTTCATGGGAAACATTCCTTTCAGAAAAGCACAAAGCTCTTCTAAAGTTCTCTTTGAAACTTCCTCATTCTAGATCACCTACTAGTTTAAAATTTTATTTCAGTTTTATGTATTGTATAGTTTGTCCTACTTTATTTTAGAACACATATATTTTCCAAAAGACACACACAGATCTTTATTTTATAACTTCTGTATTATCCTTGCTTTTTTCAGAGCTTACTTCTTAAAAGTGTTTCAAAGGACACACACCAGTTCTCATACAGTCTTAAAAATTGTTTGCTGTTTGCACTTGTAAAGCATTTTATGTTTAGAGTAGTAACTGTACTTGAGCTTTCCCTTCTCCTCTCTAAACATTTGTGTATCAAAGAACTCAGTTATATCACTCACATTCACTACTAGAGGTCTGAAATGACACAGCCTAAAAATTTGCTCCTTGAAGCAGATACACACTGTAAAAAAGCTTTTATAACACAAGTGGTCTGTAACATGTATGTTTCCCCCCTGACTATAAAGTTAATAATTTACTCCTAGTTTTTCTACTACTAGATGTGAGGAGGTGCAGGTGGGCCAAGGCATGTAAGAACTCATGTTATGCATGTGCCTATATGCATGAGAAAGTTTACATTCACGTCAATTAAATGTGTTATCTACCATAGACTTGTGATTGCCGAGGGGGAGGGGTGGGGGAGGGGAGGATTGGGAGTTTGGGATAAGCAGGTGCAAACTATTACGTATAGAACGGATAAACAATAAAGTTCTACTGTATAGCCCAGGGAACTGCACTTAACATTCTGTGAAAACCATAATGGAAAAGAAGATGAAAAATAATTTTTGTTGTTGTTTAGTCACTAAGTTGTGTCTGACTGTTTTGCAACCCCATGGACTGTGACCCTCCAGACGCCTCTGTCCATGGGACTTTCCAGGCAAGAATACTGGAGTGGGTTGCCATTTCCTTCTCCAGGAGATCTCCACCCAAGGATCAAACCCGCATCTCCTGCATTAGCAGGTGGATTCTTTACTACCAAGTCACCTGGGAAGCCCATGTATGTATAATTGAACTACTTTGTTGTACAGTAGAAATTAATGTAACATTATATTTATTTCATGGGAAACATTCCTTTCAGAAAAGCACAAAGCTCTTCTAAAGTTCTCTTTGAAACTTCCTCATTCTAGATCACCTACTAGTTTAAAATTTTATTTCAGTTTTATGTATTGTATAGTTTGTCCTACTTTATTTTAGAACACATATATTTTCCAAAAGACACACACAGATCTTTATTTTATAACTTCTGTATTATCCTTGCTTTTTTCAGAGCTTACTTCTTAAAAGTGTTTCAAAGGACACACACCAGTTCTCATACAGTCTTAAAAATTGTTTGCTGTTTGCACTTGTAAAGCATTTTATGTTTAGAGTAGTAACTGTACTTGAGCTTTCCCTTCTCCTCTCTAAACATTTGTGTATCAAAGAACTCAGTTATATCACTCACATTCACTACTAGAGGTCTGAAATGACACAGCCTAAAAATTTGCTCCTTGAAGCAGATACACACTGTAAAAAAGCTTTTATAACACAAGTGGTCTGTAACATGTATGTTTCCCCCCTGACTATAAAGTTAATAATTTACTCCTAGTTTTTCTACTACTAGATGTGAGGAGGTGCAGGTGGGCCAAGGCATGTAAGAACTCATGTTATGCATGTGCCTATATGCATGAGAAAGTTTACATTCACGTCAATTAAATGTGTTATCTACCATAGACTTGTGATTGCCGAGGGGGAGGGGTGGGGGAGGGGAGGATTGGGAGTTTGGGATAAGCAGGTGCAAACTATTACGTATAGAACGGATAAACAATAAAGTTCTACTGTATAGCCCAGGGAACTGCACTTAACATTCTGTGAAAACCATAATGGAAAAGAAGATGAAAAATAATTTTTGTTGTTGTTTAGTCACTAAGTTGTGTCTGACTGTTTTGCAACCCCATGGACTGTGACCCTCCAGACGCCTCTGTCCATGGGACTTTCCAGGCAAGAATACTGGAGTGGGTTGCCATTTCCTTCTCCAGGAGATCTCCACCCAAGGATCAAACCCGCATCTCCTGCATTAGCAGGTGGATTCTTTACTACCAAGTCACCTGGGAAGCCCATGTATGTATAATTGAACTACTTTGTTGTACAGTAGAAATTAATGTAACATTATAAATCAACTATACTTCAACAAAATATATTTTAAAATTAAAAAATAAGTATCTCATTTGATTAAAGTGCTTTGCATGCCTGGAATCCAAATAGTAAACAGAATGGATATTGTTAACAGGACAAACATTCCAAAACTAATATAAATACAGGAGTTAAGCTTAAATAAAGGCAGCAGATGAAACTTCTTAAAATATCCATTGTACACATTTCTGCCCCAAAACGAATATAAACAAAATTTTAAAAGCCCAAAGTTTAGACTAACTATAAATTCTTTTAGCAAAACTGTAATGAACTCTAACATGACCGAAGAGTTTCAAAGTGTATTTCAGATGAAGCTTTTTCCTTCTCTAAAAAGAATATATTACAGAAAAGAAGTATGTTGCCATTAAAGTAGAGAAACAAACCCTGAAAATAAAACCACTGAAAACACGTATACTACTTCTGTGGGTAAGTTACTTACCCTCTGTGTGCCTCCATTTATGCTTCTATATCTGTGAAATAACATACTTCGGTAATACACTCAATAAATGATGGACTGTCTCCTCTTTAGAAGTCAAGAAACAAGTATTACCCCCTGTTTCCATTACCTTTCATTATGAGAAGATAGTCTAGCCCCTTGGGAAAGTTTCTTAGTATTAGTAACAGCTTAGAGGACTGGCTGAAAATGTTGAAGAGACTGTTCCCATTGCTTGGAGCAATAGGAAGGTGTTGACAGCTTGGGCCAAACCTAAGGGCTCCACCAGGAAGGAAAGAGGGCTTCTGCCAAGGGTGACTTTGGAACTTGAGGATGTTTTTCTCATTTTGGTTCAGTCGCAAAATAACGAAGACTTACGCAAGAACAACTCAGCCATCCAGTGGTATTCACGCCCAGATGCCAAGCTCACACTGCGGAAGCCTCCACAGCTAGACACTGGCGGCGGCTTCCACGACCTCCCACAGTGAGACAATGCCAGCCACACTGGCCGAGGCTGCTGCCCAAGTTTGAAAAGGAAACAAAAATCTTTTCTTCAGGAATGAGGTGGGCCTTTTTTGTTGTTTGTTTGTCTGGGGCAAGTTAAATCCTGGTGGAGAAAAGGCAGCTTGCCCAGAGGCAAGGCTAGCGGTTCCAGCTGGTACGCACCTCTTTCCCAGTCCTTCCTATTCCTCTCCATTCCTTTCTGAGACATAACCCCAGTCCACCACTTCCTGCTTTTTTCTAAGTGCTTTCTGTGCCAAGGCCTTGACTTCACTTTTTGGAAAATGGTTACAAATAAATGGAGCTTGCGCCACTACCTAGAGGTTCCTCCGGCCCTACAGCTGCTGAAGAAAAGGAAGCCGTCAGGACATTGTGAGCAAGCATTACACAGAGACAACAAAATCCACTTCTGACCGAGAGGGGAGGTGGCGGGAAATGGGCAAAGATGGTGAAAAGGTACAACCTTCCAGTTGCAAGTCCGGGGGATGTGATGTACGAATGGCGGTGACAAGTAAATACTACGGTGTTGGTAGATTTGAACATTGCTAGAGACTAGATCTTAAAGGTTCTCATCCCATCCCAAAGGGGCAAAATTTTTAACTCTGTGAGGTGACGGATGTTAATTGCTATCTGATATTTCCATATCTAATCATGTTATCCACTTGAAACGAATATGTCAATTATCTCTCAAAACAAAAACTACCCTCCACTGAGCCCTCCCTCCGTGCCAGCCTCATTCCGGAGAACGCAGACCGAGGCAGCAAACCCTAAAGGAGTTCCAGGCAGAAGCATCACCCCGAGCCAGGCAGCCGCGGGCCCCTGCAGGCATCGGTGACCCCGAAGATCCGGGCGAGCGCCCAACGGGAAGTCCCGCAGGGGAACTTTCCTGCAGCCACAAAAACAAGTCGAGCTCGAGACTGTCCAAGTAACCGGGAGACGCAGCGAAACACTGTTTCGAGTCCTGGCAGCTTCTTGGGCTCGACTGAGTTTAACGCCCTAGGAGTGAAACCAGAGTTCACTCACCTGGCTACCTGCTGTCAGGTCCTTCGCTCAGGGCGGAAGATGAGAGAAGCTAAGGCCAATTCTCGCCCCTCTATCCTTCCCCCACCGTTGCCTTCCTCTCCTACTCCGCAGCCTGGAAGCAAGTTTAAGGAAAGGCCTCGCCTGAAGAGACCTCCGCGCCCCTGACAGCACAGGCTCGGCCCGCTGGGGGCGATTTTCGGGGGGCTTGCGGGCTGCCGGCGCGCACCGCGCTCCTTCGTCTCTCCCCCGCTCCCACGTTGTGTGTCACCTAGGGTCGCGTCCCAGCCACTCGCAGCAAAGAATGAACCTAGCGGGGTCGGCGCGCTCGGGCCAGCCCTCCCCGCCGCGGCCGAGCCCCGCCGACCTGGCATCTCGTCTCCCCGCGCCCCGGCGCTCGCCCCAATCCGCCCGACCCGCGGCCCCCTGGCGCCGGAGCCCGCCGCCCTCCTCTGCGCCGGCCACTCGGAACCCGGCCCGGAACCTCGGAAGCGCTACTCCTTCACCCCTTTCCTCGCCAGCCTCGCTAGGTTGGAACTTGGTCGGGAACCTCGGCCCCGCCTCCCCAGGAGGTGCCCATACCGATGCCCAGGATGAAGACGAAGCCAGTGACCACGAGCACCCTTTCCCGTCCCCAGCCCCAGCCTTCAGTACCATGAGGGCTAAAATTTTAACTGTGGAATGTTAATTGCTATCTGATATTTCCATATCTAATCATGTTATCCACTTGAAACGAATATGTCAATTATCTCTCAAAACAAAACTACCCTCCACTGAGCCCTCCCTCCGTGCCAGCCTCATTCCGGAGAACGCAGACCGAGGCAGCAAACCCTAAAGGAGTTCCAGGCAGAAGCATCACCCCGAGCCAGGCAGCCGCGGGCCCCTGCAGGCATCGGTGACCCCGAAGATCCGGGCGAGCGCCCAACGGGAAGTCCGCAGGGGAACTTTCCTGCAGCCACAAAAACAAGTCGAGCTCGAGACTGTCCAAGTAACCGGGAGACG
Organism: Tragulus kanchil; assembly: GCA_022376925.1. NCBI lineage: Eukaryota > Metazoa > Chordata > Mammalia > Artiodactyla > Tragulidae > Tragulus > Tragulus kanchil. The sequence goes on along the minus strand of JAIOJX010000026.1, from coordinate 268,618,645 downwards.
CAGCGAAACACTGTTTCGAGTCCTGGCAGCTTCTTGGGCTCGACTGAGTTTAACGCCCTAGGAGTGAAACCAGAGTTCACTCACCTGGCTACCTGCTGTCAGGTCCTTCGCTCAGGGCGGAAGATGAGAGAAGCTAAGGCCAATTCTCGCCCCTCTATCCTTCCCCCACCGTTGCCTTCCTCTCCTACTCCGCAGCCTGGAAGCAAGTTTAAGGAAAGGCCTCGCCTGAAGAGACCTCCGCGCCCCTGACAGCACAGGCTCGGCCCGCTGGGGGCGATTTTCGGGGGGCTTGCGGGCTGCCGGCGCGCACCGCGCTCCTTCGTCTCTCCCCCGCTCCCACGTTGTGTGTCACCTAGGGTCGCGTCCCAGCCACTCGCAGCAAAGAATGAACCTAGCGGGGTCGGCGCGCTCGGGCCAGCCCTCCCCGCCGCGGCCGAGCCCCGCCGACCTGGCATCTCGTCTCCCCGCGCCCCGGCGCTCGCCCCAATCCGCCCGACCCGCGGCCCCCTGGCGCCGGAGCCCGCCGCCCTCCTCTGCGCCGGCCACTCGGAACCCGGCCCGGAACCTCGGAAGCGCTACTCCTTCACCCCTTTCCTCGCCAGCCTCGCTAGGTTGGAACTTGGTCGGGAACCTCGGCCCCGCCTCCCCAGGAGGTGCCCATACCGATGCCCAGGATGAAGACGAAGCCAGTGACCACGAGCACCGGGTGCCAGTTAAACTCGAGCAAGGTCCCGTCCCAGCCGAGCCCCTCTCGGTAGTGGAGGACCCAGATGAGGGTGAAGATCACAGACAGGAAGCCGACGAGCAGCGCCGACACCAGCAGTCCCAAGAAGCCCCTGTAGCCTTCCATGGTCACCAGCGCCCCATACTCCGCGCGGCGGCAGCGGAGGAACTCAGCCAGGCGGCGGCGCCCCCGGGGACTGGCGGCGCGGCGGGACGCGGCGTCCACTTCCAGGCGCTGTCTCCGCCCCGGGGAGGGGCTTTGTCCGGGACGCGGGCCTCGGGGCGCGGGCGGCCGGCCCGGCTCGGAGACGAGCCCCACCCTCGGGGTCCCGTGGCCCCGCGTCTGCGCTTTTCAGAGCGCTCAAGTTAACCGATCCAGCTGGTTATCGAGAGCGAAAGTCCGGTTCCACACCCACCACTTTTAACTCTTGCCGCGTCTCTTCCTTATTTGCGGCGAGGCTGAGTAAGGCAATGGTGCACACTTTCGGTTAACAGAAGAGAAAGTCCGTTGGGTGCCTGTGTGTGATTTTGACTAGCAAAGCCTCCAAAGCCGCAAGCCCAGGCTGTCTTTGATACCAAGGAGGAACCCGCGGGACAGTGCATAGGCCTTACTTCGCAAGGAAACTACTGGCAGTGTGTGGCTAACACAGGGAAGGCAAATACCTCTTGGACCCTGGACTTATCCCATAAAGGATGAAAATCAATCTTAAAAGTGCCATCTGTTCAAATGTATTCGGACTAAAGCCTCAACTTGATGGAGTGAGCTTACTGCCCTCTTTCCAATATTAAGTTCACCCTTCTCCACTGGACAAGAAAAGTGACAGTATTATCATTGCCATTAAGGAAAACAGGGTTCTGGCAGCGAGGGCTCCTATAACGCATTTGGGAACATTCACTTCTAGCTCCATCCGTAACTCATCTCCAAAACCTCTTAATAGATTGCCAAATTGGCGTGTTGCCATTTTGAAAGGCCTTAGAACAGCCTCGCTAGGTTGGAACTTGGTCGGGAACCTCGGCCCCGCCTCCCCAGGAGGTGCCCATACCGATGCCCAGGATGAAGACGAAGCCAGTGACCACGAGCACCGGGTGCCAGTTAAACTCGAGCAAGGTCCCGTCCCAGCCGAGCCCCTCTCGGTAGTGGAGGACCCAGATGAGGGTGAAGATCACAGACAGGAAGCCGACGAGCAGCGCCGACACCAGCAGTCCCAAGAAGCCCCTGTAGCCTTCCATGGTCACCAGCGCCCCATACTCCGCGCGGCGGCAGCGGAGGAACTCAGCCAGGCGGCGGCGCCCCCGGGGACTGGCGGCGCGGCGGGACGCGGCGTCCACTTCCAGGCGCTGTCTCCGCCCCGGGGAGGGGCTTTGTCCGGGACGCGGGCCTCGGGGCGCGGGCGGCCGGCCCGGCTCGGAGACGAGCCCCACCCTCGGGGTCCCGTGGCCCCGCGTCTGCGCTTTTCAGAGCGCTCAAGTTAACCGATCCAGCTGGTTATCGAGAGCGAAAGTCCGGTTCCACACCCACCACTTTTAACTCTTGCCGCGTCTCTTCCTTATTTGCGGCGAGGCTGAGTAAGGCAATGGTGCACACTTTCGGTTAACAAAAGAAAGTCCGTTGGGTGCCTGTGTGTGATTTTGACTAGCAAAGCCTCCAAAGCCGCAAGCCCAGGCTGTCTTTGATACCAAGGAGGAACCCGCGGGACAGTGCATAGGCCTTACTTCGCAAGGAAACTACTGGCAGTGTGTGGCTAACACAGGGAAGGCAAATACCTCTTGGACCCTGGACTTATCCCATAAAGGATGAAAATCAATCTTAAAAGTGCCATCTGTTCAAATGTATTCGGACTAAAGCCTCAACTTGATGGAGTGAGCTTACTGCCCTCTTTCCAATATTAAGTTCACCCTTCTCCACTGGACAAGAAAAGTGACAGTATTATCATTGCCATTAAGGAAAACAGGGTTCTGGCAGCGAGGGCTCCTATAACGCATTTGGGAACATTCACTTCTAGCTCCATCCGTAACTCATCTCCAAAACCTCTTAATAGATTGCCAAATTGGCGTGTTGCCATTTTGAAAGGCCTTAGAATGTGTAGAAGGTGTACGGGAGTGATTTTCAATGGAAGAGACAGATTTTAAAGCAAGGGAGTAGGGGGTGTCATGAAGTGGTGAAAGTGGAAGTTGCTCAGTCTTGTCTGAGTCTTTGAAACCCCATGGGCCAAGCAGCGGAATTCTCCAGGCAAGAATACTGGAGTGGTTAGCCCTTCCCTTCGCGATCTTACCAACCCAGGGACTGAACCTGGCTCTCCAACATTGCAGATGTATTCTTTACTGTCTGAGCCACCAGAGAGCACTGGGTGTGGGCCAAGACTGAGGTCAAGGAGTAACAGACTACAGACTTCACTGATGTCATTAGTTTTCCTTTGATGGTAAAAAGAAAGGGAGAAAAAGAAAGTTATCAAATGGAAAAGAAGGACCCTTACCCACAATATGGGGCTTCCAGACGGCTCAATGGTAAAGAATCTTTGCCTGCCTGTGCAAGAGACTTGGGTTTGATCCCTGGGTTGGGAAGATACCCTGAAGAAGGGAATGGCAATCCACTCCAGTGTTCTTGCTGGCAAAATCCCATCAACAGAGGTGCCTCGTGGGCTACAGGCTGTGGGGTCACAAAGAGCTGGACACGACTTAGTGACTTAACACCCATATAAGGCTTTCTGTGGTCTGCCGTGATGACCATGGCTTCTCTCCCAGTTCCTGACCACTCCCTACCCACATGCCGGCCTCTAAAATTGCCCAACCGCATCTCCACCAAGAAACCTTACCTGAGTCTACCTACGCCCCTATTTTATAGATGGACGGAGGAGCCTGGTGGGCTACAGTCCATAGGCTCACAAAGGGTTGGACACTTAGCAACTTAGCACACATGCACGCACCCACCTCCCCGTCCAGTGCCTCTCTGTATCACTTACTTCGATGTGGTAGACCTGTCTGTTTCTGTGGCTGCCTCCACTCCCCAGACAGCCCCCTTGAGAATAGTAACTGTTTATCATTTTTTCCTTCCTTGACATATAGCAATTACTCAATAAATGTTGGGAGAAGATGGGGTCTGACTCATCTCCAAAACCTCTTAATAGATTGCCAAATTGGCGTGTTGCCATTTGAAAGGCCTTAGAATGTGTAGAAGGTGTGGGAGTGATTTTCAATGGAAGAGACAGATTTTAAAGCAAGGGAGTAGGGGGTGTCATGAAGTGGTGAAAGTGGAAGTTGCTCAGTCTTGTCTGAGTCTTTGAAACCCCATGGGCCAAGCAGCGGAATTCTCCAGGCAAGAATACTGGAGTGGTTAGCCCTTCCCTTCGCGATCTTACCAACCCAGGGACTGAACCTGGCTCTCCAACATTGCAGATGTATTCTTTACTGTCTGAGCCACCAGAGAGCACTGGGTGTGGGCCAAGACTGAGGTCAAGGAGTAACAGACTACAGACTTCACTGATGTCATTAGTTTTCCTTTGATGGTAAAAAGAAAGGGAGAAAAAGAAAGTTATCAAATGGAAAAGAAGGACCCTTACCCACAATATGGGGCTTCCAGACGGCTCAATGGTAAAGAATCTTTGCCTGCCTGTGCAAGAGACTTGGGTTTGATCCCTGGGTTGGGAAGATACCCTGAAGAAGGGAATGGCAATCCACTCCAGTGTTCTTGCTGGCAAAATCCCATCAACAGAGGTGCCTCGTGGGCTACAGGCTGTGGGGTCACAAAGAGCTGGACACGACTTAGTGACTTAACACCCATATAAGGCTTTCTGTGGTCTGCCGTGATGACCATGGCTTCTCTCCCAGTTCCTGACCACTCCCTACCCACATGCCGGCCTCTAAAATTGCCCAACCGCATCTCCACCAAGAAACCTTACCTGAGTCTACCTACGCCCCTATTTTATAGATGGACGGAGGAGCCTGGTGGGCTACAGTCCATAGGCTCACAAAGGGTTGGACACTTAGCAACTTAGCACACATGCACGCACCCACCTCCCCGTCCAGTGCCTCTCTGTATCACTTACTTCGATGTGGTAGACCTGTCTGTTTCTGTGGCTGCCTCCACTCCCCAGACAGCCCCCTTGAGAATAGTAACTGTTTATCATTTTTTCCTTCCTTGACATATAGCAATTACTCAATAAATGTTGGGAGAAGATGGGGTCTGACTGTGTCAGACAGGGTGCTGGCAGGAAGCAGACAGATCATTCCAGTTGGGCGATTTAATAACGAACAGGGCTATTTACAAAGTTGCGGGCAGAGTGTGGGAAACCACAAAGGGTTTGCAGTGCCGAGACCTGAAATGGAGAGGGTTACTGAAATCCAGAGAGAGAAAGAAAAGAGTCAGAGACAAAGACAGAAAACACACAGACACACACACAGACACACACACACACACACACACACACGCACACGCACACGCAGGCACAAGGTAGTGTAGAAAGGCCAGCTTTTTTGTTCAAGGTCTTTTTTTTTTTTTTTTTAAACCTTTATTTTACTTTTAACTTTTACAGAGTTTTGTTGTTTACAGATATGTATGTTCTCAGATTAGTCATATGTATATCCCCCCCTTCCCTCCCCTCCCGACCATCACACAGCACCCCTGAAGGATCCCCTTTTCTCACAGAGCAATGACTAGAGCTATTTTCTTCACTTATGGTAGTACAGGCCTTCATGCTACTTCCTTTACGCCTCCCACCCTCTGTTCCTTCCCCACAATGTCCATATGTCCACTGTCCATGTCTGTCTTTCTGTCGCTTCACTGCATGTGCCATCATCACCATCCTACTAGATTCCATATATATGTGTTAATATACTGTATTTGTCCTTCTCTTTCTGACTGACTTCACTTTTTAGGATACGTTCTAGATCCAGCCACCTCATTAGGGTTGATTCTTCTGCATTTCTCTTTACAGCTGTGTAGTATTCCATTGTATATATGTACCAGAGCTTTTGGATCCATTCGTTCGTCGATGAGCATCTAGGTTCCTTCCATGTTCTAGCTATTGTATAGAGAGCTGCAATGAACATTGGGGTACAGGTGCTTCTTTCAGTTTTGATTTCGTCAGGGTACATTGCTGGGTCATATGGTGCTCACAAAGGGTTGGACACTTAGCAACTTAGCACACATGCACGCACCCACCTCCCCGTCCAGTGCCTCTCTGTATCACTTACTTCGATGTGGTAGACCTGTCTGTTTCTGTGGCTGCCTCCACTCCCCAGACAGCCCCCTTGAGAATAGTAACTGTTTATCATTTTTTCCTTCCTTGACATATAGCAATTACTCAATAAATGTTGGGAGAAGATGGGGTCTGACTGTGTCAGACAGGGTGCTGGCAGGAAGCAGACAGATCATTCCAGTTGGGCGATTTAATAACGAACAGGGCTATTTACAAAGTTGCGGGCAGAGTGTGGGAAACCACAAAGGGTTTGCAGTGCCGAGACCTGAAATGGAGAGGGTTACTGAAATCCAGAGAGAGAAAGAAAAGAGTCAGAGACAAAGACAGAAAACACACAGACACACACACAGACACACACACACACACACACACACACGCACATGCACACACGCAGGCACAAGGTAGTGTAGAAAGGCCAGCTTTTTTGTTCAAGGTCTTTTTTTTTTTTTTTTTAAACCTTTATTTTACTTTTAACTTTTACAGAGTTTTGTTGTTTACAGATATGTATGTTCTCAGATTAGTCATATGTATATCCCCCCCTTCCCTCCCCTCCCGACCATCACACAGCACCCCTGAAGGATCCCCTTTTCTCACAGAGCAATGACTAGAGCTATTTTCTTCACTTATGGTAGTACAGGCCTTCATGCTACTTCCTTTACGCCTCCCACCCTCTGTTCCTTCCCCACAATGTCCATATGTCCACTGTCCATGTCTGTCTTTCTGTCGCTTCACTGCATGTGCCATCATCACCATCCTACTAGATTCCATATATATGTGTTAATATACTGTATTTGTCCTTCTCTTTCTGACTGACTTCACTTTTTAGGATACGTTCTAGATCCAGCCACCTCATGAGGGCTGATTCTTCTGCATTTCTCTTTACAGCTGTGTAGTATTCCATTGTATATATGTACCAGAGCTTTTGGATCCATTCGTTCGTCGATGAGCATCTAGGTTCCTTCCATGTTCTAGCTATTGTATAGAGAGCTGCAATGAACATTGGGGTACAGGTGCTTCTTTCAGTTTTGATTTCGTCAGGGTATAAGCCTAAGAGTGGGATTGCTGGGTCATATGGTGCTTCTATTTTTAGTTTTTTAAGAAATCTCCAGACTGTCTTCCATAGAGGCTGAATCAATTTACACTCCCACCAGCAATGCAGGAGTGTTCCTTTTTCTCCGCAGCCTCTCCAGCATTTATTGTCTGTCGATTTGTGGATGATGGCCATTCTGACGGGTGTGAGGTGATATCTCATTGTAGTTTTGATTTGCATTTCTCTAATTATTAGTGAAGTTGAACATCGTTTCATGTGCTTTTGGGCCATCTGTATGTCATCATTGGAGAGGTGTCTGTTTAGGTCCTTTTCCCATTTTTTGATTGGGTTGTTTGTTTTTCCAGTGCTGAGTTGTCTGAGTTGCTTGTAGATTTTGGAGATTAATTCTTTGTCTGTTGTTTCATTTGCTATGATTTTCTCCCACTCTGTGGGCTGTCTGTTCAGCTTTTTTGTAATTTCTTTAGCTGTACAAAAGCTTTTAAGTTTCATTAGGTCCCACATGTTCATTTGTCTTTTTAGTTCTACTATTCTAGTAGGTGGGTCAGAGAAGATCTTGCTTTGATTTATGTCCTTGTTCAAGGTCTTGAGTTGAGGCATGCAGCCAGCCCAGGGACCCCATGGGGAGGATGAATGGAAGATGGCATGAATATTCCTTACTTGCTTCTCCTCCAGTCTCCTGCCTGATCCTAAATGACTGAAGCTGATCTGAAATCCAGAGGGAAGACGATGCAGTACACATAGGCATGTCTCCAGGACACAGCAGAGTGGAGAAGGATGAGAGTAGATCCATAGGATAAACAGAAGCTGTTATCAAATCTTGCAGCTTTATTTTTTGGGTTCCTGAGTGCAACAAAGATTCCGTTTAATTTTATGCTGTTGCTCTTCCTCTTCGACCTTTAACTAGTAATTCTTTAACAACCATAGCCTTGTGTCCCTATTCTTCTCCCTAAAAGTATCTGATTCCTGTCCCCAGGTAACTTCCTCACCCAGCACCTTCGCTCCACTCTCAAGGGGATTTTACTCTGCAGCAGCAGTCAGGAAGAAACTGTGGAATTCCAGCCTCCACTTAACAAAGCACCTCAGGATAATGAAAACATAACCAAGTTGTACAGATAATGTTGAATCACCTGGAAGTTACCGGCTAAACTGAGAAGAATGTCAACTTTTAGATTGTCCTTTAAGTATCTAACTTTGATAAAACTTGCCACTTGAAGGAAGAAACTTTTCAGTAAAGATTGTTGTGGCTTGGTATGAACTTTTAAAAACAGAGTTGTCATATACACTTCCCTCAGGGGGTGGTAAACAATTTTCCACCAAAGTACTTACTCAAGTACTTTGTGAAGTACTTTATAACGTTTATAAAGTTAGTTTTGTGTGCTCAGATGTGTGGTGTCTGACTCTTTTTGTACCCATGGACTGTATGTAGCCCACCAGGCTCCTCTGTCCATGGATTCTCCAGGCAAGAATCCAGGAGTGGGTTGCCTTGTCTGTTGTTTCATTTGCTATGATTTTCTCCCACTCTGTGGGCTGTCTGTTCAGCTTTTTTGTAATTTCTTTAGCTGTACAAAAGCTTTTAAGTTTCATTAGGTCCCACATGTTCATTTGTCTTTTTAGTTCTACTATTCTAGTAGGTGGGTCAGAGAAGATCTTGCTTTGATTTATGTCCTTGTTCAAGGTCTTGAGTTGAGGCATGCAGCCAGCCCAGGGACCCCATGGGGAGGATGAATGGAAGATGGCATGAATATTCCTTACTTGCTTCTCCTCCAGTCTCCTGCCTGATCCTAAATGACTGAAGCTGATCTGAAATCCAGAGGGAAGACGATGCAGTACACATAGGCATGTCTCCAGGACACAGCAGAGTGGAGAAGGATGAGAGTAGATCCATAGGATAAACAGAAGCTGTTATCAAATCTTGCAGCTTTATTTTTTGGGTTCCTGAGTGCAACAAAGATTCCGTTTAATTTTATGCTGTTGCTCTTCCTCTTCGACCTTTAACTAGTAATTCTTTAACAACCATAGCCTTGTGTCCCTATTCTTCTCCTAAAAGTATCTGATTCCTGTCCCCAGGTAACTTCCTCACCCAGCACCTTCGCTCCACTCTCAAGGGGATTTTACTCTGCAGCAGCAGTCAGGAAGAAACTGTGGAATTCCAGCCTCCACTTAACAAAGCACCTCAGGATAATGAAAACATAACCAAGTTGTACAGATAATGTTGAATCACCTGGAAGTTACCGGCTAAACTGAGAAGAATGTCAACTTTTAGATTGTCCTTTAAGTATCTAACTTTGATAAAACTTGCCACTTGAAGGAAGAAACTTTTCAGTAAAGATTGTTGTGGCTTGGTATGAACTTTTAAAAACAGAGTTGTCATATACACTTCCCTCAGGGGGTGGTAAACAATTTTCCACCAAAGTACTTACTCAAGTACTTTGTGAAGTACTTTATAACGTTTATAAAGTTAGTTTTGTGTGCTCAGATGTGTGGTGTCTGACTCTTTTTGTACCCATGGACTGTATGTAGCCCACCAGGCTCCTCTGTCCATGGATTCTCCAGGCAAGAATCCAGGAGTGGGTTGCCGTGCCCTCCTCCAGGGGATCTTCCCAGGGATCAAACTGCATCTCTTATGTCTCCTGCATTGGCAGGTGGGTTCTTTGCCAGCAGCACCAACGGGAGTCACTTTACTCAAGTACTTTTTACACCACTGCTATCAAAGCGCTTCCTGATGCGTGGGAGATGAGGTGGGGCATTGAACAAGATAGTAGCCTTCCGAAAAACCTGTGATTCTAGAAGCATGTACATATTGACACAGATTTTTATTGTCCCTGACAGACAGAGTTAGGAGAGGTGTAGAGGTCCAGGGAGAGAAAATCTAAAGGCCATTCAAAAAAAGAGTTCAGGGGGCTTCCCTGGTGGTCCAGTGGGTAAAGAGTCTGCCTTGCAGTGCAAGGGGCACGGGTTCGATCCCTGACCCAGGAAGATCCCATGGGCTGCAGAGTGGCTGGACTGGTGTGTCCAATTGCGAGCCAATGCTCTGGAGTGCATGCGCCGGTAGCCGGTGCTCTATGGCTGGGGGATACCGCTGTGGTGGGAGGCCCACACAAGCCAGAGAGTGGAGATAGATGAAAATTGATAAATAAAAAAACAACAAAAGAGGCCAAAATTAAAAAAAAAAAAAAGGGGCTCAGGAACCAATGCCCTGTTTGCCCTTCATCTGCTGATCTTCCATGGGGCAGTGCTACATTGCTGTGGGGCAAACCGAACTCCAGTGTTCTAATGCAAAGTGTAATAAGCTGTTTGCTTATTACAAACAGTGGTTTGTTTTGTGGAAAATGTAGACCCTTTTTAAAAAACCTTTCAAATATTGACTCTGTGTTGGTTACTCTGTTTGCCTGTCCATTCCCCACCTATCTTGGCCTCGCCCTGTGCCGGAAGAGCCTCCTGAGCCCCTGGCTTCCAACTGGCTTTGGTGGCGCTGGAAGATCAGAGATCAGGAAGAAAGAGGGATCATCTGTCCCGACCCGTGGGCTTCGTCAGCGCAGACCTAGGATTCGTCAACGCAGGCCCTAAAGCGGGAGAGTGGGAATTGAGAGGACAAGAGACACGAGAAATGGAGACAAGACAGGAGTCTGATCAAGTCTCGTTTTATTGCAGAAACAAGGGGGTATTTATGCTACACAGAAACAGGAAGGAGCTACTCATAAGCCAATCGTGTAAAAGGTCAGATGCACACGCGCTTCCGACCCCATAGGAACGCAAGGGAAGCATGCACTGATCACGAGCACGGAAACTAGGAACCACCTATCAGAGCAATATGCACACGCCTTAAACCACACCTCCCTGCATCCACCAGGCGCCATCTTTGTGCAAACATGACGATGCTCCTAAACTGGAGGCTGCAAAGTGCGGCCAGAGCTCATGCGTGAAAGGCTCCGCTAGGTGCCATCCCAAGCAGCGCACCGCAGCATTCATGCGCGGGAGGCTACAGAGTATGGCCAGTCCGCCCCGCGGTCCCGGACAATCATCGACCTATCTATTCTACCACATCCCCTTGCCAGATCATGGTTTTACAATGATTGTGCTCTTCTTTGCTATAGGAACTTTGAGTGTCCCCCCTTCCCCAACTATAGCTCTCCCTGGGACCATTAACACCATGTCCCCTTGCTTCTACAGGCCTGCGTGTGGTGTCTGCTCCTGTATGTCCCTCTCCTTCACCATTCCCGTGGGGTTCTTCTTTTTTTTCTTAACATTTATTTATTTATTTATTTATTTTTTGGGGGGATGGGGTGGGGAGGGAGGGGGGTGGGCGGGCCACTTCTATTGGTCTTTCATTTGTCTATTTTCATCCATCTTTGTTCTTTTGGCCCGTGTGGGCCTCCCATAGTGGTGGCCTCTGTTGTCACAGAGCACCAGCTCTGGGCACATGCGCTCCAGAGCTCCGGCTGGGTAGTTGGACACATCGGTCAAGCCGCTCCACTGCACGTGGGACCTTCCCAGGCCAGGGATCGAACCGGCGCCCCTTGCACTGCAAGGCGGTGTCCTTACCGACTGGACCACCAGGGAAGCCCCCCGTGGGGTTCTTAACTTAAGGAGACTGAAGAGTCTCTGTGGAAGTGTTAGTCACTCAGTCATGTTAGACTCTGTGAGAGCCCCATGGACTGTAGCCCTCCAGGCTCCTCTGTCCATGGAATTTGCCAGGAAAGAATACTGGAGTGGGTTGCCATGTCCGTCTTCAGGGGATCTTCCCAAGCCAGGGATTGAACTCTGGTCTCCTGTATTGCAGGGAGATTCTTTACCGTCTGAGTCATCAGGGAAAAATCTGTTTGCACTCTTGTAAATAGTCCCTGTATTCAACTCTCTTGAATGAAAGACTGTAAACCAGCTATTTCCTGCAGGACCATGACAGAGGCAAGTGGAAAAATACTCTTATGTAATACTACTGTCTCCCCCGCCTTCTTTAGGACATGTTATGAAAGAAGGAACATGTAAAACAAGAAAAAAAAATCCCAAGCAGAAGGGAGCTCACACATCTTCCTCTCTTCTCTCCTCCTAGGTGAGAGATTTGGGGATGAGAAAGTTGTCTGAGATGACTAAGATAAAATGACTTGCAGGTGACACCGTGACTCATGCTGGAATCCAAGCCAGGCAGTGTTCAAAGGCTCATTAGCAAAAGAAAACAAGGCTTGCAGTTTTGAAAGGAACTCAGTCAAATCCATGCTCTTGGGAGGAACAGACTTTCCTCTTGTGTTGTCTTCAGGGCAAACAATAAAGGTGTGCTTTTCTGAGGTGTTTTTGAGGAAACTGCAGAGGAGATTGGCCCGGGCTCTGGCAGTGGAGCCGGCCTCTCCAGCTCCCCTCATGGGAGGCTCCCAGAGTTCACCTGCACTAAACAGGGCAGCAACGAAAGAGTTCATCTGTATCTAGCACAGCCAGAGGAGCTCCAGTGGGGAGGAGGCAGGAAATAACACTTCCTGAGGAAGGAGACCCAGAAGAGGAAGATGTGTGGGGAGAGCAGAGGGAGTGAGGAGAGCACCTTGAGAGGTGCCCAGGGAGAGGCCCAGCTCCATAGCGCTTCTTTCCCCTGTCAGGGGAGGGGATGTGGGCGAGACCAAGGCACTGCGCCCACTCTCCACTGCTTTGTAAGGTCTTTCTCTGCGTGTGTGTGCTCAGTTGCTCAGTCGTGTCTGACTCTTTGCAATCCCATAGACTAACCTGCCATACTCCTCTGTCCATGGGACTTTCCAGGCAAGAATACTGGAGTGGGTAGCTATGTCCTTCTCCAGGGGATCTTCTCGACCCAGGGATCAAACCTGTGTCTCTTGCATCTCCTGCACTGGCAGGGGGATTCTTTATCACTAGTAAAGACACCACCTGGGAAGCCCCAAGGTCAACCTGATCCTTCACTTAGATTTTGAAATTGCTTTCATCATCACCCCATCCAAGTGTAGTGAAGCAGGAAGTATTTAGGAAAAGGATTGATGAACTCTTCTTAATCATTTTGCATGTTCCTAATCATCTGACAAGATAAAATTACAATGACCCTGTCCTGTCCCTATCTCCTCAGCCCAGACATTAGGCGTGGCATCTAATCGAGGTCTTTATCCAGGCAGAAGAGACACAGGATACATTTCTCCATTCCCCAGTTTTCATCTACCACCTTTACTCCATAGGTTAGTTGGAAATAATCAGATGAGGAAGAAAGGAATGAGGCTTGATCCCACTTAGGTTCTGTTTATTCTAGAGCTCTCTTCCCAGGCAAACATAAAGCCTAAAGCCTAAACTCCTTCAAGGGTGAGGATTTGGTTTGATTTCTTTGCTGCTGTTCTTCCAACATCTAGGTTCTAAAACTGTACTGGGATTTGTTTTGAGCAGATATAGTGTGACACACAGACACGAAAGTGATTGCCCTGAAGGAAGAAGTTGTTTTCTGGTATTCACAGTCCATTAGGAGCAGGAGGCACTGCAAGCCATGCAGGGCCACACAGGGAAGCAGCAAAGCAAGGTGAGCTGGCAGAGAAGGGAACTTCTGGCGGGAGCCTTTGTTGTGGTTTTCAAGGGGAGTATTGGGCGAAGCAAGGCAAGCAGGTGAAACAAAGTTACCATTGGATTGTTTGAATAATGTCCCCAAGCTCTGCATGTAGGGATGTCCTCATTTGCCTGGCACCTAGCTAGCCTGCAGTGATGGCACCGCGGATGGTGTCTCAGACTAGGGGAGTCCGATAAAGGGAGTGGAGGGGGAGGATGGATTTCAAAGTCATCAGTCTCACAAAAAGGCATGCTGGCAGGCAAATTATCTCCAGGAATTAGTTAACCGTGGGAGGGGTGTTTTGCAGTCCACAAGGACCCAAATGCCAACGTATTAAGAATACAGTGAAGAAAAGAGGCTCAACATGGCTAATTATTAGAGAAATGCAAATCAAAACTACAGTGAGGTACTACCTCACACTGATCAGAATGGCCATCATTAAAAAGTCAACAAATAACAAATGCGGAAGAGAGTGTGCAGAAAAGGGAAACCTCCTACACTGTTGATAGAAATGCAAGCCCCAAGGTAATCCATAGATTTTGAAATTGCTTTCATCATCACCCCATCCAAGTGTAGTGAAGCAGGAAGTATTTAGGAAAAGGATTGATGAACTCTTCTTAATCATTTTGCATGTTCCTAATCATCTGACAAGATAAAATTACAATGACCCTGTCCTGTCCCTATCTCCTCAGCCCAGACATTAGGCGTGGCATCTAATCGAGGTCTTTATCCAGGCAGAAGAGACACAGGATACATTTCTCCATTCCCCAGTTTTCATCTACCACCTTTACTCCATAGGTTAGTTGGAAATAATCAGATGAGGAAGAAAGGAATGAGGCTTGATCCCACTTAGGTTCTGTTTATTCTAGAGCTCTCTTCCCAGGCAAACATAAAGCCTAAAGCCTAAACTCCTTCAAGGGTGAGGATTTGGTTTGATTTCTTTGCTGCTGTTCTTCCAACATCTAGGTTCTAAAACTGTACTGGGATTTGTTTTGAGCAGATATAGTGTGACACACAGACACGAAAGTGATTGCCCTGAAGGAAGAAGTTGTTTTCTGGTATTCACAGTCCATTAGGAGCAGGAGGCACTGCAAGCCATGCAGGGCCACACAGGGAAGCAGCAAAGCAAGGTGAGCTGGCAGAGAAGGGAACTTCTGGCGGGAGCCTTTGTTGTGGTTTTCAAGGGGAGTATTGGGCGAAGCAAGGCAAGCAGGTGAAACAAAGTTACCATTGGATTGTTTGAATAATGTCCCCAAGCTCTGCATGTAGGGATGTCCTCATTTGCCTGGCACCTAGCTAGCCTGCAGTGATGGCACCGCGGATGGTGTCTCAGACTAGGGGAGTCCGATAAAGGGAGTGGAGGGGGAGGATGGATTTCAAAGTCATCAGTCTCACAAAAAGGCATGCTGGCAGGCAAATTATCTCCAGGAATTAGTTAACCGTGGGAGGGGTGTTTTGCAGTCCACAAGGACCCAAATGCCAACGTATTAAGAATACAGTGAAGAAAAGAGGCTCAACATGGCTAATTATTAGAGAAATGCAAATCAAAACTACAGTGAGGTACTACCTCACACTGATCAGAATGGCCATCATTAAAAAGTCAACAAATAACAAATGCGGAAGAGAGTGTGCAGAAAAGGGAAACCTCCTACACTGTTGATAGAAATGCAAGTTGGTGCAGTCACTATGAAAACAGGGTGTAGGTTCCTCAGAAAACTAAAAATAGTATTGCCATATGACTCAACAGTCCATTCCTGGGCATATAACTAGACGAAACTATAATTCAAAAAGATCCACGCACCCCTATGTTCATAGAAACACTATTCACAATAGCCAAGACATGGGAACAACCTAAATGTTCATCAACAGGTGAATGGATAAAGAAGTTGTGCACTGCGAAGATAGGATACTGGAGCAGGGCCAGACGGAATGCAATTGGAGTGCTGCCTAGCGACCTGGAGCCGGGAGGGAGCGCCCAGTGTGAAAATCGCGCCGCTCGGCCGGGCGAAAATCGCGACTTTCCGCCTGGCACCGGGTGAGTTCAAACACTCCTAGTGGGGGACTGGCTGAAGGGGAAGTCGCCCACAGATTGCTGACCAGGGACCGGGCTCTAGCCAGAAGGGGAGGCTTGTGCCTGCCTTTGGGACTTGGAGGCGTAACTGGCAGTGCGTGCGCACCAGTGGCGGAGGAGCACGTGCACCTCAGGTCATAGCTACACCCGCAGCAGAGGAAGCCGGGAGAAGGGCAGGTATTGGAGGCTACCGGCCCCCGCCCAACATGGGACTGCGCGCGCGCTGCGGCCCCCGCCCCACGGACTGGGATCAGCCCGCAGTCCTGGCCAGCACCTGAGCTTGCAGACTGGTGCCATAAGGGAAAGGCTGCATCATCACGACAACACCATCGAGAGCAGACTGGCTTCCAGACAGATGAGACGATAAAAACCAGGGACAGTATTTAGCTTTTTTGTTTATCTGTTGGGAACGGTTCTGTTTATTCGTTTGACCGGTCAGGTTTGGGTTTTGGTTTGTTTTTTTTTTTTTTTTTTTTTTTTCTCTTTTGTCTCTTCTTCTTAAGTTTCTCTTCCCTTTTTTAATTTTTAATTTCTTTTTATTTGATTTTTAATTATTAATTTTTTAAAAAATTTTAATTCTTGAACTTCTAATTTTCTTTCCTCTTTCCCACTCCTTCCTCCCTCTATGTTCTAAATCTAAAACTTTCTCCTATCTACCACTACCCCTAGATAAATATTTCCTACCTTCCTGTCTCCACTATTCTCTTCCAGCTGCACTAAACAATACAACACACGAATCTTGGCTACATAACCCTATAAAATCCTTCCAAGTCGAATCTATTCCTTCTCATTACACATACACTCTCCACCTCCTCACCCCCAACACATGTCTTAGTTAAAAATTGCTTTCAGTGAAATAGTCCAAGCCAGGACCTTACCCAAGATATATTTTTCCAGGCACTATTTTAATTAATTCAGAGCTTAACAGGCAGGTACCATCTTTGATTGCGTCGTTTGCCGGAAAAATTTCCTATGCTTTGTCACTGTAAGACTGGTTAGATGTGGTTATTGCTATGTATGTATGTATATCTTATGACTATGTTAGAAAACATCTGCATGCTTTTATGACTGTCACACATTAGGGACACACCTCTTGCTCCTCAGATGCTAGTATGTGAACTAATATCACGGAACACCATAGCAAACCAGGCATAGAGCCTACACCCCCTGACCAATCATCAAACCAAGGATCCTCGGAGTAGAAGCCCTGATTCCAAGACCCCACACTGTCAAAGAACATACAACACTAGAGATTGTTCGCCTGTAAACAAGACCTAACACCACCCAAGACACAAACCATTGAACCCTTCTAGAAGGACAGAAACCCAAAGGAAGGGAGAATTCAACCAAGAAGCCTGGTGGGGAAAAGAACTCCGTACACACAGACACCCACAAAGAAACAAAAACTAACCTAATAATGAAATGACAGAGAAACACTGCACAAATGTAGGACCAAGCTAAAGAATCACAGCTTCAAATGACAGAGGAGGAGATAGACAAATTATCTGAAAGAGAATTCAGAGAAGCTATACTAAGGAGGATGCAAAACACCAAAAACAGAATATTAGAGGAAATTAGCGCACTGAGAAAAGACATGCAGGAAATGAAAAATAAGCAAATAGAGACCACCAACTCAATTGCTGAACTCAAAAATACTATAGAAGGTCTCAACAGTAGAGTATCAGAGGCAGAAGAACGGATAAGTGAGCTGGAAGACAGAATGGTGGAAATAAGTGCTGAAGAACACAACAAAACTGAAAGAATTAAAAGAACTGAGGATAGCCTTAAAGACCTATGGGACAATATCAAACGCACCAACATTAGAATTGTAGAAGTTCCAGAGGAAGAAGAGGGAAAGAAAGGTTACAAAATAATTCTTGAAGAGGTTATAGTTGAAAACTTCCCCAGCATGGGAAAGGAAATAGTCAACCAAGTCCAAGAAGCACAAAGAGTTCCATACAGGATAAACCCCAGAAGAAATACACCAAGGCACATTCTAATCAAACTAACACAGACTAAATATAAAGACAGATTACTAAAAGCAGCTAGAAGCAAACAACAAATAACATATAAAGGAAACCCCATATGTCTAACTGCGGATCTCTCAACAGAAACCCTGCAGGCCAGAAGAGAATGGCAGGACACATTTAAATGGCTAAAAGAGAATAACCTCCAACCAAGAATTCTCTATCCAGCAAGAATCTCATTCAGAATTGATGGAGAAGTCAAAAGCTTCTCAGACAGACAAAAACTAAAAGAATTCTGTACCACAAAACTAGCCCTACAACAAGTGTTAAAGGGCCTGATATAGCCAATAAATACAAGAGTAGAAGAAGTCCTACAAATCAAACCCCAAACTTCTAAGAAGATGACAATAGGAACATTTGTATCAATAATTACTTTGAATATAAATGGATTAAATGCTTCAACCAAATGACACAGGTTGGCTGAATGGATCAAGAAACATGACCCATATATATGTTGTTTACAAGAGACCCACTTCAGACCTAGAGACACCCATAGACTGAAAGTGAGAGGCTGGAAAAAGATATTCCATGCAAATGGAAATCAAAAGAAAGCTGGGGTAGCAATCCTAATATCAGAAAAAATAGATTTTAAAGCAAAGAAGATTCTAAGAGACAAGGCAGGTCACTACATCATGATTAAGGGATCTATCCAAGAGGAAGACATAACAGTCATGAATATCTACGCACCCAACACAGGGGCACCTCAATACATAAGACAGACACTTTCAGACATAAAAGAAGAAATCAACAATAACACAATAATAGTAGGAGACTTTAACACTCCTCTCACACCAATGGATAGATCATCCAAACAGAAAATTAATAAAGAAACACAAGCCTTAAATGCCACACTGGAAAAGATGGACCTCATCGATATCTTTAGGACGTTCCACCCAAAAGCAGAAGAATACAGTTTCTTCTCAAGTGATCACAGAACATTCTCCAGGATAGACCACATCTTGGGCCACAAATCAAACCTCAGTCAATTCAAGAAAACCAAAATTATATCAACCATCTTCTCGGACCACAATGCAATGAGACTAGAGATCAACTACAGGGAAAAAGCCGCTAAAAATACAAACACATGGCGATTAAACAACACACACCTACAAAACCAACTGATTACTGAGGAAATCAAAGGAGAAATTAAAAAATTCCTAGAAGAAAATGACAATGAACATACGACCATGCAAAACCTATGGGATACTGCAAAAGCAGTTCTAAGAGGGAAATTTATAGCAATACGATCCCACCTCAAGAAACTAGGAAAATATGAAGCAGATGACCTAACCCTCCGCTTAAAACAATTGGAGAAAGAAGAACAAAAACATCCCAAAGCCAGCAGAAGACGAGAAATTATAAAGACTAGAGCAGAAATAAATCAGAAAGAAATGAAAGAAACTATAGTATGGATAAATAAAACAAAAAGCTGGTTCTTTGAAAAGGTAAACAAAATTGACAAGCTTCTGGCCAGAGTCATCAAGAGAAAGAGAGAGAAGTACCAGATCAACAGAATCAAAAACGAAAAAGGAGAGATTACAACAGATCATGCAGAAATCCAAAGGATTCTAAGGGACTATTATGAGCAACTCCATGGCGACAAACTGGACAACTTGGAAGAAATGGACAGTTTCTTGGGGAAGATCACTCTCCCAAGACTGAGCCAGGAAGAAACAGAAACTAATATAAAAATGATTTTAAAGCAAAGAAGATTCTAAGAGACAAGGCAGGTCACTACATCATGATTAAGGGATCTATCCAAGAGGAAGACATAACAGTCATGAATATCTACGCACCCAACACAGGGGCACCTCAATACATAAGACAGACACTTTCAGACATAAAAGAAGAAATCAACAATAACACAATAATAGTAGGAGACTTTAACACTCCTCTCACACCAATGGATAGATCATCCAAACAGAAAATTAATAAAGAAACACAAGCCTTAAATGCCACACTGGAAAAGATGGACCTCATCGATATCTTTAGGACGTTCCACCCAAAAGCAGAAGAATACAGTTTCTTCTCAAGTGATCACAGAACATTCTCCAGGATAGACCACATCTTGGGCCACAAATCAAACCTCAGTCAATTCAAGAAAACCAAAATTATATCAACCATCTTCTCGGACCACAATGCAATGAGACTAGAGATCAACTACAGGGAAAAAGCCGCTAAAAATACAAACACATGGCGATTAAACAACACACACCTACAAAACCAACTGATTACTGAGGAAATCAAAGGAGAAATTAAAAAATTCCTAGAAGAAAATGACAATGAACATACGACCATGCAAAACCTATGGGATACTGCAAAAGCAGTTCTAAGAGGGAAATTTATAGCAATACGATCCCACCTCAAGAAACTAGGAAAATATGAAGCAGATGACCTAACCCTCCGCTTAAAACAATTGGAGAAAGAAGAACAAAAACATCCCAAAGCCAGCAGAAGACGAGAAATTATAAAGACTAGAGCAGAAATAAATCAGAAAGAAATGAAAGAAACTATAGTATGGATAAATAAAACAAAAAGCTGGTTCTTTGAAAAGGTAAACAAAATTGACAAGCTTCTGGCCAGAGTCATCAAGAGAAAGAGAGAGAAGTACCAGATCAACAGAATCAAAAACGAAAAAGGAGAGATTACAACAGATCATGCAGAAATCCAAAGGATTCTAAGGGACTATTATGAGCAACTCCATGGCGACAAACTGGACAACTTGGAAGAAATGGACAGTTTCTTGGGGAAGATCACTCTCCCAAGACTGAGCCAGGAAGAAACAGAAACTTTGAACAACCCAATCACAAGCTCAGAAATCGAATTTGTGATTAAAAATCTACCCAAAAATAAAAGCCCAGTGCCAGATGGCTTCACAGCCGAATTCTACCAAACATTTAAAGAAGAGCTAATGCCTGTCCTTCTAAAACTCTTCCAAACAATTGCACAGGAAGGAAAACTCCCAAACACATTCTACGAGGCCACCATCACCCTGATACCCAAACCAGGCAAAGACAACACAAAAAAGGAAAACTATAGGCCAATTTCACTGATGAACTTAGATGCCAAGATCCTCAACAAAATCCTAGCAAACAGAATTCAATGACATGTCAAAAAACTCATACATCACGATCAAGTTGGGTTCATCCCAGGCATGCAAGGCTTCTTCAACATCCGCAAATCAATCAACGTGATACACCATATCAACAAGTTGAAAGACAAAAATCACATGATCATCTCAATAGATGCAGAAAAAGCCTTCGACAAAGTACAACATCCATTTATGATCAAAACTCTTCAGAAAATGGGCATAGAAGGAACCTATCTCAACATAATAAAAGCCATCTATGAGAAACCTACAGCAAACATTATTGTTAATGGTGAAAAACTGAAAGCATTCCCTCTAAGATCAGGAACAAGACAGGGGTGCCCACTTTCACCACTGCTATTCAACATAGTCCTGGAAGTCCTAGCAACAGCAATAAGAGAAGAGAAAGAAATCAAAGGAATCCAGATTGGAAAGGAAGAAGTCAAGCTCTCTCTTTTTGCAGACGACATGATATTATACATAGAAAATCCCAAAGACACGGTTACAAAGCTACTAGAACTAATCAATGAATTCAGCAAAGTTGCAGGATATAAAGTCAACACACAGAAATCACTGGCATTCCTATATACAAACAATGAAAAATCAGAAAACGAAATCAAAGAGGCAGTCCCCTTCACCATTGCAACCAAAAGAATCAAATATCTAGGAATAAACCTACCCAAAGAAACAAAAGAATTGTACACAGAAAATTACAAGACACTCATGAGAGACATTAAAGAAGACTTAAACAGATGGAGAGATATTCCACGTTCCTGGGTCGGAAGAATCAATATTGTGAAAATGACCATACTACCAAATGTCATCTACAGATTCAATGCAATACCTATTCAACTTCCATTGACATTTTTCACAGAACTAGACCAAAGAATAACACAGTTCGTATGGAAACACAAAAGACCTCGAATAGCCAAAGCAATCTTGAGAAAGAAGAATGGAGCTGGAGGAATCAGCCTCCCTAACTTCAGACTCTACTACAAAGCAACAGTCATCAAGACAGTATGGTACTGGCACAAAAACAGAACTATAGACCAATGGAACAAGATCGAGAACCCAGAGATAAACCCACACACCTATGGGTACCTTATTTTTGACGAAGGAGGTGAAACTATAAAATGGGACAAAGACAGCCTCTTCAACAAGTGGTGCTGGGAAAATTGGATAGCTACATGCAAAAAAATGAAGTTGGAACATTCCCTGACATCATGCACAAAGATAAGCTCAAAATGGATTAAAGACCTAAATGTAAGACCAGAAACCATCAAACTGTTAGAGGAGAATATAGGCAAAACCCTCAAGGACATAAATTAAAGCAAGATCTTCTCTGACCCACCAACTAAAATAGAGGAACTGAAAAGAAAAATGAACATGTGGGACCTCATGAAACTTAAAAGCTTTTGTATAGCAAAAGAAATTACAAAAAAACTGAACAGACAGCCCACAGAGTGGGAGAAAATCATAGCAAATGAAAGAACAGACGAAGAATTAATCTCCAAAATCTACAAGCAACTCAGACAACTCAGCACAGGAAAAACGAACAACCCATTCAAAAAATGGGAAAAAGATCTAAAGAGACACCTCTCCAAAGAGGACATACAGATGGCCCCAAAACACATGAAACGATGCTCAACCTCACTTATTATTAGAGAAATGCAAATTAAAACCACAATGAGATACCACCTCACACCCCTCAGAATGGCCATCATCAAAAAATCTGCAGACAATAAATGCTGGAGAGGGTGCGGAGAAAAGGGAACCCTCTTGCACTGCTGGTGGGAATGTCAATTGATACAGCCTCTATGGAAGACAGTATGGAGATTCCTTAAAAAACTAAAAATAGAAGCACCCTATGACCCAGCAATCCCACTATTAGGCTTATATCCTGATGAAATCAAAACTGAAAGAAGCACCTGTACCCCAATGTTCATTGCAGCTCTCTATACAATAGCCAGAACTTGGAAACCACCTAGATGTCCATCGCCGAATGAATGGATACAGAAGCTCTGGTACATATATGCGGGGGCCTTCCGCAGAAAGGGAAGGCAGCGGGATTGCCCCCGGCTGAACCGGGAGATCTCGTAGAGAGGCGAATCTTGGCTGCCCACCCCTCCCCCCAGCCCCGCGGCGGATGCATGGGACAATCACGCGCGACAGGGGTTCCGTCGAAGCAGTTCCACTTTATTAATGCAGATCCACAGCTTTTTTTTTTTTTTTTTTTTTTAACATTTATTTATTTATTTAGGCAGGGGTGGGGAGGGAGGAGGGCAGGCGTGCCACTGGTCTTTCATTTGTCTAGTTTCATCCATCCTTTGCTCTTCAGCCCGTGTGGGCCTCCCATCGCGGTGGCATCTGTTGTCGCAGAGCACTGGCTCTGGGCGCATGTGCTCCAGAGCCCCAGTTCAGCAATTGGCCCAGCCGCTCCGTGGCATGTGGGATCTTCCCAGGCCAGGGATCAAACCGGCGCCCCTTGCACTGCAAGGTGGTGTCCTTACCCACTGGACCACCAGGGAAGCCCAGATCCACAGCTTTTATAGGCAAGTGAAGGGGGTTTTGCATGGGACTTCCTATAGATTACACCAATCAAGCTAAAGGTCAAGCAATTTTGACCATCAATTAACAATTTAGATCACGCCCTGTCTCTTCCTGTAGGCGCCATCTTAGCTCCAAATTGCAAACATGTGCTTTTTTAAACAATGTGAGTAAGCTTCCTTTCACTCCCATGTCCCTTCCTGTAGGCGCCATCTTAGCTCCAAACTGAAACAATGTGCTTAAGCTTGCTTTCACTCCCACGTCCCTTCCTGTAGGCGCCATCTTAGCTCCAAACTGCAAACATGTGCTTAAGCTTCTTTAAACAATGTGTTTAAGCTTCCTTATGCTTGCAACGGTCCTCTTTCAATTCAGAATCCCACACATATATACAATGGAATACTACTCAGCTGTTAAAAGAAATGCAGAAGACTCAGTCCTAATGAAGTGGCTGGCTCTAGAACCTATCATAAAAAGTGAAGTAAGTCAAAAAGAGAAAGACAAATGCAGTATACTAACACACATATATGGAATCTAGTAGGATAGTCTTGATAACACACGCAGTGAACTCATGGAAAAACAGACAGAGCATAGACATAGGGACATTGTGAGGAAGAAATAGGGAGGGGGAAGCATGGAGGGAGTAACATGGAAACCTAGACTGTTATGTGTGGAAAAGATAGCTAGTGTCATTGTGCCAAGGGAATAGGAGCGCTCACAATGGCTTGGGGTGATGGTCTGGAGGGGTGGGATGGGGGGAACTGTGGGAGTGGGGACCATGGATATGCATATGACTGATCTGGGAACATACATGTCTGTGAACAACAAAACTCTGTAAAACCTTTAAAATAAAGAATCAAAAAAAAAAAAAACAGAACAAAACAAATGAATGGATTAAAAAAAAAAGAAGTTGTGGTACCTATATACAAATGGAATACTACTCAGCCATAAAAAGAATGAAATAATGCATTTGCAGCTACATGGATACAACTAGAAATTATACTAAGTGAAATAAGTCAGAAAAACAAATACCATATTATCACTTATATGTATAATCTAAAATATGACACAAATGAACCTGTCTATGAAATAGACACATAGAACAGAATTGTGGTTCCCAGTGGGAAGGAGAAGGTAGAGGGATCGACTGGAAGTTTAGGGTTAATAGATGCAAACTGTTACATACAGATAGACAACGAGGTCCTAATGTATAGCACAGGCATATATATTCAATATCCTGGGATAAACCATAATAAAAAAATGTATATATGTGGGAAACTGAGTTACTTTGCTGTACAGTAGAACTTAACCCAACATTGTAAATGAACTGTACTTCAACAAAAAATAAAGAATATAAACTTTCAGTTTTAACATAAATAAGGACTAGGGTTGAATGTATAATATGATAAATGTAATTAATACTGCTGTATATCATATATGGAAGGGTTTTTTTTTAGACTTCAATCTAAAATATCAATTTTATTTTGTAAATAGACCAAGATCTCAGTTAAAATACAAGATTGTCTAACTTGATGACAAAGTAAGACCCTACCATAGGTTTCTTAGTTGATACACACATTAAACATAGAGACAAAAAGAAACTGAAACTGAAAGAATGGAAAAAAATACGCCATGCAAATCCTAAGTATATAAATAATGTTATGGCTGTATTACTATCAGACAAAGTGGCTTCTGATGAGGAGATATACTAGAAATAGAGTGAGACAACTCATAATGATACAAGGGGTTAATTATTCAAGAAAAAATAACAAATCCTGAGTTCTCATCACAAGAAAAAATTTTTTTCTTTAATTTATTTAATTTTAAATCTATATGAGATGATGGAGGTTCACTAGATATTCACTAGACATAATCGTTTCATGATGTATGGAAGTCAAATCATTATGCTGTACACCCTAAACTTCTACAGTTCTGTATGCCAATTATATCTCAATAAAACTGGAAAGAAAAAAGAATATGGAAAAGAAAAAACTGTAGAAAAGGCATTTAAAAACACGCTCCTGAACGCACTGACAAGGTTAGAATAGAGAGTCTAAAATCAAGTGAGAGAACTAGCAAAGGAAAGAATGCTCTGGAACTCTTATGACCAAGCTTTCTTCCACATAAATCAAACTTTATGAGCACATCGGATTGTTTGGATGGGACTTTATAGTATGTGAAGAATGGGGTTATGCTATTATTAATGAATAGCCAAAAACATCATTTACTTTTGGAAAATTTTATGGAACGCTTCCTTGCTTGGCTTTATAAGAGCAGGAATAAATGCTCTAATTACAGACTTCTCTGTCACTGATGCATTTTTTAAAGGGTGTTCACAGACAGAACGTCTCAGAAACATATTTCCAGAGTTTTGGCTCACAGATGTCGACATTTTATTGAAGTATGAAGGGATCATACATATTCAAAACAGAATTCTGAAAGTAGACTGGACAGGTTTTTAGTTGGCCAAATATTTGACTAAATAAGGACTAGGGTTGAATGTATAATATGATAAATGTAATTAATACTGCTGTATATCATATAGGGAAAGGGGTTTTTTTTAGACTTAAATCTAAAATATCAATTTTATTTTGTAAATAGACCAAGATCTCAGTTAAAATACAAGATTGTCTAACTTGATGACAAAGTAAGACCCTACCATAGGTTTCTTAGTTGATACACACATTAAACATAGAGACAAAAAGAAACTGAAACTGAAAGAATGGAAAAAAATACGCCATGCAAATCCTAAGTATATAAATAATGTTATGGCTGTATTACTATCAGACAAAGTGGCTTCTGATGAGGAGATATACTAGAAATAGAGTGAGACAACTCATAATGATACAAGGGGTTAATTATTCAAGAAAAAATAACAAATCCTGAGTTCTCATCACAAGAAAAAATTTTTTTCTTTAATTTATTTAATTTTAAATCTATATGAGATGATGGAGGTTCACTAGATATTCACTAGACATAATCGTTTCATGATGTATGGAAGTCAAATCATTATGCTGTACACCCTAAACTTCTACAGTTCTGTATGCCAATTATATCTCAATAAAACTGGAAAGAAAAAAGAATATGGAAAAGAAAAAACTGTAGAAAAGGCATTTAAAAACACGCTCCTGAACGCACTGACAAGGTTAGAATAGAGAGTCTAAAATCAAGTGAGAGAACTAGCAAAGGAAAGAATGCTCTGGAACTCTTATGACCAAGCTTTCTTCCACATAAATCAAACTTTATGAGCACATCGGATTGTTTGGATGGGACTTTATAGTATGTGAAGAATGGGGTTATGCTATTATTAATGAATAGCCAAAAACATCATTTACTTTTGGAAAATTTTATGGAACGCTTCCTTGCTTGGCTTTATAAGAGCAGGAATAAATGCTCTAATTACAGACTTCTCTGTCACTGATGCATTTTTTAAAGGGTGTTCACAGACAGAACGTCTCAGAAACATATTTCCAGAGTTTTGGCTCACAGATGTCGACATTTTATTGAAGTATGAAGGGATCATACATATTCAAAACAGAATTCTGAAAGTAGACTGGACAGGTTTTTTTAGTTGGCCAAATATTTGACTAAATAGATTTTATCTGCAAACGGCTTAGACAGACCTCACTGAATTGTGGAAAGCCTTGATTACAATTTCTGCTAGCAGCTAATGCTCGATTTTAGAGAGAAAAACCATATAATATAAATCCAAATTTTACTTTTGTTCCAAAATAATTCAGTATGGTTTCTGTCACTTATATATTGCTCCCAGCCTAGATTCTTGCGATTCCAGTCAACAGGAAGCAGTTTGGAATAAGGGAACAAACATCAGTTCAGGACTTCCATCTGCTGTGTAACAGACAATTTACATGGGTCAAAAGCTGGGAGGCAGTTTACTGATCTGTGACAGGATGGTTTCAAGCTAGATCAGGATTCTTAACCTGAAATCTGTGGATAAAGTCTGAATGGGAGAAAAACTGCACGTTTGTTTTCATTAACTTCTATGTGAAATTGAACGATTTCTTACATGATGAACGCAGAAAACAGCCTCCCTCTAGCACTCACAGTGGCTGTGATATAGTCACCCATAGAAACCACTGAAAGTTCCCCGTCCCATGGAGTGCAATGGCAGGTACCTCAGTTCATCATTTGATGATGATCTTACAGTGCCTCAATAATGAAGCACCTATACTGCTGTATCACAAATTGATTCCTTTTTAATTTTTATAACTCCATTTTAACGTAACTGGTTTCCTTTGTAATCTCATGTTTAAAAAACTTGTGCATTTTAAAACTATATTTGGAGAAGAGGTTCACAGATCTTATTAGCCTTTTAAAGGAGTTCATGGCACACAGAAGCTGAGAATCCCTCAGGTAAATGACCTCTAAGGCTTATGCCTGCTCTTAAATCTTTATTTTGAAGAGTTCAATCCAGAAATCCAGGGGCAGGCTATCAATTAGATCAGCCTCATATTGTACAAAGTGCAGTCACCATCTTTCCGTGATAAGAACGTTAAGAAACAACCCTTAAAACTTGTAACCTTTATTTTTAAAGGGTGTTCAGACAGAACGTCTCAGAAACATATTTCCAGAGTTTTGGCTCAGATGTCGACATTTTAATGAAGTATGAAGGGATCATACATATTCAAAACAGAATTCTGAAAGTAGACTGGACAGGTTTTTTTAGTTGGCCAAATATTTGACTAAATAGATTTTATCTGCAAACGGCTTAGACAGACCTCACTGAATTGTGGAAAGCCTTGATTACAATTTCTGCTAGCAGCTAATGCTCGATTTTAGAGAGAAAAACCATATAATATAAATCCAAATTTTACTTTTGTTCCAAAATAATTCAGTATGGTTTCTGTCACTTATATATTGCTCCCAGCCTAGATTCTTGCGATTCCAGTCAACAGGAAGCAGTTTGGAATAAGGGAACAAACATCAGTTCAGGACTTCCATCTGCTGTGTAACAGACAATTTACATGGGTCAAAAGCTGGGAGGCAGTTTACTGATCTGTGACAGGATGGTTTCAAGCTAGATCAGGATTCTTAACCTGAAATCTGTGGATAAAGTCTGAATGGGAGAAAAACTGCACGTTTGTTTTCATTAACTTCTATGTGAAATTGAACGATTTCTTACATGATGAACGCAGAAAACAGCCTCCCTCTAGCACTCACAGTGGCTGTGATATAGTCACCCATAGAAACCACTGAAAGTTCCCCGTCCCATGGAGTGCAATGGCAGGTACCTCAGTTCATCATTTGATGATGATCTTACAGTGCCTCAATAATGAAGCACCTATACTGCTGTATCACAAATTGATTCCTTTTTAATTTTTATAACTCCATTTTAACGTAACTGGTTTCCTTTGTAATCTCATGTTTAAAAAACTTGTGCATTTTAAAACTATATTTGGAGAAGAGGTTCACAGATCTTATTAGCCTTTTAAAGGAGTTCATGGCACACAGAAGCTGAGAATCCCTCAGGTAAATGACCTCTAAGGCTTATGCCTGCTCTTAAATCTTTATTTTGAAGAGTTCAATCCAGAAATCCAGGGGCAGGCTATCAATTAGATCAGCCTCATATTGTACAAAGTGCAGTCACCATCTTTCCGTGATAAGAACGTTAAGAAACAACCCTTAAAGAACTTGATGTATCTCTTGGTAAACCTTTTATCTTCTTAACCCAGAGATTTTGTTAAATGCTAAGTTGTCCTGAGTTTCATACTCCCTTAATAATAAAAAAGTCTGTCCCTCCCCTGATTGCTTAATCTTTACTTACTGACGGTCTGGTAAATATAAGCATAGCCAAGTCAGGTAAGAGTGCCAGGCAGGCCCTGTTTATCATGACTATCCTATTGTTTAGTCGCAAAGTTGTGTCTGACTCTTCTGTGACCCCATGGACTGTAGTCCACCTTTGTCTTTGTCTTTGTGCCTCCTTTGTCCATGGGATTACCCAGTCAAGAATACTGGAGTGGGTTGCTATTTCCTTCTCCAGGGATACTTGCCAGTTCAGGGATCGAACCTTCGTCTCCTGCATTTGCAGGCGGATACTTTACCACTGAGCCACCAGGGAAGCCCGTGAGTACCCTGTAGTCTCTTTCTATATACTTTTCTCCCTGACCTTGGTTCTTCTCCTTCCCAGTAGCAACATTTTGTATAAGAATCCCTAGTACTCAGACCTGCCTACTGCTGTTAAGGCGCCAGATGAAGACTTAACCTTTTTTTTAACTCCCTTCTTATTTATTTATTTTTGGCTCTTCTAGGTTTTCAGTGCTGCTGGAGGCTCTTCTCTAGTTGCAGGGAGTGGGGGCTACTCTCTAGTTGAGGTGAGCAGACTTCTTGTTGTGGTGACTTCTCTTGTTGTGGAACTCAGGCTCAAGGGCACATGGGCTCAATAGTTGCAGCTCATGGGCTTAGTGGCTTCGCAGCATGTGGGATCTTCATGGATCAGGGATCGAACCTGTGTCTCCTGCATTGGCAGGTGAACTCTCTACCACTGAGCTACCAGGGAAGCCCATTAACTCCCTTTTAATATAGAGTGAGTACAGGTCTCTTTCATGGTAGATATCAATGGTTTATGATCATACTAATCGTGCAAACTATCAATTCTATAATCACTTAATATGCCAGGAACAGTTTTAATTCTCACAACAGCCCCATTTGATAGATGGGAAAACTGAGCCACACAAGATGTAAGCTACCTGCCCAAGCTTCCACAGCATGGAAGAGAGGATTGGGTTTCAAACTCAAGTAATCCAGTGCTGCAGCCCTCACTCAGAGACACTGTGCTGAACTGCCATGGTTTATTTAACAAACTCCCCATTCGTTGATATTAACATTTATGCTGTTTATAGCTTTCACTACTAGAAAATTGCCTTCATGATTGCCTTTATATATGAATAATTTTATACATTTCTGGTTGTTTCTTTAGGGAAAATCTCTAAAAGCTAAACTGCTAAACTATTTTTTTAAAAAAATAACAAATTGCTAAGGTACTTCCCAAAAGATTATAGAAATTTGATTAGAACTATATGACCATGTATTTGCCTGTGAGGCTTCCCAGGTGGCTGAGTGGTGAAGAATTCACCTGCAATACAAGAGATTCAGATTTAATTCCTGGGTCGGGAAGACCCTCTGGAGAAGGAAATGGCAACCCATTCCAGTATTCTTGCCTGGGAAAGCCTATGGACAGAGGAGCCTGGTGGGCTAGAATCCATGGAGTTGAAAAGAGTTGGACACCACTTAGCAACTTAACAACAACATGATCATGCCCCTTCCCACCATTATTAATAAAGGGTATTATCTTTCAATATTTTAAAAATATTTGCCAATCTGATTGACCCTACGTGTCTCACTATAAGTTGCTTTACAAGATGATATATTTTTCATGTATTAACTGGTCATTTGTGTTTCTTCTCTTAAGATTTCTTGTTCTTCACTCATGCATTGCTGGTGGGAATGTCAATTGATACAGCTGCTATGGAAGACAGTGTGGAGATTTCTTAAAAAACTAAAACTAGAAGCACCATATGACCCAGCAATCCCACTCTTAGGCTTATACCCTGATGAAATCAAATCTGAAAGAAGCACCTGTACCCAATGTTCATTGCAGCTGTCTATACGATAGCTAGAACATGGAAGCAACCTAGATGTCCATCGACAAATGAATGGATAAAAAAACTCTGGTACATATATACAATGGAGTACTTCTCAGGTGTAAAAAGAAATGCAGAAGAATCAGCCCTAATGAGGTGGCTGGATCTAGAACCTATCATAAAAAGTGAAGTAAGTCAAAAAGGGAAGGACAAGTACAATATACTAACACATATATATGGAATCTAGTAGGATGATAATGATAACACACACAGTGAAGTGATGGAAAAACAGACACGGACAGTAGACATATGGACATTGTGGGGAAGGAAGAGTGGGTGGGAGGCATAGAGGGAGTAATATGGAAACCTGTACTATCATATGTGAAAAAAAATAGCTATTGTCATTGCACTGTGAGAAAAGGGGATCCTGCAGTGGTGGGATGGGGGGATATACATATAACTAATCTGGGTGCTAAACTGCTAAACTATTTTAAAAAATAACAAATTGCTAAGGTACTTCCCAAAAGATTATAGAAATTTGATTAGAACTATATGACCATGTATTTGCCTGTGAGGCTTCCCAGGTGGCTGAGTGGTGAAGAATTCACCTGCAATACAAGAGATTCAGATTTAATTCCTGGGTCGGGAAGACCCTCTGGAGAAGGAAATGGCAACCCATTCCAGTATTCTTGCCTGGGAAAGCCTATGGACAGAGGAGCCTGGTGGGCTAGAATCCATGGAGTTGAAAAGAGTTGGACACCACTTAGCAACTTAACAACAACATGATCATGCCCCTTCCCACCATTATTAATAAAGGGTATTATCTTTCAATATTTTAAAAATATTTGCCAATCTGATTGACCCTACGTGTCTCACTATAAGTTGCTTTACAAGATGATATATTTTTCATGTATTAACTGGTCATTTGTGTTTCTTCTCTTAAGATTTCTTGTTCTTCACTCATGCATTGCTGGTGGGAATGTCAATTGATACAGCTGCTATGGAAGACAGTGTGGAGATTTCTTAAAAAACTAAAACTAGAAGCACCATATGACCCAGCAATCCCACTCTTAGGCTTATACCCTGATGAAATCAAATCTGAAAGAAGCACCTGTACCCAATGTTCATTGCAGCTGTCTATACGATAGCTAGAACATGGAAGCAACCTAGATGTCCATCGACAAATGAATGGATAAAAAAACTCTGGTACATATATACAATGGAGTACTTCTCAGGTGTAAAAAGAAATGCAGAAGAATCAGCCCTAATGAGGTGGCTGGATCTAGAACCTATCATAAAAAGTGAAGTAAGTCAAAAAGGGAAGGACAAGTACAATATACTAACACATATATATGGAATCTAGTAGGATGATAATGATAACACACACAGTGAAGTGATGGAAAAACAGACACGGACAGTAGACATATGGACATTGTGGGGAAGGAAGAGTGGGTGGGAGGCATAGAGGGAGTAATATGGAAACCTGTACTATCATATGTGAAAAAAAATAGCTATTGTCATTGCACTGTGAGAAAAGGGGATCCTGCAGTGGTGGGATGGGGGGATATACATATAACTAATCTGGGATCATACATATCTATAAACAACAAAACTCTGTAAAAGTAAAAAGTAAAATAAAAATTAAAAAAAAGATTTCTTGTTCTTTTCCTCTGAACATATTCTTATTTTGTGTAATCTTTCTTTCCTAATAAATTCTTGATATAATACAGAATAGAAACAAGCTCAGATATAGAAAACAATGTATCAGTTACCAAAGGGGAGAGGGAAGTGGAGGAGGGGCAAATTAGGGGTATGGAATTAAAAGATACAAACGACTATATACAAAACAAATAAGCAACAGAGATATAGTGTATAGCAGGGAATTCTAGCATTATCTCATAATAGCTTTAAATGGAGAATAATTTGTAAAAACACTGAATCACTAAGTATAAGTGGACCTTCCTTGTGGCTCAGGTGGTAAAGTATCCACCTGCAATGCAGGATACACAGGTTCGATCCCTGAGCCAGAAAGATCCCTTGGAGAAGGAAATGGCAACCCACTCCAGTATTCTTGCCTGGAGAATCCCAAGGACAAAGGACCCTGGCAGGCCACAGTTTATGGTATCAGAAAGAGTCAGACACGACTGAGAGATGAAGCATGCAGTCATGATGTTGTATACGTGAAATGGTATTGTGAATAAACTATACCTCAATTAAATACATATGTACAGGACACATGCATACATAAATGGGGAGTGAGGAGAACGTTGGTTCTTTACTGAGCGTGAGAAGACTGAGATTCTACATCTGACAGTGTTTTAGTGTTGTGAGACAAGGGGATTATCTGGGTTACTTTAAGTTATGAACATTCTCAGCTCTTTCTGAGGACCTCCTGGTTTGAGCAGAAAAACTCTGTTCCTCTAGCTGGTCCTTGAGATTCTTAAGCTGCTTTTCTTCTGATTGCAATCCTGGATTTCAGGAAAACAGGAAAAGTAATTTCTTGCTAAGCACATTTCCATTCTCAGTTTCCTAATATGTTGCAACTTTTTAGCACACATATGATTACTATTGCCCGTATTACCTAAAATTACACTTTGCCACAGCACCTCATATTTGTACACCATAAAGATCTATTTTCCACATGCTTCAGAAATCACTGGGGTTAGGGTTACTTACCTATCTTTGAAGTTCTCTCCCCTTGTTAGCCCACATCCAATTAATGGTCTATCTTACCTGCTTAGAAATCCATTCGTTTCTCTCCGTTTTGCTGCTATTCTAGTTCCAGTCACCCTCATATCAAGCCTAGATCAGAGGCCAACCATCCAATCGGTGTTCTTGCTTCTCTCTCCTCCATGCAGTACATTTCCCACATTCTGTCAAAAGATAATCCAAAAATGCCAGCCTCAGCACATTCCCCCAGTTCAAAGGCTTCCAATGGCACCAGGTTTGGCATGGCAGGCAGGGCCTTTCTGACACGGCCCCCACTTATCCAGTTCCCCACCCCCGCCCCAGTCTTAACTCTCTCCATTCTCCTCCAGCAATCTCTGCTGCCTTCATCCTAAATTATTTGGTGCCCCCCAAATGCCGTGTTCTCCCTTATTTTCTCATCTTTCCTCTGCACACACTGCTGTGGAAAACTGGGATTCGGTGACCACATGACCCCTGCTTCCGTCTCATGACTCAGTCTAGCCTAAGAAGTTGCAAATCAGAAAAGCACAGTGAAATTGACTCAAGAATCTTTTGCCAATATAATCGTGTTTGTTGCCCCTCTAAACATATACAGTTATCAGGTCTATAGTAAAATAATTGAGGAAAAAACTGTGAGATAAATTGTGAAATTTTTTTTTGTTAAAAAGTCAATTTGACATAGGAAAAAAAAAGATTATAAGAATGATGAAATAATATTGAAATGAGGAAGGAGAAGCATGATAAAAATTGTGCTGAGAGAAAGAGTCCTTTAATCTCAGATCATATTCTTTCTTTTTTTTTGTTTTTAGACATTTATTTTATTTATTTATCTTTTTGGGGAGGTGGGGAGGGAGGGGGATGGGCGGGCCACTTCTATTGGTCTTTCATTTCTCTATTTTCATCCGTCTTTGTTCTTTGGCTCCTGTGGGCCTCCCATCGCGGTGGCCTCTGTCGTTGCAGAGCGCCGGCTCTGGGCACATGCACCCCAGAGCTCCGGCTTGGTGATTGGAAACATCAGTCCAGCCGCTCCGCGGCACCGTGGGTTCCTCCCAGCCCAGGGATCAAACCGGCGCCCCTTGCACTGCAAGGCAGTGTCCTTACCCACTGGACCACCAGGGGAAGCCCCATATTCCTTCTTAATATGCATCATGCTCACCTCAAATGATGCATGAAGCAACAAAACAACATTTCAGCTTATCACAGCTTTGGAATTATATTATGTTTATGATGGAAATTTGGGATACTTAAGTAGATTAAGATTTTAAAACCAGGTGTCTGAAGAAGAAAGGACATATGATTTTTTAAAATCACTGTTTCTGGGTGGTTGCAAAATATATGTTGAGTTGACATTTCTGGGTTAGATTCACTGGTTGTATTTCAGTCAGTTTACTGCATCCTATGTATTTTTAGATTCATAGAGGGGAAATAGAAATGTATAAAAAGTCACTTCTTCACAATATGGTGATTATTTTAATTAAAAATCATTTTGTTAAAAAAGAAAATCATTCTGCACACACGACTGCAGAGCCTCATTGAAGAGGACGAGGCCTTAGCTGTCAGGAGTGATCCTGGGCAACACAATCTCTCTGTGTAGATTAGTTTCCAGACCCCAGGAGAAGTGTGTCTGAGCTCTGTGGAGAGTATGGAGTGTGGCAGAAAAGCACAGTGAAATTGACTCAAGAATCTTTTGCCAATATAATCGTGTTTGTTGCCCCTCTAAACATATACAGTTATCAGGTCTATAGTAAAATAATTGAGGAAAAAACTGTGAGATAAATTGTGAAATTTTTTTTTGTTAAAAAGTCAATTTGACATAGGAAAAAAAAAGATTATAAGAATGATGAAATAATATTGAAATGAGGAAGGAGAAGCATGATAAAAATTGTGCTGAGAGAAAGAGTCCTTTAATCTCAGATCATATTCTTTCTTTTTTTTTGTTTTTAGACATTTATTTTATTTATTTATCTTTTTGGGGAGGTGGGGAGGGAGGGGGATGGGCGGGCCACTTCTATTGGTCTTTCATTTCTCTATTTTCATCCGTCTTTGTTCTTTGGCTCCTGTGGGCCTCCCATCGCGGTGGCCTCTGTCGTTGCAGAGCGCCGGCTCTGGGCACATGCACCCCAGAGCTCCGGCTTGGTGATTGGAAACATCAGTCCAGCCGCTCCGCGGCACCGTGGGTTCCTCCCAGCCCAGGGATCAAACCGGCGCCCCTTGCACTGCAAGGCAGTGTCCTTACCCACTGGACCACCAGGGGAAGCCCCATATTCCTTCTTAATATGCATCATGCTCACCTCAAATGATGCATGAAGCAACAAAACAACATTTCAGCTTATCACAGCTTTGGAATTATATTATGTTTATGATGGAAATTTGGGATACTTAAGTAGATTAAGATTTTAAAACCAGGTGTCTGAAGAAGAAAGGACATATGATTTTTTAAAATCACTGTTTCTGGGTGGTTGCAAAATATATGTTGAGTTGACATTTCTGGGTTAGATTCACTGGTTGTATTTCAGTCAGTTTACTGCATCCTATGTATTTTTAGATTCATAGAGGGGAAATAGAAATGTATAAAAAGTCACTTCTTCACAATATGGTGATTATTTTAATTAAAAATCATTTTGTTAAAAAAGAAAATCATTCTGCACACACGACTGCAGAGCCTCATTGAAGAGGACGAGGCCTTAGCTGTCAGGAGTGATCCTGGGCAACACAATCTCTCTGTGTAGATTAGTTTCCAGACCCCAGGAGAAGTGTGTCTGAGCTCTGTGGAGAGTATGGAGTGTGGAAATAGAAAGTGAATAAGGCCTGTCTCCCTAGGGTACTTTGGAGAAGGAAATGGCAACCCACGCCAGTATTCTTGCCTGGAAAATTCCATGAATGGAGAAGCCTGGCGAGCTACCGTCCATGGGGTCTCAAATAGCATATATGGGGCTTCCCTGCTGGCTCAGTAGTGAGGAATTTGCCTGCAGTGCAGGAGACCCACCTTCCATCTCTGGGTTGGGAAGATCCCCCTAGAGGAGGGCATGACAACCCACTCCAGTATTCTTGCCCAGAGAATTCCATGGATGGAGGAGCCTGACGGGCTGCAGTCCATGCGGTCACACAGAGTCAGACATGACCGAAGTGACTGAGCAGCCGCAGCCCCAGGGCACTTAGCAGTCTATGTGAACAGCTCAGTTCTGTAGGCAGGTCTGGTGCAAATGGGGCTCTGGACATCAGTAGCAGCCCAGTGGAAGACTGCTGTGCCCAACAGGGCTGCTGCTAAAGTGTTTGGCAAGTCCTTGTGAAACTGCCTGGGAACCCTTAGAACTGGGCAAGAGTAGGTAATTTGAAGGTGCTTCCCAGGTGGCGCTAGTGGTGCAGAGTCTAGCTGCCAATGTCGGAGACCCAAAAAACACAGGTTCAGTCCCTGGGTCAGGAAGATCCCCTGGAGGAGGGCATGGCAACCTACTCCAGTATTCTTTTTTTTTTTTTTAAAGATTTATTTATTTATGTATTTTGGGCAGGGGTCGGGTTGGGGAGGGAGGGGAGCGGGCGGGCGCCACTTCTATTGGTCTTTCATTTCTCTGTTTTCATCCGTCTTTGTTCTTTGGCTCCTGCGGGCCTCCCATCGCGGTGGCGTCTGTTGTCACAGAGCGCCAGCTCTGGGCGCATGCGCTCCAGAGCTCCGGCTCAGTAATTGGACACATTGGTCCAGCCGCTCCGCAACATGTGGGATCTTCCCAGGCCAGGGATCGAACCGGCGCCCCTTGCACTGCAAGGCGGTGTCCTTATCCACTGGACCACCAGGGGAAGCCCTGTGCCTTAACTTTTTATTTAGGATGAAGTAGGGAAATTCTTTGCAATCCCTCCGATCCTAAAATAACTTAATCTTTAAAAAATGGTATTTACCTGTAGCCCAAATATTTAAAATGTCTGTTAGTGTTTTCCAAGGGCAAGTGCTAAAAAGATACACACATTGCAAAGTCAATAACTTTAGATTAACTGTCAAATTTTCTAACATATTGTTAGAATTCTAACATATTGTTAAGGCTATAGGTTTAGTCTGGATATATTCTATAGGATAATTGTCAAATGCCTGTGCAGTTTAATGAAATATAATTTAATCAGTTGACCCAAACATAGAAAGTGTAAGAATATATTCTGCTAGTCAAATATGCGTAAATTATTAAATCCCCAAAACCATTAAAAGATTTGATGTAATATGAGAGTGTGAACTTGCTTTATGTTGAAGGTATCCTTCATTAGACATAATAGTGTCCTGAAAGAAAAAACCTGGATCACGTGAAAATCCTTTTCCCTTATTTACTTCCAAAGGAATTCACTACTATAATTTTAAAACAAGAACAGAGTTCAGTTTCAATTAACAATATACTAAGTGAATGATTAGGCTTCCTAGGTGACACAACAGTAAAAAATTTGCCTGCTAATGCAGGAGATGCAAGAGATATGGGTTTGATCCCCGAGTTTGGGAAGATCCCATGGTGTAGGAAAGGTAACCCACTGCAGTATTCTTGCGTGGAAGATTCCACGGACAGAGGAGCCTGGTGGCCTCCATGTCCGTGAAGTAGCAAAGAGCTGGACATGACTGAACAAAGGCACACACTCAAGTTAATGATTAGTGTTTATATTCTTAAGGTTCAGCTATTTTAAAGTTCATGAATCCTAAAGAAGCTGGGCTAATTTTTTATCATAAAAATATCACTGGAAAGTGCTATTAGCTTTAAGCGCAGAGTAAATAATATAATGGAATCTGCTGCCCATTTTAACTGTGTACCTTCAAATCCACGGCATCTATTAATATTAAAGAACTTCAGGCTTCCATACTTATTTAAATTAATTTACGATAAATGATTCACAAATTGAGCAGATAAAAACTCCTTATCCACTGGACCACCAGGGGAAGCCCTGTGCCTTAACTTTTTATTTAGGATGAAGTAGGGAAATTCTTTGCAATCCCTCCGATCCTAAAATAACTTAATCTTTAAAAAATGGTATTTACCTGTAGCCCAAATATTTAAAATGTCTGTTAGTGTTTTCCAAGGGCAAGTGCTAAAAAGATACACACATTGCAAAGTCAATAACTTTAGATTAACTGTCAAATTTTCTAACATATTGTTAGAATTCTAACATATTGTTAAGGCTATAGGTTTAGTCTGGATATATTCTATAGGATAATTGTCAAATGCCTGTGCAGTTTAATGAAATATAATTTAATCAGTTGACCCAAACATAGAAAGTGTAAGAATATATTCTGCTAGTCAAATATGCGTAAATTATTAAATCCCCAAAACCATTAAAAGATTTGATGTAATATGAGAGTGTGAACTTGCTTTATGTTGAAGGTATCCTTCATTAGACATAATAGTGTCCTGAAAGAAAAAACCTGGATCACGTGAAAATCCTTTTCCCTTATTTACTTCCAAAGGAATTCACTACTATAATTTTAAAACAAGAACAGAGTTCAGTTTCAATTAACAATATACTAAGTGAATGATTAGGCTTCCTAGGTGACACAACAGTAAAAAATTTGCCTGCTAATGCAGGAGATGCAAGAGATATGGGTTTGATCCCCGAGTTTGGGAAGATCCCATGGTGTAGGAAAGGTAACCCACTGCAGTATTCTTGCGTGGAAGATTCCACGGACAGAGGAGCCTGGTGGCCTCCATGTCCGTGAAGTAGCAAAGAGCTGGACATGACTGAACAAAGGCACACACTCAAGTTAATGATTAGTGTTTATATTCTTAAGGTTCAGCTATTTTAAAGTTCATGAATCCTAAAGAAGCTGGGCTAATTTTTTATCATAAAAATATCACTGGAAAGTGCTATTAGCTTTAAGCGCAGAGTAAATAATATAATGGAATCTGCTGCCCATTTTAACTGTGTACCTTCAAATCCACGGCATCTATTAATATTAAAGAACTTCAGGCTTCCATACTTATTTAAATTAATTTACGATAAATGATTCACAAATTGAGCAGATAAAAACTTTGACAGTAAGAAATCCTCGTAAAACTTGGTTTTTGATAGAGAAAGAAAAACAAGACAGTCTTTCATATGCAAAGAATAACACTTGGGAGAGTTGAGACTTGCTTTATGGTATAGCACTGGATCAGTTTAGCTTAATAGTCCATGTGTACTTACTGTTAGGTTGGTGGAAGGTCCATGGGGCCTAGCTGTTCCAGGAGGTAGTGGTCGCAAAAGATTTCCCACTGATTCATCACTGGCGCCAGCTGCATCTGGAATCGTCCCGCCCAGATCGAGTACAGCTGACTTACGTTTTTAAATGCTTCTGCACAGGTGCAAGACCTTATCCCTCCCCTGACTTATGTTTTTACCCTGAGCAGATAAAAGCCCCTTGCCCCACCTCTAGGCACGACTTCATGGCCCTGCTCACGGACCTGTGAACCTCACCCGGGAGCAGGATCCCAATAAAACTTAACTTTTTGCTTATAATTTGGCCGATTTGCCTATCTCTTGCTGTGCCGAGATCTTACACTTACAAAGTCCTACTTTTTCTCCAAACCTCATAAAATCTTCTTTTGAATGAGTCTAGCAAAATATTTAAATTGCAACACAACATCTATACTTTGTCCAAAAAAGTGTTGTGTATCTCCTAAAAGTTGTATAAAGTAAATATTCTATGTATATTTCAGTATTTATAAACAGTATTCTTTTGAATAGAAATATGGCAGTAAAGTGAGAAGACCTTGCAAACTTTAGGATTCTTAAAAATCACCTGGAAAAATCCACCTGGAAAAAGAGGTATACAGTTCCAAGGAAAGGAAATACAAATTTCTCTTAGATGTATAAAAGGACATTCAGTCTCACCCATAGGTAAAGATACAAACTGATGAGATATTATTTTCAACTATCATGTAAGTATAACATGCATTTGGTGGAAATGTGGAAATGTAGGCATGCTCCTGCTGTTATGGACTTTAATGGTTAGCAGCTCTACGATGAGGATTGGGGGAGGCCACATGATCCAGCAGCTCTATCTCTAGGAGTTTATAATGTAGATATACTCAGGTGTGAAATGATATTGCAACTGTAATAACATAACTGATAGACTCTAAAGGTCCACCATTGAGGACTTGTTAAATAAATTTCATATAATGGATCATTATGTAGGTTTTTAAAAGAATGAAAATGCTTTATATGTACTAATCTGGAACAATTGGCAAAATATATTATTAAGGATTTCCAAATGGTGTTATGACTGATTAGGTGCACAGAGGCCACCTTGGCTAAGGAACAACTAGACCTTGGAAAGGACCCATCTCTTTGAAATTTTTCCAAATGTGGAGTATGGCAAACCCCTGATTCATCTGGCGCCATGGCCCAGATCGAGTACAGCTGACTTACGTTTTAAATGCTTCTGCACAGGTGCAAGACCTTATCCCTCCTGACTTATGTTTTACCCTGAGCAGATAAAAGCCCCTTGCCCCACCTCTAGGCACGACTTCATGGCCCTGCTCACGGACCTGTGAACCTCACCCGGGAGCAGGATCCCAATAAAACTTA
Organism: Tragulus kanchil; assembly: GCA_022376925.1. Classification (NCBI taxonomy): domain Eukaryota; kingdom Metazoa; phylum Chordata; class Mammalia; order Artiodactyla; family Tragulidae; genus Tragulus; species Tragulus kanchil. The sequence goes on along the minus strand of JAIOJX010000026.1, from coordinate 268,577,604 downwards.
ACTTTTTGCTTATAATTTGGCCGATTTGCCTATCTCTTGCTGTGCCGAGATCTTACACTTACAAAGTCCTACTTTTTCTCCAAACCTCATAAAATCTTCTTTTGAATGAGTCTAGCAAAATATTTAAATTGCAACACAACATCTATACTTTGTCCAAAAAAGTGTTGTGTATCTCCTAAAAGTTGTATAAAGTAAATATTCTATGTATATTTCAGTATTTATAAACAGTATTCTTTTGAATAGAAATATGGCAGTAAAGTGAGAAGACCTTGCAAACTTTAGGATTCTTAAAAATCACCTGGAAAAATCCACCTGGAAAAAGAGGTATACAGTTCCAAGGAAAGGAAATACAAATTTCTCTTAGATGTATAAAAGGACATTCAGTCTCACCCATAGGTAAAGATACAAACTGATGAGATATTATTTTCAACTATCATGTAAGTATAACATGCATTTGGTGGAAATGTGGAAATGTAGGCATGCTCCTGCTGTTATGGACTTTAATGGTTAGCAGCTCTACGATGAGGATTGGGGGAGGCCACATGATCCAGCAGCTCTATCTCTAGGAGTTTATAATGTAGATATACTCAGGTGTGAAATGATATTGCAACTGTAATAACATAACTGATAGACTCTAAAGGTCCACCATTGAGGACTTGTTAAATAAATTTCATATAATGGATCATTATGTAGGTTTTTAAAAGAATGAAAATGCTTTATATGTACTAATCTGGAACAATTGGCAAAATATATTATTAAGGATTTCCAAATGGTGTTATGACTGATTAGGTGCACAGAGGCCACCTTGGCTAAGGAACAACTAGACCTTGGAAAGGACCCATCTCTTTGAAACATGGTTGGTCTCTTAAGAGATGGGGGAGGTCTCTGAAGACTCTCTAACTGCAAAAATCAAAGTAAAACCAGGGTAATTTTGAGGTAAATGATGACAGTAGTAACACTGTTGTCAGGATACCGAGGCTTTGGCCAGCACAAGGTTGGGAAGAATAAACTGAGGCAAGACCCTGAAGTGATCCCAGAATGATGGATTCTCTGGCTACACAAAAATCAGTTTCAGGTAGATTAAAGCCTAAATAAGAAAGACGAACTGTAATTCTCTTAGAAAAGAATGGAGGAGAGTATTTCATAGCCCCAGGACAGTAAAGAATTTATAAAAGAAGATGCAAACAATAACAAGTATAAAATTAAGAATGATAAATGTAACCACATTAAGATTAAGAACGTCTGTTCCTCAAAAGGCTCCATTTTTAGTTTTTTTTAGGTATTATTAGAATAAAAAAGAGATAGGAGAAGGTATCTGCAATATGTATAATCAACAAAGGGCTTCCCTGGTGAATCAGTGCTAAAGAATCTGCCTACAACATAGGAGATGCGGGTTCAGTCCCTGGATCAGGAAGACCTCCTGGAGAAGGGCACGGCAACTCAACTCCACTATTCCTGTCTGAAGAATCCCAAGAACAGAGGAGCCTGGCAGACTACAGTTCACAGAGCTGCAAAGAGTCAGCAGGACTCAGCAAGACTGAGCAACTAAGCACAGCACAGTAAGCGTTGCTCCTGCTGTTATGGACTTTAATGGTTAGCAGCTCTACGATGAGGATTGGGGGAGGCCACATGATCCAGCAGCTCTATCTCTAGGAGTTTATAATGTAGATATACTCAGGTGTGAAATGATATTGCAACTGTAATAACATAACTGATAGACTCTAAAGGTCCACCATTGAGGACTTGTTAAATAAATTTCATATAATGGATCATTATGTAGGTTTTTAAAAGAATGAAAATGCTTTATATGTACTAATCTGGAACAATTGGCAAAATATATTATTAAGGATTTCCAAATGGTGTTATGACTGATTAGGTGCACAGAGGCCACCTTGGCTAAGGAACAACTAGACCTTGGAAAGGACCCATCTCTTTGAAACATGGTTGGTCTCTTAAGAGATGGGGGAGGTCTCTGAAGACTCTCTAACTGCAAAAATCAAAGTAAAACCAGGGTAATTTTGAGGTAAATGATGACAGTAGTAACACTGTTGTCAGGATACCGAGGCTTTGGCCAGCACAAGGTTGGGAAGAATAAACTGAGGCAAGACCCTGAAGTGATCCCAGAATGATGGATTCTCTGGCTACACAAAAATCAGTTTCAGGTAGATTAAAGCCTAAATAAGAAAGACGAACTGTAATTCTCTTAGAAAAGAATGGAGGAGAGTATTTCATAGCCCCAGGACAGTAAAGAATTTATAAAAGAAGATGCAAACAATAACAAGTATAAAATTAAGAATGATAAATGTAACCACATTAAGATTAAGAACGTCTGTTCCTCAAAAGGCTCCATTTTTAGTTTTTTTTTTTAGGTATTATTAGAATAAAAAAGAGATAGGAGAAGGTATCTGCAATATGTATAATCAACAAAGGGCTTCCCTGGTGAATCAGTGCTAAAGAATCTGCCTACAACATAGGAGATGCGGGTTCAGTCCCTGGATCAGGAAGACCTCCTGGAGAAGGGCACGGCAACTCAACTCCACTATTCCTGTCTGAAGAATCCCAAGAACAGAGGAGCCTGGCAGACTACAGTTCACAGAGCTGCAAAGAGTCAGCAGGACTCAGCAAGACTGAGCAACTAAGCACAGCACAGTAAGCGTTACTATTACAAACTGATAGCATAAACAGTCAAATAGAAAAATAGGTAAGAATTTAACAGGTACTATACAAAAACTGATGTTCAAATGATCAATAAACAAACATTCTCCTTAGTAATTAGGGAAGTAAACATTAAAAGTACAATGGGATACACATGTATCAGATTGGGAAAAAATTAAAGCTCTGACAATATTAAGTGTTTGAGAGAAAAATGGAACAACAGGAACATCCAAACAATGCTGGTGAAATGCAAATTGGTATAGTCTCTCTAAAAATATCATGTAGCATCCAGTAAAGTTGTGCCCTCTGGCCCAATCATTTAAATTCAAGATCTATACCTTAGAGAAATACATGCAGATGTTCATCTGAAAACGTGTGCAAAAATGTCCACAGTAGGGGCTTCTCTGGTGGTCCAGTGGGTAAGGACACCACCTTGCAATGCAAGGGGTGTCGGTTCGATCCCTGGCCTGGGAAGATCCCACGTGCCGCAGAGCGGCTAGACGGATGTGTCCAACTACCCAGCCTGAGCTCTGGAGCGCATGCGCCCAGAGCTGGCGCTCTGCAAGGAGAGAGGCCACTGCAATGGGAGGCCTACACAGGCCAAAGAACAAAGATAAATAAATGAAAGATCAATAGAAGTGGCCAAAAATAAAATAAAATCTTCACAGTAGTATTGTTACTAATTTGCCCAAACTGGGAATAACCCAAAATCCCACCAACAATAGAATGGATAAGTAAAATTTTGATACAACTGAATATTATAAAGTAGTAAAAATCAACTGAAATGCAGGCAAAAGGAAAAAGCTGGACACTCATAAACAAATTTTATACACCAAACGTTGAGCTAAAGAGCAGGACACAAAATAGTGTGATTATATACTTAAAGTGCAAAAAGATGCAAAAGTAAGTCGTTTGTTTAGAAATGCACACAAGGTAGTAAGGTAACACATTCATAAAGAAAAGCAGGGGGCTTCCCCTGGTGGTCCAGTGGGTAAGGACACCGCCTTGCAGTGCAAGGGGCGCCGGTTCGATCCCTGGCCTGGGAAGATCCCACGTGCCGCGGAGTGGCTGGACTGATGTGTCCAATTACCGAGCCAGAGCTCTGGAGCGCATGCGCCCAGAGCCGGTGCTCTGCAACGACAGACGCCACCGCGATGGGAGGCCCACAGGAGCCAAAGAACAAAGACGAATGAAAATAGAGAAATGAAAGACCAATAGAAGTGGCCCGCCCGCTCCCTTCCCTCCCTAACCCCCACCCAAAGTAAATAAATAAATAAATAAATAAAAGAAAAGCAGAGAAGTTACTTTTAGGATAATGGTGACGTCCTGGGGGAAAGTCAGAACTGTGATCAGAAAGGCACACACATGTGGGCTTCTCGAGTGCTGATAATATTCTATTTCTTGACCTGGAGGATGGGTTATGTGGTTGTTTTGTGGTTATTTTTTGAATTATGTTTCTTTTCCCCACAATGCCTGTTGCATTTCACAGTTTAATATTTCAAAAAAGAAAGTAAAGGAAATCACCTCTAAGATAAACAAGCCACAGAGAGTACCAGGAATGAACAAGCAAATTCCAGGGAAAATTAGCACTTTTCAAGGATACATGGGAAATTAAGCAAAACTGACTAAATGCGGGACCACAATTAGTACAGTTTCTTTCACTAATGGCACCTCTTTGCAGCAGAAATTGGGATAATTGAGGATATTCAGGTAAGAAACTTCATGTCGTCTGATGCTTAGACCCTTTAAATTGGTTCTAATATCAGCTTTGTTGCTGGCAACAATGGAACTCAACAGCTATCCTCATAACATTAAGGAGCAGCAGAAATGATGCTTATTAACCAAATATGTTCAGTGACTCGATAGCTGTGCCACTTCCTGTGAGAATGGATGGACACAAAATAGTGTGATTATAAAACTTAAACCCGTTGAGCTAAAGAGCAGGACACAAAATAGTGTGATTATATACTTAAAGTGCAAAAAGATGCAAAAGTAAGTCGTTTGTTTAGAAATGCACACAAGGTAGTAAGGTAACACATTCATAAAGAAAAGCAGGGGGCTTCCCCTGGTGGTCCAGTGGGTAAGGACACCGCCTTGCAGTGCAAGGGGCGCCGGTTCGATCCCTGGCCTGGGAAGATCCCACGTGCCGCGGAGTGGCTGGACTGATGTGTCCAATTACCGAGCCAGAGCTCTGGAGCGCATGCGCCCAGAGCCGGTGCTCTGCAACGACAGACGCCACCGCGATGGGAGGCCCACAGGAGCCAAAGAACAAAGACGAATGAAAATAGAGAAATGAAAGACCAATAGAAGTGGCCCGCCCGCTCCCTTCCCTCCCTAACCCCCACCCAAAGTAAATAAATAAATAAATAAATAAAAGAAAAGCAGAGAAGTTACTTTTAGGATAATGGTGACGTCCTGGGGGAAAGTCAGAACTGTGATCAGAAAGGCACACACATGTGGGCTTCTCGAGTGCTGATAATATTCTATTTCTTGACCTGGAGGATGGGTTATGTGGTTGTTTTGTGGTTATTTTTTGAATTATGTTTCTTTTCCCCACAATGCCTGTTGCATTTCACAGTTTAATATTTCAAAAAAGAAAGTAAAGGAAATCACCTCTAAGATAAACAAGCCACAGAGAGTACCAGGAATGAACAAGCAAATTCCAGGGAAAATTAGCACTTTTCAAGGATACATGGGAAATTAAGCAAAACTGACTAAATGCGGGACCACAATTAGTACAGTTTCTTTCACTAATGGCACCTCTTTGCAGCAGAAATTGGGATAATTGAGGATATTCAGGTAAGAAACTTCATGTCGTCTGATGCTTAGACCCTTTAAATTGGTTCTAATATCAGCTTTGTTGCTGGCAACAATGGAACTCAACAGCTATCCTCATAACATTAAGGAGCAGCAGAAATGATGCTTATTAACCAAATATGTTCAGTGACTCGATAGCTGTGCCACTTCCTGTGAGAATGGATGGAAGTCAGTCTTACAAACTAAAAAGTGGAACGGGGGGCTTCCCTGGTGGTTCAGTAGGTAAAGAGTCTGCCTTGCAGTGCAAGGGGCACCGGTTCAATCTCTGGCCTGGGAAGATCCACTTGCCGTGGAGCGGCTGGACCAATGTGTCCAATTACCGAGCCGGAGCTCTGGAGCACATGCTCCCAGAGCCAGTGCTATGCCACGAGAGAGGCCACTGGGATGGGAGGTCCACACAGGCCAAAGAATAAAGGTGGATGAAAATAAGTAAATAAATAAATAACCTTTTTCTAAAAAAAAAAGTGAAACAAGAACTGTGAGTTCTACTAGGAGAGAAGAGCTGACTGTAGTTTTTGATTATTTCAATATACAGGTGGAGAATTAGGTTCTGATTTACTATGAGAGATAACTGCCTAAAATTGAGGGAAACAAATACAAATTCTTCATGAAAGCAACCCAACTTGAACAGATGTATAATTTATACATTATGGAAATGAAAGAAAGAACAAAGGAGTAGATGTATCAAGGAGGAGTAATTTATTGAATTAAAATGCCAGTGTTTAGAGAAAGAAGGTTTTCAAAGTATTGCTGGTTTAAGTACTTATGTGTGTTCTAAGTTGCTTCAGTCATGTCTGACTCTTTGTGACCCTATCCATTGTAGCCTGCTGGGCTCCTCTGTCCATAGAATTCTCCAGGCAAGAATACTGGAGTGGGTTGCCATTTCCTCCTCCATGGGATCTTCTGGAACCAGGGATCAAATCTGGTTGTCTTATACCTCCTGCATTGGCTGGCAGGTCTTTCACTGCTTTTGCCACCTGGGAAGCCCCAGTTTAAGTACCCTGAAGGCTTAGCACTTTTTAAGCAAAACTGACTAAATGCGGGACCACAATTAGTACAGTTTCTTTCACTAATGGCACCTCTTTGCAGCAGAAATTGGGATAATTGAGGATATTCAGGTAAGAAACTTCATGTCGTCTGATGCTTAGACCCTTTAAATTGGTTCTAATATCAGCTTTGTTGCTGGCAACAATGGAACTCAACAGCTATCCTCATAACATTAAGGAGCAGCAGAAATGATGCTTATTAACCAAATATGTTCAGTGACTCGATAGCTGTGCCACTTCCTGTGAGAATGGATGGAAGTCAGTCTTACAAACTAAAAAGTGGAACGGGGGGCTTCCCTGGTGGTTCAGTAGGTAAAGAGTCTGCCTTGCAGTGCAAGGGGCACCGGTTCAATCTCTGGCCTGGGAAGATCCCACGTGCCGCGGAGCGGCTGGATCGGTGTGTCCAGTTATGAGCCGGAGCTCTGGAGCACATGCTCCCAGAGCCAGTGCTATGCCACGAGAGAGGCCACTGGGATGGGAGGTCCACACAGGCCAAAGAATAAAGGTGGATGAAAATAAGTAAATAAATAAATAACCTTTTTCTAAAAAAAAAAGTGAAACAAGAACTGTGAGTTCTACTAGGAGAGAAGAGCTGACTGTAGTTTTTGATTATTTCAATATACAGGTGGAGAATTAGGTTCTGATTTACTATGAGAGATAACTGCCTAAAATTGAGGGAAACAAATACAAATTCTTCATGAAAGCAACCCAACTTGAACAGATGTATAATTTATACATTATGGAAATGAAAGAAAGAACAAAGGAGTAGATGTATCAAGGAGGAGTAATTTATTGAATTAAAATGCCAGTGTTTAGAGAAAGAAGGTTTTCAAAGTATTGCTGGTTTAAGTACTTATGTGTGTTCTAAGTTGCTTCAGTCATGTCTGACTCTTTGTGACCCTATCCATTGTAGCCTGCTGGGCTCCTCTGTCCATAGAATTCTCCAGGCAAGAATACTGGAGTGGGTTGCCATTTCCTCCTCCATGGGATCTTCTGGAACCAGGGATCAAATCTGGTTGTCTTATACCTCCTGCATTGGCTGGCAGGTCTTTCACTGCTTTTGCCACCTGGGAAGCCCCAGTTTAAGTACAATGAAGGCTAATATAAGATACCTGAAGGCTAATTTAAGCCTTGGGGAGTGGTCAGTGACACTGAAAAAAATTGAATGCTATGAGGGATAATATAAAAATTGGAAAAGATCATGCTGCTAGACTTGACAGAAAAATGGAAGAACAGCAGGTCAAACTAAATGAAGCTGGAAAAACACAAGGATGTTTAAGATAAAACAGAAAAGATGAATCAAGACAAATGCATGAAGAACAGAATGTATGGTATTGGAAGCAGACAGATATCACTCCCAAGAAAAGGGCCTACAACGAAGCTAAAATGAAGCTAAAATTTTATATTTGTTAGTCACTCAGTTGTGTCCATCTCTTTGCCACCCTATGAACTATAGCCTGTCAGGCTCTTCTCTCCATAAGATTCTCTAGGCTAGAGTACTGGAGTGGGTAGCCATTCCCTTCTTCAGGGGATCTTCCCGACCCAGGGATCAAATCTGCCACATTGCAGGCAGATTCTTTACCATCTGAGCCACCAGGGAAGTCCAAAGTTTATATAATCATTCCCTAAAAAATCCACACAAAATCCAGATAGAACATTAAGGAAAGATAATGAGCAGGTTTACAAAAGAATTAATGAACTGAAGAAAAAGTACTAGTCAAGTTTTGAAACTTGAACTGAAAAGGCAAAAAATTATCTTGGTTAAAAGAATGTAACCTAGAGACTGTTAAGAGAAAGACATATGATATTGCTTACATGAGGAATCTAAAAAAAATGGTACCAGTGAATTCATTTACAAAACAGAAATAGAGTCACAGACATAGAAAACAAACATATTTATTGTAGAGAAAGGGGAGAGGGATAAATTGGGAGATTGGGATTGACATATATATACTGCTATATATAAAATAGATAATAAGGACCTACTATACACAGCCGAGGAAATTCTCAGAACTTCATAAGGACCTATATGGGAAAAGAATCTTTAAAAAAGTGGATCTATGTATATGTCTAACTGATTCATTTTGCTGTACAGCAGAAACTAGCACAACACTTTACATCAACTATACACAAATAAAAATTATATAAATAAAAAAAAGAGAGTGTAAAGGCCTTACAGGATCAAGATAATTCAGTCAATGAAGAGATTGAACAGTTTTAGCAAGCCAAAGGGGAAAAAAGATCTTGTCAGGATTAAGGGAGAAGAATTAGATGTGAAGCATGTACTGAACTATAATCAGAGGCAGCTGAAAGATAGTAGAAATGATCAACTGAAAGGATTTGGCCCTGATGTTGCAGCTCTTGAAACCAGGGATGATACTTACTGGTGTGAACATTTTACCTATAAATCCATAGGTTCTTCAGGAGCTTGCATTCATCCTGGGGACCCCAAGTTTTCTCTGGCTATTAAATCTTGCTTAAAAGGACTTCTGCAAGCATATTGTTGCCATAATCATGCTGATGAAGCTAAAATTTTATATTTGTTAGTCACTCAGTTGTGTCCATCTCTTTGCCACCCTATGAACTCTAGCCTGTCAGGCTCTTCTCTCCATAAGATTCTCTAGGCTAGAGTACTGGAGTGGTAGCCATTCCCTTCTTCAGGGGATCTTCCCGACCCAGGGATCAAATCTGCCACATTGCAGGCAGATTCTTTACCATCTGAGCCACCAGGGAAGTCCAAAGTTTATATAATCATTCCCTAAAAAATCCACACAAAATCCAGATAGAACATTAAGGAAAGATAATGAGCAGGTTTACAAAAGAATTAATGAACTGAAGAAAAAGTACTAGTCAAGTTTTGAAACTTGAACTGAAAAGGCAAAAAATTATCTTGGTTAAAAGAATGTAACCTAGAGACTGTTAAGAGAAAGACATATGATATTGCTTACATGAGGAATCTAAAAAAAATGGTACCAGTGAATTCATTTACAAAACAGAAATAGAGTCACAGACATAGAAAACAAACATATTTATTGTAGAGAAAGGGGAGAGGGATAAATTGGGAGATTGGGATTGACATATATATACTGCTATATATAAAATAGATAATAAGGACCTACTATACACAGCCGAGGAAATTCTCAGAACTTCATAAGGACCTATATGGGAAAAGAATCTTTAAAAAAGTGGATCTATGTATATGTCTAACTGATTCATTTTGCTGTACAGCAGAAACTAGCACAACACTTTACATCAACTATACACAAATAAAAATTATATAAATAAAAAAAAGAGAGTGTAAAGGCCTTACAGGATCAAGATAATTCAGTCAATGAAGAGATTGAACAGTTTTAGCAAGCCAAAGGGGAAAAAAGATCTTGTCAGGATTAAGGGAGAAGAATTAGATGTGAAGCATGTACTGAACTATAATCAGAGGCAGCTGAAAGATAGTAGAAATGATCAACTGAAAGGATTTGGCCCTGATGTTGCAGCTCTTGAAACCAGGGATGATACTTACTGGTGTGAACATTTTACCTATAAATCCATAGGTTCTTCAGGAGCTTGCATTCATCCTGGGGACCCCAAGTTTTCTCTGGCTATTAAATCTTGCTTAAAAGGACTTCTGCAAGCATATTGTTGCCATAATCATGCTGATGAAAGAATGCCTCAGGAACTGATGAAGAGGTTGTATTCACTAGGGATCTCACAGCCACAGATAATAGCTTCTGAGCTTTGGAAGAAGACTATGATGGTAGACATAGAGCTGCTTATCATCCTGTTTCCAACAGTTCTGACAGCTTCAGAAATGGAAAATGCAGTTGTTGCAAAGAACCTCACTGACACGAGTCACAGAGACAGTGCTGCTAATCAAAAATAACTGTGTAGCTTGTACAGTAATGCATTCCCAAAGCTACCTAAGAATTGAAGCTTTTACTGCTGATAGTGATCAAGTTTTTGTGGGATGTAATTATTTATCTGAAAGTACAAAACTTGAGTTTTTTAGCAGAGATGTGAATTTATTTCAAACTGACTTGGAGAAGAAGGTTGAAAATATGTAAGCTCAGAGACTAACTCTTCAGCAACATTTGTCTATCCTTGAAGAATATGTTAAACACAATGAAAATTTTCTTAGAAGGTTCTAACTACATTATAAAATGTTAAGATGAAATTAAGAAAAAGTATTTATAAAATGTAGGAACTTGAGACTATAGAAGAACCCTAGTCGATGTTGAGATTGTAGTAGATGTTGAGACCTTGGAAGATGAGGCTCAAGAAAATAAAACTGAAAATAGCTGAGAAAACCATGGAACAATAAAAGAAAACATCGGGCCTTTTAAAAGTCTGAAAATAGAAGCAGAAAACAAGTATGTCGCAATTAAACTGAAAATTAATCAGTAGCAGATCCACTCAAGGATGAATTAAACCTTACTGATTCTGAAGTGGATAACCAAAAATGACAGAAATGGCATTATGAAGAAAAACAAAAAGAATGTTTGGGTATTTTAAATATTTTTCAAAGTTTTTACAATGTGGACTATTTTAAAGTCTTTATTGACTTTGTTACAATATTGTTTCTGTTTTACAGTTTGAGTTTTTGGCCACAAGGCACGTGGGATCTTAGTTCCCTGACCAGGGATTGAGCCCACATCCCCTGCATTGGAAGGCAAAGTCTTAACCACTGCACTGCCAGGGAAGTCCCCTTGGATACTTTAAAGAAAAAGAAGTGAGAACTAGATATGAAAGAAAAAGAACTAGAGAAGAAAATGTCACCAATGCAGAAAGATAAATCTACCCAGATCAGATAAAAGAAAAGAAGTTTAGACAAAGAAACTAATAGATTAAGACAAAAGATACAGGCTGAAATACTAGTCACAGAGATCAAGAGTAAATAATGAGGCTGTACTGAGAAGAGAAACATATTTTGGGGGGGGCAGTTCTATTGGTCTTTCATTTACTTATCATCCATCTTTGTTCTCTTGGCTTGTGTGGGCCTTCCACTGCAGTGGCCTCTCTCGTTGCAGAGCACTGACTCTGGACACATGCACTCCAGAGCATTGGCTTGGTGGTTGGACTCAATGGTCCAGCTGCTCCACAGCACGTGGGATCTTCCCAGGCCAGGGATCGAACCGGCATCCCTTGCACTGCAAGGCGGTGTCTTTACCCTGGACCACCAGGGAAGCCCAAGAGAAACATATCTTTTTTTTTTTTTTTTTGTTGGGGGGCGGTAGGGTGGGGAGGGAGGGGAGTGGGCGGGCCACTTCTATTGGTCTTTCATTTATCTGTTTTCATCCATCATTGTTCTTCGGCCCATGTGGGCCTCCCATCACAGCAGCCTCTGTTGTCGCAGAGCACCGGCTCTGGGCACATGCGCTCCAGAGCTCCGGCTCGGTAATTGGACACATCCATCCAGCCACTCCACTGCACGTGGGATCTTCCCAGGCCAGGGATCGGACTGGCGCTCCTTGCACTGCAAGGCGGTGTTCTTATCCACTGGACCACCAGGGAAGCCCGAGAAACATATCTTGATCTAAGTAATAATGTAAGGATTTTTGAAAGATTTATTAAATTACTAGAAGAAATAAGAATCCATAGATACCAAGCACATCGATAATTTAGAAGGTCTTTTCTTTACCATACAAACTGTACCTTAACAACTTATTATCTCGGCCAGCCTATTTATGAAAAAATAAATTTTGACCAAAAGAATGAAACTGTTACTGTATCAGTTCGGCCTGGAGAGGGAAACAAAGTTTCTTTCAATAATATGAAGGCCTTACCCAGAGGTGAATGTTTTTGTTTTTGATTTTGCCCATGGCTTGCTTCATTCTTCCTTGTGGTCTGTTGCTGAATCTCCTTCAGATGCCTGGATAGTTTGATGTCTACATGATATGGTTAACCAAAGAAGGGTAATGAATATGGTACTCAAGACTGCAGATTCCCAATGTTTCAATTTATCTTGCTTGCCCCTCTAGCTCAGGTCTGTCAAGTAAACTGATTAGAAGTGTTTGAATGATCCTGGAAAAGGCCAAATTACATTGCCTTTCCGATCTGTGACTTAATAGAAGACTAAAGTTGAAGAAGACTACAGTTGATTTCTAACTTAAATGCCATGTCTTCATGTTGAAAGCTTTGCAAAGGGAAAAAAATTCAGGACTATTTGATGAAACAAAATGAAACCAAAGATATTCTAAAATGAAACCTTTTATACATCTGACCACAATGTAAATAAGCTGAGAAACAAACTACAATCAATAAATTTAAAATTACTATTACTTGAGAAAATCAATTCTTAGTAATAGTTTTAAAATCTTTCTTTTAACTGCCTACTTTTATAGTTTTCTTCTTTTTTAGAAGTAAAATTTTGTACACATATAAATAAATGTATGATTAGTTTGGGTTCATTTCCATAGTATTTTGCAAGAATTAAAAGTTTGAGCACCTGCAAACAAAAAATAGAAAGAAAAATAGCAGAAATAACACTCAAAAGTAGGAGAAAGGAAAAGTAAAAGTAAAAGCAGAAATTCATGCAATAAAAACATACATATGATGCAAAAACTTAACACAGCTAAAAGATAGTTCTTTGAAAAGAGCTAATGAACATAATAAACTTATGAGAGTGATCAGGAAGAAAGAGAAAATGTTTCACCTTACCATAGCTTGGGGCAGCTGTGAACTGAACTTTTTCATGCTTTACCTGTGCTTACCATTACTACAAATCTTTTAGATAGTAAAAACTAAAGAAGAGACTTTGTAAGCTTGAAAAATCAGTTGAAAGGGACAAATTTATAGCAAGATCCAATTCTCCAAAATTATCGTAAGAAGGAAGTGAAAGCTAGGTAATTTGATAACTCTTAAACAAATTGAATCTGTAATTTAAAACCTTCTCAATGAAACGAAGTTTGTTTTTATTAGTAGTATTTTGTCTTTGTCATTGGTCACCTTTTCCTTCTTTACATGTCTAATAATCTTTTATCATACAACAGGTTTTGTGTGTAAAAGAAGATTCCAGCTGGTATTTTCCTTAGATAGATTGAAGAACAGATCATCTCAGTCCAATTAATGATTGAATTGAGTCAGAGTTTCTAATTGAAAGTTTGTAGCTTCTCCGGTTCTTCAGTCACGGAGCTCTGGCCTTCAGAGTTTGAACTTTGTAGTATTCAAACCCATAGTTAGGAGCTAAATTGTGCCCCACCCCCACCCCTGGCCCTCCGTCCATATGTTGAAGTTCTATCCCCTAGTAATCAGCATCTTTGGATATAGGGTCTTTATAGAGGTTAAGATGAGTTCATTAGGGTGAGCCCTAATTCAACATGATGAATGCCCTGATAAGAAATGATGAGGACACAGACACACACACATGGAACGATTACGTGAAGACACAGGGAGGCCACCATCCATAAGCCAAGAAATTAGATGCCAGAAAAAACTGACCCTGCTGACACTTTGATCTTGGACATGTAGCTTCCAGAACTGTGAGAAAATAAACTTTTCTAGACTATCCAGTCTGTGGTAGTCTGTTACAGAAGCACTAGCAAGCTTATATACCCATGGACATAGGCCTGAGCGGGAGCCTAGTTGTGAATTTGTGAAAGCCTCCTTCCCATAGTAGGTTTTTTCCCCTAAGCACAACAAGTCAATGGGAGAGAACAGCCTGCCTTTCTGGCCAACACCCAACCTCACATCACCCTCAGGAAATGTCTCAGGGGGAAAACTAGCCTTGCATTTGGGCTCTTCCAGTTTCTAGTTGGTCACACTAGCTCTGTACGAGTGTCCAAAATTATATTGGCTTCTTTTCTTCTAGTACAGCTCCTGCCTAAGTCAAGGTCACCAGGGAAAGAAAAACTAAAGAAGAGACTTTGTAAGCTTGAAAAATCAGTTGAAAGGGACAAATTTATAGCAAGATCCAATTCTCCAAAATTATCGTAAGAAGGAAGTGAAAGCTAGGTAATTTGATAACTCTTAAACAAATTGAATCTGTAATTTAAAACCTTCTCAATGAAACGAAGTTTGTTTTTATTAGTAGTATTTTGTCTTTGTCATTGGTCACCTTTTCCTTCTTTACATGTCTAATAATCTTTTATCATACAACAGGTTTTGTGTGTAAAAGAAGATTCCAGCTGGTATTTTCCTTAGATAGATTGAAGAACAGATCATCTCAGTCCAATTAATGATTGAATTGAGTCAGAGTTTCTAATTGAAAGTTTGTAGCTTCTCCGGTTCTTCAGTCACGGAGCTCTGGCCTTCAGAGTTTGAACTTTGTAGTATTCAAACCCATAGTTAGGAGCTAAATTGTGCCCCACCCCCACCCCTGGCCCTCCGTCCATATGTTGAAGTTCTATCCCCTAGTAATCAGCATCTTTGGATATAGGGTCTTTATAGAGGTTAAGATGAGTTCATTAGGGTGAGCCCTAATTCAACATGATGAATGCCCTGATAAGAAATGATGAGGACACAGACACACACACATGGAACGATTACGTGAAGACACAGGGAGGCCACCATCCATAAGCCAAGAAATTAGATGCCAGAAAAAACTGACCCTGCTGACACTTTGATCTTGGACATGTAGCTTCCAGAACTGTGAGAAAATAAACTTTTCTAGACTATCCAGTCTGTGGTAGTCTGTTACAGAAGCACTAGCAAGCTTATATACCCATGGACATAGGCCTGAGCGGGAGCCTAGTTGTGAATTTGTGAAAGCCTCCTTCCCATAGTAGGTTTTTTCCCCTAAGCACAACAAGTCAATGGGAGAGAACAGCCTGCCTTTCTGGCCAACACCCAACCTCACATCACCCTCAGGAAATGTCTCAGGGGGAAAACTAGCCTTGCATTTGGGCTCTTCCAGTTTCTAGTTGGTCACACTAGCTCTGTACGAGTGTCCAAAATTATATTGGCTTCTTTTTCTTCTAGTACAGCTCCCCTGCCTAAGTCAAGGTCACCAGGGAAGAAAACAGACAATCACTAGATCACCTAGGATGGGTTCTTATTGTTTTAAAATTTTAGTTTATCTGTTCTTCTTTGCTCTTCAACTCTCTGATATCTTTACAAAAATACATTTAAAGCTTATCCATTTTATTTTCTACTTACTGCCACGAAAACGTTGGGATACTGCAAATTAATATATTCTACCTAGAAGTTAAGGTTTTCGTTAAACAAACAAACTGAATCCAGCAAAATGTAAAAGGATACATCACAACCAAGTTGAATTTATTTCAGGAATTTCACTGATTCAATATGAAAAATTAATGCCATTCACCATGTTAACAGGGGAAATGAGGAAAAAATCATGATTATCTTAATGACGTAAGCATTGATAAAATTCTACGTGTAGTCGTGGGGAAAATAAATGCTTAGCAACTATAGACAGAAAGAAACATCTTTAAATTGTTAGAGGATATTTATGAAAAAGAGGCTTCCCCTGGGGTGGCTCAGTGGTAAAGAGTCTGCCTGCAGTGATGGAGCTGCAGAAGACCCAGGTTCAATCCCCTGGAGAAGAAAATGGCCACCCACTCCAGTACTTTTGCCTGAATCCGCTGAACAGAGAGGAGCCTGGCCAGATACAGTCCATAGGGTCATGAAGAATCAGAAATGAATGGGCTTCCCCTGGTGGTCCAGTGGGTAAGGACATCGCCTTGCTGTGCAAGGGGCGCCAGTTCGATCCCTGGCCTGGGAAGATCCCACGTGCCGTGGAGCGGCTGGACTGATGTGTCCAATTACCGAGTCAGAGCTCTGGAGCGCATGCGCCCAGAGCCCGCGCTCTGCAACAACAGACGCCACCGCGATGGGAGGCCCACAGGAGCCAAAGAACAAAGATGGATGAACATAGAGAAATGAAAGACCAATAGAAGTGGCCCACCTGCTCCCCTCCCTCCCCAACCCAACCCCTGCCCAAAATAAATAAATAAGTAATAATAAAAAAAATCTTAAAAAAAAAAAGAGAAATGAATGAAGCGACTTAGCACACATGAATGCATTTATGGAAAAACAAAACTACAGGAAACACAGCGAAATGTTAAAATTCTTCACTCTGAACTAAGGAACATACTGGAAGTCCTACCTTATGCAATAAGGCAAGAAAAATAGATAACAGGATTAAAGATAAAGGAAATAAAATTGAATTCTTTGCATTCTTAGAAAATAAAGTCCACAGATTGATATTAGAATTACTAGGTGAAAGCTTCTCTGGTAGTCTATTGGCTAACAATATGCCAGCCAATGCAGGGGGCATACGTTCAATCCCTAAGGAAGATCCCATCTGTGGGGGAGAAAAAAGCCTGAGCACTACACTATTGAGTCAACACTCTGGAATCCCAGAGCCAGAGCTACTAAAACCCATGCATCTGGAGTCTGTGTTCCACAACAAGAGAAGCCACTGAAGTGAGAGGCCCATGCACCACAATAACGAGTAACCCCTTCTCTCTGCAACTACAGAAAAGCCTGAACACAGTAACAAAGACCCAAAACTGACAAAAATAAAAATAATAAAAAGAATCATTAGGTGAATTTAGCAAGTTTGCAGGATATATTGCCATGCAAAAATCAATGAAATTGTCCTTGTTGAGCATCAAACTGTTAAAAAATGAAATTTAGATAGATACTATTTATGATAGTATTAAGACATATCAGATACCTAACAATAAAATTAAAGAAAGATGTGTAGTACCTCTACATGGAAAACCTAAAAACATTTTTAGATAAATTGAAAATGATCTAAATAAATGTAGAGATATACTATGTCAAAGTATTAGAAGATTCAGAATGATAAAGATGTCATTCTTCCTTAGGTTTATCTATAGAGTCAATGTAATCCCAATCAAAACTGCAGTGAGTTCATTTTTGTGGAATTAACAGGTAGATTCTGAAGTGCAAGGGTAAAGATTATGTCAAGGCTCAAGAAGAGCGAGGGCATTCCTGAGGAAGAAGAATGCGTGAGGTCCAACTCTACTGACTATAAATCTATAACCATTAGTACAGCATGATGTTGGTGAAAATATTGACAAATAGACCAACGGAATGGAGTAGAGTCCATATATAGACACCTGATTTATGACAAAGATGTCAGTCCAAAGATGGTGCTGCATTAATTAGATTTTTCTATGAAAAGGGAAAGAAAAGAGACACCCTGCCATCTCACACCATAAGCAAAAATCAATTCCATGTGGATTGAAGCTCCAAACATAAAAGATAGGGATTAGAAAAATGACAGCCCAGATAGATTCAGAAAGTGAGGGAGAGAGATTTTTCTTATCTTAACTTTTAATTTTTCACTTGGTGAAAGCTTCTCTGGTAGTCTATTGGCTAACAATATGCCAGCCAATGCAGGGGGCATACGTTCAATCCCTAAGGAAGATCCCATCTGTGGGGGAGAAAAAAGCCTGAGCACTACACTATTGAGTCAACACTCTGGAATCCCAGAGCCAGAGCTACTAAAACCCATGCATCTGGAGTCTGTGTTCCACAACAAGAGAAGCCACTGAAGTGAGAGGCCCATGCACCACAATAACGAGTAACCCCTTCTCTCTGCAACTACAGAAAAGCCTGAACACAGTAACAAAGACCCAAACCTGACAAAAAAAAAATAATAAAAAGAATCATTAGGTGAATTTAGCAAGTTTGCAGGATATATTGCCATGCAAAAATCAATGAAATTGTCCTTGTTGAGCATCAAACTGTTAAAAAATGAAATTTAGATAGATACTATTTATGATAGTATTAAGACATATCAGATACCTAACAATAAAATTAAAGAAAGATGTGTAGTACCTCTACATGGAAAACCTAAAAACATTTTTAGATAAATTGAAAATGATCTAAATAAATGTAGAGATATACTATGTCAAAGTATTAGAAGATTCAGAATGATAAAGATGTCATTCTTCCTTAGGTTTATCTATAGAGTCAATGTAATCCCAATCAAAACTGCAGTGAGTTCATTTTTGTGGAATTAACAGGTAGATTCTGAAGTGCAAGGGTAAAGATTATGTCAAGGCTCAAGAAGAGCGAGGGCATTCCTGAGGAAGAAGAATGCGTGAGGTCCAACTCTACTGACTATAAATCTATAACCATTAGTACAGCATGATGTTGGTGAAAATATTGACAAATAGACCAACGGAATGGAGTAGAGTCCATATATAGACACCTGATTTATGACAAAGATGTCAGTCCAAAGATGGTGCTGCATTAATTAGATTTTTCTATGAAAAGGGAAAGAAAAGAGACACCCTGCCATCTCACACCATAAGCAAAAATCAATTCCATGTGGATTGAAGCTCCAAACATAAAAGATAGGGATTAGAAAAATGACAGCCCAGATAGATTCAGAAAGTGAGGGAGAGAGAGATTTGTTTCTTACTCTTGAACTTTTTAATTTTTCAAACTTTTGTACCTGCAGTGGGACAGTGAGGTAGGTACCCTGCTATAGCATACCTAAATGACACTGAGATCTAGCCCCCTTTCTTGAAATACAGACCCAAACTTGGGAGAGACACTGTCAGAAACCACTTCAAGATAAGTGTCTTCCTCTGTGATAAGGACCTTAAGGCCAAGGAGCTTCACTGAGCTGTGATTCCTAAGTTTGTTGTCCTCAATCCTATACTGATGCAGTTCTATCCCAAATGGGGCATTTTGGCTGCTTCCAACTCCATGAAGGACATTCCTTACTCCTCATAAGTCTGTACTGTTTTGTTGTTATAAAAATAGAACTCAGCAGATGCTCCTCCCTCCTGATTAATCTGTTGATTCTCCTTGGATCACCTAAATATTTTTAAAAACTTCAAAGATGAGTAAATGTCCTAGGTGTTAACTGTAGTATTATACCCCAAATGATAGTCTTTATTAGAATGACTGTGACTCATCAGTGACTACTCACTCCTGAACTCACCTAAATATAGCATTACCCCTCATCAGAATTTTAGATTAACATCATCAGACACAAATTTTTACTTCATTTATCTGTGTGTAGTTTTAATATTTATTGACATGGATATTTTATTACTAACTACACTTCCTTGTCGAACAAATGACTCTTCTAGCAGGTAAAAATCACAATTAACCATGCTGTTCTTTGAAGACAGAGCACCTAATGAGTTCAATGATCAAACTCAGGAGGTAGTCACAGCAGTTGCTGGGTCTAGATGTTTTAGTCCTTATCTAGCAGACACGTCCCTGCAATGACTCAAAAGCACTTTGAGACACGTCTGTGTAGTCTACTAAGCTTAAAATGGGTAACATTCATCATGGCACATTATCAAAATTCTAAGATAGATCCTGAGACAGAAAAAGTTAATAATTCCTCAGGACATATTAAGCCTATATCATAGGCACTATTTTCCTGACACCTATTAGAGTCCAGAATGGACAAATCCACAGAGACAGAAAGTAGAGTAGTAGTCACCTGGGACTGGGTGAAAGGGAAAACGGGAACTGCTGGGAATTGCTGCAAATATGTACTGGATTTCTCTTTGGGGTGACGAGAACTCTCTTGAGTTACATAGTGATGATAGTGGCACAACTTTGCAAATACACTAAAAATCGCTGAATTGTACACTTTCAAAGAGTGATTTTTCTTTTTTTTTTAATTTTTATTTATCTTTTGGGGGGTGGGGTGGGGAGGGAGGGGGATGGGCGGGCCACTTCTATTGATCTTTCATTTCTCCATTTTCATCCGTCTTTGTTCTTTGGCTCCTGTGGGCCTCCCATCGCGGTGGCCTCTGTCGTCGCAGAGTGCCGGCTCTGGGCGCACGCCCCCCAGAGCTCCGGCTTGGTAATTGGACACATCAGTCCAGCCGCTCCGCGGCACGTGGGATCTTCCCAGGCCAGGGATCGAACCGGCACCCCTTGCACAGCAAGGCGGTGTCCTTACCCACTGGACCACCGGGGAAAGCCCACTTTTCTTTTTTTTAATTCGACTGCACTAGGTCTTAGTTGCGTGGCATGCAGAATCTAGTTTCCTGACCAGAGATTGAACATGAGCCCTCTGCAATGGGAGCGTGGAGTCTGAGTGGGACCACAAGGGAAGTTCCTCAAAGAGTATATTTATGGTATGTGAATTATAGCATAATAAAGCTGTTATTAAATGATCAATATCATACTATGCAGCACAGGGAAGTATATTCAGTATCATATAATAATGTATAATGGAAAAGAGTCTGAAAAGAATATGTATATGTAACTGAATGACTCTGCTGTTTGATCTAGCAGATCAAAAATGTTCACCCTAATGAGTTCAATGATCAAACTCAGGAGGTAGTCACAGCAGTTGCTGGGTCTAGATGTTTTAGTCCTTATCTAGCAGACACGTCCCTGCAATGACTCAAAAGCACTTTGAGACACGTCTGTGTAGTCTACTAAGCTTAAAATGGGTAACATTCATCATGGCACATTATCAAAATTCTAAGATAGATCCTGAGACAGAAAAAGTTAATAATTCCTCAGGACATATTAAGCCTATATCATAGGCACTATTTTCCTGACACCTATTAGAGTCCAGAATGGACAAATCCACAGAGACAGAAAGTAGAGTAGTAGTCACCTGGGACTGGGTGAAAGGGAAAACGGGAACTGCTGGGAATTGCTGCAAATATGTACTGGATTTCTCTTTGGGGTGACGAGAACTCTCTTGAGTTACATAGTGATGATAGTGGCACAACTTTGCAAATACACTAAAAATCGCTGAATTGTACACTTTCAAAGAGTGATTTTTCTTTTTTTTTTAATTTTTATTTATCTTTTGGGGGGTGGGGTGGGGAGGGAGGGGGATGGGCAGGCCACTTCTATTGATCTTTCATTTCTCCATTTTCATCCGTCTTTGTTCTTTGGCTCCTGTGGGCCTCCCATCGCGGTGGCCTCTGTCGTCGCAGAGTGCCGGCTCTGGGCGCATGCGCCCCAGAGCTCCGGCTTGGTAATTGGACACATCAGTCCAGCCGCTCCGCGGCACGTGGGATCTTCCCAGGCCAGGGATCGAACCGGCACCCCTTGCACAGCAAGGCGGTGTCCTTACCCACTGGACCACCGGGGAAAGCCCACTTTTCTTTTTTTTAATTCGACTGCACTAGGTCTTAGTTGCGTGGCATGCAGAATCTAGTTTCCTGACCAGAGATTGAACATGAGCCCTCTGCAATGGGAGCGTGGAGTCTGAGTGGGACCACAAGGGAAGTTCCTCAAAGAGTATATTTATGGTATGTGAATTATAGCATAATAAAGCTGTTATTAAATGATCAATATCATACTATGCAGCACAGGGAAGTATATTCAGTATCATATAATAATGTATAATGGAAAAGAGTCTGAAAAAGAATATGTATATGTAACTGAATGACTCTGCTGTGTATCTGAAAGTAGCACAATGCTAATCAATGATAATTCAGTTAAAAAAAGTCAGTATTGGGACTTCCCTGGTGGTCCAGTGGGTGGGGACACCGCCTTGCAGTGCAAGGGGTGCCAGTTCGATCCCTGGCTTGGGAAGATCCTACGTGCTGCAGAGCGGCTGGATGGATGTGTCCAATTACCGAGCCGGAGCTCTGGAGTGCATGCGCCCAGAACCGGTGCTCTGCGACAACAGGGGCCACCGCGATGGGAGGCCCACACGGGCCAAAGAACAAAAATGGATGAAAATAGATAAATGAAAGACCAATAGAAGTGGCCCGCCTGCTCCCCTCCCTCACCAACCTGCCCCTTCCCCCCACAAAAAAAATTTTTTTAAAAAATCAGTATCTCCTGACTATTAAAATCAAAGAACTACCTCCCCAAAATCAATCTTAATTAAATTAATCAAGGCTTAATCTTTTAGAAAGAATAAACAAGCTCTATTTGACATTATTGAAGAAGACTGATCAATTAATTAAAAAGCAAATTAATTAGGTCATTGTATAAAGATATGTACACAATTTGTAAATATTTTATTCCAGTTAAAAACATAAAAGGATACATTCCTTTAACCATCTTTTATATGAGGCCAAGAAATTTCCTTTAGGTCTGATTTTGCTGATTGGTGTTCTCTGCTATCCTTCTGGGATAGGTCATACTCCGCGGATATCATTTCCAGAACTGGTATTTTTATTTATTTTATTCTTTATTGAAAGATAATTGCTTTACAATGTTGTGGTGGTCTCTGCCATACGTCAATGTGAATCATATATATATATATATATATATATATATATATATGACTGATTAGACTGATATATATATATATGTATGTGTATATATATATATATATATATATATATATATATATACATGTCCCTTCCCTCTTGACCCTTCATCCCCTCCCATTTCACCCTCCTGGGTCATCACAGAGCACCAGGGTGGGCTTCCTGTGTTATATAGCAGCTTCCTGCTAGGTAAATGTTTTATAGATGATAGTGAATATATGCCAGTGCTACTTTCTCGATTTCTCCTAGCCTCTTGTTCTCCTGTTATGTCCACAAGTCTGTTCTCTATGTCTGTGTCTCTGTTTCTTCTCTGTAAATCGGTTCAGTTCAGTCACTCAGTCGTGTCTGACTCTTTGTGACCCCCCTGGGCTGCAGCAGGCCAGATTTCTCTGTCCTTTAACTTTTTGAATAGTATAATCAAACTTCTATTTTAATACTCACTTTTCATGGATTAATGTAATAAATGAATTATGTAATGAGAGTAACACACTTAAATGACAAAATGAGGTTTAGAAGTTTTGGCCCTTGGTAGGTATACCCATGAGTATGCTAAAAAGTAGTCATGAGCCTGCAGATTATTTCTTTTTCATATTTGTCTGCAGTAATTCACATTTTAAAAATGTAGTTATTTGGGGCTTCCCTGGTGGTCCAGTGGGTAAGGACACTGCCTTGCAGTGCAAGGGGCGCCGGTTCCATCCCTGGCCTGGGAAGATCCCACGTGTCGCGGAGTGGCTGGACTAATGTGTCCAATTACGAGTCTGGAGCACATGCGCCTAGAGCCTGTGCTCTGCGACAACAGAGGCCACTGCAATGGGAGACCCACACAGGCCAAAGAACAAAGATGGATGAAAATAGATAAATGAAAGACCAATAGAAGTGGCCCACCCGCACCCCCTTCCTTCCTCCTTCCCCCCAAAAAACCTGCTATTACTTTGCCCTATTGACCTTAAAAAAAATGTAGTTATTTTATAACAGTGTGTTATTTTCGGCCATTGTTATTGTTCGGTTGCTGAGTCATGTCTGACTCTGTGACTCCATGGATTGCAGCATATCAGCCCCTCCAACTCCACCCTTCGCTATCTCCTAGAGTTTTCTAAAATTCATGTCCATTGAGTCAGTGATGCCCTCCAACTATTTCATCCTCTGCCACCCCTTTCTACTTTTGCCTTCAATCTTTCCCGGCATCAGGGGATTTTCCAGTGAGTCCACTCCTTGCATCAGGTGGCCAAAGTCTTGGAGCTCGGCCTTAGCATCAGTCCTTCCAATTAATTTTCAGGGTTGATTTCTTTAGGATTG
Organism: Tragulus kanchil; assembly: GCA_022376925.1. NCBI lineage: Eukaryota > Metazoa > Chordata > Mammalia > Artiodactyla > Tragulidae > Tragulus > Tragulus kanchil. The sequence goes on along the minus strand of JAIOJX010000026.1, from coordinate 268,553,639 downwards.
AGTCGTTTGATAGATCATCTCTCAGTCCAAGGGACTCTCAAAAGTCTTCTCTTGTACAACAGTTTGAAAGCATCTATTCTTTGGTGCTCAGTTTTCTTTATGGTCTCTCACGACCACACATGACTACTAGAAAAGCCATAACTTTGACTATATGAACTTTTGTCAGCAAAATGATGTTTCTGCTTTTTAATATGCTATCTAGATTTTGTCATAACTTTCCTTCCAAGAAGCAAGTTTCTTTTAATAACATGTCTGCAGTCACTGTCTACAGTGATTTTGGAGCCCAAGAAAATAAAATCTGTCACTGCTTCCACTTATGAGGTGAAAAAACACACTTAAATGACAAAATGAGGTTTAGAAGTTTTGGCCCTTGGTAGGTATACCCATGAGTATGCTAAAAGTAGTCATGAGCCTGCAGATTATTTCTTTTTCATATTTGTCTGCAGTAATTCACATTTTAAAAATGTAGTTATTTGGGGCTTCCCTGGTGGTCCAGTGGGTAAGGACACTGCCTTGCAGTGCAAGGGGCGCCGGTTCCATCCCTGGCCTGGGAAGATCCCACGTGTCGCGGAGTGGCTGGACTAATGTGTCCAATTACCGAGTCAGAGTCTGGAGCACATGCGCCTAGAGCCTGTGCTCTGCGACAACAGAGGCCACTGCAATGGGAGACCCACACAGGCCAAAGAACAAAGATGGATGAAAATAGATAAATGAAAGACCAATAGAAGTGGCCCACCCGCACCCCCTTCCTTCCTCCTTCCCCCCAAAAAACCTGCTATTACTTTGCCCTATTGACCTTAAAAAAAATGTAGTTATTTTATAACAGTGTGTTATTTTCGGCCATTGTTATTGTTCGGTTGCTGAGTCATGTCTGACTCTGTGACTCCATGGATTGCAGCATATCAGCCCCTCCAACTCCACCCTTCGCTATCTCCTAGAGTTTTCTAAAATTCATGTCCATTGAGTCAGTGATGCCCTCCAACTATTTCATCCTCTGCCACCCCTTTCTACTTTTGCCTTCAATCTTTCCCGGCATCAGGGGATTTTCCAGTGAGTCCACTCCTTGCATCAGGTGGCCAAAGTCTTGGAGCTTCGGCCTTAGCATCAGTCCTTCCAATTAATTTTCAGGGTTGATTTCTTTAGGATTGAGTCGTTTGATAGATCATCTCTCAGTCCAAGGGACTCTCAAAAGTCTTCTCTTGTACAACAGTTTGAAAGCATCTATTCTTTGGTGCTCAGTTTTCTTTATGGTCTCTCACGACCACACATGACTACTAGAAAAGCCATAACTTTGACTATATGAACTTTTGTCAGCAAAATGATGTTTCTGCTTTTTAATATGCTATCTAGATTTTGTCATAACTTTCCTTCCAAGAAGCAAGTTTCTTTTAATAACATGTCTGCAGTCACTGTCTACAGTGATTTTGGAGCCCAAGAAAATAAAATCTGTCACTGCTTCCACTTTTTCCCCATCTGTTTGCTATGAAGCGACGGGACCAGATGCCATGATCTTAGTTTTTGAATGTTAAGTTTCAAGCCAGCATTTTCACTCTTGTTTCACCCTCATCAAGAGGCTCCTTGTTTCTTCTTTGCCTTCTGCCGTTAGAGTGTTATCATCTGCATATCTGAGGTTGTTGATATTTCTCCCAGCAATCTTGACTCCAGCCTGTGACTCATCCAGCCTGGTATTTTGCATGATGTACTCTGCATGTAAGTTACATAAGTAGGGTGACAATATACAGCCTTGTCATACTCCTTTCTCAAATTTGAACCAGTCAGTTGTTCCAGGTCCAGTTCAGGTGATGTCTGATTTCAGGAGGACAATGATGTGATTTAGTTACAGATATGTATTTTTCAGATTATTTTCCATATATGTTATTACAAGGCTTTGAACATAGTTCCCTGTTGTACAAATAAATCTGTTTATATATTTTTAGGCATAGTAGTTTGTATCTGTGTTCTCTTCAGTAACCATAAGTTTATAAGTCTGTGTGTTTTATTAATAGGCTCATTTGTGTTATTTTTTAGATTCTACATATAAAGGATATCATATAATATTTGTCTTTCTCTGTTGGAGTTTTTACTTAGTATGCTACTATCTAGGCTCATCCGTGTTGCTGCAAAAGGCAGTATTCCACTGTATTTTATAGCTGAGTAATATTTCACTGTGTATATATCTGATATCTTCTTAAACCAATTGTCTGTTGATATTTTGGTTATTGTAAATAGTGCTGCCATGAACACTGGGATGCATGTATCTTCTCAAATTAAGATTTTTTTCCATCATTTTCACATATATGCCCAGGAGTGAGACTCCTGGATCATACAGTAACTATTTTTAGTTTTTGAAGAAACCTCTATTATTGTTTTCCATAGAGGCTGCACTGATCTATAGGAGAGTTCACTTTTCTTCACACCCTCTCCAGCCTTTATTATTTGTAAGCTTTTTTTTTTTTTTTTAATTTTTGGCCACTTTTATTGGTCTTTCATTCATTTCCATCTTTGTTCTTTGGCCTGTGTGGGCCTCCTGTTGCAGTGGCCTCTCCTGTAGCAGAGCACCAGCTCTGGGCACATGTGCTCCAGAGTGCTGGCTTGTAATTGGACACACCGGTCCAGCCACTCTGTGGCATGTGGGATCTTCCTGTGCCAGGGATCGAACCGGCGCCCCTTGAAGGGCGGACTCTCTATCCACTAGACCACCAGGGAAGCCTTATTTGTAGGCGTTTTAATGACAGCCATTCTGACAGGTGTGAGGTGATAATTCATTGTGGTTTTGATTTGCACTTCTCTAATTACATAAGTAGGGTGACAATATACAGCCTTGTCATACTCCTTTCTCAAATTTGAACCAGTCAGTTGTTCCAGGTCCAGTTCAGGTGATGTCTGATTTCAGGAGGACAATGATGTGATTTAGTTACAGATATGTATTTTTCAGATTATTTTCCATATATGTTATTACAAGGCTTTGAACATAGTTCCCTGTTGTACAAATAAATCTGTTTATATATTTTTAGGCATAGTAGTTTGTATCTGTGTTCTCTTCAGTAACCATAAGTTTATAAGTCTGTGTGTTTTATTAATAGGCTCATTTGTGTTATTTTTTAGATTCTACATATAAAGGATATCATATAATATTTGTCTTTCTCTGTTGGAGTTTTTACTTAGTATGCTACTATCTAGGCTCATCCGTGTTGCTGCAAAAGGCAGTATTCCACTGTATTTTATAGCTGAGTAATATTTCACTGTGTATATATCTGATATCTTCTTAAACCAATTGTCTGTTGATATTTTGGTTATTGTAAATAGTGCTGCCATGAACACTGGGATGCATGTATCTTCTCAAATTAAGATTTTTTTCCATCTTTTCCACATATATGCCCAGGAGTGAGACTCCTGGATCATACAGTAACTATTTTTAGTTTTTGAAGAAACCTCTATTATTGTTTTCCATAGAGGCTGCACTGATCTATAGGAGAGTTCACTTTTCTTCACACCCTCTCCAGCCTTTATTATTTGTAAGCTTTTTTTTTTTTTTTTAATTTTTGGCCACTTTTATTGGTCTTTCATTCATTTCCATCTTTGTTCTTTGGCCTGTGTGGGCCTCCTGTTGCAGTGGCCTCTCCTGTAGCAGAGCACCAGCTCTGGGCACATGTGCTCCAGAGTGCTGGCTTGTAATTGGACACACCGGTCCAGCCACTCTGTGGCATGTGGGATCTTCCTGTGCCAGGGATCGAACCGGCGCCCCTTGAAGGGCGGACTCTCTATCCACTAGACCACCAGGGAAGCCTTATTTGTAGGCGTTTTAATGACAGCCATTCTGACAGGTGTGAGGTGATAATTCATTGTGGTTTTGATTTGCACTTCTCTAATAACAAAGGATGTTACTCATCTTTTCATGTGCTTATTGGCCATCTGGATGTCTTCTTTGGAAATTGTTTAGATCTTCTGCCCATGTTTTGATTGAATTTTTTGATAAGAGTTGTATGAACTGTTTGTGTATTTCAGATATTAACCCCTGTTGGCTGCACCATTGCAAATATTTTCTCCATCCTGCAGCTTGCCTTTTCATTTTATTGATGGCTTCCTTCACTGTGCAGAAGCTTTTAAGGTTGATTAGGTCCCACTTGTTTACTTTTGCTTTTATTTCTATTGCCTTGGGACAAGATTTATGTCTGAGAATGCTTTGCCTATGTTCTTCTAGTTTTATAGTGTCATGTCTTATATTTAGGTCTTTAAACCAGGTTGAATTTATATTTGTAGATGGTGTAAGGTTTTCTAATTTCATTGATTTATGTGTAGCTGCCCAGCCTTTCCAGCACCACTTGCTGAAGAGACTTTTTCTCCATTGTATATTTTTGCCTCCTTTGTTGTAGATTAATCGGCCATAGGTGTGTGGGTTTATTTCTGGGCTATTAATTCTGTTCCATTGATTCCTATGTCTGTTTTCATGCCCATAGAATGCTGTTTTGTTTACTGTAGCTTTGTAGTATAATATGAAGTCTGAGTGTTATGCTTCTAGCTTGTTCTTTTTCCTCAGGATGACTTTGGCAATTCTGGGTCTTTTGTGGCTTCACATTATTTTAGGATTATTTCCTCTATGTGAAAAATGTCCCAGATATTTTGATAGAGATCACATTAAATCTGCAGAGTGCTTTGGGTAGCATGGTCATTTTACTATATTAACTCTTGCAATCTGAGAGCAGGGGATATCTTCCCATTTCTTTGAATCATCTAAAATTTCTTCTTTTCAGCTTATTAAATTTCTTTTATCAATATTTTATAGTTTTCATGTATAGGTCTTTCATCTCCTCAGTTAAATTTAAAGTTTTTGTTTCTTGATACAATTTTAAACAATTTTTTTTTTACTTTCTCTGATAATTCATTGTTAGTATAAAGAAGTATAACAGATTTCTACATGTTAATTTTATATCCTGCTACCTTTCTGAATTCATTTATTACTTGTAGTAGTGTTTGTGTGCTGGAGTCTTTAGGGATCTCTAGATATTTATTGTATCATGAAGATAAATTTTGTCTGACCATTTTGGAAAAATGGTTAGGAAGCTTCATAAAAAGTATGTATATACCTAACATATGACTTAGTAGTCCCAAACAGAAATAACACACATGTCCATACAAATTTGTTTTATTTGTAGTAGCCTAAAAATGGAAACAACCGAAATGTACATTAACAAGTTGTGATTATATACATGTAATGGAGTGCTACTCTGCAATAAAAAGAAATAACCTATTGATACATGCACCACACATGGATCTCAAAATAATGAGTGAAAGAAGTAGAAAAAAAGTACTTACCGTGTAACTTCATTTATATAAATTCTTGTAATTCAAACTAATCTAAAGTGACAGAAACAGATTAGTGGTTGCCTTGGGAAGAGAGAGGGGGCACAGAGAGGCAGGAGGGAAGGATTACAAAGGAGGAAGGGGAAACCCTTTTGGGGGGACAGATGTATTCATTACCTTGACTGTCGTGATAAGTTTCATTGGTGCATACATGTAAAAATGATCAAATTGTACACTTTAAGTATGTATAATTTATTATATATACATTATACCTCAATAAATTTGTTAAGGAAATTAAAAATTTACACATGGGCAAATAAACACATGAAAATGTGCTTACTATCATTAGTTAATAAGGAAATACAAATTAAAACCACATATAAGGGCTTCCCAGGTAGCTCAGTGGTGAAGAGTTCCTGCCAAGGCAGGAGACAGGTTCAATCCTTGATCCGTGAAAAATGTCCCAGATATTTTGATAGAGATCACATTAAATCTGCAGAGTGCTTTGGGTAGCATGGTCATTTTACTATATTAACTCTTGCAATCTGAGAGCAGGGGATATCTTCCCATTTCTTTGAATCATCTAAAATTTCTTCTTTTCAGCTTATTAAATTTCTTTTATCAATATTTTATAGTTTTCATGTATAGGTCTTTCATCTCCTCAGTTAAATTTAAAGTTTTTGTTTCTTGATACAATTTTAAACAATTTTTTTTTTACTTTCTCTGATAATTCATTGTTAGTATAAAGAAGTATAACAGATTTCTACATGTTAATTTTATATCCTGCTACCTTTCTGAATTCATTTATTACTTGTAGTAGTGTTTGTGTGCTGGAGTCTTTAGGGATCTCTAGATATTTATTGTATCATGAAGATAAATTTTGTCTGACCATTTTGGAAAAATGGTTAGGAAGCTTCATAAAAAGTATGTATATACCTAACATATGACTTAGTAGTCCCAAACAGAAATAACACACATGTCCATACAAATTTGTTTTATTTGTAGTAGCCTAAAAATGGAAACAACCGAAATGTACATTAACAAGTTGTGATTATATACATGTAATGGAGTGCTACTCTGCAATAAAAAGAAATAACCTATTGATACATGCACCACACATGGATCTCAAAATAATGAGTGAAAGAAGTAGAAAAAAAGTACTTACCGTGTAACTTCATTTATATAAATTCTTGTAATTCAAACTAATCTAAAGTGACAGAAACAGATTAGTGGTTGCCTTGGGAAGAGAGAGGGGGCACAGAGAGGCAGGAGGGAAGGATTACAAAGGAGGAAGGGGAAACCCTTTGGGGTGACAGATGTATTCATTACCTTGACTGTCGTGATAAGTTTCATTGGTGCATACATGTAAAAATGATCAAATTGTACACTTTAAGTATGTATAATTTATTATATATACATTATACCTCAATAAATTTGTTAAGGAAATTAAAAATTTACACATGGGCAAATAAACACATGAAAATGTGCTTACTATCATTAGTTAATAAGGAAATACAAATTAAAACCACATATAAGGGCTTCCCAGGTAGCTCAGTGGTGAAGAGTTCGCCTGCCAAGGCAGGAGACACAGGTTCAATCCTTGATCCGGGAAGATCCCACATGCTGTGGAGCAACTAAGCCCGTGAGCCACAACTATGGAACCTGTGCTCTAGAGCCTTGGAGCTGCAACCATTGAGCCTATGTACCACAACTGCTGAAGCCCATGTGCCCTTGAGCCCGAGTTCCACAACAAGAAAAGTCACTGCAACAAGAAACCTGCTTACCTCAACTAGAAAGTAGCCCCCACTCCCTGCAACTAGAGTAGAGGCTGTGGCAGCAGTGAAAACCCAAACTAGCCATTCACACACACACAAAACAACATACAGACCAAATATAGTTAATTGGGGAAAACATAAAGCTTGTTTAATATATTTTCATATTGACATCAAAAATTCACCTGACTCAGAACTAGCATGAACTCAAAACTGTTACAGGAAAAGTTCATATTCTGTTTTATTACAATGTTTTGGTGCCACCCTGTCCAGTTCCCAGCAGTTGTGTGGAATGGCTGGAGAGAATGTGGAGCAACTGGAAACCCCTATGAGTGTAGGCATGTAAAACAGTACAATCTTTTGGATAAAAAGTCTGGCAGTGTTTTATGAAACTAAACATACACCTAATCAAAGACCCAATGATTTCATCCTTACGATGTTTACTTAAGATGCATAAAGACATGTGTTCACATACATACATACACAAATTGTAGAATGTTCACAGCAGCTTTATTCATAATACAAAAAAAAAAAAAAAGTGGAAACAGCCCAGGTGTCCATCAACAGGAAAATGAAGTAAACAAACAAAAATCTGTGACGCAGTCATACAAGAGAACATTCGGCAATAAAAAGAAATGAACCACCAATACAGGCAACGTGAATTAATTTCAAAAACATGCTAAGTGAAAGAAGCATTATACTTTGTATGATTTCCTTTATATGTTTTAAATAGACATATTTTATCTGTGAGGCAAAATAATCAGAACTGAACATATGAGAGCTAGGAGGGAACTGCCTCGTAAGGGGCATGAGCTGACTCTTTGATGTGATTGCAAAGTTCTAAATTTTGCAGCCAAATGCTCCACCACTGAGCTATACTACAAATATTGCAACGTTCTAAATTTTGAAAAGCGTTTGGGTTATGAAAGGTATGTGGACTTGTGGAAAAGAAAAATCAGCAAACTTATACTTAACATTTGTGTATTACATTGCATTAAATGTACATTGAAAATTTAAAAACCAAACCATAATAAATTCTATTTAGTGATATACATTTTGAAGTATATTTTGAAGTATTAGGGGGATGTATACTGATGTCTGCATCAGTCTGAAATGTACCACAAAAATAACATGGATGGATAAGTAATAAAACGTACAATCCATGTGGCTGGTATTTGAATATTTACTATAAAATTCCATCAATTTTGCTGTATATTTGAAAATTTTTATAATAAAATGACAGGGGAAAGTCCCCGGTTGGTCTTATTTTCCTATTATATACCCTTGGCCTGAAATAAACCATTCTTTCCATAAGATAGAGACTCTCTAGAAACACGGAGACCAGAAATTAGCCCCTGCTTACTATCTGGGCTTCTAAAAGGTATGCCACACATGTAAACATTGCAAAGAAAGGTAAGAAAATACAATAATTATTGAAAAGGAAGCCAAGTCACATTAAGAGTAATTACTAATACTATTATCACCACAGAGCAAGATGAGAGTGTCATTTTTTTTACCTTTTAAGAAACCGACTTTTTTCAACCACTGCAGGAAGAACTATTTTTTATGTCAAATTATATATATGAACAGCCCAATTGTATCTCATTCCAGTTTTGCCGAAAATTTGGATATCCAATCATCATTTTAAAAAAAAAAGACTTTTGAGCGTCTTCCTATTTACCTAATATTATCATTGTTAGCTAACATGCTATAGATGGGATAAAATAATATCCTTTGTCTTTTGAGAGCTTCACAGGAAATGTGGCATAAGTTTGGGTCAGCTCTGAATGTGTTTTCCATCTCTGGATTTATTAGTTGTAGGACCTTGGGTAAATTAACTTCTGTGAGTCTCAGTTCCCACATCTGTAAAATGAGGAACAATAAGGGTGGTTCATATGGTTACTTTGAATCTTAAGTGAGACAATTCATTTTAGATGTATCACTGTGACTGGCAGATAGAAAGCACTCAATAAATACAAGTTATCATTAAGGAAAAAGTATGTATAAGAAACAAAACATTCAGTTGATGGAGAAATGTGGAGTACCTTTATTTGTTTAAATAGAGCAATATCATCTTAAGATAGTTCTCAGATGCCTTTGTGAATAAATGAGCTCTTTTCTATCACTTTATCAAAAGAAGGTACTGACTTTAAGCAAAGGGGAAACCCAATGAACCTTTTTTTAAAAAAATCTGATAGGACTGAAGTCAGAAGATACCCTTTTCTGAAACACTTTTGGAAACAGAGAGCAGGCATTCTGCTTTTATGTAGCACCACATCTGCTTTGAAACCCATACACATTGGTTTTTCTTTTCTCTAATATTTTTTATCTTACCAGACCTGTTTTTCAAGATATAAATTCACTGGACAGGACTGTTTTGATATAGTTCATGTTTAGTTGGAAGTCTGGGGCAATATTCTAGTGTAACTATTCAACTGCTTTGAATCATGTAATCATAATCATAATTATGTAATCATAATCATGCTTCTCCAAAATACTCTGAAAGCTTCAAATAGTATATTAAATAGTACTTTTAAGAAATGAGAATGATTTTTCAACTAGTAGATATAAAAGTATTAGAATTTAATATATGAAGATAGTTTTATCATCATGCTCATGAGGTAATCATTTCTACTTTCCCAAATCTATTATTATAGATAGGAGGAGATTCAGAAAGATTTACTTTTAGCCAATGTATAAATACCTCCCCCTATTCTAAAATGTTGGCAATCTTCTTTTCTATTGCACAAAAGACAGTTTTAAGTTTGTTTCTTTTATTTATGAACTCTGTTTCTAATTTCCTGATTTTTGGAAGAGCTAACACCTTTCTCTCATCAGCCCTGTTGATCACAACAAGCTTGAAATTTATCTGCAAATTTCAAGGGCAGGGCAGAATTCACATTATTCTTAACATGAGACCAAGCCAAAACTGAAGGAAGAACTGGAAAATCTTAATTGGTAAACCCTACTGGAATTTTCGTCTGAATGTGTTTTCCATCTCTGGATTTATTAGTTGTAGGACCTTGGGTAAATTAACTTCTGTGAGTCTCAGTTCCCACATCTGTAAAATGAGGAACAATAAGGGTGGTTCATATGGTTACTTTGAATCTTAAGTGAGACAATTCATTTTAGATGTATCACTGTGACTGGCAGATAGAAAGCACTCAATAAATACAAGTTATCATTAAGGAAAAAGTATGTATAAGAAACAAAACATTCAGTTGATGGAGAAATGTGGAGTACCTTTATTTGTTTAAATAGAGCAATATCATCTTAAGATAGTTCTCAGATGCCTTTGTGAATAAATGAGCTCTTTTCTATCACTTTATCAAAAGAAGGTACTGACTTTAAGCAAAGGGGAAACCCAATCAACCTTTTTTTAAGAAAATCTGATAGGACTGAAGTCAGAAGATACCCTTTTCTGAAACACTTTTGGAAACAGAGAGCAGGCATTCTGCTTTTATGTAGCACCACATCTGCTTTGAAACCCATACACATTGGTTTTTCTTTTCTCTAATATTTTTTATCTTACCAGACCTGTTTTTCAAGATATAAATTCACTGGACAGGACTGTTTTGATATAGTTCATGTTTAGTTGGAAGTCTGGGGCAATATTCTAGTGTAACTATTCAACTGCTTTGAATCATGTAATCATAATCATAATTATGTAATCATAATCATGCTTCTCCAAAATACTCTGAAAGCTTCAAATAGTATATTAAATAGTACTTTTAAGAAATGAGAATGATTTTTCAACTAGTAGATATAAAAGTATTAGAATTTAATATATGAAGATAGTTTTATCATCATGCTCATGAGGTAATCATTTCTACTTTCCCAAATCTATTATTATAGATAGGAGGAGATTCAGAAAGATTTACTTTTAGCCAATGTATAAATACCTCCCCCTATTCTAAAATGTTGGCAATCTTCTTTTCTATTGCACAAAAGACAGTTTTAAGTTTGTTTCTTTTATTTATGAACTCTGTTTCTAATTTCCTGATTTTTGGAAGAGCTAACACCTTTCTCTCATCAGCCCTGTTGATCACAACAAGCTTGAAATTTATCTGCAAATTTCAAGGGCAGGGCAGAATTCACATTATTCTTAACATGAGACCAAGCCAAAACTGAAGGAAGAACTGGAAAATCTTAATGTAAATCATCCAAGCTAAAATCCCACATTTTAACTTTAAATTTGAATCAGCAATGATTTTTACTGCTGCTTTTTTTCCCCGTCTATTTTTACTAGTAATTTTTTTGAGCCTGAGTCACAGAAATGTGCTAAACATGTGGAATGCAAGCAACTGGATTTCTCAAAACAGGAAGCACAAAAGAAACATTCTCTCCCTTTACTTGCATTGCTTTTATTTAACATTCTTAAGAATGATTATCTGAGTTCAAGGATCATATTTCCACTGGCTCTCAAACAAAGAAGAAAAAATAGTCATTTCACAATTAAGATAGAACCCAAAGCTTTTTCTAGCTGTCCGTCAGTTCCCAAGCTAATAAGAACTCCTAGGACTTTATCTACGCTGGGAGCAGAGTTGGTACAACCCAGAAACCTTTATCTCACTGCTTAGGTATGAAAATATCGTCTAAGTAGAACTGAAAGATTCACCAAATAAACAGAATGGGGAGATGAACACAATATCCTTAGATGTATTAACAGCTAAACAGGTTATGCATGAGAAAAAAAAAATCACTTAAAAGTTCACTTGAAAAAAACCCAAAGGAAACATCAAAGAGAATAGAACCATGGAAAAGCCAATTTCTGCTACTATATATAAATATCAAACACGTATACATGTATATTTTTTAAAAACCGTGATGACATAGTTTTGTTTCCAAGTATGCTCTCCTATTAAGATCTCAACTTACATCCTCAAACAAAGATTGGCTGACAGGATACAGGATTTCCTTCTGTATTTTTTATATCTTTCTTTTTGTCTCTCCCTTCTAGATTTACCAGTTAATTCTATGCCATCCTTTAATAACCAAGCTAAATACTTCCTAATCAATGACCCTCTCCCAATAATTAGAATTAACTTGTCCTTCTTTGACCTTCAATATTTTATATTTGCCACATACCTAAAAACCACCTACCTAAAAAACTGCAAAATGCTAGATTTCTTGGGATATCATTGTATAAAAAAGCCCTTTACATTAAGCGAAGTCCTCACCACCCTTAAAAAAGAAGTCACAATCATCTGAAGTCAACATAAAACCTTTGCTGGAAAGTACTGGAGAACAGGCTTTTCTGATAATTAAAAAGAGGACTGGACATAGCTGTTGGGGTGCTGGCTAGAAGTCTCATAAGTTACATCTCAAAATTGTTCATTACTGCCATCTGTTTTACAACTTTTGCTTGTGGTTTCTTCTTCTTCTTCCCCAGGGTCACATACCATTTGGTAAACATAGCAGGTGAAGACCCTGCTGGGTTTCTGTTCTATGTGTAGCACCAAGTCTCTGTCAAAGTAGACTTCATGGCTATATGTCTGTAATGAAAACACAGGCAAATGGAATTTCCCTTTTACATAACCACACCCACTACTTTCATTCAAATGTCACAGCATCTATGTTAGGGGTGTTCAAATACACACCTGGCGGCAAAATAGTTGCCAAATAGTATACTTTCCATTATCTGTGGATATGCACAGCATGTTTCACTTTGAGAGTTGGTACAACCCAGAAACCTTTATCTCACTGCTTAGGTATGAAAATATCGTCTAAGTAGAACTGAAAGATTCACCAAATAAACAGAATGGGGAGATGAACACAATATCCTTAGATGTATTAACAGCTAAACAGGTTATGCATGAGAAAAAAAAAATCACTAAAAATTTACCTTAAAAAAACCCAAAGGAAACATCAAAGAGAATAGAACCATGGAAAAGCCAATTTCTGCTACTATATATAAATATCAAACACGTATACATGTATATTTTTTAAAAACCGTGATGACATAGTTTTGTTTCCAAGTATGCTCTCCTATTAAGATCTCAACTTACATCCTCAAACAAAGATTGGCTGACAGGATACAGGATTTCCTTCTGTATTTTTTATATCTTTCTTTTTGTCTCTCCTTCTAGATTTACCAGTTAATTCTATGCCATCCTTTAATAACCAAGCTAAATACTTCCTAATCAATGACCCTCTCCCAATAATTAGAATTAACTTGTCCTTCTTTGACCTTCAATATTTTATATTTGCCACATACCTAAAAACCACCTACCTAAAAAACTGCAAAATGCTAGATTTCTTGGGATATCATTGTATAAAAAAGCCCTTTACATTAAGCGAAGTCCTCACCACCCTTAAAAAAGAAGTCACAATCATCTGAAGTCAACATAAAACCTTTGCTGGAAAGTACTGGAGAACAGGCTTTTCTGATAATTAAAAAGAGGACTGGACATAGCTGTTGGGGTGCTGGCTAGAAGTCTCATAAGTTACATCTCAAAATTGTTCATTACTGCCATCTGTTTTACAACTTTTGCTTGTGGTTTCTTCTTCTTCTTCCCCAGGGTCACATACCATTTGGTAAACATAGCAGGTGAAGACCCTGCTGGGTTTCTGTTCTATGTGTAGCACCAAGTCTCTGTCAAAGTAGACTTCATGGCTATATGTCTGTAATGAAAACACAGGCAAATGGAATTTCCCTTTTACATAACCACACCCACTACTTTCATTCAAATGTCACAGCATCTATGTTAGGGGTGTTCAAATACACACCTGGCGGCAAAATAGTTGCCAAATAGTATACTTTCCATTATCTGTGGATATGCAGATGACTTATGAGAAACACATTACACAAAATGTTAAGAATGAAGAATCCTGTTTGGACTTAGGTGCCTGAACACCTGCATTCTATTGTCAATATTGCTACTATTTCACTTGTGACTGTGAACAACTTATTAAAGCTTTCAGGTTCTCCATTGATAAAACAATGATTGGATAAAGTAATGTCTACTGTTCCTTATAATGTCTATATTCTATAATACTCAGAAGAGCAGACAAAGAGCAAGTCAAGAGTGCTTGAAAGCCCTACACAATTAGAAGTCTCTATTAAACAACTGTGGGGCTTCAAAACCAAAAACAGAATTTTGATTTTTCAAAATATTACCAAACTTGTAAAATGAGAGAGAATCAGATTGTGATCAGGAAACAGACAGCATGTCTCAGGAAAAACATGAGCCTTTTATCTTTAAGGCTATTTGTAAGCAGGCATTGTCTATTCCCTAGGGGAGTAAGGCTAAAGAAGAACTTTGTCCTGTGTGCAGGAAAATCTCTTTCACATCGTCACTGGTATTGGTGAACCTGGACTGATGTGAACTCAGTGACATCAGTTCCAATAAAGGTCTCCTATAAAGAAGCCTCTAACAACTCTGCATTCTGTGGACTCTACTCACCACATCCCATGACTCCATGAGTGGAATACTTTTAAGTAAAGTTCCATATTCATTACAGTGGAAATCCAGGTGAGCTTTTCCTTCGGCATCTATTTGAGTAACGGCTACCACAGAGAGCAAATCCAACTCATCTTCATAGTCGACAATTTTGAAAGTCTCAGGGAACAGAAGATAAGGTAAAAGAAATGAGGGGCAAAATCCAGTTTTGATGATTTCTACAGTTGTGGCTTAGCTATTCTAATGTTACAAAACATAGCAGGTGAAGACCCTGCTGGGTTTCTGTTCTATGTGTAGCACCAAGTCTCTGTCAAAGTAGACTTCATGGCTATATGTCTGTAATGAAAACACAGGCAAATGGAATTTCCCTTTTACATAACCACACCCACTACTTTCATTCAAATGTCACAGCATCTATGTTAGGGGTGTTCAAATACACACCTGGCGGCAAAATAGTTGCCAAATAGTATACTTTCCATTATCTGTGGATATGCAGATGACTTATGAGAAACACATTACACAAAATGTTAAGAATGAAGAATCCTGTTTGGACTTAGGTGCCTGAACACCTGCATTCTATTGTCAATATTGCTACTATTTCACTTGTGACTGTGAACAACTTATTAAAGCTTTCAGGTTCTCCATTGATAAAACAATGATTGGATAAAGTAATGTCTACTGTTCCTTATAATGTCTATATTCTATAATACTCAGAAGAGCAGACAAAGAGCAAGTCAAGAGTGCTTGAAAGCCCTACACAATTAGAAGTCTCTATTAAACAACTGTGGGGCTTCAAAACCAAAAACAGAATTTTGATTTTTCAAAATATTACCAAACTTGTAAAATGAGAGAGAATCAGATTGTGATCAGGAAACAGACAGCATGTCTCAGGAAAAACATGAGCCTTTTATCTTTAAGGCTATTTGTAAGCAGGCATTGTCTATTCCCTAGGGGAGTAAGGCTAAAGAAGAACTTTGTCCTGTGTGCAGGAAAATCTCTTTCACATCGTCACTGGTATTGGTGAACCTGGACTGATGTGAACTCAGTGACATCAGTTCCAATAAAGGTCTCCTATAAAGAAGCCTCTAACAACTCTGCATTCTGTGGACTCTACTCACCACATCCCATGACTCCATGAGTGGAATACTTTTAAGTAAAGTTCCATATTCATTACAGTGGAAATCCAGGTGAGCTTTTCCTTCGGCATCTATTTGAGTAACGGCTACCACAGAGAGCAAATCCAACTCATCTTCATAGTCGACAATTTTGAAAGTCTCAGGGAACAGAAGATAAGGTAAAAGAAATGAGGGGCAAAATCCAGTTTTGATGATTTCTACAGTTGTGGCTTAGCTATTCTAATGTTACAAAAATATGCAGAAAGAAAAATGAATGGGTGGGAGCATAGGGAGGAATGTGCCTCCAGTGGCTGAGCTGATTTACCACACCCTCACACCCTCTTCCTCTGGGCCATGAACATTAACAAACGCATCTATGTCTAGAAAGTGAAAAATAAGGCAAAAGTCATAATCCTCAAAATATAACTCAATAGTTTTCTATTAAGAGATTTCCCTAGGCGTATGCATATCAACACAACAAAATGATAAGCTAATCATTGTTTTCTTCATATTATTTTGGTCCTATGAACACTTCCACAAGCAGAAGCTCATGAATAATTTCCCCATAAAAAGAGAGGATGATGGGGATTCATTGGTTCAAATATCTTGCACAGTTCTACTGACTAAGGGCACATGGAACTCCCCAGTCCCTCTCTCTGGGTGAGTTCATGCTAGTTTGGTTTAATATTTTTGGCTAAAGTAATACCTCTTGTTCTGGGTCATCATCCAGAAGGTTAAAACTTCTTTTAACCACCCGTCCAGAAGCTGTAACAGTGGGGAGGTTTTCATCCTATCACATGGAGAGAAATTAAAAGTTATGACAAGTACTATGTAGTCAATGGCAAAACTATATTAACAAATTAGTTAAAACTAACCAACCCTTCTCCAACATCCTAATTCTTTCCTTGGTTGAGAAAATTCTGAATCAGGTTTCAGATCTTCCAATCAGTAAAAGTACTTTATTACACTAATATTTTTAAAGAATAAAATACCAAAATAGGCAAAAATAAATACAGAGGTGACGGATTTCCTAGGTGACTTGCCTTTCTGATTTCTGTCTCAGTATAGTACAGCAAATGAAAGAGTGAATTTGCTTTTTTCTCTGCATGATTTTCTTCACGTTCTTAATTTGTATGCTAAAGAAAAAGAACCATTCGAAATTAAAGAATGGTGCATGATGTTTAACCCAATTTACCCGAGGTTTGCACAGTTAATTAAACCTAGAGGTCAATAACTCATCAAAAAAAATTTTTTTAAAGAGCAACTAAAAAGGAAAAAGAAGTAAGTTAAAGATACAGTCAATATAATCGACTCTTTTCAAATCTAATAGGTATATGGGGCTAAGACTGGCTACCTATGTAGACAAAATGAATAGACTTTTACAGGACTGTGCTCCTGTTTTCAGCCACACGAAAAGGCAAACACGTTCGCATACTATATTTCCCTGTAGACAGTTATATATGAAAGATTCTAAAGCACTCCTGACTTACTTTGTTTTCTCTGTTGGCCCAAATGACAAAATCTTCAGAGATCTGATGCTGGGCACTATTATTTTCTACTTCACTTAGCTTTAAAACTCTGAAAAAACAAAAAGGACTATAAGAACTCAAGACATCAACATGGCATCAAAGTTGAACTACTGAAAAGAAACTCAATAAATGAAACTTACAGTAACAACACTGAGTTAGTTCTCTTCTCCTCTGACTAGTCCAAAATATTAATATCTAATAACTAAAGTGTCCATAACTTTCTTCAAACTTAGGGATTTTGTTAAACAGAAAACCACAAGACTTGTGACAATAGATGCTGCTGAAGCAGGTCATACAGTAGCTTGCTGAGGTTTACACGAGGGTCCAAATTGGCTTCATGAGACTTATTCTAAAGAACCTCCTCTAGGCCATTCTGCAGTTAAGTCTTCAAAGTTTCAGCAATGGCATTACAGTAGATATGTACATTTTTATTTCTGAAGAGAGAATCAATTATCAATGAACAAACACTAAGCGTTACATATAATATGGACTGAATCAGCAACTGAGTCTAAACGAAAAGTTTTCATGATAGCATAACATTTTAAAACTGCAAAGACAATACTTTTTTTATCTTAGCATTATATTGAAAGATGAGGGTTTTCTGAGTGCAAATGGCCTCACAGATCGAGCTTATTAAGCAACTGAAAATAAAATAATTTTCTCACCACCCACACCAATCTTTTCACAGCGTTAACAAGCATCAAAAGCACAGTGTCCTCAAAACTTAAAGCCTCAAATGCAAGCAAAGAGAGCAGAAGGCAGGAGCAGCCACTGAGGCCAAGAAGAGTTGGAGGCCTGCACAGTTTGCTAGAGACAAAGAAATAAGATTATATTTAAAATTCCTTAGTTAGTTATCTTAATGAGTGCCAATACTTAAAAGTGCCTATCTTTGAAAAACCTGGCAAAAGAATGACACTCTTTGTGGATCTTATTTTCTTAAACTCAAACTAATATAAAAGATGGGTGGTAACAAACATTAGGAGGAAGATTTCCTAAAGCTGAACTATACTTTTTATGAGATTTTGTAAAAGTTCATAATCATTCTTCGTTAAGTTCCTTCATCCTCCTTGTAACTGATCCAGAGGAAACTAATAATCATGAGGTCTATGAAATAAAGAATGCAGACATTGGCCTTCTTATTTGAACACCTACTCTGTACTAAGACCTGGGCTCAGTGCCAGGGCCACAGATGTCAGCAAGACAAGCCCTTTCCTTGTCATTACAGAGTTCAGGATTCCAAAGTGAGGTATTTGAACAGACAACCAAACAAGTAATTAAACAGCTGTAAAATGCTACAGAAGAAATACATAGTGGACACACTGAAAATATGGGGGAACTAATCTAAAGAATGTTTCCAGGGAAGGATTCTTTGAAAAAGGGACATTTAAGGGGCCATAAAACATGAACAGAAATTGGGCAGAACAGGTGAGGGAAACAGACTTCAAGTAGAGGGAACAGGTCCTCAGCTTTCTAAAAAGACAGCAAGACTAAAGTAAATTGAACGAGAGGAATCTTTCAGATTGGCTCTGTATGTTGACCTTTATGGAATCCATAAAAACATTAAAGCAGAATTCATGTGGTTAGGTTTTTGTGTTTGTTAACGTTTCTAAAAATCCCTCTAGCTGCTGAGAAGAAAACAGACTTAAAGAATAAAAAGTAGATTCTGGGAGTCCTGCAGGAAGGCTATTGCTATAGTCTAGGCTAGTGATGACAAAGGTCTAACCAAGATGGTGACGGTGACCAAAGGCAGAAAGAAGCAGATTTAAGAAAGGTCAGTAGCGGGCTTCCCCTGGTGGTCCAGTGGATAAGGACACCGCCTTGCAGTGCAAGGGGTGCCGGTTCGATCCCTGGCCTGGGAAGATCCCACGTGCCGCGGAGCGGCTGGACTGATGTGTCCAATCACCGAGCCGGAGCTCTGGAGCGCATGCGCCCAGAGCTGGTGCTCTGCGACAACAGACACCACCGCGATGGGAGGCCCACAGGAGCCAAAGAACAAAGACAGATGAAAATAGAGAAATGAAAGACCAACAGAAGTGGCCCGCCCGCTCCCCTCCCCCCCCAATCCGACCCCCGCCCAAAAATAAATAAACAAATAAATCTTTAAAAAAAAAAAAAAAGGTCAGTAGCAAAATAAACTGGACTGATGGGATATGTGGCATGTGGGTGTGAGAGAGAGAGAGACAGAAAGATATAGAGAGTGCACACATGAATGCAAATGAGTATTTGAGTACACGTAAACTGATGAAAGACAGGAAGGTAAGAAAGTGTCAAGAATAATTCCAGACTTATGACATACACTTAGATGACAGGTTTGGGCAAAGATAGACATTTTTGAAGTTTTGGTGTATACATGATCTTTGAAGCCAAGGGAATAAAGAGAAGAATCGAGCAGAAAGGGAATGAAGAGTGAGAAAAGAGGGTCTAATCCTGAGGACATCTAGCAAAGTCTGGGTAGAAGAGGAAGAACAGGAAAGAAGGTTTAAAAAGATAGATCAGAGAGGGAGAAGAATACTCATGGTCCCTGTGGTGTCAGGGAAGCCAAATGAAGAGGGTTTCAAATGTGTGAAAGCTGTGGATAGACTAAACAAAACAAGGTTTACTTCAAATAACCTGCTTCTTCTCCAGCAGTGAGGCTGTCTTTTAGAACAGATGAATCATCCCTCATTCATTCTGCAGAATGGATTAAGACGTGATGTCAAGGAACCAATTTGTGATTTCCTTTCTCTCATATGCCATCCCTTATCCACCCAAGAACTTACACAAATGTGTTATTTACAGATAGTAACGATGAGGTGGAAGGAACAAAGTCAGGTTTTCTAGTTGCCATTCTCTCAGCAAGCACCCTGAAACAAGCTAATTATTTCCACAACTGGCTCAGTAGTTGGCTGGCAAAAATAAAGATGCCAATTAATACTACCAAAAGCTACTTTTAACTTTAAAGTAACTAAGGAAAATACTCACTTGACCTGATTTGGGCCAACATGGATTATTCTGCCAGAAGCATCAGGATGGAAATAGATCCAGTCAGATTCTAGAGAACAGCACTCCATTTCTTGGATCCCATTTTTTGCCTGAAGTTGGGAGAAAATATTGAAAATAAAGATGAAGGGGAAATTAAATAACTTTTCAAATCCAGTATCAGTGACAAGTCAGTAAGTCAAAGGTTAAGGAAAGAGAAAATATTAACCAGCTGAACTGTGATAAATGAGGACACTCAAACTTGAGAAATCCACAACATTTAAATATAGAAATTTCACAGATGTACCATGCATCACATATTATACCTCACAAGTAACAATATAACAGTTAGCATATCTCAAGTATCTAATTTGTGTCTGGCACTGCATTACACGTTTATACTCATTATTTCTTTGGATCTTGGCAATTCTTGAAGCATATATTGCTATTCCCATCATATGGATGAGAAAACTGACACACGAAGAGGAAAATCATTTGTGTAATTCTTTGCACCTACTAGAAATAAATAGCAGATTAGCCTCCAACGTCCATGGATTTTCCCTTATTTAACTCTGTCATAATTATGTACATGCAGGTCCCAAAACTTTCTCTCTTCCCAATCTCAACACACTGTCAATCAAAAGAGTAGACAGCACAGAAATAAACATTCAATGAAACAGGTCATATAGTCTCCTGCGTAAGTAAGACATTAAACTAATGCTGAGAAAATGATCTAATACTACTTAGTACTTAAGGTAAGTAGAGAGACTTATTTCATGGTATTATGTTTAGACCTTAAAATAAAAAGACACCTCCTTCTAGCTTTTAGAACAGATGAATCATCCCTCATTCATTCTGCAGAATGGATTAAGACGTGATGTCAAGGAACCAATTTGTGATTTCCTTTCTCTCATATGCCATCCCTTATCCACCCAAGAACTTACACAAATGTGTTATTTACAGATAGTAACGATGAGGTGGAAGGAACAAAGTCAGGTTTTCTAGTTGCCATTCTCTCAGCAAGCACCCTGAAACAAGCTAATTATTTCCACAACTGGCTCAGTAGTTGGCTGGCAAAAATAAAGATGCCAATTAATACTACCAAAAGCTACTTTTAACTTTAAAGTAACTAAGGAAAATACTCACTTGACCTGATTTGGGCCAACATGGATTATTCTGCCAGAAGCATCAGGATGGAAATAGATCCAGTCAGATTCTAGAGAACAGCACTCCATTTCTTGGATCCCATTTTTTGCCTGAAGTTGGGAGAAAATATTGAAAATAAAGATGAAGGGGAAATTAAATAACTTTTCAAATCCAGTATCAGTGACAAGTCAGTAAGTCAAAGGTTAAGGAAAGAGAAAATATTAACCAGCTGAACTGTGATAAATGAGGACACTCAAACTTGAGAAATCCACAACATTTAAATATAGAAATTTCACAGATGTACCATGCATCACATATTATACCTCACAAGTAACAATATAACAGTTAGCATATCTCAAGTATCTAATTTGTGTCTGGCACTGCATTACACGTTTTATACTCATTATTTCTTTGGATCTTGGCAATTCTTGAAGCATATATTGCTATTCCCATCATATGGATGAGAAAACTGACACACGAAGAGGAAAATCATTTGTGTAATTCTTTGCACCTACTAGAAATAAATAGCAGATTAGCCTCCAACGTCCATGGATTTTCCCTTATTTAACTCTGTCATAATTATGTACATGCAGGTCCCAAAACTTTCTCTCTTCCCAATCTCAACACACTGTCAATCAAAAGAGTAGACAGCACAGAAATAAACATTCAATGAAACAGGTCATATAGTCTCCTGCGTAAGTAAGACATTAAACTAATGCTGAGAAAATGATCTAATACTACTTAGTACTTAAGGTAAGTAGAGAGACTTATTTCATGGTATTATGTTTAGACCTTAAAATAAAAAGACACCTCCTTACAGCTCACATATGTAATAAATGTTTCACCTTACACAAAGGAGCAGTGGGGACTAATACCAGCATGGATACAACAACTTCACTGGCTTTATCCAAGTCATTCAATTTCTCCAGTGTAAGATGAAATAGTATCATCTTTCCTAAAAGGTTTTGACATATAAATGTATTCATCCCATTAGCATACACTGACAGGATACTATATTTAAGGTATGACATTAGGTGTTCACACTGGCCATGCATTAAACTCTTTGTCAGCAAGACGCTCATGGTAGACAGAAAGAGAATAAGGCAGTGGAGAAAACACAGTGGTCAAGCCAGGCACGGGATATTATCAAGCAACCAAATCGGGGTAGCAGAATTTCAGAAGCTTGAACTCTGCCTTGAAATGAGAAGAAAGTGGCTTGAAAGAAGAGACAGCAAAATCAAGAGCACAGAAGGGTTAATCCACATGTCCAGCCATGAGACTGGAGAGACAGGCTAGGGCTACATCACAAGCACTTTATGGGCCATGCTTTTCTATAAATTGGAATTTAGCATATTTTATGTATCAAATCAGCACATGTATTTTAATTTTTCAAGAATTTTTATAAGGACCCTAACGATCTCTAGTAGAAATGGGGGTATTACTGTATTTTACATACAATAAACTTAATGCAATTAACCATCTTAGGTGCGACTGTCGAAATTAATGTGTCAGAACTTCCCTGGTGGTCCCGTGGTTGGGCCTCTGTGCTTCCACTGCAAGGGCCCCGAGTCTGATCCCTGATCATGGAACTAAGATCCCGCCCATGTTACATGGTGCAGCCAAAAAAAAGAGAAAGAAGTTAATGTGCACATTTTGGCATTAGATCCAAATGCTCCTTTATATAAAACTTACTAATTTTTAACTCTGTCATAATTATGTACATGCAGGTCCCAAAACTTTCTCTCTTCCCAATCTCAACACACTGTCAATCAAAAGAGTAGACAGCACAGAAATAAACATTCAATGAAACAGGTCATATAGTCTCCTGCGTAAGTAAGACATTAAACTAATGCTGAGAAAATGATCTAATACTACTTAGTACTTAAGGTAAGTAGAGAGACTTATTTCATGGTATTATGTTTAGACCTTAAAATAAAAAGACACCTCCTTACAGCTCACATATGTAATAAATGTTTCACCTTACACAAAGGAGCAGTGGGGACTAATACCAGCATGGATACAACAACTTCACTGGCTTTATCCAAGTCATTCAATTTCTCCAGTGTAAGATGAAATAGTATCATCTTTCCTAAAAGGTTTTGACATATAAATGTATTCATCCCATTAGCATACACTGACAGGATACTATATTTAAGGTATGACATTAGGTGTTCACACTGGCCATGCATTAAACTCTTTGTCAGCAAGACGCTCATGGTAGACAGAAAGAGAATAAGGCAGTGGAGAAAACACAGTGGTCAAGCCAGGCACGGGATATTATCAAGCAACCAAATCGGGGTAGCAGAATTTCAGAAGCTTGAACTCTGCCTTGAAATGAGAAGAAAGTGGCTTGAAAGAAGAGACAGCAAAATCAAGAGCACAGAAGGGTTAATCCACATGTCCAGCCATGAGACTGGAGAGACAGGCTAGGGCTACATCACAAGCACTTTATGGGCCATGCTTTTCTATAAATTGGAATTTAGCATATTTTATGTATCAAATCAGCACATGTATTTTAATTTTTCAAGAATTTTTATAAGGACCCTAACGATCTCTAGTAGAAATGGGGGTATTACTGTATTTTACATACAATAAACTTAATGCAATTAACCATCTTAGGTGCGACTGTCGAAATTAATGTGTCAGAACTTCCCTGGTGGTCCCGTGGTTGGGCCTCTGTGCTTCCACTGCAAGGGCCCCGAGTCTGATCCCTGATCATGGAACTAAGATCCCGCCCATGTTACATGGTGCAGCCAAAAAAAAGAGAAAGAAGTTAATGTGCACATTTTGGCATTAGATCCAAATGCTCCTTTATATAAAACTTACTAATTTTTAAAAAATAAAACACACAGAATCACATGCACACACATAACCCATAGATTTCTTTAGGAGACTATCCTCTTTAGTACAATATCTAAATATAAGCAAAATAAACATTATCTCTCTTAGTGTTAAACACTAGGTAGCAGTATCATTAACTTCTAGAGTTCTTATTTGTTCAAATGCTAGCTTAAGACTCAGTTTAACAGATAGCTATGAATCATTTTCTGAATTCTTCAGTTCACCTGCACAGATGTTTCTGGGTTATCCACCTTTTCTGACAGGTGGGGAGGTAATGCACATATGCAACATTAAGGCAATGTCACTGCAATGAAGTTGCCTAGGGAAAGTATGGAAAACTCCCCTGGATCCAGCAACTACTTATGAATATGCTGAAATACAGATCTGACTAAATGCTACAGTCAGTAATTATACAAAGAGAGTACTTGGCGGGCATGCTTAATGTAGATGCTGAAGGCCATTTTATACACACACATAAAAAGATGATGTATTATCAGTTCTTTTTAAAAATTTATTTATTTCTTTATCGGTTATTCTGGGTTTTCACTGCTGTAACAGGCTCTTCTCTACTTGCAAGGAGTGGGGGCTACTTTCTAACTGAAGTGAGCAGGCTTCTTGTTTTTTGTGGGGAGGGGGTCGGGTTGGGGAGAGAGGGGGGCAGGCAGGCCATTTCTATTGGTCTTTCATTCATCTATTTTCATCCATCTTTGTTCTTTGGCCTGCGTGGGCCTCCCATCGCGGTGGCCTCTGTTGTCACAGAGCACCGGCTCTGGGCACATGCGCTCCAGGGCTCCAGCTCGGTAATTGGACCCATAGGTCCAGCCGCTCTGTAGCATGTGAGATCTTCCCAGGTCAGGGATCGAACTGGCACCCCTTGCACTGCAAGGTGTTGTCCCTACCCACTGGACCACCAGGGAAGCCCAGCAGGCTTCTTGTTGCGGTGACTTCTCTTGTGGAATTTGGGCTCTAGGGCACATGGGCTTCAGTAGTTGCAGTTCAGAGACTCTAGAGTACAGGCTCAATAGTTGTGGCTCACGGTCTTAGTTGATCCACAGCATGTGGGATCTTCCTGGATCAGGGATTGAACCTATGTCTCCTGCATTGGCAGGGAAACTCTTTACCACTGAGCTACCAGGGAAGCCCAGATCTGCCCTATCAGTTCTTATATAAGAAGAATATGTACTAAATGTCCAGAATATGAACTGTGCAGAGTTTAACTGGATAGAAATTTCAGGGAAAGAGCGATGTGACTGGGTCCTGGTGGCTGATGGATGTCCACCCTGTTATTTGCAGAGAGGCAAACAACCAAACCACAGACTTATGGGAAACAGTGCCTGAAGAGTCCACTGCAACAGAGGATGTCACTGGGCTGGGCCAAACAGAAGGTGTCACGTGTGAGAAAATGGAAGGGAAGAATGCTTCTGCAACAAAAAATGAGAAGGTAGTATACACAATGCTTCTTGGTGGCCATGATCTAAAGGGAAATAGATATATGGACTCAAGACTGAGCAAATCCTCACGGTGGTGAATGGTGACCTGTAACTCTCAAAGCCACTGGGTCCAACAGTGACTGACTGAGAAAGATTCTGGATGAGAAGGGTGTGGAGTAAGCTGGGTCGGACTCACAAAAACTAATTTAATATACCAAAAGGTTCCAGAACTAAAGTAAAGTAAATCAACAATATAAAACAAGGATAGAGCCCCCTCCCCGTACACCCGCTCTTCTGCACTCATCTCAATCGCTGTACTGAATAGACTGCATCTTATTTACCTACGTATTTGCTTCTTTTGAGAGTGTAAGCAACTTGAGGGAAGGGAATGCGTCTCCAGTCAAGTCTGGCACATATAGGCCCTCAATAATGCTTACTACATGAGAAATCAGTGTTTAAATCATTTTTAAAAAGGAAATAAAGAAAAATTCATTCAAGGGGCAAAAATTTCTATTGCTTTGCTATATATCCTTTTCTTCCTATTTTGCCCTATATAACTTTAAAATATCCTTGAAAACTCAGTGTTTCAATGCTCACACTGTGACCAACACAGTTCTATCTAACTCTGCTCTGGAGAACCAAGAGCAACAAACCGAGAAGCAGCAGAAGCAACAACACATTCCACCAGTAATTTCAGAGGTAGCCTGAACACATTCCATCAATGATTCCCAACTATGGAGCTTCAGAGATGTTTTACATGAGATCAAGGAGACAGTAAGAAGAAAAACATAAATCTTTGATGTCCCGAAAATTTTTAAATGTTAATGTTTTAAATTCTGGGTAGTACACACAAGTGGGCTTCCCTGGTGGCTCAGATAGTAAAGAATCATCTCTAATACAGGAATCCTGGGTTCGATGCCTGGGTTGGAAAGACCCCTGGAGAAGCAAATGGCAACCCACTGCAGTATTCATGCCTGGGAAATCCCATGGACAGAGCAGCCTGGAAGACTACAGTCCAGGGGGTGGCTTAGAGTCGGATATGACTAACTGACTAATACACACATACACACACACGTTTACTATATTCTTTGTACTCTTCTGTACTTTACTTTGTTTACAAATTACTGATACAAATTAAAAAGTAATTCTTAGGAATGTGGGCCAATTAGAGAAGTAGAGAACAAAGAATTTCTGATATTAATTTACTACTAACACCAGATCACAGTGATTTACCAAGGAATTGTCCTTTAGAGCGCAAATATGGAAAACTCCTTTTTGTTTCTTCTTATTAGGTGTGATGATGTAGTGCCAAGGATGGCCTCCAATCTGAAAAGCATTTTCCAGGGAGGACACCTCAAAGAGCAATGGTGGTGTATCTGCAGAGATGGGTGAAAGAAATTTATTAGCTTCTTTTTTCTGGTAGCCTTGGAATATTCATTAACTGAATTCAGTCTTTCTTTGTGTGTATCATCTATGAGTTTCCACTAATGAAAAATGACTATGTTCAAGGAAATGAAATACACTCTGGAAAGAAGCTTAGTGCTACGAAGAGAAAAGGCAGGTAGTAAACAACTGTTAGGTTATCAGTCAACTTTCTAGACATCCATTTTCAGGATATGTTTGACATGTAGCTGGATGGAGATAAAAAAGTAGCTGCAGGTGCGTATGATGGCTAAAGATGCCAAGGTACACATAATAAGAGCAGCTGCTGTTTAAATAAGCACCTCAGTTAGTATGATTTCCAACTCTCATAACGATCCAGCCAAGTAGTAGGCCTAATAATTCATTCAAATGAAAGGAAGGGATCTTTCATATTCTAGACTAACAGGTTATATTTAGCTAACTTTGCAAGAGAAGTATTGGTTAAGATTTCTGCTTTAGAAGTGACATTAGTCATAATGAAAGTAACCACTTAGGATGGGTCCTGTTCAGTGAAAGCTTTATCAAAGGCCAGTCACTGTTACGAGCATAATCTTTAGACAAGTGAATTTTAAAGTAGCTTAGATCCATCCAGTCGGTCACTGTCCTTTGGAGGCTGACATCACAAAAGGACTTCTGTTAGTGCTTCCTAGGCTTCTTTGATGATAATTAATTTTATGAAGAGTATAACAGACTTACTTTTGGAGACATGCATAAACAGAAGGTTCTGCTTTTGAAAACCCGAGTTCTTTCAGGGCAGGCCTTATGAAGACAGCACATGGTCTGTTTGGGAAGGTGGCTAATCTGAGTCCTTTGTTTTCCTTTTAACTTCAGAGTCTAATCTTTGGTTTGTGAGGCCACCACCATCAGTAAAGGGACTTATCTTAGGGAGACCGTTCAGAGTCACATGTTACATATAGAAGTGTGTGCCTTATTGGCCTCTTCATCAGGTCCATTGACTACTTAAAGCTACACAAAGGAGAAAAACAGTGAAAAGTGAGTTCATTTTCACTGACAGTCTTGAGGAGAAAGAAAAGACAGGTCTAAATATATTTTATATTAAGTATATTTTAAAGTGTCTTTTTAAAAAAAACCTTTTAAGAAAAGGATAATATTCTTAATATATAAAAGAGGTCTTTTTGAAGTAGTAAGAAAACTATGGACAATCCAAGAGAAAAATGGGCAAAGGACATCCAGTCAGTAAATTATGAAAGATACAAAAATATCATACATGATAATATAGTGGTGACAAATAATGGTGGATGAGGAAAAGAAGAATTATAAAGATAAAAAAGTATAATTACAGTTTGAATCGGGGGTTAAAAATTTAAGCAGGTATGTTATAGAGAATATAAAACAGGAATTTAGAATGGACAAAAAAAATCAATGCAAAAAAATGTATTTAAAAAGAAACACTTTTCCCAGCAGTTGCTAAAAATGGCCCCAAAGTAGTATCAGCACTCCGCTCCCTACTCTGGTGGGTCCCTGTAAGGTCCAAGATCCCAAAATTTAATCTCTAATTCTTTCTTCTCTTTTTTTGGGGGGGAAGAAGGGGGTTGGGGAGGAAGGGGTGGGCAGGCCACTTCTATTGGTCTTTCATTTATCATTTTTCCCCTTTTTTTACAAAAAGCCACTTAGGATGGGTCCTGTTCAGAGCTTTATCAAAGGCCAGTCACTGAATTTTAAAGAAAAGCTTAGATCCATCCAGTCGGTCACTGTCCTTTGGAGGCTGACATCACAAAAGGACTTCTGTTAGTGCTTCCTAGGCTTCTTTGATGATAATTAATTTTATGAAGAGTATAACAGACTTACTTTTGGAGACATGCATAAACAGAAGGTTCTGCTTTTGAAAACCCGAGTTCTTTCAGGGCAGGCCTTATGAAGACAGCACATGGTCTGTTTGGGAAGGTGGCTAATCTGAGTCCTTTGTTTTCCTTTTAACTTCAGAGTCTAATCTTTGGTTTGTGAGGCCACCACCATCAGTAAAGGGACTTATCTTAGGGAGACCGTTCAGAGTCACATGTTACATATAGAAGTGTGTGCCTTATTGGCCTCTTCATCAGGTCCATTGACTACTTAAAGCTACACAAAGGAGAAAAACAGTGAAAAGTGAGTTCATTTTCACTGACAGTCTTGAGGAGAAAGAAAAGACAGGTCTAAATATATTTTATATTAAGTATATTTTAAAGTGTCTTTTTAAAAAAAACCTTTTAAGAAAAGGATAATATTCTTAATATATAAAAGAGGTCTTTTTGAAGTAGTAAGAAAACTATGGACAATCCAAGAGAAAAATGGGCAAAGGACATCCAGTCAGTAAATTATGAAAGATACAAAAATATCATACATGATAATATAGTGGTGACAAATAATGGTGGATGAGGAAAAGAAGAATTATAAAGATAAAAAAGTATAATTACAGTTTGAATCGGGGGTTAAAAATTTAAGCAGGTATGTTATAGAGAATATAAAACAGGAATTTAGAATGGACAAAAAAAATCAATGCAAAAAAATGTATTTAAAAAGAAACACTTTTCCCAGCAGTTGCTAAAAATGGCCCCAAAGTAGTATCAGCACTCCGCTCCCTACTCTGGTGGGTCCCTGTAAGGTCCAAGATCCCAAAATTTAATCTCTAATTCTTTCTTCTCTTTTGGGGGGAAAAAGGGGTTGGGGAGGAAGGGGGGTGGGCAGGCCACTTCTATTGGTCTTTCATTTATCTATTTTCATCCATCTTTGTTCTTTGGCCCTCGTGGGCCTCCCATCGCAGTGGCCTCTGTTGTTGCCAAGGACCAGCTTGGGGCGCATGTGCTCCAGAGCTCCGGCTCGTTCATTGGACACATCGGTCCAGCCACTCCGTGGCACGTGGGGTCTTCCCAGGCCAGGGATCGAACCAGTGCCCCTTGCATTGCAAGGCAGTGTCCTTACCCACTGGACCACCAGGAAAGCCCTTGATCTCTAATTCTATTCTTAATTGAAAGGGCCTAGGAGCTCTCAGAGAATGGCTGGGTCCACATATTGTGATAAGAAAATTTCAAGGTTATTAATAATTATAGGAATATTCTCATATTTTTATAATCATAGAAAATAAAAAAGAATCTAAATGTCCATAGTAAGATGGTTAAATAAATATACAGTTTATGCATATAATGGTACATAAGTCAAATTCTTAACACCTTGAGTTGCTTAGCATATCTACACATATAGAGAGGGCCACTCTTTGGCAAAGATAATATGAGCACAGCATTCAAAATGTATCAGAAAAAATATGATCCCTGAGAAGTAACTATCATTTACCAGTTTTCTGTACATCCTTCCAGCTATTTCAAGCAATCCTAAAAGCATGTGCTCATATTATACTTTCAATATAATTACAGGAATACTTAACACAAATGAAGTTTTTTATATACATAGTTTTGCATTCCATTGTTACTAATAATATGGGAAAGCTCTCTACCAGTGCAAAAGGAATACCTATTTCTTTAACAATTAAGTTTATGA
This sequence comes from Tragulus kanchil, assembly GCA_022376925.1. Taxonomy (NCBI): domain Eukaryota; kingdom Metazoa; phylum Chordata; class Mammalia; order Artiodactyla; family Tragulidae; genus Tragulus; species Tragulus kanchil. The sequence continues at coordinate 268,523,230 of JAIOJX010000026.1, read as the reverse complement.
CACAGGCAAACAATGAAAATGCCACCTATCAGTGTGTACATACTGTTTCCAAGCTCCTGCTGTTAAAAATAATGTTGTTTAAAAGAAACACTTTTCCCAGCAGTTGCTAAAATGGCCCCAAAGTAGTATCAGCACTCCGCTCCCTACTCTGGTGGGTCCCTGTAAGGTCCAAGATCCCAAAATTTAATCTCTAATTCTTTCTTCTCTTTTTTTGGGGGGGAAGAAGGGGGTTGGGGAGGAAGGGGGGTGGGCAGGCCACTTCTATTGGTCTTTCATTTATCTATTTTCATCCATCTTTGTTCTTTGGCCCTCGTGGGCCTCCCATCGCAGTGGCCTCTGTTGTTGCCAAGGACCAGCTTGGGGCGCATGTGCTCCAGAGCTCCGGCTCGTTCATTGGACACATCGGTCCAGCCACTCCGTGGCACGTGGGGTCTTCCCAGGCCAGGGATCGAACCAGTGCCCCTTGCATTGCAAGGCAGTGTCCTTACCCACTGGACCACCAGGAAAGCCCTTGATCTCTAATTCTATTCTTAATTGAAAGGGCCTAGGAGCTCTCAGAGAATGGCTGGGTCCACATATTGTGATAAGAAAATTTCAAGGTTATTAATAATTATAGGAATATTCTCATATTTTTATAATCATAGAAAATAAAAAAGAATCTAAATGTCCATAGTAAGATGGTTAAATAAATATACAGTTTATGCATATAATGGTACATAAGTCAAATTCTTAACACCTTGAGTTGCTTAGCATATCTACACATATAGAGAGGGCCACTCTTTGGCAAAGATAATATGAGCACAGCATTCAAAATGTATCAGAAAAAATATGATCCCTGAGAAGTAACTATCATTTACCAGTTTTCTGTACATCCTTCCAGCTATTTCAAGCAATCCTAAAAGCATGTGCTCATATTATACTTTCAATATAATTACAGGAATACTTAACACAAATGAAGTTTTTTATATACATAGTTTTGCATTCCATTGTTACTAATAATATGGGAAAGCTCTCTACCAGTGCAAAAGGAATACCTATTTCTTTTTAACAATTAAGTTTATGACACAGGCAAACAATAAAAGAACACTCATGCCACCTATCAGTGTGTACATACTGTTTCCAAGCTCCTGCTGTTAAAAATAATGTTGTAATTATACATTTGTCATTTTTTACACATGTGAGTATACACATGTGGGATAAACTTCTAAAAGTGGAATTATTTGAGGAATACATACATTTAAATTTTTTGAAACATACTGACAAACTGTCCTCCACAGGGTATTCCAACAAGAAATAAAAGTGTCTCTTCTATACTTTCACCTACCAGGTTACCTAACTTTTTGAGAATCTGAAAAGAAGTATCTTAATGGTAGTGTTAATTTGCACTTCTCTAATCAGTGACACTGGGCTCTGTCCTTCCCTAATTAAGGGTCACTTGTGTTTTCTCTTCTTTTTTTATTGATTTGGCTGTGCTGAGTCTTAGTTGTAGCATGCAAGAGCTTTTAGTTACAGCACATGACGTCTAGTTCCCTAGCCAGGGATCGAGCCCAGGTACTCTGCTTTGGGAGTGCAGAGTCTTAGTCACTGAACCAACAGGGAAGTCCCTTATTTTCTCTTCTTTTGAACAATATCCTTCGCTCATTTTGTTGTTATTACTGTGTTATTATTGTGTTGTTATTTTTTCTTTTTGGTCTGTAGAACTCATGTATGAAGGCATTACCCCTTTATAGTGTATGTTGCAAATATGTCCCCAGTTTGTTGTCTGATTTTTTGAGTTGATTTGTGTGTATGCTTTTATTTTTGTTTTTTTACCATGAGACACTTTATCTTTATGTAGCCAAATTTAGCAATTTCTTCATTAATGACTCTGTGGTTATGTCAGAAAGTTCTTATCAACTCTGAGATAAGAAGAAGAAGAAGAAGAAGAAGATAAGAATCTTGGAAAAGATTCTCCAAGATTTCTCACAGAACTTTAAAATCTTTGATCTACCTATTATTTCTTTTGATATAAAGAAATAAGACTCCAACTTTATTGTTTTCACAGGACCATCTATTAAATAATCCTAATGGAAATTAATATTTGTAACATCTATTTTTTTTGGTCTAAATGTTTAAAAATGGGTTATACTACAGATATATGAAACTATATGCAATCAATCTCAAAAATTATATGGTGAAAGAAGCCAGAAAAATATTACATTATCATATGCTTCCATTTATACAAAACTCTACAAATCTAGAGTGAAAGAAAGTAGGTTCGTTGATTGCCTAAGGCTGGGGATGGGGAGGGAACTGACTGGCAAGGGCACAGGGGAACATTCTGGAGGCGTTAAAAGATTCTAAACCCTGACTGTAGTACTGGTTTCATGGAGATAAATATCTGGCAAAACCCAAACACTACAGTTAATGGGAGCATTTAAGTGCATGTAAATTATACATCAACAGAGTTGATTTTTTTAAAAGCAAGTTATGAAAGAGTATTCACAGTATGCTTCTTTTTTGGTTTTAGGCATATATACATTATAAGATTTACCCAAAAAAGTACACTGAGGTGATAACAGTTAATGCCATGTAGGACGACTATGAGTGTTTTAAACTTTCTCTACTTTCTTCATCTTTATTTCCCAATTCTTCTATAATGAAAATAAACTGCTTTGCCTTAAAAAAAAGTTATTTCATGTTAAAATGAATATTATTTCATATATATTTCACAGATTCTGAAAAACACATCTGGAGAAATGAACTGGATTTCAGTCAATACAGTCTGAAAAAAATACTCAAAGTTTCCAATGTTACTTTTATAAGCGAAATGTCCAACAATCACTAAACTGTTTTACAATAGCACATGATTTCACACATCACATTTTCAAATGCTACTATTTTAAAGTTGATAAGCGTGAGTCCCAGAGAGGTTAAGTCATTTGCTCACTACCATTCCACCAGTTGGTATAAGGATTTCGCTCTCACTAGCAGCAGACCAAGATTATGATCCCAAATCCAGTCTTCTCTTTACCAACAGGGACCAAAATCACAGCACAGTCAGAGGTTCTGTGAGCTTTATCACCCTCTTCTTTGCTTTATTTGCTTATTATCTGCATTTCAAAGAGAACAGTGCTACCATTTAGGGAAACTCTCTTTAAAATAATACATTTTAGTTACCACTGGAGTTTGTACTTTTAAAATTCTTAACAAATTCCTGCCTAGTGTATTTGTATCGAATATAGTAGGATATGAAAATCCACTCCAGTATTCCTGCCTGGAAAGTCCCATGGACAGAGGAGTCCAGGGGAATGCAGTCCATGGAGTCACAGAGTTGGATACCATTGAGCAACTGAGCACACACACAAAGGAGGTATTGCTAAGGCTGAGTTTCACACACCTGCCTAATTCAGCTTGCCCAAAGTACCAAAAAATTGAGTAATTTTTAAAATATTTATTTTGAGTTTTTTGGATAATTGGCTATTCTGGACTCTCCTGATCTTATACTTTGTCATTTACTAATAAAAAGAACATTTCCTTTCTCACAATTAAATTTTTCATTTGTTTCTTGATCTGTTGATAACGTAATGTTAAATAACAATAGAAAAAAATGGCCTTATATAGACCTAAATATGTGATGTTTATTGGTTAGAAGTAAAAGGAAGTGTTCTCAACATGATAAAAAATGGTTCTTAATGAACGAGGAATACAGATAAACAAATATAAGGCTAATAAAATATATTTTCTTTTTTTTTAAAATGTACTCATATGGTTTTTACATCTATCTGCATTAAACAATCCTTGCATCAATGAGATGAACTCTGGTCAGTCATGGTTTATCCAATACACAGTGCTCAATTTTTTAGCAGTGGATGTCTTTTTAACAAACTGCTGAGTTATTAAATATGGAATGTTTTATTATATTTAGAAAATTCTATGTAACTTTCTGTTTTGTGCCTCGTTGATCTTTAAGTTGGGCAAATTTCACAGAACTGTAAATTTTTTTTTTTTTAAACATTTATTTATTTATTTATTTTGAGGGGGGCAGGTTGGGGAGGGAGGGGATGGGCGGGCCACTTCTATTGGTCTTTCATTTGTCTATTTTCATCTGTCTTTGTTCTTTTGGCTCCTGTGGGCCTCCCATCGCGGTGGCGTCTGTCGTTGCAGAGCACCAGCTCTGGGCACATGCGCTCCAGAGCTCTGGCTCGGTCATTGGCCACATCAGTCCAGCCACTCCGTGGCACGTGGGATCTTCCCAGGCCAGGGATCGAACCGGCGCCCCTTGCACTGCAAGGCAGTGTCCTTACCACTGGACCACCAGGGAAGCCCCCAGAACTGTAAATTTTGAAGTTATAAAGGTGCTAAAGTGGTATCTTATTATTTGTAGATAAGGAAATCAAGACCAGAAAGGTAAAATAACTTGCCAAAGGTCACAGATCTCTGGCCAAGCCAGGTCCAGCCTCCCCCGGCCTTTATTTTAGTAAGTAACAGATTTATGTGAACACACATTCAAAAGCAAGGAATACCCTGCAAAGAGTAAAATGACTTGAATTTAGGAAAAAAAAAACCCAAAACATTTGGATGATTACAGTTAATAACTCTTAATACGACCACTTAATTTTTAAGGTGAAATAAGTACCGTAGGGTAGCCATACCTGTGATTTTAATATTACAAGGAATGCCAAAGGGAGCCTCTCCTACAGTTCCAGTAGTCCCACCCCATCTGCATGCACACCCTAAGTCAAGTTTCTGTTGCATGAACTAAAAACAAAACAAAACAAAAATGGTGGCTTTAGCACCTACTTATTTGCCGTCTGAAGAGAGAGAGAAAAAAACAAAACAAATTCACATGTACATAACAGAGGAAATGTCTTTATTTATTCAAGGGCCTTTCTGCTTATCTTCCCACCCCTCTTTTGAAGGTTACTTTGGCTTTCTGCATTTGGACAGCTCTGTAGAGTTGAAATCTACACAAAAGCCTTACTTTAAAAACATCTCATTAAAAAAAAAAAATCAAACCTCAGTCCAAATCTCAAGTTAATTTTAATATGGCAAATTTGGGGTTTCTCTACCTGCTCACTGATGGCTTGGAAGCTATAAAGTCTGACCAGTCCCGAGCCGTACATCACAATCAGTATCCCGTGAGACAAGGTGGCATCTGTGACGTTCCCGAAAATCTGAGGGGAAAGGCAGATAGCACCTGAGAAAAGACCAGAAGGCCAGTCCTCTGAGTTTTCACTGTAGTTTGTGCATCTGTTTAATAGTCATGTTGCCACTACACACTGCTGCCTAACCTTACAACTTGATTACAATCTTGAAACTTGAAGCTAAGATATTATTAGGGGTGAGGGGTAAGTCCCTGGGGTTTCAAACGGAAGCACTAATGGGAGTTTAGCACATACCTTACAACAAGACACTTTCGCTTTCATTTGTTTCATAATTTTGTCACTATCTTTTAAGGACAAATCCTTTTCCTCACGGACACAGGTGTAAACTGAGTCCATTTAATTCTACCATGGAGTATATGCGAGGCTGAATAAATACAGGGATCTATTCTTTATAACACATTATTTAAAAAGGGACATTCTTTAGCTAGAGGTGAAAAGACTGGGTCTCAGAAAGTAACTGTAATAAAAAACAGCCAACTTGAGAATTTTATCATTACCTTGCTCTTTAAACATCTAATACTATTTGATTTTTTTTAGTTATATAAAAACCAAACATGTTAAAGACCAAATACACACAGACACATTTAACCTCGCTGACCTTGAGTAAGGGTTGGGTTCCTTGTTCCCTCTCTGTCTCTGTTCTGTGCACTGGATACCGTCCAGTGCTGTGTGACGAGCTTTATCAGAGCTCTGTGATGATGCTCCAGAGTTCTGATAAAGAACTTGATTCTGTGCCTATTTTAATATTTAACAAAAGCCAACTGACCTAGACAAATATTCATAGTAAAGAAAGAACAAGCAGAAATTCAGTGAAAATCTGTTTCTGTTTCTACTCAAATCACGGGCTTACTATCCCAACAAAGAGCTTAAAGTATATTCTGAACCTGGCCCCTGGGTAGTCTTATTATGCATGGTAAGTGAAAGACACACTTTGATTTCAAATAGCTGTGATCAAAATCAAATCCCTCAAATGATTATCTTGACTATGTAAGAATAAATAGAAACAATTTATGACTACAATATTCCTGCTGTAGACTGTAATAAGTATACAACAATTACTTAATCCACAAGCACAAAGAGAACACTTACATTCATGAATTGTATTTTCTGTCATCTCTTAAAAGGATAATTATGGTTTGCTTTGTTCTTGAATAGCCTATGACTTTTTATTCCCTGATCCTTATATCCCACTTTGAAAAGGAGGATTAGTGAAATTCAAATGTATTTTCACATAATGAATGCTGTAATAAAGTAGTCACTGTGTTTTAAAATGTGGTTTAATCCCTAGAGTCAAATCTAAGTTCAAATTCTTGTTTCTCCATTTAAGGACAAATCCTTTTCCTCACGGACACAGGTGTAAACTGAGTCCATTTAATTCTACCATGGAGTATATGCGAGGCTGAATAAATACAGGGATCTATTCTTTATAACACATTATTTAAAAAGGGACATTCTTTAGCTAGAGGTGAAAAGACTGGGTCTCAGAAAGTAACTGTAATAAAAAACAGCCAACTTGAGAATTTTATCATTACCTTGCTCTTTAAACATCTAATACTATTTGATTTTTTTTAGTTATATAAAAACCAAACATGTTAAAGACCAAATACACACAGACACATTTAACCTCGCTGACCTTGAGTAAGGGTTGGGTTCCTTTTTCCCCTCTCTGTCTCTGTTCTGTGCACTGGATACCGTCCAGTGCTGTGTGACGAGCTTTATCAGAGCTCTGTGATGATGCTCCAGAGTTCTGATAAAGAACTTGATTCTGTGCCTATTTTAATATTTAACAAAAGCCAACTGACCTAGACAAATATTCATAGTAAAGAAAGAACAAGCAGAAATTCAGTGAAAATCTGTTTCTGTTTCTACTCAAATCACGGGCTTACTATCCCAACAAAGAGCTTAAAGTATATTCTGAACCTGGCCCCTGGGTAGTCTTATTATGCATGGTAAGTGAAAGACACACTTTGATTTCAAATAGCTGTGATCAAAATCAAATCCCTCAAATGATTATCTTGACTATGTAAGAATAAATAGAAACAATTTATGACTACAATATTCCTGCTGTAGACTGTAATAAGTATACAACAATTACTTAATCCACAAGCACAAAGAGAACACTTACATTCATGAATTGTATTTTCTGTCATCTCTTAAAAGGATAATTATGGTTTGCTTTGTTCTTGAATAGCCTATGACTTTTTATTCCCTGATCCTTATATCCCACTTTGAAAAGGAGGATTAGTGAAATTCAAATGTATTTTCACATAATGAATGCTGTAATAAAGTAGTCACTGTGTTTTAAAATGTGGTTTAATCCCTAGAGTCAAATCTAAGTTCAAATTCTTGTTTCTCCATTTACTGCCTTTAGGATTCGGGTAGCTGCTTCACTTCGTAGTTAAAGACTTTACCAAACAACCTAACCAACAGATACTTAAACAATTAGATTACATCTTCGTGTCAAAACATTAATATTATAATTAAATCAGAAATGAGTTCTTACCTTTTTGTTGATCTCTAGAATCCCTATGAGTGAAAAAGGTAGCACATGGAACACTGCAAGGTACAGCAAAACAGACTGCTGAATGCCTGCCTAAAAAGAGAGACTAAAATCACAGGCAGTTCTCAAAGAGCATTTTAAAACCACAGTTTTCCTAGTGGTTACCACTGGGGAAAGGAAGGGCAAGGCACAATATAAGAATAGGGGATTACGAGGTACAAACTACTATGTATAAAACAAGCTATAAGGATATACTGTACAACACAGGAAATAACCCAATACTTTATAACAACTCTAAATGGAGTACAGGCTTCCCAACTGGTACTAGTGGTAAAGAATCCACCTGCCAATGCAGGAGACATAAGAGATACAGGTTCAATCCCTGGGTTGGAAAGATCCCCTGGAAGAGGAAATGGCACCCCACTCCAGTATTCCTGCCTGGAGAATCCCATAGACAAAAGAGCCTGGTGGGCTACAGTTCATAGGGTTGCAAAGAGTCGGACACAACTGAGCATGTGATCACATAAATGGAGTGTAACGTTTAAAAATCATGAATCATTATATTGTATACCTATAACTTATACAATACTGCGTATCAACTATACTTCTATAAAATTTTTTTAATTAAAAAAGCAATTAAAAAACCAATTTTCATAAATGGAAATCATCCCTTTATCAAATTGTAAAGTTAGGGCTTCCCTGGTGGTCCAGTGGGTAAAGAGTCCACCTTGCAGTGCAAGGGGCACCGGTTCAATCCCTGGCCTGGGAAGATCCCACGTGCCGTGGAGCGCCAGCGTGTTCAATTGCGAGCCAGTGCTCTGGAGCTCATGTGCCCAGAGCCAGTGCTCTGCAACAAGAGAGCCACTGCAATGGGAGGCCCACACATGCCAAAGAATAGAGATGGATGAAAATCAATAAATAAAAAACCAGCAAAAGTGGCCAAAATTAAAAAAAAAAATGCAAAGTTACTTAAACAGGAAAGTCTACATGTTCAAATATGTCCACTAAACCTTTAGCCCTTCAGATACTACAAAATATATACACACATAAAAATCTATTAAAGTAAAAAAAAAAAAAATCTATTAAACATAACAGTAAACATTTCTTAGCAACAAAATATATTTTACAACAACATAGTTCATATCCTATAAAACAAAATATACTAATAGACTATGCTGTGATATAAATTAATATGTTGTATTATATTATTATTTAATTTATATTATAGATTAGAATTTCAATCATCAAGAGCCTAATCAGAAGCCAGTTATCATGTAGCATTATAAAATAGCATTACACAGACATGTTTAAATGAAATAGAAAAAAATCAACAATTAAAGGTTGAGTGATCTCGCTGCATGAAAAATAACATTTGCACTTTGAAGAATAACGTTTAGCAAATATCTTTCCACTATGGGATGGAAAATAATCTGCTGTACTTCCCCAGAGTGGCTTGAAGTGGAGTTTCAAAACTTCTGTTAAACAATTTTTATAGCATGCTTCAGAAATCAAAGATCATTAGTTCTTTCATAACAAACTTTCAGACAAATTTCTCTGGAGACAAAAGTTTTATTTTATTGAACTTTTAAAGATGTCTACCTGCCGGGCCAACGCTGAGCCTTTGTTCTGAACTGACTTAACAGCAATGACTTCTTGAGGAGTGTCCCAGCTCAAGTATCTTTTAAAAGAATAAAGAGAAGTTTATTCATTTGGGTCAGTTCCCTTATACTTAAAATATAACAGATATTTTATAAGTGAACAGTTTCTCAGCTACTTCAATTATAAAAGTGAAGTAATTTATTTTAAAAACAAATAACTAAAAGAACTCCCTGGAGAATCTCATATGCATTCATTCCTATTAAAATATATGTATAATTTTAATCCTTCTAGAGTTTCAATGAAAAAATATTGTATTTGATCTGTCAATAGTCAAAACTTAGAAAACCAAAAACCATTCCCGACGTGAAACAGAAGCTACGAAAACATTAAAAACGTTACATTTTGTATGCTTACATTCATTGTAAAAATTTATATCTAACTTATAAAGCTACTGGTTTATAAGTAACAGTTCTTAGATGACATTCGGTGGGTAATTTAATTGTAATTGACTAACTTTCAGAAAAATCTACATAAAAAATACTATTTGTAAACAGTACATTTTTCAAAAAAAGTTTATCTACCAACTATTAGAAGTTAGCTACTTATGAGGAAAACAAAGATAAACGTAAAGGGTCTCTCTCCTTAGATCTCCAAAAGCAGTCATGAGGAGAGAAAAATAGGTTTATACACCATGATCCATGTACAATGGAAAACTTAACAAAATCTTGAAACATCCTGGGCCACAGGTCTCAATTTTCCATAAAAAAATTTTAAATAATAGGGTTACAGTCAATACCTGAAATTGCAATATGAAGCAAGGTATATTTTCTCAAGGACATTTCCCGTAGTTGCTGATATACGAAGCAGCCAATTATGAGCAGTCAGTGCTATGAGTGAGGATTTATAATCTGATGGACTGGGAAGCACTTCTCCCTTAAAAGAAATAAGACATAAGACTGAAACTGCTTGATTAGATTACAATCTACAGTAATCCATATCCAAAAAATAAACACCTAAACACCTACAGAAATAGTCAAATAAGTCAAGTTGGTAAAGAAATATTAATGCACAAATAAAGAATTAAGATGAGGAAAGATTAAAATTGTATTTATTTTCATTATTTATTCAGTCAGCTTATTCACATAGAGTGCTTAAACAGTACCTGAAATAATTATTTTGTTGTTTAATCACCAAAGTTTTGCCTGAATCTTTCGTGATCCCATGGACGTAGCCTGCCAGGCTCGTCTGGCCATGGGATTTTCCAGGCAAGAATACTGGAGTGGGCTGCCACTTCCTTCTCCAGAAAGTTATTATGTATTAATTATCAATCATCAGCATTCCACAAGTGCTAGCCAATCATCATCATCATAACAACAGTATCAGGAGTTCTACTCATGCTGCTGCTATGGTAATAGTAACAGTCCTTAAAACCATGTACAGTCTTAGGCAGCATAAACAATTAAGTCATTCGCTAGAACAAATATTTATTTCAAGAACTGTTTTCCTACTGATAGAAGTTAAAATGGCAAAAGAGCAAATCATCCCATTAGTCACAGGGCTCTACTCTAACCCCAAATGGAAACCTAAACTCCAGAATCAAAGCCGCTCAGGAAGAACGGTGACAGACCTAGTTTTAATTGTAACTTAAAAATCTCCATTTGTAAACAGTACATTTCAAAAAGTTTATCTACCAACTATTAGAAGTTAGCTACTTATGAGGAAAACAAAGATAAACGTAAAGGGTCTCTCTCCTTAGATCTCCAAAAGCAGTCATGAGGAGAGAAAAATAGGTTTATACACCATGATCCATGTACAATGGAAAACTTAACAAAATCTTGAAACATCCTGGGCCACAGGTCTCAATTTTCCATAAAAAAATTTTAAATAATAGGGTTACAGTCAATACCTGAAATTGCAATATGAAGCAAGGTATATTTTCTCAAGGACATTTCCCGTAGTTGCTGATATACGAAGCAGCCAATTATGAGCAGTCAGTGCTATGAGTGAGGATTTATAATCTGATGGACTGGGAAGCACTTCTCCCTTAAAAGAAATAAGACATAAGACTGAAACTGCTTGATTAGATTACAATCTACAGTAATCCATATCCAAAAAATAAACACCTAAACACCTACAGAAATAGTCAAATAAGTCAAGTTGGTAAAGAAATATTAATGCACAAATAAAGAATTAAGATGAGGAAAGATTAAAATTGTATTTATTTTCATTATTTATTCAGTCAGCTTATTCACATAGAGTGCTTAAACAGTACCTGAAATAATTATTTTGTTGTTTAATCACCAAAGTTTTGCCTGAATCTTCGTGATCCCATGGACGTAGCCTGCCAGGCTCGTCTGGCCATGGGATTTTCCAGGCAAGAATACTGGAGTGGGCTGCCACTTCCTTCTCCAGAAAGTTATTATGTATTAATTATCAATCATCAGCATTCCACAAGTGCTAGCCAATCATCATCATCATAACAACAGTATCAGGAGTTCTACTCATGCTGCTGCTATGGTAATAGTAACAGTCCTTAAAACCATGTACAGTCTTAGGCAGCATAAACAATTAAGTCATTCGCTAGAACAAATATTTATTTCAAGAACTGTTTTCCTACTGATAGAAGTTAAAATGGCAAAAGAGCAAATCATCCCATTAGTCACAGGGCTCTACTCTAACCCCAAATGGAAACCTAAACTCCAGAATCAAAGCCGCTCAGGAAGAACGGTGACAGACCTAGTTTTAAAGATAACCTCTGCCTCCAATGAACTACCTCCAGTAAAGGGCACCTGCCACTGAGGAGCTGCCACAGGGTGGAAGTCAAAGGCAGGAAGAAAAAGAGAAGCCAAGGGCTCTTCCTAGATTTGCAGAATCAAAAGGAAGTTCTAAGAGGAAAGTGAAGAATAGGGAGGTTGTAATTAATTTAATGTTGCTTAGGCTGAAAAGTGAATACAAAAGAATGCAGGTAGAGTTATTTTACTTATACACCTCTAAGATTTATCTTCTCTTTCACATGTTAGGGAAAGAATAAGATTTTTTGTGTCTTTGTTTCTTGGTTTTGTGTGAGCGTGTGTTTAACCTTATTAGCTACTGATGTCTTAACACTAAAATCATAGGCAGGGCTTCCCTGGTGGTCCAGTGGGTAAGGACACCACCTGGCAGTGCAAGGAGCGCCGGTTCCATCCCTAGCCTGGGAAGATCCCACGTGCCGTGGAGCGGCTGGACTGATGTGTCCAATTACCAAGCTGGAGCTCTGGAGTGCATGCGCCCAGAGCCGGTGCTCTGTGACGACAGAGGCTACTGCGATGGGAGGCCCACAGGAGCCAAAAAACAAAGATAGCTGAAAATAGAGAAATGGAAGACCAATATAAGGGGCCCGCCTGTCCCCCTCCCCCCCCACTCCCCCCAAAAAAGATAAATAAATAAAATAAATGTAAAATCATAGGCAGTGACATAAATATTTTTATTCTTTGGTGTCTTACATAAGTATCAACTCACGGAGTTTTTAAAGTTTTAAAAAATGTACCACTTATACAATCATCAGCATTCCACAAGTGCTAGCCAATCATCATCATCATAACAACAGTATCAGGAGTTCTACTCATGCTGCTGCTATGGTAATAGTAACAGTCCTTAAAACCATGTACAGTCTTAGGCAGCATAAACAATTAAGTCATTCGCTAGAACAAATATTTATTTCAAGAACTGTTTTCCTACTGATAGAAGTTAAAATGGCAAAAGAGCAAATCATCCCATTAGTCACAGGGCTCTACTCTAACCCCAAATGGAAACCTAAACTCCAGAATCAAAGCCGCTCAGGAAGAACGGTGACAGACCTAGTTTTAAAGATAACCTCTGCCTCCAATGAACTACCTCCAGTAAAGGGCACCTGCCACTGAGGAGCTGCCACAGGGTGGAAGTCAAAGGCAGGAAGAAAAAGAGAAGCCAAGGGCTCTTCCTAGATTTGCAGAATCAAAAGGAAGTTCTAAGAGGAAAGTGAAGAATAGGGAGGTTGTAATTAATTTAATGTTGCTTAGGCTGAAAAGTGAATACAAAAGAATGCAGGTAGAGTTATTTTACTTATACACCTCTAAGATTTATCTTCTCTTTCACATGTTAGGGAAAGAATAAGATTTTTTGTGTCTTTGTTTCTTGGTTTTGTGTGAGCGTGTGTTTAACCTTATTAGCTACTGATGTCTTAACACTAAAATCATAGGCAGGGCTTCCCTGGTGGTCCAGTGGGTAAGGACACCACCTGGCAGTGCAAGGAGCGCCGGTTCCATCCCTAGCCTGGGAAGATCCCACGTGCCGTGGAGCGGCTGGACTGATGTGTCCAATTACCAAGCTGGAGCTCTGGAGTGCATGCGCCCAGAGCCGGTGCTCTGTGACGACAGAGGCTACTGCGATGGGAGGCCCACAGGAGCCAAAAAACAAAGATAGCTGAAAATAGAGAAATGGAAGACCAATATAAGGGGCCCGCCTGTCCCCCTCCCCCCCCACTCCCCCCAAAAAAGATAAATAAATAAAATAAATGTAAAATCATAGGCAGTGACATAAATATTTTTATTCTTTGGTGTCTTACATAAGTATCAACTCACGGAGTTTTTAAAGTTTTAAAAAATGTACCACTTATACAATGTTTACTTAAAAAAAAAAAAAAAAGAATTAAGTGGCAAACAGGTTTGAGCTATTTTCCTAAACTAAAAGTCATACTTCACACATTGTCTTAGAAGAGAAGGGTGCTAGTTTACAGGTAGTTTCACAACCAGTATGTTAACAATACATATGCTTTGTAGTTTTTGTTAATGGAAAAATCTTGCTCCCCTTCAAATATGAAGAACAAAACATTTAGAGAGAAGCGAGATTCGAAATTAGGTTACTAGAAACTTTATTTTTGCAGGATTGCTCTAAATTTTTGTTGTTTTGCACTGATGTCTTTCAAAATTTTTCTCAATTAAGAAATCTTTCATTCTCTTCCCCTGACCAAATAAACTGGATTAAAAGGCTTTAAATGTTGGGAACACAACAGTTATTTTTAACTTTCAATAGAGGAGTTGGGGAAGAAAATGTAGATTGGAAGCTTTCTGATTTTTAAAGAGGAAGCTTCTATGAAAAGAGAGTAATAGTTCAAGGAAAAGGAAAGCAGCAGCTCTAAAAAACTACAATTTTGGGCTTCCCCTGGTGGTCCAGTGAGTAAGGACACTGCCCTGCAGTGCAAGGGGCGCCGCTTGGATCCCTTGCCTGGGAAGATCCCACGTGCCACGGAGCGGCTGGACTGATGTGTCCAGTTACAAGCTGGAGCTCTGGAGCGCATGTGCCCAGAGCCGGCGCTCTGCAACGACAGACGCCACCGCGATGGGAGGCCCACAGGAGCCAAAGAGCAAAGACGGATGAAAATGGAGAAATGAAAGACCAATAGCAGTGGCCAGCCCGCTCCCCTCCCTCCCCAACCCGACCCCAGCCCAAAATAAATAAATAAATCTTAAAAAGAAAAAAAAAACTACAATTTTATGTATAAACCAATCTTTTTTAAAAAATATTTTAATAATATATGCAAAGCATACTCTCTTAACCTTTAAACATTATTTTTGGTCATATATTCTATTTTTCCTAAAAAAATAAATAGCCAGATTCAAAGACTGGATGAGTTTGTTGCAGTACTTCTTAAGTGTGTTTCTTAGAACACTGATCTCATGGAAAATTAATACTTGCACAACAGTATAAGTATTAATAGTATTAAAGGTTCTGAGAAGTGATTCTATAAGTAAATTTATTTCCCAACTGCTCTAGCAAGTATAAGATGTAACATCTTATGAAAACTCTTTTTTTTGTTTACTTTATTATTATTACTTTTAAATCAAAGGACAATAGCCCTACAGAGTTTTGTTGTTTACTTTCAAACATCAACATGAATCAGCCATAGGTAACACTTCCTTGTGAACAATATAGTTTTATTTTTTGGACTCTTAAAAAACCTTAGAGAAGCGAGATTCAAATTAGGTTACTAGAAACTTTATTTTTGCAGGATTGCTCTAAATTTTTGTTGTTTTGCACTGATGTCTTTCAAAATTTTTCTCAATTAAGAAATCTTTCATTCTCTTCCCCTGACCAAATAAACTGGATTAAAAGGCTTTAAATGTTGGGAACACAACAGTTATTTTTAACTTTCAATAGAGGAGTTGGGGAAGAAAATGTAGATTGGAAGCTTTCTGATTTTTAAAGAGGAAGCTTCTATGAAAAGAGAGTAATAGTTCAAGGAAAAGGAAAGCAGCAGCTCTAAAAAACTACAATTTTGGGCTTCCCCTGGTGGTCCAGTGAGTAAGGACACTGCCCTGCAGTGCAAGGGGCGCCGCTTGGATCCCTTGCCTGGGAAGATCCCACGTGCCACGGAGCGGCTGGACTGATGTGTCCAGTTACAAGCTGGAGCTCTGGAGCGCATGTGCCCAGAGCCGGCGCTCTGCAACGACAGACGCCACCGCGATGGGAGGCCCACAGGAGCCAAAGAGCAAAGACGGATGAAAATGGAGAAATGAAAGACCAATAGCAGTGGCCTGCCCGCCCCCCTCCCAACCCGACCCCAGCCCAAAATAAATAAATAAATCTTAAAAAGAAAAAAAAAACTACAATTTTATGTATAAACCAATCTTTTTTAAAAAATATTTTAATAATATATGCAAAGCATACTCTCTTAACCTTTAAACATTATTTTTGGTCATATATTCTATTTTTCCTAAAAAAATAAATAGCCAGATTCAAAGACTGGATGAGTTTGTTGCAGTACTTCTTAAGTGTGTTTCTTAGAACACTGATCTCATGGAAAATTAATACTTGCACAACAGTATAAGTATTAATAGTATTAAAGGTTCTGAGAAGTGATTCTATAAGTAAATTTATTTCCCAACTGCTCTAGCAAGTATAAGATGTAACATCTTATGAAAACTCTTTTTTTTGTTTACTTTATTATTATTACTTTTAAATCAAAGGACAATAGCCCTACAGAGTTTTGTTGTTTACTTTCAAACATCAACATGAATCAGCCATAGGTATACACATGCTTCCTTCCTCTTGAATATCCTTCCCGTCTCCCTTCCCATCCCACCCCTCTAGGTTGTTACAGGGCCTATTTCAGTTACCTTAGTTTTATTTTTATCTTATAATTTTCTAAGAAGATTGATAGAGGAAACCCATAAGAACCCACTTTTAGAGTCATGTAACACAACTACTGCCCTAAACATTTTATTGACTTAATATATTAAGTAGACTAATCTCTTAAACGCTAAGAATAACTATAAACAAGCTTACATTGCTTATAAAACTTTTAATCAGTTCATAACTTTTTCTAGTTTTCAAGATTTAAAAATGGTATTAAAAGTTAAAAATGGGGCTTCCCTGGTGGTCCAGTGGGTAAGGACACCGCCTTGCAGTGCAAGGGGCGCCGGTTCAATCCCCGGCCTGGGAAGATCCCAGGTGCCACGGAGCGGCTGGACTGATGTGTCCAATTACCGAGCCGGACTCTGCAGCGCATGCGCCCAGAGACAGTGCTCTGCGACAACAGAGGCCATCGCGATGGGAGGCGACAACAGAGGCCATCGATGGGAGGCCCACACGGGCCAAAGAACAAGGATGGATGAAAAATAAAATAAATGAAAGACCAAGAGAAGTGGCCAGCCCGCCCCCCCCTTCCCCAACCCGCCCCTCCCCCCAAATAAATAAATAAAATCTTTAAAAAAAAAAGGTTAAAAATGTATTCATAGTATTAGCACATAATTTTTAAAAGTAGAAATTACTTCCTGAGAAAAAATTATAATCAAACCATATGATCTCTTTAAACATTATTTTTGGTCATATATTCTATTTTTCCTAAAAATAAATACCCTTGCGATGAGTTTGTTGCAGTACTTCTTAAGTGTGTTTCTTAGAACACTGATCTCATGGAAAATTAATACTTGCACAACAGTATAAGTATTAATAGTATTAAAGGTTCTGAGAAGTGATTCTATAAGTAAATTTATTTCCCAACTGCTCTAGCAAGTATAAGATGTAACATCTTATGAAAACTCTTTTTTTTGTTTACTTTATTATTATTACTTTTAAATCAAAGGACAATAGCCCTACAGAGTTTTGTTGTTTACTTTCAAACATCAACATGAATCAGCCATAGGTATACACATGCTTCCTTCCTCTTGAATATCCTTCCCGTCTCCCTTCCCATCCCACCCCTCTAGGTTGTTACAGGGCCTATTTCAGTTACCTTAGTTTTATTTTTATCTTATAATTTTCTAAGAAGATTGATAGAGGAAACCCATAAGAACCCACTTTTAGAGTCATGTAACACAACTACTGCCCTAAACATTTTATTGACTTAATATATTAAGTAGACTAATCTCTTAAACGCTAAGAATAACTATAAACAAGCTTACATTGCTTATAAAACTTTTAATCAGTTCATAACTTTTTCTAGTTTTCAAGATTTAAAAATGGTATTAAAAGTTAAAAATGGGGCTTCCCTGGTGGTCCAGTGGGTAAGGACACCGCCTTGCAGTGCAAGGGGCGCCGGTTCAATCCCCGGCCTGGGAAGATCCCAGGTGCCACGGAGCGGCTGGACTGATGTGTCCAATTACCGAGCCGGACTCTGCAGCGCATGCGCCCAGAGACAGTGCTCTGCGACAACAGAGGCCATCGCGATGGGAGGCGACAACAGAGGCCATCGCGATGGGAGGCCCACACGGGCCAAAGAACAAGGATGGATGAAAAATAAAATAAATGAAAGACCAAGAGAAGTGGCCAGCCCG
This sequence comes from Tragulus kanchil, assembly GCA_022376925.1. Taxonomy (NCBI): domain Eukaryota; kingdom Metazoa; phylum Chordata; class Mammalia; order Artiodactyla; family Tragulidae; genus Tragulus; species Tragulus kanchil. The sequence continues at coordinate 268,505,192 of JAIOJX010000026.1, read as the reverse complement.
CCCCCTCCCTCCCCAACCCGCCCCTCCCCCCAAATAAATAAATAAAATCTTTAAAAAAAAAAGGTTAAAAATGTATTCATAGTATTAGCACATAATTTTTAAAAGTAGAAATTACTTCCTGAGAAAAAATTATAATCAAACCATATGATCTCTTTCTGATTCAAAGTTTAAGAATCACTATGACACTTAAGTTTTATACGGTATATTAACAATATCAGTTCTTCTAGGCTAAAAATGCGCTAGAAACAAATGCTCTAAAAAGGAAACCTTACCACTGGGCATTCCCATAATAAAGCGTCCTCTATTTTTTCTGCTTTGGAACATTTTGGCATTTCATAAAGTTTTCGTGGCTCTAATGCAACACTGGAGGAAAAAAAAAAAATTATTCTTCTTCACAAATAAGACAGTGTTTGCTTGGATTTGAGTGATTTTTTAATTCAGAAATTTGGAATACCAACAATATAACTTTCTGCTTTGTTTTCCTCTTCTTCACTAAATGTCAAAATATTTTATGATCACTAAATTCATAATGCACATTCATAGAAAAAAATCTAAGATATAGTATATCTATAATAGTATAAAAATATCCAGTCTTAATATTTTGGTTCAGTTATTAATATTTTGGCTCATTTTCCTCTATTTTCTCTCTAAACATATATACACACCTGCAGATCATTTTCCAAAATTAGAGGATATCAAATTCCTTTTTTACCTTTTAACATTTACCATGAATATCTCTGTTGAATTCCACGTTCATAAACTGTTACTCCAACATTGTGAAATGAAAATCAGTTAGAGTTCCTTTACTTCAAGACGAAAATTAGTAGATGAAAAAAGATAAAAAAGGAAACTTGTCAAACTAGAAAGAAAAAAAGAATGAAAAAGGAACAGAACATCTAAGGACTATGGGATAATCAGAAAGTGTGTACTGTACACATAATGGCAATACCAAAAGGAGAAGAGAACAAAACAAATACAGGGGGCATCAAACCAACTATATCAATGATCACTTTAAATGTGAATGGTCTAAATACACCTGTCAAAAGACAGTCAGAGAGGATAAAAAACAAGGCTCGAATACACGTTATATATAAGTAACCCACTTTAAATATAAAGATACAGGTAGATTAAAAGTAAAGGGACGGAGGAAGATATACCATGGAAATACTAAGAGAAAGCTGGAGCAGTCATGTTAATTTCAGACAAAGCAGACTTCTGTATCAGGGATAAAAAGTGGCATTATATAATGTGTATGCTTCTAACAACAGGATGTCAAAATATGTGAGACACAAGGAGAAACAGACAAATCCACGGTTATACTTAGAGACTTCAGAACAACCTCTGTCAGTTACTGACAGACCCAATAAGCACAGTCAGTGAGGACAGAGTTGAACTGAACAGTACTGACATCCAGGTCTACCTGACATCTTTAGGCAACATCATCCAACAACACATTCTTCTCACGTGAAATATTCACTCTAGGCCATAAAATACTAGGATTTAAAAGACTAGAAAAAAATTCAAAATATGTTCATAGACCACAAAGGAATCAGATTACAAATCAGTAACAGCTGTAACATCTCAAAATATTTGTTAAATATTAGTTTGTTAAATATTTGTTAATATTAGTTTCAATGACACATTTCTAATTAACACATGGGTATGGCCCCGTGGTAAAGAATCCACCTGCCAATGCAGGATACGCAGGTTTGACCCTTGGGTCAGGAAGATTCCCTGAGGGTATATACACACCTGCAGATCATTTTCCAAAATTAGAGGATATCAAATTCCTTTTTTACCTTTTAACATTTACCATGAATATCTCTGTTGAATTCCACGTTCATAAACTGTTACTCCAACATTGTGAAATGAAAATCAGTTAGAGTTCCTTTACTTCAAGACGAAAATTAGTAGATGAAAAAAGATAAAAAAGGAAACTTGTCAAACTAGAAAGAAAAAAAGAATGAAAAAGGAACAGAACATCTAAGGACTATGGGATAATCAGAAAGTGTGTACTGTACACATAATGGCAATACCAAAAGGAGAAGAGAACAAAACAAATACAGGGGGCATCAAACCAACTATATCAATGATCACTTTAAATGTGAATGGTCTAAATACACCTGTCAAAAGACAGTCAGAGAGGATAAAAAACAAGGCTCGAATACACGTTATATATAAGTAACCCACTTTAAATATAAAGATACAGGTAGATTAAAAGTAAAGGGACGGAGGAAGATATACCATGGAAATACTAAGAGAAAGCTGGAGCAGTCATGTTAATTTCAGACAAAGCAGACTTCTGTATCAGGGATAAAAAGTGGCATTATATAATGTGTATGCTTCTAACAACAGGATGTCAAAATATGTGAGACACAAGGAGAAACAGACAAATCCACGGTTATACTTAGAGACTTCAGAACAACCTCTGTCAGTTACTGACAGACCCAATAAGCACAGTCAGTGAGGACAGAGTTGAACTGAACAGTACTGACATCCAGGTCTACCTGACATCTTTAGGCAACATCATCCAACAACACATTCTTCTCACGTGAAATATTCACTCTAGGCCATAAAATACTAGGATTTAAAAGACTAGAAAAAAATTCAAAATATGTTCATAGACCACAAAGGAATCAGATTACAAATCAGTAACAGCTGTAACATCTCAAAATATTTGTTAAATATTAGTTTGTTAAATATTTGTTAATATTAGTTTCAATGACACATTTCTAATTAACACATGGGTATGGCCCCGTGGTAAAGAATCCACCTGCCAATGCAGGATACGCAGGTTTGACCCTTGGGTCAGGAAGATTCCCTGGAGTGGGAAATAGCAACCCACTCCAGTATGCTTGCTGAGTGGACTGAGCACGAATAAGGGATTGAGTATGCACTAAGAAAAAAGTCTTGAGAAATTTTAAAGCAAATATACAATGTTCCAACATTTGGGTGATGCAGGAAAACCAGTGCATAGAGGGAAATGTATGGCATTTTATACCTTAGAAAAGGAGTAGTGGTTCTGGGTTGGAGAACACAGGGAGATTCAGGAAGAGTGGTGTGCTCAGCGGGCTGAGCAGAAGCTCTGTGCTCCTTCCCACATACCTTACCCTATGCCTCTCTTCCCTCTGGCTGTTCCTAAGTTATAAAATTTTATAACAAACTGGCAACTACTTAGAAGCCAGTCACAACAAACATCGCATATTATGTGATTCAGTTTTTTTTTTTTAAAGTCTACATAGGTCAATTTATAGAAACAGAAGGTAGATTAGCCTCTGCATGGTGCTAAGGGTGGTGAAGGTATAGTGGTGATAGCTGAAGGGAACGGTGTTTCGGTTGTGTTTCTGAGGGAATGAAAATGTTCTAAAATTTAGTGATGGTTGCCTACATGAACCATCAATGATTCATCAAATTACTTTTATTAAATATGAATTTCAAGGAAGTGAAAATTGAATGGTACACCTTAAATGGGTGAATTAGAAAGCTGTTACAAAAGAAAGTAACCACATTTTTTTTTAGAGGAGCAAACTTAAGTACGGTATGTTTGGAATATGCTTTAAAATATTTAGCAAATGAAAAGGAGACGGGGACAAATAAGCACATGTGACAAAATCTTGACCTTTTTGAGTCTAGATAATAAATGTATGGAGCTCACTACACTATTCTCTACTTGCGCAACTATGAAAAATTTTCTTTTAAAACAAAGGCAAGTATTTGCAAAACAAAACACAGAAATCCTTCTCTAAAATAGCATCCAATTAACAGCATCTAATTAATACCTACCGGTACTCTGGTATCCCTTAGGATAAAATACTACGTCACAGTCAACAATCTATCATTTTGCCTACACTATGTTCTCTTTAAATTGGCATTTACACAGTTCAATCTTTAGATTTTACATGTATTTTACCCCCTACCCTTACTTTAAACCCATTTTTCCATTCTCCTTTTCACTAAGCACTAATGTAGGCATGTGTTTCTATAAAAATTAGAGATTAACAGTCAAATGAATTACAGTAAAAACTTTCACCAAAAAGATACCTGCTGACACAGCACCGGTAATTGTTAAAATATATTCTTCCTCTCTCATAGGCTATAGGTGATTTGGAATGAGTTGTCCAAACATTCTTAAATTTAGTACTTTCCTGAAAGACACAAGGAATTTCTGTTTAGAAAATAACTCATACGGTTCTAACGTTCACCAATTCTAAGTTTGATATTTAAATCTACAGTTTTCAAAGTAATTTCAAATACATTCTTAAAAAACATTACGTTCGATTCTTCCTCACTCTGCCCTCACATTTCGGCTTAAGTGGGGTAATCAATTGCTAGAAAAATTATTTGCAAGAATATATAAAATTAAAAGCATGTGTGGTTCAGTCGCTAAGTCGTGCCAGATTCTTTGAAGGTATAGTGGTGATAGCTGAAGGAACGTGTTTCGTTGTGTTTCTGAGGGAATGAAAATGTTCTAAAATTTAGTGATGGTTGCCTACATGAACCATCAATGATTCATCAAATTACTTTTATTAAATATGAATTTCAAGGAAGTGAAAATTGAATGGTACACCTTAAATGGGTGAATTAGAAAGCTGTTACAAAAGAAAGTAACCACATTTTTTTTTAGAGGAGCAAACTTAAGTACGGTATGTTTGGAATATGCTTTAAAATATTTAGCAAATGAAAAGGAGACGGGGACAAATAAGCACATGTGACAAAATCTTGACCTTTTTGAGTCTAGATAATAAATGTATGGAGCTCACTACACTATTCTCTACTTGCGCAACTATGAAAAATTTTCTTTTAAAACAAAGGCAAGTATTTGCAAAACAAAACACAGAAATCCTTCTCTAAAATAGCATCCAATTAACAGCATCTAATTAATACCTACCGGTACTCTGGTATCCCTTAGGATAAAATACTACGTCACAGTCAACAATCTATCATTTTGCCTACACTATGTTCTCTTTAAATTGGCATTTACACAGTTCAATCTTTAGATTTTACATGTATTTTACCCCCTACCCTTACTTTAAACCCATTTTTCCATTCTCCTTTTCACTAAGCACTAATGTAGGCATGTGTTTCTATAAAAATTAGAGATTAACAGTCAAATGAATTACAGTAAAAACTTTCACCAAAAAGATACCTGCTGACACAGCACCGGTAATTGTTAAAATATATTCTTCCTCTCTCATAGGCTATAGGTGATTTGGAATGAGTTGTCCAAACATTCTTAAATTTAGTACTTTCCTGAAAGACACAAGGAATTTCTGTTTAGAAAATAACTCATACGGTTCTAACGTTCACCAATTCTAAGTTTGATATTTAAATCTACAGTTTTCAAAGTAATTTCAAATACATTCTTAAAAAACATTACGTTCGATTCTTCCTCACTCTGCCCTCACATTTCGGCTTAAGTGGGGTAATCAATTGCTAGAAAAATTATTTGCAAGAATATATAAAATTAAAAGCATGTGTGGTTCAGTCGCTAAGTCGTGCCAGATTCTTTGCAACCCCACGGCTATTTACTAATCCTTCAGTTTCAAGGACGGGATCAGCACCATCACGTGGGATTTTCTTAAAAGGGGGCTACACAGCGTAAAAACTGCACCCCAGCAGGAAGCCTGACCCTCTCCCACGCCTCCCACCCCTGTCGTCCCGCTGCCCTCGGTCCCGCTCTCGGCAGGCGGGCGGTCACCTGGCACACCAGCGCTCGCAAGATGCTCAGGTTCGCCCTCTGCACCATGCCAGCGTCGCTCGAGAAGAAGCCCAGCGCCCGGCGAGTCAGCTGGCGGCACACGTTGGGCTTCCGGCTTGGGCCCATGGAGGACCGGGCCCGGCGCGGGGCTGGCAGAGCGAAAGACGAAGGAGCTTCTACCTCCCGCGCCGGGAAGCGGCCACTATTTCCAAGCCTCCTGGCCCCAACTCCCCGAGGAGCCCAGGAAAAGCTGCCACCGGGAGCCGGCCCGGAAGAGCACGGCAGTGGGGTTAGGGAGGGCAGGGGCGGCGCCGCCAGAGAGCAGAGAATTGAGAAAGAAAGGAAACCCGCTTCCGAGCTGGCCCTGCAAACGCTCGCCGGCTCCGGGGCCGGCTGCGGACCCTGCAACACCCTTAACGCGCGTTCTGCTGAAGCCGTTCCCTTCCCGGGAAACGTAGTTCCCAGTGTCCTCGGGGGGTGGGGGGTAGGGGTGGGGGCGGCGGGCTGGCTTGCTCCCAGAACTACAATTCCCATCAGGCAGTGGGCAATGGGCGCGTGCTCAGGCCCCGCCTCCAACCCGCGGCGGCCCCGCCCTGCCCCGCCTCTTCTGGCCGGGCGGAGGCTGCGCCGTAAGTCTGGCGCTGCTTTCGGCGATTGCAGGCGACGCCGGGGGAGGAAGTGGGGGCGCTGTGCAGCCACTTCTTGGTTTCTGGTGTTCGCGTCCTGCACTCACGCGTCCTTCCCTTGCCGCTTCGGTCCCGCCACGCCTCTCTCAGTCCCCGACTTTGGCTCTGGGAGCCCAGACTAGGCGCTGACTGGTGGTCTGTGTCGTGAGCGACCGCCCCTCCCCGCCCAGCCAGCCTCCTGTGAGAAAGAAAGGTACGCCCTCGGCTTTCCCCTCAGTCGTAACGTTGGATGTTGTGGATGAGGTGGATGGTTAAACACTTTGGGTCCGTAAGCACTACGCTTTGTTATTAGGCGTTCGTGGTCAAAATGCTGCATTCCCACCAAACTAGAGTTGAATTACTGTTTTCCCAGAGGCCCGCGCTTCCGTGGCTCACGGAGACCCAGGCAGGTGTTGCGATAATTGCCGCATTTTCCTTCCTCTCGCCTTTTTCCCTCCTCCTCACTGGGGAATGACATAGGAAGTATTTACTTTGGTATTAGACTGCCTAAGGTTCCACGTTGATTGCTCTAAGCAAAAGATGATTATGTGACTAGCCCTCCCGATCGAGGAAAGGTTCCTGTCATATCCCCAGGGCCTGTGTCATTGAGGGTATGCCTGTCCCCCCACACTGAGTTGTCAGTAATCATACCCCCAGATTAGGCCCGTCGCTTTGCCTGTCTGTCCCTTTGCGTCTCCCACGTGGCCTCTTGTTCGGTGGGCGAGGGAGTGATTGCATCCGACTGACGGAGCAGAAAGTACAATACTGGGTGAGTGCGTTGGTTTTAAGCGTTTAGAGGGAAAAAAAACCCTGTCATCTGGCGTTATAACCCTGCTGCATTTCCTTTGGAGTCTGGCTTTTGCTGATTTTTCATAACTTATTTACAGCATACTGTGGAATGCTTTGTATATTTTTGGAGAGCGCTATAATAGTTAATTTGGTAATTCATGAATGCAGCTGTCACTGAGAAAACTGGGATCCAGAAAAGATAACTGGATTTTCTTTGGCTGAAATGAAATTCAAATCATTGGTAAATTGAACTCATAATCTCTCTTTTCTCCTTCCCCTTCTCCCCCACTTGTTTGTCTTCCGGTGGTCTCACCACCAACACACCCAAGGGGCAGTTGTCCTACATGCCCTAGATGCCCTCTTTGCTGTCCCCCTCAGACAGGTACTTTTGATTCTGTTATCTGTTGCCTCATCATATACCCGCCTGGAGTGATTCTGGGCCTCACCATTTTTTCACATTATTATGTTAAGTAGCCTTTTCTCTGCTTGCCTTAAATGCTTTCAGTTCCAACCCTCCACACTGCTGCCAGAATGATTTTTCTCAAGCACAGATCTGTCATTTTCTTATTAAATCTTTCAGTGGCTTCCACTCACCCAGAGCAGAATTACTCAAATCTAAGTAGATACCTAGGATTTTCTATGGTGAACTTAAAATACGTTCAGTATATTAGATATATGCAAATATAAAACCGTATATAAACTTATGTTGTATCTTTTGAACAGCTGTAATGCTGAAACAGTTGTGCATTAAATGAAGAAGCAAAACTATAAAACAAATTCTGATGAATTTCATCGTTACCAAAGAGATTGTTTTTGCTGGATCTGTCATGCTCTAAAAAAGTAAACCTTCACTGTCCTCCTAGATATGAATTCCTTATAGAAAGACCTGTCCTTATTGTCCTTGTGTTGAGAGATTACTTGATGACTTCATCTCTTCTCTTTATTTAAACCACTGTAAAAACCTTCATTTGTTCAGTGTGTCATGATTTCATTTGACCTTCTCTTGAAAAATATCATTTACATAAAATAGTCTCCATGTCTCTCATTAACCTGCGGCAATGATAAATAGTGCCACTTGTTTGCCAGTGCAGTGCTCCACACAAACATATGATCTGAAATCTTGTGACAGTAATCAACTAAAAGGTAGTCATCCAAATGATCCAAAGTATCCTTTTGTTCAAAAAAATTTTTTTTGTTTAGATTTTTATCAAATTGAAAATAAAAATTTCCTTGAAGAAATTTCATTATCTTGAGACCTCATGTACTGGCCCCTCGGGGTCTGTATAGGCCCTTTATAGGACAAATCTGAATGCCTTAGTTTAGTATACAAGGCACTCTATTATCAGCATTTAGTCTATACTTTCAGCCTCATCTTTGCCTATCCTTCACATTTACGCCTGTGGTTCTGACATGTTGCCTACTTGCTCAAGCCAGGGCGCCTTTACAGTTAAAATTTTCTTTGTCTGGAACTTCCTTCCTCTTCTCTTGTCTGTTTATGTTAAGACTCATCTCAGGTATCAAAGCTCCTCTCAGACACTTTTCCTGACCCCTCTATCTTAGTTACAACCTTGCCTCTTCTAACGTGTTATGCTATGTATATTGACTGTGGCACTGTATCAGAATTGTTGTTTGTCTTTCTAACATTCGTTTACAGAGGACCGTTCATTCATTCAACATACATATACATTAACCACTTAGGCAGTGTCAAGGATACATGTGTATATTGAATGAATAGGCTCTTCTGAAAACAATGTATAGATTCTGTTATCATCAACTAAGTCCTTATAACATAAATTTAGCCTTTACTTTTTAAATAAGTAGAAAACCACAATATTAATAAAAACAAATGTTATTATAGCTGTTAAGTCGTGTCCAACTCTTGCAACCCCATGGAGCCCACCAGGCTCCTCTGTCCATGGGATTTTTCCAGACAAGAATACTGGAGTGGTTGCCATTTCCTTCTCCAAGGTCATCTTCCCAACACAGGGATCAAACCTGTGTCTCCTGCATTGGCAGACAGGTTCTTTACCACTGAGCCACCAGAGAAGCCCAGTGAATAAGAAGAAATAAATTTTTCCCAGGTTTTTTTTCTTGGCGGAGGGGGGAGGGTTGGGGAGGGAAGAGGGCAGGCGGGCCACTTCTATTGGTCTTTTATTTGTCTATTTTCATCTATCTTTGTTCTTTGGCCCTGTGGGCCTCCCATCGCAGTGGCCTCTGTTGTCGCAGAGCACCAGCTCTGGGTGCATGAGTTTCAGAGCTCCGGCTCGGTAATTGGACATTAAATTTTTTTTTTTTTTTCAAATTGAAAATAAAAATTTCCTTGAAGAAATTTCATTATCTTGAGACCTCATGTACTGGCCCCTCGGGGTCTGTATAGGCCCTTTATAGGACAAATCTGAATGCCTTAGTTTAGTATACAAGGCACTCTATTATCAGCATTTAGTCTATACTTTCAGCCTCATCTTTGCCTATCCTTCACATTTACGCCTGTGGTTCTGACATGTTGCCTACTTGCTCAAGCCAGGGCGCCTTTACAGTTAAAATTTTCTTTGTCTGGAACTTCCTTCCTCTTCTCTTGTCTGTTTATGTTAAGACTCATCTCAGGTATCAAAGCTCCTCTCAGACACTTTTCCTGACCCCTCTATCTTAGTTACAACCTTGCCTCTTCTAACGTGTTATGCTATGTATATTGACTGTGGCACTGTATCAGAATTGTTGTTTGTCTTTCTAACATTCGTTTACAGAGGACCGTTCATTCATTCAACATACATATACATTAACCACTTAGGCAGTGTGCGAAGGATACATGTGTATATTGAATGAATAGGCTCTTCTGAAAACAATGTATAGATTCTGTTATCATCAACTAAGTCCTTATAACATAAATTTAGCCTTTACTTTTTAAATAAGTAGAAAACCACAATATTAATAAAAACAAATGTTATTATAGCTGTTAAGTCGTGTCCAACTCTTGCAACCCCATGGAGCCCACCAGGCTCCTCTGTCCATGGGATTTTTCCAGACAAGAATACTGGAGTGGTTGCCATTTCCTTCTCCAAGGTCATCTTCCCAACACAGGGATCAAACCTGTGTCTCCTGCATTGGCAGACAGGTTCTTTACCACTGAGCCACCAGAGAAGCCCAGTGAATAAGAAGAAATAAATTTTTCCCAGGTTTTTTTTCTTGGCGGAGGGGGGAGGGTTGGGGAGGGAAGAGGGCAGGCGGGCCACTTCTATTGGTCTTTTATTTGTCTATTTTCATCTATCTTTGTTCTTTGGCCCTGTGGGCCTCCCATCGCAGTGGCCTCTGTTGTCGCAGAGCACCAGCTCTGGGTGCATGAGCTGCAGAGCTCCGGCTCGGTAATTGGACATATCAGTCCAGCCGCTCCGTGGCACGTGGGATCTTCCCAGGCCAGGGATCAAACCAGCGCCCCTTGAACTGCAAGGTGGTGTCCTTACCCTCTGGACCACCAGGGAGGCCCGAGAAAAAATAAATTTTTAAAAAGCTTTTGTTTCTAACAGTTCTATGTACAAAGTAGATATTTTTTTGTTGAAGGTAAAATGGCATGAACAGATACCCCGAGCTTAAGATTTGGAACTGAGTTCTCTCTCTTTTTTTTTTTAAACCAAAAACATTTTTCTTGGGGTATAGCCAATGGGACTGACTTCTCTTAATTTGGGGCACAGGATAGACATTAGTTCTTTTTTTTTTTTTAATTCAGTGTTTATATGATGTTTTGAGAAAACTTAGCCATCAGTTTTCCAGGATAAAGATGAAGAAGAGATGAAAGTTCAGAGGTTAATGCTTTTTGTTCATGTATTTTGTTTAATGGGCGTAAGAGAATAAATATATAAACACTCTTATTAAATCTGAACATTTGTTCAGAGACAAATATATTTGAACCAAGGCCACAAGAGGTCATTCATTCAACATGTAATTATTTTCATCTACAATGTTCTGGGAATTATTTTGGCATAGGGTTATGACTGAACAGGGTACAGGATTCTCACATGTCATGGGAGATAGTAAATAGCTTTTAACAATAAGATTTTCAGATAGTGATAGACTATGAAGAAGGTAAAACAGGGTACTTGCTTAATCATTAGTAGTTGGGAGCCCTGCTGTGTCCAGAATGGTGAGGAAAGGCCCTTTGAAGAGTAGAGTTTTGAACTGAGCCTTGAGTAATGAGGATGAGCCTGTTTGTGCAGAGCTAAGGTTAGAGTAGTTCAGGTGGGGGCATGTTCCAGCACAGGGTTCCCAGGGCAATAACAACTTTGGATTATCCTAAAACTATTAGAAAGCTAATGTGCTTCATCAGGAGTAAAGAATTTTTGATTTTATTCTGTTGTGCTGAGAAGCCATAGGACACTTTGAAGGAGAGTAACAAGATCTAGTTTGTTATAATAAGATTGTTGTGGCTACAGTGTGGAGAGTGGACTGCAGTGACACAAGAATGGAAGGAAGGAGATGGTGGCTGTTGCCTTGGTCCAGGTGAGAGATGAGACAGGAACTAGAGTGGTAGCAGGAGAGATGGAAAGAAGGGAACAGATACAGGATGTATTTGTGTTGAAAGCAGATGTAGTGAATATTAAAGATGAAGAAAATCATAACAAAGCAGAACCACAAATAAATATCCTCAAACTCCCAAGAAAAATGGAAAGCAGGGAAATACTCATGATGTGCTGTCAATGAAAGATACCAAGATTTTATTAGATGTACATATTAGCATTATAGACATTAATGGTAGAGAATGTTAAGATCTGTTCTATGGCTGGGGCATGTGGGAAAAGAGGAATAAAATCAGGCTCCAGAAGTAGGGCCCATGGCACTGTGATGGGAAAATCTCTACAGTGACATGACATTCCCTTTAAGCAGACAGTAAAGGGCTTTTTGTTCATGTATTTTGTTTAATGGGCGTAAGAGAATAAATATATAAACACTCTTATTAAATCTGAACATTTGTTCAGAGACAAATATATTTGAACCAAGGCCACAAGAGGTCATTCATTCAACATGTAATTATTTTCATCTACAATGTTCTGGGAATTATTTTGGCATAGGGTTATGACTGAACAGGGTACAGGATTCTCACATGTCATGGGAGATAGTAAATAGCTTTTAACAATAAGATTTTCAGATAGTGATAGACTATGAAGAAGGTAAAACAGGGTACTTGCTTAATCATTAGTAGTTGGGAGCCCTGCTGTGTCCAGAATGGTGAGGAAAGGCCCTTTGAAGAGTAGAGTTTTGAACTGAGCCTTGAGTAATGAGGATGAGCCTGTTTGTGCAGAGCTAAGGTTAGAGTAGTTCAGGTGGGGGCATGTTCCAGCACAGGGTTCCCAGGGCAATAACAACTTTGGATTATCCTAAAACTATTAGAAAGCTAATGTGCTTCATCAGGAGTAAAGAATTTTTGATTTTATTCTGTTGTGCTGAGAAGCCATAGGACACTTTGAAGGAGAGTAACAAGATCTAGTTTGTTATAATAAGATTGTTGTGGCTACAGTGTGGAGAGTGGACTGCAGTGACACAAGAATGGAAGGAAGGAGATGGTGGCTGTTGCCTTGGTCCAGGTGAGAGATGAGACAGGAACTAGAGTGGTAGCAGGAGAGATGGAAAGAAGGGAACAGATACAGGATGTATTTGTGTTGAAAGCAGATGTAGTGAATATTAAAGATGAAGAAAATCATAACAAAGCAGAACCACAAATAAATATCCTCAAACTCCCAAGAAAAATGGAAAGCAGGGAAATACTCATGATGTGCTGTCAATGAAAGATACCAAGATTTTATTAGATGTACATATTAGCATTATAGACATTAATGGTAGAGAATGTTAAGATCTGTTCTATGGCTGGGGCATGTGGGAAAAGAGGAATAAAATCAGGCTCCAGAAGTAGGGCCCATGGCACTGTGATGGGAAAATCTCTACAGTGACATGACATTCCCTTTAAGAGACAGTTGCGTACAGCATCAGGGCAAGAGTGAAGTTAGCAGGTAATCGTAGTAGTTCAGTTAAGAGTGAGTTATTTTTGGAAATTTATTTTGAAATTAATTGAGGCTTTTAACTCTAAATTTGGTTCTTTTATTTTTCTCTGTGTATTTTAATGGTATATGTTCAAATATGTAGTATATTCATTCATATGCAAAATCCAGAAAGATTTTGGTTTAAAGAATTGCTTGTAAAGTTTGCAAATTATTCCTCTTATTTTAAAAAGTATTTCATTTATTCAAAAGAATATATATAGGTGACATAGCATAACATATAAATAATATATAAAATGAATACTCAGCTATTATTCAACGTTAAAAACACAGAATGTTACCTGAAACTTTGATATCTTCTATGTGCCCATCCTGGTTCTTGGATCTCTCTTCTTTATATAAATAAAACAGATTTTGAATGTTTTTGAGCATCATATAAATTGAATCATACTGCGTATATGTACTCTTCTACAAGTTGTCTTTTTTTACTTCAGCATTATACTTGACAAAGCACCTGTGGTTCATTTATTTTTACCAATATATTGTATTTTTTCCTGTGATTCTACAACAGTTTATTCATTTTCTGCTGGCTGGACTTTTGTTTCTTTTGGGTTTTTTATTCCTAGAAAAGTGCTGTAATAGTCTTTTGGTACACACATTAAAGAAGGTATTCATTTTCTATAGCAAATTATCCAAAACTAAGCACCTTAAACTAATACCCATTTATTGTCTTTTTAAAAATATACACCAGTAAATACTTGTCCCAGAACTGTTTATCGAAGGAGTCCTTATTTCTCCACAGATCTGTAGTGCTAACTCTGTGGTATATCAAGTTTACATTCACAGTCTATTTCCACGCTCTGTTTTCTGATCTGTTGTTCTATTTTTCTATCCCTGGGTTAATGAATACTTGACTCTTTTTTTTTTTGGCCACTCCTATTGGTCTTTCATTTATTTATTTTCATCCATCTTTGTTCCCCGGCCTGCGTGGGCCTCCCGTCACAGCGGCCCCTCTCATTGCAGAGCACTGGCTCTGGGCACATGCTCTCCAGAGCACTGGCTCAGTAGTTGGACACATCAGTCCAGCCACTCTGCAGCACGTGCGATCTTCCCAGGCCAGGGATCAAACCGGTGCCCCTTGCACTGCAAGGCGGTGTCCTTATCCACTGAACCACTAGGAAAGCCCTATCTGACCAGTTTTATAATAAGGCTTTCGAGCTAGTAGATTAAGACTTCTGCCTTATTCCTTTTCTTTAGGAGGGTCTTACTTTTTTTTTGCAATTTGTTCTTTCGTACATTTAAGTTCTACAGAAATGTTATTGGAATTTTAATTGGGGTGACATCTTTACAATGTGAAATTATCCTATCTCTGAAGATAGTATATCTCTCCATTTATATAGGTATTTTTTAGTGTATTTTAATGAAATTTTATGATCTTTTTCATAATGAATTGTATATTTTGCAACTTTATAGGTGCAACGTTAAAAACACAGAATGTTACCTGAAACTTTGATATCTTCTATGTGCCCATCCTGGTTCTTGGATCTCTCTTCTTTATATAAATAAAACAGATTTTGAATGTTTTGAGCATCATATAAATTGAATCATACTGCGATATGTACTCTTCTACAAGTTGTCTTTTTTTACTTCAGCATTATACTTGACAAAGCACCTGTGGTTCATTTATTTTTACCAATATATTGTATTTTTTCCTGTGATTCTACAACAGTTTATTCATTTTCTGCTGGCTGGACTTTTGTTTCTTTTGGGTTTTTTATTCCTAGAAAAGTGCTGTAATAGTCTTTTGGTACACACATTAAAGAAGGTATTCATTTTCTATAGCAAATTATCCAAAACTAAGCACCTTAAACTAATACCCATTTATTGTCTTTTTAAAAATATACACCAGTAAATACTTGTCCCAGAACTGTTTATCGAAGGAGTCCTTATTTCTCCACAGATCTGTAGTGCTAACTCTGTGGTATATCAAGTTTACATTCACAGTCTATTTCCACGCTCTGTTTTCTGATCTGTTGTTCTATTTTTCTATCCCTGGGTTAATGAATACTTGACTCTTTTTTTTTTTGGCCACTCCTATTGGTCTTTCATTTATTTATTTTCATCCATCTTTGTTCCCCGGCCTGCGTGGGCCTCCCGTCACAGCGGCCCCTCTCATTGCAGAGCACTGGCTCTGGGCACATGCTCTCCAGAGCACTGGCTCAGTAGTTGGACACATCAGTCCAGCCACTCTGCAGCACGTGCGATCTTCCCAGGCCAGGGATCAAACCGGTGCCCCTTGCACTGCAAGGCGGTGTCCTTATCCACTGAACCACTAGGAAAGCCCTATCTGACCAGTTTTATAATAAGGCTTTCGAGCTAGTAGATTAAGACTTCTGCCTTATTCCTTTTCTTTAGGAGGGTCTTACTTTTTTTTTGCAATTTGTTCTTTCGTACATTTAAGTTCTACAGAAATGTTATTGGAATTTTAATTGGGGTGACATCTTTACAATGTGAAATTATCCTATCTCTGAAGATAGTATATCTCTCCATTTATATAGGTATTTTTTAGTGTATTTTAATGAAATTTTATGATCTTTTTCATAATGAATTGTATATTTTGCAACTTTATAGGTGCATTATATTTTTGGTCAGTGTTATAAATGGCTTATTTTTAAGTTAGGTTTTTAAACTATATATATATATATAGTTTAAATATTTATTAATTTATTTGGCTGTACCAGGTCTTAGTTGTGCCATGTAGGATCTTTAGCTGCAGCATGTGGAGTCTTAGTTGGGGCATGTGGGATCTAGTTCCCTGTCCAGGGACCGAACCCAGGCCTCCTGCATTGGGAGCATGGAGTCTCAGCCAGTGGACCACCAGGGAAACCCCCTAACTATATTTTTGATAGTGTCTAAACATGCAGTTGTCTGTGTATTGATCCTGTGTTTAGCAGTATTGTTCTTGTATATTGATCTTTTGTTTGCCAGCATTTATCTTTAATAGTAACTGTCATTTTTAAGGTTTGGGGGGGTTTTCTACGTAGACATTCATGTTCTCTAGAAACTGATAGTTTTGTTATTTTCTTCTCAGTTCTTTTACCTTCTTTCCTCTTTCTTTTTTTACTGTGTTGGCTAAGACCTCTAGTGCAGTGTTGAATTGAACCAGTGATAGTGGATCCTTGCCTCATTCATGTTTATAAATGGAATACTTCTAATATTTCACCATTAAAAATGACATCATAGATTTATGGAAGCTGCCTTTTATCAGGTTAATGACATTTCTCATCCATTCTTTATTTGCTAGAAGTCTAGGTCATTTCATGTTTAAATATGAATAGGTACTAAATTTTATCAAAAACTTTCTCTATAACTGCTGAGGTGATGGTATAATTTTTCCTATAATCTGATACTGTGGTAGTTACATAAATACATTTTTATTTAACCTATTTAAACGTTTTGTATTTAGTTTTTAAAGTATAATAAGGCTTTCGAGCTAGTAGATTAAGACTTCTGCCTTATTCCTTTTCTTTAGGAGGGTCTTACTTTTTTTTTGCAATTTGTTCTTTCGTACATTTAAGTTCTACAGAAATGTTATTGGAATTTTAATTGGGGTGACATCTTTACAATGTGAAATTATCCTATCTCTGAAGATAGTATATCTCTCCATTTATATAGGTATTTTTTAGTGTATTTTAATGAAATTTTATGATCTTTTTCATAATGAATTGTATATTTTGCAACTTTATAGGTGCATTATATTTTTGGTCAGTGTTATAAATGGCTTATTTTTAAGTTAGGTTTTTAAACTATATATATATATATAGTTTAAATATTTATTAATTTATTTGGCTGTACCAGGTCTTAGTTGTGCCATGTAGGATCTTTAGCTGCAGCATGTGGAGTCTTAGTTGGGGCATGTGGGATCTAGTTCCCTGTCCAGGGACCGAACCCAGGCCTCCTGCATTGGGAGCATGGAGTCTCAGCCAGTGGACCACCAGGGAAACCCCCTAACTATATTTTTGATAGTGTCTAAACATGCAGTTGTCTGTGTATTGATCCTGTGTTTAGCAGTATTGTTCTTGTATATTGATCTTTTGTTTGCCAGCATTTATCTTTAATAGTAACTGTCATTTTTAAGGTTTGGGGGGGTTTTCTACGTAGACATTCATGTTCTCTAGAAACTGATAGTTTTGTTATTTTCTTCTCAGTTCTTTTACCTTCTTTCCTCTTTCTTTTTTTACTGTGTTGGCTAAGACCTCTAGTGCAGTGTTGAATTGAACCAGTGATAGTGGATCCTTGCCTCATTCATGTTTATAAATGGAATACTTCTAATATTTCACCATTAAAAATGACATCATAGATTTATGGAAGCTGCCTTTTATCAGGTTAATGACATTTCTCATCCATTCTTTATTTGCTAGAAGTCTAGGTCATTTCATGTTTAAATATGAATAGGTACTAAATTTTATCAAAAACTTTCTCTATAACTGCTGAGGTGATGGTATAATTTTTTCCTATAATCTGATACTGTGGTAGTTACATAAATACATTTTCTAATGTTAAACCAAACTTGAGTTTAGATCAGTTTTTGTAGTGTATTTAGTTTTTTAAACACTGCAGAAGTTGGACAACTACTGACTTTATTGCTTTCTCAGTTCTTTGGACCTTTGCTGGCTTTTGGTTTCTGAGGATTTCTCTTTGTTGCTGGCTGACTTACTCATGTATTTAATAAGGTGAATTTTTTAAAATGTACTTGTCCAGCCTTTTAGGAATATTTTATAGCAGAAATATTTTGGGGGTATCAGGTTCACCAAATAACCAGAACTAGAATTCTACTTCCTCATATTTTCAGTGTAAAAAGCTTCTGTTGATGTAACATATGATCATCAACTAGCACCATTCCTGTCTTCTCTTCTTTTCTATTTGTATAACCATGCCCCTCCTTGCTGAAAACAAGGAAGCAGAGCTGTCTGGTAGAAAGAGCATCACATCAGGAGTCAAAAGGTACAAGTTGTAGCACCAGCAGCATCACTTAGTGAAACCTTGGCCAAGCCACGTACTCTCTCTGAGTTTCTTCTAATCATCTGCTAAATGGCAACAGGATTGAAATGAGGATCCCATAAATTTATAAACAAGAACACATTGTTGTAGAGAGTTTGGAGAGGAGAAAGTGTGAATTAAATAGCACAGAGGATTTTTTTAGGGAGGAGATTTAGTATGATACCATAGTGGTAGGTATATAACACTAAACTTTTTTTTTATCTTTCTTTTTTTCCCCCCTGGTTGTGCCACACATGGCGTGCAGGATCTTAGTTACTCAATCAAGAACTGAACCTGTGCACCCTTCAGTGGGAATGTGCAGTCTTAACTAGTGGACTGCCAGGGAAGCCCCACACTATGCATTTAGTAAAACTCAGATAGCTTTACAGTGGGCTTTGCTGGCAGCTCGAATAAGCCTGCCACTACAGAAGATGCAGGCTGCATCCCTTGGTCAGAACAATCTCCTAGAGAAGAAAATGGCTGCCCCCTCCAGTGTCCTTGCCTGGAGAATTCCACAGACAGAGGAGCCTGGCAGGCTACTGTTCATGGCATCAGAAAAGAATTGGACACAATGTAGCACCTAAACAACAACATAGCTTTACAGCACAAAAAATAAAATTTAATGTTTGCAAAATTTTAAAATCAAGGGAACCAAGAGGATTCCAGGATATAAGGCAGCCTGAGACAAAAGAATCTCATTGTATTACAAATGTATGCAGTAACCTCACTGAAAGGGGTCAGGGAAAAGGTGCTGACCTAAGTAACTTTGAAAATGAGACTGTAGGACTAAAAGAAGTAGGAACTATATGTAAGTACTGTCCTCTAGTTGATCAAAGTTTCACACAGAGATATGGGTTAATAATTCTGAAGCTACTCCACATGTGTAATGGAATTGAACAGTTAATAACTGGCTGGTGGATGATGGTAACCAGAATCCTTAGTCTTGGAGTGAGAAGTTATAGACAAACAGGAGTGGAAGGCTAGAACGATCGGTGTGGTAATGGACTGGAGTTGGAGACGTAAGTGTAAACTCTGTTTTAGCTGACCTATAGATACAGACGGATGCATATGGAAACATTTATATATAAGATATGTATATATACATGGTTTAGTATGCACACATCTGTTTCCTTGCTATGGCAGTTGAGAGGGCCTAGAAGCGAGGACAGCCTAATAGCACAGAGCAGACCAAGCGCCCGGACTGTTCTCCAGTAACAGGTACAAACACTCTTTAAGAGAAATGGCTGATTCTAGGACTGGGTCAAGGAATATACAAGCATTTGCAACATCTTGTGGTGCCAGAAAGTAAGGAAGTACTCAAAAACACAGTGGGAATGTATCGAAAGAATATAGAAGGTAGCCGAAAGAGCTTTTAATGGCCGAATCAGGAAAGTTTCAACAACAGAATCAAGTAGTATTGGATTATAACCCAAAGTCTAAAATAAATACCTGAGTCCATACTTATATAACCAAGTGGTTAAATAATTAAATGGGTAAAAAGTAACTAATCTGTGTAAAAAAAATTGCACATCAAAAAGAGAAAGACAAGTACAGTATACTAACTCATATATATGGAATCTAGTAAGATGGTTATGATAACACACGCAGTGAACTCATGGAACAAAGAATAGACATAAGGACATTGTGGAGAACAAACAGTGAGAGGGAGGCATAGAGGAAGTAACATCAAAACTTATACTGGCACGTGTGGAAAAGATAGCTATTGTCATTGTGCTAAGGGAATAGGAGTGCCTACAATCACTTGGGGCGATGGTCTGGAGGGGTGGGAGGTGGGGAACTGGGTGGGGGCAAGGAACAGGGATATGCATATGAATGATCTGGGAACATACATGTCGGTAAACAACAAAACTCTGTAAAATCTTTAAAATAAAGGATTAAAAAAAAAAATCTGACAACCTAGAGGCGTGGGATGGGGAAGAAAATGGGAGGGAAGTTCAAGAGGGAGGGGGCATATGTATACCTATGGCTGATGCAGGTTGATGTGTAGCAGTAAACAACAAAACTTTGTAAAAAAATTAAACATTAAAAAAAATACTGAAGAATGAAAAAAAAAAATCCACATAACTCATGTAGACGCTCCACCCTTAAAAAGGTAGAGCATAACTCCCTCCACCCTTAAAATGGACTGGAGTTGGAGACGTAAGTGTAAACTCTGTTTTAGCTGACCTATAGATACAGACGGATGCATATGGAAACATTTATATATAAGATATGTATATATACATGGTTTAGTATGCACACATCTGTTTCCTTGCTATGGCAGTTGAGAGGGCCTAGAAGCGAGGACAGCCTAATAGCACAGAGCAGACCAAGCGCCCGGACTGTTCTCCAGTAACAGGTACAAACACTCTTTAAGAGAAATGGCTGATTCTAGGACTGGGTCAAGGAATATACAAGCATTTGCAACATCTTGTGGTGCCAGAAAGTAAGGAAGTACTCAAAAACACAGTGGGAATGTATCGAAAGAATATAGAAGGTAGCCGAAAGAGCTTTTAATGGCCGAATCAGGAAAGTTTCAACAACAGAATCAAGTAGTATTGGATTATAACCCAAAGTCTAAAATAAATACCTGAGTCCATACTTATATAACCAAGTGGTTAAATAATTAAATGGGTAAAAAGTAACTAATCTGTGTAAAAAAAATTGCACATCAAAAAGAGAAAGACAAGTACAGTATACTAACTCATATATATGGAATCTAGTAAGATGGTTATGATAACACACGCAGTGAACTCATGGAACAAAGAATAGACATAAGGACATTGTGGAGAACAAACAGTGAGAGGGAGGCATAGAGGAAGTAACATCAAAACTTATACTGGCACGTGTGGAAAAGATAGCTATTGTCATTGTGCTAAGGGAATAGGAGTGCCTACAATCACTTGGGGCGATGGTCTGGAGGGGTGGGAGGTGGGGAACTGGGTGGGGGCAAGGAACAGGGATATGCATATGAATGATCTGGGAACATACATGTCGGTAAACAACAAAACTCTGTAAAATCTTTAAAATAAAGGATTAAAAAAAAAAATCTGACAACCTAGAGGCGTGGGATGGGGAAGAAAATGGGAGGGAAGTTCAAGAGGGAGGGGGCATATGTATACCTATGGCTGATGCAGGTTGATGTGTAGCAGTAAACAACAAAACTTTGTAAAAAAATTAAACATTAAAAAAAATACTGAAGAATGAAAAAAAAAAATCCACATAACTCATGTAGACGCTCCACCCTTAAAAAGGTAGAGCATAACTCCCTCCTTATGGGTTGAGTGTGCATGGTGACTTCCTGTCAGAGTATGGTATGGAAACTCGGAGAGGACATAACTTCACAGTAGAAACCTGTCAGTCACTACCTCAGCCAGTTTATCAAGGTTAACATCAGCAATGGTAAGTCATATTCATATCATGTGCCCTTGATATACTGTGATAAGAATGGCACTTTACCTCTGTGGTTTTCCTCCCTAAAGCCCATAAACCACAGTCTAATCACGAGAAAAGAAGCATCTTATGAATTTTCACTGGGAGACATTCTAAAGATAACTGACAAATCCTCCTCGAAACTGTCAAGGATTTCAAAAGCAAAGTGTGAGAAACTGTTAAGAGCCAAAGAGGACCAAGGAGATCTGATGACAAAGGGTAATGTGGTGTCTTAGATGGAATCCTGGAAGAAAAAAAGGACGTTAGAGTACAATGAAGGAAACATGAATAAGTTAAAAACTTAAGTTTATAATAATGTATTAATATTGCTTATTAATTGTAACAAATATATTATACTAATATAAGATTAAACTAAGGGCAAAGAGCATGCAGTCCTCACTCTCTGGAGACTCATCCTTGCTCCAGATGTTTCAGTGGTGTGGAAGCATGTTACCAGACCATTGTAACCAACTTTGGCTGACGTCCAGTTGCCCTATAGTAACGCACCTATTTTAAGTGTACAGAATTTTGAGAAATCCGTATACCTGTGTAACCAGCATCACAATCAAGAAAAATAACATTTCTGTCACCCCAAACATGTCCCCTTTTGCCTTTCCCAGGTCCCCCCCCAGGCCCAAGTAAGCACGGTGTTAGTGTGAATTCGTTTTGCCTGTTCTAGGACTTCACATACATGGATTCATATGGCATGTAATCCGGTGTGTCTACTTCTTCCACTTTGGTGTGTTTTAAAGACTCAACCAAGTCGCTCTGTGTTTCCAGAGCTCTTTGTGAGCGGTGTTCCACTGTCTGGGTGAAGGTGGGCATCGTTTATTGTTCACTCATCTGTTGGTAGAAACCCGGGTTTCCAGTTTTGGTTGTTACAAATAAAACTGTTAACAGTGAAAAAAAAAAAAAAAGATTAAACTATGTCAGATATATGGGAGTTCTTTGTACTATCTGCAACTTTTCTGTAAATCGAAAACTGTTATGAAATTTTTGTTGTCATTCAGTTGCTCAGTTATTGATACTTCTCTCAGCCATCTTGACTCTAGCTTGAGCTTCATCCAGACAGGTATTTTGCATGATGTACTCTGCGTATAAGTTAAATAAGCAGAGTGACAATATACATACAGCCTTGACATATTCCTTTCTCAATTTGGAACCAGTCCTTTGTCCCATGTCTGGTTCTAACTGCTGCTTCTTGAGCAGCATACTGGTTTCTCAGGAGGCAGGTAAGGTGGTCTGGTATTCCCATCTCTTTCAGAATTTTCCACGGTTTGTTGTGATCCACACAGTCAAAGGCTTTAGGGTAATCAATGAAGCAGAAGTAGATGTTTTTCTGTAATGCTTTTGTGTTTTCTATGATCCAATGGATGGTGGCAATTTGAACTCTGGTTTCTCTGACTTTTCTAAATCTAGCCTGTACATCTGGAAGTTCTCAGTTAATATAAGATTAAACTAAGGGCAAAGAGCATGCAGTCCTCACTCTCTGGAGACTCATCCTTGCTCCAGATGTTTCAGTGGTGTGGAAGCATGTTACCAGACCATTGTAACCAACTTTGGCTGACGTCCAGTTGCCCTATAGTAACGCACCTATTTTAAGTGTACAGAATTTTGAGAAATCCGTATACCTGTGTAACCAGCATCACAATCAAGAAAAATAACATTTCTGTCACCCCAAACATGTCCCCTTTTGCCTTTCCCAGGTCCCCCCCCAGGCCCAAGTAAGCACGGTGTTAGTGTGAATTCGTTTTGCCTGTTCTAGGACTTCACATACATGGATTCATATGGCATGTAATCCGGTGTGTCTACTTCTTCCACTTTGGTGTGTTTTAAAGACTCAACCAAGTCGCTCTGTGTTTCCAGAGCTCTTTGTGAGCGGTGTTCCACTGTCTGGGTGAAGGTGGGCATCGTTTATTGTTCACTCATCTGTTGGTAGAAACCCGGGTTTCCAGTTTTGGTTGTTACAAATAAAACTGTTAACAGTGAAAAAAAAAAAAAAAGATTAAACTATGTCAGATATATGGGAGTTCTTTGTACTATCTGCAACTTTTCTGTAAATCGAAAACTGTTATGAAATTTTTGTTGTCATTCAGTTGCTCAGTTATTGATACTTCTCTCAGCCATCTTGACTCTAGCTTGAGCTTCATCCAGACAGGTATTTTGCATGATGTACTCTGCGTATAAGTTAAATAAGCAGAGTGACAATATACATACAGCCTTGACATATTCCTTTCTCAATTTGGAACCAGTCCTTTGTCCCATGTCTGGTTCTAACTGCTGCTTCTTGAGCAGCATACTGGTTTCTCAGGAGGCAGGTAAGGTGGTCTGGTATTCCCATCTCTTTCAGAATTTTCCACGGTTTGTTGTGATCCACACAGTCAAAGGCTTTAGGGTAATCAATGAAGCAGAAGTAGATGTTTTTCTGTAATGCTTTTGTGTTTTCTATGATCCAATGGATGGTGGCAATTTGAACTCTGGTTTCTCTGACTTTTCTAAATCTAGCCTGTACATCTGGAAGTTCTCAGTTCAGATATTGTTGAAGCCTAGCTTGGAGAATTTTGAGCATGAACTTGCTAGCATGTGAAACGAGTGCACTTGTGTGGGATTCTGAACATTGTTTTGCATTACCCTTCTTTTGGATTGGAATTTTCCAGTCCTGTGACCACTGCTGAGTTTTCTAAATTTGCTGGCATATTGCGTACACCACTTTAACAGCATTGTCTTTTAGGATTTGAAATACTTAGCTGGAATTCCATCACTTCCACTAGTTTAAATGCAACAGAAATATTGTAGATACCACTGAATAGAGGTAGCATAACTTTAGTGGTTAAAAAGATAAATTCAGGTACCAGCCTGAGTTCAGATGTCAGTCTCACTACGCATTAGTTGTGTGAACCTGGTTACCCTAAGTAACTAGAATTACTTGACCTTTATGTGCCTCAATTTACTTATCTGTTAAATGGATTCTTGAGAGGACTAAATGAGTTAATGTATATAAAGCACTTAGAGTAATGCCTGACACACTCAGCACTATGTAATTGTTTGAATCTGTTTATTAATATCATTACTACTTTGCTTTGCTCTTTAGTTTTGGGGATCTCTGTGATTATAGCAGAATTTTACTGACTTCCCTTTAGCATACTGAGTTTTAGCTTGGCACTCTGACAAAATGGTATTCATAATATTTTGTTTGTAAGGGGGAAATCATCAAAGTGGTTAGATTCCTGATTGAAATACCCATTTTCCCTTGTTAAACTGGTGTTATTTTGTGACAGAGCACTGCCTGCAGTGCATACGCCTCAGATTTAGGTTTCAGCACCTACAATTTTGGTGATATTTGAAACAGAATGGAATGAATGTATTATAGAAACATGTTTTAGGCCTTTTCTTCTCTGCCTAGAATGCAGAAAACCCCTTATCGATCAGCAGGTCAGGCAAAATAGAGTTTTGAGTAGAACATAGAATTTGGAATCAGGAGACCTGCTTGGAGTATGGGTTTTTGTAGTTGTGTGAACAAGGCAACTCATTAACCCCTTTCAGCCTGTGCTCCCATCTGTAAAACAGTGATAACAGAAATGTTTGTCCTGCCTTCCTGTCTGGCTTACAGAATTCTTATAAGGATTAGGTGTGAAAATGAATGTGAGAGCCCCCTGTAAGTTGTAAAACCTAAACAAGTGTTATTTATTATAATAATCTCCGCTTTTCAATCAGAGTGAAATTCTAATAGAGCTCTACTGTCATATTAAGTGTTATAGTCATCCGCACACCCTTCTTTATTATGTAATAAACTGATATCACTTGAATTTAAAGTGCTTTAGATGGTGTATTTTCTCACACGACTTTAGTTTTTAGGTGTTTTTCTTTGGTCTAACAAAGAAAGGCATTGTTTTAATCTGGGGTTGTCTCTCTGAAAGGTGGCAGTTTGAGGAAACGGTTTCCAAACTCTTCACTGAAATTGGCTATATAGAGAACACTTGTGTTCCTGTGATTTGAGGAAGTTGTCAGCTACAGACACAGACCCTCTTGTCCTGATGTGGCGCTGACCAGCAGAGGGTGCACGAGCTTTCCCAGGAGCTAGACTGGGCAGACCTGACTGGTGCCATCTGTGTGTGCTGCCTGATGATTAGCAAGTACTATAACTGAAAAGGTTCTAGCACATCAGAAACACAGTTACCAAACGGAAAGAGACAGCAGCCATGATGTCACACAGCAATGTAAGAAGTGCCTGCCCTAGTTGGTGAATAAGAAGGTTCTGGATAATTGGAATTGGACATTCTAACATGGGTTAGATTGCCCACGTGGGTCTGATTGCGTCTTCCTCCTGGGATTCTGTCATTTCTAACATCTTGCTCTTTCCATGTTCTTTGCCCCACCTTCTCAGCATCTACAGTTATCTGCCTTACATGGTCTAACAAATTGTTGTTGTCGTTGTTGTTTTTCTTTTAAAGTAACCTTTCCCTGAACTGCTTTGACCCTAAGGTATTTGAGTCCTGAATCCAGCTGGCTATAGAATCCTGTCTGGATCCCACTAACCAGACTCTTTCAGAATCGGTGATGTCTTTTCCTTCGTGGAAATGGGTAACCATCAGAAAATTTTGTAACCTTTTAGTGTTACTATCACTACTGCCCATATCATCTTTTTTTCTCTTCCTTCCCAAGCATGGGCAATATATAGAATGTATACACTTAATGGTTTAAAAAATACTTTTATTTATTCTGATTATAAAAGTAATTTGAGTTTTCTTGAAAAGAAAACAGACACGTTAAGAAGAAAATATAAGGATCTTCTGAGCCTTTCAGTTAGAGGGAACTCCTGTAAACTCTTCGAGACATATATATACATATATATATATATTTTTTAATGAGATCATACCATAGGTACTCTTTTTTTTTTTTTTCCATAGGTACTCTTTTATACCTTTTTTGCCCTACCTAGTAAATCATGGACTTCATTCTGTATCAACAAATTGAGGTCTTTAGGAACTTTTTTTTTAAGTAGCTACATATTTTTCCTTTATCTAGGTGTATAATAATTTTGTCAGTCCTCTAAACATGAGTATTTGGATTGTTTGCAGGTTTTTCAGTATAATGCTGTGACAAATCCTTAATATATTTTTCTGATTATAGTCTTAGGATGTATTTCTAGAAATGGAATATGTATCAGGTTTCTTCTTTAAAAATGTTCACTTTGCCACAGTTCCCTCAGGAAGGGTGTCTTGGTGCAGTCTCCCTAGCAGTGTGTAGAGGATGCTTTTTTTCCTGCACATTACTGATCACAATATTTTACTTTGCCAGAATGACAGTGAGTAACCCATTGCACCATTTTGTTTGGACTTTCCACTTTCCATGTCATCCCAGAATAAGGTTCTGGATAATTGGAATTGGACATTCTAACAGGGTTAAATTGCCCGTGGGTCTGATTGCTCTTCCTCCTGGGATTCTGTCATTTCTAACATCTTGCTCTTTCCATGTTCTTTGCCCCACCTTCTCAGCATCTACAGTTATCTGCCTTACATGGTCTAACAAATTGTTGTTGTCGTTGTTGTTTTTCTTTTAAAGTAACCTTTCCCTGAACTGCTTTGACCCTAAGGTATTTGAGTCCTGAATCCAGCTGGCTATAGAATCCTGTCTGGATCCCACTAACCAGACTCTTTCAGAATCGGTGATGTCTTTTCCTTCGTGGAAATGGGTAACCATCAGAAAATTTTGTAACCTTTTAGTGTTACTATCACTACTGCCCATATCATCTTTTTTTCTCTTCCTTCCCAAGCATGGGCAATATATAGAATGTATACACTTAATGGTTTAAAAAATACTTTTATTTATTCTGATTATAAAAGTAATTTGAGTTTTCTTGAAAAGAAAACAGACACGTTAAGAAGAAAATATAAGGATCTTCTGAGCCTTTCAGTTAGAGGGAACTCCTGTAAACTCTTCGAGACATATATATACATATATATATATATTTTTTAATGAGATCATACCATAGGTACTCTTTTTTTTTTTTTTCCATAGGTACTCTTTTATACCTTTTTTGCCCTACCTAGTAAATCATGGACTTCATTCTGTATCAACAAATTGAGGTCTTTAGGAACTTTTTTTTTAAGTAGCTACATATTTTTCCTTTATCTAGGTGTATAATAATTTTGTCAGTCCTCTAAACATGAGTATTTGGATTGTTTGCAGGTTTTTCAGTATAATGCTGTGACAAATCCTTAATATATTTTTCTGATTATAGTCTTAGGATGTATTTCTAGAAATGGAATATGTATCAGGTTTCTTCTTTAAAAATGTTCACTTTGCCACAGTTCCCTCAGGAAGGGTGTCTTGGTGCAGTCTCCCTAGCAGTGTGTAGAGGATGCTTTTTTTCCTGCACATTACTGATCACAATATTTTACTTTGCCAGAATGACAGTGAGTAACCCATTGCACCATTTTGTTTTTTAACTGTGGACTTTCCACTTTCCATGTCATCCCAGAATAAGGCAATACTTCTCAAGTTTTTTGGTCTTAGGAGCCATTGACACTCTGAAAAATTATAGAGGACCCCCCCCCCCCTGCCAAGAGCTTTTGTTTATGTAGATCATAGTTACCATTATCTGCTGTATTAGAAATTAAACCTAAGAAAAATATAAATATTTGTCATTTTAAAATAATAGTAATAAGCCCATGCATATTAACATGAATACCCTTTTTATTAAAAATGCCTATTGTTTTCAAAAAGAAAAAAATTAGAAGACTAGCATGGTTGTTATATTTTTGCATATCTCCTTAGTGTATGGCTTAAAAGATGATGACTAGAACCTTATATTTGCTTTTGCATTAAGTCTGTTATGCCATGTTGTTCTAGTTGATACATATATGAAGAAAATCTAATCTCACACAGATCTAGAAGAAGTTAGAAAGAGGAGGAGTGCTTTAATAGTCTATTCAGAAAGTATGACGAATCTCCCTTGTTCTACACTAAATCCCAGTAAGTGGTAGTTTCTTAAAAGTTGATTGCAATATAATATTTGAAATCATACCACTGTATTTTTTATACTCTGTTAACATTAAAATTCATTGGTCTGTCTTGCACTTTGGATCTTTTACCCTTGCATGATTTTGTGGTATCATATGTTGGCCATCTGGAAAATATTAGTTCACTGAGTTGTACAGGTCTTCCATCTGTTGACACATTTCATTATACAATATAAAAAGTACTTTATCCTCATCAGAACAGTGTTTAAGTATCAGTAATCTTTTAAGCTCACAGTGGTGGACACAAAGTTTCGAAAATTCAATTTTTGACTTAAAAGCTTGAATTTTATCAGTGGCAACAAATGCTATCAGTTGTTTTCTTGACAGGCTCACCTTGTTTCTGAGAAAAATCCCAAAGTAAAAACAGTGTTCCATAAAAAGTCTTTATTGCTTCATCAAGGAAAGGCCTAAGGAAAATGGGTTTTTAAATTTTTTTTCTAAAAATGTATGGTTGGTGAAGAAGGCATGACCTCCAATATAGTTCGGTGCTTCTGCCTTGATTCAGACCAACGTATTAACAGTTTTATCTACTATTGCCTGTATCCCATCAGAGCAAATGTCACCATAGTTAAAAAAAAAAAAAAAAAAGGCAAATAACGTGTTGATGGTATTATGAAGATAATTCTGACCTTTTGCAGACCCCCTTAAAGTGTCTTGGGAGCCACTAGGGATCTGTGGACCACATTAGAAGAACCTCTGGTCTAAGGTACTCGTCATAGGAACTCATTCTCTTACCAGAGACTGGTTTAAGAATAGTCTGTGGTCCAATTCTGGCCAATGAATCCGAGAGGAAGTCTGTCTAAAGAGCTAGTGGAAAAGTGTCCTCATCATTAAAAAGAGACATAAGAAAGAGATGGTCTTTTTCTTCTTGTGGATATCGCCTTGCCAGTCTGAAGTCTGGAACCACTGCAGCTATTTTGTTGGCAAAGCGAATCAGCCTTAAAATGAAGGTGATGTTTGCAGCAAGAATCTGGGTCCTTCTTATGGACATTGGGGAGAGGGAAGAGTGGGTGAGAGATATGGAAAGAGTAACATGGAACCCTATACTATCATATGTAAAAGAGATAACTATGTCAATGTGCTGTTGGTTAAGGGATCTTACATGGGGGCTATTTGACAAGCTAAAGGGGTAGGATGGCAGGGGGATAGGATATACGTATGACTAATCTGGGATTATACATATCTGTAAACAACAAAACTCTGTAAAAGCAAAAAAGTAAAATAAAAAATAATGGCAAAATAAAAAAGAATCTGGGTCCTTGATGACATTGTAGAACTGAGGCCATACTTTAAACTTGCCCAATTTCTGGATTTACAATCTTGAGAGAGAGTATTGTCTTATACCTTGAGCCAGTTTGAATAGTGTCTTCTGTTACTTGCCATCAAAAGCATCCCCCAAAAGTATTTATATTTATTAGTGATGAACACTTTTATGTGTTAAAAATGAACATTTTTGTGGCCATTTGCATTTCTTTTGTGAATGCTTATTGATGGTATTAGCACATTTTCTACGGAGGTCATTTTTAATTATTTTCTAAACATTTCTTACAAATTAAACATTAACGCATTGTATTTATATCACAAGTGTCTTGCATAGTGTATCATCCTGTACATTTTTAGAAGCAGTCGGGTTTTTTTCTTTTACACTTTATGGCTTTGTTATTATGTTTAAAAGAGTCTTTTCTACCCCCCTTATCAGTAAGTATTCCCCTGTATTTTTTAAGTGTTTTTACAATGAAAACTTTAATTCATCTGAAATTGATGTTGACATTAGATGGAGTAGGAGTATAACTTTATTTTTTCTAAATGTGTGTGTTTGTGTTAGTCACTCATTTGTGTCTGACTTTTTGCAACCCTATTGACTGTAGCCCATCAATCTCCTCTTTCCATGGGATTTCCCAGATAAGAATACTAGAGTGGGTAGCCATTTCCTTCTCCAGGGGATCTTTCTGACTCAGGGATCCATCATCATTAAAAAGAGACATAAGAAAGAGATGGTCTTTTTCTTCTTGTGGATATCGCCTTGCCAGTCTGAAGTCTGGAACCACTGCAGCTATTTTGTTGGCAAAGCGAATCAGCCTTAAAATGAAGGTGATGTTTGCAGCAAGAATCTGGGTCCTTCTTATGGACATTGGGGAGAGGGAAGAGTGGGTGAGAGATATGGAAAGAGTAACATGGAACCCTATACTATCATATGTAAAAGAGATAACTATGTCAATGTGCTGTTGGTTAAGGGATCTTACATGGGGGCTATTTGACAAGCTAAAGGGGTAGGATGGCAGGGGGATAGGATATACGTATGACTAATCTGGGATTATACATATCTGTAAACAACAAAACTCTGTAAAAGCAAAAAAGTAAAATAAAAAATAATGGCAAAATAAAAAAGAATCTGGGTCCTTGATGACATTGTAGAACTGAGGCCATACTTTAAACTTGCCCAATTTCTGGATTTACAATCTTGAGAGAGAGTATTGTCTTATACCTTGAGCCAGTTTGAATAGTGTCTTCTGTTACTTGCCATCAAAAGCATCCCCCAAAAGTATTTATATTTATTAGTGATGAACACTTTTATGTGTTAAAAATGAACATTTTTGTGGCCATTTGCATTTCTTTTGTGAATGCTTATTGATGGTATTAGCACATTTTCTACGGAGGTCATTTTTAATTATTTTCTAAACATTTCTTACAAATTAAACATTAACGCATTGTATTTATATCACAAGTGTCTTGCATAGTGTATCATCCTGTACATTTTTAGAAGCAGTCGGGTTTTTTTCTTTTACACTTTATGGCTTTGTTATTATGTTTAAAAGAGTCTTTTCTACCCCACTTATCAGTAAGTATTCCCCTGTATTTTTTAAGTGTTTTTACAATGAAAACTTTAATTCATCTGAAATTGATGTTGACATTAGATGGAGTAGGAGTATAACTTTATTTTTTCTAAATGTGTGTGTTTGTGTTAGTCACTCATTTGTGTCTGACTTTTTGCAACCCTATTGACTGTAGCCCATCAATCTCCTCTTTCCATGGGATTTCCCAGATAAGAATACTAGAGTGGGTAGCCATTTCCTTCTCCAGGGGATCTTTCTGACTCAGGGATCCATCTAGGCTCTCTCCTGCATTACAGGTAGATTCTTTACTGTTTGAGTCACCAGGGAAGCCTAGGGAGCCCCTTTTCTTAACACACTTCTTTGAATAGGCCAGATCTCCTGATTTGAAATACTAACTCTATTACAAATAGAATTCTTATATATACTCTGACTACTTTTTGGACTTTTTATTCTGTTCCAGGGCTTTGCCTATGTTTCCTGGCATTATAGACACAGTTGGGATAGTCTTGCTTTGTAGAGGATTGTAATGACTGGAAGGACAGGCACCCTTCCTACCCCACTAGAGTCAACAGCACTCATTTCCCCTCCAGGGAAATACAGATACAAGTAGGTGTTTTCATATGTTTATCCTTCCAGGTGAACTTTAAAATTATTTGTTCAAGTTCCCCAAAAACATTTTTGGAATTTTGATTGGCATTAATTTTAATTTTGATCAGAATTTACATTTTTCACAATATTGAATCTTCATTTCTGAGAGCTCATGTACTTACTATCTTCTTCCTAATTTATCTTCCATGCCTATCTGTAGAGTTCTGTAGCTTTCTTCATATCAGTCCTGTACACTTCTGGATAAATGTATTCCTTGATATTTCGTATAAATTTTTGTTGCAATTGGAAGAGGGATCTTTCCCCCTATATATTTTGTTTTTGTTATCAGTAAAACAAATTAAATCTAGCTCATGTTTCCAGATAGTTTTGGCTTCTTAAAACAGAATAAGCACAAAAGATACTATCATTTGTGTTAGTACAGTATATATTATATGGACTTGATTTATGGGGTATAACTGTTGAAGACTGTTTAAGGAAATAGAACATACCAGAAACTGTATCTTAATAAATACGATCCTTCCAAGCTGGTTATGTTGGAAATTGTACATTTATGGCAACAAGAACAGCTTACTCTAAAAACAAGAAAGGATATATATCCTAAAGCAAACAATTTGCCACTGCTGAGAATATGAAGAATCAATTAACTTGTTATGAGGACATTATCTGAAAATAATGTTTTCAGAGATGTTTTAGTGTTTTTTGAATAAATGGTAATCTCTTAAAGTAATTTATTTGAAAGGATGACAGTATTCTGATGTAGAGTTGTAATTTTTAGTTAAACATAATTCTGTAGATATGCCTTATGTTATCATGTGGCAGAGATGGCTGACAGGTTTTATGTGTTTGCTGTTGTTGTTTTAAAAGAATCATTTAATCAGATTTTTTTTATTATTAAATAAGATTCAGTTGCCCCAGGCATTATGGATTGGCAGTGTTTCAGCTGTTTGGGAAAAGGGAATTAGCCAGTTTTCTAAGGTCATTAAAATAAACAAATTTCGTCTACATTATGGATTTCAAAAGTATGTGTTGTCTAGCCTGGAGTCAACAGCACTCATTTCCTCAGGAAATACAGATACAAGTAGGTGTTTTCATATGTTTATCCTTCCAGGTGAACTTTAAAATTATTTGTTCAAGTTCCCCAAAAACATTTTTGGAATTTTGATTGGCATTAATTTTAATTTTGATCAGAATTTACATTTTTCACAATATTGAATCTTCATTTCTGAGAGCTCATGTACTTACTATCTTCTTCCTAATTTATCTTCCATGCCTATCTGTAGAGTTCTGTAGCTTTCTTCATATCAGTCCTGTACACTTCTGGATAAATGTATTCCTTGATATTTCGTATAAATTTTTGTTGCAATTGGAAGAGGGATCTTTCCCCCTATATATTTTGTTTTTGTTATCAGTAAAACAAATTAAATCTAGCTCATGTTTCCAGATAGTTTTGGCTTCTTAAAACAGAATAAGCACAAAAGATACTATCATTTGTGTTAGTACAGTATATATTATATGGACTTGATTTATGGGGTATAACTGTTGAAGACTGTTTAAGGAAATAGAACATACCAGAAACTGTATCTTAATAAATACGATCCTTCCAAGCTGGTTATGTTGGAAATTGTACATTTATGGCAACAAGAACAGCTTACTCTAAAAACAAGAAAGGATATATATCCTAAAGCAAACAATTTGCCACTGCTGAGAATATGAAGAATCAATTAACTTGTTATGAGGACATTATCTGAAAATAATGTTTTCAGAGATGTTTTAGTGTTTTTTGAATAAATGGTAATCTCTTAAAGTAATTTATTTGAAAGGATGACAGTATTCTGATGTAGAGTTGTAATTTTTAGTTAAACATAATTCTGTAGATATGCCTTATGTTATCATGTGGCAGAGATGGCTGACAGGTTTTATGTGTTTGCTGTTGTTGTTTTAAAAGAATCATTTAATCAGATTTTTTTTATTATTAAATAAGATTCAGTTGCCCCAGGCATTATGGATTGGCAGTGTTTCAGCTGTTTGGGAAAAGGGAATTAGCCAGTTTTCTAAGGTCATTAAAAATAAACAAATTTCGTCTACATTATGGATTTCAAAAGTATGTGTTGTCTAGCCTGGTATCTTAATAATCAGTTAAAATGCTCATGGAGAAAATGTGATCCTGAGCTCATAACAGCTGTCTTATAAATGGTCTTAGAAACAAGACCTTTTATATATTGAAGATTATGCAGGTTTCTCTACATGTTGTGGTCCTTGGAAGTTAAGACGTAACATTCTCAATTATTCTTAAGCAACTTGCTGTGGCATTATTATTCATAGCTGGGCTGTTTGTTTTAATCATTCTTAAATGTATTGATTTTTCTTTTTTGGCTGTACCCTGCTGGCAGTTGGGATCTTAGTTCCCTGACCAGGGATTAAACCCATGCCCCCTGCATTGGAAGTGTGGAGTGTTTATCACTGAACCACCAGGTAAGTCCCTGAATTGGTTTTTTTAGTTTATATGTAATTTCTTTGGAAAAGTTTATTATATGTTAAGAAATAATACTTTATTTTTTTTTTCCTTTGGGTGAAAATTCTGGCTCTAGGTCAGAATTGGATGTGTGATCTTTCAGGCCCAACTATAAGCAATTATAAGTCTTTTCCTGCAAGGCCTTATTGAAAGAATTGGTACACACCAGTATACACACTGGAATCAGTACACAACCAGTGCGTTGCAGTTTTCTGGAGGGATTTCAGTCAAGACTTCCTCCTCTCTCTGCCCTCTGCCTCACCCGCTCTGTGCAGCCATGCTACGTCTGCGTTCTGATATATTTAATTTTTTTTTTTCTTTTTTTTTAAACCTTTATTTTACTTTTAACTTTTACAGAGTTTTGTTGTTCACAGACATGCATGTTCTCAGATTAGTCACATGTATATCCCCCCCTTCCCTCCCCTCCCGACCATCACACAGCACCCCTGAAGGATCCCCTTTTCTCACAGAGCAATGAATAGAGCTATTTTCTTCACTCATGATAGTACAGGCCTTCATGCTACTTCCTTTACGCCTCTCACCCACTGTTCCTTCCCCACAATGTCCATATGTCCACTGTCCATGTCTGTCTTTCCGTCGCTTCACTGCATGTGCCATCATCACCATCCTACTAGATTCCATATATATGTGTTAATATACTGTATTTGTCCTTCTCTTTCTGACTGACTTCACTTTTTAGGATACGTTCTAGATCCAGCCACCTCATTAGGGTTGATTCTTCTGCATTTCTCTTTACAGCTGTGTAGTATTCCATTGTATATATGTACCAGAGCTTTTGGATCCATTCGTTCGTCGATGAGCATCTAGGTTCCTTCCATGTTCTAGCTATTGTATAGAGAGCTGCAATGAACATTGGGGTACAGGTGCTTCTTTCAGTTTTGATTTCGTCAGGGTATAAGCCTAAGAGTGGGATTGCTGGGTCATATGGTGCTTCTATTTTTAGTTTTTTAAGAAATCTCCAGACTGTCTTCCATAGAGGCTGTATCAATTTACACTCCCACCAGCAATGCAGGAGTGTTCCCTTTTCTCCGCAGCCTCTCCAGCATTTATTGCCTGTCGATTTGTGGATGATGGCCATTCTGACGGGTGTGAGGTGATATCTCATTGTAGTTTTGATTTGCATTTCTCTAATTATTAGTGAAGTTGAGCATCGTTTCATGTGTTTTTGGGCCATCTGTATGTCATCGTTGGAGAGGTGTCTGTTTAGGTCCTTTTCCCATTTTTTGATTGTGTTGTTCGTTTTTCCAGTGCTGAGTTGTCTGAGTTGCTTGTAGATTTTGGAGATTAATTCTTTGTCTGTTGTTTCATTTGCTATGATTTTCTCCCACTCTGTGGGCTGTCTGTTCAGCTTTTTTGTAATTTCTTTAGCTGTACAAAAGCTTTTAAGTTTCATGAGGTCCCACATGTTCATTTGTGTTTTCAGTTCCCCTATTCTAGTAGGTGGGTCAGAGAAGATCTTGCTTTGATTGATGTCCTTGAGGGTTTTGCCTATATTCTCCTCTAAGAGTTTGATGGTTTCTGGCCTTACATTTAAGTCTTTAATCCATTTTGAGTTGATTTTTGTGTATGGTGTCAGGGTATGTTCCAACTTCATTTTCTTGCATGTAGCTGTCCAATTTTCCCAGCACCATTTGTTGAAGAGGCTGTCTTTGTCCCATTTTATAGTTTTGCCTCCTTTGTCAAAAATAAGGTACCCATAGGTGCGTGGGTTGATCTCTGGGTTCTCGATCTTGTTCCATTGATCTATATTTCTGTTTTTGTGCCAGTACCATACTGTCTTGATGACTGTTGCTTTGTAGTAGAGTCTGAAGTTGGGGAGGCTGATCCCTCCAGCTCCATTCTTCTTCCTGAGGATTGCTTTGGCTATTCGAGGTCTTTTGTGTTTCCATATGAACTGTGTTATTCGTTGGTCTAGTTCTGTGAAGAATGTCAATGGAAGTTGAATATGTATTGCATTGAATCTGTAGATGACATTTGGTAGTATGGTCATTTTCACAATATTGATTCTCCCGACCCAGGAACATGGAATATTTCTCCATCTGTTTAACTCTTCTTTAATGTCTCTCATGAGTGTCTTGTAATTTTCTGTGTACAGTTCTTTTGTTTCTTTGGGTAGGTTTATTCCTAGATATTTGATTCTTTTGGTTGCGATGGTGAAGGGGACTACCTCTTTGATTTGCATTTCTCTAATTATTAGTGAAGTTGAGCATCGTTTCATGTGTTTTTGGGCCATCTGTATGTCATCGTTGGAGAGGTGTCTGTTTAGGTCCTTTTCCCATTTTTTGATTGTGTTGTTCGTTTTTCCAGTGCTGAGTTGTCTGAGTTGCTTGTAGATTTTGGAGATTAATTCTTTGTCTGTTGTTTCATTTGCTATGATTTTCTCCCACTCTGTGGGCTGTCTGTTCAGCTTTTTTGTAATTTCTTTAGCTGTACAAAAGCTTTTAAGTTTCATGAGGTCCCACATGTTCATTTGTCTTTTTAGTTCCCCTATTCTAGTAGGTGGGTCAGAGAAGATCTTGCTTTGATTGATGTCCTTGAGGGTTTTGCCTATATTCTCCTCTAAGAGTTTGATGGTTTCTGGCCTTACATTTAAGTCTTTAATCCATTTTGAGTTGATTTTTGTGTATGGTGTCAGGGTATGTTCCAACTTCATTTTCTTGCATGTAGCTGTCCAATTTTCCCAGCACCATTTGTTGAAGAGGCTGTCTTTGTCCCATTTTATAGTTTTGCCTCCTTTGTCAAAAATAAGGTACCCATAGGTGCGTGGGTTGATCTCTGGGTTCTCGATCTTGTTCCATTGATCTATATTTCTGTTTTTGTGCCAGTACCATACTGTCTTGATGACTGTTGCTTTGTAGTAGAGTCTGAAGTTGGGGAGGCTGATCCCTCCAGCTCCATTCTTCTTCCTGAGGATTGCTTTGGCTATTCGAGGTCTTTTGTGTTTCCATATGAACTGTGTTATTCGTTGGTCTAGTTCTGTGAAGAATGTCAATGGAAGTTGAATATGTATTGCATTGAATCTGTAGATGACATTTGGTAGTATGGTCATTTTCACAATATTGATTCTCCCGACCCAGGAACATGGAATATTTCTCCATCTGTTTAACTCTTCTTTAATGTCTCTCATGAGTGTCTTGTAATTTTCTGTGTACAGTTCTTTTGTTTCTTTGGGTAGGTTTATTCCTAGATATTTGATTCTTTTGGTTGCGATGGTGAAGGGGACTACCTCTTTGATTTCATTTTCTGATTTTTCATTGTTTGTGTATAGGAATGCCAGTGATTTCTGTATATTGATTTTGTATCCTGCGACTTTGCTGAATTCGCTGATTAACTCTAGTAGTTTTATAATAGTGTCTTTGGGATTTTCTATGTATAATATCATGTCATCTGCAAATAGAGAGAGTTTGACTTCTTCTTTTCCAATCTGGATTCCTTTGATTTCTTTCTCTTCTCTTATTGCTATTGCTAGAACTTCCAGGACTATGTTGAATAAGAGTGGTGAAAGTGGACACCCTTGTCTTGTTCCTGATCTTAGAGGGAATGCTTTGAGTTTTTCACCATTGAGGATAATGTTCGCTGTGGGCTTCTCATATATGGCTTTCACTATGTTAAGATAAGTTCCTTCTATGCCCATTTTTTGAAGAGTTTTTATCATAAATGGATGCTGTACTTTGTCAAAGGCTTTTTCTGCATCTATTGAAATGATCATGTGATTTTTGCCTTTCAATTTGTTGATATGGTGTATCACATTGATTGATTTGCGGATGTTGAAGAATCCTTGCATGCCTGGGATGAACCCAACTTGATCGTGATGAATGAGCTTTTTGATATGTTGCTGAATTCTGTTTGCTTGGATTTTGTTGAGGATTTTGGCATCTAGATTCATCAGTGAAATTGGCCTATAATTTTCTTTTTTTGTGATGTCTTTGCCTGGCTTTGGTATCAGGGTGATGGTGGCCTCGTAGAATGTGTTTGGAAGTATTCCTTCCTGTGCAATTTTTTGGAAGAGTTTTAGAAGGACAGGCATTAGCTCTTCTTTGAATGTTTGGTAGAATTCACTTGTGAAACCATCTGGCCCTGGGCTTTTATTTTTGGGTAGATTTTTGATCACAAGGTCGATTTCTGAGCTTGTGATTGGCTTGTTCATAGTTTCTATTTCTTCCTGGTTGAGTCTTGGGAGATTAATCTTCTCTAAGAAACTGTCCATTTCTTCCAGATTGTCCAGTTTGTTGCCATAGAGTTGTTCATAATAGTCTCTTATAATCCTTTGGATTTCTGCATTATCCGTTGTGATTTCTCCTTTTTCATTTTTGATTTTGGTGATCTGGTTCTTCTCTTTCTCTTGATGAGTCTGGCCAGTGGTGTGTCGATTTTATTGACTTTTTCAAAGAACCAGCTTTTTGTTTTATTTATCTTTACTATTGTTTCTTTTGTTTCTTTTTCATTTATTTCTGCTCTGATCTTTATGATTTCCCTTCTTCTGCTGGCTTTGGGGTGTTTTTGTTCTTCTTTCTCCAGTTGTTTTAAGCGTAAGATTAGGTCGTCTGTTTGAGATTTTCCTAGTTTGTTGAGGTGGGATTGTATTGCTATAAACTTCCCTCTTAGAACTGCTTTTGCAGTATCCCATAGGTTTTGCACTGTCGTGTGTTCATTGTCATTTTCTTCTAGGAATTTTTTTATTTCTCCTTTGATTTCCTCAATGCTTTGAGTTTTTCACCATTGAGGATAATGTTCGCTGTGGGCTTCTCATATATGGCTTTCACTATGTTAAGATAAGTTCCTTCTATGCCCATTTTTTGAAGAGTTTTTATCATAAATGGATGCTGTACTTTGTCAAAGGCTTTTTCTGCATCTATTGAAATGATCATGTGATTTTTGCCTTTCAATTTGTTGATATGGTGTATCACATTGATTGATTTGCGGATGTTGAAGAATCCTTGCATGCCTGGGATGAACCCAACTTGATCGTGATGAATGAGCTTTTTGATATGTTGCTGAATTCTGTTTGCTTGGATTTTGTTGAGGATTTTGGCATCTAGATTCATCAGTGAAATTGGCCTATAATTTTCTTTTTTTGTGATGTCTTTGCCTGGCTTTGGTATCAGGGTGATGGTGGCCTCGTAGAATGTGTTTGGAAGTATTCCTTCCTGTGCAATTTTTTGGAAGAGTTTTAGAAGGACAGGCATTAGCTCTTCTTTGAATGTTTGGTAGAATTCACTTGTGAAACCATCTGGCCCTGGGCTTTTATTTTTGGGTAGATTTTTGATCACAAGGTCGATTTCTGAGCTTGTGATTGGCTTGTTCATAGTTTCTATTTCTTCCTGGTTGAGTCTTGGGAGATTAATCTTCTCTAAGAAACTGTCCATTTCTTCCAGATTGTCCAGTTTGTTGCCATAGAGTTGTTCATAATAGTCTCTTATAATCCTTTGGATTTCTGCATTATCCGTTGTGATTTCTCCTTTTTCATTTTTGATTTTGGTGATCTGGTTCTTCTCTCTCTTTTTCTTGATGAGTCTGGCCAGTGGTGTGTCGATTTTATTGACTTTTTCGAAGAACCAGCTTTTTGTTTTATTTATCTTTACTATTGTTTCTTTTGTTTCTTTTTCATTTATTTCTGCTCTGATCTTTATGATTTCCCTTCTTCTGCTGGCTTTGGGGTGTTTTTGTTCTTCTTTCTCCAGTTGTTTTAAGCGTAAGATTAGGTCGTCTGTTTGAGATTTTCCTAGTTTGTTGAGGTGGGATTGTATTGCTATAAACTTCCCTCTTAGAACTGCTTTTGCAGTATCCCATAGGTTTTGCACTGTCGTGTGTTCATTGTCATTTTCTTCTAGGAATTTTTTTATTTCTCCTTTGATTTCCTCAATGATCAGTTGGTTTTTTAGGTATGTGTTGTTTAATCTCCATGTGTTTGTGTTTTTAGTGGTTTTTTTCCTGTAGTTGATCTCTAGTCTCACTGCACTGTGGTCCGAGAAGATGGTTGATAGAATTTCAGTTTTCTTGAATTGACTGAGGATTGATTTGTGGCCCAAGATGTGGTCTATCCTGGAGAATGTTCCGTGAGCACTTGAGAAGAAAGTGTATTCTTCTGCTTTTGGATGGAAAGTCCTAAAGATATCAATGAGGTCCATTTCTTCTAGTGTGGCATTTAAGGCCTGTGTTTCTTTATTAATTTTCTGTTTGGATGATCTGTCCATTGGTGTGAGAGGGGTGTTAAAGTCTCCTACTATGATTGTGTTGCTGTCAATGTCTTCTTTTATGTCTGAAAGTGTTTGTCTTATGTATTGGGGTGCTCCTGCATTGGGAGCGTAGATATTTATGATTGTTATGTCTTCTTCTTGGATGGATCCCTTAATCATGATGTAGTGACCTGCCTTGTCTCTTAGAATCTTCTTTATTTTGAGGTCTATTTTGTCTGATATGAGGATTGCTACTCCAGCTTTCTTTTGATTTCCATTTGCATGGAATATCTTTTTCCAGCCTCTCACTTTCAGTCTATGAGTGTCTCTAGGTCTGAAATGAGTTTCCTGGAGGCAGCATATGTATGGGTTGTATTTTTGGATCCATTCAGCCACTCTGTGTCTTTTGGTTGGGGCATTTAGTCCATTGACATTCAAAGTAATTATTGATACAAATGATCCTATTGTCATCTTCTTAGATGGTATGATGGGTTTGTTTCGTGGGTCTTCTCCTTTTATACTTGTTTTCTATATAAGTCCCTTTAACATCTGTTGTAAGGCTGGTTTGGTGTGACTAAATTCTTTTAGTTTTTGCTTGTCTGTAAAGCTTTTGATTTCTCCATCAATTTTGAAGGAGATCCTTGCAGGGTAGAGGATTCTTGGTTGCAGATTATTCTCTTTCAGCCGTTTAAATGTGTCCTGCCATTCCCTTCTGGCCTGCAGAGTTTCTGTTGAAAGATCAGCTGTTAGACGGATGGGCTTTCCCTTGTATGTCACTAGTTGCTTTTCCCTTGCTGCTTTGAGAATTCTATCTTTGTGTTTAATTTGTGTTAACTTCATTAATATGTGTCTTGGTGTGTTTCTTCTCGGATTGATTCTGTTAGGTACTCTTTGTGCTTCTTGGACTTGATTGACTATTTCTTTTCCCATGTTGGGGAAATTTTCAACTATAATCTCTTCAAAAATTTTCTCATAGCCTTTCTCTTTTTCTTCTTCTTCTGGAACCCCTATAATTCGAATATTGGTGCGTTTGATATTATCCCAGAGGTCTCTGAGGCTGTCCTCTGCTCTTTTCATTCTTTGAGCTAGAGTCTGTTTTTCAGCAGTTACTTCCACCATTTTATCTTCCAGCTCACTTATCCGGTCTTCTGTCTCAGATACTCTGCTCTTGATTCCTTCTACAGTATTTTTCAGTTCAGCAATTGAGTTGTTTGTCTCTGTTACTTTTTTGGTAAGTTCTTGTATTTCTTTATTCAGTGTGTTAGTTGTATCTTGCAATTTCTCTGAAATTCTGTTTTCAGTGTCTTTGATCATCTTTACTATCATTCTTCTGAAATCACTTTCAGAAAGTTTGTCCAAATTCTCTTCATTAATTTGATCTTGTGTGTTTGTTGATTGTTCCTTCGCTTGTGTGGTATTTCTCTGCCGTTTCATTGTTATTATTAATTTTTTAAAACTGATTCTGTTTGGGATTTCCTTTTCCCAGACTTTGAGTTACGTCTGTTGGTGTTTGTTGTTTGGATGGGGCTTCTATTCTGGGTGATGCTGGTGATTGGGTGATGTCAGGACTTGTATACAAGTGATTACCTTTGCTGGCGTTCTCACTTGTATACTGCTCTTTAGTGTTAGGCGTTCTCTAGTATTGTAGAATTTTGGAGTCAGTGCACCCTCCTTAAAACCCCGGGGCTTGTTGCCTGACCAGGGAATGAAGATTTCACGGCTGGTTTGTTATGGCATTAAATGATATTAAAACATATATATGCAAATGAGAAACAGAAGGTATACTTTTGACAAATGGCAATTTAAAAATTATGCAAGTACTATCTAGCGTTTGAAAGATCAGCTGTTGCGGATGGGCTTTCCTTGTATGTCACTAGTTGCTTTTCCCTTGCTGCTTTGAGAATTCTATCTTTGTGTTTAATTTGTGTTAACTTCATTAATATGTGTCTTGGTGTGTTTCTTCTCGGATTGATTCTGTTAGGTACTCTTTGTGCTTCTTGGACTTGATTGACTATTTCTTTTCCCATGTTGGGGAAATTTTCAACTATAATCTCTTCAAAAATTTTCTCATAGCCTTTCTGTTTTTCTTCTTCTGGAACCCCTATAATTCGAATATTGGTGCGTTTGATATTATCCCAGAGGTCTCTGAGGCTGTCCTCTGCTCTTTTCATTCTTTGAGCTAGAGTCTGTTTTTCAGCAGTTACTTCCACCATTTTATCTTCCAGCTCACTTATCCGGTCTTCTGTCTCAGATACTCTGCTCTTGATTCCTTCTACAGTATTTTTCAGTTCAGCAATTGAGTTGTTTGTCTCTGTTAATTTTTGGTAAGTTCTTGTATTTCTTTATTCAGTGTGTTAGTTGTATCTTGCAATTTCTCTGAAATTCTGTTTTCAGTGTCTTTGATCATCTTTACTATCATTCTTCTGAAATCACTTTCAGAAAGTTTGTCCAAATTCTCTTCATTAATTTGATCTTGTGTGTTTGTTGATTGTTCCTTCGCTTGTGTGGTATTTCTCTGCCGTTTCATTGTTATTATTAATTTTTTAAAACTGATTCTGTTTGGGATTTCCTTTTCCCAGACTTTGAGTTACGTCTGTTGGTGTTTGTTGTTTGGATGGGGCTTCTATTCTGGGTGATGCTGGTGATTGGGTGATGTCAGGACTTGTATACAAGTGATTACCTTTGCTGGCGTTCTCACTTGTATACTGCTCTTTAGTGTTAGGCGTTCTCTAGTATTGTAGAATTTTGGAGTCAGTGCACCCTCCTTAAAACCCCGGGGCTTGTTGCCTGACCAGGGAATGAAGATTTCACGGCTGGTTTGTTATGGCATTA
Source organism: Tragulus kanchil (assembly GCA_022376925.1). Classification (NCBI taxonomy): domain Eukaryota; kingdom Metazoa; phylum Chordata; class Mammalia; order Artiodactyla; family Tragulidae; genus Tragulus; species Tragulus kanchil. The sequence continues at coordinate 268,461,578 of JAIOJX010000026.1, read as the reverse complement.
AATGATATTAAAACATATATATGCAAATGAGAAACAGAAGGTATACTTTTGACAAATGGCAATTTAAAAATTATGCAAGTACTATCTAGCGTATTGAATTATACACATAAACATATACAGCTATAACATAACCCAAGCATTCCAATCAGAAATACAGTGCAATACGTTAGCACGGCGAATAGAGAAATCCAAGAATGATATCCACCAGTTAATAAGCAAACTAAGTAGAGTACCAATTGGAGAATAATGCTAGAGCAGGATCCCCGTTGGGGATAAGGCAATGAGGACAGAACAGACTAAGAAATATAGTGGGGAAAGGGAAAAAGAGAAAGGGAGGATAGAAGAGAAATATAGAATAATATTGCAAAGTTAAATATAGGAAGATAAAGATTTGTATGTATTAGAATTTAGTGCTATAGGAAAGGAGCTTCAGAGAAAGCAAAGAATTATAGAGGAGGTAGTAGTACAAATGAAAAAATTATTAAAAATTAAAAGATCTAAATTTTATAGAAAAATATAGAAAAACAAAGCAAAAATAATAAAAACAAACAAAACCCCCACAGAACCTTAAAAGGCCAATGGGGAACCAGAAGTTTATACCAAAATAAAATGTGTGGTTTAAAAGGAAAAAGAAAAAAAAAAATTATGTAAACTTGAATATATTCAGTCTTACTGATAAGATTAGTCGCTTCAATAGAATTCAGTGAAGGAACTGAACACACCCACTCTCTCTCTCACACACACCCCCAAGAAAAGGAAAAAAAAAAAAAAAGCGGGTGCACTGAGTGGGTTTGGAAAAAAGAGAAAAAAAAAAAAAATTGAAACAAAGTAATACAATACAAAAAATGAAATTTTAAAGTCCAGCAGTAACTCCAGCTTCAGACAAAACGTGAAAATAGTGTTTATGTTCTTCTGTCTCTTGCTGACTATTCAGGAATTATCAGTCTTTTTCTTGCCTCTGGCTGTGGTTGGATCTGAAGACCTCTTTGACTGTTTGTTTAGGCCTATTCCAGAATTAAAAGGCCCGCCCAGGCTGGCCCTGGGAGTTTCTTAATCCAAATCCCTTTTCTTGCTGGGTGGAGCTAAGTTCCCTCCCTGTAGCTTGACCAGCAGCCCTGCAGTTTGACCAGCAGCCAAACTACAGTAGGGAAAATGGCGTCTGTCTCACAGAGGATTTATTCCCACACGCTCTATGGGAAGCACTTCTGCAGTGACCCCGACCCTGCTGCAGGCCACCGTCGACCCCCGCCACCGCGGGAGACGTCAGGTTACTCAGAGGTGAGTCTGGCTCAGTCTCATGCAGGATCGCTATTCCTCTCCCTGATCACAGTGCGCAGAGACTTTCCAGTCCTCCTCGGCGGCTCTGTGATCGGGTTAATGGTAACCTCCTCCAAAGGGAACTGAGTGCCGCCTTTCCGAGGCCTGCTCAAGGGCACTTCTAGCTCAAGGGGCACCTGGACCCTCCAAAGCAGGTCTGGCTCAGTCCCTTGTGGGTGTTAGTGCTCCTCTCCCGGGTTTTGATCTGCAACAGGCTTTGCGGCTTTGGCCCGCCCAGCCTCTCCGGCGGGTATGAGGTTTGACTTTTAAAAGTGCGATTGCGCCCCTCCTACCGTCTTGATGCGGCTTCTCCTTTGTTCTTCGATGCGGGGTGTCCTCTCTGTGATCAGATCCAACCTCCTTTCGTCGATGGTTTCCAATTTTTTTTTTTTGATAAACTTAATTTTTATGTGAGGACCCACAAAATGGGTGTTGCTTCAATGGCCTAGGCAGGGTTACATTTCTAAACCTTAGTCAGCCTGCACTTATGGGAAACACCTGTTGGGGAAATCTAACATACTCCAGTCACAATCCTCCAACCCAATTTTGGTTCGCTCGCTGTACCCTAAGAAACAGGATCTGCTGACCCTCTAAGGAAGCCCCTGACCTCCTGGGCAGTCATGCTGTTCTCACACTGCCTCTTCCAATGTCCTGTAAGACTAGCTCTTGCCTAAAACCCTTTGGGATGACTGCTGCACTGCTTGTGAGGCACAGTACTCCCCCCGTTTGTGTATTATTTTCCCGTGAATGAGAGACATCAATCTCATTACTAAATTGTTTTAAGTTTTTTCATTTAACAGTTCTTAGCAGATGCCTGCATTCAGAGGATCCGCTTTTCTTAAGCTGGGTGGAGCTAAGTTCCCTCCCTGTAGCTTGACCAGCAGCCCTGCAGTTTGACCAGCAGCCAAACTACAGTAGGGAAAATGGCGTCTGTCTCACAGAGGATTTATTCCCACACGCTCTATGGGAAGCACTTCTGCAGTGACCCCGACCCTGCTGCAGGCCACCGTCAACCCCCGCCACCGCGGGAGACGTCAGGTTACTCAGAGGTGAGTCTGGCTCAGTCACATGCAGGATCGCTATTCCTCTCTCCCTGATCACAGTGCGCAGAGACTTTCCAGTCCTCCTCGGCGGCTCTGTGATCGGGTTTAAATTTAACCTCCTCCAAAGGGAACTGAGTGCCGCCTTTCGAGGCCTGCTCAAGGGCACTTCTAGCTCAAGGGGCACCTGGACCCTCCAAAGCAGGTCTGGCTCAGTCCCTTGTGGGTGTTAGTGCTCCTCTCCCGGGTTTTGATCTGCAACAGGCTTTGCGGCTTTGGCCCGCCCAGCCTCTCCGGCGGGTATGAGGTTTGACTTTTAAAAGTGCGATTGCGCCCCTCCTACCGTCTTGATGCGGCTTCTCCTTTGTTCTTCGATGCGGGGTGTCCTCTCTGTGATCAGATCCAACCTCCTTTCGTCGATGGTTTCCAATTTTTTTTTTTTGATAAACTTAATTTTTATGTGAGGACCCACAAAATGGGTGTTGCTTCAATGGCCTAGGCAGGGTTACATTTCTAAACCTTAGTCAGCCTGCACTTATGGGAAACACCTGTTGGGGAAATCTAACATACTCCAGTCACAATCCTCCAACCCAATTTTGGTTCGCTCGCTGTACCCTAAGAAACAGGATCTGCTGACCCTCTAAGGAAGCCCCTGACCTCCTGGGCAGTCATGCTGTTCTCACACTGCCTCTTCCAATGTCCTGTAAGACTAGCTCTTGCCTAAAACCCTTTGGGATGACTGCTGCACTGCTTGTGAGGCACAGTACTCCCCCCGTTTGTGTATTATTTTCCCGTGAATGAGAGACATCAATCTCATTACTAAATTGTTTTAAGTTTTTTCATTTAACAGTTCTTAGCAGATGCCTGCATTCAGAGGACTGCTTATTAGGGACCTCTGTGGAGACACTTTCTCCACTTTGGCTCAGTACCATTCTGCTCTTAGGTCTTTCCCTCTTCCTTACCCACCCCCCACTGTCCACGGGCCCACAAAAAGGCATTAGTCTCTCTTTCATGGGTCCTGGGCAGTGAGACAGTTTCTCCCATCATGTTGCATCCCCTGGATCCTTGCCTGGTGCCATTCCACAGGAGACAATGGAGCACTGGGAAGCGGGTACCTCTTTTTGCCAGTTACTCGCACTGTTACACTACATAAAAGGTTTGATTGTTACTTTTAGTTTGCCTTTTTGTCTTAATGGGCCTCCTCAATACCTGACTGTTCCACAGTGGGAAGTGGGAATGGTGTTCCTAATTAGTTATTTTCTGTGTTTTTTCCTTTTTTTTTTTTTTTTTCCTTTTCAAGCTTGCCCTTTCCTTTTCAAGGGTTGCCCTTTAGGAATGTTTCTGGAATTCATTGAATAATAATTTGAGTTTAAATATGTGAAAAAGCATAGTTTATACTGTTCTTTGTAAAAGCTTTGTGATTTAGGAATTATCTCCATCTTACAAATGAGCTTTAGGCAAAGTATGGGACTTTCCCCAAAATCATGATTAATGATTAGCTGGACCATGACTTAAACTTAAGGCTCCTTAGGTCAGCACTTCCTGCTATACTACCCCACACTTCATTGGTAAATTAGTCTTCTATTTTCCTGGGAAGTTGGGATACTTTAGAGCTGTTTAATAAGCATAGTGGAAGATCCTGTGATATTTTTGAAGCCCTGTAGAGACTGTAAGAAGAGCCAGATTAATGGTAACAGCAGTAATATCAACTTACTGATATTACACTTGAGCTTACCATGCACTTACCACATACCCCACACTATGCTACATATATGCTAGATAGATGCTAGATAGATCACCTCCTATGTTATTGTTTCGTTGCTAGGCTGTGTCCAACTCTTTGCAACCCCATAGACTATAGCCCGCCAGGATCCTTTGTCCATGGGATTTCCCAGGCAAGAATTCTGAAGTAGGTTGCCATTTCCTTCTCCAGTTAATTAACCTTCCCATATTTTGCAGTGATCTTATTAGTTACATTTTATTGAGGAAGCTGAGGTTAATAAAGTTAAGTTTCATGTCAGAGGTTATGTGGTAGTATGTGGCACAGAGCCTGGATTCAGCTTAATCCTAAACCCTTTGCTTCTTCACTTGAAATTGTTTTCCAAGGAGAACTGAGGTGATTCTGCCTTACTTGAATATTTTTGATATTAAAGAGAAGTGGGAGAAGAATTGTCTGTAACAGAATCTTCTAATGCCATTGGAGCACTGGGAAGCGGGTACCTCTTTTTGCCAGTTACTCGCACTGTTACACTACATAAAAGGTTTGATTGTTACTTTTAGTTTGCCTTTTTGTCTTAATGGGCCTCCTCAATACCTGACTGTTCCACAGTGGGAAGTGGGAATGGTGTTCCTAATTAGTTATTTTCTGTGTTTTTTCCTTTTTTTTTTTTTTTTTTCCTTTTCAAGCTTGCCCTTTCCTTTTCAAGGGTTGCCCTTTAGGAATGTTTCTGGAATTCATTGAATAATAATTTGAGTTTAAATATGTGAAAAAGCATAGTTTATACTGTTCTTTGTAAAAGCTTTGTGATTTAGGAATTATCTCCATCTTACAAATGAGCTTTAGGCAAAGTATGGGACTTTCCCCAAAATCATGATTAATGATTAGCTGGACCATGACTTAAACTTAAGGCTCCTTAGGTCAGCACTTCCTGCTATACTACCCCACACTTCATTGGTAAATTAGTCTTCTATTTTCCTGGGAAGTTGGGATACTTTAGAGCTGTTTAATAAGCATAGTGGAAGATCCTGTGATATTTTTGAAGCCCTGTAGAGACTGTAAGAAGAGCCAGATTAATGGTAACAGCAGTAATATCAACTTACTGATATTACACTTGAGCTTACCATGCACTTACCACATACCCCACACTATGCTACATATATGCTAGATAGATGCTAGATAGATCACCTCCTATGTTATTGTTTCGTTGCTAGGCTGTGTCCAACTCTTTGCAACCCCATAGACTATAGCCCGCCAGGATCCTTTGTCCATGGGATTTCCCAGGCAAGAATTCTGAAGTAGGTTGCCATTTCCTTCTCCAGTTAATTAACCTTCCCATATTTTGCAGTGATCTTATTAGTTACATTTTATTGAGGAAGCTGAGGTTAATAAAGTTAAGTTTCATGTCAGAGGTTATGTGGTAGTATGTGGCACAGAGCCTGGATTCAGCTTAATCCTAAACCCTTTGCTTCTTCACTTGAAATTGTTTTCCAAGGAGAACTGAGGTGATTCTGCCTTACTTGAATATTTTTGATATTAAAGAGAAGTGGGAGAAGAATTGTCTGTAACAGAATCTTCTAATACTGTATTTCTCCATGTTGAAAAATATACAAATCTACATTTTAAGGAAAAAAATTCTCAGGCCCCTGAGTTGATGTCTTACATAAATCTGGATATAAGCTCCTTGTACAGAGCTCTTATTCAACTATAAAATCAAAATAAGCACAAATACAACCACAGTGCTAATTCAAATTAGCCGGGCTTCCCTGGTGGTCCAGTGGGTAAGGACACCGCCTTGAAGTGCAAGGGGCGCCGGTTCGATCCCTTGCCCGGGAAGATCCCATGTGCCGCGGAGCAGCTGGACTGATGTGTCCAATTACCAAGCCGGAGCTCTGGAGCGCATGCTCCCAGAACCGGTGCTCTGCGACAACAGAGGCCACCGCGATGGGAGGCCCACATGGGCCAAAGAACAAAGATGGATGAAAATGGACAAATGAAAGACCAATAGAAGTGGCCCGCCTGCTCCCCTCCCTCCCCACCCCCACCAAAATAAATAAATAAATAAATCTTAAAAAAAAAAAATTCTAATCAGCAACATTTCAATGTGACTGCTGATGTTTTACCAAAACTAAATTGCAGCTCTCATTATAAACAAAGTACTCACCACCAACACACTGGTCCTTTTGACTTCAGCATATCTGTACTGTGTGTCTCCTCAACTCCCTCACCACTTCTTTCTTGCAGAATATTTTTACAGTATGCTGTGTACTCAGCTGTATCATTTCCATCTTATATCTGCGCTGCTTGTTGCAACAAGGTCATAAATACCCATATAGGCACTGAAATCAAGTAGTGGTTATACATGTGCTCCTATTAATTTTGTTTTTAGATTATCATAATAAATACACAATTTTAAAAATTGTCATAGAATCTTAGATGTGTCCAGTGGATGGAGATTTGTGATAATGACCTGCTAAAGATTGAAACAAGGTGGTAGATGGGAGTATTTCAGCTTTTTGTCCATGCTGAAAAGGTTTTGTCTTTCCAGATGTTAATGACCTTGTGGGTCTCCCATACTGTGAGAGTGTCTCATTCAAAGCAGGATTTCCATCTCCTCATTACAGTGCTACTGTTTTTGTTACGAGGTGATATGGTTTAACAAACTCAGAAGGCCTAATTACTAGCCAGTACTTTCTGGTTTTTCCTTCCCCTTGTTTCTGTTAAACTCAAACTGAAGCCACATCAAGTCTATCTACCTTCCTCTACCCCCAATTCCTCCTCTCGTCTTTATTTTTAATTTTCTAGTCATTTTGGCCTTGTCTTATGGTCATCAGTTGTAGTTCCCTCAATTCCACCACTGCTTTCTGTAATACCAGCATAGACCTGCCTAATGTAGGTAAAACAACATTTTCCCTCAGACCACCTAGTGGTAGAGGAAATCACACAACTGCTCTATTATTTAGCTTACTTTTGGTTGGAGATAACAGAAAGCTCAGACGAGCCTAAACAATTAAGGGAATATATTGATTCAGTAGCTGAAAAAGACAGATGTGGGACTGGCTTCAAATGAAATTTGCTCTGATTAACAGTGGGACCTAACTTCTTTTTATTTTCCCAATTTTCCTTCTTCAGATTTGGCTTCATCCTAAGTTTGTACCATGCAGTCATCCTCAGGCCAGATAGCTTCAAGATAGCTTTTGTTATGTACTGAATTGTGTCTTCTCCCCTCAAATTCAAATGTTGGAGCTCCAAATCCCCCACATGACTGTTTGGAGGTAGGACGTTTATGGAGGAAATAAAAGTTAAATGAGGTCATCAGGTTAGAGCCCTAATCCAACAGGACCATGTCCTTATTAAGAAGAGAAAGATATATCAGAGATCTCTCTCTCCACAAGCATGCAAGATGGAAGGCCATGGAAGGACACAGCAAGGAAACAGCAAGAAGGACCTCACTAGAAATCAGCCCAGATGCCACCTTGATCTTGGACTTCTAGCTTCCAGAACTATGAGAAAGTAAATTTCTGTCGCTGAAGCCAGTGAGTCTGGTATTCTTCTAAGGCAGCCTGAGCTGACTAATACAGCTTTCAACAGCTCCAGGGCTTCGTGCTTCCTCTTTCATGTGTAACTGGTATGAGAAGTCATTTTTGTCCCAAAATCGCTAGCACTAGACCTGAGAGATGCATGCTATTGACCAGATTGAGTCTCATGCTGAATCAGTCAACAATGCCCACAGGTTTGGAATGTACTGATTGGCTTACTGTAGGTTATACAGTCAATCTCTGGCTTCAGCAGCTCCACTGTGGCTTCTCTGCCGGCTCACAGATGCCAAGTTCATGAACTCTTGCAAGTGGGGAGTGAGTACTCAGGAGGCAGCCAATAAGTCATCACTAATTTGAGTTGCAACTTTGTATGGGCCAATTATGTTGCTGACATTCTTTTACTCAAATGTTAGTTTCCTTTCACATTTCTTTTTTCTGTTCCTTCTTTTTTCAAGTCCCCTACCTCGCAGCCTTTTACTTCACAGAGAAGAGACCACTGGGAAATGACTTTCTTAACAATCTGCACTACAAACATACCTCTTTTTAACTCATCAGAAGAGATTGTCCTTGACACTTTACATGGGCAACATGGTTTCTGTGTACTTACTCCCCCTCCCTGTCTCCAACTTCTGGAAACTTGTTTAATCTGGTCTTACAAAGATACTTAATATTCTTTGCATCTTAACAAATACTCTATCTGCCTCATAATTTATTCAGATTTTTAAAATGTTTTTAAAACCTAATAGTCTTTTCTGTTACAGGATCCCATCTAAGGTATATTTATTCATCTTGTCTCTTTAGGCTCCTCTTGGCTCTGACAAGTTTCTCAGATTTAACTTGTTTTTGATGACCTTGACAGTTTTGGGGAGTATGGTCAGGTATTTTATAGAATGTTCCTCAATTGGGATTTGTCTGATGTTTTCTCAAATTAAACTGAAGGCAAAATGCCATACTCATCATATCATATAAAGGATGTATGCATGGTAAGTCCCTTCAGTCATGTCCGACTCTTTGAAACCCTGTAAACTATAGCCCACCAGGCTCCTCTGTCCATGGAAGTCTCCAAGCAAAAGTTCTGGAGGGGGGCTTCCCTGGTGGTCCCGTGGGTAAAGAGTCCACCTTGTAGTGCAAGGGGCACCAGTTCAATCCCTGTCCTAGGAAGATTCCTGTGCCATGGAGCAGCTGGACCAGTGTGTCCAATTATAAGCCAGCGCTCTGGAGCGCATGCACCTAGAGCCAGTGCTCTGCAACAAGAGAGGCCACTGCAATGGGAGGCCCACACATGCCACAGAATAACAAAGATGAATGAAAATAAAATATAAATAAAATAGGCATGATGGGGGGAAAACGTTCTGGAGTGGTTGCCATGCCCTCCTCCAGGGGATCTTCCCAACGCATTGATCAAATCTGCGTTTCCTGCATTGGCAGGTGGGTTCTGTACCACAAGCACCACCAGGGAAGCCTCATATAAAGAATATATACTATCAACCTGACTTGTCATTAGTTAACTGAACTTTGTATGGGCTAGGACATTTTACTTGTTATTCCTTAATTTTTTTTGTTCCTTCTTTTCAAGTCCCCTACCTCGCAGCCTTTTACTTCACAGAGAAGAGACCACTGGGAAATGACTTTCTTAACAATCTGCACTACAAACATACCTCTTTTTAACTCATCAGAAGAGATTGTCCTTGACACTTTACATGGGCAACATGGTTTCTGTGTACTTACTCCCCCTCCCTGTCTCCAACTTCTGGAAACTTGTTTAATCTGGTCTTACAAAGATACTTAATATTCTTTGCATCTTAACAAATACTCTATCTGCCTCATAATTTATTCAGATTTTTAAAATGTTTTTAAAACCTAATAGTCTTTTCTGTTACAGGATCCCATCTAAGGTATATTTATTCATCTTGTCTCTTTAGGCTCCTCTTGGCTCTGACAAGTTTCTCAGATTTAACTTGTTTTTGATGACCTTGACAGTTTTGGGGAGTATGGTCAGGTATTTTATAGAATGTTCCTCAATTGGGATTTGTCTGATGTTTTTCTCAAATTAAACTGAAGGCAAAATGCCATACTCATCATATCATATAAAGGATGTATGCATGGTAAGTCCCTTCAGTCATGTCCGACTCTTTGAAACCCTGTAAACTATAGCCCACCAGGCTCCTCTGTCCATGGAAGTCTCCAAGCAAAAGTTCTGGAGGGGGGCTTCCCTGGTGGTCCCGTGGGTAAAGAGTCCACCTTGTAGTGCAAGGGGCACCAGTTCAATCCCTGTCCTAGGAAGATTCCTGTGCCATGGAGCAGCTGGACCAGTGTGTCCAATTATAAGCCAGCGCTCTGGAGCGCATGCACCTAGAGCCAGTGCTCTGCAACAAGAGAGGCCACTGCAATGGGAGGCCCACACATGCCACAGAATAACAAAGATGAATGAAAATAAAATATAAATAAAATAGGCATGATGGGGGGAAAACGTTCTGGAGTGGTTGCCATGCCCTCCTCCAGGGGATCTTCCCAACGCATTGATCAAATCTGCGTTTCCTGCATTGGCAGGTGGGTTCTGTACCACAAGCACCACCAGGGAAGCCTCATATAAAGAATATATACTATCAACCTGACTTGTCATTGTTGATGTTAACCTTGCTCACCTGACTAAGGTGGTGTTTGTCAAGTTTCTCCACTGCAGAGCTACTCCCCCACATCCTTCATTGTGCTCTTTAGAAGGAGGTAACTGTGCATAGCCCACATATAAGGAATGAGGAGTTATGTTCCACCTCCTTGAGAGTGGAATGACTGCATAAATTACCTTGAATGTCTTGGGAGATTTGTCTCTTCTCCATTTACTTATTTATTCAAGTAGCCATTTGTATCAGTATTAACACATGGATATTTGTTTTCTATTTTGAGTTCTAAGCCAAAATTATTTTGTTGCTCCAAGTATTTCAGCTTTGGCCACTTTTAGTTGGCCTTTGTGTCCCTTTGATACATCCTTATTGTTGTGGATTGTTTTGTTTTGTTTTTGTTAGAGCAGTGCCTTACTTTCTGTTACCATGTTATAGGCTCATTTTATATATTCCCTGCCCTACAGTCTTAGCATCAGCTATTTTCTCCAAGGGGTCCTGATTCCTTTTATTAGAGAATGGTATTAGAAACCAACATCTGGGTTCCTGGTGTGCTTACTGCCTCAGGGGTACATTTGCCTTTCAACTAGCAAAATAAGGAAATATATGTGTACATGCTAATCCATGTATATACACAGATCTCCAAATAGTTATGTATGTAATATCTGTGTTTAGATTAAGCTAAATATGAATGTACCAAATTTTAATTTCCCATGTTTTATACACAGATCTCCAAGGGCACCAGTTCAATCCCTGTCCTAGGAAGATTCCTGTGCCATGGAGCAGCTGGACCGGGCCAATAAGCGCTCTGGGCGCATGCACCCAGAGCCTGTGCTCTGCAATGAGAGAGGCCACTGCAATGGGAGGCCCACACATGCCACAGAATAACAAAGATGAATGAAAATAAAATATAAATAAAATAGGCATGATGGGGGGAAAACGTTCTGGAGTGGTTGCCATGCCCTCCTCCAGGGGATCTTCCCAACGCATTGATCAAATCTGCGTTTCCTGCATTGGCAGGTGGGTTCTGTACCACAAGCACCACCAGGGAAGCCTCATATAAAGAATATATACTATCAACCTGACTTGTCATTGTTGATGTTAACCTTGCTCACCTGACTAAGGTGGTGTTTGTCAAGTTTCTCCACTGCAGAGCTACTCCCCCACATCCTTCATTGTGCTCTTTAGAAGGAGGTAACTGTGCATAGCCCACATATAAGGAATGAGGAGTTATGTTCCACCTCCTTGAGAGTGGAATGACTGCATAAATTACCTTGAATGTCTTGGGAGATTTGTCTCTTCTCCATTTACTTATTTATTCAAGTAGCCATTTGTATCAGTATTAACACATGGATATTTGTTTTCTATTTTGAGTTCTAAGCCAAAATTATTTTGTTGCTCCAAGTATTTCAGCTTTGGCCACTTTTAGTTGGCCTTTGTGTCCCTTTGATACATCCTTATTGTTGTGGATTGTTTTGTTTTGTTTTTGTTAGAGCAGTGCCTTACTTTCTGTTACCATGTTATAGGCTCATTTTATATATTCCCTGCCCTACAGTCTTAGCATCAGCTATTTTCTCCAAGGGGTCCTGATTCCTTTTATTAGAGAATGGTATTAGAAACCAACATCTGGGTTCCTGGTGTGCTTACTGCCTCAGGGGTACATTTGCCTTTCAACTAGCAAAATAAGGAAATATATGTGTACATGCTAATCCATGTATATACACAGATCTCCAAATAGTTATGTATGTAATATCTGTGTTTAGATTAAGCTAAATATGAATTCATACTGATGAGTCCAATTCTAATTCTTCACCATGTGAATTATTCTAGTTTTCTCCCCTGGTTTATCTATAATCTTCCACTCCTAGTGGGAAACCTGGTTCCCACCATCTATTTCTTAATAGTTCAATTCCAGTATATTTGTATTGTGGCTTCAGAATTGTTAACCCTTTATCAATTCAAGTACAGTGCTTATTACAATTCTTACTGCCCGTAGTATTACAGATTCAGGCTCTTCCAAACTTGCTTAGCATCTTTTTGCAAATGACTTTTGATTCCCTGAATGTGGAATACCATGTATTTTCATGCTTCTTTGTCTTTATTAGCGCTAGTCTCCCTGTCTGAGGTGCCCTGGCTTTTACCCTATCTTCTTGGAATGTTGCCACTCACTCTTCTAGATCCAGCGCAGACGTTGACCCCACCAGGAAGCTTTCCCTGGCCACAGCAAGAGACTTAATCACTCATTCCTCTGGTGCTTTATACCAGCCTCTATTACACACTTATCAGGACTCTACATCACATTCTTCTTTACTTGGTGGTAAAATTCTTGAGGGCAGGAACCAGATAGACTTGTCCCTGGATATCTTGGACTCAACAGTAATGGATGTTATGTTTGGATCCTCCTTGGTGGTAATTACCGAAAACCTAATAGTGGCTAAAATACAGAAGGATTTCTTTTTCTCATCTAGCAGGAAATCCAGAGGAAAGTGGTTTCCCTGTTCAGTGATGCCATCAAGAATTAGGCCCTTTCCCTCCCCTGTACACGGCAGCATCACTTCCCTTTGTTCAGGAAAGAGGCCGACGAGGGTGCCAGCAAGCTATCCTCCAACTCCTTTCTCTTCTGTATGGAAGCAGAAGATTTTGCCGTTTAACAGATTTCTGTCATCTAGAAATGTCATGGTCACACGGCTCCCCCAAGTGTAAGAGAAGATGGCAAGGTGAATTTTTAGGAAGGCTAATCTTTTCAGTAAGAACAAGATGTTAGAATTAAGCTCTAGGTAATCACAAGGCTGCAAAGAAATCCAGGATTTGTTTCCTGTTGAATAAAAGGCCTGAGGGTAGAAGACAACCAACCCGAGAAGACTTTTCAAAACAAAACAAAAAGAGAAAAGGGTTGATCCTTGTGGGAGCAACATCTAACGGTAATTGGTAGAAAGCACAAGTGTGCGTAATGAGGAATCTAGCGTGCCCTGTCCACCCACTCTGTTGTCCGTAGCACTCTGTATTGCTCCTTGGAAACTCAGCTTTTCTGTTTTCATGTTATCATTCTTGTGAATTTCACTTTCCATTCTCTGGCACCTTTTCTACTGTGTCATGCCTCCTATGATGTGACAGTCGAAATTTTACCTGATAGATTGTGGTGCAGTTTGCCTTGATTTTTTGCAAGTTGTGACTAATTGTAGTTCTTTAACATGGAATTTACATAGTGCTATCATCTCTGCCTTCCTAAATCCCGCATTCCTTTGAAATTATGGAAATACATTCATTTGGGTGCTTTTATTCACTACTGTTGTTTTTTGGATTTTTTTATAGATAACATTCATTTCTGACTTGAATTCTTTATAGTAGTCCATTTTGTGCCAGGACAGCCTTATTGATACATTAGTCCAAACATGACAGGGTAAATTCTGCCTACAGGTATAAGGATCTCCAGGCATCTAGCGTAGCTAGGATTAGAAACATTTGCAATGAATCAGAAAACAAAAGCCTCATTAAGAGTAGGATTCCATTAACTTCATCCATATGAGTCTTTTACTAGAACTTTTAAGGGCTGGTAACACATGAAGTATGCATGTAACTTAATACCTTTTCTCAGTCCACCAAGTCTGATTACTACTTCCAGAAATTACAATAGTGCACACAACTGTGAAATGCCAGGTGGATGAGTTAAAACAGATTTCAGCATGTGCATGTGTGTGAACGTGTGCGTGGTGACACATCTTTAAGGGTGGTCATGCAGAGCAAACACAGCATGAGATTCCCATTTAGAAACTGCAGCGTGACTGACGTCATAGTGTGATCAAAGTGTTCTGCAAATACTTACTGTAATTGTTGTTGTTGTTCCATTCTTGCTAATAACCTTATTTATACTCTGAAATTATAATCATCCAAAGAAAGATTAAAACAAGATGTATGAGTTGCCTGAACTCTTTGCCTCACAGATGGTCACCCTCGGCGTTCTCTGAAATTGCCAGGGTTAATTGAAGCTTCAGTTTTCACTGAGGTATAGTTGATACTTAAGTGTTTCTTACCTGTTGGCTTTCACTATTTAAAAGAGTACAACAATAGCACTTTAATTTGCTTTCATTAACGGTAGCCTTTCGGGTAATACTAGTGCAGCTTTATCTAGATGATGTTTGTTCTTCTGAATGAAACCTTTGTACCAGCTTCCCAGCTGAGAAGAAAAGCTAAACAGTCACAAAGGTAAGAACATGAATGTCTCACTAATGTATTCATTTAAAGGATGCTCAGAACCCAGGAAGCATCCAAGGGATGTTAACTTTTAAACAAAGGGCAAGCATTTAGCATATGATTAACGACAGTTTCTTTCCCTGAGATTTCAATGAGCTGAGACAACCGGGAGTCATTCTTAGGGAGGCAGCCCAGAGCCAGCCAAGTGCTCCAAGGATAATCATTACAGAGCCACACAAACAGCAGTACTGTTTGCTCTAGTTCTTTGGTGCTCTTCCAATAGTATTGAGATGTGAGAAAGCAATCTTAGGCTCAAGCCTAAATAGCAAGAGAAATAAGTCCTTCTTTGCCTCTGCTCCTCAGCTATGTAAAAGTAGAGGGCCAGTGCAAAGAACTGGGTGTTGCATCTTATGTTATTTAGGTGTTGCAAGAGCACTTTGCGTATGTTTTGAGATTGGAGTCCTGAAAAGAGAATGACTGTGCTCTCCTACATCGGGAGACTGATGCCTCCCAGTGGCATTGCTTGCTATTTGATGAAGGTCCAAGAGAAAAAACAAAAGTGAGAAAGATGGAAGACATTCAGTGCTTCCTTAATCAAGTACAACAAATTAGGAACTCCAGTAAAGACTAGGGATCAGTACTGAGATGCTTCTTGCATGAGATGCTTCTTGCATGTGTGATATACAAACATAGGATGAAATTGGATATATATGCATACAAAGATTTAAAATATCTTCCCCCTTTTGGATATCTGCAAATTTTTCCTGACAAACACTTGATAATTCAGAACTATATTGAGAAGCCCTAAGTCTATGGGAAAACTGCGTTGTAACAAAATGGCCAGCATTCAGATCTTTATTTCATACAAGTATACTACTTTTCTACCACATTATGCTGGCCTCATAAACAAATTGAAAAGTGTTCCCGCCTCTGTTTTCTGAAAGAGTCTGTGTAAGATTGGTGTTATTTCTTCCTGAAATGTTTAATACTCATTAGTGAAGCCATCAGGGGCCTCCAGTTTTCTTTGTAAGAGGGTTTTTGGTTTGTTTTTGTTGTGGTAAAATATACATAAAATTTGCCATTTTACCCATTTTTAAGTGTACAGTTTAGTGGCATTAAGTTTATTCACACTGTTGTGCAAATATCGTAACCAGTTATCTCCAGAACTTTTTTCCTTTCCCCTGACTAAAGCTTTATTAAACTCGTAACTCCTCTTTTTCTCCTCTTTCTACCACTTGATAACACCATTCTACTTTATGTCTCTATGAACTTTTGATCCCTCTAGAAACTTCATATAAGAGTAATGAGAAAACATTTGTCTTTTTGCAATTAGCTTATTTCACTTGGCATAATGCCTGTAAGACTTATCCACGTTTTAGCATGTCCCAGAATTCCCATCTTTTTAAAGTCTGAATAATATTCTATTTTATGTATATATCATAAAAAAGATGTCCATTCATCTGTGATGGACATTTGGATTATTTCTACCTTTTATATATTGTGAATAATGTTGTTATTAACATGGTATACATGTATCTCTTTGAGTACCTGCTTTCACTTTGTTTGGGTATATATCCAGAAGTAAAATTGCTAGATTGTGTGGCAATTCCATGCTTAATATTTTGAGGAATTGTCATAACACTTTTTCACAGAAGCCACACTATTTTACATTCTCACCAGCAATGGACAAAGACTCCAATTTTACCATATCCTTACCAACACTTGTTATTTTCTGGGCTTTTTAAAATGTGTTTTTGTTTAGTCACTGTCCCACTTTTTTGCAACCCCATGGACTACAGCCCATATACCCATTCCAGTGGATGTAATATATGTTTGCTTTTAATTATAAATTTAATTTAATTAATAAATTTAGGGTTATTTAGGTTTTCTTCTTGTGCTATGTAAGTTATTATTGGTAAACTGTATTTTTAAGGCATTCATTCTATTTAATAAATGGGATAAAATTGCTCATTATATTTTCCTATTAGCGTTTTTAAGGTCTGTAGGGTCTGTGGTTATGTATCCTCTTTCATTCCTGTTATTAGAAATTTTTATTTCCTGAAACACAAATGTTTGATATCAGTCTTGCCAGAGGTTTACCAGTTTTATTAATATTTGATCTTCTCTGTTTTATCCATTTTATATTTCATTGATTTTTGCTTTTAATTTTTATTATTTCCTTCATTCTACATGCTTTTTATCAGATTTACTGTTTTTCTGGCTTATTGAAATTGAAGCTGAGAGCACTGATTTGAGATCTCTCTTAGATTAGATCGCTCTAATAAAAGCATTTAAAACTATAAATTTTTCTCTAAATCTTGCTTTAGCTACAGCCCATAGCATTTGGTATTTTAAGATCTGGTTATTATTCAGTTCAACATATTTTCTAATTTACCTTAAGATTTGCTAACTCATGTAAATCTTAGACTGATAGATTATATAGCAGTACATCACTTAATTTCAAAACATTTGAGAATTTTTCTAGATATTTTATGTTTAAGTAAAAAAGCAAGAATCAACAATATGCTTCTTTTAAATGTAAACACATTTTTAAAAAGATATATCTAATGCAGCACTGCATAAGACAACTGATGGGGTTGTATTAATATTAGACAAAGTAGACGTCAATAAAATGACTGTTACTAGAAATAAGGAGGGATATTTATTAATGAGTGTTAATGAGTCAATTCATCAAAAATATTAATATTTAGTATTGCTATTGTGGTCAGAAAGCATAGTCTCTATGATTTTAATGCTTGGGAACTTCTTAGGATTTGTTTTACAGAAGCCACACTATTTTACATTCTCACCAGCAATGGACAAAGACTCCAATTTTACCATATCCTTACCAACACTTGTTATTTTCTGGGCTTTTTAAAATGTGTTTTTGTTTAGTCACTGTCCCACTTTTTTGCAACCCCATGGACTACAGCCCATATACCCATTCCAGTGGATGTAATATATGTTTGCTTTTAATTATAAATTTAATTTAATTAATAAATTTAGGGTTATTTAGGTTTTCTTCTTGTGCTATGTAAGTTATTATTGGTAAACTGTATTTTTAAGGCATTCATTCTATTTAATAAATGGGATAAAATTGCTCATTATATTTTCCTATTAGCGTTTTTAAGGTCTGTAGGGTCTGTGGTTATGTATCCTCTTTCATTCCTGTTATTAGAAATTTTTATTTCCTGAAACACAAATGTTTGATATCAGTCTTGCCAGAGGTTTACCAGTTTTATTAATATTTGATCTTCTCTGTTTTATCCATTTTATATTTCATTGATTTTTGCTTTTAATTTTTATTATTTCCTTCATTCTACATGCTTTTTATCAGATTTACTGTTTTTCTGGCTTATTGAAATTGAAGCTGAGAGCACTGATTTGAGATCTCTCTTAGATTAGATCGCTCTAATAAAAGCATTTAAAACTATAAATTTTTCTCTAAATCTTGCTTTAGCTACAGCCCATAGCATTTGGTATTTTAAGATCTGGTTATTATTCAGTTCAACATATTTTCTAATTTACCTTAAGATTTGCTAACTCATGTAAATCTTAGACTGATAGATTATATAGCAGTACATCACTTAATTTCAAAACATTTGAGAATTTTTCTAGATATTTTATGTTTAAGTAAAAAAGCAAGAATCAACAATATGCTTCTTTTAAATGTAAACACATTTTTAAAAAGATATATCTAATGCAGCACTGCATAAGACAACTGATGGGGTTGTATTAATATTAGACAAAGTAGACGTCAATAAAATGACTGTTACTAGAAATAAGGAGGGATATTTATTAATGAGTGTTAATGAGTCAATTCATCAAAAATATTAATATTTAGTATTGCTATTGTGGTCAGAAAGCATAGTCTCTATGATTTTAATGCTTGGGAACTTCTTAGGATTTGTTTTATAGCCCAGCATATATGGTTTTCCTTGGCAAATGTTCCATGTTCATTTGAAATAATGTATATTCTGCTGTTATTAGATATATTGCTCTTTCTATAAATATCATTCAAGTCAAGTTGATAATGTTGAGGTCTTCTGTGTCCTTGATTCTTTGATAATTTGTTTCTGAATGCTTTTCTGTTTATTACTGAGAGAGGGCTATTAACCTAACCTGGAGTCTGTCATACAGAGTGAAGTAAGTCAGAAAGAGAAAAACAAGTAACGTATTTTAGCACATGTACATGGAGTCTATAAAAATGATACTTATGAGCCTATTTGCCAGGCAAGAAAGAGACGCAGACATAGAGGACCAACTTGTGGACATGGTGGAGGGAGGAGACGGTGGGACGAATTGAGAGAGAGGCATCTATACACTAGCACATATAAGACAGAGAGCTAGTGGGAAGCCACTGCATAGCACGGGGAGCTCAGCTCCGTGCTTTATGATGGCCTAGGGGGATGGGATGGGGCTGGGGGGTGGGAGGGAGGCTCCAGAGAGAGGGGATATATGTATACTTACAGCTGCTTCACTTTGTGGTACGGCAGAAGCTAACACAGTATTGTAAAGCAGTTATACTCCAATTAAAAAGTAAATTTTGAAAAATCTCAAGTATTGCTGTGAATTTAATTATACCTTTTAAAATTTTTATTTTTGCTTCATGTATTTTGAAGCTGTATTATTAAGTACATGTACATTTAGGATTTTTATGTCTCGATGAATTGGCTCATCATTATTAAATGTAATAATATAATTAAATGTAATAGTCTTTTTTGAAAGTCAACTTTGCCTATTATTATACCTCCACCACTTTTTCTCATGCAGTGTTTGCATGGTATCTGTTTTTATATTGTAATTTATTTGTATCTTTAAAGTGCTTCTCTTATAGACAATACAGGCATTCCCCGCTTTTTGAAAGTTTGCTTCACCCACTTCACTCTGGTGAAAGACCTACATTGATGCCTGTTTTTGCTAAATGAAAGAAATCTGAAAAGGATTTTCACTTTTATGAAAAAAGGGGTAAAGCAAAAATAGCTTTCAGTGTTTGTTTTGCAGTGAGCTGTTATAGAGAGGCAGTGAATAGTGAGCATCAGGAGTGGCACCTCCAAGCTCCTTGCCCTGGAACTACATTCCGCATCAGGCCGCCATAGCTTTGCACATCTGTGGTTTATCTTGATTTGTTTTGTGCATCTACTAGCAAGGTGTGTCCTAAGGTAATTGCTGTTTTGCTTTATGCCATTTTGGCTTAGAAAGGTTTCACAGGACTACTTTCAGATAGTGAGGGAAAACTAAATGATTGAGTCTTGTTTTTCATGCAAATTAGCAACCTGTGTCTTTAACTAAAGTCTATTTGCACTTCATGTAATTATGGATATGGTTGGATTTAAATATAGTATTTGATGTTTGTTTTCTTATTGTCCCATCTTTAGTTTAGTTTCTCCTTCCTTTCTCGCCTTCTTTTGGGTGAATAAAATATTTTTAGCTATGCTTCTTTGTGTTATTTCAAATAAAAAATACTATTTATCCATACAGCTTCATTATGCAAATAGTGTCTTAGTTAAACTTGTATGCAAATTAGCATATGCCAAAATAAAGTCAATAGAGGTTATGTAAAGAAAGTGGGACACTCTGGTGGCAGAAACCTACTTTCTCTACCAAAATTCTTTTGGAAGCTGACCCTGCCCTTCTCTTTTTCCCATCACACAATGGAACCATGACCTAGTAAACATGAAGCTAACATGATAGTCAAAACATAAAGTACATATTTATTACTATTGCAGTGACTATAACTGGATAGCTGCCTGTATACTGTCACACTCTTCAGTCACTTCCTTATTCCACACAGCAAGGATCTAAGGAGCCACCTTGGGAAATATGAAGTAACCTCCTTCCAATTAAATTTATGTCAGACAAGTATCATTTTTATGTAATCAAACAATTCATGAGCAGCTTGTTGCTGACCTTAGAAGTTTGCAGTTGAGAAAGCATCTATGTAATTTTATTATGTATTTACCTATACTATATTTATTATATGAATTTACTATATATTTAGGGCTTCCCAGGTGGCACTAGTGGTAACGAACCCACCTCCCAATGCAGGAGACATTAGAGACATGGGTTCAAACCCTGGATCGGGAAAGATCCTCTGAGAAGGGCATGGCAACTCACTTTAGTATTCTTGCCTGGAGAATCTCCTGGACAGAGGAGCCTGGAAAGCTATAGTCCAAAGGATCTCTAAGAATCAGACATACAGCTTCTCTGGTGGTCCAGTGGGTAAAGAGTCCCCCTTGCAGTGCAAGGGGCACCAGTTTGATCCCTGGCCTGGGAGGATCCCAAGTGCCGCGGAGCGGCTGGACAGATGTATCCAATTATGAGCCAGCTCTCTGGAACACATGCACCCAGAGCTGGTGCTCTGCAGAGAGAGGGGCCACTGCAATGGGAAGCCCACACAGGCCAAAGAATAAGGATGGATGAAAATAAATGGATAAAAAGTAAATAAAAAGAGGCCAAAATTTAAAAAAGAAAATTAAAAAAAAAGTCAGATATGACTGAAGTGACTTAGCACACACGTGCAGACACTATATATAATAAAAAAAGATAAAGAGCAATGCAAGGCTGTTTCAGATAATACATAAATGAAATAGATAAAAATGTTTGTATGATTAATTAGAAAAGCAGCTGCCTAAGCAGGACAAATTGCCACGTGTTTAAGCCCTGGCTACACCATGTTTTTTCTTTAGACTAGCAGTCTGCAAGGCACGCATTTCTCTGACATTTTCCTGAATTGCCTAATATTCAATCTGGTTATGACTTTCTTGTCTCCACCTGTCTATAGAGGTTCTTGGTCATTAATAGTGAGAGAAACTCATATCTTTTTCTCCCCTCTCTTCCCTTTCTATAAATAGTAGATATAGATAAGTATCACATGATTATCTGAAGGACTAAAATTTCATTTTGATTTAGCTTTCCTGGGTGAAAAACATTTACATCATTTTATACTTTTGAGCATGAATTGCTTCTTTTTCTAGGTGTAATCCATTTCTACTCTTCAGCATACGGGAGATTTTATGAATAATATTCAGTGCAGAAAGAGAGCTCTAAAAATAATTGTGCTGGTAGGGTTTTGTTAGTCTTCTGTGGAGCAGTGGCAGGAGAAAAGAACAAAGGCACAGCAGAGGAAAGGTAGTGGTAGGCGGGGCATTTGATTTCATTTGCCTCCACCAAAGAGCTTGTACTTGGTGGAGAAAGAAAAACAAATAAGAAACAGATCTACATTAGCTATTGAATGTTTCATTTCTCATCACTGTTATTCACATTTAAGTGGAATCATTGCAGTCTTTTTGGTGTCTATAACTAAGCCTTTAGTTTTTTCTTTTTCCTGAAAGGAAAATCTTGAATTTTATGTTTAAAAAGCACAATGAGATGTTTTTGACATTCTGCAGTTTGTTTTGAATTCAGTCTTAAAACCCATTGACTTTTAGTAAGATGGTAAAGGGTGTACAGTGCATGTCATTTTTAAGCCTAACAGCACTTTGGACAGTCTCGAATGCATATTATATATACACACCTTTTAGCATCTGTTTCTGCCCGACAGCTTACAATGTGAGACTGAATGTTGTGATGAACAACTGAATTGAGGGTGAAATGCATTACAATGCATTTTTGCTGGGGAATAAAAGCTCTCTAGAGCTTAATTTTGATACATTTTCATAAAGATTTTAAGGTGTCATATATGCTAGTACGTAATTAAAACAGCATACTCTTTAAATGTTTAAGTTACTCTTCAGAAATCAGGATAGACTTGGCTAATCAAATGATGATGATTCTCTTGAGCTGGGATTTAAGTATGCATTTTTTTACAGGGATATCTATTTTCCAAATGCATTGCTAATTATTCTTTAAAATGTATGTATAAATGGCTTGGGGCAAAGGTCTGGAGGGGTGGGATGGGGGGATCTGGGCGGGTGGGGACCATGGATATGAATATAACTGATCTGGGAACATACATGTCTGTGAACAACAAAACTCTGTAAAACCTTTAAAATAAAGAATAAAAATTTAAAAAATTAAAAAAAAATAAATAAATAAAAAGAAAAAAAATGTATGTATGTATGGTTGTTAAAATTAAGAATTGATGGGATCTTAATATAGTATTCACTTGTTTATTTTACAGCTCAGCTCAGAAAAAGAGATTAATATGTTTGTTTTCTTACTCTGCTCCTCTACTTGGGTTTTTGGTCTAGTGGTCATCAAATATTCCCCAGAAATATATTTGCATAGAATTCCCAAAGGAAAATAACAACCTAAAAAACTTTTTAACATGTAGAATCCAGATTCTGCACTTACTTGCTTTGACCATGTACTGAGAATTGTGTAAGCAAATTCCAAGCAAAGCAAAGTTGGTCAAGGTTATGACTTATAAAGAATGCCAGGCGGGCTTCCCCTGGTGGTCCAGTGGATAAGGACACCGCCTTGCAGTGCAAGGGGCGCTGGTTCGAGCCCTGGCCTGGGAAGATCCCACGTGCCGCAGAGCGGCTGGACTGATGTGTCCAATCACTGAGCTGGAGCTCTGGAGCGTATGCGCCCAGAGCCGCTGCTCTGCAACGACAGATGCCACCGCGATGGGAGGCCCACAGGAGCCAAAGAACAAAGACAGATGAAAATAAATGAAAGACCAATAGAAGTGGCCCGCCCGCTCCCCTCCCTCCCCAACCTGACCCCCGCCCAAAGTAAATAAATAAATAAATCTTTAAAAAAAAAAAAAAAGAATGCCAGGCGATGTTGCCCATTCCAGATAACTCTTTTTTCTTTCTCTCAGCCCAAAAAGCATTTCAGGAAAGATGCTACCATGCCCATCTTACATTTAAAAATTGTTAGTTTTCATGTCCTTTCTCAGCTTATTATCCTTTTCATCCAGTTTTTGGCTCTTAGATAAATAATACTTTGTTTAATCCATATTGACTAATTTATTGTTTGAAATTTTCCAGGTATTGATTAGCATGAATATGATTTGGAGACATTATATTTCCTGTCCAAGGATAAGAAAGGTGCTACACAGATACCAAAGTGGTTATCACCCAGTGGCCCCTCTGGGATCAAGGATTTTAACTGACCCAACAAATGTTTTTGAACACAACATGTGGTGAGTAGGTGTGATATAATATATGTACATTAAGCATCACCAGTGTTTTATTTTCATTTAGTGCCAGAAAAAGATTTTTAAAACTGAACACTTACGTTGTTGGAGTTAAAAGCCAGGGTAACTGATTCTTACATAAGTGTTGCCAGTTCTGAATTTCTTTGGGTTCTTGCAGGTCCTCTCTGCTCATCTCTGATCCTGATTTTGCAGCGTATCACTGAAGGGGCTTCTTTTCTAGGTAGAGACCTCCACTTACTTGCTTTGACCATGTACTGAGAATTGTGTAAGCAAATTCCAAGCAAAGCAAAGTTGGTCAAGGTTATGACTTATAAAGAATGCCAGGCGGGCTTCCCCTGGTGGTCCAGTGGATAAGGACACCGCCTTGCAGTGCAAGGGGCGCTGGTTCGAGCCCTGGCCTGGGAAGATCCCACGTGCCGCAGAGCGGCTGGACTGATGTGTCCAATCACTGAGCTGGAGCTCTGGAGCGTATGCGCCCAGAGCCGCTGCTCTGCAACGACAGATGCCACCGCGATGGGAGGCCCACAGGAGCCAAAGAACAAAGACAGATGAAAATAAATGAAAGACCAATAGAAGTGGCCCGCCCGCTCCCCTCCCTCCCCAACCTGACCCCCGCCCAAAGTAAATAAATAAATAAATCTTTAAAAAAAAAAAAAAGAATGCCAGGCGATGTTGCCCATTCCAGATAACTCTTTTTTCTTTCTCTCAGCCCAAAAAGCATTTCAGGAAAGATGCTACCATGCCCATCTTACATTTAAAAATTGTTAGTTTTCATGTCCTTTCTCAGCTTATTATCCTTTTCATCCAGTTTTTGGCTCTTAGATAAATAATACTTTGTTTAATCCATATTGACTAATTTATTGTTTGAAATTTTCCAGGTATTGATTAGCATGAATATGATTTGGAGACATTATATTTCCTGTCCAAGGATAAGAAAGGTGCTACACAGATACCAAAGTGGTTATCACCCAGTGGCCCCTCTGGGATCAAGGATTTTAACTGACCCAACAAATGTTTTTGAACACAACATGTGGTGAGTAGGTGTGATATAATATATGTACATTAAGCATCACCAGTGTTTTATTTTCATTTAGTGCCAGAAAAAGATTTTTAAAACTGAACACTTACGTTGTTGGAGTTAAAAGCCAGGGTAACTGATTCTTACATAAGTGTTGCCAGTTCTGAATTTCTTTGGGTTCTTGCAGGTCCTCTCTGCTCATCTCTGATCCTGATTTTGCAGCGTATCACTGAAGGGGCTTCTTTTCTAGGTAGAGACCTCCACTTGCCTCTTATGAGCACTTGTAAGTACATGTTACTTACTGAGCACCAAGGAGAACACACTGGTTTGACCTTAATTCGTGCTTTTAGGAAATCCACTCCTCTGTTTGTGATGATAGATGGGTATTTATAGGAGAAACTGATAATTAGGAATACAAAGCAGCTAATTATGAGGGCTCAGTGTGTTCTTCTGAGGCACAGTTCCATTTAAGAACTCAACAATGCAAAATCACTTCTGTTTTGGTATAGTCAGGAAGACTTTTCGTTTTTTAAGTTTCAGCTTTATTGAGGTATAGTTGACATATTAAGGAAGGTTTAAGTAGAGAAACAGATATTTATTCTTTCTCCAGTACCCAGTACGGTGCTGGACTCATAAGTATTTGTGAAGTAATGACTCAGATAGGTAGAGCTGGAGTAAGGGCATTCCAGGAGGGTGGAAAGTCAGACCCACCTGCATGAGCACGTATAAGGCATATTCAGGAGAACAGGATAGTTGGCCTAAAATGAAGACTTTTCTAGGAGATTGGTAAATGATAAAGTTTGAATGATAATAGGGCAGGCGTGGGGTGCCAGCAAAACTGTGTGTGATCTTAAATTCACACCTGAAGTAAGGGGTATGACAGAGCCACTGAAGAGAAATGGCATTCATTATAAATTTAATATTAAGTATTTGGTTAACCGTATACTGTTATATATAACAGAACTCAGCAGGTGAACCTAGAAGCAGGAAAGGGCCAATTAGAGATTGTAAGGGAAGAAAAAATAGAATTTGTTGCTTCTGTAGAATAAAGGAAAAGGAAACATTTGACTCTTGACAGTTTAATCCTAAAAGACTAATAGAAATAGGAAAATCAAGAGGTAAATTGATTTTTTAAAAATATAATAGAAGAAAAACAGGTGGTTTATTTTCTTTTTTTAAGTTAAAGAATAGGTGATATACAATGTTATATAAGTTATAGGTATAAAATATAGTAATTCATAATTTTTAAAGTTTATACTCCATTTATAGTTATAAAATATTGGCCATATTCTATGTCATATAATATACCTTGTAGCTTACTTTATACATAATAGGTTGTACTTCTTAATTCTCCTCCTCATTCTCTCTCCCCGCCATGGTAACCACTAGTTTGTTCCCTATATCAAACAGGTGATTTCTTATAAAGTTAAATATATACCTATCGTATGACACAACCAGTTCCATCCACTCCCAGGTATTTACCAGAATAAATGAAAACATGTCCACATAAAGACTTGTATGTGAATGCTCATAACAAATACAGGAAGTTGGCAAAATAAGAGGTAAATTGATTTTTTTCATTTTAGAATAAAGATGTTGCATTTAGTTTTAGATATATTGAATAGGTTTTGAGAGCAGGACATCCTGAGAAGACTATCCAGAATGTAGACTCCTCCACAGCTAGGAAGAGAGAGTGGGGTGAGGCCTGAAGATGTGAGGCTGAGTATAACATCTGCAGACAATATTGTTACCCAACTAGCCTTGAGTAGGGGACCTCTAGGGCTGGGAAAGTAAACTTTCTGTATTTATATTGACACAGAATATCAATTTTAAAAAGAAATAGGTGGACTTTTTATTAATTAGTCCTGCATTATACAATATGGTAGCCACTACCCACATGTAGTAGTTGAGCATTTGAAAGCTGGTTAGTCTGGATTGAGATGTACTGTAACATTTTGAAGACTTAGTAAAAATAAAAGGTAGAATATGTTCATTAATAATTTTTGAACTTAGTTAAATGTTAAAATAATATTACTTTGGATCTATTAAGCTAAAGTATGTTATTAAAAATTAATTTCAACCCTTTTCACTTTTTTTTTTTTTTTTGGCCACTTCTATTGGTTTTTCATTTATTTCTGTCTTTGTTCTTTGGCCTGTGTGGGCCTCCCATTGCAGTGGCCTCTTCTCGTTGCAGAACACCAGCTCTGGGTGCATGTGCTCCAGAGCTCTGGCTCAGTAGTTGGACACATTGGTCTAGCCTCTCCGCAGGCCAGGGATCGAACTAGCACCCCTTGCACTGCAAGGTGATGTCTTACCCACTGGACCACCAGGGAAGCCCTCAGCTCTGTTCACTTTTTAACATGACTGCTAGACAATTTTAAATTATATATATGGTTGACATTATATTTTCTTAGATAGCTGCCGAGTTAAGCAATCTTGACTTCTCACCAATTGAATAGTTATAATAGGCTGTAAGATAATTGCCAAGCAATTAAACCTCCAGAGGAACTTCTGGTCCTAGGCAAGCTCTTTGTTTGCCAGGTGTTTTTGGTTGTTTGTACACTCTAGTTAGAATCTAGGTTGTCAGTTGTCTGCATCTCCTTTTCCATTTGCTACCCCCAGCTGTTTTACCCAATATTCCTGCCGGCCCATTTAAGCTCTGTCTTGTCACACACTTTAAGGGAACAAAGGTCATATGGTTCAGTGCCTCTCAAACTCTGTGGGCAAGCTTAGGGCTACTGCACAAGAATTCCTTGGGGAGTTATTATTTCACTAGTTTTAGAGATATGGCCCTGAAATTTGTAATTTGAAAAATCTCTTACTTTGGTCATTCTCTTGAGCTACCAGGTTTAGGAATCCTTGATCCAGTCCAGTAATTTTCAAACTTTTCTTTAGCAGCAGAATTTTTTCCAAGTAAAATCAGACAATATTGTTACCCAACTAGCCTTGAGTAGGGGACCTCTAGGGCTGGGAAAGTAAACTTTCTGTATTTATATTGACACAGAATATCAATTTTAAAAAGAAATAGGTGGACTTTTTATTAATTAGTCCTGCATTATACAATATGGTAGCCACTACCCACATGTAGTAGTTGAGCATTTGAAAGCTGGTTAGTCTGGATTGAGATGTACTGTAACATTTTGAAGACTTAGTAAAAATAAAAGGTAGAATATGTTCATTAATAATTTTTGAACTTAGTTAAATGTTAAAATAATATTACTTTGGATCTATTAAGCTAAAGTATGTTATTAAAAATTAATTTCAACCCTTTTCACTTTTTTTTTTTTTTTTTGGCCACTTCTATTGGTTTTTCATTTATTTCTGTCTTTGTTCTTTGGCCTGTGTGGGCCTCCCATTGCAGTGGCCTCTTCTCGTTGCAGAACACCAGCTCTGGGTGCATGTGCTCCAGAGCTCTGGCTCAGTAGTTGGACACATTGGTCTAGCCTCTCCGCAGGCCAGGGATCGAACTAGCACCCCTTGCACTGCAAGGTGATGTCTTTACCCACTGGACCACCAGGGAAGCCCTCAGCTCTGTTCACTTTTTAACATGACTGCTAGACAATTTTAAATTATATATATGGTTGACATTATATTTTCTTAGATAGCTGCCGAGTTAAGCAATCTTGACTTCTCACCAATTGAATAGTTATAATAGGCTGTAAGATAATTGCCAAGCAATTAAACCTCCAGAGGAACTTCTGGTCCTAGGCAAGCTCTTTGTTTGCCAGGTGTTTTTGGTTGTTTGTACACTCTAGTTAGAATCTAGGTTGTCAGTTGTCTGCATCTCCTTTTCCATTTGCTACCCCCAGCTGTTTTACCCAATATTCCTGCCGGCCCATTTAAGCTCTGTCTTGTCACACACTTTAAGGGAACAAAGGTCATATGGTTCAGTGCCTCTCAAACTCTGTGGGCAAGCTTAGGGCTACTGCACAAGAATTCCTTGGGGAGTTATTATTTCACTAGTTTTAGAGATATGGCCCTGAAATTTGTAATTTGAAAAATCTCTTACTTTGGTCATTCTCTTGAGCTACCAGGTTTAGGAATCCTTGATCCAGTCCAGTAATTTTCAAACTTTTCTTTAGCAGCAGAATTTTTTTTTCCAAGTAAAATCTTAATATAGAATCTCAGTATTTAAAAGGTAAAAGCAAACCTCCTCTGAGTGAAGTAAAGTAAGCATAGAGGCTTGGGACATCAACAGCTCCACCTCCCTTTTTCTCTCCCACCTCGCCCTCACTCTGCCAGCCTAGAGGACCTTGAGGGTTCAGTTGACCAAAGTTTGAAAAACCTTGATCTGGTCTCTAAAGCCATCCTCCTCCATAGCATACCCCTAAAGAGGTGATCCTGCCTGTGTCAGGATACCTATAATGAACTGTGACCGAAGACCGATACATACTATAGTAGACAAAAATAATAATTTCCTCTAAGGGAAGAGGAGAGTAGTTACTTATCATCACCTCTCCACGTCTCCCCAAGCGCCCCACCTTTTTTTTTTTTGCTTGAAGAGAAGATAAAAAATTAAACTGAACACCACAGGACTGGTTCACCTTCTCTTTACTTCAAATCCAAAGTTCTGTCTAAAAGGTCTCACTTCCTTCCTTACTTCCTTCTTTATATTTAAGAATAATGTTTCCTCATGCTGAATATTTGTTTTAAGATGTTTCTTTTAAAATACATGTCAGTTTTCTCTTAGAGATGTTGATCAGAATTTTGTACAGTTCGTTTTTCCCTTTAGCCTCTAGTTTAGTTAATAAGAACTACTTACTCTATATATGAACCTCTTTTTAAATTTTTTTTGAGAAAAAAAATAAACTTTTTCTTCAGGGGCTTCCCTGGGAACTCAGTGGTAAAGAGTTCACCTGCCAGTGCAGGAGACACGAGTTTGATCCCTGAGTCAGGAAGATCCCGCATGCTGCAGAGCAACTAAGCCTGTGAGCCACAACTGCTGAGCCCGTGCTCTAGAGCCTCAGAGCCGCAACTGGTGAGCCCATGTACCTCAACTACTGAAGCCCGTATGCCCTAGAGTGAGAGTTCCACAAGAAAAGTCACTGCAACAAGAAGCCTGCTCACCTCAACTAGAGAGTAGCCTCCACTCCCTAGAGAAGTAACTAGAGAAGAGCCTGTGGCAGCAGTGAAAGCTCAGAATAGCTCCCAAAATAATATATAAATAAATAAATAAAATTTAAAAATAAATAAATAAGTAAACTTTTTGTTTAGTTTCTATATCCTTAGCAATACTTGCCCTCCAGATTCTGGAGTTTGTATTACTAGTATTTACATCTGCCTATAGGTTCTTAATTCTTTTTTTTTTTTTAGGTTTTTTTTTTTTTTTCTTTTACCCCATCATGCTTCTTTTATTTATGTTTATTTTCATCCATCTTTTTTTTTTTTTTTATTCCTTGGCATGTGTGGACCTCCCATCACAGTATGGCCTGTATCACTGCAGAGCACTGGCTCTGGGCACATGCACCCCAGAGCGCCGGCCTGCAACTGGACACACCAGTCCTGCAGCTCGCGGCACATGGGATTCTCCTGGGCCAGGGATTGAACTTGTGCCCCCTGCACTGCAAGGCAGAATCCCGACCCACTGGACCATCAGGGAAGCCCAGGTTCTTAATTCTTAATAGTTTAGTTAAGTGAATTTCGTGTAACATAAAATTAACCATTTTAAGTGGAACAGGTCTGTAGCATTAATTACATTCACAATTTTGTGCAACCAGCATCTCAATCTAGTTCCAAAACATTTCCATCACTCTAAAGTAAAATTCCTTATCCATTAAGCAACTACAGTTCCCAGTCCCTACCAACCACAAATCTTTGTTTTGTCTCTATGGAATTACTTCGTCTGGCTATTTCATATAAATGAGATGATACAGTAAGTGATCTTTCTTTGTCTGGCTTCTTTTGTGTGTGTGTGTGTGTGTGCATGTATGTTCTGCTTTGGGGATTTTTTTTTTAATTTTTATTTTACTTTTATAGAATTTTGTTGTTTACAGATATGTATGATCCCAGATTAGTCATACATATACCCCCCCCATCCCACCCCTCCAGGCCGTCGCACAGTGCCCCTGCAGGATCCTCTTTTCTCACTGTCTGGCTTCTTTTGCTTAGCATAAAGTCTTGGAGGTTCATCCATATTGTAGCATGCATTAGTACCTCATTGCTTTTTTTGACAGAATAATATTCTATTTATTATTATCGAATAATATTCCAAAATGTTCCATAAATGGAATACCTAATATTCCATTTATATATGTAGTTCATATATATATATATATATATATATATATATATTGGTTTATCCATTTATTCACTGATGGGCATTTAAGTTGTTTCTTTCTACCTTTTGGCTATTGTGAATAGAGCTGCTGTGAACATGTATGTACATGTACTTGTTTAAGTCTGTTTTCAGCTATTTTGAGAGAAATAACTAGGAATGGAATTGTGGGGTCATGTGGTAATTCTGTATTTAAAATTTGAGGAACCACCAAACTTTTCCACAGTGACTAAACCATTTTGTATTCTGCTTATAATCTTTTAATTATATTTAGTACATTTATCAATTTGGGAGGCACTGACATGAAACTATATTTAGAATGCTCATGAGACTTGACCCAAACATCTGTCTATACTGAATAGCTTACAGTTACCTGGAAAAATCATTTCTTATTCCATGTCGTTCCTGGTTTAAATGTATAAGAACTTTTCAGGGGATCCCTAAAAGTTTATAAGGAAGCTTTAAGCAGTTGTATTGTCATATAACCAAATCAGTTAGGCCAGCAGCTTTCAAGCTTTCTGGCATGATCCACAGTAAGGAGAACAGTTTATATCATGGGGCAGTACATGTACACATAACACATGCACATGTATAAAACAGGAACAGAAGTTTCCTATACAATTTTACCATATAAGACATGTACTCATAGTTTCCATTTATTCTTTTCTACTCCATTTCTGTTTATTTCTCTTTTTAAGTGTGGGTAGACTAACTAAATTGATTTCATGACTCACTAAAGTGTCATGACCTTTAATTTAAAACACTGAGCTAAACAATTCTCTGTAGATCCAAGGTTGGATCTGTATCCTGACTTTCTATTATAAAACTCATTTAAATAATAAACTGTTTGTGGAATCCCAATAGAGTTTAGGTATCAAGAATTCTTATTATATAGTCTGAATTTTCCTTATGCAGTAATTTATTATAAGAGGCAGTCTAGGTGATGAAAGAGGCAATCCACATGTCTAACTTTAGAAAATTGCATAATCTCTCTATGCCTCAGTTTCTGCACCTCTAAAATGGGATAATAATGCTAATATTTACCTCACAGAGTCATTGTGAGGATTGAATTGGTGTGTGTATACCTATGTTATATATACATATATATATATATAAATTGTATATGCATGACAAATAAGCAATGCATAAGAATTAGCTATATTATCATTGTTAACTTTTGGATGATTGGATATAGTGTCACTGGCTCAATGGACATGAGTTTGAGTGAGTTCCAGGATTTGGTGAAGGTCAGGGAAGCCTGGCATGCTGCAGTTTCATGGAGTCTCAAAGAGTCAGTCTGAGTGACTGAACTTAACACTTATTTTAGTAATAAAAAAAATGAGAGACACAGAAAATGTAAATTATTTTCCACTGCCATACATCAAAATTAACATTTGAGTGTTTGTTATATTGTTAGAAAAGCATAAAAACCTTTTGTTATATGGATAAATTGGCAACAGACATAAAAAGGTGACCCAGAAAGAAGTAAGCACATGTGAACATATGGAAAAATGTACAACAGTAAAAGAAATACAGATCAAAACAATTTGATGCCTTTTTAGATCTAATAAAATAATGCCATAAATGAAAGAAAAAGAGAGAGGAAGAAATTTAAGGTAACACAATCCTTAAGTCCTAGTAGATTTGTAAGTTAATATAATCTGGTATATTTGTATTTATTTTTGGCATCTGTTCTTTTATTTACTGGCTTTCTGACTATACATCCTTTGATTGTTTTTTAGATGTTATTTTAGAGCATCAGTTTCAAACATTTTGGTCTTAGGAACCCTGGACACTGTAAATCATTGAGGACCCCAAGACCTTTTATTTAAGTGGACTGGATCTATTGACATGTTCCGTATTAAAGATTGAAACTGAACATTAAACAACATCAATTTGTTTTAGAACAGCAATAATAAATTCATTGAATTTTCATATAAATTATATACTTTACTGAAAATATTTGTTTTCTCCCAAAAAATGTAGTGCAAAGAATGGCATTGTTTTAAATATTTGTGAGTCCCTTTAATGTCTGGCTTAATGGAAAAAGCTGGATTCTCATATCTTCTTCATTCAGTCTGTTGTGTCATGCAGTTTAGGTTGAATTATATAAAGAAAATTTGGCCTCACACAAACATGTACTTGTAAAGGAGAGGAGTTTTATAATAGCCTTTTAAGGTTAGTTCAGATTAATAGCAGTTTCTTAGATGCAATATGGAATATGAAACCATATCACTGAACTTTTGATATTCCACTATGTTATAAACCATTGTTGCATCTTATACTTTGAATCTTTTTTTGAACCTGTTCATTATTTTATAACATGACACATGGATAACTTGGAAAGTTTCGTTGTTCAGTCGCTCAGTCATGTCCGACTTTTTGTGACCCCACGAACAGCAGCATGCCAAGCTTTCCTGTCCTTCACCATCTCCCCGAGTTTGCTCAGACTCATGTTCATTGAGCCAGTGATGCCATCCAACCATTTCATTCTATCACCTCCTTCTCCTCTTGCCCTCAATCTTTCCCTGCATCAGGGTCTTTTCCAATGAGATGGCTCTTCACATCAGATGGCCAAGTATTGGAACTTCAGATTCAGCTTTAGCATCAGTCCTTCCAATGAATATTCAGGGTTGGTTTCCTTTAGGATTGACTGGTTTGGTCTCCTTGCAGTCCAGGAGACTCTCAAGAGTCTTCTCTAGCACCATAGTTTAAAAGCATCAATTCTTCAGTGCTCGGCCTTCTTCATGGTCCAGCTCTTGTATCCATACCTGACTACTGAAAAAACCACAGCTTTGACTATATGGACCTTTGTCGGCAAAGGGATGTCTCTGCTTTTCAATACGCTGTTTAGGTTTGTCATAGCTTTTCTCCTAAGGAGCAAGTGTCTTTTAATTTCATGACTGTAGTCACTGTTTGCAGTGATTTTGGAGCCCAAGAAAATGAAATCTGACACTGTTTTCACTTTTCCCCCATCTGTTTGCCGTGAAGTGATAGGACTGGATACCATGATCTTCATTTTTTAGTTTTTTTTTTTTTTTTTTTTTTTTAGGGATGGGGTAGAGAGGGAGTGGGGCGGGCGAGCCACTTCTATTGGTCTTTCATTTCTCCATTTTCATCCATCTTTGTTCTTTTGGCTCTTCTGGGCCTCCCATCGCGATGGCCTCTGTTGTCGCAGAGCGCTGGCTCTGGGCGCATGCGCTCCAGAGCTCCGGCTCGGTAATTGGACACATCAGTCCAGCCACTCTGCGGGCACGTGGGATCTTCCCAGGCCAGGGATCGAACTGGCGCCCCTTGCACTGCAAGGTGGTGTCCTTACCCACTGGACCACCAGGGAAGCCCCATTTTTTAGTTTTAAACCAGCTTTTTCATTCTCTTTCACCTTCATCAAGAGGCTCTTTAGTTCCTCTTCACTTTCTGCCATTAAAGTGGTATTATCTGCATATCTGAGGTTGTTAATATTTCTCCTGGCAATCTTGCTTCCAACTTGTGAGTCATTCAGCCCAGCATTTCATGCGATGTACTCTGCATATAAGTTGAATAAACAGGGTGACAGTATACAGCCTTGATGTAGTCCTTTACCAATTTGGAACCAGTCTGTTGTTCCATGTCCAGTTCTAACTGTTGCTTCTTGTCCTGCATACAGGTTTCTTAGGAGGCAGGTATAGTGGTCTGGTATTCCTACCTGTTTGTTTTCCACAGTTTGTTGTGATCCAGACTGTCAAAGGCTTTAGCATAGTCAGTCAAGCAGAAGTAGATATTCTTTTGGAATTTCCTTGCTTTTTCTGTGATCCAGCATATGTTGGCAGTTTGATCTCTGGTTCCTCTGCCTTTCCTAAATCCAACTTGTACATGTAGAAGTTCTCAAGTCACATATAGCTGAAGCCTGGCTTGAAGGATTTTTAGCATAATCTTGCTAGCATGTGAAATGAGTGTAATTATGCAGTAATTTGAGCATTTTTTGGCATTATTTTTCTTCAAGATTGGAATGAAAACTGACCTTTAGTTCCCTGTTTTACATAGATTTAAATGACAAATTTCATTATATAATGATCAGAAATCACATTTAGTAATACACCATTATTCCCATCAGGAAAAACCTCTTAAGTATTGAAAACTATCAAACTCATGGCAGTGTATACT
The DNA here is from genome assembly GCA_022376925.1 of Tragulus kanchil. NCBI lineage: Eukaryota > Metazoa > Chordata > Mammalia > Artiodactyla > Tragulidae > Tragulus > Tragulus kanchil. The sequence goes on along the minus strand of JAIOJX010000026.1, from coordinate 268,426,615 downwards.
GTTTTTCCAAAATTCTAATTTTTGCTTGAAAGCACAAAATTTACCTTTAACAGCAAATACTGTTTTTTTTTTCTTAAAGTAATAATGCTCATTACAGTTACCTTTAAGATGCCAAATACTCATTTGAATAGCTATAGTTTGTCTACAGTTGCTCTTTCAAGCAGAAATAGCCTTCCATGAAAAAAGTACACAATTCAGTTCACAGTACAAACAATCACACAGGTAGTTTTCTATAGGTCTGCCATTTTCAGTGTGCAGCTTTTTGCCTGCCTCCCATTTTGTCACATAGAATATTAAATATATATTTACCCAAGGGTCATTATTTTATAAGGGACTTACCCAGTGGTTCAGTAGTTTAAAAAAAGAAAAAATCTGCCTGCAATGCAGGAGACAAAGGAAATGTGGGTTCGATTCCTGGGTTGGGAAGATCCCCTGGAGGAGGGCATGACAAACACTCCAATGTTTTTGCCTGGGAAATCCCATGGACAGAGGAGCCAGGCCGGCTACGGTCCATGGTGCCTCAAAGAGTCGGACATGACTGAAGTGGCTGGGTACAGCAGTATTTTATAAAATAGTTCTTACAGTTTTAGCAAACACATTCTCTAGTAAATCAGATTTTTTTTTTTTTAAACAAAAACCGGTGCAGTCTTTTGCCTTCTCTGGCTGGTTATGTAGAATTGATGACTACTAGTACAGGTTTTCTTTGACTTACAATGGTGTTATGTACCAATAACCCATTGTAAGATGAAAATATTATAAGTAAAAAATGCATTTTATATATCTAACCTACCACATAGAATTTAACCTAGCCTACCTTAAACATGCTCTGAACGTATATATTAGCATATGTGGCAAGATCGCCACATCTATTTTTATATCATTATTATTACTGCAGTCATGTCTAGTTTATTCTTTTAAAGAAAATGTTGAAACTCCTTTCCAAGCCTTCATTTTAGTCTTCCTTAATTTGTCAGGCCTAGAAATTTGGCTCTCAGGCTGCACCTATTTTTTAATAAATTGCTGAGTATCTTGTGTGATGTATTAAAGACTGTACTGAAAGTGAAAAACAGAAGATTGTATTCATACAGAATGGTTGTAAGTGTACTGGATTGTCTATCTTTGTGATTGCAACTGTAAATTATTATTATATTTTACTTTTATACATGTTGTAAGCTCTTTAGTTCATTATTTTTGCTGTTTATCGTTAGTAATTTTTAAAATAAAGAAATTTTTAAAATATTGTCTTTTAATGTTAGCCATATATTTATCACTTCCGGTCTCTTTTTTTTTTAAAGATTTATTTATTTATTTGTTATGGGCGGGGGTTGGGTTGGGGAGGGAGGGGAGCGGGCGGGCCACTTCCATTGGTCTTTTCATTTCTCTATTTTCATCCTTCTTTGTTCTTTGGCTCCTGTGGGCCTCCCATTGCGGTGGCATCTGTCGCTGCAGAGCGCCGGCTCTGGGCGCACGCACCCCAGAGCTCGGGCTCGATAATTGGACACATGGGTCCAGCCATTCTGCGGCACGTGGGATCTTCCCAGGCCAGGGATCGAACCGGCGCCCCTTGCACTGCAAGGCGGTGTCCTTACCCACTGGACCACCAGGGGAAGCCCACTTCCAGTCTCTTTATTATACCTTTAGGCCTTAGTCTCTGGTACCATTGTCCTTTAACCTGAAGAAATTTCTTGTTGTATAGATTTTGCTGGTAGCAAATTCTCTCAAGTTTATTCAAAAAACTGAAAATGTCTCTATGTTTAAATTTTGAAAGATATGTTCACTACATATAGAAATCTAGGTTGACAGGTTTTTTTTTTCTTTCAGCATTTAAATTTTTTTAAAATTTTTATTGGCATATGATTGATTTACAATCTTGGGTTAGTTTCAGGTATATTAGCAGTCTATCAGTTATACATATACATCTATCCACTCTTTGTTAGCTTCTTTTCCCATATAGGTCATTATAGAGTATTGAGTATAGTTTCCTGTGCTGTGGTAGGGCCTTATTAGTTATCTGTTTCATGTGCAGAAGTGTGTATGTGTCAGTCTCCCAGCTTATCCCTTCTCCCCTTTCCCCACTGGTAACCATAAAAGTTTGTTTTCTAAGTCTGTTCTGAGTCTAGTGTGCTTCTTATTTCTATAGTTGTGGCATTTCTAGGTCTTAACTGAATGTTCAAGGTGTACAGAGAGGTGTCTCCACTCTGGCTTAGCCAGAACCCTAGCATCTCCAGGCACTGCACTGCATAGCCTTTGCGGTCTTCTCTGGCCCTCCTCTTTGTCCAGACCCCTCTTCTTCAGTATCCTGCTGCACAAAGTCTCACAGTAGCAGCTCTGAACCCTGATTTCTGCCTTCTTAACTCACAAAACTGTTACAGAGGGCTTCCCTTGGTGGTCCAGTGGGTAAGGACATCGCCTTGCAGTGCAAGGGGCGCCGGTTCGATCCCTGGCCTGGGAAGATCCCACGTACCGCGGAATGGCTGGACCCATGTGTCCAATTACCGAGCCCGAGCTCTGGAGCGCATGCGCCCAGAGCCGGCGCTCTGCAGCGACAGACGCCACCACGATGGGAGGCCCACGGGAGCCAAAGAACAAAGAAGGATGAAAATAGAGAAATGAAAAGACCAATAGAAGTGGCCCGCCCACTTCCCTCCCTCCCCAACCTGACCCCCGCCCAAAATAAATAAATAAAATAAATCTTTAAAAAAAAAAAAAAAACTGTTACAGAGAAGCCAGGCTCTCCTTGGGCTCCCCTCTGCACCACAGTTTCGAACATGTCCCAGACAGAAAGCCAAAGTACCTGTGGGGAGTAACATTTGTGTTTCTCTTCTTTTAAGGATCACAATCCTTCGCTGTCTGAAGTGTTGTCCAGTGCTTATAAACAGTTGCTTCATGTAGTGTTTTATTCGTATTTATTATTGTTTATGGCAGAAAGGTAAGCCTATTTCTAGGTACTCTGCCATGGCCCAAATCACAGGTCCTGTATAACAGTTTTAAGTCACATTAATAATTGTGAAGATATTGTAGCTATAAAGAAGTGTTTGTGTGTGTGTGTCTGTATCCACAAACATACGAAGGGAACTTGGAAAATTAAGAATTGTTAATTGATTAGAATATTTAAACAAAAGATAAGCCTTTAAAAATTTTTCAGTTGTTATAATTGTAACTATGTAATAAAAATGACTTTGTTAGGATTTAAAGGTTATTGAAATAGTTTTAGGCTGAAACTAATAAACTCTGTTTTTTCCTTTTACCTAACAATATTTTATTTTTAATTTTACTAGGCACCTAATACATTTATTAAATCTGTCTTTAAATTCTACTCTATAATGACACTTTTACATACACAGTAAATGACAAAGGCAGAAGAACATTTTATATGCATAGCCTATACTGGGTACTTTGTTTTATATCTAATCATTAAAAATTATAGACAATAGCATCACATTCAACTGTTTTCTGTAAATAGGATCCTCAAAAAATTAGTACCCAAGCTAAGTGACTGAGGAGAGTGTGTGTGTGTTTTAACTGTTCAAAACCAAACCAAATACACCATTATTTAGACTGTTACTGCCATCAATGTAAAGCTAAAGCAAGAAATCATCTTTCAATTGCACTATGTAGATAAAAGGAATATAAATACACACACATACACATATGAATGGAAGTCATAGAACTTATGGCTCCAAAATTATGATTTAATTCTGTTAGTCATATTGTGAAAATTTTCTTACTGAAAATCCTATTTTTTTGTTTTTAAGATTTCTTTTCCTCAAACTTCTCAGGAAAAATACTCTATATTTTATATTTTCTTCTCAATTCTCTTTCTTTAATAAAAGATATATTCTTTTTTTATTACAAAGATTGCTGGGTTTTTCCCTGAAGGATAATATATAGTTTTAATGACCATTGTTATATGTTTCAAACATACAGTATGGTTTTTTAATACATTAAAAAAAGTTATCTCTAGTTGAAGCAGCTTTACAATATTAAGGAAATTTTAAGGCAGTTGCTTTTTTTTTTTTAACTTTGTATTAGGGTATAGGTGATAGTTTCAGGTGAAACAAAGGGACTCAGCCATCCATATATATCCATTCTCCCCCAGATTCCCCTCCCATCCAGGCCATAAGGCAGTTACTCTTTTTTTGTTTGTTTTTTTAGTTACTTTAATTCCACAATTCTACTATAATTGTTTTTATTTTACCCAGTATGTATATATAATTTTATAGAGTTGTGACTATAATATCAGTTTGAGGACCTGCTGTTTTAACATCATTCTGTTTTGTATATACTTTACCATGTTATTATATAACCTTCATATGTGTCATTTTAAATGTCTACATAATATTCCTTTGAGTTACCATAATTTTTCCATTATCCTGTTACTGAGGTTGTTTCCAACCTTTTGCTATTTTATTTGGTATTCCAGTGAATAATGTTGTAAAGGTATTTCTCTGTTATTTTTTAGTGGCTTCATTACATAAATTCCCAGAAGTATAATTTGCAAGTCAAGCAGTATGAGCCACTTTCTTCCTTCAGTTGTGGTGGTGGTGGTGGTTAGATACCTGATTATGTTCAGTTTGTTTGTTAGTTAGCTGTCTCTATGCTTAGATTCTATTATAATTGTATTTATTGTAAACCTGAATGATTCTTACTGCTGTCTGTTGGGCTTGGGTACACATGAATCAGACCTTTCTAATATAAGAACTGCCATAAAGCAGCAGGTCTGGAGGAAGTCCTCATAAATACAGTAGAAACATTTTATAGGTTTCTGTGGGGATTCTGTAACTGTATAGTGGAAAATCTGTTTTGTTGGGGCTTAGGGTATAATATTCCCCTCACTTAGCAGTTAAGAAAATGAAGCAACATAAAAAAACAGTGTAAGGAAGTTAGAGCAATTTAAGAAATAACTTAATCTATTAAATACTCAGAAAGAAGCAAGTTTAACAATTTAAAACAAATGCATAAAGCTAAAAACCACATATACTCTCTTTGTCTCAGAGCTTGATTTTTTTTTTTTTTACAGGAAAATAGAATATTTTTTAGAAATGTATGTATGAGAAACTTGTCTCCAGCTTTAGTAATACTATGTTTTTAATAAATTGTTTATTGCCTTTAATGTCATAATTGTCACATAATAATATTCTCTATTTATATATACAGAATATAATATGTAGCTATGAGCTCCTAGTTATATATGTGATTGCTCACATATATTAAAATAAGTCAAAGGAAAAATTTGTTCCAATCTTATTCATTAAAGGCAGTTACTCTTTTTTTGTTTGTTTTTTTAGTTACTTTAATTCCACAATTCTACTATAATTGTTTTTATTTTACCCAGTATGTATATATAATTTTATAGAGTTGTGACTATAATATCAGTTTGAGGACCTGCTGTTTTAACATCATTCTGTTTTGTATATACTTTACCATGTTATTATATAACCTTCATATGTGTCATTTTAAATGTCTACATAATATTCCTTTGAGTTACCATAATTTTTCCATTATCCTGTTACTGAGGTTGTTTCCAACCTTTTGCTATTTTATTTGGTATTCCAGTGAATAATGTTGTAAAGGTATTTCTCTGTTATTTTTTAGTGGCTTCATTACATAAATTCCCAGAAGTATAATTTGCAAGTCAAGCAGTATGAGCCACTTTCTTCCTTCAGTTGTGGTGGTGGTGGTGGTTAGATACCTGATTATGTTCAGTTTGTTTGTTAGTTAGCTGTCTCTATGCTTAGATTCTATTATAATTGTATTTATTGTAAACCTGAATGATTCTTACTGCTGTCTGTTGGGCTTGGGTACACATGAATCAGACCTTTCTAATATAAGAACTGCCATAAAGCAGCAGGTCTGGAGGAAGTCCTCATAAATACAGTAGAAACATTTTATAGGTTTCTGTGGGGATTCTGTAACTGTATAGTGGAAAATCTGTTTTGTTGGGGCTTAGGGTATAATATTCCCCTCACTTAGCAGTTAAGAAAATGAAGCAACATAAAAAAACAGTGTAAGGAAGTTAGAGCAATTTAAGAAATAACTTAATCTATTAAATACTCAGAAAGAAGCAAGTTTAACAATTTAAAACAAATGCATAAAGCTAAAAACCACATATACTCTCTTTGTCTCAGAGCTTGATTTTTTTTTTTTTTACAGGAAAATAGAATATTTTTTAGAAATGTATGTATGAGAAACTTGTCTCCAGCTTTAGTAATACTATGTTTTTAATAAATTGTTTATTGCCTTTAATGTCATAATTGTCACATAATAATATTCTCTATTTATATATACAGAATATAATATGTAGCTATGAGCTCCTAGTTATATATGTGATTGCTCACATATATTAAAATAAGTCAAAGGAAAAATTTGTTCCAATCTTATTCATTAAAGGAAGCAGTAAAGCTATTTATTGATTATTTGGGTTATGAAAATTGGGTTCTATTTGAAATAACTATGGTTAAATTTTCATCTATGAAACTGAATTTTACATTATCGTATACTTTTATTGGGAACTTCAGTACACCAGTTCTGATCCTTCTAATAAGTAATTTCTCACCTTTTACTGGTGTATTTACAGCTAGGTAACTGGAATATATACTCTCATATCTGATTGGATAAACATGACTTAAAATAGTACCAGGCTTATCATCAGTCTATCCAAAGAAACCCCTTATTCTATCATTATTTCCCCCACTTTCCTCGATACTCAGTTTTAACACCTTGGAATCATTCCTGACTGTCAGTCTTCCCTCCCCTCAATATCTAACTCATCTCCAGATCATAATGCTCTCCACTCTTCCTTTCTGTTTTCCATCGCTGCCACCTTAATCCTGGGAATCATTACTCCTAGGCCACTGCAGCAGACTTGAATTTTGGATATGTGATCTCTTTGTTGTTTAAAAAAATGGTTTACTCCAGGAAACTACCTGACTTACTTATAGTCTAACTTGTTGCAAAAAAAGAAACAGACTTCGTAAAAAGAAAACAAAAAGAAAAATTACCTTTTTATTATAAAGATGTTGATTCTACTTTAAGAAAGATATTTTGATGGCAAAAGATAATATTCTCTCACATAGAATAAATTATAAAACTGGAAATAATAGAAAGTGCCAGATCTTAGATGGATGACCTAAGATGCTATGTCAAGTAGTCTATCCTTTAAGTGTAAGCGAATCCATATACAGAAATTAAGACAGCTAATAAGAAAAGTGTAGGAGTATGAGAAAACTTATAAAGAATGCCCTGTTCATAAATTAACAGAAAGACAAATAGATTTAGCCTTTTGCCAGCTCCCAGATAAATGTGCCCGCTAGTGCTCCTGGAACGTTACTTCAGCAGTCATTTCTGAAAGGGGGCTGAGGTTTGTACCACAACTGAATTTAAACAGAAGAACTGTAGGAGTTCCAGGATTGTACCAGCACTTATCAGGAGGAACCTCGGACACCAAGTGTCTTCATTTGATACAGAATTCGTATCATTTGTCTTTGACTAATCTAGAATGAAAGATGTATCCCTACTCACTCTTTTTCTGCCTTCTTCAATTATAAGACATGTTTTATAATCTTTATTTTTTTTTAAAGGGATCACATGCAGTGGTCAAAAGAAGAAGAAGATACAGCCAGAAAAACAGTAGAGGAAAACTCAGCTGTGCACGTCCTTCTGGAAGAGCAAGGTAAGCTGCTACATGTGGCCCCTGAAGCCAGCTCTTCTGTTTGACTCCCCACCGGTTCAGTTAACACCTTAGTCTCTTTTCCTCCTAATTGTGTCACTACTTTAGAGTTCTTAGCTTCTGCCTATGCTAGTTTACTTGTTCCTTTGGGAGAAGTCTCAGTTATTCCAATGTAATGGAGTCAGAGTTAATGAAATAAACTGTATACTCACCCTATACATACTTACTCTTTCAATAGTCATATAATTGCTTTCTTTGGGAGATATGTACGTAAAGGTGGCATTTCAAACAAGATATGAAAATACAACTTTAAAATTTTCCTGTTGTTATGCATCTTTTAGTATGCTGTTGTGCATTTCATCTGCTAGGAATAGTCAACAAATTCAGAAACTTTGAGCAAAGAAGATAAAATCATATCAAAACATTGCTGGTCTTTTAAGATGGACATAAGGTTTCAATAACAATTTGAAGTATTTTTATTGGAGGCCTTTGATATTTAGTTTAATTTAGTTAAGGCTTTGCCCTCCTTCAAAAATGGTCTCTCAAATATTGCCCTATTGTATAACACCAAACTAGAAAATAATAAGTGTGGTTGAAGATGTGGAGAAATGAAACCATTATGCACTGGTATAATTATAATATGGTACAACCTCTATTGAAAACAGTATGGAAGTTTCCTCCAAAAATTAAAATGAAACTATCATATGATTTAGTACCCCACCTCTGGGTATATAGCCAAAAGATTTGAAAGAGTCTTGAAGAAATATTTGGATAACTATGTTTATAGCGACACCGTTCACAGTAGGCAAAAGGTAGAAGCACCCCAAATGTCCAACAGATAAATTGATAAACAAAATGTGGTCTATTTGTATGGAATATTATTCAGCCATATAAAGAAGTGGAATCTCTGTCACATGCTATAATCTGGAGATGAACTCTGAGGGCCCTATGTTAAGTCAGATAAGATATCCACAAATAAATGGAAAAAAAAAAGGAAACAGTGACAGACTTTACATTCTTTGGCTCCCAAATCACTGCGAATGGTGACTGTAGCCATGAAATTAAAAGATGCTTCCTACTTAAAAGAAAAGCTATGACAAACCAAGACAGTGTATTCAAAAGCAGAGACATTGCTTTGCCGACATAGGTTCGTACAGTCAAAGCTATGGTTTTTTCAGTAGTCATGTGCAGATGCGAGAAGTGGACCATGAAGAAGACTGAGCATTGAAGAATTAATGCTTTTAAACTATGGTGCTGGAGAAGACTCTTGGGAGTCCCTTGGACAGCAAGGAGATCAAACCAGTCAATCCTAAAGGATATCAACCTTGAATATTCGTTGAAAGGGATGATGCTGAAGCTGAAGCTCCAATACTTTGGCCGCCTGATGTGAAGAGCCAACTCATTGGAAAAGACCGTGATGCTGGGAAAGATTCAAGGCAGGAGGAGAAGGGGACAATAGGGGATGAGATGGTTGGATGGCATCACTAATTCAGTGGACATGAGTTTGAGCAAAGTCCGGAAGATAGTAGAGGACTGGGAGGCCTGATGTGCTGCAGTCCATGTGATCACAAAGAGTTGGACACAAATGAGCAACAATAACAAACATGAGGTACCTGAAGTGGTCAGATTCATAGAAACAGAAAATAGAGTGGTCTTTAGCATGGGCTGAGGAGAATGGGAAACAGAGAGTTGTTGTTTAGTGGGTATAGGGTTTTGGATTTGCAGAATGGAAAAGTGCTGGACATCTGTTTTGCAACAGTGTAAATATACTTAACACTTCTGAACTGTTCACTTAAAAATGGTTAAGATGGTAAATGTCATGTGTTTTTTACCACGATTTTTTTTTTTTTAAAGCACACTAAAATGTTTGGCCTCAGTCCTTTCACTGTGTAACTGGAACCTACAGACAGTTGGCCCAACCCGAATACTCTCTAGAGAGGATTTTCTACCTTGATTTTCTCAAATGATTTCTCCTTTAAAATGGGTTAGGTTTTTTTTTTCTTCTTTAAAAAAAAGAGAAACAGTTTATTGATGTACTAGATAAAAATTTATAATGATTTTTCACAAAACAGTTTATAAATGAGTTTTCACAAAACTCAGTGAATTTTCCCAACACCCATATTAAGAAGCAGAATAATATAAGTAATCCAGAAACTTCTTCACGTTCTGTCCCAAATATTTTCCCAAACCCCTAAGGCTCCACAAAGAGCACCCACTATTCTGGTTTCTAATACCACAAATTAGTTTTTCCAGAACAACTTGGTTCTGGCTATCATCATATCTCAATCACTCATGTAGCAATATCATTGCATCTGTTAGGTAGAACAAGAGGCAGCAAAATACGACTATGGGCCAAATTCAGCCCACTGTCTGTTTTTATAAATAAAGTTTTATTGAAACACATACTCATTTGTTAACATTTGTTTTGAACTGTATCTAAAGAGTTGAATAGCTGCGAGACTCTATATAACCCATACAGACTACTTACTGTCCGGCCTCTTACAGAAGAAGTTTGCCAACCCCTGAAATAGAATTTTGTTTCCATATTGACCAGCTGTCTTGCAATTCCCAAGGGGAAAATGTTTGCGTTCCTCTATGCAAGCCAAGCATATTGAAAATCACTAATCCCACTGGTAGTTACCTATTGTTCTGATGACTTTAATCTACACTTGAGGCTAAAGTTTGAGGCAAAGGCAGCTGTTGAAACTGAGCTAATGAAACAGCCCTCATTAGCTGCCCTTTACCAATGGAGGAGGCAGTGTGACCCTGTCTTATCCTCTGGCACCATTTGCCATCCCTCAGAGCTGGATTTCTTTCCTTACCATGAGCATGAATGTGTCCTGGAGGATGGACAGGAAAGAAGAGCACCTGATCCACAGTGGAACCATTCTATTTTTATGAGCTCCAGCCATGCAGTCCCAGAGTGTGATGTGGCCAGGGAGTGTTGGGGTTGGATTTGAGAGTGCATACCAGTGGCAGTTCTGCTTACAAATCAGCCAACATTGCATTCCTTTGCAGGAACTGTCACACTGTTTCTGAGGAAGTATAATTTTGCTTCTTTGCCAGCAGCTGCACAGACATATTTTCCACATTACTCAAGCTTCTGCTTGTGGCCACCTGGATGTGACAGAGAGAATCAAGCCTAAACAGAATTAAAAGATATCAGTCATCCTAATTCTTTTCCAGGAAGTTAAAAATTATCCACAGTATATTTCCTGAGAATATGAAAACCCGAAGATTTTTTCATGCTCTTTTGAGTATTTCTGTTTAGAACATAAATAAATGAGCAGTGCTGATAGTGTTCCCTTAAAGTGCTCTGTACGTGGCTGCCTATTTTGGCCTATTTATGTTAACAATGAACTTGAGTGAAACTAATGAGAAGGTTATTTTCGGGCCTTGGAAACCGCAGTAAAGGAAAATGACAGTTCCCACAGAACCATAATGTGACTGAAATAGAAAGGTGGTGACTGGGCTTTCTATAGAAGCAGGAAAAGCAGGCTGGAGAAGACTGATGATAATGCTTTGAAGCATTTGGTTTGCTTATTAGCATGTCCAGTCTCTTTCTGAGCAAGTTTTCTGGTTGCTGTAGAGACATGGAACAAAATAATTAATTTTAAAATGCCTCCAAGTGATCGAGGCTTCCGCTGGTCCCCTCTGCCTCCCCACCCCACCCCCATAACACTACTCAGTGTGGTAGACTTCATGCATGTCAGAGAAGTGCTGCAAGGAGAGGAACCCACAATGAGGGTGACCATTACATCACGCTTTAGCAAAGTTGTGCAGAGCAGAAACCAAGGCAACTGCTGAGGGTGCCAAAGAAAGCAAGCTTCTGTCCTGAGGACCTATGTTGAGTGACAGGACCATTAGAGTGAGACCAAATTCGTATCTAGCTACCCACTCCAGTCTCCTCCATCATCAACCTGCAGGTCTTCGGAAGCCCTGAGTGAGGCTACTAATTGGATATTTAATGTGTCTGATGAATATGGGTCAAGGTGAGTAGATCCATTTAAACGCTTTATTCCCAAACGTTGTGAAAACCCAAAGGACGCTGTGACCTGGTTCTTCTTCCACTGCCCCTGTTAACCACAGTCTCTTCTCTTTTTTTTAATTTTAATATTTATTTTTATTTATTTGTCTGTACTGGGTCTTAGTTGTGGCATGTGGGATCTAATTCCCCAACCAGAGGTCAAACCCAGGCCACCTGCATTGGGAGCACTGTCTTAGTCACTGGACTACCAGGGAAGTCTGCACCATCTCTTCTTATCAGAGAGGGTGCTAAATCTTAGCAAAGAGGGTGCCAATTCCCTCCATTCACAGACTATTCTATTTGTACATGAGATACATCATGAGCACTGTCTATTGATTTTATCTTACTTATTTTAAGTGCCACTAGGAGGTGGTACTGATTGTTCTCCCATGCTGGCCAACTCTCTGGCACCTTCCTTTTGGTCTCTGTGTCAGTCACTCTTGTCACTGCCATTTCCCATTTCTCACCTATTGTCTCAGCCTGTGGTGAGAACCGAAGTCCGGAAACGCCCTCACAATTCTTAAAATAAGAACTTATCCATCACACATGAGACAGTCTTTTGCTGTACAGTGGTAGACATTTTCATTCCTGTGATTAAAATGTAAAAACATCCAGCCTCTCATTAGCAATATTTCTTTCAATTATATGCTCAGAGTAATGCTTTTTGATTTCACATTTCCTTTTGGTAATTTACTTTAAATTTTATAATAGCTCAAATTGCTTTCTAAAGCAGGTTAATTCAGAGAAATAAGAAAGATACATTTGGCAGTTTTTGAGTTAACATGATTATATCTTATAATTTCCTAAAAACATCTCCATTGTGCTATATCTCAGCTGGTAATTTAGCAAATGCAATGGGTTTTTAAAACTTAATAAGAAATACAGCTGCTATTTTTATTTTAAAACACCCTTGTAAATAACTATTTATCTAGGATGAGTTATCTATGTCAATAAAAATAGTAAGAGAATCCTACTATGCCTTCCTTCATGAATACCTTACCACTTGAGAGTGTTCTATGTGAGAAAAAAAAAGAGAGAGAAGCTAATATTTGTGTGCTGATAAATTTAGGGTACATGATAATAGGTCAGCTTTGGTTATTAATTTCATACAGTGCTTTTAGAAATATACTTTAAATTTCATAACTTTAAGAATTTTCTTTTATTAGACAATTAACTTTATCAGTGACGTGGACATTTCCAACTTTGAGAGTTCAGGTGTTTGTGTAATTTATGTGCAAAAATAGCTTAAAATTGCCTTTTGTTACATTGTAACAGAATAAATTTTTACAATTCATACTAATATGTCAGGTATATATATCAGATACATAAATGGTTTAACTCAATTTTTTAGTTGTGTATTCAGTGTGATTTGAAGTGAATTCTGAATATTTAATTATGGTTAGTGTGTCATAGTCCTTCTTCCCCTCAGCAGTACTGAATTTAATAAATAAATAATTGAGAAGTTGTTTCATCTGCCTAGGGTTAAACAGATCACTACATCCCTTTTACTGCCATCGGCATAGAGCAGTTAACTCTGAATTAGCAACCTAGGAAAGTAAAGGGAAAATTTTCTCTTTCAAGGAAAATAGATATACCTGTTTAGAAAAACAGTTAGACAAGATCAAGACAAGGCAGATTTTACCGCACTGTGTTCTTTTATCATTATTGGACTGAACTTGAGTGAACAGCATGTTTAAACTAAACTTTTCACTCATGGTCAGAGACATCGCTCTTTCTGTTCCCCTGATATCACAGATACTCTTACAGTTCAGGAAGTTAAATTAAATGTTGGAGGTGTTTACCTTGTCTCATAAGCATAATTATGAGTTTGATTGAGCTTTCATGGGCTCTCAGAAGCTGTTATACATTACTGAGAACTCTGGAGTTGCCAGCATTGATTGAAAGTACTGCTGAAACCAGAACTTTAAGAAGGAAAAAAATCATTTCCAGTTCATTGCCCTTTATCTAGCCCATTCTGTTTTGTTTCTGTTTTGTTGCTGTCCCACAAACCATCTCTTCTTATAGAACATTGTATATTCCCATTGCTCATCATAGCTTCATCATACAACCTTGCATAGTTTATTTTTTATGTAATTCAAATGGGATTTAATTAATTCTGTATTTCTGATCTGCCTATGTGTAGATTCACTCCAAGAATCAGCATTATTTTTACTATTCAGTTATACTGATTATAAGTCATACTGAGGTTTTAATTTCAACTTGATGCTTCATAATAAGAGGAAAGTACAAAATCAGAAAAACATTATTTTCAGAGGTATTTTGGAGGAAGTTAATCTTGGTTTTGTGTTAGGAAAGCAATATAATATAATGAAGAGCATGAAATCTGATTGACTTGGTTCAGGTCCCAGCTCTGCTGGATGACCTTGGGCAAACTTTTTAAATGTCCTCTGACCTTGAACTTCTTTGTGTATCAATTGGAATAATAACATGTTATTATTATGGTACCTCTCTATTTGAGAGGTATTGTTAGGACTAAATGGGGGAAAAAATCCAAGTAAGGCATTTGACAAAATGCCTGGCACAAAATAAACACTCAATATGTACTATTGTTATTTTTAATGCTGCTGTTATTGGTACAGTGATTTATGTGATTGTTTTTTCTTCTAATTCCTAAGTGGGAAATACTTGGAAAAGCTTGAAAGTGTGTATATTAGCAGACCTTGACCATTGTCTTTTTAATAGTAATCAGATCCTTTTTAAAGATTGGGTAAGCCAGGGTTGAATTTAGGTACTTGATATATTTGGTATCTGAACCGGATTCTAGTTACCTCACTGCAGACTCCTTTTCTTTTTCTTTTTTTCTTTTTTTAACATTTATTTTATTTATTTATCTTTTGGGGGGTGGGGTGGGGAGGGAGGGGGACGGGCGGGCCACTTCTATTGGTCTTTCATTTCTCTATTTTCATCCGTCTTTGTTCTTTGGCTCCTGTGGGCCTCCCATCGTGGTGGCCTCTGTCGTCGCAGCGCGCCGGCTCTGGGCGCATGTGCCCCAGAGCTCCGGCTCGGTAATTGGACACATCAGTCCAGCCACTCTGCGGCACGTGGGATCTTCCCAGGCCAGGGATCGAACCGGCGCCCTTGCACTGCAAGGCGGTGTCCTTACCCACTGGACCACCAGTGGAAGCCCTGCAGACTCCTTTTCATTATAGACTGTAGAAATTAAAACAGTAGTATGGGCTCATATTTAAGACAACAGTCTGATCCAAGATTTTAGAGTTTGTAGAACTGGTGGTGTTTAATGTTCTTCATAAATTCACGGGATTTAATAGGAAAGTACACAGATTTTCTAGAGCCTGATATAGAGATACTCCAATTCAACCCCTCATCAAATGAGGAAACCCTTTAGGAAAGTAGAATGAAAAATTCAGCCAAAAAAAAAAAAAAAAAGAATTCAGCCAAAATTCTTTATCTTTGTGTAAGATGCAGATAAAAATTCTCAGATATTACTCAGCCATAGAAAGGAATGAACGTTTTCTCTTAATATTATTATCCTTTAAATTTTAATTGCTACATAAGATTACTCTGTTTTGACATGCATGGTTTGCTTAATCATTCCTGTGTTGCTGCCTGTTCAAGTTATTTCCCATTTTTTCTTCTTATAAGTAGCACTGCTAGGAACATCTTTGAAGTTACTCTCTTGCTATCTGTCTCTTCCTCCACTAGCCAGTTCCAAGGGGGATAGTCCCACAAATTAATCATATGTATTACATCCTAGTTACTATAGGCTCAAACTCCACAAGTAGCTTGGTATTGGAAACTCACATACTCGAAATTTGACTAAATATAGGTCTTCTTAGGTGGGTCACTTTTTATTAAGCAGAAAAATCTTTTAGCAGCACAAACTGAGTTACAAAGAGAGTTTTTAAGATAAAAGGAAGAAAGAAGGTATAAGACAACTCTGGAAAATTTAACAATTTCCTAATTCCTCCTGAATCTGATTTTTAGAATGTTGTTTTGCTTTCTTACACAGTGTATCTTTTTTTTTTTTAAGTAGAGATAGAACTGTTTTAAAGATATACAACATTTTTAGATTAAGCATAAATAGGCTTCCTCCCATTAGTGCAGTTGCAAGCATGTTTTGAACTTCAACATCACATAATTCTTTTGTTACAGAGATCTGCTTTCATTTCTCAGACCTTAAATACAGAGGGGAGTTTCTGTCTTTCTAGCAGTCCTGCTGCCAGATACAATTCAGCCCTGATGGGAAGGAAGTCTTGTGGCCAGATGGGTGGAGATCCAGGGTACAAGGCCATAAAGATAAAAAGTGGAAAGAAAAGAAAAACTATAAGGGCTTCAGGACAGAGTTCTATAACAAAGACAGAACTAACTATAGGCAAGTGCTTGTTCTGAGGGTAGGGACTTCTTTAAAATTATAAAAGAAATGAGTCTGTTGTTTCGGGTTTTAGTTTAATTTTGGGAGGGGAGTGGGGGATAGATATTAATTTCACATGGATCAAAATTCAAATGGAAATTCTTCCTCAAACTCTCCTAACCACTCAGTTCTACTCTTTAGAGGCAACCAGTATTATTAATTATGTGGTTAGCTTCCAGAAGTTGTCTGTCCCTATAACAGTAAGTTGGGACATGACTGTTTTTCTGTATATGTACACACATGTATTTTTATTCTTTTTTTCCTAATAGTTGCATCATATACATACTGTTTTACATTTTGCTTTCTCGCTTACCATTGTCTTAGAAATTATTCTAGGACAAAAAACATTTTAAAAAAATTTTGAAAGCACTTTAAAAATGTAATGTGTCTACACTAAGTTAAAGTAATTCTTGACCAAGGGTTTAGGTCTGGTGCATAACAGTATCCAAGAAATATTTCCTGAATGAGTGAGTGAGAATGTAAGTGAATTAATGATTGTTTTAATTTAAGATACAGATAGAGGCAGAAAGCTAAGAATTGTCTGAAGGTCTGAGACTGATTACATCAGTTATTATTCCAGTTTCCTATCTGAGACTGTTGACCTGACCCTGATGCTGAGATCCAGAGCAATCTAAGGAATGACATTACAAAATGCATGTCTCCTTTTAAATTGTATCAGACATCTTCTTCCCATCTGATTTTTAGAATGTTGTTTTGCTTTCTTACACAGTGTATCTTTTTTTAAGTAGATATAGAACTGTTTTAAAGATATACAACATTTTTAGATTAAGCATAAATAGGCTTCCTCCCATTAGTGCAGTTGCAAGCATGTTTTGAACTTCAACATCACATAATTCTTTTGTTACAGAGATCTGCTTTCATTTCTCAGACCTTAAATACAGAGGGGAGTTTCTGTCTTTCTAGCAGTCCTGCTGCCAGATACAATTCAGCCCTGATGGGAAGGAAGTCTTGTGGCCAGATGGGTGGAGATCCAGGGTACAAGGCCATAAAGATAAAAAGTGGAAAGAAAAGAAAAACTATAAGGGCTTCAGGACAGAGTTCTATAACAAAGACAGAACTAACTATAGGCAAGTGCTTGTTCTGAGGGTAGGGACTTCTTTAAAATTATAAAAGAAATGAGTCTGTTGTTTCGGGTTTTAGTTTAATTTTGGGAGGGGAGTGGGGGATAGATATTAATTTCACATGGATCAAAATTCAAATGGAAATTCTTCCTCAAACTCTCCTAACCACTCAGTTCTACTCTTTAGAGGCAACCAGTATTATTAATTATGTGGTTAGCTTCCAGAAGTTGTCTGTCCCTATAACAGTAAGTTGGGACATGACTGTTTTTCTGTATATGTACACACATGTATTTTTATTCTTTTTTTCCTAATAGTTGCATCATATACATACTGTTTTACATTTTGCTTTCTCGCTACCATTGTCTTAGAAATTATTCTAGGACAAAAAACATTTTAAAAAAATTTTGAAAGCACTTTAAAAATGTAATGTGTCTACACTAAGTTAAAGTAATTCTTGACCAAGGGTTTAGGTCTGGTGCATAACAGTATCCAAGAAATATTTCCTGAATGAGTGAGTGAGAATGTAAGTGAATTAATGATTGTTTTAATTTAAGATACAGATAGAGGCAGAAAGCTAAGAATTGTCTGAAGGTCTGAGACTGATTACATCAGTTATTATTCCAGTTTCCTATCTGAGACTGTTGACCTGACCCTGATGCTGAGATCCAGAGCAATCTAAGGAATGACATTACAAAATGCATGTCTCCTTTTAAATTGTATCAGAAAATCTCTTTAAGGCTTCATATATAGGAGATGTCGATATGAAGAGATGCCTGTGGAGGTGGGTGAAGAATGGAGTTAAGGGATGGCCCCTAGATTCCAAGAGTCAGGACATGTGATCCTGGTTCTGCTTTGTCAGGGCTCCAGGACTAGGACAAGTGGGTTCATCTTTCTGTGTGTCCTTTCTTCAAATGTAGAACAAGGGAGTTAGATTATTTCAGTGAACCATTCTAGATCTAAGATTGCATCAGTTACTATTCCAGTTTCGTGTTTGACTACCAGTTTGCATAAATATTTGTCATGTTCAAACTACATTTATAGAGACATAAAAAATGAGATATCACTCCTCTAACACAAACAAAGAGCCTTACAGGGTTATTGCTAAAAAGGTGAGTATTAAGATTTCAAGTTTAGACTGCACAAAGTAGTTTGAAATGATTATATTCCTCACAAAAATTTATCAGCTAAGCTATTGAGACAGAAGCAGACTTACCAGAAAAGGCCCAAATACCCCACATATTGACACCCCACATTTAACCTTTAAAAGGTTAAAAAAATCAGATAAGTAAAAATTATTGTGTAAAAAGTATAAAAATTACATTAAACTTATTCAGTAAATATAATTGTTATAAATGAATAGTTTATGTAATATATTTAATAGTATTTAATTATTAAATGCTTCCCAGGTAGGCACTAGTGGTAAAGAATCTATCTGCCAGTGCAGGAGATGCAAGAGACACAGGTTCGATTCCTGGGTTGGGTAAATCTCCTGATAGAAAAAAGCCTGATCCATAATGTGTCTACACTAAGTTAAAGTAATTCTTGACCAAGGGTTTAGGTCTGGTGCATAACAGTATCCAAGAAATATTTCCTGAATGAGTGAGTGAGAATGTAAGTGAATTAATGATTGTTTTAATTTAAGATACAGATAGAGGCAGAAAGCTAAGAATTGTCTGAAGGTCTGAGACTGATTACATCAGTTATTATTCCAGTTTCCTATCTGAGACTGTTGACCTGACCCTGATGCTGAGATCCAGAGCAATCTAAGGAATGACATTACAAAATGCATGTCTCCTTTTAAATTGTATCAGAAAATCTCTTTAAGGCTTCATATATAGGAGATGTCGATATGAAGAGATGCCTGTGGAGGTGGGTGAAGAATGGAGTTAAGGGATGGCCCCTAGATTCCAAGAGTCAGGACATGTGATCCTGGTTCTGCTTTGTCAGGGCTCCAGGACTAGGACAAGTGGGTTCATCTTTCTGTGTGTCCTTTCTTCAAATGTAGAACAAGGGAGTTAGATTATTTCAGTGAACCATTCTAGATCTAAGATTGCATCAGTTACTATTCCAGTTTCGTGTTTGACTACCAGTTTGCATAAATATTTGTCATGTTCAAACTACATTTATAGAGACATAAAAAATGAGATATCACTCCTCTAACACAAACAAAGAGCCTTACAGGGTTATTGCTAAAAAGGTGAGTATTAAGATTTCAAGTTTAGACTGCACAAAGTAGTTTGAAATGATTATATTCCTCACAAAAATTTATCAGCTAAGCTATTGAGACAGAAGCAGACTTACCAGAAAAGGCCCAAATACCCCACATATTGACACCCCACATTTAACCTTTAAAAGGTTAAAAAAATCAGATAAGTAAAAATTATTGTGTAAAAAGTATAAAAATTACATTAAACTTATTCAGTAAATATAATTGTTATAAATGAATAGTTTATGTAATATATTTAATAGTATTTAATTATTAAATGCTTCCCAGGTAGGCACTAGTGGTAAAGAATCTATCTGCCAGTGCAGGAGATGCAAGAGACACAGGTTCGATTCCTGGGTTGGGTAAATCTCCTGGAGTAGAAACAGAAGCCTGATCCAGTATTCTTGCCTGAAAAATTCCACAGAGCCAGGAAGCTTACAATCCATGAGGCCACTGAGGGTCAGACACAACCAAGCAACTTTAATATATTTAACTTTAATATATTTACTTATTAAAATAATAACTAACAAGAAATATAACTCATAATAAAATCTTTTTTTCTCTTTATTTTAGCTAAATATGAGAGTGAAGCCAGTAAATATTGGGACACATTTTACAGGATTCATAAGAATAAGTTTTTCAAAGATCGTAATTGGCTATTAAGGGAATTTCCTGAAATTCTTCCAGTTGGTCAGAAAATGGAAGAAAAAGTAAAAGAATTATCATGGAATCATGTAGAAACTAATCCTGCAAGTTGTTTCTCAAGAATGTACGGCCCTACTATGCCTGAAGAAAAAAACCATTATAAAGAAAGTTCTGGCTTATCAGATGATCAAAGCAAAACAGAATCTGACTTTTCCAGCCTAAACTCTAAAGAATACAGAAAAGTGAAGACTGAATTGTTTCCTGGTAGCAGTGCCACTTTCAGAATCCTTGAGGTATGGTACTATAGGGGCAAAAGTTTTTTTAATGTACATTCCATATTACTTTATTAATGATCCAGAATTTTGAGGGATAAAATGATCAAATCTAAGTTCATACACTTCTGTGCATAAAAATTATTTAAGGGACTTATTAATCAGTCAGGTTTTAAGTTTGTGATTTAAAAAAACTTTTAAGTTTGTTTGCTTTAATTTCTAACTTGAAGGCAGTTTTAAATACCAATAAAGTTTTGGCCTTAATTTCCATCTCTTTTCTGTTATTACCCACTTTTAGGTGAAATAGAAATAAGGCAAGTATATAATTTAATCTGGTGTATACCCTGATTTTCTATTTTAAAAAAGAAACCTTTTCCTCCTGATTATAAAATTACATTAAACTTATTCAGTAAATATAATTGTTATAAATGAATAGTTTATGTAATATATTTAATAGTATTTAATTATTAAATGCTTCCCAGGTAGGCACTAGTGGTAAAGAATCTATCTGCCAGTGCAGGAGATGCAAGAGACACAGGTTCGATTCCTGGGTTGGGTAAATCTCCTGGAGTAGAAACAGAAGCCTGATCCAGTATTCTTGCCTGAAAAATTCCACAGAGCCAGGAAGCTTACAATCCATGAGGCCACTGAGGGTCAGACACAACCAAGCAACTTTAATATATTTAACTTTAATATATTTACTTATTAAAATAATAACTAACAAGAAATATAACTCATAATAAAATCTTTTTTTCTCTTTATTTTAGCTAAATATGAGAGTGAAGCCAGTAAATATTGGGACACATTTTACAGGATTCATAAGAATAAGTTTTTCAAAGATCGTAATTGGCTATTAAGGGAATTTCCTGAAATTCTTCCAGTTGGTCAGAAAATGGAAGAAAAAGTAAAAGAATTATCATGGAATCATGTAGAAACTAATCCTGCAAGTTGTTTCTCAAGAATGTACGGCCCTACTATGCCTGAAGAAAAAAACCATTATAAAGAAAGTTCTGGCTTATCAGATGATCAAAGCAAAACAGAATCTGACTTTTCCAGCCTAAACTCTAAAGAATACAGAAAAGTGAAGACTGAATTGTTTCCTGGTAGCAGTGCCACTTTCAGAATCCTTGAGGTATGGTACTATAGGGGCAAAAGTTTTTTAATGTACATTCCATATTACTTTATTAATGATCCAGAATTTTGAGGGATAAAATGATCAAATCTAAGTTCATACACTTCTGTGCATAAAAATTATTTAAGGGACTTATTAATCAGTCAGGTTTTAAGTTTGTGATTTAAAAAAACTTTTAAGTTTGTTTGCTTTAATTTCTAACTTGAAGGCAGTTTTAAATACCAATAAAGTTTTGGCCTTAATTTCCATCTCTTTTCTGTTATTACCCACTTTTAGGTGAAATAGAAATAAGGCAAGTATATAATTTAATCTGGTGTATACCCTGATTTTCTATTTTAAAAAAGAAACCTTTTCCTCCTGATTATAAAGATAATATATGCTAAATACAGAGAATTTACTAAAGAGAAAGAATAAAATAGTCTACAATCCCATAAACAAAGGATTTAACCACTGTTAACATTTAAGTTTTTTCTCCTTTTGTTTTATATAGTTGAGCTATACTGTACCTGCATCATAGGGTTTTGCTTTATTTGTATTTAACATTATAGCATAATCAGTTTTCCCTATCTTTAAAAATTCTCTATGAACATTTTCATGGCTGCAAAATACCTTAGTATATGGAATACTGTGGTTCTACTTACTGTTTTCACTTGACTGGGCATTTAAATTGTTCTCAGGTTTTCTGTAGCAAACATCTTTGGTATAGATTTTTCTACATTTTCTTTTATTATTTCAGATCAGTTGACTAGTTGACAATTTATAAAAATTTTCATATAGTTAAAATATATTTCAAATTGCTTTCCAAGAAGTCATACTAATGCCAGTTCACAGCAGTGTAGGTCTTTTTTGTCACACCCTCATTGATTGGATAGTCTTATTTTAGTGCTTTCTGCTTTGTTAGACAAAAATTATACTTTATTTTAATTTGCATTCCTTTGATGGTTAAATAGGTCATACAGTTCTTCAGATGTTTAGAAGTCATTTGTTCTTCTGTCTTCTATGTATTTATTTTATTAGTTGTTTTTTTCTTATTGAGGTCTGCCCTTTATCATATTTAATACAATTTTTTTGTACAGTGTGTTTGTTACCTTTTAATTTGGTTTATTTGGGGTTTTGGTATGTAAAAATTTTAAACATTTTCATAGTCAAATTTCTCAGTGTATATACTATTCTTGTGATTTATTTCATTGCTTTTGAGTTTAGACAACTCTCCTATACCCAAAGATCTAGTACATTTCTTTTAGGTGTTTTTTTTTTTTTTTTCAATGAGAATCTGACATTGGTGATGCAAGTTTAACTTTATTTTCATGATACTTATTTATTCTTTGATTTTAGGTTGGCTGTGGTGCTGGGAACAGTGTTTTTCCAATACTGAACAGTTTGCAGTGAGTTTTGGAATTTTCTTCTACAAAATTATACATGCGTATGGGTATCGAGAAATTCTGGAAAAATGTCATGTATATGCCAGTAGTTTCAGAAGAAGTGTCTTGATCTTAGTATCTAATTTCATGTGAACTGAGAATTACTCTGAAAATAATGTTTCACAGGCATGGGTTGTCCACCATGAGATGAAAGAATTTAACCACTGTTAACATTTAAGTTTTTTCTCCTTTTGTTTTATATAGTTGAGCTATACTGTACCTGCATCATAGGGTTTTGCTTTATTTGTATTTAACATTATAGCATAATCAGTTTTCCCTATCTTTAAAAATTCTCTATGAACATTTTCATGGCTGCAAAATACCTTAGTATATGGAATACTGTGGTTCTACTTACTGTTTTCACTTGACTGGGCATTTAAATTGTTCTCAGGTTTTCTGTAGCAAACATCTTTGGTATAGATTTTTCTACATTTTCTTTTATTATTTCAGATCAGTTGACTAGTTGACAATTTATAAAAATTTTCATATAGTTAAAATATATTTCCAAATTGCTTTCCAAGAAGTCATACTAATGCCAGTTCACAGCAGTGTAGGTCTTTTTTGTCACACCCTCATTGATTGGATAGTCTTATTTTAGTGCTTTCTGCTTTGTTAGACAAAAATTATACTTTATTTTAATTTGCATTCCTTTGATGGTTAAATAGGTCATACAGTTCTTCAGATGTTTAGAAGTCATTTGTTCTTCTGTCTTCTATGTATTTATTTTATTAGTTGTTTTTTTCTTATTGAGGTCTGCCCTTTATCATATTTAATACAATTTTTTTGTACAGTGTGTTTGTTACCTTTTAATTTGGTTTATTTGGGGTTTTGGTATGTAAAAATTTTAAACATTTTCATAGTCAAATTTCTCAGTGTATATACTATTCTTGTGATTTATTTCATTGCTTTTGAGTTTAGACAACTCTCCTATACCCAAAGATCTAGTACATTTCTTTTAGGTGTTTTTTTTTTTTTTTTCAATGAGAATCTGACATTGGTGATGCAAGTTTAACTTTATTTTCATGATACTTATTTATTCTTTGATTTTAGGTTGGCTGTGGTGCTGGGAACAGTGTTTTTCCAATACTGAACAGTTTGCAGTGAGTTTTGGAATTTTCTTCTACAAAATTATACATGCGTATGGGTATCGAGAAATTCTGGAAAAATGTCATGTATATGCCAGTAGTTTCAGAAGAAGTGTCTTGATCTTAGTATCTAATTTCATGTGAACTGAGAATTACTCTGAAAATAATGTTTCACAGGCATGGGTTGTCCACCATGAGTTGAAAGAATTTTTTAAGTTTGTGTTATATAGATGAGGGAATAAAGAAATGAGCAAGAGGTTTGATCCTCCTGCTAAGCTGGTAATTGCAGAACTTTATAGAGATTTATTTACTTTTCCAGGTTGTGGGGAAACAAACCAGTGTAAGTTTTTGTGGCTTTGGCTGAGCCAGGAGAAAAGTAAATTGGGAATGAGAAATTTACTAGAAAGATCTAAGACGAACAAGTGATTCAATTCACATGGGCTTGTTAGCTGGGGATATACTGATTGGCAGCAGGTGAGAGATCTTCTGTAGACAGGAATGCCGTGTCAGCACACGTCAGGACACTGCGTGTGCACACAGAATAGACTCCTAAAACTTCTTGCCAATTTATTTGCCCCTCCAGCTGCAACGCGCCCTTTCCATCCTCAAAGCCGCGATAATAATCATTGCATAGGGCTGTGACTGAAACCAGCCCATGCTAAATAATATTCCCTGTAAACACCTGGAGGCTTTAGCACTGAATAAAAGCAGGACTGGTGAATGTGTTCTGGGCCTTGACCCAAGAGGTCTTGAGCCCCTCCGTTCCCATCCTTACTCTCTGTCTGTATGTCTGTGTGTATTTCTTAAAGTCTCGTCACAGCCGCTATTCTCTATGCACCCGGCTAATGAGCTGCGGCACCAGGTTACTTAGCCTGTTGTCTTACACAAAGAGTACATTTTATTTTGTGTAAGCTTTAAACTCATTTTATTTTGCCATCATTTCTGGAGCCACACCCAGGATAAAACCTTCCTATGTCAAATAACTATCTCTAGACTTGAAATTGTTTGGAGTTACAACACCTAACCCTAAGATTCAAAAAGGTAGAAATATGTGATAGGAGCAGAGATGTTCTCCTTACCTGCCCTTCCTGTTCACCATCCCACCCATGTGTTTTAGTAAGCAATGAAGAAGACAAACCTTACAAAACTTAAATTCCTTTTTACCTATGTCTGGTCTCTCAAGTTCCTATATATTTTTTAAGTTTACACAATAGCTTTCCTATTATTTTTTCCATTATAAAACCAACATAAGTCGTTATAGAACTTTCCCATTAGAAGAAAGGGGGGTTCCCTGGTGGCCCAGTGGGTAAGGACACCGCCTTGCAGTGCAAGGCGCTGGTTCGAGCCCTGGCCTGGGAAGATCCCACGTGCGCGGAGCGCTGGACTGATGTGTCCAATTACCGAGCCGGGCGCACGTGCCCAGAGCCTGTGCTCTGCAGCGACAGACGCCACCGCGCTGGGAGGCTCACAGGAGCCAAAGAACGAAGACAAATGAAAATAGAAAAAAAAAAGACCAATAGAAGTGGCCCGCCCACTCCCCTCCCTCCCCAACCCGACCCCCGCCCAAAGTAAATAAATAAATAAATCTTTAAAAAAAAAAAGAAGAAAAGGGGGTGGGAAGAAATCACCCATTATTCCCACCATCAAAACAGCTGCACGGCTTCCCTGGTGGTCCAGTGGGTAGAGAGTCTGCCTTGCAGTGCAAGGGGCACCGGTTGCATCCCTGGCCCGGTAAAATCCCAAATGCCGCGGAGCGGCTGGACCGGTGTGTCCAATTACGAGCCAGTGCTCTGGAGCGCGTGCGCCCAGAGCCAGTGCTCTGCAATGGGAGGTCCACACTGGCCAAAGAATAAAGATGGATGAAAATAAATGGATAAAAAAACAAAAAGAGGCCAAATTTTAAAAAAATATATAGCAGAAATACATTAAAAAAAAAAACCCACAGCCAATGATAGAATTTTTGTTAAAATTCCTTTAAAACTTTTCACTAAGCAAATTTTAAACTCATTTTATTTTGCCATCATTTCTGGAGCCACACCCAGGATAAAACCTTCCTATGTCAAATAACTATCTCTAGACTTGAAATTGTTTGGAGTTACAACACCTAACCCTAAGATTCAAAAAGGTAGAAATATGTGATAGGAGCAGAGATGTTCTCCTTACCTGCCCTTCCTGTTCACCATCCCACCCATGTGTTTTAGTAAGCAATGAAGAAGACAAACCTTACAAAACTTAAATTCCTTTTTACCTATGTCTGGTCTCTCAAGTTCCTATATATTTTTTAAGTTTACACAATAGCTTTCCTATTATTTTTTTTCCATTATAAAACCAACATAAGTACGTTATAGAACTTTCCCATTAGAAGAAAAGGGGGGCTTCCCCTGGTGGCCCAGTGGGTAAGGACACCGCCTTGCAGTGCAAGGGGCGCTGGTTCGAGCCCTGGCCTGGGAAGATCCCACGTGCCGCGGAGCGGCTGGACTGATGTGTCCAATTACCGAGCCGGAGCGCACGTGCCCAGAGCCTGTGCTCTGCAGCGACAGACGCCACCGCGATGGGAGGCTCACAGGAGCCAAAGAACGAAGACAAATGAAAATAGAGAAATAAAAGACCAATAGAAGTGGCCCGCCCACTCCCCTCCCTCCCCAACCCGACCCCCGCCCAAAGTAAATAAATAAATAAATCTTTAAAAAAAAAAAGAAGAAAAGGGGGTGGGAAGAAATCACCCATTATTCCCACCATCAAAACAGCTGCACGGCTTCCCTGGTGGTCCAGTGGGTAGAGAGTCTGCCTTGCAGTGCAAGGGGCACCGGTTGCATCCCTGGCCCGGTAAAATCCCAAATGCCGCGGAGCGGCTGGACCGGTGTGTCCAATTACGAGCCAGTGCTCTGGAGCGCGTGCGCCCAGAGCCAGTGCTCTGCAATGGGAGGTCCACACTGGCCAAAGAATAAAGATGGATGAAAATAAATGGATAAAAAAAAAACAAAAAGAGGCCAAATTTTAAAAAAATATATAGCAGAAATACATTAAAAAAAAAAACCCACAGCCACTGATAGAATTTTTGTTAGAATTCCTTTCAGTCTTTTCACTATGCATATTTTAAAATTTATTAGTCTTTTAACTTTGCATTGTGAAAATATAAACACATGTAGAAAAATTGAGTAATATACAATAAATTCTCATGCACTCACCACCTTGTCTCAACAGTTACTAACATAAGGCCAGTATCATGAGACGTCATTTTTACGAACTTACAATGGATCTTTGGAAAGCAAGACATTCCTCACTACTATTATAGACCTAACATAATAAAAAATAATTCCCCACCAGCCAGACATGATACTGGTCAGTTTGCAGTTCTGAATGGCCTTTTTCTTTCATGATTTATTTTCTTTGTTTTCCTTTTCCAATTCCTAGGCCAGAATTTCCTGTTCTTACACCACATAACCAGATTCCTTCATTCAGGTGATCTCTGAACTTGTAACACACAGAAATCTACTACACTGGCAACTGGTTATGTGTTAATCTATGACTCATCTTAAATTATTATTTAGCATATCATTTCTTTATGTCTTCTTTCTTCAACTACTATTTATATATTCCTTGAGGTAGAGAATATAATTTATTCTAGGTAGCTTAACAATATAGTTAGAGGTCAATAATACTGATTGATTAATAGCTTGGATTTCCTATTTGTAAACTGTATTTTTCCCCCTTCTACTTCTCCATCTGACTAATAATTGTAAGCTCTTGTCTCCTTACCCACAGACTCTTTCTTTGTGACTGGGTCTCTTTTTTTCTTGCCTCATACTCATATATTAGAAATTACTATAGCTCAATAACCTGAGATAATTAATTCATCTTTTAAAGACAACTAGTGATTAGCCTTCCAAAGGGAGGATTAGGCTCTTTTTTTTCCATACCAAAGAAATTATGTTTTATTACTTTTGGAGAGAGTGGGATTAATGTTTTACATTTTCAGAATATTTTACCATAATTAGACCTCTGGAATTGAGAGGTCATATCATTTTCCAAGGATCATTTAATTCTTAAACCCCCTGCCAAGAGAGTACTTGATGGTGTGTGGTAGTAGTGACATTTACACCTGTTTCCTGGGAGAAGGGCCAAGATGGTCAGCTGATTTTGCAGAAAAGCCCTGGAAAGTCATTGAGTGGTCACAAGACCAACTCAGGCTGCTGATGCAGTGGGAACTCAGTCTCAGAGGTCATGTTGCTGTCTGGTAGGACACATGGCAAATGGCACGTGCTTTCCTTTAGCTACTAGACTGCTGTGTCTGGTGGGTGTTGAATAATTGCTGCCCAAAGGAAGACTGCATACCTTTGATAATGGGCTAGGTGTGCCAATGTCCAGAGAAGCATTTTGAGCTATATGGAAGTTTTTACAAAAGCATATTAAGTTCTTAAGCTTTCAAGTTCCTGAAAGGCAAAGGCAGATATTCCTGTGATGATGATGGCAAGAATGATAAAAATGACTAACATTTATTAGGTGCTGTGGTCTTTCCTCATATAGGTAAAGCTTATCTTTCTGTAAGTGCACTCAGTCCTCACAACCAACTTAGATGCCATATGTTATCTCTGTTAGGAGTTTGGAATTAACATATATACAACTACTATATTTAAAATAGCTAACTAACATGGACCTACTGTATAGCACAAGGAACTCTGCTTAATATTCTGTAACAACCTAAGCGGGAAAAGAATTTGAAATAGATATAAAGGTATTAACAATATAGTTAGAGGTCAATAATACTGATTGATTAATAGCTTGGATTTCCTATTTGTAAACTGTATTTTTCCCCCTTCTACTTCTCCATCTGACTAATAATTGTAAGCTCTTGTCTCCTTACCCACAGACTCTTTCTTTGTGACTGGGTCTCTTTTTTTCTTGCCTCATACTCATATATTAGAAATTACTATAGCTCAATAACCTGAGATAATTAATTCATCTTTTAAAGACAACTAGTGATTAGCCTTCCAAAGGGAGGATTAGGCTCTTTTTTTTCCATACCAAAGAAATTATGTTTTATTACTTTTGGAGAGAGTGGGATTAATGTTTTACATTTTCAGAATATTTTACCATAATTAGACCTCTGGAATTGAGAGGTCATATCATTTTCCAAGGATCATTTAATTCTTAAACCCCCTGCCAAGAGAGTACTTGATGGTGTGTGGTAGTAGTGACATTTACACCTGTTTCCTGGGAGAAGGGCCAAGATGGTCAGCTGATTTTGCAGAAAAGCCCTGGAAAGTCATTGAGTGGTCACAAGACCAACTCAGGCTGCTGATGCAGTGGGAACTCAGTCTCAGAGGTCATGTTGCTGTCTGGTAGGACACATGGCAAATGGCACGTGCTTTCCTTTAGCTACTAGACTGCTGTGTCTGGTGGGTGTTGAATAATTGCTGCCCAAAGGAAGACTGCATACCTTTGATAATGGGCTAGGTGTGCCAATGTCCAGAGAAGCATTTTGAGCTATATGGAAGTTTTTACAAAAGCATATTAAGTTCTTAAGCTTTCAAGTTCCTGAAAGGCAAAGGCAGATATTCCTGTGATGATGATGGCAAGAATGATAAAAATGACTAACATTTATTAGGTGCTGTGGTCTTTCCTCATATAGGTAAAGCTTATCTTTCTGTAAGTGCACTCAGTCCTCACAACCAACTTAGATGCCATATGTTATCTCTGTTAGGAGTTTGGAATTAACATATATACAACTACTATATTTAAAATAGCTAACTAACATGGACCTACTGTATAGCACAAGGAACTCTGCTTAATATTCTGTAACAACCTAAACGGGAAAAGAATTTGAAATAGAATATATACATGTATGTATATGACTGAATCACCTTGTACACTTGAAACTAACACAGCATTGTTAATAGCTCTACTCCAATATAAAATAATTAATTAAAAAATGAAGACAAGGAAACTAATTACAGAGAGGTTAGGTACCTCTCTTCCATGGTAATGCAACTAAGTGGCAGAGCTGGGATTCAGCCCTAGGAAGTCTGGTTGCAAAGCCCTTGCCCTTAGTCAGCATACCATGTAGTACTATATAATATCTTAATACATCTGAGTGTTCATTGAGGCATTTCAAACATATGTGACCATCCGACAGATTATGAGTCACAAATACATTGATTTCATAGCAAACAATAAGGGTGCATGCTGCAGTGAAGCACTATTTTTATATGGGATAGATGAGAAAAGACAAGCAGCATAAGTTTTAACTTTGATTCAGTACTAGTTAACTTTTCATAACCAAATCCTATTCATTATACATTAATTTATTTGGCTGCTTAGTCGCTTCAGTCATGTCCGACTCTGTGTGATCCCATGGACTGAAGTTCGTCAGGTTCCTCTGTCCATGGAGTTCTCAAGGCAAGAACACTGGAGTGGGGGGTTGTCATGCCCTCCTGCAGGTGGATCTTCCCAACCCAAGGATGGAACTTGGGTCTCCTGCATTGTAGACAGGTTCCTTACCACTGAACCATCAGAGAAGTACTATATATATATATAAGACCCCATGGACTGTAGCTTGCCGGGTTTCTCCGTCCATGGAATTTTCCAGGCAAAAATACTGGAGTGGGTTGCCATTTCCTTCTCTGACAATTTATTTGAAGATATCTTAATTTAAATTAAAATCCCTAGTGCCACAGAATGGCACTGTATGTATATACTGCACTATATATGAATACTAACCCACTCCATTATTACTGCTTGGAGAATTCCATGGACAGAGGAACCTGGTGGGCTGATGCCATATGTTATCTCTGTTAGGAGTTTGGAATTAACATATATACAACTACTATATTTAAAATAGCTAACTAATATGGACCTACTGTATAGCACAAGGAACTCTGCTTAATATTCTGTAACAACCTAAGCGGGAAAAGAATTTGAAATAGAATATATACATGTATGTATATGACTGAATCACCTTGTACACTTGAAACTAACACAGCATTGTTAATAGCTCTACTCCAATATAAAATAATTAATTAAAAAATGAAGACAAGGAAACTAATTACAGAGAGGTTAGGTACCTCTCTTCCATGGTAATGCAACTAAGTGGCAGAGCTGGGATTCAGCCCTAGGAAGTCTGGTTGCAAAGCCCTTGCCCTTAGTCAGCATACCATGTAGTACTATATAATATCTTAATACATCTGAGTGTTCATTGAGGCATTTCAAACATATGTGACCATCCGACAGATTATGAGTCACAAATACATTGATTTCATAGCAAACAATAAGGGTGCATGCTGCAGTGAAGCACTATTTTTATATGGGATAGATGAGAAAAGACAAGCAGCATAAGTTTTAACTTTGATTCAGTACTAGTTAACTTTTCATAACCAAATCCTATTCATTATACATTAATTTATTTGGCTGCTTAGTCGCTTCAGTCATGTCCGACTCTGTGTGATCCCATGGACTGAAGTTCGTCAGGTTCCTCTGTCCATGGAGTTCTCAAGGCAAGAACACTGGAGTGGGGGGTTGTCATGCCCTCCTGCAGGTGGATCTTCCCAACCCAAGGATGGAACTTGGGTCTCCTGCATTGTAGACAGGTTCCTTACCACTGAACCATCAGAGAAGTACTATATATATATATAAGACCCCATGGACTGTAGCTTGCCGGGTTTCTCCGTCCATGGAATTTTCCAGGCAAAAATACTGGAGTGGGTTGCCATTTCCTTCTCTGACAATTTATTTGAAGATATCTTAATTTAAATTAAAATCCCTAGTGCCACAGAATGGCACTGTATGTATATACTGCACTATATATGAATACTAACCCACTCCATTATTACTGCTTGGAGAATTCCATGGACAGAGGAACCTGGTGGGCTGAAATTCATGGGGTCATAAAGAGTCGGACACGACTGAAGCAACTGAGCACACATTCACCAATGAATAGCACTTAAGAGAGTAATGTCAGCCTGGGTGAGACTTTGCTAAATGCATATTTGTGCTTGAATTCCATATTTATTTGGAAATCCTCCTTGCCTGAAATGCCTCCTGAATCAAAATAGAATTTATAGTGTTAGTCGCTCAGTGCTTCAAAGTGTGTATATCCTGCCTCTTACTTGAGATCACCTCTGCTTCTCATCCCTCGCATGTGACTCTCACCTCTAAATCCTTTTTCTTCTCCCCACTTGGAAATGCCATCCTCATCCTTCAAAATTCTTAAGGCTTTGGCCTGACGGTACCTGCCTTATCGACACTTGTATGGAAATTTTGTCCCCAACTAGTCTATAAAATCCAAAAATGCCTATAATCCATACCTATAATTACTATTTAAGGATATACTAATTCTTCTTGATTCAGACATAGTACTAACCAAGATGATGAAAGAATTCTTTTAATAATGGCATATAAAATATGATCAGGAAGGGTATGAGCAATTCTTTGCGACCCCATAGGACCACAGCCTGCCAGACTCCTCTGTCCATGGAATTCTCCAGGCAAGGATACTGGAGTGGGCTGCCATTCCCTTCTCCAGAGGATCGTCCAGGCCCAGGGATTAAACCTGAGTCTCCACCATTGCAGGCAGATTCTTTATCATCTGAGCTACCAGGGAAGCCCTAATCAGGAAGGATACTGACCCAGAAAATTCAAAGTACAGTTGACTCTTGAACAGTGCCAGGGGCTAACCCACAAAATTTATTGTCAACCTTTTGTGTTTGCGGTTCCTTCACATCTGCAGATTCAGCCAACCACAGACCACATGGTACTTAGTATTTACTGTTAAAAAAATATCCATGTGTAATGAACCTGGGAAGTTCAAACCTGCATTGTTTAAGGGTCAGCAGTATGTGCCTGCCCATTAGTAACCAGAGCTCAGCCATTGTTACTGAGTTTCAGATAAAAGCCAAATAGAACTTGTGTAAGTTCAGTGGAAACCAGTTAAAATTAGTCAAGATTTTCATATGGACAAACTACCCCCCTCCCTCAAAAAAACCCTGAATTTACTTACTTTATTTGCATATTGTAAATAAAACAGCTGAGTCTCAGAGAAGTTAAGTTAAATTTAGAGTTAATAAGTGGCAGATCCAGGATTTAAACACAGGTGTAAGTTGGCTCCCAAATCCCATACTCTTACTATTTTATTAGACAGTTTCATTTACTACTTTGTATTCTAATGTTTGGTCCATATATGAGACTCAGTAAAAGTTTGAAAATCACTTGAAAAGATAAGAAAGATTAAAATATGAATGCTTTATTATTTTTAGAAGTGGTATTTACATGGTATTAATATAAACATTTAACAGCATATAATTACAACTTCTAATATATATACATATTTTTTATATGTAAATACATCATCATTAGAGCATCACAGCTTCTGTGAGAGGCCCAGGAGCAAATGAGCTGTACACACATGAAGAGGAATGAGGCAGCAAGAGACACAGGGGTCTGAGGGTCCTTGGAGAGTAGAACTTGGCCAAGCTAAGAGGAGTTACAGGCCATGCCAGCTAATTTCTAATTCCAAATGCCTATAATCCATACCTATAATTACTATTTAAGGATATACTAATTCTTCTTGATTCAGACATAGTACTAACCAAGATGATGAAAGAATTCTTTTAATAATGGCATATAAAATATGATCAGGAAGGGTATGAGCAATTCTTTGCGACCCCATAGGACCACAGCCTGCCAGACTCCTCTGTCCATGGAATTCTCCAGGCAAGGATACTGGAGTGGGCTGCCATTCCCTTCTCCAGAGGATCGTCCAGGCCCAGGGATTAAACCTGAGTCTCCACCATTGCAGGCAGATTCTTTATCATCTGAGCTACCAGGGAAGCCCTAATCAGGAAGGATACTGACCCAGAAAATTCAAAGTACAGTTGACTCTTGAACAGTGCCAGGGGCTAACCCACAAAATTTATTGTCAACCTTTTGTGTTTGCGGTTCCTTCACATCTGCAGATTCAGCCAACCACAGACCACATGGTACTTAGTATTTACTGTTAAAAAAATATCCATGTGTAATGAACCTGGGAAGTTCAAACCTGCATTGTTTAAGGGTCAGCAGTATGTGCCTGCCCATTAGTAACCAGAGCTCAGCCATTGTTACTGAGTTTCAGATAAAAGCCAAATAGAACTTGTGTAAGTTCAGTGGAAACCAGTTAAAATTAGTCAAGATTTTCATATGGACAAACTACCCCTCCCTCAAAAACCCTGAATTTACTTACTTTATTTGCATATTGTAAATAAAACAGCTGAGTCTCAGAGAAGTTAAGTTAAATTTAGAGTTAATAAGTGGCAGATCCAGGATTTAAACACAGGTGTAAGTTGGCTCCCAAATCCCATACTCTTACTATTTTATTAGACAGTTTCATTTACTACTTTGTATTCTAATGTTTGGTCCATATATGAGACTCAGTAAAAGTTTGAAAATCACTTGAAAAGATAAGAAAGATTAAAATATGAATGCTTTATTATTTTTAGAAGTGGTATTTACATGGTATTAATATAAACATTTAACAGCATATAATTACAACTTCTAATATATATACATATTTTTTATATGTAAATACATCATCATTAGAGCATCACAGCTTCTGTGAGAGGCCCAGGAGCAAATGAGCTGTACACACATGAAGAGGAATGAGGCAGCAAGAGACACAGGGGTCTGAGGGTCCTTGGAGAGAGTAGAACTTGGCCAAGCTAAGAGGAGTTACAGGCCATGCCAGCTGGGGCCAGACAAGAAAGAGTGCCTGGGAGGAGGAGGAGGGATGGATGACTGATGGATGGCTTGGAAGTTTCTCATGTGGGACTATGATGGGATATAGGGCAGGTAGGCCCAGGAAAGGGAGGGGCTTAAAACTAGGGCAGGAGTTTGGAAGTTACCCTGTGATTGGTAAGTGTTCTGAGACAGTGTTGGTTCAGAGACAACATAAAGACACCCACACACCACTATAGAGGACAGTAAAAAGAAGAAACAACAAACCAAGTGTCATCCAAAATTCTGTTAAAGAAATACTTATTAGCAGGTTCAAACCTACAGTTTCCGATATGTTGCTTTAGCGTATCTGAACTCTAGAGTTATGTATGTCTTCCTTTTTCACAGGAATGCACCAGAGTTCTTTCTCTATTGCTGTGATTTTGCTTCTGGAGCTGTGGAGCTAGTAAAGGTATGCTTTATATTTTCTTTGAAGAGAGCTGTATAAAAAAATCTAATTGATTTGCTGTTGAAATGATTTTCTTTAATGTAACTGCATCAAATGTTACCTGTTACCATTTTTTCTTAGATGTCATTTTATTTTTTTATATTTATTTACTTTTTTGGCTGCTGGGTCTTCATTGTTTTGCTGCATACATGGACTTTCTCTAGTTGTGGCGAGCAGGGGATACTCTCTAGTTGCCATGTGTGAGCTTCTTATTGCAGTGACTTCTCTCATTGCAGAGCATGGGCTCTAGGCCCTGTGAGCTTCAGTAGTTGTGGCTCTCAGGCTCTAAAGCACAGTAGTTGTGGTGCTCGGGCTTAGTTGCTTTGTGGCATGTGGGATCTTCCAGGACTAGGGATTGAACTGGTGTCCCCTGCATTGCAAAGCAGATTCTTAACCACTGGACCACCAGGGAAGTCATCTGTGACCTTTTAAAAAAAAAAAAAATTTTTTTTTTTGTCCACTTCTATTGGTCTTTCATTTATTTCCATCTTTGTTCTTTGGCCTGTGTGGGCCTCCCATTGCAGTGTCTTCTTTTGCTGCAGAACACCAGCTCCAGGCACATGCACTCCAGAGCTCCAGCTCGGTAGTTGAACACATTGGTCTAGCCGCTCTGCAGCACATGGGATCTTCCCAGGCCAGGGATTGAAGCAGCGCCCCTTGCACTGCAAGGTGGTGTCCTTCCCCACTGGACCACCAGGGAAGCCCCATCTGTGACCATTTTTAACTGAGCTTTTACTAGTTTTCAAATCATATCATCAAAACAGTAAAAGTTGTTTGGGACTTAACATAAATTTCAGGGGAGTGGCTCCTACAGGGTGATGTTTGTGTTTATGTCCCTAAGAGCTTTATACATAGCCTGGCACATGGTAGGCAATCATTAAATTTAAAAATTTGCAAAAAAAAAAAAGAAAAGAAAAGGTCTGAAAATGCATATATCACAAATCTAAAATGTCCTCAACTATAAGGGAAACAGCTAGAACTTGGTCTTATTTGACCAATCCCCAAAGTGCTAGTAAGTGTTATTATAAGAAAAAGAGATAATTTTAGAAAATGGAAGAGGAATAGAAATTTACTAACAAAAGTATGTAGTGAACACATGGAGCATAATTTCTGGTAATAAGAGTTAATAGTTTTTCATTGTAAACATTTTCTAAAATACTGAAAAGCCTAACGGGAAAGATAAAATTTATCTCTAATCATGTTTTCTAGAGTCCTAGAGTGACTCGCTATCAGTATTTTGGTATGTATCCTTTTAATATTGTTTTTATAGGCAAAGGGTATATGTGTACTTGAATGCATTTTTATAACATCATCTTTATTGAGATATAGTTCACATACCATAAAATTCATTTAAAAGTGTGCGATCCAGTGATTTTTAGTACATTCACAGAGTTGTACAATCATAACCATTACCTAATGTTGATTACGTACTATAGGAAGTTTAATGTATTAAACCAAAGGAGGCATGGAGCAAGCAGTGAGAGAGAAACCAAAGGACCATCTCAGTGCCTCCAAAGTAACACAGGACAGGCTTCCAGCACTGCTGCCTGCTGACCCAGAAAGACTGCCCTACTCTACTTTTAAAGCAAACGAGGGGCTACAAATGAATATTTCTTATCAAGTCCAAGTGCTAGACTTAATTTCTTATGACAGCTTGAAATAGGCTGACAGAATGTGTAATCAGAAAATCAAATTTATAGAAGAAAGGCATTTGGGAGAAGTTAAATTGACCTTTTTAATTTGAAAAAAAAAAAGACTAGAGGTCTGCTAAAAGCTTTGTCTTTTCATGCCTTTATCGTGACAGTCACATGCATCGTACAGAGCAGCCCAGTGCTGTGCCTTTGTTCATGACGTTTGTGACGCCGGCTCACCCTACCCTTTTCCAGATGGAATCCTGGATGTCATTCTCCTTGTCTTTGTGCTCTCTTCTATTCATCCTGACAGGTAAATGAAGACGAAAGGGCAGAGCCAATATGTACAGCCCCTTTATCAGGAGTGGCTTTCAGATCTATCAAAGCAAAAATGACAATTCTTGAATTTATTACTTAGTGAGCTACACTGTATATAATATGCAGCCTTTTAAATGCAGTTTTTCCTTTCTTCAGACTTCTGGAAAGAAACCGGTCAAACTACTTCATTAGTGAGCTTTCTGTCACTGTCAGAATGAAGTGAGCATCTTCTGGCAAGACACATACCTATTAAAAGTGACAGTGTTTCAAGGAAATTGCAAATTCAGAACAGCCTAATAGACTCCCAAGAGGGAAATTGTACTTGGTGATCAGAAACAAACATCTTTGATTTAGCTGCTTCTTGAATGTTCATGAAGAGGTGGGCTGTGAATCTGTTTGACTTCACACAGGTCTGTCTGTTGATGGGCTTTAAAATATTTGTTTTAAGGAAGCCCACTAGGAATTAGGGGTTATCAAGATTTGCAAGATTAGCCTTGGACCTTTACAATCTTATGGTTGGTCTAGTGCCATCATTTAAGTATTCATGACTTAAATACTTTTCTTCACATAGTATTTTGAAATAATAACTATAGGAAGTTTAATGTATTAAACCAAAGGAGGCATGGAGCAAGCAGTGAGAGAGAAACCAAAGGACCATCTCAGTGCCTCCAAAGTAACACAGGACAGGCTTCCAGCACTGCTGCCTGCTGACCCAGAAAGACTGCCCTACTCTACTTTTAAAGCAAACGAGGGGCTACAAATGAATATTTCTTATCAAGTCCAAGTGCTAGACTTAATTTCTTATGACAGCTTGAAATAGGCTGACAGAATGTGTAATCAGAAAATCAAATGTATAGAAGAAAGGCATTTGGGAGAAGTTAAATTGACCTTTTAATTTGAAAAAAAAAGACTAGAGGTCTGCTAAAAGCTTTGTCTTTTCATGCCTTTATCGTGACAGTCACATGCATCGTACAGAGCAGCCCAGTGCTGTGCCTTTGTTCATGACGTTTGTGACGCCGGCTCACCCTACCCTTTTCCAGATGGAATCCTGGATGTCATTCTCCTTGTCTTTGTGCTCTCTTCTATTCATCCTGACAGGTAAATGAAGGCGAAAGGGCAGAGCCAATATGTACAGCCCCTTTATCAGGAGTGGCTTTCAGATCTATCAAAGCAAAAATGACAATTCTTGAATTTATTACTTAGTGAGCTACACTGTATATAATATGCAGCCTTTTAAATGCAGTTTTTCCTTTCTTCAGACTTCTGGAAAGAAACCGGTCAAACTACTTCATTAGTGAGCTTTCTGTCACTGTCAGAATGAAGTGAGCATCTTCTGGCAAGACACATACCTATTAAAAGTGACAGTGTTTCAAGGAAATTGCAAATTCAGAACAGCCTAATAGACTCCCAAGAGGGAAATTGTACTTGGTGATCAGAAACAAACATCTTTGATTTAGCTGCTTCTTGAATGTTCATGAAGAGGTGGGCTGTGAATCTGTTTGACTTCACACAGGTCTGTCTGTTGATGGGCTTTAAAATATTTGTTTTAAGGAAGCCCACTAGGGAATTAGGGGTTATCAAGATTTGCAAGATTAGCCTTGGACCTTTACAATCTTATGGTTGGTCTAGTGCCATCATTTAAGTATTCATGACTTAAATACTTTTCTTCACATAGTATTTTGAAATAATAAATATAGCTTTTCTCCAAAGAGGAAGCACAAAGAGATACTACAAGCAATTAAATGATCACTTTTCTTAAAATTTTGCCACCTTATATGTATTAAGTTGCATGCGTGCTAAGTCTTAAATTGTTTGTGTGTGTGTGTGTGTGGTCTTCTGGTAGCAGATACAGATTTGGCATCTCCCACTTCAGTGTGTGTTACTCTTTCCCAGAGAACTCAAGTATTGTATGCTTCTTTCTTTGCTCTAAGATCCCTAGGACCCTTTACAGGCCTTTCACTTGTCCTTCAGAGATGTGCAATTTGATTACTTGTGGAAAAACAAATTAGATTTCCAACTAATGAATGAAATATTTAATTGACCTGGTGAGGTCTATCAGGTTCCATGAAGTTACTTCCTCCCAGTTTCTGTAACCTGTTTCTTTCTGCTAATCTGTTTAGGCTGTTGGCATTATTTAGTACTAGTAGAAAAATGTCATCTCTATTTTGTTTCACAGCTGAAAGGATAGAGGATAGGTGGATAGTGAACACGATTTTCTACCTAGCACCTATAGCAAGAAATGTTTAAATTCAAAATAAGACCTCAAAAAAGCTATTTGTATTAGTTTAGATTATGTGTTTTTCATGATTTGAATTGAATGGTAAAGAGAAAGGGAAGCAGATGTCTTGGAAACAAAAAATCTGTTTATTATAAAATAGATTCAAGCATTAGTGAGCTTTCTGTCACTGTCAGAATGAAGTGAGCATCTTCTGGCAAGACACATACCTATTAAAAGTGACAGTGTTTCAAGGAAATTGCAAATTCAGAACAGCCTAATAGACTCCCAAGAGGGAAATTGTACTTGGTGATCAGAAACAAACATCTTTGATTTAGCTGCTTCTTGAATGTTCATGAAGAGGTGGGCTGTGAATCTGTTTGACTTCACACAGGTCTGTCTGTTGATGGGCTTTAAAATATTTGTTTTAAGGAAGCCCACTAGGGAATTAGGGGTTATCAAGATTTGCAAGATTAGCCTTGGACCTTTACAATCTTATGGTTGGTCTAGTGCCATCATTTAAGTATTCATGACTTAAATACTTTTCTTCACATAGTATTTTGAAATAATAAATATAGCTTTTCTCCAAAGAGGAAGCACAAAGAGATACTACAAGCAATTAAATGATCACTTTTCTTAAAATTTTGCCACCTTATATGTATTAAGTTGCATGCGTGCTAAGTCTTAAATTGTTTGTGTGTGTGTGTGTGTGTGGTCTTCTGGTAGCAGATACAGATTTGGCATCTCCCACTTCAGTGTGTGTTACTCTTTCCCAGAGAACTCAAGTATTGTATGCTTCTTTCTTTGCTCTAAGATCCCTAGGACCCTTTACAGGCCTTTCACTTGTCCTTCAGAGATGTGCAATTTGATTACTTGTGGAAAAACAAATTAGATTTCCAACTAATGAATGAAATATTTAATTGACCTGGTGAGGTCTATCAGGTTCCATGAAGTTACTTCCTCCCAGTTTCTGTAACCTGTTTCTTTCTGCTAATCTGTTTAGGCTGTTGGCATTATTTAGTACTAGTAGAAAAATGTCATCTCTATTTTGTTTCACAGCTGAAAGGATAGAGGATAGGTGGATAGTGAACACGATTTTCTACCTAGCACCTATAGCAAGAAAT
Organism: Tragulus kanchil; assembly: GCA_022376925.1. Lineage (NCBI taxonomy): Eukaryota > Metazoa > Chordata > Mammalia > Artiodactyla > Tragulidae > Tragulus > Tragulus kanchil. The sequence continues at coordinate 268,386,201 of JAIOJX010000026.1, read as the reverse complement.
GTTTAAATTCAAAATAAGACCTCAAAAAAGCTATTTGTATTAGTTTAGATTATGTGTTTTTCATGATTTGAATTGAATGGTAAAGAGAAAGGGAAGCAGATGTCTTGGAAACATTGTTTTTATAGTGTATATATATTGATTCTGTTTATTATAAAATAGATTCAAGCATATCATGTTAGTACATAGCTACTTTCTTATCTATGTGGAAATGATCTAAAAATGAGGTGAGTGAGTAGAAGTTGGATCATAGTAAGTGAAAAGTAAGGCAGTATCTTTTGGGTCATCTAGCATTGTGGTAGTAGATTCCATTCTAGGAAAATTCTAGAAAAGTGGTTTCTTGCCAGCTTGAAAAGCAATTCAGGAAGGTCTTGAGTCTAGGGGTTCCAACTTAAATGATAGTAAACCATAGAATGCTACAAAACAAGAGGTAACTGTCCTTATTATTATTGAAATAGAAGTATAATATCTTTTCTAAAGGTCTATACATAGAGTGAAGTGAAAGTCACTTAGTCATGTATGACTCTTTGCGACCTATGGACGAGCCATGGAATTTTCCAAGCAAGAATACTGGAGTGAATAACCATTCTCTTCTCCAGGGGATCTTCCTAACCCAGGGATCGAACCCAGGTCTCCCACATTGCATGCAGATTGTTTACCGTCTGAGCTACCAAGGAAGCCCATAGAGTAGATTGTCAATAAACATTCTTTTTTTTTTTTAATCTCTTCTTTTCCTTCTCCTCTTCCTCTGTCCAGAGATGGGTGAGGATTGCAGAGTTGGCCCAAATCATACCAAAAAAGAGAAAAGGGGCTTTCCCCATTCTTGTCTTGTCCCTTCCCATCCCCAGCCCACCGCCCATCTGCATTTCTCAGGAACTGACTCTGGAATTGTATTATAAGCCGAGATGGACTGATAAGAAAAGCAGATCCCCATCTCTGGCCTTGACCCACAGCGCAAACTTTAAAGGATAGTTGGAAGCAAAGGGTTTGCAGAAAGAAGCTACATTTTGAAGTATTTGGCTGTTTGTTTTTCTATGTTTTCATTTCATGGTTATCTTGCTAATAATTGCAGAAAGAGATTTTTCTCTGTACATAAAACACCTATCCTAAAAGTGAATATTTTAAGGTTTAGATATGGTTTTCTTTAATTGCAGGTCCTAAGGATATAAGCACAATGTGAAAATAACCTGTAATAAAATAAGCAAGGAAAAATACTTTTCCTTTTCATGTAGTTGTGTTCCAGTTTTTTAAATGAGATCTTCTTCTAATCATGCCACCTTTTTTGTCATATGTCTCTTGTTTTCATAGTTACTTTCATTTTCTCACTACCTACTTCCTTCATAACCTGACTCACTCTTTCACCCCATTATTCCACTAAACAGTGTTTTAATTGGAAGGAATTTACAGATTATGTGATCCAAACCTCTCATTTTTAAAAGAAGTGTTCAGAAGTTTTAAGTAGTTTGGATAAAGCAGAGACAGCAAGGACTTAGTACACAGACTGCCTTTTACCATTCTCTGCCCAGGGCCGACATTGATCACTGATTTTGTAGATTGTCGTTCCGGTGAGTCTTGAGTCCTTAAGAGAGCTCTGTTGGCAGCCAATTTTTTGTCACAAAACAAGAGGTAACTGTCCTTATTATTATTGAAATAGAAGTATAATATCTTTTCTAAAGGTCTATACATAGAGTGAAGTGAAAGTCACTTAGTCATGTATGACTCTTTCGACCTATGGACGAGCCATGGAATTTTCCAAGCAAGAATACTGGAGTGAATAACCATTCTCTTCTCCAGGGGATCTTCCTAACCCAGGGATCGAACCCAGGTCTCCCACATTGCATGCAGATTGTTTACCGTCTGAGCTACCAAGGAAGCCCATAGAGTAGATTGTCAATAAACATTCTTTTTTTTTTTTAATCTCTTCTTTTCCTTCTCCTCTTCCTCTGTCCAGAGATGGGTGAGGATTGCAGAGTTGGCCCAAATCATACCAAAAAAGAGAAAAGGGGCTTTCCCCATTCTTGTCTTGTCCCTTCCCATCCCCAGCCCACCGCCCATCTGCATTTCTCAGGAACTGACTCTGGAATTGTATTATAAGCCGAGATGGACTGATAAGAAAAGCAGATCCCCATCTCTGGCCTTGACCCACAGCGCAAACTTTAAAGGATAGTTGGAAGCAAAGGGTTTGCAGAAAGAAGCTACATTTTGAAGTATTTGGCTGTTTGTTTTTCTATGTTTTCATTTCATGGTTATCTTGCTAATAATTGCAGAAAGAGATTTTTCTCTGTACATAAAACACCTATCCTAAAAGTGAATATTTTAAGGTTTAGATATGGTTTTCTTTAATTGCAGGTCCTAAGGATATAAGCACAATGTGAAAATAACCTGTAATAAAATAAGCAAGGAAAAATACTTTTCCTTTTCATGTAGTTGTGTTCCAGTTTTTTAAATGAGATCTTCTTCTAATCATGCCACCTTTTTTGTCATATGTCTCTTGTTTTCATAGTTACTTTCATTTTCTCACTACCTACTTCCTTCATAACCTGACTCACTCTTTCACCCCATTATTCCACTAAACAGTGTTTTAATTGGAAGGAATTTACAGATTATGTGATCCAAACCTCTCATTTTTAAAAGAAGTGTTCAGAAGTTTTAAGTAGTTTGGATAAAGCAGAGACAGCAAGGACTTAGTACACAGACTGCCTTTTACCATTCTCTGCCCAGGGCCGACATTGATCACTGATTTTGTAGATTGTCGTTCCGGTGAGTCTTGAGTCCTTAAGAGAGCTCTGTTGGCAGCCAGTGTCAGTCACTTGGCTTGATATGAAATCTGAAATCTTTGTCGTCTCTGTACCATAATCACATGTAATTTTGAACACTTAACCAAAAACATTAAATCAAGAGCAGTCACAAGGGGTCATGTCTGATTGGGAGCCAGATGGGTAGAATAAACAGTAAAAGAAAGAAAGCCTTCCCAGTACTGAGCTGGGCTTAGCGTGTGAATAGAATTTAAATAGGCAGAGAGTAAGGAGGAGAGAATTCTTTCAGGGGAAGCCCTGAGAGCACAGGCATGGAGGCTCAGAACCTCGCATATGACAATTTGGCTAACGATGATTCAGATTAAGAAGCAGTGGGAGAGATGTTGGAAGGATTAATTGAGGCCAGCTATAGGTGATCTTAGGGTTCAACTAAGAAGGTAAGATTTTATTCTATGGATTAATATTGTGAAAATTTGAGCAAAGGAATGATTTGACAAAACCGTCATTTTAAGCAGAATAATTCATCAATAATAAGCAGAAAGGATTGTCAGGGAGAATAATAAAGCCAGTTAGGAAGTGATTCTGTTTCCAGCTGAAGGATGTTGGAGTTTGTAGTAAGGGAGTACCAATGGGAAACAAAAGAGAAAGAAAATGCCAAATAAGTAATATAATAATAAAAATAGACATAGTTGTGGAGAGGATAGTGGAAGAAGAGAAAAAATAAAAGAGGTCAAAGATTTCTCTGAGGTGTTACACTTTGGTGAGTGATGGTACCTTTGAACTACAGAAGTAATTAGGAAAAACAGCTGGTTTTGGAGGGAAAGGCATCCCTGCTTAGGTATGTCTGCTTTGGGACAGCTCTGGCATATTTTCTGTCCTGCAAGGAAAACAAAATGACTGGTTTTTTCTGCCTAGTAACTACCTTAATTTGCTGTAAATACCAGGAATGTCTATATAGTTTTGCAGTTCAGTTTTGACCTCACACATCAAGCTATGTGAAATTACCTCTCTGGTCATTTGAGTGATTTCTTGATATTCTAAGCTTTTTGAATCAGATTATATAGCAAATTGGTATCCTTTTCTCTTTTTCTATAGAAAATACTTTCGTTTGGTGCCCTTATGTTTGTGGCTTGGATTTCTTTGGTCTTATCAAGCTATGGTTACTTTATCGTTAAGAAGGTTAAATCTGGCATATTAAACAAGACTTCCACAAACAGTCTTTTGCTTTGTTTTCAAAGGATGCAGGGTGTTATAAACCGACTCTCCAAGTTACTGAAACCTGGAGGTATGCTGTTGTTTCGGGACTATGGAAGATATGATAAAACTCAGCTTCGTTTTAAAAGGGGTAATATATTCAGTTTGCAGTTATTTTCATATGTTTTAAAGAATGTTATGTTTACATTTCATGTCAGTTTTGTTGTGAGTGGTGGTGGTGGTTTTTTTTTTTCAAGGAATACTAAGTTTCTCTTGTCATAATTTTTTTTTTTAGGGCATTGTTTATCTGAAAATTTTTATGTTCGAGGAGATGGTACCAGAGCATATTTCTTTACAAAAGGTATGCATATCTGTAAGAGGAAATAATTAGTTGTAGAAACTTCCCTTGGGCATTATTTGCAGGGAGAAACTCAAAAGCTTTAAAAATGAGGCTTTAGGAGTTGGTTAAATATTAGATGTCTTTACACTTTAGTGAGTGTAACTTTTCTGTGTAAAAGCTTGAAAATGGCCTTTTTGCCATTTAATCTTTTTCCAGTTGAAACTGCTTTAAAGAATCACATGTTTCAGGGCTTCCCTGGTGGCTCAATTGTAAAGAATTTGCCTGCCAGTGCAAGAAACACAGGTTCCATCCCTGACACTGGAAGGCCCCACATGTCATGGAGCAACTAAACCTGTGCACCACAACTTCTAAAGCCTGCACTCTAGAGCCTGTGCTCAACAACAAGAGGAGCCACTGCAGTGAGAAGCCCATGCACTGCAACTAGATAAAAGACTCTGTAGCAACAGAGACCCAACACAGCCAAAAATAAATACATTAAAAAAAATTTTTTAAAAAAATCATGTGTTTCATTCTCATACCCAAATTATGTTTCCATTTTGGAGGTACCCTTAGCCCTAGTGTGATGGCATGCCACAGTCAAAAGAGAGAGTTTGATTTTAGAACATTTTCCACAGAAAATTACCTATCCCTTGTCAATTTCTCATTAAAAAAAAAAAAAACATTTAAAATGAATCCTACGTTCAAGTGCTTTTCCCAAACTTACATGAGTCTTTTTATAATGTGCCATTTGGGGTGTCTGCAAACCACTAAGAATTCAGACCTAGGGCACCTTTCAAAGTATTGAAACCTGCAACCAACAGTGTTGTATGTCTGTTTATACCTGCTGTGTTCAGCTGTTTACACGTGGTGTGTTTGTGTGAAGTAGAGCAAACCCACTTGGTGTCATAGGTTTCCTTCATCAGTTTGCACTAGTAAATGTTTCTTGGTGTAAATGAAACTCAGATGGTCGGTCATTCCATTAATGTTCCATTGTTCCTGCCCGCCCCTCTCTCCCCAAGTTACGTATCACATATTTGATTGCCATTTTTGTCTCACAGGGGAAGTCCACGATATGTTCTTCAAGGCGGGGTTAGATGAGAAGCAAAATCTGGTTGATCGTCGTTTACAAGTTAATAGGAAAAAAAAAGTGAAAATGCACCGAGTGTGGGTTCAAGGAAAATTCCAGAAGCCATTACACTTGACTGAAGAAAGCTCCAAAGTGGTATTTTCACTCCTTTCTCATGACTGAGGATTACACTATTCAAAGTCTTCAGTACATCTGTCATTTTTGAAAAGAAAGAAGAAGAGAATTTGTATATCCTGCTGTTTACTGTGGACAGGCTCTGTTGTGCATTTTAAGCACGTGTAAGTGACTTGGAAGAGCACAATATTCTGTGTTTTCAAAACTGAATATGCTCAAGTTTGTTTGGATTTATTACATCGTAACCATTTTGTTTGTTCTCTGAGTTTTAAAAGCATTCAATTAAATTACTGATATAAGTCAAATGGTTCTAAGAAACCAAAACATCCCACTTTTTGAAGTGAAAACTATTTATGCATTAGTTTCCTGGAAAAGTGAAACGCAAATATTGAAAATAATACCATGTGTTTCATTCTCATACCCAAATTATGTTTCCATTTTGGAGGTACCCTTAGCCCTAGTGTGATGGCATGCCACAGTCAAAAGAGAGAGTTTGATTTTAGAACATTTTCCACAGAAAATTACCTATCCCTTGTCAATTTCTCATTAAAAAAAAAAAAAACATTTAAAATGAATCCTACGTTCAAGTGCTTTTCCCAAACTTACATGAGTCTTTTTATAATGTGCCATTTGGGGTGTCTGCAAACCACTAAGAATTCAGACCTAGGGCACCTTTCAAAGTATTGAAACCTGCAACCAACAGTGTTGTATGTCTGTTTATACCTGCTGTGTTCAGCTGTTTACACGTGGTGTGTTTGTGTGAAGTAGAGCAAACCCACTTGGTGTCATAGGTTTCCTTCATCAGTTTGCACTAGTAAATGTTTCTTGGTGTAAATGAAACTCAGATGGTCGGTCATTCCATTAATGTTCCATTGTTCCTGCCCGCCCCTCTCTCCCCAAGTTACGTATCACATATTTGATTGCCATTTTGTCTCACAGGGGAAGTCCACGATATTTTCTTCAAGGCGGGGTTAGATGAGAAGCAAAATCTGGTTGATCGTCGTTTACAAGTTAATAGGAAAAAAAAAGTGAAAATGCACCGAGTGTGGGTTCAAGGAAAATTCCAGAAGCCATTACACTTGACTGAAGAAAGCTCCAAAGTGGTATTTTCACTCCTTTCTCATGACTGAGGATTACACTATTCAAAGTCTTCAGTACATCTGTCATTTTTGAAAAGAAAGAAGAAGAGAATTTGTATATCCTGCTGTTTACTGTGGACAGGCTCTGTTGTGCATTTTAAGCACGTGTAAGTGACTTGGAAGAGAGCACAATATTCTGTGTTTTCAAAACTGAATATGCTCAAGTTTGTTTGGATTTATTACATCGTAACCATTTTGTTTGTTCTCTGAGTTTTAAAAGCATTCAATTAAATTACTGATATAAGTCAAATGGTTCTAAGAAACCAAAACATCCCACTTTTTGAAGTGAAAAAAACTATTTATGCATTAGTTTACCACAGGTGAACTCTCCTCCGTTGTTAACTGATAGCAGAGAGGCCGATCACCTTCCTTCCAAGCAAAGTCACAAGACCAAGCAAGGGTGTATTTTTTTTATTTTGTTGTTGTCTGTTGTCCGTCCCAGAACTTTTTTTTAAATTCAGAGACTAATGTCTGAAACAGAATTTCAGTTTCTCTGAAGCAGAATTTCAGTTTCTCTTTCCTTTCCCAAAATTGGGGAAGTATGACTAATGCTAACATTATTTTCAGGCTATTGTTAGGTATACAAGTTGGAAGCCTTCTTTAAGATGACTGTTTACCCAAGAAAATTGTTAAATTGTAATTAAAATTTTATTTACTGTTCTCTGGTGGTCCAGTAGCTGAGAATCTGCCTCCCAATATAGGGAACATCAGTTTAAGCCTTGATCCCACAGGCACATAGTACCTAGGCCCATGTGCCACAACTACTGAAGCCTGCAACAAGAAAAATCACTGCAGTGATAAGCCTGCTAGAGAATAGACTCCACAACTAAAGAGTAGCCCCCACTTGATGCAACTAGAAAAAGCCTTTGCATAGCAGTGAAGAGCCCATGTGCCACATCAAACACCCAGTGTAGCCAAAAAAATAATTAAGAACTTATTTACTACCTTGCCTCAAAAAAAGATATAAATTGGTTTGCAAATTGCAAAAACTTGGTAAAAAAGGAGTTTTTAACACTGGTCTGTCATTTTTTATACAACATATACTGAGTACTTTTGTTGTGCTGAATTATATAAGATAATATAATAAAATCCCACTGTCTTCTGAGAGCATAAATAGCCTCTAGCTGGCAAAGCAGAATGTGCACATTGACAGCCTCTAAATAATGACCTAATATAATATAGGAGCAAGTAGTCAAATAGGGAGCCTATCAGCTTATCAGCCAACAGACTGATGATGAGCCACAGAAATCTGGAAGACATGGACAATCTCTTGAAAGGACCACCATCAGAATGATCAGTTCCAAGTATTTTTCCTTTTTGAATTCACTTACATTTCAGCTTCCTGGAAGAATTTAATTAATCCACCTGGATCAGATTCTTCTCTTGGTAGACTGGGGCAAGGCAGGTTATTTGATGGCTCCACCAGCCTATAGAGAATGGGGGAAAGTTCCTCAAAGGAAAATCAGGACACCGTTATCAAAAAGGAGGAGAGGGATGCTGTCCAGTCAGACATTGTGTGTAGCAGTAGTAATAATGATTCGGAAGAGAGAGAAAGATCAGTTTTGAGATGGAACAGGGAGAATTATAATTCTGGGAGGAGGTAGATCTCAGGCTAGTCCTAGAACGGATGCTCTCAGAAGAAGGTGAGAAGACAAGTGTGTCTGGTGGGGATATTCATGGTTCACAGTAGTGGAGAAGAGAAGGGGAGGGTATCCGCTTGTGACAGCCTTGACCAAGAGGGTGCATTGGGTTCCAGCCTCTGGACTGGAGCCATCCAAGATTGGTTTGTTTCTGTTTTATCCTAGCCACAACATGTTAAAATATATTTAAAGAGACTGATTGAGGAGTTGCCAATAGAATGGAATGCAGTGAGGTCAGAGATGGGAGCAAGGAAAACCACAGAAGGTATTTGCATACATTTGCCTTGGTAGCATGTCCTCAGAAGTACAATATCAAGGTTTCTGTATAAACATGCAGTAAATGTAAAAGTCAAAATTTGCCTGAGACTCTTAGCTCAGTTGTTTTTCCTAATTAAAGTGTATATTTTAAAGCCAAACTAGTAACAAAAGTATTACATACAACAAGGGCAGTTAGATAAGTTAATGTTGCTATGGGAACCCCAGCAGATCTTCTTGTGTCTCAATTTAAAAATCATGGCCCAAGGTGGTTTTAAAAACAACAGAAGGTAAAATTATTCCCACATTCTCACACATGTAAATTGTACTGTCTCTCTCACTCCTAAATAGCAGATTCAAGCCAGCTTCTTGACTGGCACAGCAAAATTCTGCTTCGTGTCTTTCTATAATGTATTACAGCATGTAGTTAACCTTTAGAAACTTCAAAAATACATCCAACCAGATTTGGACTGTGAGACACAAACTGGGCTCTTTTGGGCTCTGTCTAGCATAGACCTCCTATTCCACATGGCTGCTCATCGGGCCATTTCTATACTGTCTTCTGCTTTCTTGCTCTTAGCCTACCTGAATCAATCCCTAACTTAGAGTTTGCTGCCAGACAAAATCTGGATTTTTGGCAGAGGGAAAAAAGAGAAAGACCTGATTTGGAATACTGCCTATAGACATTAAGAAGTCATGAAATGTTGTAAATGTATCTGCTTGGGTATTAGTTTAAAATATTTGATTAACTGTATGAAATTCTCATTTTCTCCTCATATTCATAGAGGTAGGACTAGTTAGGCAGAGTTTGATATTTAAAAATTCATCTGCTGAGGGAGCTGAATTTCAAAAGGAACATTTTCTTTCTAACAGAAAAAGATGCATTCATTGATTTTATAATACAGAAACAACGAAATATGCTATATTAAAAATGAACCCTGCATTTTCCTCCATTTCTGAAAATTTACTTTTGAGCATTTTCCAAATGTAAGACTTCTCACACACATGAAGTACTGTTTCAGAAGGTTGTGAGAAAGCCAAGGTAACAGTTTCTATTATTAAAAGGTTTTTTGCATTTCAATATGACACATTTGTCGTATTGAAACACCCAGTTAATGCTGACTTCTGAGAACTTGTTTCCTTTGCTTGTCTCAGTTCCATATGCTTTGTCTCTAAATTATGAACACATCAAGGTTTCTACCATCATGCTGTCTAAATCGTTTTTACGATTACTCATTCATTTACTCATTTGTACATGAAAATTATTCACCCATGTGCCAAGAGCTGCCTTCCTGGACATCTGAACCACTTAAACAGTTAATTTCAGGAAACTTAAATTCTTGTCCTCAAACTCCTATACCGTATTTCTCTGGTTTTCCAGCTGATCAAAGCCAAGTTCCGAAGCCAGAAAATACCATGCACTGTTACTTCCAGTTGTTTTTAATGTTTATTATGCTCCTCACAAGTGCAGATAACTTCACATTTGCATCATTAATAGGTCTCTTTCAGAGCCTCTGCTCCTTCTGCTTCCTGCCTCTATTAGTCATCGGTAGACATGTTGGCATGAGTATTCACCTCCCCCTTGTGAAAGTGCATTGTAAAATCTGAAGCACTGACTATATGTGAGATGCTGCTACTAATAACAACATTTACAGTCTACAAGGCAGCATACAGAGTGCTCCAGCAACAGAAACTTTTTTGTTGGTTTTTTGAGACCTTGTGAGAAAGAGTAAAATGTATGGAAAAATGTTGCCTGTCAGACAGGAAACATGGACCCTAGTTCCTACTGAACCACTTAGCTGCTCTTAATTTAGCTCTGAGTGCTCCCTTTTATATACTATACTTTTATATACCACATTATTCCTTCATTAATCCTCAAACTCCTACAAATTTATTTTTATTATAACCATTTCACAAATGAGACTGGGGCTCTGAGGTATGGGGTAATCTTCTTAGGATATCACTGTGAGTCAATGGCAGAAGCACAGTTTGGACCCAGAACTGTCGGATTCCAAAACCTCTGCCTCTCACCCATCTTTTTTTTGTAGTTTATTTTTTTTACTTTTTTTTTCTTTCCCTTTTTTGATTTTACAGAGTTTTGTTGTTTACAGATATGTATGATTCAAGATTATTTGATAGACTCCAATGCCACTTTGGAAAAGCTGCTAGAGAAGAAAAAGGGCTCCTGAATCAAGCAGAGGATTACAGCAGTGAGAGGGAGTGTGGATCAGACGACCTTCAAGGAGACAGCTCCTTCTAGATCCAGCGATTCTATGAATCACTTACCTACATTACACACTGGGAAGGAAGAGAAGGAAAGAACCAGAGAGGAATGACAAGGCAGAAGCTTGCAGTCAGCTCTTTTCAGCATTCTGCAAGTGTTTACTTCTGCTTTCGCCCCACCCTCCTGGGGCTTCAGCCTTCCACTTGGCTCCCCTCCGTGCCAGCCAAGCACCCATCATTTACATACTCCTCACTTAAAAAAATATCAGTCTGTACTGCAAGGGGAGAACAAACCCTGAAAGTATCCTCAAAGGCTCTGCTCCAGCACAGTCTAAAATATGTGATCGGAGAGTGTCAATAATAAAATATGAGTGAAAACATCTTTATTTAAAACATTGTCTGTATATGAATGCCACATTTATGCCAATTCAAGCATGAAATGTTGAGCATTTCTTGGAATATGGTTTGGGATTTGAGAGGCACAAAGGTACCTGCAAGATGGCTTTGGTGTAGTTATAAACAAAAATAGAAATAAAATAACAGTTGCATCTTCATTTATAATGAATATATACTGTGGCCTCAAAGCTGCAGAGGAGAGTGGATGCCAGAATCTGTCTTTCATTAACATATGCCTTAAATGACAGGGAAGAAGTGTGAAGACAAAATTACTTTTTCCTCTGCAGTGAAAGCAGTAAGCAAGCAAATAGTTCTGCGTGTGAATACTTGCAGAGGTGAAAAAACAGCCTCAACCTGAAAGTGCAAGGATCCTCAAACTCCTACATAATTTATTTATTATCTATAACCTTTTATATACCACATTATTCCTTCATTAATCCTCAAACTCCTACAAATTTATTTTTATTATAACCATTTCACAAATGAGACTGGGGCTCTGAGGTATGGGGTAATCTTCTTAGGATATCACTGTGAGTCAATGGCAGAAGCACAGTTTGGACCCAGAACTGTCGGATTCCAAAACCTCTGCCTCTCACCCATCTTTTTTTTGTAGTTTATTTTTTTTACTGTTTTTTTCTTTCCCTTTTTTGATTTTACAGAGTTTTGTTGTTTACAGATATGTATGATTCAAGATTATTTGATAGACTCCAATGCCACTTTGGAAAAGCTGCTAGAGAAGAAAAAGGGCTCCTGAATCAAGCAGAGGATTACAGCAGTGAGAGGAGTGTGGATCAGACGACCTTCAAGGAGACAGCTCCTTCTAGATCCAGCGATTCTATGAATCACTTACCTACATTACACACTGGGAAGGAAGAGAAGGAAAGAACCAGAGAGGAATGACAAGGCAGAAGCTTGCAGTCAGCTCTTTTCAGCATTCTGCAAGTGTTTACTTCTGCTTTCGCCCCACCCTCCTGGGGCTTCAGCCTTCCACTTGGCTCCCCTCCGTGCCAGCCAAGCACCCATCATTTACATACTCCTCACTTAAAAAAATATCAGTCTGTACTGCAAGGGGAGAACAAACCCTGAAAGTATCCTCAAAGGCTCTGCTCCAGCACAGTCTAAAATATGTGATCGGAGAGTGTCAATAATAAAATATGAGTGAAAACATCTTTATTTAAAACATTGTCTGTATATGAATGCCACATTTATGCCAATTCAAGCATGAAATGTTGAGCATTTCTTGGAATATGGTTTGGGATTTGAGAGGCACAAAGGTACCTGCAAGATGGCTTTGGTGTAGTTATAAACAAAAATAGAAATAAAATAACAGTTGCATCTTCATTTATAATGAATATATACTGTGGCCTCAAAGCTGCAGAGGAGAGTGGATGCCAGAATCTGTCTTTCATTAACATATGCCTTAAATGACAGGGAAGAAGTGTGAAGACAAAATTACTTTTTCCTCTGCGTATGAATCAGCAACATGCAGTAACAAGCAAGTCATAATAGTTCTGCGTGTGAATACTTGCAGAGGGTGAAAAAAACAGCCTCAACCTGAAAGTGCAAGGTCACCTGCCAGAGGGCCCAGGTGCCAGGAGAGCACAGCTCCCCTGAGCAGCGTTTTGAAGTGTCTGGGGCACAGGGACCCTGACTCTGGCCAGCCAGGCTGGCAGGAGCTGCATTGGAACATATTAAAACCTCCAAACGACCAAACGCAAACCACCCTCAGCTGCTCCCAGAGCTCACCCAAAGCACACTACAAGCCACCACCTCTGTCCAGGAGTTTAAAATGGGTGCTTCAGATTCTACCGTGCGTGTTTTCCCAACCACTTCACCTTTCGTCAGGAACAGCTAGAGGCAGGTGAAGAGAACAATACATGTTAACACGAGAAAAAGGATTTAAGAGCACAGAGACTTCAAGTAGTCACACATAGTGGTTGGTTAGCTGTGTCCTTGTCACCCCAGTAATTAGTATCCTTTGATTTTTTTTTTTCAGCAGATAGGCACTGAGAAGAGCTCAGACTACAGAAGATACATACTTTGCTATCAAGTGTTACGTACCAAATTAGGTGAGCTGTTGATTGCCTCCTAAAAAGCCCCAAGCATCTCTCCTACTTGGGCCTCTGGGGTTTAGTCCAGGAAAACTGGACTATTACTATTTTCCTTAACAGAGTTTCTTTGACAGTGTTTTCCAGCCATTGCTCCTTTAGATGAGACTTCCCAGTTCATGGCAGAAAAAGCAGAAGTGAATTTTTTCTTACTTAATCTTTAGATATCAATTGTTGGTTGTTTTCAGAAAACTTTCTGGAAGAACAATCACCCTTCAAGTAAGACTGTGTCATTGGTTAAAAAAAAAAAAAAAGAAAAACTCTGAAACAGTGTAGCTTCCTAAAATTAATGACAAGAGGCTGTTAAGTCTCTTGCAATAGTTTATTGTTGAGGTGGGTTTGTTTGTTTGTTTGTTCTTTAATGCTGTGAACTTAACAAAAGCAACTATGGTTGCTGCCTCATTTCTCTCACCTCCAGCTTCTTAAGAGTAACTTGTCTTTCTCCTGAGGCTGTCCTGCTGAACAGAACGTAATAGCTCTCGATACATCTTTAGTTATACCCCCTCCCTCAGGTGAGCTGGGACAGTGTTCCCTCAAGCTGCATTGGAACTTGCCCTGAAAATCACCTGAAAGAGAATGGCTGGAATTGCCAGTGTCACATGCTGCATTGAACCATGGAAATTTCTGCCTCCGAGGATAATAGCTTTTCTCCTTGCTCATACATCTTCCTTCACAGCCCTCATTTATTTTAATGTATATATTTCACTTGGACTCTCTGGAAGTAATTTTAAAGGTTTTTTTTAAAAATCCAAATGAAAGATGAAATTCAGGATTCAGAAAAGCATCTATCTTTCCTCACCATGAATGTATTCTTAATCAGCTGATCTTTCTGAGCGTCTCTTCATTTGCTGCTTTGTTTCGTAATAGAACACTTGGGCTCTGGAGATTAGTGAGACAAAGCTTCATTATAACCATCCTTGTTTTCCTCCACTGTCTTACAGGCTTTCTCTTCCTAACTCACTCTCCAGGTGCTTCTTTCTCTTGCCAGATAGCACAAGGAAATACTTTTGCAGATCTTTGTTTACTTTAGAAAAAACACTGATCCAGGCTTTCCCATTCGAGGAGTGCTGCTCATTTCCTGACTGGCCTTTAAAGCCTGTCTCAGTAGCAACCTGGGGATTTGTTTTCTACCCAGAGTAAAAGGAGCTGGGTGCCCAGCGGCCCCATGCTGGAATGAGAATTAAATTCTACTCATTCCCTGGATAAGCAAGTTGATGCTTTCCTCATAGATTTTTTTTTTCGCATTCCTCAAAGTTTTGATGTTTAGTCATTTAGCTTTGTCTTTTAAAAGACATTTTAATAGGATTGTCTCTCCTCCAAGTGCATGCAGAAGCTGATCATGGGCACAAGAAAACTCTCAAGAATCAAGAATTCCCTGTTTGGGGGCTTCCCTGGTGGTCCAGTGGGTAGAGAGTCCGCCTTGCTGGGCAAGGAGCACCAGTTTGATCCCTGGCATGGGAGGATCCTGTGTGCCAGGGAGTGACTGGGCTTGTGTGTCCAACTATGAGCCAGTGCTCTGGAGCACGTGCTCCCAGAGCTGGTGCTCTGCAGTGAGAGAGGCCACTGTGATGCGAGGCCCACAGATGCTAAAGAATAAAAGATGGATGAAAATAAATATAAAAATAAAAGAGGTATGATGGGGAAAAATCAATTCCGTTTGCTGTTTTTTACCTGCAATGAAAATGACGTACAATACATGTGATGCTTACTCCTACTACATGCAGTTCCATTTGCAACTGCCTGGCCTGGGACAGAAGGAACTGTAACACCCAAGGAATCTGGCTTGAGCCACCTCATTTTCTAAGTCCGAAAGACTGCCAAGCTAACAAAATGTTGGTTATTACCCAGTTACATTTTCGTATTTCAGGTAAGCTTTGTAAATCTTATGCTCTCTTCTCTTCAGCAGGTTTATATTAAGTTTTATTCTAGTTATACATCTTTATATTATGGTTATGTTTATATATGAATATAAGTTACTCTTGGTTCATTCTTCCATGGAATTTATTCATAGTTTGTTATGTCAGTACCTTTCCAAAGAGGGTGGCTTTCTTAACCTGACCTTGCATTTTACATTAAAAGATGGCTTTCCCATTCGAGCGAGTGGTTTTTTGCCAGATAGCACAAGGAAATACTTTTGCAGATCTTTGTTTACTTTAGAAAAAACACTGATCCAGGCTTTCCCATTCGAGGAGTGCTGCTCATTTCCTGACTGGCCTTTAAAGCCTGTCTCAGTAGCAACCTGGGGATTTGTTTTCTACCCAGAGTAAAAGGAGCTGGGTGCCCAGCGGCCCCATGCTGGAATGAGAATTAAATTCTACTCATTCCCTGGATAAGCAAGTTGATGCTTTCCTCATAGATTTTTTTTTTCGCATTCCTCAAAGTTTTGATGTTTAGTCATTTAGCTTTGTCTTTTAAAAGACATTTTAATAGGATTGTCTCTCCTCCAAGTGCATGCAGAAGCTGATCATGGGCACAAGAAAACTCTCAAGAATCAAGAATTCCCTGTTTGGGGGCTTCCCTGGTGGTCCAGTGGGTAGAGAGTCCGCCTTGCTGGGCAAGGAGCACCAGTTTGATCCCTGGCATGGGAGGATCCTGTGTGCCAGGGAGTGACTGGGCTTGTGTGTCCAACTATGAGCCAGTGCTCTGGAGCACGTGCTCCCAGAGCTGGTGCTCTGCAGTGAGAGAGGCCACTGTGATGCGAGGCCCACAGATGCTAAAGAATAAAAGATGGATGAAAATAAATATAAAAATAAAAGAGGTATGATGGGGAAAAATCAATTCCGTTTGCTGTTTTTTACCTGCAATGAAAATGACGTACAATACATGTGATGCTTACTCCTACTACATGCAGTTCCATTTGCAACTGCCTGGCCTGGGACAGAAGGAACTGTAACACCCAAGGAATCTGGCTTGAGCCACCTCATTTTCTAAGTCCGAAAGACTGCCAAGCTAACAAAATGTTGGTTATTACCCAGTTACATTTTCGTATTTCAGGTAAGCTTTGTAAATCTTATGCTCTCTTCTCTTCAGCAGGTTTATATTAAGTTTTATTCTAGTTATACATCTTTATATTATGGTTATGTTTATATATGAATATAAGTTACTCTTGGTTCATTCTTCCATGGGGAATTTATTCATAGTTTGTTATGTCAGTACCTTTCCAAAGAGGGTGGCTTTCTTAACCTGGAGCCTATACTGATGCATTTTTACATTAAAAGATGTTTAAACTAGGATAGTTGAATGATAAAAATAGAAACCCTTGACTTAGAAAGGTCTTAACTACATCCGGTGAGTGTTGTCTTTAAAGACTTAATCTGTAATATAAAATAATGTGGCAAATGAAGTACCATATGAGGAGGGAGCTACAAAGTTATTGGCATAGACAAGGTCCAGTTAAGGAAGCATGCCATGTCAGTGCGATGACAAGGAATCTAGGGTTGGGCACGTACAGTCACCACTAGGAAAGGTACCAGCAGAAACAGCTGTCAGTCTGACCTGGAGCAAGTAGGCAGTATTCACAGGCAGAGTAGCCAAATCCTGTTCCAGTGACCTGAAGAAAAATGCGAGGTCAGGGAAAACTGTAGCAAGAGTGACTTGTAACTGAACTTCAGAGAACTAGACTGTAAACTTAAGTGCCCCCTAGCCTGGTCCAGGTAGAACGAAAGGCTACCAAGGGCGTAAGCTGTTTTTCTGTTTACCTGAATTATATCACAGAAATGGCCACTAAGACATTTGTTCTTGATATGGTTAGAAGAGCAAAGACTTACTTTTATCTAATTCTTACCTCAGATGCCGGAGCCTTGTGTTTGTTTTCCACCATGACATGTCACAAACTATAAGTTTGTTGATATCCATAAAGCTGGAAAGAGGGCACAACTTTAGGACAAACACACTAAGAAAGGTGCAAGCAGAAGGGAGCGTTGGCCAAGCCAGAAGATTGTCTGCATTTCCCAGACCTGCAATGAAAATGACGTACAATACATGTGATGCTTACTCCTACTACATGCAGTTCCATTTGCAACTGCCTGGCCTGGGACAGAAGGAACTGTAACACCCAAGGAATCTGGCTTGAGCCACCTCATTTTCTAAGTCCGAAAGACTGCCAAGCTAACAAAATGTTGGTTATTACCCAGTTACATTTTCGTATTTCAGGTAAGCTTTGTAAATCTTATGCTCTCTTCTCTTCAGCAGGTTTATATTAAGTTTTATTCTAGTTATACATCTTTATATTATGGTTATGTTTATATATGAATATAAGTTACTCTTGGTTCATTCTTCCATGGGAATTTATTCATAGTTTGTTATGTCAGTACCTTTCCAAAGAGGGTGGCTTTCTTAACCTGGAGCCTATACTGATGCATTTTTACATTAAAAGATGTTTAAACTAGGATAGTTGAATGATAAAAATAGAAACCCTTGACTTAGAAAGGTCTTAACTACATCCGGTGAGTGTTGTCTTTAAAGACTTAATCTGTAATATAAAATAATGTGGCAAATGAAGTACCATATGAGGAGGGAGCTACAAAGTTATTGGCATAGACAAGGTCCAGTTAAGGAAGCATGCCATGTCAGTGCGATGACAAGGAATCTAGGGTTGGGCACGTACAGTCACCACTAGGAAAGGTACCAGCAGAAACAGCTGTCAGTCTGACCTGGAGCAAGTAGGCAGTATTCACAGGCAGAGTAGCCAAATCCTGTTCCAGTGACCTGAAGAAAAATGCGAGGTCAGGGAAAACTGTAGCAAGAGTGACTTGTAACTGAACTTCAGAGAACTAGACTGTAAACTTAAGTGCCCCCTAGCCTGGTCCAGGTAGAACGAAAGGCTACCAAGGGCGTAAGCTGTTTTTCTGTTTACCTGAATTATATCACAGAAATGGCCACTAAGACATTTGTTCTTGATATGGTTAGAAGAGCAAAGACTTACTTTTATCTAATTCTTACCTCAGATGCCGGAGCCTTGTGTTTGTTTTCCACCATGACATGTCACAAACTATAAGTTTGTTGATATCCATAAAGCTGGAAAGAGGGGGCACAACTTTAGGACAAACACACTAAGAAAGGTGCAAGCAGAAGGGAACGTTGGCCAAGCCAGAAGATTGTCTGCATTTCCCAGTGTGACATAGGCAGGTCTAGCTCCTGCTTTGCAGAAGGGGACAGATTGCATGCTTGCTAAGTCATCTAATTCATATCCAACTCTTTGCACCCTTATGAACACTAGCCTACCAGGCTCCTCTGTCCATAGGATTCTCCAGGAAAGAATGCTGGAGTGGGTTGCCATTTCCTTCTCCAGGGGATCTTACCAACCCAGGGATCGAACCCAGGTCTCTTATGTCTCTTTCATTGGCAGGCGAGTTCTTTACCACCAGCACCACGTGGGAACAGAATAGGTATCAATATAATAGAGTCACCAAGTGATTAAGATGTGCTGACCTTCTACAAGGAAATAAATAGAGTCTGAGTGGAGAATACAGGCCAGAATAGCCAGCGGCACAATGCCATGACATGCCGTCAACCCCATCAGGCGAGGTTCAGGAGGCCCCCCAAAGTATTATCTCTGTGTTGCTTGCCCACATTTTAAACCACCTGAGAAAGACTGAGGTGCCAACAGGTGAAGATTAAAACATGAAGCTGATACTAGAGAGAATGGCTCAGGTTGCATGGAAACAGTTGTCCCCTAGTACTGAGCCCCAGAATCAAAATCCACAGCCGGACAGCCAGGAGACTCTCCCCATGGGTGTAGGCCCCTATAAGCCTTTTACAGAGTAGCATCCAAGAGAGCATGAAAAAGGACTAGGTTAAACATGCCTAATTCATTTTTCCCAGATTCACTTTTCATCTAAGTCATTTCACCTCTCCCAGAAACAAGGGAGACAGAACTGAAGCAGTGGTGGTTTGCTGTCCCAGTCCTGGCCACGTAAGAACTTTTTTACCTGTAATTAAATATTTCTGTTTACCTGAATTATATCACAGAAATGGCCACTAAGACATTTGTTCTTGATATGGTTAGAAGAGCAAAGACTTACTTTTATCTAATTCTTACCTCAGATGCCGGAGCCTTGTGTTTGTTTTCCACCATGACATGTCACAAACTATAAGTTTGTTGATATCCATAAAGCTGGAAAGAGGGGGCACAACTTTAGGACAAACACACTAAGAAAGGTGCAAGCAGAAGGGAACGTTGGCCAAGCCAGAAGATTGTCTGCATTTCCCAGTGTGACATAGGCAGGTCTAGCTCCTGCTTTGCAGAAGGGGACAGATTGCATGCTTGCTAAGTCATCTAATTCATATCCAACTCTTTGCACCCTTATGAACACTAGCCTACCAGGCTCCTCTGTCCATAGGATTCTCCAGGAAAGAATGCTGGAGTGGGTTGCCATTTCCTTCTCCAGGGGATCTTACCAACCCAGGGATCGAACCCAGGTCTCTTATGTCTCTTTCATTGGCAGGCGAGTTCTTTACCACCAGCACCACGTGGGAACAGAATAGGTATCAATATAATAGAGTCACCAAGTGATTAAGATGTGCTGACCTTCTACAAGGAAATAAATAGAGTCTGAGTGGAGAATACAGGCCAGAATAGCCAGCGGCACAATGCCATGACATGCCGTCAACCCCATCAGGCGAGGTTCAGGAGGCCCCCCAAAGTATTATCTCTGTGTTGCTTGCCCACATTTTAAACCACCTGAGAAAGACTGAGGTGCCAACAGGTGAAGATTAAAACATGAAGCTGATACTAGAGAGAATGGCTCAGGTTGCATGGAAACAGTTGTCCCCTAGTACTGAGCCCCAGAATCAAAATCCACAGCCGGACAGCCAGGAGACTCTCCCCATGGGTGTAGGCCCCTATAAGCCTTTTACAGAGTAGCATCCAAGAGAGCATGAAAAAGGACTAGGTTAAACATGCCTAATTCATTTTTCCCAGATTCACTTTTCATCTAAGTCATTTCACCTCTCCCAGAAACAAGGGAGACAGAACTGAAGCAGTGGTGGTTTGCTGTCCCTCCACATGGCAAGAGAAAACAGGAGTGGGAATTACGTAAAGGTCCCGTAAATGCTGGGTTAAAGCATACCCCACATCTACTGAGACTAGAGCAGTGTAGAGTGGACTCAGCTTTGTCCTTTTGTCACTTGCTGAGTCAGATGTTCAACCTTTACCTGTAAGCCATGGTCTGTAAGCATCTGCCTTAGTGATGGGCAGAGTCCATACAGAATGAACTGACACTTGTACACGGTTAGAGTACTGGGAACTGCAAACAAAATGAATCTCCAAATTTATAACCAGTGACTTCTGGGAATCCCTCCACTTAAATCTTTACCAGTCTGATAAATAAATGGCCAGGAGGTCTAGCAACTCTGGCAAGCAGCACATCTATGTTGACTCACTGTTCACCAGCACTACTGACACTATCCAAGATGGAGGACCAGTGGCTGCTTTTGGTTTCATTTACTCATTTCCTACCTGTCTCAGATCAGTACCTTCATAAAACACAATAAAGATGAATTAGTAGGGGGGAAAAAAAAACATACTCCAGTTTCTGGTATTGTTTCCTGGTCTCTGCTCTCTCCCCACAGTCTCTCCTTATTACTGCCCATTCAGCCAGTGTGTGGGGCTTCCCTGATGGCTCAGTGGTAAAGAATCCACCTCCTAATGCAGGAAAGGTGGGTTCAATCCCAAGTCAGGAAGATCCCCTGAAGAAGGAAAGGGTTCAGGAGGCCCCCCAAAGTATTATCTCTGTGTTGCTTGCCCACATTTTAAACCACCTGAGAAAGACTGAGGTGCCAACAGGTGAAGATTAAAACATGAAGCTGATACTAGAGAGAATGGCTCAGGTTGCATGGAAACAGTTGTCCCCTAGTACTGAGCCCCAGAATCAAAATCCACAGCCGGACAGCCAGGAGACTCTCCCCATGGGTGTAGGCCCCTATAAGCCTTTTACAGAGTAGCATCCAAGAGAGCATGAAAAAGGACTAGGTTAAACATGCCTAATTCATTTTTCCCAGATTCACTTTTCATCTAAGTCATTTCACCTCTCCCAGAAACAAGGGAGACAGAACTGAAGCAGTGGTGGTTTGCTGTCCCTCCACATGGCAAGAGAAAACAGGAGTGGGAATTACGTAAAGGTCCCGTAAATGCTGGGTTAAAGCATACCCCACATCTACTGAGACTAGAGCAGTGTAGAGTGGACTCAGCTTTGTCCTTTTGTCACTTGCTGAGTCAGATGTTCAACCTTTACCTGTAAGCCATGGTCTGTAAGCATCTGCCTTAGTGATGGGCAGAGTCCATACAGAATGAACTGACACTTGTACACGGTTAGAGTACTGGGAACTGCAAACAAAATGAATCTCCAAATTTATAACCAGTGACTTCTGGGAATCCCACTCCACTTAAATCTTTACCAGTCTGCTAAATAAATGGCCAGGAGGTCTAGCAACTCTGGCAAGCAGCACATCTATGTTGACTCACTGTTCACCAGCACTACTGACACTATCCAAGATGGAGGACCAGTGGCTGCTTTTGGTTTCATTTTACTCATTTCCAACCTGTCTCAGATCAGTACCTTCATAAAACACAATAAAGATGAATTAGTAGGGGGGAAAAAAAAACATACTCCAGTTTCTGGTATTGTTTCCTGGTCTCTGCTCTCTCCCCACAGTCTCTCCTTATTACTGCCCATTCAGCCAGTGTGTGGGGCTTCCCTGATGGCTCAGTGGTAAAGAATCCACCTCCTAATGCAGGAAAGGTGGGTTCAATCCCAAGTCAGGAAGATCCCCTGAAGAAGGAAAGGGCAACCCACTTCAGTATTCTTGCCTGGGAAATCCCATGGACAGAGAGGAGCCTGGTGGGCTACAGTCCATATGGTCACAAAGAGTCAGACATGACCTGAATCAGACATGACCTATCAACTAAGCAGTTAACAACAGCAACATCTAGTGTGTACCAGCTACATGTCAGGCATTGCTCTTGGTTTTGGGAATGAAGGGATGAACAGAAAAAACTAAAGATATGGAAGCCCAAGATTTTTGTTAGATTCAGTATATACAAATTTACCGAGCCACTCTAACCACCCCATCATGGACTGGAAATGAAACAGTTTGCAAACCAGCACCCAGTGACAACCCACTGCTTAACCTGCCCTGCTCTAACCTGTAAAGAGGGGACTTCCCTGGCGGTTCAGCAGGAACCACTGCAGGTGGTGTAGTTTCAGTCCCTAGTCAGGGAAATAAGATTCTGCATGCCACAAGGTACAGCTAAAAAATAAAAAGCCACCACAGGGAGACTAAAAACCTATGTCACGGTATTTACCTGGCTTTGCCTCCTGAGCCCTGTTGTCTCTTTACCTCAGACTGTGCAGTGCCAGGACCTGGGCTCTTGCATCTAGAAATGTTCGATCCAACGCTCAGTGCACTTTGCTGCTATCCTTTTCATAAAGCTGTCTTTATAAAGCATACAGAACCACATCTCCCCACCCAGCTGTCGCCAGGGTTCCTTTTATTTGTTCACTTTGAGTTTTTTGTGACTATATGAATCAGTGTAAAATAGTTTCTATGCTGATATATAATGGAAAGGAAGATGATTCAGTTCTTTTGTTAAGTCAAAACCTGTGATATTTTACCCCCACTCAATAGTATTCAAATGCTGGGTTGATGCCAAACTCAAAGAACATGGAGAACTTGGGGAAAGGCTAGAGAAGATAAAAAATTATTAATAGTTTTCTTTTTTTTTAGGAGCCATTATTAGAGAGGCTGAAGAAAATGTGTTTATTAGCTCTAGAAGATGAAATGATAACTTCCAGGTATAAACAGAAAGAGTATTCTCAGAGAAGAAACATGGGACCTGTTTACATATAAATCCTAACTTTGCTCCTGCTGGTTGTGCAACCTTACAAAAGACACTTAACAACTCTGAGCCTCAGTAATTGGAGATGATATTGCTAGCCTGAAGATTGTTGCAAGGACTAAATAAAATGCTCATCAAGTGCAAGGCATGATGCCTGGAGATAATTGGTCCTTAATAAGTGGTAATTAATGTATTTTTCAAACAAAGGATGGTGATCAAGTCTTTATCTTTTGAAAGGAGGAGAGATGTACTCTTCCTATAATATAAACGGTGTAAATTAGGCATAAGAAACTTTTCCTAACTGTGAAAAGTTGAGTTTTCCTACTTCAAATTATGTCTGTCTCTTTGGCTTGCATCCAGTTCACTTCAAGCATGCATTAAGCATCTGTCCATCTTGTGCTAGGAACTGCTGGACACAGTGTACTGGAATGAATGAGACTTGCTCGTTAGATGCCTACAACTTAGGATGGATGCCCATTTGTTTGAGATGTGGTAAGTATCTCGTACTTACGTCTCTTGGCTTCAGCTGGCTACCACCATTTGACCACCATAGTCTATCCAATCCAAGCATATCAGTTGGCATCCTCATTTTTCAGTGGCTTTTCAAAGCTCTCCGTGAATAAATCTAGTCATGTACTACCCTGCAAAAACCAAGCAAAGCATGTAAAACAAGTCCTCATGTTGTAGCCCCTGTGTCGCATACCCTCTGGTGTCCAAAGACTTTTTTAAACATTTTTAAAAAATATTTAGTTGGCTGAGTCGGATCTTGCTGTTGCGGCCTGTGGGATCTTTGATGTTTGTTGCAGCGTTCAGGATCTTTAGCTGCATCATGTGCAATCTAGTTCCGTGACCAGGGATTGAGCCCAAGCCCCCTGCTTTGGGAGAGTGGAGTCTTAGCCACTGGACTATCAGAGAAGTTGCTATTAATAATGCTACCCTATCTCTATACAGACCTCCTCCTGAGGAAGATAAAAATTATTTAATAAGTTTTCTTTTAAGGGGGGCTTTTTTTAGGAGCCATTATTAGAGAGGCTGAAGAAAATGTGTTTATTAGCTCTAGAAGATGAAATGATAACTTCCAGGTATAAACAGAAAGAGTATTCTCAGAGAAGAAACATGGGACCTGTTTACATATAAATCCTAACTTTGCTCCTGCTGGTTGTGCAACCTTACAAAAGACACTTAACAACTCTGAGCCTCAGTAATTGGAGATGATATTGCTAGCCTGAAGATTGTTGCAAGGACTAAATAAAATGCTCATCAAGTGCAAGGCATGATGCCTGGAGATAATTGGTCCTTAATAAGTGGTAATTAATGTATTTTTCAAACAAAGGATGGTGATCAAGTCTTTATCTTTTGAAAGGAGGAGAGATGTACTCTTCCTATAATATAAACGGTGTAAATTAGGCATAAGAAACTTTTCCTAACTGTGAAAAGTTGAGTTTTCCTACTTCAAATTATGTCTGTCTCTTTGGCTTGCATCCAGTTCACTTCAAGCATGCATTAAGCATCTGTCCATCTTGTGCTAGGAACTGCTGGACACAGTGTACTGGAATGAATGAGACTTGCTCGTTAGATGCCTACAACTTAGGATGGATGCCCATTTGTTTGAGATGTGGTAAGTATCTCGTACTTACGTCTCTTGGCTTCAGCTGGCTACCACCATTTGACCACCATAGTCTATCCAATCCAAGCATATCAGTTGGCATCCTCATTTTTCAGTGGCTTTTCAAAGCTCTCCGTGAATAAATCTAGTCATGTACTACCCTGCAAAAACCAAGCAAAGCATGTAAAACAAGTCCTCATGTTGTAGCCCCTGTGTCGCATACCCTCTGGTGTCCAAAGACTTTTTTAAACATTTTTAAAAAATATTTAGTTGGCTGAGTCGGATCTTGCTGTTGCGGCCTGTGGGATCTTTGATGTTTGTTGCAGCGTTCAGGATCTTTAGCTGCATCATGTGCAATCTAGTTCCGTGACCAGGGATTGAGCCCAAGCCCCCTGCTTTGGGAGAGTGGAGTCTTAGCCACTGGACTATCAGAGAAGTTGCTATTAATAATGCTACCCCTATCTCTATACAGACCTCCTCCTGCCACAGCACTTAGGGTTTCCACTTATAATACCTCTCAGTACCATTCTGCGTTACCACAATCCATCCAACCTGTCCCAAGGGGAGGAGGTCTGGGCTGCCTTCAAGAGAATTGCACTCCCTATATGAGTGCTACAAAACCCTACCCTACACTTATTCATCTGAACTGGTCATCCAAGCAAAAAACCTGATTTGGCTCATCTCTTACCATAATTGCCTGTTCATATAAATTAAAAAACTAGCCTCTGAGGAACCCAGAAATCTTGCTCACATGCTTAAATGACTTTTTCAAAGGGTGCCACGACCATCCAGTGGGGAAAGGACAGTCTTCCCAACAATTAATGTTGGTAAAACAGATTTCCACATGCAAAAAATTAAGTTGGACTTTATATGACATAGAAAAATTAATCAAAAGGAATAAAGAAAAAGCCCAAATGCAAGACCTAAAACTGTGAAACTCTTAGAAGAAAGCATATAGGAAAAACTTCAAGATATTGGATTTAGTAATGATTTCTTGGAATATGACACCAAAAGCACAGGTAACAACAACAGGATAAAGACAATTGGAACACATCAAAATTTAAAACGTTTTACATCAAAAGGCACAACAGAGTAATAAAGCAACCCACAGAAAATATCTGCAAGTCTTATATTTGATAAGGGGTTAATATCCAGAATATACAAAGACCTCCTACAACTCAACAACAGCAAATTAATTTTAAATGAGCAAAAGATTAAAAAGTTATCTAGTCATGTACTACCCTGCAAAAACCAAGCAAAGCATGTAAAACAAGTCCTCATGTTGTAGCCCCTGTGTCGCATACCCTCTGGTGTCCAAAGACTTTTTTAAACATTTTTAAAAAATATTTAGTTGGCTGAGTCGGATCTTGCTGTTGCGGCCTGTGGGATCTTTGATGTTTGTTGCAGCGTTCAGGATCTTTAGCTGCATCATGTGCAATCTAGTTCCGTGACCAGGGATTGAGCCCAAGCCCCCTGCTTTGGGAGAGTGGAGTCTTAGCCACTGGACTATCAGAGAAGTTGCTATTAATAATGCTACCCCTATCTCTATACAGACCTCCTCCTGCCACAGCACTTAGGGTTTCCACTTATAATACCTCTCAGTACCATTCTGCGTTACCACAATCCATCCAACCTGTCCCAAGGGGAGGAGGTCTGGGCTGCCTTCAAGAGAATTGCACTCCCTATATGAGTGCTACAAAACCCTACCCTACACTTATTCATCTGAACTGGTCATCCAAGCAAAAAACCTGATTTGGCTCATCTCTTACCATAATTGCCTGTTCATATAAATTAAAAAACTAGCCTCTGAGGAACCCAGAAATCTTGCTCACATGCTTAAATGACTTTTTCAAAGGGTGCCACGACCATCCAGTGGGGAAAGGACAGTCTTCCCAACAATTAATGTTGGTAAAACAGATTTCCACATGCAAAAAATTAAGTTGGACTTTATATGACATAGAAAAATTAATCAAAAGGAATAAAGAAAAAGCCCAAATGCAAGACCTAAAACTGTGAAACTCTTAGAAGAAAGCATATAGGAAAAACTTCAAGATATTGGATTTAGTAATGATTTCTTGGAATATGACACCAAAAGCACAGGTAACAACAACAGGATAAAGACAATTGGAACACATCAAAATTTAAAACGTTTTACATCAAAAGGCACAACAGAGTAATAAAGCAACCCACAGAAAATATCTGCAAGTCTTATATTTGATAAGGGGTTAATATCCAGAATATACAAAGACCTCCTACAACTCAACAACAGCAAATTAATTTTAAAAATGAGCAAAAGATGTAAATAGACATTTCTCCAAAGAAGATATAAAAAAAAATCACCAATTAGGTGGCACAGATGGTAAAGAACCTGCCTGCGATGCAGGGGACTGGGGTTTGATATCTGGGTTGGGAAGATCCCCTGGAGAAGGGAAAGACTACCCTGTATTCTTGCCTGAAGAATTCCATGACTCGTCCATGGGTCACATAAAGTCAGACACAACTGAGAAACTTTGAACAACTTTTCAGCATATGAAAAGATGTTCAACATCACTAATCAAAACTGCAGTGGCACAGCACCTGACACTCTTTAGGATGTCACTATCAAAAAACAGAAAATAACAAGAGTTAGGAAGAATGTGGAGAAAATGGAACCCTTGTGCCCTATTGGTAGGAATGAAAAGTGGTGCAGCTACCTATGCAAAACAGTATGGTGGTTCCTCAAAAAATTAAAAGTAGAATTACCATGTAATCCAGCAGTTGCACTTCTGGGTATATATCCAAAAGAATTAGAAGTGGGGGCACACAGACGTATGTATTCATAGCAGCATTATCCTTAATACCCAAAAGGTGGAAGCAACCCAGGCATTCATCAGCAAATAAATGGGTAAACAAAGCATGGTATATATACACAAGGGGTTGTATTCTGTCTTCAAAAGGAAAGATATTCTGACACACAGTACAACATAGATGAACCTGGAGATCATTATGCTAGCTGAAATAAACCAGTCACAAAAGGACAAGGTATGACTCCACTTAGAGATATATGTAATTCATAAAGACGGAAAAATTTCATCACTGGATGTAGCAATGATTTCTTAGAATATGACACCATATTCAAATGCACAGAGACATAAGTAGATTGGGGTTGCTAGGGTTTTAGTTTTGTAAGATGGAAAGAGCTGTGTGGATGGATGGTGATGATACTAATACAATGTGAATGCTACTGAGCTGCACACTAAAAATGGAGAACATGGTACACTTTATGTTACGTGCATTTTTACCAGTTACAAACAAAAGCCAGCCCTTGTGTTGAGCTTGGCCTTCCCAAATCTTCCATCATGAGTTCTCTGTTCTTCCCACCCACTTTCCATATACACCACCCTGTCTGCCACTGTTCATCACTATTCTCGCCCACTTGGACTCAGCCTGGTACTTAGCATTCACTCTCATCTCCACTCCCAGGAAAGAGGGCATAAGTTCAAGAGATCCTGGACTCCCACCACCACAGCACCTTTTTATAATGCCCACCACTAAGAATGCTCTAGAATCACCAAACCCTTCCCCAAGCCAACCTGGTAAAACCTCTGACCTTCCACAAAACGCTTGTGTCTGGAAGTGATGGATAAATGGAGAGGGTTGAAAGAAAAGGTGTTATGTTGACTCTCTCCACACAGTGTGCTGACCCAATAGAAAAAACAAAAAAAAAACAAAAAACACCCTGACATTTGTTGAGGGTCTTGGTTGGAATTTTAGGCAACTGCATTTATTCTAGCTCTCCACCTCCTGCCTTCAGACACAAATGTTCATTTCCATTTTTCTGATCTTCCATCTCCCTTCAGAGCTCAGGTTCATCTTCTTAGCTATTACCTCAGCTTCCCTGCTTTTCCAATCCAGAGATCCCTTCCCTCTGTGCTCCTGGAGGCTGGGTCCTGAGGAGTGTCACAAATGACAGGACACGTGGCACACCTGGGTGGTAGGACGCATGGTAGAAATGTCCATGCTCTCCATTTCAGTATTTTCCTGACTCTAAAGAATATTTAGATCAGGTGACCAAGTTTAAAGTTTTGGTCATATAAAGTGAAGCCATACACACTTTCTGTTTTGCCCTTTTTTTTTAATTATTAAAAATATGTATTATTTTGTTAGTTGCTGTCTCTGCCCACTTATTCTGGAGTTAACCATGTGATCTAATTATCCTAGATCCTTTCAGTGCTCAAAGACAGTTTACAGCGCCAGCATCGCCAGAGGAGTTTATTAGATACTCAGAAGCTCAGTCCCCACCCTAGATGTTCAATAAGATCTCTGGGTAATTCATATGCATATTAGAACCACAACAGTTTTAGAGAGCTTCTAGCTGATCCTATTGGAGCATCGCTGTTCTTAGAAGAACCTGGGAAACTCTTAAAACATATTAATCCTTTCACCCCATCACTTGATTCTGATTTTATCCATCCACAGAGGCCCTGGGCACTGGTGTTTATTTTTGATTCTCAGAGATTTTGATACCTAGCCAGGGCATAGAAACATTGAAAGTATGACTTAAAATATCACAGAAAATTCCATAAGTTTAGAACTGACTTGGAGTTGTGAAAAACAGTAGTCAGATTGTTAAATATGAATAGGTTTTGAATCTAAATATTTGAATACTAACTTGAAACTAGAAACTGTACATAGAAGCAACTTTTGGTCTTCCCCTCTTATTCCTGGACTTCCCACGTGGCGCTAGTGGTAAAGAATTCACTTGCCCATGCAGGAGATGCAAAAGACTCAGGGTTTTATCTCTGGGTCAGGAAGATCCCCTGGAATAGGAAGTGGCAACCCATTCTAGTATTCTTCCCTGGAAAATTCCATGGACAGAGGAGACTGGCAGGTTACAGTCCGTGGGGCTGCAGAGATTTGGACACAACCGAGTAATTAAGCACACACACTTTTATTTCTTATTTGTGTCTTACTCTTTTTCCTAAGTCCTTAGAGTGTCTCAATGGCTCCCTTCTATGAAATGGCATCCAGGGCTTTCCACCAAGCCCAATTCCTGTCCCAGTGCACAAAATCCCAGTGCGCAAAGTCGGTGCTGCTTCCTGTGACTGCCAAGGGCTCAGGTACAGGGTACTGGGGGGCGCAGTGAGCACTATCAGTTTGACTACTGGTGCTATGTGGTTGATGCCCCTAGATACTGCACTAACACACACTGCTCAGGAATGCGGGGATCCCAGCTGTGAGGGTCTTGTGGCCTCAAACATACTTCTTGCAAATCAACTATGGGGGCTCAAAATAACCGTCCCAACAGACACACACGAGAACAACTTTAGTATCACCACACCAACCTACAACTTTCAAGATTTCTTTCTCTTGCCTCTTCCCATGTATTTTGTTTTTCATTTGTCTTTTCAGAGAGCCCAGCCAGAATCAATTATAATCTTAATGGGTCTAAATGAGTCTAGAGAGCCTCACCTACCAGGTGGGTCTACTTTTCCTAAGGACATGCTATTTTTTTTGTGGTGACAGGTAAAAGAAAAGAAAGAAGCCTCTTTGCAAGGCCTGTGTAAACATATATTTACCTATCTTCTTCATTTCTATCCCAGAAATTAGTTTTTAAGATGTTTGAAGAGATTTTTTTTAGTCAGTGTTAGAAAACGTTTTTAAATGCTTTAAAGTGAAATTCAATTTAATTGATTTATCAAATCTTAATTGAATCCCTGCTGTTACCATCAGAGGAAAATGACTAGCAGCTTCCCCATTGTTATACTCATCTTCTTGATAAATATTTTGACATGCTTTGAAATGCCAAAATATGCATGATGTGTACCATACAGTCAAAATTAAAGCTCTTGCTTTGGTGTAAAGCTTATTTCAGGTGGGGAAAGGAGGCAATTGATAATGCAGATAAGAAAATTAGAATTAGGTCTCAGGCAGAGTTAGGCCAGCAGAACTGTGGTTTCCACTGGCCTAAGGGTGGTGGGGAAAATTCCATGGACAGAGGAGACTGGCAGGTTACAGTCCGTGGGGCTGCAGAGATTTGGACACAACCGAGTAATTAAGCACACACACTTTTATTTCTTATTTGTGTCTTA
This sequence comes from Tragulus kanchil, assembly GCA_022376925.1. NCBI lineage: Eukaryota > Metazoa > Chordata > Mammalia > Artiodactyla > Tragulidae > Tragulus > Tragulus kanchil. Next base: position 268,355,437 of record JAIOJX010000026.1, on the reverse strand, counting down.
CTCTTTTTCCTAAGTCCTTAGAGTGTCTCAATGGCTCCCTTCTATGAAATGGCATCCAGGGCTTTCCACCAAGCCCAATTCCTGTCCCAGTGCACAAAATCCCAGTGCGCAAAGTCGGTGCTGCTTCCTGTGACTGCCAAGGGCTCAGGTACAGGGTACTGGGGGGCGCAGTGAGCACTATCAGTTTGACTACTGGTGCTATGTGGTTGATGCCCCTAGATACTGCACTAACACACACTGCTCAGGAATGCGGGGATCCCAGCTGTGAGGGTCTTGTGGCCTCAAACATACTTCTTGCAAATCAACTATGGGGGCTCAAAATAACCGTCCCAACAGACACACACGAGAACAACTTTAGTATCACCACACCAACCTACAACTTTCAAGATTTCTTTCTCTTGCCTCTTCCCATGTATTTTGTTTTTCATTTGTCTTTTCAGAGAGCCCAGCCAGAATCAATTATAATCTTAATGGGTCTAAATGAGTCTAGAGAGCCTCACCTACCAGGTGGGTCTACTTTTCCTAAGGACATGCTATTTTTTTTGTGGTGACAGGTAAAAGAAAAGAAAGAAGCCTCTTTGCAAGGCCTGTGTAAACATATATTTACCTATCTTCTTCATTTCTATCCCAGAAATTAGTTTTTAAGATGTTTGAAGAGATTTTTTTTAGTCAGTGTTAGAAAACGTTTTTAAATGCTTTAAAGTGAAATTCAATTTAATTGATTTATCAAATCTTAATTGAATCCCTGCTGTTACCATCAGAGGAAAATGACTAGCAGCTTCCCCATTGTTATACTCATCTTCTTGATAAATATTTTGACATGCTTTGAAATGCCAAAAATATGCATGATGTGTACCATACAGTCAAAATTAAAGCTCTTGCTTTGGTGTAAAGCTTATTTCAGGTGGGGAAAGGAGGCAATTGATAATGCAGATAAGAAAATTAGAATTAGGGGTCTCAGGCAGAGTTAGGCCAGCAGAACTGTGGTTTCCACTGGCCTAAGGGTGGGTGGGGCAGGAAGGAACATATGAAAAAAAAAAAAAGTAGAATTAGTAGAATAGTCATTTTTATGGATATGATATATTTCAAGATAGGGTCCTGACAACTTAATTTCTCTGCAACAAATATACCTTAAATGTTTGCGAGTCATTTAGGGGTTGTAATTTCTAGCTCCTATTTAAATATGAGCAATTGAGCAAGTCAATCTTTTTCTGTCTCAGCATATTTATTTGTAATATCAAGAATTGAACCAAGAATCCAATAAGGTCCCTCTCCCCTCTAAGCATCAATGATTCTATAAATTCTCAACTAAGTTATATATTATCAAAAGGCAATCACAACATCTATTCTTTTCCAGCTCCTAGTTCTGCCAACATATAGGAAATAGCAGAAATAAAAGCAACTAAAAATAGGAAAAAATAATCTGCCATTCTAACATTTGCAAGTGTTTTCATTTTGGTCCTTGAACATATGTATACATAATTTTATATAATTGCAAATAGGTAAAATTTTATATTTGACTTAACCTCAATTGACATCTAACATTTTATATATCATTATCACTCACAATCATAGTTTAAATGGCCACATAATATTCCATTTCATTAATGTACCATAGTTTAAGTGTTTCTATATTTGTTAATTTAGATTTGGAAGCCCAAGTTTAGATTGCTTTTAATATTTGATACTATAAAAATGTTACAGCAAACTTTATATTCATATGAATCTTCTTTTGGATAACTTTCTAAGAATAAATTATAGAGATGTGATCGCTGAGTTCAAGAGTCTCTTTACAGTTGTTTATAATCAGTGATAAGTGACTTCCCTAAAACCTTACCATGATTTACATTATTTCCACCATATCTGAGAGGACATTTATTTTTTTTTTTCAAATCTTAATTGAATCCCTGCTGTTACCATCAGAGGAAAATGACTAGCAGCTTCCCATTGTTATACTCATCTTCTTGATAAATATTTTGACATGCTTTGAAATGCCAAAAATATGCATGATGTGTACCATACAGTCAAAATTAAAGCTCTTGCTTTGGTGTAAAGCTTATTTCAGGTGGGGAAAGGAGGCAATTGATAATGCAGATAAGAAAATTAGAATTAGGGGTCTCAGGCAGAGTTAGGCCAGCAGAACTGTGGTTTCCACTGGCCTAAGGGTGGGTGGGGCAGGAAGGAACATATGAAAAAAAAAAAAAGTAGAATTAGTAGAATAGTCATTTTTATGGATATGATATATTTCAAGATAGGGTCCTGACAACTTAATTTCTCTGCAACAAATATACCTTAAATGTTTGCGAGTCATTTAGGGGTTGTAATTTCTAGCTCCTATTTAAATATGAGCAATTGAGCAAGTCAATCTTTTTCTGTCTCAGCATATTTATTTGTAATATCAAGAATTGAACCAAGAATCCAATAAGGTCCCTCTCCCCTCTAAGCATCAATGATTCTATAAATTCTCAACTAAGTTATATATTATCAAAAGGCAATCACAACATCTATTCTTTTCCAGCTCCTAGTTCTGCCAACATATAGGAAATAGCAGAAATAAAAGCAACTAAAAATAGGAAAAAATAATCTGCCATTCTAACATTTGCAAGTGTTTTCATTTTGGTCCTTGAACATATGTATACATAATTTTATATAATTGCAAATAGGTAAAATTTTATATTTGACTTAACCTCAATTGACATCTAACATTTTATATATCATTATCACTCACAATCATAGTTTAAATGGCCACATAATATTCCATTTCATTAATGTACCATAGTTTAAGTGTTTCTATATTTGTTAATTTAGATTTGGAAGCCCAAGTTTAGATTGCTTTTAATATTTGATACTATAAAAATGTTACAGCAAACTTTATATTCATATGAATCTTCTTTTGGATAACTTTCTAAGAATAAATTATAGAGATGTGATCGCTGAGTTCAAGAGTCTCTTTACAGTTGTTTATAATCAGTGATAAGTGACTTCCCTAAAACCTTACCATGATTTACATTATTTCCACCATATCTGAGAGGGACAGTTTAACCACAGTCTCACCAAAGGCATGATATGAAATGATACTTAATGCCAATGTATATTTCTTTGATTACTGGCAATCTTGAACATTTTCCCATTTGTGATTGCATTTTATCTTCTGTGAATTATCTCATTGTACCTTTTTCCATTTATCTGGCTGTGCAACCGTGGATGAGTCACTTAACCTCTGTGGCTCTGTTTAATCATTTGTTAATAGTACTTACCTATAGAATTCTTGTTGGATTAAATGGATTTATAAATGTAAAGCATATAGAATAGTACCTGATACATGGAGGATCTTCAAAAAATATTAGAATTAGAGCTAGTAGTTGTGTTGGTATTAGTTATCTAATAGATATTAGTAATTTTCCTTTTAATTTATGTCATAAACTTTAGTATTTCTTTTAGTCCTTGTATAAATGCGTACCTATCTGATAAACTAATATATGACCTCTTTATATAATATATATGCAACTTTTTTTGCCTTCTGGGTTTGGTAGTTTTCTGTTTCCTGTTTTAATTTCTGTATTTGTTTTACATGTGTATGTGTACACACACAGGCATATGAGTACATACTTTTTCACAAGTCCAGACACAGTGTCTGTGCAAAAGGGAATGCTCATAAAAATGTTAATGGTAGACCATGCTTAGAATGGCACACCCAGCTCGCAAATTATATTTGATGTTTTCATTTTGGTCCTTGAACATATGTATACATAATTTTATATAATTGCAAATAGGTAAAATTTTATATTTGACTTAACCTCAATTGACATCTAACATTTTATATATCATTATCACTCACAATCATAGTTTAAATGGCCACATAATATTCCATTTCATTAATGTACCATAGTTTAAGTGTTTCTATATTTGTTAATTTAGATTTGGAAGCCCAAGTTTAGATTGCTTTTAATATTTGATACTATAAAAATGTTACAGCAAACTTTATATTCATATGAATCTTCTTTTGGATAACTTTCTAAGAATAAATTATAGAGATGTGATCGCTGAGTTCAAGAGTCTCTTTACAGTTGTTTATAATCAGTGATAAGTGACTTCCCTAAAACCTTACCATGATTTACATTATTTCCACCATATCTGAGAGGGACAGTTTAACCACAGTCTCACCAAAGGCATGATATGAAATGATACTTAATGCCAATGTATATTTCTTTGATTACTGGCAATCTTGAACATTTTCCCATTTGTGATTGCATTTTATCTTCTGTGAATTATCTCATTGTACCTTTTTCCATTTATCTGGCTGTGCAACCGTGGATGAGTCACTTAACCTCTGTGGCTCTGTTTAATCATTTGTTAATAGTACTTACCTATAGAATTCTTGTTGGATTAAATGGATTTATAAATGTAAAGCATATAGAATAGTACCTGATACATGGAGGATCTTCAAAAAATATTAGAATTAGAGCTAGTAGTTGTGTTGGTATTAGTTATCTAATAGATATTAGTAATTTTCCTTTTAATTTATGTCATAAACTTTAGTATTTCTTTTAGTCCTTGTATAAATGCGTACCTATCTGATAAACTAATATATGACCTCTTTATATAATATATATGCAACTTTTTTTGCCTTCTGGGTTTGGTAGTTTTCTGTTTCCTGTTTTAATTTCTGTATTTGTTTTACATGTGTATGTGTACACACACAGGCATATGAGTACATACTTTTTCACAAGTCCAGACACAGTGTCTGTGCAAAAGGGAATGCTCATAAAAATGTTAATGGTAGACCATGCTTAGAATGGCACACCCAGCTCAGCTGAAGAACTGTTCAACCAAATTGTTTAGAAGAATAACAAATAAACAAAACCAGAAGCAAAATCAGACTGCATACATGCATGCACTTATGAAACCCAAATCAAAAACAAGCCATGTAAATACATGAACGTTACAAATAAAACGGGAGGTTTTAAGCCACAGAGAACAGATGTAAGCCATGGAAATTTCTCTTTAAGAGTAATTGATTCTCTGTATGCAATCATTGCCTGATTCCTGGCACACTGAGATCTGATTTAGACCACTCAGAAGAAAAACAAAAAGGCAGCATCGATAAATTGCCTCTGGGAGTATGAGAACTCTGGTCACAACAGCATGGATGGAAGAAATCTTGAGGGAAGGAATACAGAAGGGATCTAGGGAGCACAGAAGGGCAAAGTTAGCCATGTTGAAGACCCAAGTTAATCGTCTACACAGTGAATGAATTGAAAGAAAAGGATAAAGAGAAATTAAAAAACAGTAATATGAGTAGTGGGAAGAACCAAAGAAGCCCACTGCCCAAATGAGGATTGGAAACTATTTAAACTGGATAATACAGTATGTGTTTTGGCTCTGAGAAGACAGAAGTTGAACTTTTGAGTAGTAATCAAGGACTTGGTCTCAAAGTATTTGCAAATAGCACTGGTATGGAGAACAGATGCTGACATTATTGCCAATGGAAATCGCAATGTGATAGTTGGAGTGTGAGACCAAAAGAAACCACAGGGAATTTTTGTGGAAAGCTCGGCATTGAAAATGATTTATGGTTGATTTAAGAAAGAGACAAGAAAAACAAGGCTACAGCGTATATACCTTTGAATGCTGCAAACAAAGGATGTATAAACAGCCGTAGCTCTCCAACCTCTTGGAAATCAGAGCTCTGCTCACACAGAGAGGCGCCAGAATGTTTATCTGAGTTAAGTGCATACTTCTTTTTTACTATCTAAGAATAGTTATCCTCCTTTCCTCCCTCATTACTGTTTGGGTATCCTTAAAAATCCTCACCAGCCATTGAGCACTGTGGAATTACCCAAAGAGATCTTCGGGGTGCTTTATTACCTCCCAGACAGGATCCGAGGAACATTTTGCATGAGGCCCTAGGCTTCAAAGGTGAGCAGCTCTATTTTGTTATTGTTACATGTGTTTATTTATTTGGTTGCACCAGGTCTTAGTCATGGCACGAGGGACCTTTTTTAGTTGCAGCATGTGAACTCTTAGTTGTGGCATGTGGGATCTAGTTCCCTGACCAGAGCTCAAACCCGGGCCCCCTGCATTGGGAGCTCAGAGACTTGGCCAGACTTGCTAGAAAACAAGTTGATGAATTCAGGAGAGTCAGGTGAGTCTTCCAAAAATATCCAATAAAGTAGGCTGAGAAGGTAAGTTGAGGCCGGAAAGATGTGACCGTTCCTTCCTGTCACTTGGGTTAAATCCTCTCCTCAAAGAGTGGAGAGTCAGCAGTGCCTCTCAGATAGGAAAGAACTTTCTGAGCTACCCTAAAGAGACTCTGCATTTTGAAATTAAAGCAAACAAACAAAAACACACAGGTTTATTTGGCAAAAGTAGGATTCTCCTACGAGATACAGACTTCAAGGATGTTGATGTTGGGGCTTACGTCCTTAGAACCACTGAAGAAATGAAGTTCATAGTGAACAATAATAACAATCACCTCAAAACATAGGAACAATGAGTCTTAATATCTGTTCAGGGACAACCCTTACAGAATAACAAAGGAAACAGATGAGATAAGGAAAACAAAACTGGATTCTGTGCCCAGGAACCTGAACCAACTAAGCCAATCAGTGGCCAGATTTGTGTTGCCTTGGAAAATGGATCCAGGTTTTCTCTGTGTGCGTGTAGGCCTTCTCCTCACACACATATGTCACCAGCGCCCTCCCTATTATTGCCTATTGAGTTTCCTTTGAAAACTTTTCACCCCAGAGCCTAAGCCTACACAGGTCTACCCAAATCTGTACCAGAATAACTAGGGAGACTCAGGTGTGCCCTGGATGGCCAGGATGCCCATTTCAGGTATAGTCCCAAAAGACCTGACACAGCCAGGGCAGAAGGAAAGGTGAGGGCTATCTGCTTGCATTGCTCTCTCTGCACTCCTGTCTTTGGTGGAATCCTAATCAGCCCTCAGGATCCACTCACGTGTCCCCTGTTATCTTCTCTCTTAAACCTCTCTGGTGGAGAGACAGCTCTGCTTCCATAGCACCCTGTGCACAGTTCAGAGTATGCCTTTACTACGTTGTTTTGTAATGGGTTGCTTGTCTACATTTCTGGCTGGACCATCCACTCCGTGATGGGAGGGATAAAAAAATCTTTCATCTCTGTATCTCCAGGCCCAACACTGTATCTAGAACTGTACTATCCAGTACAGGGGTCACTAGCCACATGTGACTGTTGAGCATGGGAAATGTGTCTAGTTAATATTGAGACCTGCAAAATACACATCACGTTTTGACATAGTAATAAGAGAATGTAAAATAGCTATAAGTTTTTGTGTTGATTACCCATTAAAATGATAATGTTTGGGATATGAGTTAAATGTATGATTAAAATTAATTTTACTATTAAATTTTACTATTTCTTTTTACTATTAAAAGATTTAAAATTGTATTTCAACTGGACAGGATTGTCCAGTTGAACAAGCCATAGCAGAGGCTTGTTCAAGTCAGAGTCTTAGGGAGAAAAAGAAAATACACTAAGTTTGGATTTTGAAGTGATGTTAATGAAGAGACAATTACAGAAGGGTGGGAAGTTTAAAGAAATCCACAAAAGAGGCCAAAGCACAAAGAGACTGGCAACAGAGCAGAGCAGTGAAAACCCGACCTGAAAAGGAAGGGGAGGAAATGATGTTACTACGGTGGTGAGCCCTGGAAGTGCCCATAGGATCACTTAGCAGCAGCAGCTCTAGTTACACAGGGACCCCTGTGGCCACCAGAGCGAGGAGCCAAGCTGGGAGAGAGCTCACATTTGATCTCCTGCTCTGCTCACACCAGCTTCAGGCAACCTCTAAAGCCTAAGGGCAAGGGACCCTGAGCATTGCACCTCCCAGGGCCCCCGAGCAGCACCACAAAGAGTGGAGGATAAATAGATTAGAGCAGAAAGGGGGCAGAGGTTGAAGAAAAACCAGCGCAGAGCTTAATAAAGGTGTTGCATGAATCAAACTAGCCAATGGGGAGAGAATGGAGGACAGAGGTCAATTAATTTTTCCCCACGTGGAATATTTTTGCAACAGTACTGTTTAAACTATTCCGTGACACTAAGGGTTCAGTAAAATTAGGGTTCTGCAGACCTTTCTTTCTTTGTTTTAAATATATTTAAACTATTTAAAAGACTCTGCTAAAATACAACATGCACACGCACATGTGTTACATATAAAAATTGTGAACACATTGGGAACGTGTTATCATCAGCTTCTGCTGCCAGGTGAATTGGGTTTTGTGCAAGCCTAAGAGTAAGAATCTTCCTGCCTCTTCTAAAATGATCATTCATTAGGAAGGCTTAGGTCTGCTTCACTCTTTAATAGAAATTCAGATCTACACATGTTCTTTTATATAAAATGGTGGACTTTCGTGGACCACTGTTTCACACATGCACAGCTCAAGGAAGTGCCCGACAAGGTTCAGGCATGTGTACTTGGCACATATTCTCACATCTCATCCTATTATATCATTTTATACTATGTTTCTATAAACATATTTATGTTAAGGAATGTTATCATTGCAGATATCATTAGGAATTCAGTTTGAAATGTACTTCAGGTCAATGCTTCTTCTGTTCCCTTTGCCTAAGAGGCTTTTTCTTCAGTTCTTGGCAAGATTGAAACTGGGATGTTCCTCCTTTAACTGTCAGCTCAAACATTTACTCCTGAAAGGCTTCCCTGACCATGTTGTTGTTGTTCAGTCACCAAGTCATGTCTGACTCTCTATGAACCCATGTACAGCGACACACCAGGCCTCTCTGTCCCTCACTATCTCCCAGTTTGCCCAAGTTCATGTCCTTTGAATCAGTGATGCCATCCCTGACTACCTGATACCTTAATTAGGTGCCCCTCCCCATTCTCTATTTAAGCCTCATTTTATTGCCGTCATAGCACTTATCATAATTTGTAATTTTGTTTAATTGTCTCTTTATTGGTTTTTATCTGTTTCCTTAACAAAAAATTTTAAAACTCATGGGCTTCCCTGGTGGTCCAGTGGGTAGAGAGTCCACCTTGCAGTGCAAGGGGCACCGGTTTGATCCCCGGCCAGGAAGATCCCACATGCCGCGGAGCTGCTGGACTGGTGTGTCCAATTACGAGCCAGCACTCTGGAGCACATGTGTTTAGAACCGGTGCTCTGCAGTGAGAAAGGCCACTGCAATGGGCGGCCCACACATACCAAAGAATAAAAAAAGATGAATGAAAATAAATATAAAAATAAAAGAGGCATGATGAGGGGAAAAAAACTTTTTTAAAAAGTCATAAAAAAATTTAAATCTCATCATGGGAAGGGCATTACTTAAGAGCTTTGCTTCTATGAATTCATCAACTCACAATAACCTTGTGAGGGTCTTTCTGACCCCAATTTTAGAAATGAGGACACTGAGACACAGAGAGATTAAGTAATCTGATAAAAGTCACAGAACTATTACGTGAGAGAGCAGGGATTCAAACCCAGGAAATCTGGCTCCAGTACTTTTATTTATTGGGAGCCCAGGAGTCCTATACATCTCATTCATTAATGGACATGGGGTTCATGTACTTGGCACATATTCTCACATCTCATCCTATTATATCATTTTATACTATGTTTCTATAAACATATTTATGTTAAGGAATGTTATCATTGCAGATATCATTAGGAATTCAGTTTGAAATGTACTTCAGGTCAATGCTTCTTCTGTTCCCTTTGCCTAAGAGGCTTTTTCTTCAGTTCTTGGCAAGATTGAAACTGGGATGTTCCTCCTTTAACTGTCAGCTCAAACATTTACTCCTGAAAGGCTTCCCTGACCATGTTGTTGTTGTTCAGTCACCAAGTCATGTCTGACTCTCTATGAACCCATGTACAGCGACACACCAGGCCTCTCTGTCCCTCACTATCTCCCAGTTTGCCCAAGTTCATGTCCTTTGAATCAGTGATGCCATCCCTGACTACCTGATACCTTAATTAGGTGCCCCTCCCCATTCTCTATTTAAGCCTCATTTTATTGCCGTCATAGCACTTATCATAATTTGTAATTTTGTTTAATTGTCTCTTTATTGGTTTTTATCTGTTTCCTTAACAAAAATTTAAATCTCATGGGCTTCCCTGGTGGTCCAGTGGGTAGAGAGTCCACCTTGCAGTGCAAGGGGCACCGGTTTGATCCCTGGCCAGGGAAGATCCCACATGCCGCGGAGCTGCTGGACTGGTGTGTCCAATTACGAGCCAGCACTCTGGAGCACATGTGTTTAGAACCGGTGCTCTGCAGTGAGAAAGGCCACTGCAATGGGCGGCCCACACATACCAAAGAATAAAAAAAGATGAATGAAAATAAATATAAAAATAAAAGAGGCATGATGAGGGGAAAAAAACTTTTTTAAAAAGTCATAAAAAAATTTAAATCTCATCATGGGAAGGGCATTACTTAAGAGCTTTGCTTCTATGAATTCATCAACTCACAATAACCTTGTGAGGGTCTTTCTGACCCCAATTTTAGAAATGAGGACACTGAGACACAGAGAGATTAAGTAATCTGATAAAAGTCACAGAACTATTACGTGAGAGAGCAGGGATTCAAACCCAGGAAATCTGGCTCCAGTACTTTTATTTATTGGGAGCCCAGGAGTACAGCATCATGTGTGCATGCTAAGTCACTTCGGTCATGTCCGATTCTTTGTGACCCAATGGACTGTATCCCATCAGGCTTTTCTGTCCGTGGGATTCTCCAGGCAAGAATACTGGAGTGACTTGCCATTTCCTCCTCCAGGGGATCTTTCTGACCCAGGGATGCAGGGGTTGAACCTGCATCTCTTATGTCTCCTCCTTGGCAGGCAAGTTCTTTTCCTCTAGCACCACCTGGGAAGCCCATACAGCAGCATATTTGATATTAAAAGCCTCAGACTCCAGGGCCTTAAGTGCTAACTATAACACTATGTGTGTGTTAGCCACTCAGTTGTGTCCAACTCTTTGCAATCCCATGGACTGTAGCTTGCCAGGCTTCTCAGTCCATGGAATTCTCCAGGCAGGAATACTGGAGTGGGTTGTCATTCCCTTCTCCAAAGAATCTTCCCAACCTAGGAACTGAACCTGAGTTTCCCATATCACAGGCAGATTCTTTACCATCTGAGCCACCAGGGAAGCCCCAGCTATAACACTGGCTAACATTTATTGAAAGCTTCCTATGATGCTGCGTTTTGTGTGATTATTATTGTTATTATTTATTACAATAACCTTATGGGATAGGTATTGTTATTATCCCCATTTACAAAGGAGAAAATTGAAAATTAGCACCTTTCCCAAGATCATATGGCCAAAAACAAGGCAGAATAGGAACTGGAGCCTAAACTCTTAATCATAATGCTCTATGTCCTGCCCAGCATCCTGATTCTGCCATATGCCCCGTCTTACCATGTGTGGGGAATCATGTGTGATTAGACATATAGTTCATCTATATTTTGGAAGAATATGCAGTTGCTGAACACATCTGTGTTCTCTGGGTAGAGAACTGGAGAGTAGGTTTATATAAATGTGTTCTTTCTGAGCAGAGGTTACCAGGAAACCTCATGCTTATCCTAATCTGTACACTTACATCCTCTCCAAACAGTGTTCTTCTCAGCCTCCCAGTCTAAGGCAGTTTAGATTATGATTTTCCTGTGGAAAATTTGGAAAAGTCACACACATCTGGAAATTAAACAAAATGTACCTACGTAACCAGTGAGTCAAACCAGAAGTCAGAAACTATTTTGAGAGGGATGGAAATGAAGATATGGCACATGAGATACAGAATAGATAGGCATGTTGAACTTGCATGTTGAACTTATTTCTATCCCCGCCTTCACTTGATTCATATTCTTATCTGTTTAACCAGCACTTGCTGAAGGCCAATCCCTAGGCCAGGCACTGTGCTGAGGTTTGGAGATACACATGACCAGAATGTGGTCACGGCCCCCTCGGGATGAACTAGGCAGATGGAGCACATAAACCGATTACGCCAATTGGTTAAGTGCTTACACCAGGATTCCAGTCAGCAACGCTGAAAGAAGGGTGATATTCTTTTGGTCTGTTACTATCTGACTTTGTCTTTTACTCTCTTCGAGCTTGCGTTTTCTCTCGAGGGCTTCTTTTCCTGGCTACCTCACGTTCCCTTTCCCTACTTGTAATTATTTGTACTACAGTCGATTCCAGATGATCTCTTCTGTGGGCTTTGTACAATCGATGTTTGAAACCTGACTACTGGAATCTGGATTTCATCTTTGCCACCAGCCACCCCTCCCCCGCCCCCAGCTGATGAAGGCTCAGGGAACAGGGATTAGGTGTAACGTTAGACTCAGGAAAGTTGAATTAGACAATCATTGGTTCTTCACCACTCCCTGTTCTCCTGTTTGCCACAAAATTTAGGATCTCTTCCAAAGTTATATAGGAATGATTTTTTTTTTTAATTTTCCAAATTCTCTGTTCCACCAAAAACAAGGCAGAATTGGAGCCTAAACTCTTAATCATAATGCTCTATGTCCTGCCCAGCATCCTGATTCTGCCATATGCCGTCTTACCATGTGTGGGGAATCATGTGTGATTAGACATATAGTTCATCTATATTTTGGAAGAATATGCAGTTGCTGAACACATCTGTGTTCTCTGGGTAGAGAACTGGAGAGTAGGTTTATATAAATGTGTTCTTTCTGAGCAGAGGTTACCAGGAAACCTCATGCTTATCCTAATCTGTACACTTACATCCTCTCCAAACAGTGTTCTTCTCAGCCTCCCAGTCTAAGGCAGTTTAGATTATGATTTTCCTGTGGAAAATTTGGAAAAGTCACACACATCTGGAAATTAAACAAAATGTACCTACGTAACCAGTGAGTCAAACCAGAAGTCAGAAACTATTTTGAGAGGGATGGAAATGAAGATATGGCACATGAGATACAGAATAGATAGGCATGTTGAACTTGCATGTTGAACTTATTTCTATCCCCGCCTTCACTTGATTCATATTCTTATCTGTTTAACCAGCACTTGCTGAAGGCCAATCCCTAGGCCAGGCACTGTGCTGAGGTTTGGAGATACACATGACCAGAATGTGGTCACGGCCCCCTCGGGATGAACTAGGCAGATGGAGCACATAAACCGATTACGCCAATTGGTTAAGTGCTTACACCAGGATTCCAGTCAGCAACGCTGAAAGAAGGGTGATATTCTTTTGGTCTGTTACTATCTGACTTTGTCTTTTACTCTCTTCGAGCTTGCGTTTTCTCTCGAGGGCTTCTTTTCCTGGCTACCTCACGTTCCCTTTCCCTACTTGTAATTATTTGTACTACAGTCGATTCCAGATGATCTCTTCTGTGGGCTTTGTACAATCGATGTTTGAAACCTGACTACTGGAATCTGGATTTCATCTTTGCCACCAGCCACCCCTCCCCCGCCCCCAGCTGATGAAGGCTCAGGGAACAGGGATTAGGTGTAACGTTAGACTCAGGAAAGTTGAATTAGACAATCATTGGTTCTTCACCACTCCCTGTTCTCCTGTTTGCCACAAAATTTAGGATCTCTTCCAAAGTTATATAGGAATGATTTTTTTTTTTAATTTTCCAAATTCTCTGTTCCACCTCCATTGGCACAATACTACAAATAGGTGTCTTCCAACTTCTTTTCTGCTGTCCCTAGAACTGTAGAATGTTGTTTTGAAATTCTCCTTTGGATTTTTTTAAATTAAAAAAAGTAGGTTTATAATCAAGATTTTTTTCTTTTTCTTTTGGTTTCTGACATACATCAACATGAACCAGTCATAGTTCCTTGGATTTTTGTATCCAAATTTATATTCCCAGTTCCTAATGTACTTTCTGCCACATAATTAGATGTCCAATAAACACATGTGAAAATAAATCCAAAGTGAAAAGAGAGAAAAAAATCAGTAGATCATTTTTTCATGAACAATGTTGCTATATTTAAATTTAGAAGGTTATGTGTCAGTTTCTTCCCTGAGTTATGTGGTCCTCAAGGCTAGGGACTAGTCTTCCTTCTTATATCCTCCCTACCCTGTGCCCAACACAATACCTGGTGCAGAGCAGAATCTTAATCCATATTTGTTGAACAAATAATGAATAAATGTTATTAAATAAATATCAGTAAATACCTGGTTGATGTGGATGAGGATTTATATCAATCGTATTACTGCAAATATTTTCTTGAACAAGGTTTAAATAACTTAAGTAAACAAAGTATAAATAGTATAAGAAGAACGTCTATGGAGAAGAAGAGACTACACTGATTTAAGTCCTGCTCTGGGCACCCATCCCTTAAAATGGGTCTGTCTACTTTTGTCTTACTCCCCTCCAGAAGAACTGGAGCAAAACTTTGGCGATGGATTTGCACACAAAGTGGGAGTACAAGAGTGTGAACATGTGGCTGTGGGATTTTGGTTAATGTAGTCATTTCTTCCCAAACACTTAAAAAATATTTTTCTTTTATACTTTCCATTCTATTGCCATTGCCTCTGTGCTTTCTCCTCATTTCACATTTAAATTGTATAAACCATCCAGTTAATGTGGACAGGCGTAATACGTGGGTCCAGATCTTATTCTCTGGCTTATTCTGAAGCCAGAGTCAGCGTCCAGACATGAGGAAAGCGTAATTACCCTGAGAACAAAGTTGTGTTTTCTGCAAGGGCTTTTATCAGTGTCTCTGAAGCCCCAGATGTATGTTTCAGCATCAGACAAGGAAGAAGATTTATGAAACACATATCTGCTCTTTCCTGGGAAAAAAAATCTTTTCTTTTGCAGAAAAACTTCATATGTGAGTACATCCCAGCCCGTAAGGGAAAGAAAGAAAATTATGTCAGAAATCTATGCATGTTAAAATAATATTCACTCAAAATGGGGAAAGAGTGATTCTTTCCATATGTTCTTATCCTATTTCAATTTAAATTAATTTCACAGGAGTCATTAGCCATCTCCACAAAATTTGCTGGTTTGCTCCTAACATTGGCTTTGACACACCTGCAGCCAGTGCATGTCTTTACGGTTAATCTTAGGAACCAAAATTAATTTCAGTGAAACAGCTAAATGGTCCTCAGGAGTCCTTACTCATGTCTGGTTAGCATTCGCTAGGGGCAGAAAACGCAGCCTGGCAAGGGTGATAGAAACATTGCAAAGGATCTTTCCTAAGTTCTCTCACTACCTTTTTTTTTTTTTTTAATCTGCAGGTGCAAAAATTCCATTTGTAATTCTTTAATTTCTAGGCAATGGGTGTCTTGGGGTCTCAGGTTCAGGACAGGTGGCCAGCTGGGACATGATGTTTTGCTTGCAAGTCATGGCAGGTGCAGAAGGCAGACAAGCAGTTAGAAGTTTGGCCCACTCCCCTTTCCTCTCTTTCTGTGCTTCCTTTTGCTCTTCTAGACGAGTGTACAATTACACGAGCTGCATTCATTATCTCCCAAAGCTGTGCCATTTGTGCATCCAGGAAAAGGACTTGATTACTCAATCCCTGTTTCCAGGAGCCTTATTTGGGTCCTTTTGTGCAGCAGAAGCAAAAGTGCTGAGTGCACCCTCTATTTGTTTTGCGATTTGCCTGCCAGGCGCATTACTCGCTATCACTCCGGTTTCAAGAGATGATCTTTCCACTGAGGTTTTAGCAAGTCTATATTTAGAAAACAGTAAATGATGTATAAGATGGAAAAATGAGGGGAGAGGGAAAGGCAAGAGACAGTCACAGATCCCTTCCAGGGACAGCAGCCGTCCCTGGCTTCCGGGCTTGATTTCTTTCTTACCTTGCCAAGGATTTCACTGTACAATGTGGAATTATTAAATGTGGAGATGAGGGGAGGAACAATCGCCAAGGAAAACATGGCTGCCTTGCTCTGCAGTGTCCTCAGAGTGAGCCTTACCAGGACATACAGCAGACATAGTGTGAGAATCCAAGGACTGATGTGTCAGCTACAAACTGCCTATCCATGTGGCTATTATGACCACGTCTAATCTCCTTTGTGGGGGCTTTGTCAGCACATGAGCTGCTAGCAGGTCGATGACTTCTTTCCCCACCAGGAGTAGTTTGTATGGCTGTTCTGAAAGCTGCTGCCAGATACTCAGGTTTGGGGATTCCTGAGGTGGATGTAAACAGAATAGGCACTGTTTTGTCTCCACGGATTCTGATGCTTTGAAAAGAACAGACAGAATACACCTAAGTTTTTTTTAATGGAAAAGAAAGAAGAAGGATAGCTTGAAAACAAAAAAGGAATGACAGTTGAGATAGGCTCGTGACCCATATAGCTATAAATATTTCAGTCTATTCTATCAGATAATAGAAGGTTTATTTTATGGTCTGTGAGTTTAGTATACATTTATCTACTTGTATCTATCAATGTTGTATGGAAGATTGTAAATGTTTACTTACTTATGTATATATTTATGCATAACTTGTTTCACGCTATACCTAGCATAGGGACATACCCAGTTGGGTACATAACGTATCAATATAGGAGTTGCCATAGCTACTAATATAATAACAGTAGGATATGCATAGACATTTTCTTTGGTATTCAGAATAAAAAAGAAGGGCTTCCCTTGTGGTCCAGTGGGTAAAGAGTCCATCTTGCAGTGCAAACTAAAAAAGAGAAGAAAAAAGCATTTGGCAAAAATATTTATATGATGTTCTTATAACCTTATGATATTTAATTGAACACATATCTCTTTTTTGAAAAATTCAAGGTCTGTAGACTATTTGAAGTATTAAATAATATGATTAGGAGAAAAAAAATTGAGTGATAAAGTGGCTACTGTATCTGATGTCTAACCGGGAAGGTCTAACCAGGCAGCCTGGTTAGACATTACCACAAGACTAGCCCTGTCTCAAAATACCAAATTCTGGTATAATAAGAAAGTAACTCCCAAATGTCCACTCATTTACTGGGGAACATAATTTTCTTCTGGCATCAGGTTGTCTCTTGATTTCTGGGCAGAAAATCTTGGATGTAACTCTTTCTTTTTAATTAAAGTATAGTTGACTTATAAGATTGTGTTAATTTTGGGCATACAGCAAATTGATTCTCTCTCTATATATGTAGATATATGAAGATATACATACACATGTATATATATTCCTTCTTTCCAGTTCTTTTCCATAATACATTATTACAAGACATCGAGTATAGTTCCCTGTGCTGTACAGTAAATCCTTATCTACTTTATATATGTTCGTGTATATATTCTGTTAGGGCATCCCAGGTGGCACCAGTGGTAAAGAACCCACCTGCCAATGCAGGAGATGTAGGAGACATAGGTTCTATCCCTGGGTCGGGAAGAACCCCTGGAGGAGGGCATGGCAGCCACTCTAGTATTCTTGCCTGGAGAATCCCATGGACAGAGGAGTCTGCGTGGCTGCAGTCCATAGGGTTGCAAAGAGTCGGACACTACTGAGCAACTAAGCACAGCACAGCATTTGTTAGGTGCTATTCCGGTGCTAAGGATGCTGCCCTCATGGAGTGGGTAGGTTATCCCTTCTCCTGACAGGGAATTCTTTAGATGAGCAACAAGGGAATCCCTATGGGAGGGTAGGTAGTCAATATTGGTCTGTGACCTTGGGCTATACCTAGCATAGGGACATACCCAGTTGGGTACATAACGTATCAATATAGGAGTTGCCATAGCTACTAATATAATAACAGTAGGATATGCATAGACATTTTCTTTGGTATTCAGAATAAAAGAAGGGCTTCCCTTGTGGTCCAGTGGGTAAAGAGTCCATCTTGCAGTGCAAACTAAAAAAGAGAAGAAAAAAGCATTTGGCAAAAATATTTATATGATGTTCTTATAACCTTATGATATTTAATTGAACACATATCTCTTTTTTGAAAAATTCAAGGTCTGTAGACTATTTGAAGTATTAAATAATATGATTAGGAGAAAAAAAATTGAGTGATAAAGTGGCTACTGTATCTGATGTCTAACCGGGAAGGTCTAACCAGGCAGCCTGGTTAGACATTACCACAAGACAAAGCCCTGTCTCAAAATACCAAATTCTGGTATAATAAGAAAGTAACTCCCAAATGTCCACTCATTTACGGGGGAACATAATTTTCTTCTGGCATCAGGTTGTCTCTTGATTTCTGGGCAGAAAATCTTGGATGTAACTCTTTCTTTTTAATTAAAGTATAGTTGACTTATAAGATTGTGTTAATTTTGGGCATACAGCAAATTGATTCTCTCTCTATATATGTAGATATATGAAGATATACATACACATGTATATATATTCCTTCTTTCCAGTTCTTTTCCATAATACATTATTACAAGACATCGAGTATAGTTCCCTGTGCTGTACAGTAAATCCTTATCTACTTTATATATGTTCGTGTATATATTCTGTTAGGGCATCCCAGGTGGCACCAGTGGTAAAGAACCCACCTGCCAATGCAGGAGATGTAGGAGACATAGGTTCTATCCCTGGGTCGGGAAGAACCCCTGGAGGAGGGCATGGCAGCCACTCTAGTATTCTTGCCTGGAGAATCCCATGGACAGAGGAGTCTGCGTGGCTGCAGTCCATAGGGTTGCAAAGAGTCGGACACTACTGAGCAACTAAGCACAGCACAGCATTTGTTAGGTGCTATTCCGGGTGCTAAGGATGCTGCCCTCATGGAGTGGGTAGGTTATCCCTTCTCCAAGTGAACTTCCTTACTCAGGAATTGAACTGGGGTCTTCTGCATGGCAAGCAGATTCTTTACCAGATGAGCAACAAGGGAATCCCTATGGGGGGAGGGGTAAAGGTAGTCAATATTGGTCTGTGACCTTGGGCAAATCATTTAGCCTGTCTAAGCTTCGTTTTTCCAACTGTAAAATGAATACTGTCATAACATTTCAAGATTTGTGGTCAGGATTACACACAGGTATTTAAGTTGCCTATTATACAATAAGGGTTCAATTAATGCTATCTGACTATACCATATAACATGGGGAAAATGCTTTT
Organism: Tragulus kanchil; assembly: GCA_022376925.1. Classification (NCBI taxonomy): domain Eukaryota; kingdom Metazoa; phylum Chordata; class Mammalia; order Artiodactyla; family Tragulidae; genus Tragulus; species Tragulus kanchil. The sequence goes on along the minus strand of JAIOJX010000026.1, from coordinate 268,336,490 downwards.
ACAGTTGTGTAATGCTATCCAGATACATAAATTTTTATTTTTTCATCTCTCCTCTGTACAATTTGCCTTTAAAGTCACAGACCATCACAAAATCACACTGTAGAATTCATCATTTTCCTTCTGTCTCCTTAAAAGGGAATTTATTTATTAAAGAAAGATTTTTTTTTGAGTACCTGTGAAGTTGGCACAGGGATATGGAAATAAATGAGATTTTCCAGACCTTACTTAGGATCATAACAGTTAACACTTGGATTTCATCAGGGTTCTCACTTTGGAGGGCTTATCCTTCTGTGGTTTATATTGGTTGTTAACTGTTTAACAACTGTTTAGAAAGAAAGAAGGAAAAGAAAACAGACCTCTCTTTGGCAAGTGGGTTAAGGTGAGTTTTACCACCAAGATTGCAAGCTTTATCTGTAAGACCCCTGGCAATCTCACTCATTCAAGATGAAACACGATGGAAAATATATTTCCTGCAGCTGCCCCAGAGGTCATTTTTCAGGTTATCAATATCCCTTGCAAGAAGAGAAGGCCAGTCAGATTATGTACTGTGCCCAGTCAAGTGATCATTATTGTTACAGATGTTTCAGAGGATATAAATAAAAGGAAGCAGATATTCCAGGAGATACAGATCAATATAAGATACCCTGGGAACAGGAAGTGGATTACACTTCTTAATTTACTTACTCACTTATTCAGGAAAAATATGCTTGGTAACCATGACCTTGAAGGGATTGCTCTGAGTACTGTGTTGAGAGAACCCACAAAGTGAGAGAACTTTTGTTCAGCACCTATTATGCACCAGACACTGTCTATCAACTTACATTATCTCAACTTATTCTCCCATCAACCTTAAAAACAGTTGTTGTCTTTGATCCCAGAGGGTTAACTGGGGTGTGACAGGGCAGAGAACAACAATACACAGCGTGAGAAGCAATGACACAAAGGAACAGGCCCTGAGCGGGAGAGCTCTGTAGGGAGGAAACGATGAGCTGTCTCGAGAGAGTAGGGCGAGCTTCGCAGAGGCAGTGGCATTCCAGTTTTTAAGCAGTAACAAGACATGTGGCAGACATCACCACCAGGTAGGCAGAGATACCGACAACAGACAGGGATTGATCACACAGACTGTACCCTGAAGGAGCCAGGGAAGCTCCAGGCTCTCAGAGCACCAAGCCACCCCACCCTTCCTAAGCAGTCACCCCGAGTGCTTGCCTCAACTAAGACGACTTCCCTGAGATAGTGCCACAGGGACACAGATTTCTAGCCCAGTTCATGATGCACATGGGGACTCTTTTATAATGCATTCCCTGTTTTATGAAGAAAGTAGGTCCCTTCTGCCCTGTGCTCTATTTTAGAGCCAAGAGCTGATCTTTGTACGGGTGCCATGCTAGATCTTGATTTATTTTATGTTGATGACATTTAGGAATGAGAAGTGGGAAACAAACTGATCCTTTCTGTGTACCATTGTTGCGTCTTGGATAAAGTGGCCTTCTTAAAATGTCTCATGTTTCAGTTGGAAGACATTATAAGATGCAAATTATGCACTAACATGTAGAGCCATTTTATATCACTGACCTAAAAGCAACATAAATTAATTTTTTTTACAGTTCTGAAAGTAGAGCTGCATTCTTTCTAGGGACTCTAGGGGAAAGTCTGTTTCCTTGCCTTTCCTAGTTTCTAGAGGTGTCTGAATTCCCTGATTCCTGGCCCTACTTCACAGCTCTGTCTTTGACTCACCTGCCTCCTTTTTTCCATAATAACGACCATCGTGAATATATATATATATTGTGTATGTGTGTGTGTGCATGCTAAGTCACTTCAGTCATGTCCAACTCTTTGGAACCCTATTGAGTATAACCCACCTCTGACCATGGGATTTTCCAGGTAAGAATACTGGAGTAGGTTTCCATTTCCTCCTCCAGGGAACCTTCCTGACCTAGGGGTCAAACCCACGTCTCTTACATATCCTGCTTTGACAGGCAGGCTCCCTACTACTAGCCTCACCTGGGAAACCCCTATAATAGCAATAATAATAATAATAATAGATTAGTTGGAAGGTGCTTACTACCAGGCATTATGTTAAGTACTTTATCATAAATTAACTCATTTAATCTTATAGCCATCCTATTAGATACTATCATTCTGTCTGTTTTAAGATAAGGAAATTGAGACACAAGAAGAGATAGTGGTTTGCCAGGCTGGCTGAACCAGAATTTACACCCAGGTTGTCTACTGCAGCACCACAAACCACTCTCCAGTTCCTGTAAGCCAACTTCTTTAAAAATAATTATAATAATAATATTGCGTGTGTTCTAATTATAAAAGTAAGTCATGGTAGGAACTTTTGAAAATAGCAAAAGGGGTAAAGAAGCCAAAATTATTCATATTTTTATCACCCAGGGATACTGTTTATTTAATATTTGGGTCTATTTCCTTTTGGAAATTAAATTACACATATAATTCTCTTTTGAAATAGCATAACACTTCAAGTAACATTTTAGATTTAATGTTAAAATTTGAGCATTTTCCTATGTTATTAAATATTCTTACAAACCATAGATTTTAATAGCTGCAAATATTCCAATTATCTGAAAATACCATAATTTACTTTTAAATCTCATAATATTTGGCCATTAGGTTGCTGCCAGTATCCTTGAAGCTTCTGTGTGGTTTCTTTTTTTTTTTGGCCACTTCTATTGAACTTTCATTTGTCTATTTTCATCCATCTTTGTTCTTTGGCCTGTGTGGGCCTCCCATCGCAGTGGCCTCTCTCATTGCAGAGCCAGTGCTCTGGGCGCATGCTCTCCAGAGCTCCAGCTCAGTAGTTGGACACATCCAGCTGCTCCGCAGCACATGGGATCTTCCCAGGCCAGGGATCAAACCAGCGCCCCTTGCACTACAAGGCAGTGTCCTTACCCACTAGACCACCAGGGAAGCCCTGTGTGGTTTCTCGAGCTCTGTTCCTTTAAGACCTGCTTAGGCTGTCTGAAGAACGGCAGCTCATCTTCCACTGAAGGGAGCGCGCCCACATCCCTCTCCCCAGGTAAGAACAACTCTGAACCACTGAAGACAAGTAAGAATTTTGAAAAGTGTCCCAAGTGTCCAAATTCTTCATGAAAATTCAGAATTTGATTCAAATTAAAAAATACCTTGTGTAATTTTTTCCTACTTTTGTAAAAAAAAAAAAAAAAAGCCTCTTGTAAAGAAAGTAGAACATACAAATGAGCAAATAGGAAAAAAACAAAATCCAAGTTACTCCACTCACCTTGATAAATACTTTTCTTTGCCACACACTATATACTGTCTTATCGCCAACTGTTTTACTCAATATTCTTTGACAATGCGTACATATATCAAATCATCACAGTGTATATTTTAAGTATTTTACCATTTTATTTGTCAATTATACCTTAAAAAGGCTGAAAAGAACCCAAACAGGTACCAAATGGTAACTGATTTCTTTCCAACTCTTCTGGGCCCAACCCCATCCCACAGGCCTGATCACTACAATAATTTTTTGTTTGTTTTTGGCCACACTGCACAGCCTGAAGGGTCTTAGTTCCTCAATTAGGGATGAAACCCAGGGACCTCCAGGGAATTCCTTGCAATCACTTTTTAACTCATTTGTGTTTACATAAGTATAAAGCATTTTCCTTCCTTATTAATTTTTCCACATATACTGTGTACTAGTTGCTGTACTTTCAGGGAGGCCAAAGTGGGGTCCCTGCCATCAAGGAGCCTGCTCTCTATATGGGGAAGCAAGACCCATATTCTTGGGGAAAAAAAACAATGTAAGGCAGTGAAAACGAGACCCAATGTGGTGTTTCCAGTAAGGGCATATGTGAGAATAAGGAAATTTTCAGATCATTTTACTAACCCAAACCCTCTATACCATCTGAGCACAGCCTATCGAGTCAATTTTTTTTTTTTTCTGTGTCTCTCTTCCTCTATTCAGTTGAGACAGGGCATAGAGTTAGCTATGCCCAAATAGGATCTCCCTCATCAAATGTCAAACTCTAACTTTTAAGCAGATATTTCTACCTCACCATCACGTTGTAGCAGAAGCTAAGCCCAAGTTTATTTTAAGTGTTTGAAATGAGTAAAGACAGGCTCTGAGCCTCTCAGTCCTCCAGCCAGACTTCAGTAAAAACAGAGTCTTCAGTTTAGTTCAGGCACTAAGTTGTGTCCAGTTCTTTGCAATCCCATGGACTGCAGCACACCAGGCTTCCCTGTTCTTCACCATCTCCTGGAGCTTGCTCAAACTCAGGTCCATTGACTCAGTAGTGCTATCCAACCATCTTGCCCTCTGTTGTCCCCCTCGCCTTCTGCCTTCCATCTTTCCCAACCTCAGGGTCTTTTCCAATGAGTCTTTGGGTCAGAGTGTTACTTCCAGAGGAAATGTGAGCCTTGGTATCACTATACTAAGGTTACAACAAGTGGTACAAAGATGGAGTGAAGCATAATCACCTTGCTTTGTGGTCAAGCTAATGCTAAAGGAGTGAAACAAAAATGGTTTATTTTGTAAGCTCTCTGAGGAAGAAAGCAGTTTTAGTTGAAACTCCTGCAGGTCTCCCTCTTTTAGATCTGCAGGTTATTCCAATAGCATTGCTCTGAACTCCCTCTTATTACATTTGCTTACTATAACCCCATAAAATATTTTTTCTTTTAAAAATCTATTATATTTTACTTTTTATTGAAATATAGTTCATCTACAATATTATATTAGTGTACAGCATAGTGATTCAATATTTTTATAGTTTATACTCCATTTAAAGTCATTAGAAAACAATCATTGTATTTCCCTGTGGTGTACAAGCATATGTTTATTGCTTATCTATTGTACATGTAGTAGTTTGTATCTCTTAATCTCAACATTCAATTATATTTAAGAGATGTTTAAAAACAACCATCAAGTAAAAGTTAAAAGTAAAATAAAAGTTAAAAAAAAAACCATCAGAAGAGAGTCTTTTATATATATATTTTGGTGGGGGGAGCTCTTTTACTTATTTTTTTACTTATTTATTTTCATGCATCTTTATTCTTTGGCCTATGTGGACCTCCCATTACAGTGGCCTCTCTTGCTGCATATGCCCAAATAGGATCTCCCTCATCAAATGTCAAACTCTAACTTTTAAGCAGATATTTCTACCTCACCATCACGTTGTAGCAGAAGCTAAGCCCAAGTTTATTTTAAGTGTTTGAAATGAGTAAAGACAGGCTCTGAGCCTCTCAGTCCTCCAGCCAGACTTCAGTAAAAACAGAGTCTTCAGTTTAGTTCAGGCACTAAGTTGTGTCCAGTTCTTTGCAATCCCATGGACTGCAGCACACCAGGCTTCCCTGTTCTTCACCATCTCCTGGAGCTTGCTCAAACTCAGGTCCATTGACTCAGTAGTGCTATCCAACCATCTTGCCCTCTGTTGTCCCCCTCGCCTTCTGCCTTCCATCTTTCCCAACCTCAGGGTCTTTTCCAATGAGTCTTTGGGTCAGAGTGTTACTTCCAGAGGAAATGTGAGCCTTGGTATCACTATACTAAGGTTACAACAAGTGGTACAAAGATGGAGTGAAGCATAATCACCTTGCTTTGTGGTCAAGCTAATGCTAAAGGAGTGAAACAAAAATGGTTTATTTTGTAAGCTCTCTGAGGAAGAAAGCAGTTTTAGTTGAAACTCCTGCAGGTCTCCCTCTTTTAGATCTGCAGGTTATTCCAATAGCATTGCTCTGAACTCCCTCTTATTACATTTGCTTACTATAACCCCATAAAATATTTTTTCTTTTAAAAATCTATTATATTTTACTTTTTATTGAAATATAGTTCATCTACAATATTATATTAGTGTACAGCATAGTGATTCAATATTTTTATAGTTTATACTCCATTTAAAGTCATTAGAAAACAATCATTGTATTTCCCTGTGGTGTACAAGCATATGTTTATTGCTTATCTATTGTACATGTAGTAGTTTGTATCTCTTAATCTCAACATTCAATTATATTTAAGAGATGTTTAAAAACAACCATCAAGTAAAAGTTAAAAGTAAAATAAAAGTTAAAAAAAAAACCATCAGAAGAGAGTCTTTTATATATATATTTTGGTGGGGGGAGCTCTTTTACTTATTTTTTTACTTATTTATTTTCATGCATCTTTATTCTTTGGCCTATGTGGACCTCCCATTACAGTGGCCTCTCTTGCTGCATAGCACTAGCTAGGGGCGCATGCACTCCAGAGTGCTGGCTCCTAGTTGGACATACTGGTCCAGCTACTCCGCAGCACATTGGATCTTCCCAGGCCAGGGATGGCCCCTTTCACTGCAAGGCAGACTCTTTGCCCACTGGACCACAAGGGAAGCCCAAAAGAGAGTCTTTTATAGCTGCCCTCATGGTTACCTTTTCTGGTGCTCTTCTTGCTTTTGTATAATTCAGATTTCCATCTGGTATCATTTTCCTTGTGCCTGAAGGATTTTTTAAAACATTTCTTGTAGTGCAGATCTGTTGGTGAAAAGCTTTTCAATGTTCCTGTGTCTGAAGAAGTCTTTATTTGGCTTTTAACTCTGAAAGATACTTTTGCATGGTATAAAATTCTAGGATGACAGGGTTTTGTGTTTTGTGTCAGAACATGAAAGATATTGCTTCACTGCCAGCTGACTTGCATTTTTGCTGACAAGAGCTTGCTGGTTTACTGTCATTCTTATTTTGATTTACTCTGTATGTATCTTTTTTTCTGACATAAGATTTTTCTCTTTTCGTTGGTTTTGAACAGTTTGATCATGATCATGATGATGAGTTTTGGTATAGTTTTATTGTTTCTTATTCTTGGTTGGGTTTGCTGAGTTTCTTGGATCTGTAGGTTTAGAACTTTCGTCAAGTTTGGAAATTTTTCAGCCATTACTTCTACCAAAAAACTTTATGGTCCTCCCCTCCAGCTGTTTTGTTTCTCCCTCCTCCCTCCAAAATTCATATGTTGAAGCTCTAGCCCTCTAAATGACTGTATTTGCAGATAGGGTCTTTAGGATGGTAATTAAGGTTAAATGCGGTCTTATAAGGGGGCTCTAGGGCTCCCCTGGTGAGGTCCAGTGGGTGAGGACACCACTTTGCAGTACAAGGGGTACCGGTTCGATCCCTGGCCTGGGAAGATTCCATGTGCTGTGGAGCAGCTGGACAGATGTGTCCAATTACCGGGCCAGAGCTCTGGAGCGCATGCACCCAGAGCCGGTGCTCTGCAACGAGAGAGGCCACTGTGATGGGAGGCCCACACAGGCCAAAGAACAAAGATAGATGAAAACAGATAAATGAAAGTTCAATAGAAGTGGTCAAAAAAAAAGGGGGGGGGCTCTAATCCAACCACATGGTGTCCTTATACAAAGAGCAGGAGACACCAGAGACCAGTTTCTTTTCACAAATGCACAGAGGAAGACCAAGTGAAGACACAGTGAGAAGGCAGGTGTATACAAGCCAAGAAGAGAGATCTCACCAGAAATCAGCCCTGAGGACACCTTGATCTTGGACTTCTCATCTCCAGAACTATGAAAAAATTAACTTCTGTGGCTTCAGCCACCAGAGCTGTGGTATTTAGTTAGGACAGCTGTAGAAGGGCAATACAGAAGTACAGAGAGTTCCCTCATTTCCCACCCCACACACCCCACCCACATCCAGTTTCCCCTAATACAGACATCCTACCTTAGTATGGTATATTTGTTACAACTAATGAACCAATGTTGGTATGTTGCTATCAGCTAAAGTTTATTGTTTATTCAGGTTTCGTTAGTTTTTCCCTAGTATCCTTTTTCTGTTTCACAATTCCATCCAGAACATTAGATAACATTTAATTGTCATGTCTCCCTGTTATTGGCTATGATAGTCTCAGAGTTTCCTTGTTTTTGATGATCTTGAAAGTTTTCAGGAGTCTTGATTAGATATATTGTAGGATGTACACTATTGGATTTTATCTGAATTTTTTTTCATGATTAGACTATGGTTATACATTTGGCCATACCACAACAATACCTCTCTGAGCATCCCATCTGAGTTACTTCTGTAACCTATAACCTGATTTTTAAAGATAGACAGAAGATTTGAATAGACATCTTATCAAATAAGAACATAGCAAATAAGTGCACGAAGAAATGTCATTAGGGAAATGTAAATTAAAGTAGCAACTTTTCACCGCTACACCAGCACAGAAAATGGCTAAAATGAAAATAACAGACGTAGCAAGTGTTGATAAGGATGTGGAACAACCACAATATTTGTACTGCTGGTAGGAATGCAAACTGGTACCTGTACTTTGGAAAACTGGCCATTTCTTATGAAATTAAGCATATGCTTGCCATCAGACCCAGCTATTCCACTCCTAGATATTTACCCAAGAGAAATGCAAATATATTTCACCAAAAGACTTGTACTTGAATATTCCTAACAACTTTATGCACCCTTTGACTTTGCAAAGCCACAGGTCTTCCTTGTGGCTCGCAGGCTTTCTCTAGTTGTAGGACTTGGGCTTAGCTGTCCCAAAGCACTGGGGTCTTAGTTCCCTGAGTAGGAATTGAGCCCACATCCCCTGCACTGGAAGGCAGATTCTTCACCACTGGACCACCAGCGAAGTCCCTGGAAACACATAAATGTTCATCAGTTTGTGAATGGTAGAATGATGAATACTATTCAGCAATAAAAAGCAACATATTGATACATACAACAACATGAATGAGTCTCAAAAGCATTATGCTAAAGCAAAAGAAGGCAGACATGAAAGATCATACACTGCGATTCCATTTATATAATATTATAGAAAAGTCAAAATCTGAATATTAAAAATGTCAATAATCTAGAAAAGTAAAAAAAAAAAGTTTGAAAGCAGATCAGTGGTTGCCAAAGATAGGAAAAAAAGTACAAAGGAGCAAGAGGTACAAAGGGTTGAGGGAAATTCTCTGTGCCATCATTGTGAAATCAGTTAAATAATCATATGCACTTAAGAGATTTCATTGATTGTATGCTTAGGTTTTGTGAATTTTATTGATGTCAGTTATATATCAATAATATCACTTTTAAAAAACATTGAAATTAAGTTGTTCTTTTTTATTGCCCTACCCAGCGGGTATTGGGTGTCAGAAGAACAGTAACTGCTATTGGAAATTAATAATAAATAGTGTCAATTGATAAATGTTTAACATAGGGCATTAAGAATGACCTAAACTGCCAGCTTCACTTTTTTCAGGATAAATTTAAAATAGGAAAGAGGGGGCGGTTGACATAATGGAGTTTGCTTCGGCAGAAGGCTGCTTTGGTGTTTTATTTGATCTGAAATGGAAATAGCAAGTGTTGATAAGGATGTGGACCCCTATTTGTACTGCTGGTAGGAATGCAAACTGGTACCTGTACTTTGGAAAACTGGCCATTTCTTATGAAATTAAGCATATGCTTGCCATCAGACCCAGCTATTCCACTCCTAGATATTTACCCAAGAGAAATGCAAATATATTTCACCAAAAGACTTGTACTTGAATATTCCTAACAACTTTATGCACCCTTTGACTTTGCAAAGCCACAGGTCTTCCTTGTGGCTCGCAGGCTTTCTCTAGTTGTAGGACTTGGGCTTAGCTGTCCCAAAGCACTGGGGTCTTAGTTCCCTGAGTAGGAATTGAGCCCACATCCCCTGCACTGGAAGGCAGATTCTTCACCACTGGACCACCAGCGAAGTCCCTGGAAACACATAAATGTTCATCAGTTTGTGAATGGTAGAATGATGAATACTATTCAGCAATAAAAAGCAACATATTGATACATACAACAACATGAATGAGTCTCAAAAGCATTATGCTAAAGCAAAAGAAGGCAGACATGAAAGATCATACACTGCGATTCCATTTATATAATATTATAGAAAAGTCAAAATCTGAATATTAAAAATGTCAATAATCTAGAAAAGTAAAAAAAAAAAGTTTGAAAGCAGATCAGTGGTTGCCAAAGATAGGAAAAAAAGTACAAAGGAGCAAGAGGTACAAAGGGTTGAGGGAAATTCTCTGTGCCATCATTGTGAAATCAGTTAAATAATCATATGCACTTAAGAGATTTCATTGATTGTATGCTTAGGTTTTGTGAATTTTATTGATGTCAGTTATATATCAATAATATCACTTTTAAAAAACATTGAAATTAAGTTGTTCTTTTTTATTGCCCTACCCAGCGGGTATTGGGTGTCAGAAGAACAGTAACTGCTATTGGAAATTAATAATAAATAGTGTCAATTGATAAATGTTTAACATAGGGCATTAAGAATGACCTAAACTGCCAGCTTCACTTTTTTCAGGATAAATTTAAAATAGGAAAGAGGGGGCGGTTGACATAATGGATTTTGCTTCGGCAGAAGGCTGCTTTGGTGTTTTATTTGATCTGAAATGGAAAGGTGACAAATATGGGAATCATTTCAGTTCAGATGTATCAAATCTCCTTTATTATTCTAGAGCAAATATTAGTGGGTTGAATGAATCTCAAGCTGTAGACATTTCTCAGGTCTATTTTTAAACTCAAACTGGCTCTTTCCCAGAAAGAAGAGAAACAAAAATTTACTGGCAGCAAAGCCTTTACCTTTTTTCATTGAATTTTCTGAAATCTTTTTTTAAAAAAAGCGTCTGAAAAATCAGAACAGATGGAACATTATGAAAAGCATTGAAGAACAGAATACTTTTCTGAGTACTTAGAAAAAAATAAAGTGCTCAAAGAGACGTTGTCTTTTTAAAACATCAATTGACAAGAGACAAAGTATCAGATGTAGTAAATATTTGCCTTTCTTTGAAAGAACTGAAAACAATAAAAGCCCAGTCACATTAAACTGTTTTCAAGGTTGATCTGTACAGCACCAGGCCAAAGGATTTCCACCTGAAAAGAGTTTGTTGAATCCTTTTTAGCAATCAGATAGTTGAATGGTTTGGGTAAAACTTGAGAGAGTTGATTAAAATGTTGCTCATTAACATGGATGCTTTCTTTTCCCAAATCAGAAAACTATTCTTTAGATATCAAAAAAGTCAAATCTTAAACAGAGCAAACTCTGCACAGGGGAAGGGGTAGCTGTGAAAATCCTAGACATGACAGCCATGTTTTGTACTCACTAAGGTTTCACAGTCTCTCACTAAGGTTTCTACAATCTCATCCTGTAGACAGTTGAAGGTGTTATTAAGTTACCTGGCTCTTTGCAGTAGGCAGAGGATGAGGGAGAGTGTAAAGGGATCTATGTGTTAACAGTGGTTTCCAGTTCACCAAGACTTATTCATCACACAGACTTGTTATCAAACCACTGGGCATGAGACAGTGTAAGGGAAAATGATACAGCAGCCAGTGAAATAGACCAAAAAACTGTCAGTCCCAGGAAAAGTACTGGAGAGAAACGTCACAAATGCAGCAGTGAATCTTTGCCAAACAGATACAGTTGGTTTGTTGGTTTGTTTTTTTTTTTTTATGTTTTTTTTTTTTTTTTCAAACGTCACACTTGACAAATCCTTCCTGAGTTTCAAAGGGAAGAGACAAACAAGATTCCATGAAGATAGCAGGTATCAAAGGGCTTAAATATCCTCCTAAGAGTAAAATACAGAGGGAATATGGCAAACTGTCATAAGAAAGAAAGAAAGGGGGCTTCCCTGGTGATCCAGTGGGTAGGGACACCGCCTTGCAGTGCAAGGGGCGCCGGTTTGATCCCTGGCCTGGGAAGATCCCACGTGCCACGGAGCAGCTGGACTGATGTATCCAATTACCGAGCCAGAGCTCTGGAGTGTATGCGCCCAGAGCTGGTGCTCTGCAAGGAGAGAGGCCACTGCGATGGGAGGCCCACACGGGCCGAAGAATAAAGATGGATGAAAATAGATAAATGAAAGACCAATACAAGTGACCCGCCCGCCCCCCTCCATTCCCACCCCTCCACACACAAAAATAAATAAATAAATTAAATTAAATTAAAAATAAAAAAAAAGAAAGAAAGGAAAATAAGTGCAGTAAAGACAATAAAAGCGAAAGCTTCCTTGAAGGAAAGCTGGGAGTACATTTTCTTGGCTGAAGATCTAGTGTGAATAAAAGGGGAAAAAAATAACATCTTGAAAAGGCCAAATGAAACAGTAAACCAACCTTCAGTACTAATGAGATTGTCAAGAGGCCCTTGATGGGTGATACTGGAGTGCTGGACTTCTTACACCTGAGGCTGTATACAGAGTTTAAAGAAGTTGGCGAAAGTCTCAAAAATGCTTTCAGGATCACTTCATTGCGATTCTTTTCAGTTCAAGAAAATCAAATATATGCCGAAAGCTCTTAGGTGAGTGGGGAGTAAAAAGGATAAATGTAGTTTTATAACAAATCCAAAGTGTTTAGAAATCATTGTGTGTGTGTCTTTGAATGTTTGGAATTGCACAGTATTTCTAGAGATGATCTAAAAGTGGATGGTTAGACCAGGCTGCAGATGGCCGCCTGGATAAAAATGGGAATCCCAAGAAACACAACACAAACTTTTCTGAGCTCCAGAAACAAGTGTGGTTTAATGAGGTCACCTCCTCTAAGAGATACAGGTGATATATTGCTTTGATCATTTGACAGGCATGTTTCTCCAGGGACAGAGTGTGATCAAGAAGTTAGGTCTATTCCAGGATCTGGATCTAAATTCCGGAATCTCAGGAAGTCCAGGAATTGGACTTTGGCTCTCATGGGGGAAAAGTTCTTAAGAGAATTATTTTTCCTTCCTGACTAAAGAACATTGAGGAAGAAATAGCTTTTCTTCTGCTGCCATTGATTGGATACATCTGTCTATTTATCTACCTATTGTGTATGGCCTATTAAGACTGGAAGTGGGCTTCCCTGGTGGTCCAGTGGGTAAGGACACCGCCTTGCAGTGCAAGGGGCGCCGGTTTGATCCCTGACCTGGGAAGATCCCAAGTGCCGCGGAGCGGCTAGACCAATGTGTCCAATTACCCAGCCGGTGCTCTGGAGTGTATGCGCCCAGAGCCGGTGCTCTGCGACAACAGATGCCACCGTGATGGGAGGCCCACACGGGCCAAAGAACAAAGATGGATGAAACTAGACAAATGAAAGACCAGTGGAAGTGGCCCACCCACTCCCCTCCGTCCGCATCCCCGCCAAAATAAATAAATAAATAAATGTTTAAAAAAAAAAAAAAAGACTGGAAGTGAACCACAGAAAATAATGAAACATTGTCATTTGCAGCAACTTGATAGATCTGGAGATCATCAGTGTAAGTCAGACAGAGACAGACAAGCATGATATCACTTATAGTTAGAATCTTTAAAAAAAATGATACAAATGAGCTTATTTACAAAACAGAAATAGACTCACAGACATTAAACACAAACTTATGGTTACCAAATAGGAAGAGGGGGAATATAAATTGGAGTTATGAATTAACAGATACACACTACAATATTTAAACAAGAATGACCTACTGTGTAGCACAGGGAACTATATTCAATATCTTCTAATAATCCATAATGGAAAAGACTCTGAAAAAGAACACATATGTATATCTGTGTGTCAGTCATTTTATTGTACACCTGAAACTAGCACAACATTATAAATCAATTATAATTCAATAAAAAAATTGAGGTGGGTTGTTACATAGATATAGTGACTGGGACCCTAAGAGAGGGGAGAAATTAAGAGATGCCAATGAAAAGTGAGGGCATTCCAGTGAAACGACCAAGTAGTGACATCAAGTAGTTAGCTGGATGTATGAATGTAAGCAGACAACTGGGCTAGAGAGATGCCCTTGGCCAATAGCATGAGAGTCCTGTTTAATTTTAGGGGACCAGGTGAGTTCACCAAGGGCAGGAGGTTGGGTAGAGAAGAATAGCTAGTTCAAGACCTCACTCTGAACAGGTCCAATGTTTAGAGGATGGGAAAGAGGAGGAAGAGCCAGAAAGGGGCACTGAGACAGAGTGCCCAGGGATTCAAGGAAAAAACTGAGAGAACGGTTTGTCACAAAAACTGAGAGAGAAAATTATCCCCAGAACAAAGAGAGCCGTCAACTTTGTAGAAAACTATCCAGAGTCAAAAAAGATGAAAGAAAAATGGTCGTTAGATACAGCAGCAGAGAGATCACTCGTGACCTTGAAAAAAGAACAGTTTCAGTGGGAGTGGATAGGGCAGAAACATAATGGGGGTTTTGATCTCTGAGAGAATGAAAAACAGTATATTATTTCAGAAAATGTTGGATCAGCCATGCTGTATGCAGCTAGCTTAAGTACTACTGAAACAGCCTGATTTACCTGCTTCAAGGAACAGGACAATGTATTTAGTAAGCAGCATAAATTTGAGGCAGTAAAACTGGGTTGAAAGAACTAGGAACAAATTAAACTCACTGAACTTCGGTTTCTTCATCTGTAAAATAAGGATGAGAATACTTCTTCATGGGGTTGTTATAAGCACTAAACCAAGATAACATTTTAGTACGGTGCTAGGCCTACAGAAGTCTGCTAAATGCTCATTTATTTAAAACACATCTGAGTGCGTGCTGTGCGCGGCCCTGATGCTGAATGCCTTCGCATCCTTGGATGGAAAGTCTCAAAATCCGTGAGACATATTCAATATCTTCTAATAATCCATAATGGAAAAGACTCTGATATGTATATCTGTGTGTCAGTCATTTTATTGTACACCTGAAACTAGCACAACATTATAAATCAATTATAATTCAATAAAAAAATTGAGGTGGGTTGTTACATAGATATAGTGACTGGGACCCTAAGAGAGGGGAGAAATTAAGAGATGCCAATGAAAAGTGAGGGCATTCCAGTGAAACGACCAAGTAGTGACATCAAGTAGTTAGCTGGATGTATGAATGTAAGCAGACAACTGGGCTAGAGAGATGCCCTTGGCCAATAGCATGAGAGTCCTGTTTAATTTTAGGGGACCAGGTGAGTTCACCAAGGGCAGGAGGTTGGGTAGAGAAGAATAGCTAGTTCAAGACCTCACTCTGAACAGGTCCAATGTTTAGAGGATGGGAAAGAGGAGGAAGAGCCAGAAAGGGGCACTGAGACAGAGTGCCCAGGGATTCAAGGAAAAAACTGAGAGAACGGTTTGTCACAAAAACTGAGAGAGAAAATTATCCCCAGAACAAAGAGAGCCGTCAACTTTGTAGAAAACTATCCAGAGTCAAAAAAGATGAAAGAAAAATGGTCGTTAGATACAGCAGCAGAGAGATCACTCGTGACCTTGAAAAAAGAACAGTTTCAGTGGGAGTGGATAGGGCAGAAACATAATGGGGGTTTTGATCTCTGAGAGAATGAAAAACAGTATATTATTTCAGAAAATGTTGGATCAGCCATGCTGTATGCAGCTAGCTTAAGTACTACTGAAACAGCCTGATTTACCTGCTTCAAGGAACAGGACAATGTATTTAGTAAGCAGCATAAATTTGAGGCAGTAAAACTGGGTTGAAAGAACTAGGAACAAATTAAACTCACTGAACTTCGGTTTCTTCATCTGTAAAATAAGGATGAGAATACTTCTTCATGGGGTTGTTATAAGCACTAAACCAAGATAACATTTTAGTACGGTGCTAGGCCTACAGAAGTCTGCTAAATGCTCATTTATTTAAAACACATCTGAGTGCGTACTGTGCGCCGGCCCTGATGCTGAATGCCTTCGCATCCTTGGATGGAAAGTCTCAGTCCGTGAGCTCCAGAAAGTTACAAGCTAGTGAGGAGATAAGGCTGCAAGCAAATGCAGTAGTGTAAGATCATAGCATCAGTGAGACTGTAACAAAGGAGAAGAAAACCTGAAGTGTGTCTGAGGGAGTGGAAGAAGGCTCTGGTGGAGGACCAGCATTTCATCTGCAACTTGAAGGCATGGCGTGGGTTTGCCAGGTGGACAAGCTGAAGAGGCTATTCCAAGCAGAGAATATCATGTGGAAAGGCTCAGGAATGGGACTGAACTAGGCTGTTCTGGCATTGTAAATGCCTGTGGGTTCCTAGAGGTATGGAACCAGGCGGAGGTAGTTGAAGGAAGGTGCTGCTAGGAGGTCAGGCCGGTGAGAAGGAATAGGAGGATGAAGAGCCTCATTTGTCATATGAAGAAGTTGAGACTTTGTCCTGGAGGGCTAAGGAGCCACAGAAGTGCTGGGCATAGACATTGATGAAACCATTCTTAGGCATCGAAGATGCACCAAGAGTTTCCTTAACTTTGTAAACTGCTATGACCTTTACTCTTCAAAAATAGTACCTCTGACCAGTGCTCAGCAGGGCAAGTGCTATCATTTGTTCTAACTCTGACACTGCAGTCTTCTCATTCGTTTGTAGGGAGGAACTCATGGGTCAATTGAACAGAAGAGGGAACCCAGAAGTAGACTAAGCTAGGGGAAGGTCAGAATTAGCTTCTATTCTTTCTGTGGAGGATGAGGTCAATGTCATGTGAAGATCAAAGATCATGTAACGACAAAAAAAGTAGGGAAAGGTGTTAAAGAGATATAATACATTTACTATAAGATAATGATGATATTTGTGGTATTTGTAATTTTATCAATTTGTGATTTGATGCTTTCTTTCCTATTCTAAATTCATATTTTGTACCTACTTTTATATCATTTTGCCATCCTTTTCTTTTGTTTTTAAAGATTTATTTATTTATTTATTTATTTTGGGCGGGGGTCGGGTTGGGGAGGGAGGGGAGCGGGCGGGCCACCTCCATTGGTCTTTCATTTCTCTATTTTCATCTGTTTTTGCTCTTTGGCTCCTGTGGGCCACCCATCGTGGTGGCGTCTGTTGTTGCTGAGTGCCGGCCCTGCGCGCATGCGCTCCAGAGCTCCGGCTAGGTAATTGGACACATCGGTCCAGCCGCTCCGCGGCACGTGGGATCTTCCCAGGCCAGGGCTCGAACCGGCGCCCCTTGCACTGCAAGGCGCTGTCCTTACCCACTGGACCACCAGGGGAAGCCCTGCGTTCCTTTTCTTAAAGAAGATTTAAAAATTAAATATAACTTTACAATGCCACAAAACCTGGATAAACCATTGAGTACTGCATTATTCTTATTGGTTCCCCTAAACCTGCCTGCAACTTTGAAAGTAGTTATTTTATTCAGCTCTCCTCGATTTCTCAGGATAAACATGCCATCTGTTTCTAGGATTATGACCGATACATAGTGTTTATATTAGTCATAATCATTATCCATCATTTATACATCATAATCTTTTGTATATATGAAGAAATTCACAATCTAAAAAAGAATACTTGAGATATCTTTATCTACCTAAATGTCAGTCCATCTATTCTCTCTATATCTGAATACATATATAATACATACATACATGTCAATACCAGGTGTAGATTATGTATAGATTAAGAAATTGTTAACAACACTCCTTGGAGGGGTTAAAGGGGCAGAAATTAGATGAGGAATTACTTTCATCATATTACCCCTCTTTATTTTTGAATGTTTTTCGTGTTTATGTATTTATTTTTCAAATTAAATTTTGATTTCATTTTTGTTCAAACTAATCAACGAGGCACCTTTTGAGGTGGGGCAGAGCCCAGGATTGGGTTTCACTTGGGGTTAGTTAATATGGTTTATTTTAATGTCCATACAGAATTTTGCTATGCCAAGAAGACTTCTGGGATTAGTGACCAGTCTCAAGAGAACAGAGTAGCCTAACATTGCCCATCAATGGCAATAAAAAGTAGCACTTTCATTTTATTCAGATCTTACCTTTGTGAAAAAATATTCTCTGAAGTCCTATGAGGAGAGACTACATTATCAGAATAAGTTTTACTTTTATGCACTTTTGAAGCTCTCCCTAGAGTTCCACAGTAATTTTCAGGCATAACCTGCCCCAGCCATACAGCTGACCCTCTGTTTCATGTTTTCACGAAGCAGGAACACATATCGTGGGGGCTTGGATATGCAAAATACATTCCATCCCCATACAGCTGATTGAGACCAAAGTCCCATTCCCTGGCAGGGAAACTTAGCAGGAGTAGGGAATTGTTGATCTTAATTGTAATGCAGTTGTTCATTTTACCAACAAACCGGGTTCATTCAGGAATAGCATAAAACTGCAGTTCAGGTAAACATGCTGTAGCAAAAATTAAGGACAAGTCTGAAGAAACAAAGGAGAGGAACCGTCTTTTATAGAGAAAAGGGGGAAGCTGTGCTGTTATTATAAAGGAAAAGTTCAATGAAAGAAACAGAGAGTTCAAAGTGCAGTGGCTTTTCATTGGTTAAATTATGACAGTCTCTCATTGGCTGGCCTGTTGCTAGGTGAGGAGAAAATCTTTCCTACTGCAGAGGTACTAAAGTAGTAATGTTCTTCCTGTTGGAGATACCGGTTAGTCTGCTGCTGTTAATATTTGGGGTTTACAGACGTCACTGCACGGTAGGGCATGTAAGCTCCCCCTTCTGGCCTTCCTGACTCCAATTTAAATGAGGTTCCCACTTTTATTTTCACATGAGTAACTCCCCTGTGTGGACGCCCCTCATACACAGGGAGTATGCAGAAGACTAGAAAGAGGGCTGACTCCACTCCCCCTTGACAACCAGAAGTCCATTCTCTGTCTGTGAGTTGGTTTCTGTTTCATAGGTAAGTTCGTTTAGACTCCAGATATAAGTGATATCAGGGAGGGCATGGAAACCCACTCCAGTATTCTTGCCTGGTGAATATCCATGGACAGAGGAGACTGAGCGACAAGCACAGCCATAGCACAGCACATAAGTGATATCATACGGTATTTGTCTTTTTCTTTCCGATTTACTTCACTCAGTATAAGAATCTCTATGTCCATCCATGGTGCTACAAATGGCATTATTTCATTACTTTTTTTTTTTTAATTTTTTTTTAAAAGATTTATTTATTTATTTATTTTGGGCAGGGGTCGTGTTGGGGAGGGAGGGGAGCGGGCGGGCCACTTCTATTGGTCTTTCATTTCTCCATTTTCATCCGTCTTTTTTCTTTGGCTCCTGCGGGCCTCCCATCGCGGTGGCGTCTGTCGTTGCAGAGCACCGGCTCTGGGCGCATGCGCTCCAGAGCTCCGGCTCAGTAATTGGACACATCGGTCCAGCCGCTCCGCGGCACGTGGGATCTTCCCAGGCCAGGGCTCGAACCGGCGCCCCTTGCACTGCAAGGCTGTGTCCTTACCCACTGGACCACCGAGGGAAGCCCTATTTCATTACTTTTTAATCTATGAGTAATATTCCATTGTATATATG
Organism: Tragulus kanchil; assembly: GCA_022376925.1. Classification (NCBI taxonomy): domain Eukaryota; kingdom Metazoa; phylum Chordata; class Mammalia; order Artiodactyla; family Tragulidae; genus Tragulus; species Tragulus kanchil. The sequence goes on along the minus strand of JAIOJX010000026.1, from coordinate 268,317,314 downwards.
CACCACATCTTCTTTCTCATTCATCTGTTGATGGACATTTAGGCTACTTTCATGTCTTGGCTATTGTAGCCAACGCTGATGCTATTGTTTTCCTGTGTTTTACTTATGCATATTTTATAATCCCACAATATATTGTTATTATTTTTGTTTAAACTATCAATTATCTTATAGAAGATATTGAAATGTACTAAAGTAGTAGTTCTTCCTGTTGGAGATACCGGTTAGTCTGCTGCTGTTAATATTTGGGGTTTACAGCGTCACTGCACGGTAGGGCATGTAAGCTCCCCTTCTGGCCTTCCTGACTCCAATTTAAATGAGGTTCCCACTTTTATTTTCACATGAGTAACTCCTGTGTGGACGCCCCTCATACACTGGGAGTATGCAGAAGACTAGAAAGAGGGCTGACTCCACTCCCCCTTGACAACCAGAAGTCCATTCTCTGTCTGTGAGTTGGTTTCTGTTTCATAGGTAAGTTCGTTTAGACTCCAGATATAAGTGATATCAGGGAGGGCATGGAAACCCACTCCAGTATTCTTGCCTGGTGAATATCCATGGACAGAGGAGACTGAGCGACAAGCACAGCCATAGCACAGCACATAAGTGATATCATACGGTATTTGTCTTTTTCTTTCCGATTTACTTCACTCAGTATAAGAATCTCTATGTCCATCCATGGTGCTACAAATGGCATTATTTCATTACTTTTTTTTTTTTAATTTTTTTTTAAAAGATTTATTTATTTATTTATTTTGGGCAGGGGTCGTGTTGGGGAGGGAGGGGAGCGGGCGGGCCACTTCTATTGGTCTTTCATTTCTCCATTTTCATCCGTCTTTTTTCTTTGGCTCCTGCGGGCCTCCCATCGCGGTGGCGTCTGTCGTTGCAGAGCACCGGCTCTGGGCGCATGCGCTCCAGAGCTCCGGCTCAGTAATTGGACACATCGGTCCAGCCGCTCCGCGGCACGTGGGATCTTCCCAGGCCAGGGCTCGAACCGGCGCCCCTTGCACTGCAAGGCTGTGTCCTTACCCACTGGACCACCGAGGGAAGCCCTATTTCATTACTTTTTAATCTATGAGTAATATTCCATTGTATATATGCACCACATCTTCTTTCTCATTCATCTGTTGATGGACATTTAGGCTACTTTCATGTCTTGGCTATTGTAGCCAACGCTGATGCTATTGTTTTCCTGTGTTTTACTTATGCATATTTTATAATCCCCACAATATATTGTTATTATTTTTGTTTAAACTATCAATTATCTTATAGAAGATATTGAAATGATAAGAATAGTAAATTTTACATATTGGTCATATAGTTACTATCTTTGTTGCTCTCTATTCTTGTGTATATCCATAAAGTTATATTTATTGTGCTTTGAAGATATTTCTGATTTCTTTGCAAATTGAAGGTTTGTGACTACTCTACATCTAGCAAGTCTATCGGCATCATTTTTCCAAAAGCATTTGTTCATGTCTCTGTGTCACATTCCAGTAAATCTCACAATATTTCACACATTTTCATCGTATTAATTATGGTGATCTGTGATCAGAGATCTTTGATATTACTATTGTAACTCACTGAAGGCTCAGATGACAGTTATTATTTATTAACAAGAAAGTATCTTTTAAATAATGCATGTACATTGTATTTTTAGACATGCTATCACACACTTAATAGACTCCATTATAGTGTAAACGTAACTTTCATGTACACTGGGAAAATCAAAAAATTTGTGTGACTAGCTTTATTGTGATATTCACTTTATTGCAGTGTTCTGGAACTGGGCCAACAATATCTCTTAAGATGTTAGGCATTTTTACCTGGTGTTATTTTCCTTCCGCCTGAAAGATTTCCTTTAACGTTTCTTATAATGCAGGTCTGTTAGTGAAGAACTCTTTCAGTTTTTGTGTGTCTGAAATCACCTTTGTCTTAACCGCATATTTGAAAGATATTTTGCTGGGTATAAATTTCTATGTAATACTTTGTTTTCTTTCATTTATCTAAAAATGTTGCCCACTGTCTTATCCTTGCATTCTTTTCTATGAGTAATATTCCATTGTATATATGCACCACATCTTCTTTCTCATTCATCTGTTGATGGACATTTAGGCTACTTTCATGTCTTGGCTATTGTAGCCAACGCTGATGCTATTGTTTTCCTGTGTTTTACTTATGCATATTTTATAATCCCCACAATATATTGTTATTATTTTTGTTTAAACTATCAATTATCTTATAGAAGATATTGAAATGATAAGAATAGTAAATTTTACATATTGGTCATATAGTTACTATCTTTGTTGCTCTCTATTCTTGTGTATATCCATAAAGTTATATTTATTGTGCTTTGAAGATATTTCTGATTTCTTTGCAAATTGAAGGTTTGTGACTACTCTACATCTAGCAAGTCTATCGGCATCATTTTTCCAAAAGCATTTGTTCATGTCTCTGTGTCACATTCCAGTAAATCTCACAATATTTCACACATTTTCATCGTATTAATTATGGTGATCTGTGATCAGAGATCTTTGATATTACTATTGTAACTCACTGAAGGCTCAGATGACAGTTATTATTTATTAACAAGAAAGTATCTTTTAAATAATGCATGTACATTGTATTTTTAGACATGCTATCACACACTTAATAGACTCCATTATAGTGTAAACGTAACTTTCATGTACACTGGGAAAATCAAAAAATTTGTGTGACTAGCTTTATTGTGATATTCACTTTATTGCAGTGTTCTGGAACTGGGCCAACAATATCTCTTAAGATGTTAGGCATTTTTACCTGGTGTTATTTTCCTTCCGCCTGAAAGATTTCCTTTAACGTTTCTTATAATGCAGGTCTGTTAGTGAAGAACTCTTTCAGTTTTTGTGTGTCTGAAATCACCTTTGTCTTAACCGCATATTTGAAAGATATTTTGCTGGGTATAAATTTCTATGTAATACTTTGTTTTCTTTCATTTATCTAAAAATGTTGCCCACTGTCTTATCCTTGCATTCTTTTCTATGAGGAATTTTCTGTCATCCTTATCTCTGATTTTCTATACATAATGTCTTTATTCTATGGCTGCTTTTAAGAATTTTTCTTCATCGTTGATTTTGAGCAATTTTGTTCTAATGTGCTTTAGTGTAGTTTTCCTCATTTTTCTTATGCCTGGAACTCATTGAGCTTCTTGGATCTGTGAGTTTAGAGTTTTCATCAAAATTAGATCATTTCTTCAAATAGTTTCTCTGTCCCTCCTCCAGCTTGGATTTACAGTTACATGTATTTTAGGATGCTTGACGTTGTCTTAAGGCTCACTGATGGCCTTTCCTTTTTCTAAGTCCTTTTTTTCTCACTGCTTCACTTTTGGATCATTTCTATTGCTTTGTATTCAAGTTTATTAATCTTTTCTTCTGCCATTGGTCTCATCAGTGCAATTTTCCTCTCAGATATTATAGTTTTTATCTTCAGAAATTTGATTTTTTCCCCATATTTCTATTGGTTGTTTTGAACATCTAGGATAAAATAATAACAACTCTTTTAATGTCCTTGCCACTAATTCCTATATCTGTGTCAAGTTCCTATCAGTTTCAAATAGTTAATTTTCCTCCTCATTTCCTATGTCCTTGCATGTCTGGTAAGTTTTTGCTGGATGCAAACATTGTGAATTTTATTCTATTATTTTTGTTTTCTTATAAATATTCTTGAATTTTCTTCTGAGGTACAATAAAATTATTTGCAATATTGAAAACAGATTGAGTATTTTTCATCTTATTTTTAGGATTTGTTAGGTGAGACCAATTCCTCACTAAAATCTTAGTAATACTTAATACTTCCCTAAATGCCCTGTGAATTTTGAGGTTTACCAGTCTAGCTTGTGGGAATAGGCAGTATTCCTGGCCCTGTGGGACCAGAAAAATTTTGGCTTAGATTATCGTTGAGAAACCAATCCTATTCGTTGCCCACTGTAAACTTAATTCCTTGGGGAAACTCTTTCAGTTTTGTGTGTCTGAAATCACCTTTGTCTTAACGCATATTTGAAAGATATTTTGCTGGGTATAAATTTCTATGTAATACTTTGTTTTCTTTCATTTATCTAAATGTTGCCCACTGTCTTATCCTTGCATTCTTTTCTATGAGGAATTTTCTGTCATCCTTATCTCTGATTTTCTATACATAATGTCTTTATTCTATGGCTGCTTTTAAGAATTTTTCTTCATCGTTGATTTTGAGCAATTTTGTTCTAATGTGCTTTAGTGTAGTTTTCCTCATTTTTCTTATGCCTGGAACTCATTGAGCTTCTTGGATCTGTGAGTTTAGAGTTTTCATCAAAATTAGATCATTTCTTCAAATAGTTTCTCTGTCCCTCCTCCAGCTTGGATTTACAGTTACATGTATTTTAGGATGCTTGACGTTGTCTTAAGGCTCACTGATGGCCTTTCCTTTTTCTAAGTCCTTTTTTTCTCACTGCTTCACTTTTGGATCATTTCTATTGCTTTGTATTCAAGTTTATTAATCTTTTCTTCTGCCATTGGTCTCATCAGTGCAATTTTCCTCTCAGATATTATAGTTTTTATCTTCAGAAATTTGATTTTTTCCCCATATTTCTATTGGTTGTTTTGAACATCTAGGATAAAATAATAACAACTCTTTTAATGTCCTTGCCACTAATTCCTATATCTGTGTCAAGTTCCTATCAGTTTCAAATAGTTAATTTTCCTCCTCATTTCCTATGTCCTTGCATGTCTGGTAAGTTTTTGCTGGATGCAAACATTGTGAATTTTATTCTATTATTTTTGTTTTCTTATAAATATTCTTGAATTTTCTTCTGAGGTACAATAAAATTATTTGCAATATTGAAAACAGATTGAGTATTTTTCATCTTATTTTTAGGATTTGTTAGGTGAGACCAATTCCTCACTAAAATCTTAGTAATACTTAATACTTCCCTAAATGCCCTGTGAATTTTGAGGTTTACCAGTCTAGCTTGTGGGAATAGGCAGTATTCCTGGCCCTGTGGGACCAGTAAACACATACACATGCTTTCTGGGTTCCTCCTCCATGTGCTATTATCTAGAAACTCTCTCAAGGTCAGTCAAAAGGCTTATATTGTATATTTCTTTTTTATTATTATCTGTTTATTAGGCTGCACAAGGTTTTCGTTGCGTCATAACAGATCCTTAGTTAAAGCATGTGGGATCTAGTTCCCTGACCAGGGCTGAACCTAGGCCTCTCTGTATTGGGAACACAGAGTCTTAGTTAGCCACTGGACCACCAGGGGAAATTCCACATCTTGTGTCTTTCAATGCCTGATGTCTAGTACTTTTATAAATTCATTTTTAAAATATATTTTCGGTTTTTTCTGTAGGCTTGGGAGGGGTTGGGGTTGGTGGAAAGGGAAAATTTTCATTGTTCTGGAAAGGAAGACAAATAGGGTCCCTGATATCCCATCTTGGCAAAAAGTGGAGGTTCTCTTGACATGGTATTTTAAAGAGAATAAGGGGAATGTGAGACTCTGAGCTTTTCCTTTCTAGTTCTCCAAAAGTTTCCATGTTGCTGTTATCAGAAAGAATTAAAGTAAATTGTGACCCAGATAGATGAGGCAAATCCTAATTCCAAAGTAGGAAACACTGATAGCAACTCATCTCTGGTGCAGAGAATTTAACAAGGAGGAAGAGAAAGACACAAGCATGTCATATCACTACAGAGAAGTTCCTTGTAACTGAGCCCCACTTTTTCCCAAAGTGGGATTTTGTCAGAAACAATCTCTGGATTCAGAAAGAAAACACAATGCATGTCAATCCTCAGATAGTTAATTTTCCTCCTCATTTCCTATGTCCTTGCATGTCTGGTAAGTTTTTGCTGGATGCAAACATTGTGAATTTTATTCTATTATTTTTGTTTTCTTATAAATATTCTTGAATTTTCTTCTGAGGTACAATAAAATTATTTGCAATATTGAAAACAGATTGAGTATTTTTCATCTTATTTTTAGGATTTGTTAGGTGAGACCAATTCCTCACTAAAATCTTAGTAATACTTAATACTTCCCTAAATGCCCTGTGAATTTTGAGGTTTACCAGTCTAGCTTGTGGGAATAGGCAGTATTCCTGGCCCTGTGGGACCAGTAAACACATACACATGCTTTCTGGGTTCCTCCTCCATGTGCTATTATCTAGAAACTCTCTCAAGGTCAGTCAAAAGGCTTATATTGTATATTTCTTTTTTATTATTATCTGTTTATTAGGCTGCACAAGGTTTTCGTTGCGTCATAACAGATCCTTAGTTAAAGCATGTGGGATCTAGTTCCCTGACCAGGGCTGAACCTAGGCCTCTCTGTATTGGGAACACAGAGTCTTAGTTAGCCACTGGACCACCAGGGAAGTTCCACATCTTGTGTCTTTCAATGCCTGATGTCTAGTACTTTTATAAATTCATTTTTAAAATATATTTTCGGTTTTTTCTGTAGGCTTGGGAGGGGTTGGGGTTGGTGGAAAGGGAAAATTTTCATTGTTCTGGAAAGGAAGACAAATAGGGTCCCTGATATCCCATCTTGGCAAAAAGTGGAGGTTCTCTTGACATGGTATTTTAAAGAGAATAAGGGGAATGTGAGACTCTGAGCTTTTCCTTTCTAGTTCTCCAAAAGTTTCCATGTTGCTGTTATCAGAAAGAATTAAAGTAAATTGTGACCCAGATAGATGAGGCAAATCCTAATTCCAAAGTAGGAAACACTGATAGCAACTCATCTCTGGTGCAGAGAATTTAACAAGGGAGGAAGAGAAAGACACAAGCATGTCATATCACTACAGAGAAGTTCCTTGTAACTGAGCCCCACTTTTTCCCAAAGTGGGGATTTTGTCAGAAACAATCTCTGGATTCAGGAAATGAGATCAAATAAATTGTCAAATATTGAGATGCAACATGGGGATATTTCCCAAGGAGAAGAGGGGTATATTCAAGAGGTAACAATCCTCAGAGGAAGTGGTGGAGGACAAACAGTGTTGGAAGAAGCATTTTTAACATTGTGATTTTCTTTTAGATAGTCCCTTCTGAGGGCTTCCCCAGTGACTCAGTGGTAAAGAACTCACTTGCAATGCAAGAACTTCAGAAGACATGGGTTCAGTTCTTAGGTCAGGCAAATTCCCTGTTGACGGAAATGGCAACCAACTCCAGTATTCTTGCCTGGAGAATCCCATGGACAGAGGAGCCTGGTGGGCTGCAGTCCACAGGGTTACAAAAAGTCGGACATGACTAAAGTTACTGAACACACATACAGTCCCTTTTGAAGGCAAAAGAAGAAGGGGGCATCAGAGGATGAAATGGTCACCAACTCGATGGAATGAAACTGAGCAAACTCCAGGAGATGGTGAAGGACAGGAGAGCCTGGCATGCTGTAATTCATGGGGTTGTAAAGAGTTGAACTTAGCAACTTGAACAACAACAGTGTCTTTAGGAAATTTGCCACATTTTGGGTTCCCCACCCCATTTCTGCAGAAGTTCATTATCTCAGCATCTCTTGCAGCTGTGGGTGACACCGACATGTGATCTGGAATCCACAAATCATATTCACCTGCAGCAGACTTTGAATCAAAAGCTTATATGTCAAGTTCCCTAGTGGTCTGGTGGTTAAGAATCCACCTGCATGTGGGAGACTCATGTTTGATTCTTAGACCAGGAAGATCCCACGTATCATGGGGCAACTAAGCCTCTGCACCACAACTACTTAACTGGCACACCCTAGAGCCTGTGCTGCTAACAAGAGCAGTCACCACAATGAGAAGCTGATGCACTGCAACTAGAGAGTAGCCCCTGTTCTCCACAAATAGAGGAAGGCTGTATGCAGCAACGAAGATCCAGCACTGTTGAAGTACAAAGAGAAACACCTTGAGGTGGTAGAGGTAGAATCTCCCTGAAGGAATTTGCTGTGTGTTTTGTGAATTTCCTGGCTGGGTTACCTCCAACATGCTATGTAGCATGGTTCCCTGGTGCTCTTGGGAGAGTCTGTGTGTGTCTTAATAACCTTTAGCACAGAGATTAGCAACCATTTTCTGTAGAAGAATTATTAGTTACTTTATATGGAATTGTGTCCTTCCAAAGTTCACGTGTTGAAGTCCTAACCCACAATGTGATGCTATTTGAAGACAGGGCTTTGGGAAGTAACTAGGCTTAGATGAGGTCATAAGAATAGGAACCTCGTGACAGGTGTAGGGTCCTATAGAGAGGGACACCGGAGAGCTTGCTATCTTGCTCTTCCATGTGAGGGCATGCCAGGAAGGCAGCTGTCTGCAACCCAAGGGGAGAGCTATTGCCACTGGCACCTTCGTCTTGGCCTTCTAGTCTCCAGGACTCTGAGAAAATGAATTTATGTTGTTTAAGATGCTCAGTCTATGGTATTTTATTGCCTGAGCTAAAAGATACTAGAAAATATTTTAGGCTTTGTGAACCACATAGTCTTTGTCACCATGACTGAATTTTACTACTGTCATAATGAAAGTGGCCATAAGACAATATGTAAACAAGTGTGTGTGTGTGACAGGGGTCCACTGGCATTTTATTTAGGCACACTGAGAAGGTGTGAATTTCATATAATTTTTATGGGTCCAGAAATACCATTCTTTAAAAAAAAATTTTATTCAATGATTTAAGGTGCAGCACTTTATCCTTGGCTTTCAGGTCCTACAAAAGTAAGTAGCAGGTCACACTCATTGCAAAAACATTCCTTTTGTGCTCAAAGGACTTACTATAGGTATCTGATGAGCAACTAGGAACCCTGACTAATATGTTTTAGCCTATGCCTATTTCAAGAAAAGTTTATCCTCAAGCCACTGAGATAGACAAACATCCATTCTGCTTTGCTTCAACTGCCAAAGAAGAATTTTCTATGTAAACCTCCATGGGTCACCCTAGACTAACTACTGATTTCCTATAGCAACGAAGATCCAGCACTGTTGAAGTACAAAGAGAAACACCTTGAGGTGGTAGAGGTAGAATCTCCCTGAAGGAATTTGCTGTGTGTTTTGTGAATTTCCTGGCTGGGTTACCTCCAACATGCTATGTAGCATGGTTCCCTGGTGCTCTTGGGAGAGTCTGTGTGTGTCTTAATAACCTTTAGCACAGAGATTAGCAACCATTTTCTGTAGAAGAATTATTAGTTACTTTATATGGAATTGTGTCCTTCCAAAGTTCACGTGTTGAAGTCCTAACCCACAATGTGATGCTATTTGAAGACAGGGCTTTGGGAAGTAACTAGGCTTAGATGAGGTCATAAGAATAGGAACCTCGTGACAGGTGTAGGGTCCTATAGAGAGGGACACCGGAGAGCTTGCTATCTTGCTCTTCCATGTGAGGGCATGCCAGGAAGGCAGCTGTCTGCAACCCAAGGGGAGAGCTATTGCCACTGGCACCTTCGTCTTGGCCTTCTAGTCTCCAGGACTCTGAGAAAATGAATTTATGTTGTTTAAGATGCTCAGTCTATGGTATTTTATTGCCTGAGCTAAAAGATACTAGAAAATATTTTAGGCTTTGTGAACCACATAGTCTTTGTCACCATGACTGAATTTTACTACTGTCATAATGAAAGTGGCCATAAGACAATATGTAAACAAGTGTGTGTGTGTGACAGGGGTCCACTGGCATTTTATTTAGGCACACTGAGAAGGTGTGAATTTCATATAATTTTTATGGGTCCAGAAATACCATTCTTTAAAAAAAAATTTTATTCAATGATTTAAGGTGCAGCACTTTATCCTTGGCTTTCAGGTCCTACAAAAGTAAGTAGCAGGTCACACTCATTGCAAAAACATTCCTTTTGTGCTCAAAGGACTTACTATAGGTATCTGATGAGCAACTAGGAACCCTGACTAATATGTTTTAGCCTATGCCTATTTCAAGAAAAGTTTATCCTCAAGCCACTGAGATAGACAAACATCCATTCTGCTTTGCTTCAACTGCCAAAGAAGAATTTTCTATGTAAACCTCCATGGGTCACCTGCTACAATTTTTAGCAACCCATAGACTCCTTGCACTGATAATATAGTCCCAGAATCTCTTCATGAGGAAAGATTTTAAAACAGCTCTTTTGTTTCCCCTCTCCTCCAGATCACCCTGCTCTGGAGGGCCCTTGCTCATCTGAGTGAGCTATTTGTTTTGTAGTCACCCGAACCACATGGCTGTGGAGAGACACAGCTCAGCAGTCATAGCCGTAGCTCAGCCTCTTGGTAGCTGACAGGAAAGATCTATGAAATAAGACACACAGAGATGGCAATAAAATCAGGGAGGCTGCAAGATGAAAGCAGGTCATTCCCCAGACTCATTTGTGAGTTGGATTTAGGAAGCAGTACCACACTCCTCTGGAAGCTCAAACTGACCAAAGTCATTGACATTTAGAGTCTGTCCCTTTTTTCCAGGCACTTCACTACAAGACTCAGAGACTCTGTTTGCATTTTCAAATAGAGTACCTCGCCTAATAAAAATATGATGCTTAGCAACAGAAATGGATTACAACTATATTTAGCCAAATGAAAACTGGATAAAAATATACTGGACAGTGTGATTGACACAACTGGCAATTCGTCTTGTCCTTTACTGACAGTATCACCTGGTTTATACGCTAACATGGAAGAGCCTCTTCAGTCTGAGGCGATTAGACTTGTCAGGGGAACAATGAGAAGGCAGAGACTTAGACAAGAAGGCTTCTCTCTCTCTGCCTTCTCTTCTGTTAGAGGTTTGGAATTTATAGAATTCCTGCCTACCTTAGGGACTCTCTCTCCCTTTGAATATTAGGTCTTCAATATTACTTTTGAAATTATAATAACTCAGTAATTGCAAAAAAAAAAAGCAATTTGTTATTTGTGTTATTTGGGGACTTGAAAAAAGGTACCTAAGAATGAGAAAATAAGTGTACTCTCCAAACATCAACAGTGACAGGTCACATTGAGTATATGGTGCAATGAGAATGGAACTTTACCTCTGTAGGCTTCTTCCCCCAAACCCATGCTGGGCTAAGTTGCTTCAGTCGTGTCCTATCCTCTGTGACCTTATTATGGACTCCAGCCTACCAGAGTCTTCTGTCCATGGGATTCTCCAGGTAAGAACACTGCAGTGGGTTGCCATGCCCTCCTCCAGGAGATCTTCCTGAGTCAGGGATTGAACTCTAGCCTCTTATGTCTCCTATATTGGCAGGTGGGTTCCTTACCACTAGCACCACCTAAGAAGCACCCCAAAAACCCATAACCCCAATCTAATCAGGAGGAAAACATTGGGTAACTCTCATTTGAGGTTGCCCAATGCCTGACCAGTCCTCAGAAAGTCTTAAAAATGAGAAAAGACTAAGAAGCTGTCAGAGTCCAGAGAAGCCTAAGGAGACATAAGAACTAAATACAATGTGGTGTCCTGTGTGGGACCCTGGAACAGAAAGGAGATGAGGAAAACTGAGGAAAGCAGAGTAAATGATGGTCTTTGGTTTATAATAATATTTCAATATTGCTGTATTAATTGTAACAAATGTAGGATGCTAACAATAGGGTGATTGGGGTGTTGGGTACATGGAAACTCTATTCTATTGAATCAGAGTAGGAGTCTATGGTCCTTCCCTCCCTGGCCCATGTCAGACCACTGATGACCAATTTCAAGATGACTGTCAGAGCTAACTGTACTATTTCTGCATGTAGCTCCCTCCTTCTGTTTATAAAAGCTCTTGCCCACTGGTTGGCAGTGAAAGGGGAGTCAGTCTTTAGATAGAAGTCAGCCCTCGCCCAACCCCAGTTGCCAGAATCTGAAGCAAATGTTCCTTTCCACCAACCTGGCCTGTTTGTTGGCCTCTGGGTGATGAGCAGCCAGACCCCACACCTTTTGGTAACACTGTCTTCACAATAATTCTGTAAATCTAAAACTTTTAAAACAAAAGATTCATTAAAAAGGAAATACTAGGTTTTTCCTTTGGCTAAACTTATTCCCCAGTTTTCCACAGATAACCAGAAGCAGCAGTTGCTTTCTGCATTGCACTCATTTAGCAGTTTATTATTTGCTGGGTGATGGAGGATATAAAGGATTAGGCACACATTTTTAAACTAATTTAGACAAAAATCGGCATTACAGCAGTACACACAAGAAAGAACTTCCCAAAGCGTTTCGTTACTTGTCAGCGTGAATAGAACATAATCTGTGAGAAACGCCAAGATGGAATCCGACCTTTTGTTTTTAACACAACAGCTGAACTCTCAGTGGTTGCCTGCAATAACTACAATCATTGCCTATAGACAGCACCTCTTCCAAATTAAGGAACTTTCCTTGACGTTCTCATTAAATGCATATGACTGTTTGGGGCTTCATATCCTGGGAGCCATGATTGTTCAAGTTACTCTTTACAGAGTTGACTTTTATATAAAGCAGAAGCATTAGAAAGAAACTGAAATGTATCCTGCAGAGTAGGTTTTCTTGAAGGATGTTATTCAGTACAAATATCTCCTTTGGGAATTGTATTAGAGAAAGCCTTTCTGATTACTACTCCATGACCGTGTTTTTAGCAGTAATTGCTCCCCTTAAGATAACCTTGCAGAGGTCTTTCTTAAGCACAGAGAATTGATAATTGATTATTTTGTCACTGCCCTTCACAATTGGTCCCAGTCTAAGCTGGCCATAGAAAAAGGAGGAACCTCTTGATATGGCTTTTTAGCTGCGAAACAAGTGAGGAAGCTGAAAACCCTTTCTGTTGCATTCAGGTCTTATTTCGAGTTGAGGGGCTACCTTGACAAAGCAGCTGCCTCAAGTCACTTTGATACTGATCATTACCTTTCTGCTTTTTATATGAATCGACTTCTGGTCCTGGACCTTTCTCTCTGCTTTTCTTTTGCTTTCACAATAGATATTTAGTGAAGAAAGAAGAGAAGGATCTGGGACTGGGGTTTTTAAAATTCTCAGCTTAGGCGTCAAGTGGACTTGTTACTTGGGCAGAGCACTCCAGTTCACTCTGCCTCAGTTTCCTAAGCTGTAAAACTGGATTCATAATGTGTGCATCAGTTATTTCTGTTACAGTGAGGGTCCATGATCCCAAACAGATGTTAACATTCTTTTTAAGCTTTAAATGCAGGATAGGGTCATATTTAATGCTTAAGGGAACTACTCAAAATTGCAAAGTGTCCTTCAACCCCCCTAAAATAGTAGTTTACATGTGACCAAGGTGTCAGAGCTACAATTTGGTCACAAGTTTCACATAACAAAAACTAATTCCGGCTGATTTAAGAGAAAAAAAATTAAGGGCATGTGTGAGAAAGAAATTTTTTGAAACAATATTAATTCCACAAATGAAAATATGGGTAAGCTGAACTCTCAGTGGTTGCCTGCAATAACTACAATCATTGCCTATAGACAGCACCTCTTCCAAATTAAGGAACTTTCCTTGACGTTCTCATTAAATGCATATGACTGTTTGGGGCTTCATATCCTGGGAGCCATGATTGTTCAAGTTACTCTTTACAGAGTTGACTTTTATATAAAGCAGAAGCATTAGAAAGAAACTGAAATGTATCCTGCAGAGTAGGTTTTCTTGAAGGATGTTATTCAGTACAAATATCTCCTTTGGGAATTGTATTAGAGAAAGCCTTTCTGATTACTACTCCATGACCGTGTTTTTAGCAGTAATTGCTCCCCTTAAGATAACCTTGCAGAGGTCTTTCTTAAGCACAGAGAATTGATAATTGATTATTTTGTCACTGCCCTTCACAATTGGTCCCAGTCTAAGCTGGCCATAGAAAAAGGAGGAACCTCTTGATATGGCTTTTTAGCTGCGAAACAAGTGAGGAAGCTGAAAACCCTTTCTGTTGCATTCAGGTCTTATTTCGAGTTGAGGGGCTACCTTGACAAAGCAGCTGCCTCAAGTCACTTTGATACTGATCATTACCTTTCTGCTTTTTATATGAATCGACTTCTGGTCCTGGACCTTTCTCTCTGCTTTTCTTTTGCTTTCACAATAGATATTTAGTGAAGAAAGAAGAGAAGGATCTGGGACTGGGTTTTAACATTCTCAGCTTAGGCGTCAAGTGGACTTGTTACTTGGGCAGAGCACTCCAGTTCACTCTGCCTCAGTTTCCTAAGCTGTAAAACTGGATTCATAATGTGTGCATCAGTTATTTCTGTTACAGTGAGGGTCCATGATCCCAAACAGATGTTAACATTCTTTTTAAGCTTTAAATGCAGGATAGGGTCATATTTAATGCTTAAGGGAACTACTCAAAATTGCAAAGTGTCCTTCAACCCCCCTAAAATAGTAGTTTACATGTGACCAAGGTGTCAGAGCTACAATTTGGTCACAAGTTTCACATAACAAAAACTAATTCCGGCTGATTTAAGAGAAAAAAAATTAAGGGCATGTGTGAGAAAGAAATTTTTTGAAACAATATTAATTCCCACAAATGAAAATATGGGTAAGACGATGGAGGGCAGGAAGCAACTGGGACCATGGCCAAAACCATGACACCAAAAGCTGGCCTCCACTTGATGTTGCTACTGATGCCAGCACCCTCTGAAAAGAGAGGGTACTATCTGCAGTATATATGTCTTTGGGTCCCCGAGGCAGGTATTTCTTCTTGGCTTTACCCATATTATAGCATAACCTTCTGACAAAGAAGCTGGGAAATAATCATCCGGCATTTTCTGCCTCTGCAGTGAGAAAAAGGCACTGTTTCCTATGGAGACTCATAACATTTATTCCCAGGCGTAGGAGAGAGTTTCAGATGCTGAGTATAAACATCAATGACAATAAATATCTCCTATGTGGAATTTTTAAGGAGGGGTGACTGACTACCTGATGCTAGAAAAACTACAGATATCCATCTGGAAGAAATGACCTCTAACCTGGGCATGTGCCCACTGCTCCTATTTGTGACCTCTTGCTTTATAAATAGTCTATTCTATTTTTTTCACTGGAGTGCAGTTAATTTACAATATTGTGTTAGTTTCTGGTGTATAAGAAGCTAACAGATTCAGATATATATATATATATTCTTTTCCATATGCTTCTTTTTATTATTAATTTATTTTATTTTACTTTTACAGAGTTTTGTTATTTACTGCTATACATATTAAATATAGTTCCCTGTGCTGTACAGCAGGACTTTGTTGTTTATTTATTTTGTACGTGGTAGCTTGCATCCACCATCCCCAAATCCTTTTTATCCTTCCCCACCCCCAACTTTCCCCTGTGAAAACCATGTTTGTTTTCTGTATCTGTGTAACTGTTTCTACATTGTAAATAAGTTGACTTGTATCATATTTTAGATTCCACATATGAGTGATACCTTATCACTTAGTATAATAATCTCTGGATCTATACATGTCACTGCCAAATGGCATTATTTCATCCTATTTATGGCTGAGTAATACTTGTGTGTGTGTGTGTGTGTGTGTGTGTGTGTGTATGAGAAGAGAGAGAGAGAGAGAGAAAACAGATAAAAACAGCAATATGTCTTTATCCATTCATCTGTCAGTGGACATTTAGGTTGAACATTCAGGTCGCTTCTATGTCTCGCCTATTGCAATTAGTGCTGCTGTGGACATTGGGATGGATGTATCTTTTTGAATTAGAGTTTTATCTGGATATATACCCAGGAATCTGATTGTTGGATTATGTGGCAACTCTAGTTTTTGAATAACCTCCATCCTGTTTTCTACAATGAAAAACTGGCTGCACCAATGTACATTCTCACCAACAGTGTAAGAAGGGTTCCCTTTTCTCCACACCCTCTCCAGCATTTATTATTTGTAAACATTTTAATGATGGCCGTTCTTTTTTTTTTTTTTTTTTATGATGGCCATTCTGACTGGTGTGAAATGATAACTCACTGGTAGTTCTGATTTGCTTTGTTCTAGTAACTAGTGAAGTTGAGCATATTTTCATGTGCATGTTGGCCATCAAATAGGCTGTTTATTTTCATTTCTAAATAGCCTATTTTTATTAGCTTTAGTTTTCTCAAACTTTGGACGTGTTCTTGCTTGTCAACTCTACAACCCACTTCTGACCTCCAACTAGGTAAGAACCACTTCCCCGCTAAGTCACTACTTGGGGCACAGCCCAGAACAGAGCCTGGTAAGAGAAAAAATGAGCCACACAAAATTATATGCCTCCACCACAGTCCATAAAATTAGCAAATACATCATTTTTCAGTGATGATGTAAAGTGACTTAAATTATTAGTATAGGATATGCTTTTACATGAACTCCTAAAGTTATTCTTTCAGGCTTTGGAAATGGTTATTTTCATGATCAGAAATGTTCCCTAAAACAGTTTGTGAAGACATTTTCCTGATGGTGCCTAGGAGTGCCAATTAAGTCTTTAAAAGCATCTTTTCACATTTTAATTTGATGAATATAAAACTTAAACCTTGATCTAAAGATGAGAAAGACTTTGTCATATCAAAGTTTTTAAAGAATGCCCCAAATTATATAGATACTCACCAGGGTGATGAGACTAAGTGAATCGTGGGATATTTAGAGTCAGCCCAGCAGGGAATTGGAAGGCTTCCTTGTCTCTCCATGGATTTGCCAGCCCACTCTTTGCTTTTATGCAGCAAGAAGAGACTCTGAGGTATGTGCTGCAAAAGTTATTTTCAGAGCTGTTAGGATTAATCACTCTTTTTAACTGGAGCAACCTTTCACTTCTCTTACTACATTGAAACAAATGTTTAAAAGGAAAGATAAGACAATCCCTGACTTAGAATAATTAACTCAAATCACTTAAGTGAAGCACCCCTTCCCTTCCTGTGTTATCATTACTGCCCTTCCACAAGCGGTACAGAGATGAACCCTCTCATTCGCTCATGCACTCTTCAGGTACTTGGTAGGCACCTGTTTTGTGCCTGGCAGCATCTTAGGGAGTAGAGAATTTGATATGAGGCAAAAAAGCTTGATCTTTAGCAACTCACAGTTTCATGGACCCCTGAAAGAGTTCAGAGATACATCTAGCAATATATTCATTGATCATACATTTTTGCAAAAGTAAAATAGTTTAACCACAATTAGGTAAGACTTTTATTATCTCTTTCCAATCTGACATCCTTACTGTCATAAGCTTTCCTTGAGTCTGATCACCCTGGAGAGTCTGTGGTCATTACAAAGATTCAACTAGGGGAAGTTAAGTTAGGAGCACATTTTGTTTTAATTTAGTGGGATAAGTTCATATAGTTTGCAGTCATTTCTGTGAACAGTTAAGTCATAGCTGGCCATCACAGCTTACGAATGGCTTGTGCTCCCTTCTTCGTGTCAGCTCACCTTCTGTTGTGACCGGAAGGTGCAGAGGCATTGATGATACAATGGTTAATATGAGTGGAGTCAATTCGAAGAATATTTAAGATTATTCACTGCCTAACGTAACACAAAATGCCCTGAGATATTACAACCCACATATGAAAGAAAACTAGTAGTGAAAAAAAAAAAGTGTTACTCACTCAGTCATGTCCAACTCTTTGTGACCCCATGGACCAAAGCCTGCCAGGCTCCTCTATCTATAGAATTTTCCAGGCAAGAATACTTGTTTTCCCAAATTATATAGATACTCACCAGGGTGATGAGACTAAGTGAATCGTGGGATATTTAGAGTCAGCCCAGCAGGGAATTGGAAGGCTTCCTTGTCTCTCCATGGATTTGCCAGCCCACTCTTTGCTTTTATGCAGCAAGAAGAGACTCTGAGGTATGTGCTGCAAAAGTTATTTTCAGAGCTGTTAGGATTAATCACTCTTTTTAACTGGAGCAACCTTTCACTTCTCTTACTACATTGAAACAAATGTTTAAAAGGAAAGATAAGACAATCCCTGACTTAGAATAATTAACTCAAATCACTTAAGTGAAGCACCCCTTCCCTTCCTGTGTTATCATTACTGCCCTTCCACAAGCGGTACAGAGATGAACCCTCTCATTCGCTCATGCACTCTTCAGGTACTTGGTAGGCACCTGTTTTGTGCCTGGCAGCATCTTAGGGAGTAGAGAATTTGATATGAGGCAAAAAAGCTTGATCTTTAGCAACTCACAGTTTCATGGACCCCTGAAAGAGTTCAGAGATACATCTAGCAATATATTCATTGATCATACATTTTTGCAAAAGTAAAATAGTTTAACCACAATTAGGTAAGACTTTTATTATCTCTTTCCAATCTGACATCCTTACTGTCATAAGCTTTCCTTGAGTCTGATCACCCTGGAGAGTCTGTGGTCATTACAAAGATTCAACTAGGGGAAGTTAAGTTAGGAGCACATTTTGTTTTAATTTAGTGGGATAAGTTCATATAGTTTGCAGTCATTTCTGTGAACAGTTAAGTCATAGCTGGCCATCACAGCTTACGAATGGCTTGTGCTCCCTTCTTCGTGTCAGCTCACCTTCTGTTGTGACCGGAAGGTGCAGAGGCATTGATGATACAATGGTTAATATGAGTGGAGTCAATTCGAAGAATATTTAAGATTATTCACTGCCTAACGTAACACAAAATGCCCTGAGATATTACAACCCACATATGAAAGAAAACTAGTAGTGAAAAAAAAAAAGTGTTACTCACTCAGTCATGTCCAACTCTTTGTGACCCCATGGACCAAAGCCTGCCAGGCTCCTCTATCTATAGAATTTTCCAGGCAAGAATACTTGTTTTCCCAAATTCGACAACATTCCTATAAATGCACTCATGACTTGCCAATAATGAGTTGTGTAACTAAAAGAAGCTTTTTTTTAGAATATCTTTTTGGCTTCACCGGGTCTTAGTTGTGGTCTATGGGATCTTAGTTGTAGTATTCAGGATCTTTCGTTACAGTATGTGCGATCTGGTTCCCTGACCAGGGATCAAACCTGGGGCTCTTGCACTAGGAGTATGAAGTCTTAGCCACTAGACCACCAGGGAAGTCTCAAAAGAAGCTTTTTAAAGTGAACAATAGTAAAAACATGTTGATCAACCACATTAGGGAAAAGCATAAACTCTTTCTAATCACTAAAGAAAACGAACTTATAAATTGAGGTGATCAAAGAGTACAAGTCCAAAAGATAGGGGGAAAATGTATTTGATGTATCAAGCAGTTAATAAGTAAAATTTTTTCATTTTTATAAATTTAGTGGTATTTATCAGCTTTCGATATTTGTAACTTGTGATTTCTTCTCACGGAATTTTATCTTCCTTTGAAAAAAAATCCTCTCTTCCCTGAATTGTATAAGCTTTAGTCCCACAGGACTTAAAATTGCTTAGGACATGTGGCTTTGGGAATGCAAATGCATTAAAACCCAATTCAGTCTTCTAAGCATTTACAGTCTAGTGGGTCAGACGGACAGGAGAACAAGCAATTCATCCTAGTGATACGAGTGCTACCAGGTGCCATCATCAGATCAGTTGGGAGAAAATGGATCCTGTCTTAGTTCTATAATGAAGTGCCATCGACTGGGTAGCTTATAAAGAATAGAACTTTATTTCTCATGGTTCTGGTGGCTGGTAGTCTAGTATCAGGGTGCCAACAGGGTAGGGTTCAGGTAAGAACCCTTTCCTGGTTGCAGAGTGGCAGCTTCTCACTGTAATCTTACCTTGGAGAAAGATAAAGCTCTGGTCCTTTCATCTGCTTATAAGATCATAGCACTCTTGTGACCTAATTACTTCCCAAAGGCCCTGTCTCCAAATGCCATCATATTGTTCCATTAGGATTTCAGCATTTGAACTTTGAGGAGACACAACTTGGCATACATCCATGTGTGTGTGTTGTTTTTTCTGACAACAAATGTTTGGTTTCTTTCCAACAGCAAATTTGTCATTCCAAGACCAATTCTCCAATTCTTCCACATGAACCCAGTGTTCTTCAATGCCACTCAGTTCTGACACTAACTATCCAGAATTAGTGCAGACCCAAGTTAAGGGCTCAGTTCCAAAAGGCCACCTCTACTTCAGATGCCAGCCCCAGATCCCTGGTCCCCAGACTACCTGCACTTACTTCTGACTTGGCTACAAACTCAGGGGTTCCCATTACCCTCCCTCAGGTATGAGAATTTGCTAGAGTAATTCATGAAAGTTGAAAGTCAGTTGCTCAGTCATGTCTGAGCCTTTGCAATCCCATGGACTGTAGCCTGACAGGCTAATCTGTCCATGGAATTCTCCAGGCAAGAATGGTGGAGTGGGTAGCCATTTCCATCTCTAAGGGATCTTTCCAGCCCAAGTTCAGTGGACCTTCAGCCTTATTATACATTCATTACAATGTATTAATGTGCTAAATGACACACCCACAGTGCCATGACAGTTCCAAGGCTGACCATTAAAGGTCAAAATGGCTCAGTTCCCAGAAATTCCTGCCCCTCCCCTGAAACAGTTGGAATATTCCTCTCACTTGTTAGCCTTCAAAATTACCAGGGGATCTTCCCAACCCAAGGATCAAACCCATGTCTCTTGCGTCTCCTGCATTGGCAGGAGGATTCTTCACCACTGTGCCACTTGGGAAGCCCATGCCTTCATCCTAGATAATTCTAAATGGTTCTATTCTGTTAAGAAGTATAATATTTCAAATATTTTAATTAAACTAAAAAGTCATTTGATGATGCAGATTAGCCAAAGCAAACTGTAAAACTGTAGGGTTTAGCAAAGAAGTCACTTAAACCAGTTAAGAAGTGATGAAGGAGGAAGTTAATTGAGTGAATTAGTAACTTGGCTACTAGGAGAAAAGTTTCTTGGTTGAAAGGAAACAAAATGGTTAGACACAGACTTTGGACAGATGAGGAGAGTGAAGGTGTGTGTTCAAAACATGCCACTTTAAAATACGTCACTTTGGTATGCAGATTATTTTCAGCTGAAGCCCCAGCAATCTCAGGAAAACCTATTTAACACCCTCCTCCCCCACAGCAACTACCTAAAGAAAGGGAAAGTGTTAGTCCCTCCGTCAGGGAATCTTTCTGACCCAGGGATCAAACATGGGTCTCCTAAAAGTAGATATCAATTTTCCCATTTGTGAGGAGGGTGGGAAGTCTACATTTATAAAGGAAATTTTCTTTAGAATGGGTAACTGGACCAGGAAGAGAATCACTACCAGAAATAACTTTTTTAGGCTTTGTGTAACAAGGCATTCTTTATTCACCATGTATTTCCTCCTCTCATCTTCCCAGAAACTACCTCCTCACTACCACCACCTAGAAGCCCCAAACCCCTGTCTCTTTCCTCAGCTCTGGATGGTATATGGCTTTGTTGTCTGGCTCCTTTTTTTTTTTTTTCAATTGATATATAGTTGAATTACATTGTTCTGTTTGCTTTTGACATACAGCAAAGTGATTCTTCAGATACATATATATATATATATATGAGATTCAGTTATACATATATTCATATATATATATATATATATTCTTCTAGTTTTGGGTATACTGCAAAGTGATTCAGTTAAATATATCTATTTTAAATACATATATATATATATATATATATAATATTCAGCCTTATGTGTATATATATAAAGAATCTGAAGAATATGTATATACTCTTTGAAAGCAGTTGCCTTTTGAGCCTCATACTTTTGTGAGCCTCCTGTGCCCATAATTAAAAAAAAAGTTTTCCTCCTGTTAATTGTTTTATGTCAAATCAATTCTTAGACCAACTACAGAACGTAGAAGGGTAGAAAGAAAAATTTTTCCTCCCTTACAAGTACATGATTTTTTTTTTCTGAGCAGAAAGAAGAGCAAGGAAAGAAGATATTAGAGAAGGACTGACACAACTAAAGACGTGAAAGTCATACTACTCAACATTCTGAATTAGTGTATACAGAAGGAGAAAGAAACTCTGTGATGTTGCTATGATTTTTAAAGAGTGCTTTATTCACAGAATGCCATGGACCTGAAAGTTTTAAAACTGAGCGGGAGAGGAGGGGTTACTGAAAAGTAAATAAGAAAAATCAATATTTTGTTACACAATGGCTACTTATGACATAGTAACAAAATTTTGTATCTGAACTTATTTGACTACCTTTAAAGTGTGTTTAATGTTGTAAGGTGTCAAAATTACTTGTACACAGTTGTAACCAGTTTAGTAAAGTTACATATTTGTAACCAGTTTCAGTTTATTAAAGTGTATAAGAACACAGTCTTCAAAGACAGATGAGGCTGGATTTCAAGACTTGCAAACCTAAATTCTCTGAGCCTCAGTTTCTTCCTTTGCAAAAGTGAAATAATAATTGATACTAGGACTTTCCTGGTGGTCCTGTGCTAAGACTCTGTGCTCCCAGTGCAGGGGGTCCAGATGCTATCCCTGGTCAGGGAACTAATGGATTATAGAAGCTGCTGCTAAGGGCTTCCCTGATAGTCTAGTGGTTGAGAGTCTGCCTGCCCATGCAGGGGACACGGGTTCCCCTGGTCCAGGAAGATCCCACATGCCACAACTAAGACCCAGTGCAGCCAAATTAAGATAAATAAAGCAATAATTAAAAAAAAAAAAAGCTGCAACTAAGAGTTTGCATGCCACAACTAAAACAAACAGAAGATCCCACATGCCATAACTAAGACCCAGTACAGTCAAATAAATAAATACTTTTTAAAAAGAATGATACTGGGGCTCCCCTGGTGGTCCAGTAGGTAGAGAGTCTGCCTTGCAGTGCAAGGGGCACTGGTTCGATCCTTGGCATGGGAAGATCCCATGTGCCACGGAGTGGCTGGACTGATGTATCCAATTACCAGCCAGCGCTCTGCAGCGCATGCTCCTAAAGCCGGTGCTCTGCAATGGGAGAGTCCACTGCGATTGGAGGCCCACACAGGCCAAAGAATTAAGATGGATGAAAATAATAAATGAAGGACCAATAAAAGAGACCAAAATTTAAAAAATAAATAAATAATGATACTGACTTGCTGAGAGGATTAAGTAATGAAAGCCTTGACAATGTCTGGTGAGTCAGGATACCCAGGTAAGAACTAGTTTATGCCCGAGCCTTTGAACAAGTCATCAGTATCCTGTAGCTCTCTTTAAGACTGTCAGAGCACAACTGGTGCCTTGCCTATCACGTGTCGTGGAATCATGGAGACTCTAGAGGTCACCTCATCCATTCTCCCCACACAGGCAGGAAGCAGCTTGCAGCGTCCATTACTTGCACCTGAACATGTCTATTTTGGAGAAGTCACTAATTTAGTAGAGTGGCCCGTCTTGTTTTAGAGTCACTATCAGGATACGTCACCTTACAGTCAGCCAAAATGTGCCCCCGGCTTCTACTCTTGGGTCTTTGTTCTGCCCCCTGGAGTTCATGTAGTCAAGTCACTACCTTATCTCAAGTCAGCAAATGATGCTGCCCAACCCCACACCCCAACCCACCCCTGGCTGCCATAGGCCTTGTTTCCCAGCCTCCCCCCCTTCCCCAGTGCCACTGTTTAATTTTGGGGTCCGTGAATAGAAGGAGAAACTGCATGGGGGAGTACTTTTGAGCACATCAACTTGAAGAGAGAATTTTTAGCAATTTTTTGTTTAGGGTCAGAATTGAGGGCAGAATTTAAACTGAGAGAACGGCTGCTCATTTTATCAGTCATCTGCTACATAATAAAATCAGAACAGAGCTGCTCAGTGTCAGCTGAAGAGGACAGAGATGCCCCCTTGACACTGACCTGGACTTCACTATAGAAATCAAAGAATGTTGGGTTCTTCAGTCAAATAGGGCCTAATCAGGAGCATAGGAACATAGAGCAGAAAACAGGTCACTTGGTTACTGAGGGACAGAGAAAACAGTGGAGAATGAGCCCATGCAGGGTGTGTGTGTGTGTGTGTGTGTGTGTGTGTGTCCTCACTTTTCTCTCCTCTCTTTTCTCTTTGTTTTACCCACTTAGAAGAGGCCTTTTGGCAGAGAAGAAGATCAAGAATTAGAGCACAGGGGAGTTTGGGTGTGCAAATAATTTAACCTTGTCTTCTTTCATAGCACCTCTGGTGGTTGTATTTTCCAGGATCTGATTTTGATAATAATAGCTACCATTTATCAACCATTTACAATGAGGCACAGAATTGTTCTAAGCAATTGAGCATGTTAACTCATTCAATCCTCAAAGCTACCAATAGTTTCTCAATAGGGGGAGAGCCTATGATTATCATCAGTTTATAGATGAAAGAAATAGGAAAGGGAATGATTAAGTCTCCTGTACTAGATCATATAGCTAGTAAAGGGCCAAATGAAGCTTCAGACTCTGGTTGTCCGTTCTAGAACCTGCATCTTGTCCATTACACAGGAACCTCTTCTCTGTAAAGGAGACTGTTTTCTCAAGGCCTAGACTAAAACCCCAAATTTGGAAGCAGCTTGCAGCGTCCATTACTTGCACCTGAACATGTCTATTTTGGAGAAGTCACTAATTTAGTAGAGTGGCCCGTCTTGTTTTAGAGTCACTATCAGGATACGTCACCTTACAGTCAGCCAAAATGTGCCCCCGGCTTCTACTCTTGGGTCTTTGTTCTGCCCCCTGGAGTTCATGTAGTCAAGTCACTACCTTATCTCAAGTCAGCAAATGATGCTGCCCAACCCCACACCCCAACCCACCCCTGGCTGCCATAGGCCTTGTTTCCCAGCCTCCCCCCCTTCCCCAGTGCCACTGTTTAATTTTGGGGTCCGTGAATAGAAGGAGAAACTGCATGGGGGAGTACTTTTGAGCACATCAACTTGAAGAGAGAATTTTTAGCAATTTTTTGTTTAGGGTCAGAATTGAGGGCAGAATTTAAACTGAGAGAACGGCTGCTCATTTTATCAGTCATCTGCTACATAATAAAATCAGAACAGAGCTGCTCAGTGTCAGCTGAAGAGGACAGAGATGCCCCCTTGACACTGACCTGGACTTCACTATAGAAATCAAAGAATGTTGGGTTCTTCAGTCAAATAGGGCCTAATCAGGAGCATAGGAACATAGAGCAGAAAACAGGTCACTTGGTTACTGAGGGACAGAGAAAACAGTGGAGAATGAGCCCATGCAGGGTGTGTGTGTGTGTGTGTGTGTGTGTGTCCTCACTTTTCTCTCCTCTCTTTTCTCTTTGTTTTACCCACTTAGAAGAGGCCTTTTGGCAGAGAAGAAGATCAAGAATTAGAGCACAGGGGAGTTTGGGTGTGCAAATAATTTAACCTTGTCTTCTTTCATAGCACCTCTGGTGGTTGTATTTTCCAGGATCTGATTTTGATAATAATAGCTACCATTTATCAACCATTTACAATGAGGCACAGAATTGTTCTAAGCAATTGAGCATGTTAACTCATTCAATCCTCAAAGCTACCAATAGTTTCTCAATAGGGGGAGAGCCTATGATTATCATCAGTTTATAGATGAAAGAAATAGGAAAGGGAATGATTAAGTCTCCTGTACTAGATCATATAGCTAGTAAAGGGCCAAATGAAGCTTCAGACTCTGGTTGTCCGTTCTAGAACCTGCATCTTGTCCATTACACAGGAACCTCTTCTCTGTAAAGGAGACTGTTTTTCTCGAAGGCCTAGACTAACAAAATTACCAAATGATTGTACTGCCCTTCATGGCAGGGGATAGGCTATCCCAAAATCTTTCCTATGACAGAATCTTCTGTTGGAGTTCAGTTTGTTTATCAAACAACCTAAATTGAGCTGAATGGTCCTGAGTCTCATTTGTTTGATTGCTGAAATAAATTACATAAGGAACAGTTATCCTGAAACACTCTTAAAGGTGCATGTTTCTTTAAGTTCAACTAAGGCAGTCTTTATTCCTGGACCCTAGACTCAGCACATTATGAAGTTCTCAAGACATTCCAGTAGGATACCTTTGAAAGTAAACTAAGTGTTAGTCACTCAGTCAACTCTGACTCTTGCGATGCTATGGACTATAGCCCACCAGGCTCCTCTGTTCGTGGCAGACAGCCAAGAATACTGGAGTGGATAGCCATTCCCTTCTCCAGGGAATCTTCCCGACCCAGGGATCAAACCTGGGTCTCCTGCATTGCAGGCAGATTCTTTACCGTCTGAGCCATCAGGGAAGCTCAGGATACCTTTGGCACTTGTCACTGTATTGCCTCTCAACTCCAGATTTACTATTCATTGCCTACTCTGCAAAAATGAAGCTGAATCCTTTAAATATTTTTCACCTGCCAGTTGATTTAATGTTAAGCTTTGTCATAAGGGACATTTCAAGAAGATGTTTTCCTTCCTGACTCCTGTGTGTCTTGCAGCAGGCTCCTGCACTGTCGGTGGCTGTTCTGGCAACCAGCAGCACGTGAGTTTTCTCCAGAGCTGGGCTACTGCAGTGGGCGGTGGCAGCAGCACACTGCAGTTGGGCTTTTGTAAGCACATTTATCTCAACTGTACTAGATCTCATATAGCTACCAATAGTTTCTCAATAGGGGAGAGCCTATGATTATCATCAGTTTATAGATGAAAGAAATAGGAAAGGGAATGATTAAGTCTCCTGTACTAGATCATATAGCTAGTAAAGGGCCAAATGAAGCTTCAGACTCTGGTTGTCCGTTCTAGAACCTGCATCTTGTCCATTACACAGGAACCTCTTCTCTGTAAAGGAGACTGTTTTTCTCGAAGGCCTAGACTAACAAAATTACCAAATGATTGTACTGCCCTTCATGGCAGGGGATAGGCTATCCCAAAATCTTTCCTATGACAGAATCTTCTGTTGGAGTTCAGTTTGTTTATCAAACAACCTAAATTGAGCTGAATGGTCCTGAGTCTCATTTGTTTGATTGCTGAAATAAATTACATAAGGAACAGTTATCCTGAAACACTCTTAAAGGTGCATGTTTCTTTAAGTTCAACTAAGGCAGTCTTTATTCCTGGACCCTAGACTCAGCACATTATGAAGTTCTCAAGACATTCCAGTAGGATACCTTTGAAAGTAAACTAAGTGTTAGTCACTCAGTCAACTCTGACTCTTGCGATGCTATGGACTATAGCCCACCAGGCTCCTCTGTTCGTGGCAGACAGCCAAGAATACTGGAGTGGATAGCCATTCCCTTCTCCAGGGAATCTTCCCGACCCAGGGATCAAACCTGGGTCTCCTGCATTGCAGGCAGATTCTTTACCGTCTGAGCCATCAGGGAAGCTCAGGATACCTTTGGCACTTGTCACTGTATTGCCTCTCAACTCCAGATTTACTATTCATTGCCTACTCTGCAAAAATGAAGCTGAATCCTTTAAATATTTTTCACCTGCCAGTTGATTTAATGTTAAGCTTTGTCATAAGGGACATTTCAAGAAGATGTTTTCCTTCCTGACTCCTGTGTGTCTTGCAGCAGGCTCCTGCACTGTCGGTGGCTGTTCTGGCAACCAGCAGCACGTGAGTTTTCTCCAGAGCTGGGCTACTGCAGTGGGCGGTGGCAGCAGCACATGGGGCTAGCAGCTTCCCTTGGCACTCCACTCAGACGCTTTTGTAGTGCAATGCCTCCAGCAAGGCATGTCTCCTTTAACAACTTTTCTGAGCAAACGTAATTCTGACGAGTTGTACTAACATGGCACCACAGAGACTTCTCTGCCATTCAGTGAGTCACACACCCTGCCCACGGGGTCTGGCCATCAGCCTTGAGGGGCTGGCAGACTCTTCCCATGGTTACTTTAACTCAGCCCTCAGGCGGTGGCTGAGCTGTTCTATCTGTTATTCCTGCATTCTTTAGAACTCTCCTTACCTCTTACTGTCCATTCCCTTGTTACATTGATCCTCTATTTTGGTTAGTACTTCTCTGTTCAAATTAATTTGTGGTTTCTGTCTCCTGATTGGTCCTTGACACAGTGCCTCTATTGTACAATTTGAATGTTGATCCCCCTCAGCTATACCGTTTAGATAACTAAAAGACTCTGTTTAGTCAGGATTCTTCTTGTTGCAATAAAGTCTAATTAGAATTAGCTTAAATGAGAGTTTATTGGTTCAAAGCACCTAACCTCAGAAACAGACAGAAATGAGAGGTTCAGGGAATCAAACATTACCATGTATCTGTCTTTTCTTTTTTTTCTTTTTAATAGGCGTATAGTTAACTTACAATCTTGTGTAGGTTTTAATGTATAGCAAAGTGATTTAATTACTCACTCACACACACACACACACACACACACACACATGTATATATGCTTTTTCAGATTCTTTTCCATTATAGGTTATTACAAGCTATTGACTAAAGTTCCCTGTGTTATACAATAGGTCCATGTTGTTTGTTTGTTTTACACATAGTAGTGTCTATATGTTAATCCCAAACTTGTAATTTATCTCTCCAAATCCCCGTTATCCTTTTTGGTAGCCATTAACTTGTCTTCTATGTCATTAAGTCTACTTCTGTTTTATAAATAAGTTCATTTGTATCAATTTTTTTTGTTTTTTTTTTTTCTTTTTTTGTATCAATTTTTTTTTAGATTACTTACATGTGATATCACCTGATATTTGTCTTTCTCTAACATACTTCACTTAATATGGCAATCTCTAGTTTCATCAATGTTGCTGCAAATGGTATTATTTTATTCTTTTTTATGGCTGTATGTGTGTACCACATCTTCTTTATCCATTCCCCTGTCAATGGACATTTAGGTTGCTTCCATGTCTTGGCAGTACATAGTGCTGCTATGAACACTGAGGTACATATATCTTTTTCAATTAGAGTTTTCTCCAGATATATGTGCAGGAGTAGGACTGTAGGATCATATGGTAACTCTATTTTTGGTTTTTCAGGGAACCCCCATACTATTCTCCATAGTGGCTGCACCAGTTCACATTCTCACCAACAATGTAGGAAGTTCCTTCTTTCTCTCCCCCACTTTATACCCCATACATTGCTTCTGTTTTTGGTGTTTTGTTTTGTTTTCCTGTTCTCATTGTTTCAGGACACCTGTAGCTATTATCTAGAATCAGGGCAGCATTTGCATCCAGGCTTTATCATTTTTGTTTCTCCCACCAAAACTTTCAAAAAATGATTATTTTCCTTTCATCTCCTGTTAGAAAGATCTTGAGAAAGACACTTGACCTTTCAGCCCTTAGCATTACTAAATCCTGGCACATGCTCAGCTATGCCCACTCAGTAAAGCACCTAACCTCAGAAACAGACAGAAATGAGAGGTTCAGGGAATCAAACATTACCATGTATCTGTCTTTTCTTTTTTTTCTTTTTAATAGGCGTATAGTTAACTTACAATCTTGTGTAGGTTTTAATGTATAGCAAAGTGATTTAATTACTCACTCACACACACACACACACACACACACACACATGTATATATGCTTTTTCAGATTCTTTTCCATTATAGGTTATTACAAGCTATTGACTAAAGTTCCCTGTGTTATACAATAGGTCCATGTTGTTTGTTTGTTTTACACATAGTAGTGTCTATATGTTAATCCCAAACTTGTAATTTATCTCTCCAAATCCCCGTTATCCTTTTTGGTAGCCATTAACTTGTCTTCTATGTCATTAAGTCTACTTCTGTTTTATAAATAAGTTCATTTGTATCAATTTTTTTTGTTTTTTTTTTTTCTTTTTTTGTATCAATTTTTTTTTAGATTACTTACATGTGATATCACCTGATATTTGTCTTTCTCTAACATACTTCACTTAATATGGCAATCTCTAGTTTCATCAATGTTGCTGCAAATGGTATTATTTTATTCTTTTTTATGGCTGTATGTGTGTACCACATCTTCTTTATCCATTCCCCTGTCAATGGACATTTAGGTTGCTTCCATGTCTTGGCAGTACATAGTGCTGCTATGAACACTGAGGTACATATATCTTTTTCAATTAGAGTTTTCTCCAGATATATGTGCAGGAGTAGGACTGTAGGATCATATGGTAACTCTATTTTTGGTTTTTCAGGGAACCCCCATACTATTCTCCATAGTGGCTGCACCAGTTCACATTCTCACCAACAATGTAGGAAGTTCCTTCTTTCTCTCCCCCACTTTATACCCCATACATTGCTTCTGTTTTTGGTGTTTTGTTTTGTTTTCCTGTTCTCATTGTTTCAGGACACCTGTAGCTATTATCTAGAATCAGGGCAGCATTTGCATCCAGGCTTTATCATTTTTGTTTCTCCCACCAAAACTTTCAAAAAATGATTATTTTCCTTTCATCTCCTGTTAGAAAGATCTTGAGAAAGACACTTGACCTAGCCTGAGTCATATGCCCATCATAGACCAATTACTACAGCCATCCTGGATCACATGCTCAGCTCCGTGGCCAGAGAATGGTCAGCAATGACCAAAACATCCAGTTATTTAAAGTGGTGGAATTTTGATTTTTTTTTTAAGAAAAAACATGGTATTTTGAGCAAGCAAAACTGTAGTTTCTTAAGATACAGACTCAAGCTTCATGAACTAAAAATGAGTAGGTAGTTCTGGTTAAAAACAAAGTGTTATTCACAGTCCTTTGTTGGGTAAATAATGACAGTCACCTTCTTCAACCTACTGACCAAGGTAATAAATGTTAGCACATTTCCCCAGCCCAACAAGACATAAGTGTGGCAAGTACTGTTGGTTACTAATTGACCAAAAATAAGTCCCTCTCATGTTGCTTACCAGTAGAATCCTGATTTGGTTCACCCTTATTATGCCTTGGTGAAGAAGGCCCTCTCCAGCCCCAAAGAATGAACCTCTGTTAGCAAAATGCATTGTAGAAATTCAATTTTCTTGCCATCGATCATTTAGGAATGGGTGTATGAAGCATTTCTAGTGAATGATACGTAAAAGAAACTTTTCTGACATAAGTGGTAGCTTCTCAGAGAGTTTTTCCCCTGTGAGGAAAAATCGCCCTGTATGATATCTCTACTTTGTCACATGAGGGAGATTCCTGAAGATGAGGCAGCCATCTGAGAACCATGATGAGACAATGAAGGGGGCAAAGCCCAGCACACTGGGAACGGAGCGAGAATATATGGAAAGAGCCAGTCTTTGATGACATAGTTGAGCTCTTAACTTAACCAACCAACCTGAAATCACTCTGTCTCCAGAATTTCTATGTGGAAAAATTAATTCCTTACTGTTTAGCTACTTTCAGTTAGGTTTTTTTTAACAACTTAAAGCATTAGAATTAAAACCTGGGATGCCACTTAGCATTAGCTTTACATTAGGAAATGCATGTTTGCTTGGGAACTAGATCCCTTTATCTTATAAAAAAATAAGAAAGGGGATATTAGGGGCAAAAAAATCATTTAGGGTAGACTTCCCTGATTGTTCAGTGGCTGAGAATCCTCTTGCAAATGCAGGAAACATGGGTTCAATTCCCTGGTTCAGGAAGATTCCACTTCCCACGAGGCAAATAACCTTATGGGTCACAATTATTGAAGCCGGCACACCCAGGACCCATCCTCTACATGAGAAGCCACTGCTGAGAAGCCCTGGCACCACAGTGGAGAGTAGCCTACACTCACCACAGCTAAAGAAAGCCCGTGCAAAGAAGCAAAGCCAAAGAAATTTAAAAATCAAATTAATTAATTTATTAATTTTTAAAAATCAGTTTAAGTACCTCTCATCTCAGAATCACCCAGTATAATTGGGTCAACTCTCACACACAGTCTGATGTCCACACAGATTTAGATCCAATCCATATAAGGCAAATGTGCCTCTCTTTACGAGTAGATACGGCCTTCAAAAGACAAAGAAAAAAAATGCACCTTTTTTGAGGCAATGTCATTTGCCAGAGAGACAGACAAAGACATCTGAAATCCATTATAGCCCTCATAGCCCATGTGGGCATCTCTCATTTGGAATGCCATCTGCTGAGCTCTTCCAAAACTGTTCTCGACAGGTAATTCTATCTGTGAGGAATGCATTCAACTGACATGCAGCTATTTGGTTTCTCTCAACAGGAGTGAAGTGATGTGATATATATTAATATATACCCACATTGATATCATCCTTTTATAGTTTTTTTTTTTCTGTGCTACACAGTTTAGCCCTTAAATGTATCCTGATTCTTTAATTTTTATCTTTTTAAAATGTCTCTTCTTGTTACAAAGACTATGATTTCCTGGGAGGCAACATAATAGGGCTTTGCTCTCAGAATCATAGCTTAAAATCTTAATTTTTCCACTTACCATCTTTGTAATGTTTTTTGGCTGCACTGGGCCTTAGTTGTGGTACATGGGATCTAGTTCCTTGATTAGAGATCGAAGCCAGGACCCCTGCACTGAGAGCAGAGTCTTAGCCATTGCACCATCAAGGAAGTCCTATCTTTGTAACTTTGATCAAGTTACTTAGCTTCTGAGCCTCAGTTCCTCCCTTATAAAATGTGAATAAAATAACCTATCTTTTTGCTAACAAGTGATCAAGTTGGAAGCCCTATTGACTGGAGAAGCAGTGGCTGAGAATCCTCTTGCAAATGCAGGAAACATGGGTTCAATTCCTGGTTCAGGAAGATTCCACTTCCACGAGGCAAATAACCTTATGGGTCACAATTATTGAAGCCGGCACACCCAGGACCCATCCTCTACATGAGAAGCCACTGCTGAGAAGCCCTGGCACCACAGTGGAGAGTAGCCTACACTCACCACAGCTAAAGAAAGCCCGTGCAAAGAAGCAAAGCCAAAGAAATTTAAAAATCAAATTAATTAATTTATTAATTTTTAAAAATCAGTTTAAGTACCTCTCATCTCAGAATCACCCAGTATAATTGGGTCAACTCTCACACACAGTCTGATGTCCACACAGATTTAGATCCAATCCATATAAGGCAAATGTGCCTCTCTTTACGAGTAGATACGGCCTTCAAAAGACAAAGAAAAAAAATGCACCTTTTTTGAGGCAATGTCATTTGCCAGAGAGACAGACAAAGACATCTGAAATCCATTATAGCCCTCATAGCCCATGTGGGCATCTCTCATTTGGAATGCCATCTGCTGAGCTCTTCCAAAACTGTTCTCGACAGGTAATTCTATCTGTGAGGAATGCATTCAACTGACATGCAGCTATTTGGTTTCTCTCAACAGGAGTGAAGTGATGTGATATATATTAATATATACCCACATTGATATCATCCTTTTATAGTTTTTTTTTTTCTGTGCTACACAGTTTAGCCCTTAAATGTATCCTGATTCTTTAATTTTTATCTTTTTAAAATGTCTCTTCTTGTTACAAAGACTATGATTTCCTGGGAGGCAACATAATAGGGCTTTGCTCTCAGAATCATAGCTTAAAATCTTAATTTTTCCACTTACCATCTTTGTAATTTTTTTTGGCTGCACTGGGCCTTAGTTGTGGTACATGGGATCTAGTTCCTTGATTAGAGATCGAAGCCAGGACCCCTGCACTGAGAGCACAGAGTCTTAGCCATTGCACCATCAAGGAAGTCCTATCTTTGTAACTTTGATCAAGTTACTTAGCTTCTGAGCCTCAGTTCCTCCCTTATAAAATGTGAATAATAACCTATTCTTTCACAGTGACATCACTTACTTTTATATAACATTTTACTCCATAAATCATCACATTTTTTAAGTATACTGATCTTAAGTCAGATAGGGATTTTGGATGAAAGTGAATACTACTCCTTGAGTTTTAGTGCTGGGTTCTCTATGGAAAGCATTCAGCTCCACATTTTTTCTCCTGATCCCACAGAAGAGTAAAGGCAATTTCAAAGCCTACCAATTCATCAATATTGATGACAGAGGCGACAAAGAATCTCTTCTCATTATAATCACATAAAAATGCTGGATAAAATATTACTAAATAATTTTTTAATGTGAAAAATGAATACAGAAAAAAGCAGGAGGAATAAAGCAATGAATTCTGGAAGTAAAGCAAAAGCTCTAAGCCAGAGTAATAAGATCCAGAAATTGCTAAGGCTCAGGGTCAGGCCAAACCAGGATACTGGCCTAGGGCATGGATGATGAGTGGCAGCAGCCATAGTCTGAGGACTCTGTAAGATTTCCAAGTAGCAAATCTTCCTAGAAATATCATAATTAAAGAGTAGAACGTTAAAGACAAAGGAAAAACATTTATAAAACAAACAACATGGAAAGACAGATTGCCTACACTGAATCAATAATTGGATGGACAGCAAAATAGAGATCAGTGTGCAAATGGAGTTAATGTCTTAAAAGTGTTAAGAGAGGAACTTCCCTGGCAGTCCAGTGGTTGAGACTCCATGCTTTCATTGCAGGGGCCATGGGTTCAATCCCTGGTTGGGGAACTAAGATCTCATATGCCATGGAGTGCAGCCAAAAGAGAAAATAACTGTCATCTTTATATATGCCTAATAGCAAAGTCTAAAAATTGAAAGAGCAAAAATGAACAGGATTAGTTTACAAATCCAGAATCATAGTAGATTTTGACACATGTATCCTAAATTTATAGATCAAATACAAAAAAAAAAAAAAATTGGTAAACTCCTGGAAGACTTGAACTACATAATTATCAGCTTCATATAAAAACAATACCATAAAAATCATAACATATCCATTCTTTTCAGGTACACATAAACTCTTTCAAAAACAAATCATGCATTAGGCCATGAAAAAGAGAAATACTACAAAATTAATGTATTTTCTCTAAATGAAAATTTAAATTAATTATTATAATCATGGTAAATAAATAAATAAAACCCTCTGATTTATTTTAGATACTAAAAATAATACTTTTAAATAATTTACTTTTCAAAGAAAAATTTTAAATAGAAATAAAAAAATATGTAGAACCAAATGATAATAAAAATACTTTTTATTAAAATTTGCATACATCTAGGAGGGTATAGTCTTAAATGTACATAGACCTGATGATAGAAATGTTAAAAAACCATGAGCTCAATGTTTAGGAATCTAGAAAAAAAGCAAAAGATTAAATTCAAAGGCTACAAAATGGCAGCACAAAGGAAAAATAAAATCAAGGCTAGAAATTCATGAAATAAAAGTAAAGAAACAACTGAGATAATCTTATATTTTGAAAGACTAATAAAATAAAGATGTTTGGTAATAAACCAAAAATATACAAGAAGTACCACTAATGATACTAGTAATGAAAGAGGCTCATAATTACAAATGAAAGAACATTTAAAACCAGGAAAAATTATTATGTAATCACATGAAACTGCTAATATTCAAGCTTTTGCCCTTATAAAAGCACAATTTCATGTTATTATGAACAATCATAAATTCAAACATTTTAAAACATAAAGTGGAGAATTTTCTGGACAAATATAAAACCAAAATTAACTAAAAAAAGAAATTGACATGTTTCAATATACTTTCAGTCATTAAAAAATTAAACTACAGTTTTTTTTTTTTTTTAAAATTACCCGCCAGACAGAATAAGGTCCAGAGAATTTATAGCCTAGTGTTTGCAAATCTTCAAGAAGCAACAGTTAACATCTACATATTCTCTTCAGGAAAACAGAAAAATGAAGGGGAAAAAAATCTATTGGTTCTACTTCAAGGACCCACTCTAGAGAAATTCTCACACATGTGTGTGTGAAAGGATAGGAGATATATCCTGGGATGATTGTGACCACAAATGATTTGTGTGTGGAATGCCCATAAAAATCATAACATATCCATTCTTTTCAGGTACACATAAACTCTTTCAAAAACAAATCATGCATTAGGCCATGAAAAAGAGAAATACTACAAAATTAATGTATTTTCTCTAAATGAAAATTTAAATTAATTATTATAATCATGGTAAATAAATAAATAAAACCCTCTGATTTATTTTAGATACTAAAAATAATACTTTTAAATAATTTACTTTTCAAAGAAAAATTTTAAATAGAAATAAAAAAATATGTAGAACCAAATGATAATAAAAATACTTTTTATTAAAATTTGCATACATCTAGGAGGGTATAGTCTTAAATGTACATAGACCTGATGATAGAAATGTTAAAAAGCCATGAGCTCAATGTTTAGGAATCTAGAAAAAAAGCAAAAGATTAAATTCAAAGGCTACAAAATGGCAGCACAAAGGAAAAATAAAATCAAGGCTAGAAATTCATGAAATAAAAGTAAAGAAACAACTGAGATAATCTTATATTTTGAAAGACTAATAAAATAAAGATGTTTGGTAATAAACCAAAAATATACAAGAAGTACCACTAATGATACTAGTAATGAAAGAGGCTCATAATTACAAATGAAAGAACATTTAAAACCAGGAAAAATTATTATGTAATCACATGAAACTGCTAATATTCAAGCTTTTGCCCTTATAAAAGCACAATTTCATGTTATTATGAACAATCATAAATTCAAACATTTTAAAACATAAAGTGGAGAATTTTCTGGACAAATATAAAACCAAAATTAACTAAAAAAAGAAATTGACATGTTTCAATATACTTTCAGTCATTAAAAAATTAAACTACAGTTTTTTTTTTTTTTTAAAATTACCCGCCAGACAGAATAAGGTCCAGAGAATTTATAGCCTAGTGTTTGCAAATCTTCAAGAAGCAACAGTTAACATCTACATATTCTCTTCAGGAAAACAGAAAAATGAAGGGGAAAAAAATCTATTGGTTCTACTTCAAGGACCCACTCTAGAGAAATTCTCACACATGTGTGTGTGAAAGGATAGGAGATATATCCTGGGATGATTGTGACCACAAGATTTATAATGCTCCCTCCCCCCAAAAAAAGACTAAATCTCTTTCAATAGAGGGATGGATAAATAAATTGTGGACATTCATGCCCTAGTCAAAATAAGTAAATCAGAGCTATATGCATCTGCATAGGTAAGTCTTAAAAATATTAATGTTCAGTGGAAAAAACAAGTTGAAAAAAATGTACAAGGTGTTATCATTTATGGAAATCTTTTAGTCTTGTAGGTAGTGTCTGTATATAAACAACTGCAAATTCTTTGCAGATCCAAAGGTAGTAGAAGTATTAAGACATACATAGCAGGAACATTTAGAATTATTGTTACAACTGGGGCTGAAATGAAACACAAGAAGTTCGAAGAAGGAATTTCAATGATATTTGTTTCATCTTATTTGTAAGGATTAGAGTAAATAGTTGAGTGGGTCGAACAGTGCCTCCACCAAAAGATGTGTTCCACCAAAAGCCTGTGAATATGTCCATATTTGCAAAAAAGCATCTTTGCAGATGAAATTAACATAAGGATCTTGATTTCCTGAATTAGGGTGAGCCCTAAATCCAATGACAAGTGTAGTCATTCTTCAACATCCACATATGTTTGGTTCCAGATACCTGCTGGATATTTACCCACTTTCAGGGGCGCTCAAGTCCCCTGTATAAAATGGTGTAGTATTTGCATATAACCTACACACATCTTCCTATATACTTTAAATCATCTCTAGATTACTTATAATATCTAACACCATGTAAATAGTCATAAATGCAATGTAAATAGTATGTATATAGTTGTGGGCCATGTGGCAAATTAAAGTTTTGCTTCCTGAAAGTTTCTAGAAAATTTCTTTTCTGAATATTTCTCTATTTGCAGCTGGTTGACTCTCTGGATATGGAACCCATGGATAGCAAGGACTGACTGTATCCTTAGAAGAGGAGAGAAGCAGGGAAGACACATAGAGAGATGCCAGGGGTTGCTGGCAGCCGCCAGCAGTGGGATGGCAGAGATTCTCCCTCTGAGCCTCCAACCTTGCTGACATCTTGAATTTGGACTTCTGGAACCCAGAACTGTAAGAGAATACCTTTCTATTGTTTTAAGCCTTGAAGTTTGTGTGACTTGTTACAGCAGCCCTAGGAAACTAATACAATGGTGCAGAAAGTGAAAATATGTCAAGCCTGAGAGGCTTATGGGTACTATTATCTGTATTTTCTATGTGTTTCAAATAACTCATAATTTTAAAGCATATATGTTATATATATATGTCATCATATATATCCTATGTATGTTTTCATACATAGTATGAAACATGCATATCATGTATACATGTTATGGAGCTTCCCAGGTTGTGCTAGTGGTAAAGAATGCACCTGCCAATGCAAGAGACGTAAGAGACATGTGTTCGATCCCTGAGTCAGGAAGATCCCTTGGAGAAGGGAGTGGCAACCCACTCCAGTATTCTTGCCTGGAGAATCCAATGGACAGAGGAGCCTGGAGGGCTACAGTTCATGAGGTCACGCAGAGTCAGATACAACTGAAGTGGTTTATCACACGCATATGCATATCTGTTATATCTATATATATAGATATATAAAACATCTATATATCTATAGATAGATAAATATAATCAAGCCTGTGAAGAAATGCTTCTTCATGTCTCCCAACTGCTTTTGCTCCCGAGACACATGCAGACTTGGACAGTGGAGAATGTTGAAAGACCTCTCTGCCCCACTTCTCCTTTATATAACTCTGGTCATTTCACAAAACAGTCTGTAGTTCTTCTTTTTTGTGTTCTCTATAGAAAATTCAGGAATTCTTGCATGAAGCCCAGCATTAACATTGTCAAGAATGGTTATACAAAGTATTCTTTATTTTTTTATTATGTATTAAGTCAATTGCCAGATATTGGAGTGTTTTTTAATGTATCTGTGGCAGTAAAAAGGTGAAGAGTTAGAGGATGGTCTTCTGGGAATTATGTTAATTTTCATATTAATCATTATGGATATAATTGCCTTTTACTAGTCTTTTGTGCTGTGAAGTTGCCTTCTCCTGGCATATAAACTTGACCTGCAATATGAATTCCCAAACAGAGGTGGCCCTCTGAGCCTCCAACCTTGCTGACATCTTGAATTTGGACTTCTGGAACCCAGAACTGTAAGAGAATACCTTTCTATTGTTTTAAGCCTTGAAGTTTGTGTGACTTGTTACAGCAGCCCTAGGAAACTAATACAATGGTGCAGAAAGTGAAAATATGTCAAGCCTGAGAGGCTTATGGGTACTATTATCTGTATTTTCTATGTGTTTCAAATAACTCATAATTTTAAAGCATATATGTTATATATATATGTCATCATATATATCCTATGTATGTTTTCATACATAGTATGAAACATGCATATCATGTATACATGTTATGGAGCTTCCCAGGTTGTGCTAGTGGTAAAGAATGCACCTGCCAATGCAAGAGACGTAAGAGACATGTGTTCGATCCCTGAGTCAGGAAGATCCCTTGGAGAAGGGAGTGGCAACCCACTCCAGTATTCTTGCCTGGAGAATCCAATGGACAGAGGAGCCTGGAGGGCTACAGTTCATGAGGTCACGAGAGTAAGATACAACTGAAGTGGTTTATCACACGCATATGCATATCTGTTATATCTATATATATAGATATATAAAACATCTATATATCTATAGATAGATAAATATAATCAAGCCTGTGAAGAAATGCTTCTTCATGTCTCCCAACTGCTTTTGCTCCCGAGACACATGCAGACTTGGACAGTGGAGAATGTTGAAAGACCTCTCTGCCCCACTTCTCCTTTATATAACTCTGGTCATTTCACAAAACAGTCTGTAGTTCTTCTTTTTTGTGTTCTCTATAGAAAATTCAGGAATTCTTGCATGAAGCCCAGCATTAACATTGTCAAGAATGGTTATACAAAGTATTCTTTATTTTTTTATTATGTATTAAGTCAATTGCCAGATATTGGAGTGTTTTTTAATGTATCTGTGGCAGTAAAAAGGTGAAGAGTTAGAGGATGGTCTTCTGGGAATTATGTTAATTTTTCATATTAATCATTATGGATATAATTGCCTTTTACTAGTCTTTTGTGCTGTGAAGTTGCCTTCTCCTGGCATATAAACTTGACCTGCAATATGAATTCCCAAACAGAGGTGGCCCCTTACTAACATGGGTGAAACTTAAGGAAGAGCAAGAAGAACATTAGGGTCTTATGCATCAGAACTGGACCTTTACGCAAAGTCAGAAAGTTAGTCTCTCTCTATCAGTCAGCCTCCTTTACTAATTAACTCATCCAGCTGTTGATCCAAGATGACATGGGGTGCCTGATGAGGTATAATTTTATAAATTCTTTTAGCGATGTCTGTTTTCTTAGGTGGAGATAATAACCAAACTAGGAGCCAAGTTTCTTTATTAATGAAAAAATCCTTTGAATGCACCCTCCTTAATCATTTAAACATAAAGACCATTCGCATCTTTCTCTTGATGAAACAACTTCTTGAGACAGAAGAACAGAGACCTTCTACCCCTTTCCTTAGAATGGAAGTCCAGTCATCTATCAGGGTCAACCAAGCTGGGCCTATCCTTGGTAGAACAGGACACTACAGGTTCCAAAAAGGTGGCACTGAGAGGGAAGGGTGAGTTTAAACTGCTGACCTGTACTAACCACAAAATTTTGACAGCTGGATTCTCTGGGAGACCCAGCTCTCCTGGCATTGTATTCAATAAATAAACTCAGTCAAGGTCTGATCTTGGATGCTAAGTATGAGATTCCAGGCTAGCGGAGATCCACCAGCCAGCATGAGATCAGCATTGAGACAGTGCTGTGTGGCAGAAACAAGGTTGATACTGACAGAGAACCAACCAAGGTTCCAGTTCTTTTTTTTTTTTGAGTTTTGAGAGGCTGGTTCATTTCATACCAACAATACCCCCAGAGAGTCTTGGACAATTTAGGGGGACATCCTTACAGGGGAGATCCTGGAAAAGTGTATGTGAGAATATATGTTAAATGATTGAAAAAAAATAAAGTTGTAGGACCATATCATTAAAAAAGTAAATCTTACCAGT
This sequence comes from Tragulus kanchil, assembly GCA_022376925.1. NCBI lineage: Eukaryota > Metazoa > Chordata > Mammalia > Artiodactyla > Tragulidae > Tragulus > Tragulus kanchil. The sequence continues at coordinate 268,276,782 of JAIOJX010000026.1, read as the reverse complement.
AATATATATGCCTTTTCAGCTCAAGAATCTACCACTGAGCAAATATCCTTCTGGGTCTCATTCGTAAGTTTCCAAGTCAATGGATCTAATTACCTTGCCTAGGTAAGGTGTCGACTTCTGATTCACACAATGCAACTAGGACTTTAGGAGGCAGAAGGCCAGCTGTCAGTGGTGAGGAGCCAGATATTGCTTGAAAGGCCGATCCTGACCTAAGATTAACATAACAAAAGAGATGAGCAATGTTGCTTAGAAGAGCACAGACTGAGCCAGAAAGACGTGAATTTAAATGCTGGAGAGGTCATTTATGAGCTGAATCACTTCAGAAAAGATGTAACAAATGGGGTGCCTGATGAGGTATAATTTTATAAATTCTTTTAGCGATGTCTGTTTTCTTAGGTGGAGATAATAACCAAACTAGGAGCCAAGTTTCTTTATTAATGAAAAATCCTTTGAATGCACCCTCCTTAATCATTTAAACATAAAGACCATTCGCATCTTTCTCTTGATGAAACAACTTCTTGAGACAGAAGAACAGAGACCTTCTACCCCTTTCCTTAGAATGGAAGTCCAGTCATCTATCAGGGTCAACCAAGCTGGGCCTATCCTTGGTAGAACAGGACACTACAGGTTCCAAAAAGGTGGCACTGAGAGGGAAGGGTGAGTTTAAACTGCTGACCTGTACTAACCACAAAATTTTGACAGCTGGATTCTCTGGGAGACCCAGCTCTCCTGGCATTGTATTCAATAAATAAACTCAGTCAAGGTCTGATCTTGGATGCTAAGTATGAGATTCCAGGCTAGCGGAGATCCACCAGCCAGCATGAGATCAGCATTGAGACAGTGCTGTGTGGCAGAAACAAGGTTGATACTGACAGAGAACCAACCAAGGTTCCAGTTCTTTTTTTTTTTTGAGTTTTGAGAGGCTGGTTCATTTCATACCAACAATACCCCCAGAGAGTCTTGGACAATTTAGGGGGACATCCTTACAGGGGAGATCCTGGAAAAGTGTATGTGAGAATATATGTTAAATGATTGAAAAAAAATAAAGTTGTAGGACCATATCATTAAAAAAGTAAATCTTACCAGTAATATATATGCCTTTTCAGCTCAAGAATCTACCACTGAGCAAATATCCTTCTGGGTCTCATTCGTAAGTTTCCAAGTCAATGGATCTAATTACCTTGCCTAGGTAAGGTGTCGACTTCTGATTCACACAATGCAACTAGGACTTTAGGAGGCAGAAGGCCAGCTGTCAGTGGTGAGGAGCCAGATATTGCTTGAAAGGCCGATCCTGACCTAAGATTAACATAACAAAAGAGATGAGCAATGTTGCTTAGAAGAGCACAGACTGAGCCAGAAAGACGTGAATTTAAATGCTGGAGAGGTCATTTATGAGCTGAATCACTTCAGGAAAATTAATCTTCCTGTGTCTCAGCATTCCTGTCTATAAAATGGGAGTAATAATACCAACCTAATAAAATAGTTGTGACTATTAAATAAGGTAAAGCTATAAAATGCCTTGTACAGCTCTTGGCACATAGACTATTCTCAGGAAAAGATCAATATTATTTTCAACTCAGTGAATCAGAGTTAGGAATTCTTTCAAAGTGACTTTTGTATTCCAGGGTATTATTTTCTGAGGTGGTAAATGCTTTTAGATTCTTTGGAAAAATGTACTAGACTGGGAAGAAATTTTATTTATGTTGCATTTCTGGTTCAATGACTTGTCATTGAGATAAAGCCAGGGAGGACTATAATACTTTCTTGCTGTTTGTGCTATAACTGTGAGTGCATTAGTCAGAAATCTTATAGTTGCAAATGAAAGAAATTCAAATGGCTTAAATGCAAAAAGGAGTGACTCACATAACTAGAAAAAATCCAAGGTTGTGGCTTGGAGGTTATTTGGATCCAGATACACAAAAGATAAAGTCAGGAATCTCCTAGCTCTGCTTTCCTCTTATGGCTGCATTGTCTGACAGGCTCTCTTGAAGTGGTAACAGAGATTCCAAAAGCAACTTCAGGCTTGCATTCTATCTATTGAAAAGAGAGGTTTCTTTGGTTTTGTTTGTTTGTTTTTGGATATTTATTATTTTTTTTATTTGAAGTATAATTGCTTTACAGAATTTTGCGGTTTTCTATCAAATATCAACATGAGTCAGCCATAGGGATAAATATGTCCCTCTCTCTTGAACCTCCCTCCCATATGCCTCCCCATACCACCCTTCCAGGTTGGAAAGAGTTTTTTTTGGGGCATTGGATCTAATTACCTTGCCTAGGTAAGGTGTCGACTTCTGATTCACACAATGCAACTAGGACTTTAGGAGGCAGAAGGCCAGCTGTCAGTGGTGAGGAGCCAGATATTGCTTGAAAGGCCGATCCTGACCTAAGATTAACATAACAAAAGAGATGAGCAATGTTGCTTAGAAGAGCACAGACTGAGCCAGAAAGACGTGAATTTAAATGCTGGAGAGGTCATTTATGAGCTGAATCACTTCAGGAAAATTAATCTTCCTGTGTCTCAGCATTCCTGTCTATAAAATGGGAGTAATAATACCAACCTAATAAAATAGTTGTGACTATTAAATAAGGTAAAGCTATAAAATGCCTTGTACAGCTCTTGGCACATAGACTATTCTCAGGAAAAGATCAATATTATTTTCAACTCAGTGAATCAGAGTTAGGAATTCTTTCAAAGTGACTTTTGTATTCCAGGGTATTATTTTCTGAGGTGGTAAATGCTTTTAGATTCTTTGGAAAAATGTACTAGACTGGGAAGAAATTTTATTTATGTTGCATTTCTGGTTCAATGACTTGTCATTGAGATAAAGCCAGGGAGGACTATAATACTTTCTTGCTGTTTGTGCTATAACTGTGAGTGCATTAGTCAGAAATCTTATAGTTGCAAATGAAAGAAATTCAAATGGCTTAAATGCAAAAAGGAGTGACTCACATAACTAGAAAAAATCCAAGGTTGTGGCTTGGAGGTTATTTGGATCCAGATACACAAAAGATAAAGTCAGGAATCTCCTAGCTCTGCTTTCCTCTTATGGCTGCATTGTCTGACAGGCTCTCTTGAAGTGGTAACAGAGATTCCAAAAGCAACTTCAGGCTTGCATTCTATCTATTGAAAAGAGAGGTTTCTTTGGTTTTGTTTGTTTGTTTTTGGATATTTATTATTTTTTTTATTTGAAGTATAATTGCTTTACAGAATTTTGCGGTTTTCTATCAAATATCAACATGAGTCAGCCATAGGGATAAATATGTCCCTCTCTCTTGAACCTCCCTCCCATATGCCTCCCCATACCACCCTTCCAGGTTGGAAAGAGTATTTTTGTTAATAGTTCCAACATAAAACTTGAGGGCACTTTCATTGGCCAAGTTGGGTCATGTGTCCATCTCTGAACCAGTTATGAAGAGGGATATATTGAGTCTCTGATTGATCAGGTTTGGGTCCATATTCATCACTAGAGCCTGAAGATGAGGGTAGGGGTCAGGGCTACCTGGAGAGGAGGCATAAGGAGCCTCCACGTATTGCTGGGACACTCTTGCTAAAAGAAAGAGGATGCGGATGGTATGCTGGGGATGAGAACCAATGGTCACTGCAGAAGGAACTGAAGCTGTGGGAGGGAAGTTAAAACAAAGTGACAACACTCTGGTTTTTTGTTGCTACAAAATAAATATATATCTACCTCACGGTGGCTTCTGAAATATATTTTCTAATCTTATTTGAAAGAAATTATGTAAGTCAGACCAATACTGTGTTCGTGGGTGACAAAAATGAGACCAGTGACATGAAGACTGACTTACCAGAAGCTGCAAATCAATTTCATAAGAGTAGTTTCTTTCTTACCTGGATGATTTTTGTGTGTGCATGACCACTACCCTAACCAGCTCATCCTGTAACAAAGGAAATTGCCTTCTGTCACTTTGCTTGTAGGAAATATTTCTGGAGGTGGCTTGCCAACTTCAGCCAGAATTATAGTTCTAATGAGTTTTTAGCTACCATATGCACAGAGTGTAATAATAGCAGGTTCTAGGCAAATGTTGTCTGCTTGCTTCTGGGAGTGCTTTCCCTCCATGATATGAGCAGATGCCCAAGGCTCTATTAAGAATTCTGTTTTCTTCATAAATCTGTGCAGTGACATTGAGTCCTTACATTCTAGTGAAAAGATTTTTATATGGAAAACATGGCCCTTGTTACCCTGTTTCTCTTGGAGTTTTAACCTCTGTTATATAGAGACTGGCCCTTCTTATTTCAGAACTGAGTACCAGATGCTTTCTGGAAATCTGGCCAGTTTGAAGTTTCTGATAGGACTTCTGATCTGTTGATGCCTTACTGATTTATGTCCTCTCTTGAACCTCCCTCCCATATGCCTCCCCATACCACCCTTCCAGGTTGGAAAGAGTATTTTTGTTAATAGTTCCAACATAAAACTTGAGGGCACTTTCATTGGCCAAGTTGGGTCATGTGTCCATCTCTGAACCAGTTATGAAGAGGGATATATTGAGTCTCTGATTGATCAGGTTTGGGTCCATATTCATCACTAGAGCCTGAAGATGAGGGTAGGGGTCAGGGCTACCTGGAGAGGAGGCATAAGGAGCCTCCACGTATTGCTGGGACACTCTTGCTAAAAGAAAGAGGATGCGGATGGTATGCTGGGGATGAGAACCAATGGTCACTGCAGAAGGAACTGAAGCTGTGGGAGGGAAGTTAAAACAAAGTGACAACACTCTGGTTTTTTGTTGCTACAAAATAAATATATATCTACCTCACGGTGGCTTCTGAAATATATTTTCTAATCTTATTTGAAAGAAATTATGTAAGTCAGACCAATACTGTGTTCGTGGGTGACAAAAATGAGACCAGTGACATGAAGACTGACTTACCAGAAGCTGCAAATCAATTTCATAAGAGTAGTTTCTTTCTTACCTGGATGATTTTTGTGTGTGCATGACCACTACCCTAACCAGCTCATCCTGTAACAAAGGAAATTGCCTTCTGTCACTTTGCTTGTAGGAAATATTTCTGGAGGTGGCTTGCCAACTTCAGCCAGAATTATAGTTCTAATGAGTTTTTAGCTACCATATGCACAGAGTGTAATAATAGCAGGTTCTAGGCAAATGTTGTCTGCTTGCTTCTGGGAGTGCTTTCCCTCCATGATATGAGCAGATGCCCAAGGCTCTATTAAGAATTCTGTTTTCTTCATAAATCTGTGCAGTGACATTGAGTCCTTACATTCTAGTGAAAAGATTTTTATATGGAAAACATGGCCCTTGTTACCCTGTTTCTCTTGGAGTTTTAACCTCTGTTATATAGAGACTGGCCCTTCTTATTTCAGAACTGAGTACCAGATGCTTTCTGGAAATCTGGCCAGTTTGAAGTTTCTGATAGGACTTCTGATCTGTTGATGCCTTACTGATTTATGTGAAAGCAAACAAGATTGTAACTTCCTAATACTTCTTGCTACTTATATTAAAATGGCTATTTGTATCTTGCCCAGTGCTCTGTGCATAATTCCTGTAACAGTCAGATTAGGCTAGATTAGGCTGATGTCAACAATGGACCTCACATTTCAATGGCTTACAGTAACAAAAGCTTGTTTCTCATCTTACTACATGTCCCACCACTTTCCATTGATTACCATGCAGTTTGCTTCCTTAGGTATGAGGTACTCCATCAAAGGAAATTTATACATACTCATAGAAAACTGTAAGGGCTAGGTAGATATTCTAGAAAATATAAACAGCATACTTTATTTTTAAAACAAATGCCAGAAGATCCAGTTCTATGCATTGATAGTGCCTAGAAGCAACCAACCCACCAGCAATACTACACTTAGTGCCCAGATCTTGGGTTCTAAATTCCATTCACTGTGATGAACTCCTTGGAGAAGTTCATCAGGGCTCCTTGGAAAAATGGCTGACTCTAGGTGTGGATCAGGTAAAAAATTATTACAGAAATTAAGGAGGCATTAAGAATACATGTGTTGGGGCTTCACTGATGGTCCAGTGGTCGAGAGTCTGCCTTGCAATGCAGAATACCAGTTCAGTCCCTGGTCCTGGAAGATCCCACATGCGAGGGGCAACTAAGCCCATGCACCACAACTATTGAATCCCATGCACTGTAGAGCCTGGGCTACAAAAGAAGTCACTGCAATGAGAAACATGACAACAAGGAGTACAACCCCCCTCACCACAACTAGAGAGAGAGCCTGTGTACAGCAATGAAGACCCACTAGAGCCAAAAATAAAATAAATAAATCTTGAAAAAAAAACAAAAACAAAAACATGTGTGTGCCCATTCAACAACTGATGGAAATTTGGATTGTTTCCACTTTGGGGCTATTATAAATCATAATGTATGAACATCCATGTACAAGTGTTTTTGTTGATAAATGTTTTCAGATTTCCTGGGTATAAACTAAGGAGTGTAAAGTTGGGTAATGGTAACTCTATGTTTTACTATTTAAGGAAATGCCAAACCATTTTCCAAAGCAGCTGCACCATTTTACATTCTCACTAGAAAGGTACAAAGATTATAATTTCTCCACATCCTCTCCAAGATATTTTTCCTTTTTTTTCCTTGAAGCCATCCTAGTGAGTGTGAAATGGGTACCTCACTGTGGTTTTGATTTGCATTTCCCTGATGACTAATGATGTTAAGCATCTTTAATGGGCTAACTGGCCATTTTAATTTTTCTTTGGAGAAATGTCTGTTCAGGTCCTTTGCCCAATTTTAAATTGATTTATTTTTCTTTTCATTGCTGAGTTATAAGAGTTCTTTATATAATCTGCATACAAAACCCTTATTTCATATATGATTTATAACTGTTTTCTCCCAATCTTGAGTTGCTTCTCACTTTCTTTTCTTTTTTTTAATTCAAAGTTTTGACTGCGCTGGCTCTTCGTTGCTGCTCCCAGGCTTTCTCTAGTTGTGATGAGTTGGGTCTACTCTTTGATGCAGGGCTTCTCATTGTAGTGGCTTCTCTTGTTACAAAACATGGGGTCTAGGTTGCATGGACTTCAGTAGCTGTAGTGCACAGGCTTAGTTGTTCTGCGGGAAGTAGGATCTTCCAAGACCCGGAATTGAACTGATGTCCCGCTGCATTAGCAGGCAAGTTCTTAACCACTGGACCATCAAGGAAGTCCTGGATTCTCAATTCTGTTGCATATGTATATATAGTCTTATCCCAGTATCATAGTCTTGATTATTGTAGCTTTGTAGTAAGTTTTAAAATTGAGAAATGTGAATCCTCCTATTTTGTTCTTTTTTTTTAAGGTTATTTTGGCTATTTTGAGTCCCTTGCATTTCCATATGAATTTTAGGATTAGCTTGTCAAATATGTAAAAAAAAAAAGGAAAGATTTTAATAGTAATTGTGTTGAATATGTAGATTTGGGAAGTATTGCCATTTTAACAATAATAAGACTTCAGACCCATGAACATGATCTATGTTTCCATTTATTTAGTAATTCAAAGGATAATGTTTAAGAATTAGGAAATTCAAGGTTTTTCTTAACTATAAATTTACTCTGATATCACAAAGGCTTAAAACCACAAAGGTTTATTTCTAATTCATGATACATGTCCAGTGCAAGCTGACAGGGGGCTTTGCTGCAGCATAGTCATTTCAAGACCCAAACTCTCACCTTCTGGAATAGATGGCTTCTGAGTCATTAAGAGGAAAGTAGAGAGAACTGAAGGTTATGCACCAAGCTTTTCAAATCTGCAATCTGAAGTGTCTTTTGCTGCAGCCGATTGACCACCACTAGTCACATGACCCCAACTGACCATAAGGAACCTGGGAAATGGTTGGCAACACATAGATATTTTGTGAGCAGTAAATATCTTTTATGGGCTCAGTTGTGTCCTCCTCCCAATATTGATATGTTGAACCCCAACCCTAATGTGGCTATATTTGGAGACAGAGCTTTTAAGGAGGAAATCAAGGTTAAACGAGGTCATAAAGTTGAGGCCTTAACCCAATAGGATTGGGATCCTTATAAGAAGAGGAAGAGACACCAGAGGTCTCCCTCTCTATATATACACATATATTTGTACAGAGAAGAGGCTACGTGAGGGCACAGGGAGAAGGTGATTGTCTACAAGCCAGGAAGAGAGGTCTCATCAGACACCAACTTGGGGCACCCAGATCTTGAACTTCCATCTTCCAGACTGTCGACTATAAATAAATGTCTGTCATTTCAGCCACCTAGTCTATGGTATCTTGCTCCAGCAACCCTGAGCCCTAATACAGTGTTTTAACCACATAGAAGGGGGGAAGACTAGAATAATATATTGGATCATATTACAGAATGCATTAAACTAATCTATACTTAATTGTGAAGCAGTGGAACACTTTGGACTTTTTAACAGCTTATACAGCAGTGTGTCATCTTTTTATCCAAGGAGTTTATGGGGGTTAGAAGAGGAACGCACTGGTATCACACACATATAACTAGGTACTCCTTTAAATATATGACTCACACAGATTCTTGAAGTTGTAAGCAGAGCATCCAGAGGCTTCCTTTGTTTATTTTTCAATCAATTCTGCCTTCAAATAGGCTGTTTTTTAATTCTCTTGCTCCTTTATGTTCATCCAGAGTAGTTCCCTTGAGGAAAAGTAGAACCCTATTACTGGAAGGAAGGAGAATGTATACGGGGTAAGCAGTAACAGCCAACACTAATTATTCTCCTTAGTATGAAAAGATGCAGAGTCACTGCAACAAAACTATGGACTCTTTCCTCTCTGCTCCTGAGAATGTAGAATGCTGTATGTCACTCAAATCTCTTTTCTCACAGATTAATATCACATAAGCTCAAAATACTCTGTGTGGAATTTTTAAAATATATTTAATGCAGGGGTAGAAAGAGGAGCTTCGCCGAACTGAAATTTGGGGGAAATTGGCAACACATAGATATTTTGTGAGCAGTAAATATCTTTTATGGGCTCAGTTGTGTCCTCCTCCCAATATTGATATGTTGAACCCCAACCCTAATGTGGCTATATTTGGAGACAGAGCTTTTAAGGAGGAAATCAAGGTTAAACGAGGTCATAAAGTTGAGGCCTTAACCCAATAGGATTGGGATCCTTATAAGAAGAGGAAGAGACACCAGAGGTCTCCCTCTCTATATATACACATATATTTGTACAGAGAAGAGGCTACGTGAGGGCACAGGGAGAAGGTGATTGTCTACAAGCCAGGAAGAGAGGTCTCATCAGACACCAACTTGGGGCACCCAGATCTTGAACTTCCATCTTCCAGACTGTCGACTATAAATAAATGTCTGTCATTTCAGCCACCTAGTCTATGGTATCTTGCTCCAGCAACCCTGAGCCCTAATACAGTGTTTTAACCACATAGAAGGGGGGAAGACTAGAATAATATATTGGATCATATTACAGAATGCATTAAACTAATCTATACTTAATTGTGAAGCAGTGGAACACTTTGGACTTTTTAACAGCTTATACAGCAGTGTGTCATCTTTTTATCCAAGGAGTTTATGGGGGTTAGAAGAGGAACGCACTGGTATCACACACATATAACTAGGTACTCCTTTAAATATATGACTCACACAGATTCTTGAAGTTGTAAGCAGAGCATCCAGAGGCTTCCTTTGTTTATTTTTCAATCAATTCTGCCTTCAAATAGGCTGTTTTTTAATTCTCTTGCTCCTTTATGTTCATCCAGAGTAGTTCCCTTGAGGAAAAGTAGAACCCTATTACTGGAAGGAAGGAGAATGTATACGGGGTAAGCAGTAACAGCCAACACTAATTATTCTCCTTAGTATGAAAAGATGCAGAGTCACTGCAACAAAACTATGGACTCTTTCCTCTCTGCTCCTGAGAATGTAGAATGCTGTATGTCACTCAAATCTCTTTTCTCACAGATTAATATCACATAAGCTCAAAATACTCTGTGTGGAATTTTTAAAATATATTTAATGCAGGGGTAGAAAGAGGAGGTTCTTTTAGTATACTTTTGTTTGTTTTTGCTTAGTTTCTCCTTCCATATCACTACCTATGCTACAAATTACCCCACAGTAATGATCAAAATAAAAATAAGCATTATTATCTCTCATACTTTTTTTTAACATTTTTCCCCCTCATCACTCCTCTTTTATTTTATATTCATTTTCATCCATCTTTTATTCTTTGGCCTTTTGGGCCTCCCATTGCTGTGGCCTGTCTTGTTGCAGAGCACCGGCTCCGGACACACATGCTCCAGAGCACTGGCTCATAATTGGGCACACTGGTCCAGCCGTTCCACAGCATATGGGACCTTCCAGGCCAGGGATCAAACCGGTGCCCTTGCACTGCAAGATGGACTCTTTACCCACTGGACCACCAAGGAAGCCCTATCTCTCATACTTTTTGTGGCTCAGGAAAAGCTTGGCTTGGTAGTTGGGCAGTTCTGAGAATGCTGTCTGAGCCTTATCTGAAGCTGAAAGATCTACCTCCAAAGTGTCACACTCATGTGGTTGGCACCACGGTGCATGTTGTTGATGGGAGGTCTCAGTTCCTCTGCAGATAGGCCTCTCCACAGCATTGCTTGGGTGTGCTCATGTGATGGCTGGTCTTCCTCGGAGCAATCTATCTAAGAGAGCAAAGCAGAAACTACAATGCACCAGTTTTGACTTAGCCTGGAAGTCATACACTGTCACTTCTCCACCTGAAGTTGGACACACAGACTATAAAAGAGACTACAAGAAGTCACATAAGAAGAGCATTGGATCATTGGGCTCATCTTGAGGCTGGAGACCATGCTGCTCCTTCCCATGCACCTGTGTTGGGCTAAAGAATGGCCCCCAAAAGGTTGCAGGTTCTAATCCTAAAACCTGTGTCATCTTACATGGAAAAGGGATTCTCCTTAGTATGAAAAGATGCAGAGTCACTGCAACAAAACTATGGACTCTTTCCTCTCTGCTCCTGAGAATGTAGAATGCTGTATGTCACTCAAATCTCTTTTCTCACAGATTAATATCACATAAGCTCAAAATACTCTGTGTGGAATTTTTAAAATATATTTAATGCAGGGGTAGAAAGAGGAGGTTCTTTTAGTATACTTTTGTTTGTTTTTGCTTAGTTTCTCCTTCCATATCACTACCTATGCTACAAATTACCCCACAGTAATGATCAAAATAAAAATAAGCATTATTATCTCTCATACTTTTTTTTAACATTTTTCCCCCTCATCACTCCTCTTTTATTTTATATTCATTTTCATCCATCTTTTATTCTTTGGCCTGTGTGGGCCTCCCATTGCTGTGGCCTGTCTTGTTGCAGAGCACCGGCTCCGGACACACATGCTCCAGAGCACTGGCTCATAATTGGGCACACTGGTCCAGCCGTTCCACAGCATATGGGACCTTCCAGGCCAGGGATCAAACCGGTGCCCTTGCACTGCAAGATGGACTCTTTACCCACTGGACCACCAAGGAAGCCCTATCTCTCATACTTTTTGTGGCTCAGGAAAAGCTTGGCTTGGTAGTTGGGCAGTTCTGAGAATGCTGTCTGAGCCTTATCTGAAGCTGAAAGATCTACCTCCAAAGTGTCACACTCATGTGGTTGGCACCACGGTGCATGTTGTTGATGGGAGGTCTCAGTTCCTCTGCAGATAGGCCTCTCCACAGCATTGCTTGGGTGTGCTCATGTGATGGCTGGTCTTCCTCGGAGCAATCTATCTAAGAGAGCAAAGCAGAAACTACAATGCACCAGTTTTGACTTAGCCTGGAAGTCATACACTGTCACTTCTCCACCTGAAGTTGGACACACAGACTATAAAAGAGACTACAAGAAGTCACATAAGAAGAGCATTGGATCATTGGGCTCATCTTGAGGCTGGAGACCATGCTGCTCCTTCCCATGCACCTGTGTTGGGCTAAAGAATGGCCCCCAAAAGGTTGCAGGTTCTAATCCTAAAACCTGTGTCATCTTACATGGAAAAGGGATCTTTGCAGATGTGATGAATTTAAGAATATTGAAATAGAAGAGTATCTGGGATTATCCAGGAGTGCCCTAAATACAGTCACAATGATCTTATAAGAAAGAAGCAAAGGGAGATTTGACACAAACAGAAGAGAAGGCAGTATGACCACAGAGGCAGAGACTGGAGTGATGCAGCCACAGGTCAGGGAACACCAGCAACCCCCAGAATCTGGAAGAGGCAAGGAACTGACTCTCCCCTAGAGATTCCAGAGGGAATACAGCCCTCTGTTCAGTTCAGTTCAGTCACTCAGTCATGTCCGGCTCTGCGACCCGCCTCAGTACCTTAATTCTGGCCCAGAGAAGCTGATGGCAGACTTCTGGCCTTCAGAACTATAAGAGAATAACTCTGTGTGTGTGTGTGTGTGTGTGTGTGTATGTGTGTGTGTTGGGGGATGTCTTTTTATTTTTTTCTTTTTTAAAAATAATTAGAGACTATCATTTCAAAAAAATTATTTATTTTTGGCTGTGCTGGGACTTCTTTGTGGAGTGGGCTTTTCTCTAGTTGTGGCAAGTGGGGGCCCCTCTCTAGTTGTGGTGGGTGGGCTTCTCATTGCGGTAGCTTCTCTTGTTGTGGAGCACTGGCTCTAGGGCTTAGGGACTTGAGTAGTTGTGTCATCTGAGCTCAGTACTTCCAGCTCCTGGGCTCTAGAGCAAGGGCTCAGTAGTTGTGCACAGGTTTAGTTGTTCTGTGCCATGTGGGATCTTTAGGGATTGAACCCATGTCTTCTGCATTGTCAGCCAGATTCTTTACCATTGAGCTACCAGGGAGGACCCGAGACTATTTATCATTTATTAAGCACCTACAGTGTGCCGAGAATCATGCCAAGTTCTGAATGAATGAACCACTTGAGTTGTTGCTTCTTGTCCTATCAGTGGACCTGCTGCTGCTGTGTGACACTGCTGTCATCGGAAGCTCACTTCCCATGCACCTGTGTACAATGGGCTAAAGATATGGGGAACACACAGACTATAAAAGAGACTACAAGAAGTCACATAAGAAGAGCATTGGATCATTGGGCTCATCTTGAGGCTGGAGACCATGCTGCTCCTTCCCATGCACCTGTGTTGGGCTAAAGAATGGCCCCCAAAAGGTTGCAGGTTCTAATCCTAAAACCTGTGTCATCTTACATGGAAAAGGGATCTTTGCAGATGTGATGAATTTAAGAATATTGAAATAGAAGAGTATCTGGGATTATCCAGGAGTGCCCTAAATACAGTCACAATGATCTTATAAGAAAGAAGCAAAGGGAGATTTGACACAAACAGAAGAGAAGGCAGTATGACCACAGAGGCAGAGACTGGAGTGATGCAGCCACAGGTCAGGGAACACCAGCAACCCCCAGAATCTGGAAGAGGCAAGGAACTGACTCTCCCCTAGAGATTCCAGAGGGAATACAGCCCTCTGTTCAGTTCAGTTCAGTCACTCAGTCATGTCCGGCTCTGCGACCCGCCTCAGTACCTTAATTCTGGCCCAGAGAAGCTGATGGCAGACTTCTGGCCTTCAGAACTATAAGAGAATAACTCTGTGTGTGTGTGTGTGTGTGTGTGTGTATGTGTGTGTGTTGGGGGATGTCTTTTTATTTTTTTCTTTTTTAAAAATAATTAGAGACTATCATTTCAAAAAAATTATTTATTTTTGGCTGTGCTGGGACTTCTTTGTGGAGTGGGCTTTTCTCTAGTTGTGGCAAGTGGGGGCCCCTCTCTAGTTGTGGTGGGTGGGCTTCTCATTGCGGTAGCTTCTCTTGTTGTGGAGCACTGGCTCTAGGGCTTAGGGACTTGAGTAGTTGTGTCATCTGAGCTCAGTACTTCCAGCTCCTGGGCTCTAGAGCAAGGGCTCAGTAGTTGTGCACAGGTTTAGTTGTTCTGTGCCATGTGGGATCTTTAGGGATTGAACCCATGTCTTCTGCATTGTCAGCCAGATTCTTTACCATTGAGCTACCAGGGAGGACCCGAGACTATTTATCATTTATTAAGCACCTACAGTGTGCCGAGAATCATGCCAAGTTCTGAATGAATGAACCACTTGAGTTGTTGCTTCTTGTCCTATCAGTGGACCTGCTGCTGCTGTGTGACACTGCTGTCATCGGAAGTTAGGAGGGAAAAGAGAGGGAAATGCAGAATAAAGCCAGCAGTCCTGTGCTAGTTTCCTAGGGCTGCTGTAGAAAAATGCCCCAAAGTGGGAACTTAAAATAACAAAAGTATATCCTCTCCATAGTTCTGCAGGTTAGAGGTCTGAAATCAAGGTGTTGGTTGGCAGAGCTACACTCCCTTTGAAACCTGGAGGGGACTCCTTCCTTGCTTCTTCCTAGCTTCTGAGGGTTTGCAGCAGTCTTTGGTATTTCTGGGCTTCCAGCTGCCTTGCTCCAACACCTACCTTTGTGGTCACATGGTGCTGTCTCTGTGTGTCTCTGTCTTCAAATGGTCATTTTCTTTTTTTCTTTTTAAAATTGAAGTATAGTTGATTTACAATGTCGTGCCAATCTCTGCTGTAAAGTGACTCAGTTATACAATACATACGTTCTTTTTTTTAGCATTCTTTTCCCTTATGGTTTGTCACAGGATATTGAATATCGTTCCTTGTACTATACAATAGGATCTGTTATTTATCCTTTCTAAATGTAGTAACTTTTTACCAACCCCAAACTCACAATTTACCATTCCCCTCACCTGGGCAACCCCAAGTCTGTACTCTGTGTCTATGAGTCTGTTTCTGCTTTGTAGATAGGTTCGTTTGTGCCATATTTTAGATTCCACATATAAGTGATGTCACATGGTATTTATCTTTCTACTTATTCTATTTAGTGTGATACTCTCTAGCTGCATCTGCAACTGGAATTATCTTGTTCTCTTATATGGCCGAGGAACATTACATTATATATATATATATATATATATATATATATATACATGTACCGTATCTTTTTTATCCATTCATCTGTCAGTGGCCATTTAGGTCATTTGCATGTTTCAGCTATTGTGAACAATGCTGCTATGAACATAGATGTGTGTGAATCTTTTTGAATTATAGTTTTGTCTGGGTATAGTCCCAGCAGTGGGATTGTTAGATCATGTAGTAATTCTATTTTTAGTTTTCTGAGGAACCTCCATACTGTTTTCCATAGTGGCTGTACTAACTTAAATTCCTGCCAGCAGTATAGGTGAGGATTCCTTGTCTCCACACTGTCTCCAACATTTCTTATTTGTAGACTTTAGAGATGGCCATTCTGACTGGTGTGAAGTGGTTCCTCGTTGTAGTTTTGATTTGCATTCTCTAATAATTAGTGATGTTGAGCATCTTTTATTGTGCCTACTGGTCATCTACCTGTCTTCTTTGGAAAATGTCTATTAAGGTCTTCTGTAACTGGCCGTCCTCTTATAGGAACACCAGTCAGATTGGATTAAGGGCCCACCCTACTACAATATGACCTCGACTAATGACATCTATAGCAACACCATTTCTTTTTGTTTATTTATTTATTTGGCTGTGCTGGGTCTTTAGTTGCAGCCTGAAAAATCTTAGTTGCAGCAAGTCGGGTCTGGCTCCCTAATCAGTAATTGAACCTGAGCTCCCTGCACTGGGAGTGTAGAGTCTAAGCCACTAGACTGCCAGGGAAGTCCTTGCAAGGGCCCTATTTCTAAAGGTCACATTCTATTGAATATCGTTCCTTGTACTATACAATAGGATCTGTTATTTATCCTTTCTAAATGTAGTAACTTTTTACCAACCCCAAACTCACAATTTACCATTCCCCTCACCTGGGCAACCCCAAGTCTGTACTCTGTGTCTATGAGTCTGTTTCTGCTTTGTAGATAGGTTCGTTTGTGCCATATTTTAGATTCCACATATAAGTGATGTCACATGGTATTTATCTTTCTACTTATTCTATTTAGTGTGATACTCTCTAGCTGCATCTGCAACTGGAATTATCTTGTTCTCTTATATGGCCGAGGAACATTACATTATATATATATATATATATATATATATATATATACATGTACCGTATCTTTTTTATCCATTCATCTGTCAGTGGCCATTTAGGTCATTTGCATGTTTCAGCTATTGTGAACAATGCTGCTATGAACATAGATGTGTGTGAATCTTTTTGAATTATAGTTTTGTCTGGGTATAGTCCCAGCAGTGGGATTGTTAGATCATGTAGTAATTCTATTTTTAGTTTTCTGAGGAACCTCCATACTGTTTTCCATAGTGGCTGTACTAACTTAAATTCCTGCCAGCAGTATAGGTGAGGATTCCTTGTCTCCACACTGTCTCCAACATTTCTTATTTGTAGACTTTAGAGATGGCCATTCTGACTGGTGTGAAGTGGTTCCTCGTTGTAGTTTTGATTTGCATTCTCTAATAATTAGTGATGTTGAGCATCTTTTATTGTGCCTACTGGTCATCTACCTGTCTTCTTTGGAAAATGTCTATTAAGGTCTTCTGTAACTGGCCGTCCTCTTATAGGAACACCAGTCAGATTGGATTAAGGGCCCACCCTACTACAATATGACCTCGACTAATGACATCTATAGCAACACCATTTCTTTTTGTTTATTTATTTATTTGGCTGTGCTGGGTCTTTAGTTGCAGCCTGAAAAATCTTAGTTGCAGCAAGTCGGGTCTGGCTCCCTAATCAGTAATTGAACCTGAGCTCCCTGCACTGGGAGTGTAGAGTCTAAGCCACTAGACTGCCAGGGAAGTCCTTGCAAGGGCCCTATTTCTAAAGGTCACATTCTGGAATACTATAGGTTAGGACTTAGAGATATTGGCAGTGGCGAGCAAGGAGGCTAGGCAAAATTCAACCCAAGACAGTTTCTAATTATTAAGTGGTTCAATAAAATATTGAATCATGGATCAAATTAATCTGGAAAATTGTTGTCCTCTATTTAAAAAAAAAAAAAGCAACACAAAATGCAACTCTGGGACCTGAGTTGGTTTGAACCTCACCTTTACCTCTTACAAAGTGATGTGGCCTTGGGCATTTTAATTAATTCTTGGTACCTCAGTTTCCTTATCTATAACATGACAATAATAGTACACGTGGGACTCTTGTAAAGACTAAATGAGGGGCTTCTATGGTGGTCCAGTGGGTAAAGAGTTTTCCTTGCAGTGCAGGGGTCACCGGTTTGATCCCTGGCCCAGGAAGATCCCACATGCCAAGGAACAGCTTGGCCAGCGTGTCTAATTATGAGCCAGTGCTCTGGAGCACATGCAACCAGGAGGCCGCTGCGATCGGGGGCCCACACAGGCCGAAGAATTAGACAAGATCGGGTGCATTCAGGGTGGTATGGCCATAGACAGGCCAAAGAATTAGGATGGATGAAAATAAATGAATGAAGGACCAATAAAAGAGGTCAAAAATTTATTAAAAAAAAAAAAAGACTAAATGAAATAATACCAGGAAAGTCCTTATAATAATACCTGCCACACAGAGAACCCTCATACATGTAAACTTTTTAAATTAAAAATGACTTACCATGAGTTGACTATTCTTAGAATCAATTCTCATAAGAAAGTCATGGTGGTGGTTTGTTGTGAAAAAGCTTTCCCCTGTGTGAATGTACCTACAAGAGCCTCCTTCAAAGACAAACTGGACCTGGAGTGAAGGAGCAACTGCCCCATATACTCACTCCTTATGCAGCTAAGTTGTCTTTCCTGGCTTCTGGCAGACCATAAAGCCAGTAGACTTCCAAAATTCCAAATATTTCTTCTTTCTTTTAGACCATCAGCATCTGAAGAACAATCGGTTAAAATATTTCACAGGCAATATGTCACTGTTAGGAAAACTTATGTGTGTGTGTATATGTACATATGATTGACATTTTCTTTGGTTCCTTTTGGATGCCAATTTAAAATGACCTGTAGGCTTTATTAGAGAAAGAGAAATATATTACCATGGGGCCTGTCTTGGTCATTGTTTAAAGAAAATTGCAGCACTCGCTAGGCCTGGAATGACCTCCTTCCAGCCTCAAGAGAGCCAGAATTAGATTTGATCCTCTTGGAGAGAGTGCTGAGGGAAACAGAAGATCCCTCTTAAGCTGACAAGACATTCATTTTTAGGCCAGAAGCAAGACACAGTGCACCATCCTTGGTCCCAGTGACACTGAGTATTGAGAGTATTTAGGTGGTAAGGTGGATGGGATAATGGAAAGAGTTGAAAAAGGTTGTGATTGCAGAGGGAGTCAGGCTGCAACCGAATTAAGACCCATTGTCTCACCTCTCTTAAACATCAAAGAATTGTTTAGCTGGAAGGCCCTTGAGGCATCACTGATTCAGCAGATAAACCAAAGTATAGAAAGTAATTTCATACAAATAATAAGAATATAATTTGTGAATGATTGATTGATTGATTAATCACTAAATTCTTGTGGATTCAAAGTTTTTACCCTACAGTGGTTTTCAAAGCGTGGTTCCAGGACTACTAGCAAGACCAGCAGTATCACTTGGGAATTTAATAGAAATGTAAATTCCTAAGTCCTTCCCCAGATCTACTGAATCAGAAACTCTAGGGTGGGGCCTGGCAACCTATGATAAACCAGTGCTAGAGATTACTCCGATCCACTCCTGTCTGAGAACCACTGTTAAAATGGAATTAATTTAACTCAGTTGAGATCCAGGTGTGCTTTATCAAGGGTGAGTGGAAGGGATGAAGCTGTGTCCAACTAGTGGCCAGGGAATGGGGCCCAGAGAGCCATGCAAATACACACATCATTCTCAGGTGTTAAAGAAAAAGTTATTCATGACAGTTGTTGAAAGAAAGGCTATTCAGGGGACTACCGCAATGGGGTGTGTTGGAGGAGAGAGAGGATCTGGCTCAACTCATAACACAGCAAAGTGGATGGAGATTTACAGTCAAAGAACAAGATGGGGATCTGTGTGTGGACAATTACTAAAATAAAATACCAAAACCGATGGGATTGTTGCGAGACTGACTCAACAAGATTCTTGCTGAAGGCAAGCTGGGGTGATAAAATATTGAGGGGAGGGGATGAGAATTTTGATCTGATATCAAAGGTATGGGATTTTCCACTAAACTCACCCAGCAGGCTTCTTGCTAAAACTGGGCCAGTGGCTCAAGGACGGAACCTGGGGTCAGGGCCTTGAGAGTTTAGAGGAGTCATACCAGAGTTAGGTCAAGAAGAGAGTCTTTGTCACCCATTAGGATAAAAGGCAGCCTCTCTCAAGCTCATGTTATAGATGAGGAGCCTGAGGTGCAGAGGAGCTAAAGGACACTAAGTCCTCGCTTACCCAGAGACTACAACTTGGATTGTGCTAAACTACCCACCACAGAGTCTTGAAGTGGAAGATGACTTCTAAAGGTAGGATGAAGACCCTTTCTCAAGGGAAGTATGGCCCAACCAGACCTTGGACTTGAAATTCCCCCATTAAGAAAATCTTTTGGAGATGAAATTTTTTTTAAACAAAATTTTTTTATTTTGTTAAGGACAGTTTTAGAAAGTAACACTTATCATGACCATAATTTCACAGAAGAAATGACATTTTTCATAAAGAGATGACATTTTTATACCAAAAGTACACTAGATTTATTCTTTAAAGGACATATTTTTTTAAATATTAAATACATGTAGCTTAAAAAAAAATTTTTTTTTTACTATGTGTTTTCCTCTTATTTCTCCAAAGAGCAGTAAAATTTTGTGATCAAAAGCTCACGTGAGGCTCAAACTCTCTGCTTTAGACCCCTGACAAACAGGGGCTCTGACTGCCTGCCTCACCCTGCAAGGTGCCATCACCAAGTAGGCATTTGATAAATGTTCTTTGATGATAAAAATGATGAGGACAGAATGGATTTATAATATTTATTACAGTTGGGAAACTACATGCTAGAAGTACAGAGAACTTAAATTGCTTTTCCAAGGTCACATAACCAGTTATAAAAAGAACTGGTGCTAGAATTGAAATCTTCTATCTCCTGGCTCAGAATCCTTCTCTCCTCTTAGACCACACTGACGTTGATACAGGAAGTATAATATGGTGTCTCTTATTGGCTTGAGGCAACATATTAACTTACAGGCAAGAAAGATATGATGGAATCAAACATCAGGACTTATTATAAGATATAAAGATAATATCAACCCAAGAGATCTCGGGAAATTTGGAGATGTTAGATTCAAGCAGCAAAATGTTAGCATAAGAAGGAGTAGAGATTGGAGGGACAGAATCAGGAAGGTTTTTCTATGATAAAACACAACTTGCTGGAGTGGCCAGGCTGCACTTAGGCAGATACTAATCAATTACTGGAGTTCCAAACTGGCAAGGCTTGCTAGACAGGCTTTAAACTGAAAGGAAAGTGAGAAGAAGCCTCCATTTAACTTAGATATCACCAAACATATTTATGCTGTCGAATATTAGGCTGAGAGTGGTCAGTAGAGAATAGCATTGAAAAATTAAGCACATCAATGAATAGTTATGTTTCTGGTGTGTTAAAATGTGGAGTAACCACACTGTATAGCACCTTAGATGAGTTTATGCAAGAAAAGGAAGAGGAAGTGGAATTTACCATGTCAAATGGTTTGAAATGACTTGTGAAAACCAAAAGACTTCCTACCACCAAAATCTGTTATAGAAAGTGAACCAGGTAAGTAACACAATGACATTTTACAATTTTATCACACAAAAATTTCTACAGCAATATGTACTATGTTACAGACAATGACGATTGTGTAAGATTTGAGTTCTCTGAGTTGTCTGAGCATCTGTTTTCAGAACACTTTTCAGTTTCTAAGAATGTAACATGGGGCAGGAAGTAGAGAAACAAACCAGAAGTAAGGTTTTCATGTACCCAAAGGAGGTCGCCACAGAGATCTTATGAGATAAATAGATGCATCTTTACCTTCTGGGCTGCCTGCTCATAACTGCTCTCTCCGATCTGCCCAGCCACACGCACCTGTTGGGTGAAGTTTCGCTTAGCCTCTGGAGTGTATTCAGGTTCAAATGCACTTCCATTCTCCTGCTGGTAACAGTCAGCCTGTTTCCTGTTGGCTCCTAGCTTCTTTCTCCACATTCCATGGCATTCTCCATGAATTAACCTTGCCTCGATTTAATTATCCAGCAAGTTCTCCCTTGTAAAGCATCCTAGCTTAGTCACTAGGTGCTTCAGATGTATGAATGTTGCAATGCAATGCAAATAACGTCAAAGTATTATTTGTAGAGTACAAAGTATCCCTGAACTTTAAGACTGGGTTTGGGTTTTGTTTGGTTGGTTGGTTGAGCTTTGCTTTGGTTTTGCACTGGGAAACTGTCTTTGTTTATTGTGGTGCTCAAGATTAGATGTGCTCATTATGGGCTTTATCTGATTATTTCTGGGGTTGAAATACTTGTCCGTTCCACATACTTATCTAGGTATGGTTTCTGGGAGTGTGCATGGGAACATGCTCAGTCATGTCCAACTGTTTGAGACCCCATGCACTGTAGCCCATCAGGATCCTCTGTCCATGGGATTCTCCAGGCAAGAATACTGGAGCAGGTTGCCATTTCCTCCTCCAGGGAATCTTCCTGACCCAAGCATTGAACCACAACTTCTGTGTCCCCTGCACTGAGCAAGCAGATTCTTTACCAACTGTGCCACCTCAAAAGCCCTGGTTTCTGGGAAAACTGGTGCTAAAACTGGGAAAACAGTAGTCACAGTGAAGCCTGAGGGGAAATGATGGGGAGCAGGCCTAGCTAGGACTGTCACACACAGGGGTGTGACAGTGACAGTGAAGGGGTGGGGGGTATGGTAACTGATTCCTCCTTCAGGGGTCACAATGAATACACAACTTGTTCACCAGCTCAGCAATTCATCTAAGAGTTACCAGTTGGTTCACTGATCATGGCAATGTAATGACAACCAAATTCAGAAGATCCTACAACTTTTTAACATGAAGAAAATGCAAATTAGAATGTGATGCTATATTCTGGCTGACTCATTAACTAGTAGAAGGTATGAAACAGGCATTCTCATACGTCACTGATGGTACAAGCTCCTGAAAATTTTGACAAGGTGGATCAATCGTGTATTCATTTGCTAGGTCTGCCATAACAAACTATCACAGACTGGATAGCTTAAACCTCAGAAATTTATTTTTTCACAATTCTGGGGGCTAGCAGTCCAAAATCAAGGTAGAGGCAGAGTTGGTTTCTTCTGAGACCTCTCTCCTTGGCTTGTAGATGACCATTTTTTCTGTGTCGTATATCATTCTTTTGTACATATCTGTGTCCAGATTTCTTTTTCTTATAAGGACACAGATCATATTGGATTAGGGACCACTTTAAGGACCTCATTTAAACTTGAATTTATATCTTTAAAGACCCTTCAAGGACAGTAGTATTTTGAGATTACTGGGGATTAGGACTTAAACAGACTTATAAAAAGGACACTTCACTGAGTTATTCTACATTTAGGAAGTTATACTAAGGAAATACATCTATTTCTTCAAATTATAGGATGATATATTACCTTTTTACAACCTGCTTTTCTTACCCATTATATATTTTGAACATTTCTCTATGTACTTATACACCTACAGCAGCATTTTTAATTGCTATATAGAATTCTGTCATATAGATATGTCATATTTATTTTACAGTTCTATTTTTAATTTAATTTTTGAATAATAAATATATTTATATCATTGAAGAATCAAAATAATATAAAAAGTAAACATCAAGTTAGTTCCTCGTAGCTAACTCTTTTTATTAGTTTCTTGCATAGCCTTCCAGTAATTTCTTATGCAAATATAAAAATGTGAATATACATTCTTATTTCTCCTGTTTTCTTACACAAAAGGGAACACACTATTTACACTGCTCTGCATCTTACTTTTATTTTTACTTAATGTATTTCTAGAGGCTCTTTATTATCAGTACTGCAAAAACATCCTCATTCTCTCCTACAGCCACAAAATATACAGTTGTGAGGATGAACCATAGTTTATTTAACCACTGTCCACTATAGAAGGTTGTTTCTCATCTTTAAAAAATACAAACAGAAGGACAAAGAATAAACTTAAACATATGTCACTTCCTAGAAGTACAGGTGTATTGCTAAGATAAATTCCTAGAAGTGGGATTTCTGAGTTGAACTGCATCTGTAATGTTGACAAGTTGTCCTGCATGGGGGTTGCACCATTTTGCAGTCCCATCGACAGTGGGCAGTGACTAATTCTACATAGCCTCTCATAGGATGAGTTGCAAACTTTAGAATAAAACCAATTCTGGGGCTAGCAGTCCAAAATCAAGGTAGAGGCAGATTTTCGATTTTATCCTTTTTCTTTTTTTGTACATATCTGTGTCCAGATTTCTTTTTCTTATAAGGACACAGATCATATTGGATTAGGGACCACTTTAAGGACCTCATTTAAACTTGAATTTATATCTTTAAAGACCCTTCAAGGACAGTAGTATTTTGAGATTACTGGGGATTAGGACTTAAACAGACTTATAAAAAGGACACTTCACTGAGTTATTCTACATTTAGGAAGTTATACTAAGGAAATACATCTATTTCTTCAAATTATAGGATGATATATTACCTTTTTACAACCTGCTTTTCTTACCCATTATATATTTTGAACATTTCTCTATGTACTTATACACCTACAGCAGCATTTTTAATTGCTATATAGAATTCTGTCATATAGATATGTCATATTTATTTTACAGTTCTATTTTTAATTTAATTTTTGAATAATAAATATATTTATATCATTGAAGAATCAAAATAATATAAAAAGTAAACATCAAGTTAGTTCCTCGTAGCTAACTCTTTTTATTAGTTTCTTGCATAGCCTTCCAGTAATTTCTTATGCAAATATAAAAATGTGAATATACATTCTTATTTCTCCTGTTTTCTTACACAAAAGGGAACACACTATTTACACTGCTCTGCATCTTACTTTTATTTTTACTTAATGTATTTCTAGAGGCTCTTTATTATCAGTACTGCAAAAACATCCTCATTCTCTCCTACAGCCACAAAATATACAGTTGTGAGGATGAACCATAGTTTATTTAACCACTGTCCACTATAGAAGGTTGTTTCTCATCTTTAAAAAATACAAACAGAAGGACAAAGAATAAACTTAAACATATGTCACTTCCTAGAAGTACAGGTGTATTGCTAAGATAAATTCCTAGAAGTGGGATTTCTGAGTTGAACTGCATCTGTAATGTTGACAAGTTGTCCTGCATGGGGGTTGCACCATTTTGCAGTCCCATCGACAGTGGGCAGTGACTAATTCTACATAGCCTCTCATAGGATGAGTTGCAAACTTTAGAATGCTTATTAGTATCAAATGCCTTATTTTTTTCAATTTTGGCCTCATTTATTGGTTTTTTATTTATTTATTTTCATCCAACTTAATTCGTTTGCCTGTGTGGGCCTCCAATTGCATGGCCTCTCTCACAGCAATGCACGTGCTCCAGAGCTCTGACTCGTGATTGGACACACCGGTCAAGCCGCTCTATGGCATGTGGGATCTTCCCTGGCCTGGGATCAAATTGCTGCCTCTTTCACTGCAAGGCAGACTCTTTACCCACTGGACCACCAGGGAAGCCCCAAATGCCTTATTTTTGACCATTTATTTCTACTTTTGCTGCACCTGACAATACTAAAATTCATATTCCTAGAACTATACCTTTGTATTTTCAATATTTACTTAAAATAAATTTCTCAAAGTTGATTGTATTGTTCCAGGAGTATCTGCATTTTGGGGGCCTTTGATCTTTACAAACTACCTTGGGCATCTTGAAGTGTCATGAGTGTTTAGGCATGGACAGGCACACTCTCCACTCCTGTAAGTTAATTAGTGCTCTAAGCTTATATAGCTAATAAATAAAACTTAGCCAGTTTTTTAAGCATTTGAAATTGATTCTAAACAATTCATTAAAATCCTTTCAACAATTTAGATTTTAATTACAAATTTAATATAATATGAAGGATTATTTAGAATATTTCACATGCCTTAAACAGCATTGATAATATTTAAAAATTATACTTACTATTTTAAAATAGCACCATGAATG
Source organism: Tragulus kanchil (assembly GCA_022376925.1). Lineage (NCBI taxonomy): Eukaryota > Metazoa > Chordata > Mammalia > Artiodactyla > Tragulidae > Tragulus > Tragulus kanchil. Next base: position 268,251,763 of record JAIOJX010000026.1, on the reverse strand, counting down.
TAATTTATTGGATAAAATTGATCTCAATATTTGGTAATTTTATGAGAGCCAAAAGTAAAAAACAAAACAGAAAAGCAAAAAGACTGCTTCAGGCCAGGTTAGAGACCCTGAGTTGTCAATTTAGTTGACTTGTAATTGTATCTTCAGAGATGATTCAAATTTGAATCACGTCATCAGAATTCTGTTCCCCCTTCCACCATCCTTTTTAAATAGATTTTCTTTTATTTAGAATGTTTATTTTTATTTATTGATTTGACTGCTCCAGATCTTTGTTGTAGCACTTGGGACCTTTGATCTTCATTGTGACATTATGGTCTTTAGTTGCAGCATGCAAATTCTTAACTATGGCTTGTGGGATCTAAGCCCCTGACTGGGGTCAAACCCAGGCTTCTGGCATTGAGAGCATGGAGTCTTAGCTCCATCAGGGAAGTCCCATTTGTGGTTCAGTCACTAAGTCACGTCCGACTCTTTGCGACCCTATGAACGATAGCACGCCAGGCTTCCCTGTCCTTCACTACCTCCCTGAGTTTGCTCAAACTCATGTCCATTGAGTGAGTGATGCCATCCAGCCGTCTTATGGACCATCAAGGAAGTCCCGCTAGATTTTCTTTTTTAAAGCAGTTTTAAGCGCACAGCAAAACTGAGTGGGAAGTTCAAAGAATTTCAAAGACATATACTTCCTGTTCCCCTGCACACACACCCCCGCACTATCAACATCCCCCATCAAATGGTACATTTGTTACAACTGATGAATCTACATTGAACCATCTTTATCACTCAAAGTCCATAGTTTACTTTATGGTTTACCCTTGGTGGTATACATTCTATGGGTTTGGAAAAATTTATGTGGATGTGTGTCCACCATTATAATATACAGAGCACTTTTATTTCCCCTCAGATCCTCTCTGATCTCCTTATTCACTTCTCTCTCTCTCTCTCTCTCTCTCTCTCTCTCTCTCTCACCTAACCCCTGACAACTCCTGATTTAGTCTCCTTTTGCAGAATGTCGTGTAGTTAAAATCATACAGATAGAGCATTTTCAGACTGGCTTCTTTAACTCAGTAATATACATTTAAGGTTCCTTCATGTCTTTTATAACTTGATAGCTCATTTCTTTTTAGCACTGAATAATACTCCACTGTCTGAATGTACCACAGTTTATTTATCCATTCATCCACTGAAGGGCATCTTAGTTGCTTCAAAGTTTTGTCAATTATAAATAAAGCTGCTATAACACCTGTTCAGATTTTTGTACCTGACACACATTTTGAATTCATTTGGATAAATACGAAGGAGCATAATTGCTGGATCATATGATAAGAGTACGTTTAATTTGACTCCAGTTTGAGCACTTGGGACCTTTGATCTTCATTGTGACATTATGGTCTTTAGTTGCAGCATGCAAATTCTTAACTATGGCTTGTGGGATCTAAGCCCCTGACTGGGGTCAAACCCAGGCTTCTGGCATTGAGAGCATGGAGTCTTAGCTCCATCAGGGAAGTCCCATTTGTGGTTCAGTCACTAAGTCACGTCCGACTCTTTGCGACCCTATGAACGATAGCACGCCAGGCTTCCCTGTCCTTCACTACCTCCCTGAGTTTGCTCAAACTCATGTCCATTGAGTGAGTGATGCCATCCAGCCGTCTTATGGACCATCAAGGAAGTCCCGCTAGATTTTCTTTTTTAAAGCAGTTTTAAGCGCACAGCAAAACTGAGTGGGAAGTTCAAAGAATTTCAAAGACATATACTTCCTGTTCCCCTGCACACACACCCCCGCACTATCAACATCCCCCATCAAATGGTACATTTGTTACAACTGATGAATCTACATTGAACCATCTTTATCACTCAAAGTCCATAGTTTACTTTATGGTTTACCCTTGGTGGTATACATTCTATGGGTTTGGAAAAATTTATGTGGATGTGTGTCCACCATTATAATATACAGAGCACTTTTATTTCCCCTCAGATCCTCTCTGATCTCCTTATTCACTTCTCTCTCTCTCTCTCTCTCTCTCTCTCTCTCACCTAACCCCTGACAACTCCTGATTTAGTCTCCTTTTGCAGAATGTCGTGTAGTTAAAATCATACAGATAGAGCATTTTCAGACTGGCTTCTTTAACTCAGTAATATACATTTAAGGTTCCTTCATGTCTTTTATAACTTGATAGCTCATTTCTTTTTAGCACTGAATAATACTCCACTGTCTGAATGTACCACAGTTTATTTATCCATTCATCCACTGAAGGGCATCTTAGTTGCTTCAAAGTTTTGTCAATTATAAATAAAGCTGCTATAACACCTGTTCAGATTTTTGTACCTGACACACATTTTGAATTCATTTGGATAAATACGAAGGAGCATAATTGCTGGATCATATGATAAGAGTACGTTTAATTTATAGGAAACCTACAATTTACTTCCAAAGAGGCTGTACCACTTTGTGTTCTCACTAGCAATGATGAGAATTTCTATTCTACATCTTTGCCAGAATTTGGTGTTATCAGTGTTTTGAATATTTGGCCACTCCATCTGGTGTATAGTATATTTCACTAATGTTTTAACATGCAATTCCCTAATAACATGGATCTTGAACACTTGTCATCTGTTGGGCAAGGTAAATACCTTTGCATAGTTAGGTTTTACTCATATGAAGGGGACTTTACATGTCTTCACTGTCACAGAGATTTAAGCTTCCTACAAGATGGATCTCTTTTCTTGAAATGGTACACAACTGACCCTTGAACAATGTGGGGTTTGGGGTGTTGACCCTCTGTGTATTTGAAAACCTATATATAACTTACAGATGTCCCTTTGTATCTGAGGTTCCTTCGTATCTTCAATTTCACATCCTTAGATTCAACTAATGGTGGTTGGTGTAGTACTACAGCATTTACTATTGAAAAAACATGTGCATACAAGTGGATCCGTACAGGTCAAACTCGTGTCATTCAAGAGTCAACTATCTTTTTTGGTTAGCTTGATCAGCATCATATAAGCTAGTATCATGTCTGTGTAAGTATTAAGTCCTGGTCTTCAGCACTTTCGGGAAATGAAATAAGCCTTACTAGGTCTTCGAATAGGTCCTTTGAGGGTTCATTTCAATGGAGACAGGGATGGAGATTGTACTGCCCTTTGGCTCTTTGGAACATCCACCATCTTTCCACCCTCTCTTGGACTCCCTTTCCTTGTTATTCCTATCCTTGTAGAATTACTCTTTTTTTCCCCCTTGATTATGTAGCTATCTCAGATATCTTTGACCTTTTCTTTCCCTTCTTAATCAGACAAAAAATTCATACCATGCTTTATCAAGCATAAAATGCTACAGACAACTGCTCCATCATTTTATATACCTTTGTATACTTTCCTTTATATAAGAAGGAAAAACTAATTAAACTATGAAATATGACTTTAAAAGTCCCAAGGCCTTGTATGACTTAGGAATCAGTTAAAATATTTTCTCATTTTTCTGAAATTATTATAAGAGATTTGGAAATTTTTCTTACAATCAGTTATATTTCTTATTGAGTAATAAAAATCTAAGAATCTTTCTGTATTTATCTTGGGCTTCCCAGGTGGTGCTAGTGGTAAAGAACCTACCTGCCAATGCAGGAGACATAAGAGACATGGGTATGATCCCTGGGTCAGTATAACATAGCTTGATCTATTTGTGGTTATCTCTCTTTCTCAGTTTCCATAAAGAACTTGGTTGCTGCATTGAAAGAAAAAATGAAAAATATGTTGACATTTGTCCAAAGATGAAGCCTTCACTAATGTCAAAGGCACATTCCACTGCTCTGTTTCACTGCCTTTCTGTGTACACAATACCTCATTTCAGTGCCAAAATTACAGTAGAAGCTTTTGAAAAGACATTTCAAATGGTGGTTAAATTCAACCTGTAAAATGCCAACAATGCAAATTACTCAACTGAAGTAAAAATATTATAAACAGCTCTGACCAAGTATGAACATACAGCTCTTTACCAACAGCAACTGAAAAAGCCATTCCACTGCAGAAACACAATTTCAGATACATTAAAATGCAGAAAAAGTTATCTTAGAATCACAAATATGTATCTATAATTTATTAATTGTGATATATTTAATAGAAAAAATAAGATCCACAAATGTCAACATTTTCCTACTCATTAAATTATATTTAGATAGATTTATATACATTTACTTAAATACATTTTTAACAATTAAGCATATTCTATTTAATTTACAATACTTAGGTCACAATTTCCTTTTATACAATATATATAGATTTTTCTTTTTTGAATATCATTACAGACTCATGGATTTTCATAGACGCAACTCTTTTCAACAAGCCATAATTATCTCTTTATTTTTTTAAAGTTCAAATAGACATAAGTTAACCAGAACTAACTTTAAGTTGTCTCCATTGTACTTTCAACATTACAGTGACTATTAAAGAACATCCTTGCTTTCTGAAAATGTTTTTTTATCAAAAATTCATACCATGCATAAAATGCTACAGACAACTGCTCCATCATTTTATATACCTTTGTATACTTTCCTTTATATAAGAAGGAAAAACTAATTAAACTATGAAATATGACTTTAAAAGTCCCAAGGCCTTGTATGACTTAGGAATCAGTTAAAATATTTTCTCATTTTTCTGAAATTATTATAAGAGATTTGGAAATTTTTCTTACAATCAGTTATATTTCTTATTGAGTAATAAAAATCTAAGAATCTTTCTGTATTTATCTTGGGCTTCCCAGGTGGTGCTAGTGGTAAAGAACCTACCTGCCAATGCAGGAGACATAAGAGACATGGGTATGATCCCTGGGTCAGTATAACATAGCTTGATCTATTTGTGGTTATCTCTCTTTCTCAGTTTCCATAAAGAACTTGGTTGCTGCATTGAAAGAAAAAATGAAAAATATGTTGACATTTGTCCAAAGATGAAGCCTTCACTAATGTCAAAGGCACATTCCACTGCTCTGTTTCACTGCCTTTCTGTGTACACAATACCTCATTTCAGTGCCAAAATTACAGTAGAAGCTTTTGAAAAGACATTTCAAATGGTGGTTAAATTCAACCTGTAAAATGCCAACAATGCAAATTACTCAACTGAAGTAAAAATATTATAAACAGCTCTGACCAAGTATGAACATACAGCTCTTTACCAACAGCAACTGAAAAAGCCATTCCACTGCAGAAACACAATTTCAGATACATTAAAATGCAGAAAAAGTTATCTTAGAATCACAAATATGTATCTATAATTTATTAATTGTGATATATTTAATAGAAAAAATAAGATCCACAAATGTCAACATTTTCCTACTCATTAAATTATATTTAGATAGATTTATATACATTTACTTAAATACATTTTTAACAATTAAGCATATTCTATTTAATTTACAATACTTAGGTCACAATTTCCTTTTATACAATATATATAGATTTTTCTTTTTTGAATATCATTACAGACTCATGGATTTTCATAGACGCAACTCTTTTCAACAAGCCATAATTATCTCTTTATTTTTTTAAAGTTCAAATAGACATAAGTTAACCAGAACTAACTTTAAGTTGTCTCCATTGTACTTTCAACATTACAGTGACTATTAAAGAACATCCTTGCTTTCTGAAAACATTAAGATATATTAAGCCTATGTTGGCTTTTCTCCCTATTATAGGACATCGAATTAGCTACTTGTATCAGATGCTAGAATTTAAAACCAAAATCTGGGCACACACTCAAGTTACAAATTGTATCATTCCATGTTGTCCTGGTAGCCAGGATAACAATGCCAGGCCACCTTAGTGCAGAGCTAGTAAAGGTATTTCTCTAGAAAATCTTGAGTTTACGTGAATTTACCCACATTAACAGTAATACTCCCATCTAATGTTAAGCCATTCAAAATTTGGATTCAATCTACAAATTTTTAATTTGTTTTTTTTAAAACATACCTACTTAAATGTTTAACCCCTCACTGAACCATAATTTCATCATCCTTTCTTTTATAATCCTTATTTAGCTCATTGATCACCGATTTGTAGTAAGTTTATTGACACAACTGACTTTCCTCCAAGAAAACTGAACTCTCAGTCGCCACGCTTGTGCCACAGCAGCATTATTCACAACAGGTAAAAGGAAGAAGCAGCCCCAGTGTTCACCGACAAATGAACAGATAAACAAAATGTGGTATATACATAAAATGGGATATTATTCAGCCTCTAAAAAAAGGAAACTCTGATACATTTCAGCCTGGATGAATCTTGAGGACATTATGCTAACTGAGATAAGCTAGTCTCAGAAGCACAAGTATTATATGAATCCACCTAGATGAGTTACCTAAATTAGTCAAATTCATAGAGCTAGATAGTACCTGTGGACTCTTTGAGACCCCATGGCCAGGCTCCTTGATCCATGAAATTTTCCAGACAAGAATACTGGAGTGGCGATATCCCTGTTGGTCCAGTGGCTAAGACTCTGTGCTCCCAATGCTGGGGACCTGAGTTCAATCCCTGGTCAGGGAACTAGATCCCACATACCATAACTAAGACCCAGTGCAACCAAATAAATACACTAAAAAAAAAAAAAAAAAAAGAATACTGAAGTGTGTTGCCATTTTCTGCTCCAAAGAATCTTCAGTTCCTGGGATTGGACATGCAGTCTCTTGTGTTTCATGTATTAGCAGGCTGATTCTTCACAACTGGGGCCACCTGTAAGGTCCTAATTTAGTTACCTAAATTAGTCAAATTCATAGAGCTAGACAGCAAAATGCTGGTTGCCAGGGGCTGGGGCTGGGGGAATGAAGATTTGTTGTTTGATGGATTTAGAGTTTTATTTTTGCAAGATAAAGTGTTCACAACCGTGTGAATGTACTTAACATTATTAAAACTCACACTTAAAAATAGTTATGATAGTAAATGTTATGTTAAATATATCTTACCATAGTTAAAATGTTTTTAAAACTTCACTTTCCTTAGTAGCATATGAAAGTAACCATTTCTTCTAAAATTACTTTTACAAAGGAAAAAAGCATTAGCTTTTTATTTCTCAAAGTTTTAGTGGAGTCAATTGAAAGATTAACAGTATTAGCAATATATCAAATATCTCTTTTAGTAAATTTTGCACAACCCGTGTGGGGCAGCTTTCTCCCACCCCATCCCACCCCCCTTAGATTTGTTCTGAAATATAGCAAAGCCCCAGGTTTTTTTTGTTCACAGGTATTCTGTATGATGAAGACATAAAAACATCAAAACTTATATGCCATGATTTCTACCTTGTAGAAACTTTCCAAAAGTTTAGGTTCTGAAACTTCCAGATTTTGAATTTGCATGATAACCCTTCCCTAGCTCAAAAACTATTTTTTCCACGACAAAGAGGAGTGCTGAATCTACCGCTTTGGTCGGTTAGAAGCACCACTCCTAACACATACTGATAGGAAGACCCACTGGCGGAGGGGTCCTTCCAACTTCAGAGTGAGTCTGGGTTTCAGAACTCAGGCTCAGAAAGACCCACTGTTCCTGAGGACTTTTGGGTTCAGAGTGACCTTGGCATGATTTTGTGGACTAGTCTAGAAAACGAATCTAAAAAGTACACATGCACATGCCTAACATTACTTTTAAGATAAATACTTTCAAGTAGTAAACATCTTAAAGATACTCTTAAAAAAAAAAATAGAGCAGTCTTCCATTGTTTTGAAAAATCAATTTGGGTACATGACCTTTTCATTAGAAACTTATTGGATGGACAGGATTTGATTCTTATTTTTTGTTTTAATAATTCACATTATATATTACAAAAAAAGATTCTGGCTCTATCAGAGCCATGTTTTGTTCATTTTACTCTGATAATGAGATTCCTTAACTGAAGAAATATTCTGTATACTTACTTTAAAATTGATCAATAGGTAAATAGTAAAGACTTTAAGTTGTAATCAGAAAAGAACTAAAATAGACAAACATTTTTTTGTGTAGATTGGAGGATGCATTTTCTAGGGTCAGAGTTTTCCGATCATGAAGGGTGTGAAAGGTCGTGTGCCATCATTTCTCATTTTCATCCTTCAGTCAACCAGACCTGCTCCTGGTAGGTCTTGGGATGCTGGTCTAACTTTCCATTCTCATGACCACCAACCCAACCACCAACTCTATCCAGCCCAGCTGTCTCACAATCTGCTAACTGAATAGTTTTTTGTTTTTAAAATTTTTATTTTACTTTTTACTTTTACAGAGTTTCGTTGTTTACAGATATGCATGATCCCAGATTAGTTATATGTATATCCTACCCATCCCAACCCTCCAGGCCATCGCACAGCACCCCTGCAGGATCCCTTTTTCTCACAGCACAACCGCAATAGCTATTTTTTTCACATATGATAGTATAGGTTTTCATGTTACTTCCTTTACGCCTCCAACCCACTGTTCATTCCCCACAATGTCTATATGTCTACTGTCCATGTCTGTTTTTCCATTGCTTCACTGCATGTGTTATCATTACCATCCTACTAGATTCCATATTTATGTGTTAGTATATTGTACTTGTCCTTCTCTCTCTTCTCTCTTTTTTTTTTTTTTTTTGCCACTTCTATTTGTCTTTATTTATCTTTGGTTCTTTGGCCTATGTGGGCCTCCTATTGCAGTGGTCTCTCTCGTCATAGAGCACCGGCTCTGGGCGCATGTGCTCCAGAGCTCTGGCAAGGTAGTTGGACACATCGGTCCAGCCGTTCCATGGCACGTGGGATCTTCCCAGGCCAGGGATCAAACCGGCATCCCTTGCACTGCAAGGCGGTGTCCTTACCCACTGGACCACCAGGGAAGCCCTGTCCTTCTCTTTTTGACTTACTTCATTTTTTATGATAGGTTCTAGATCCAGCCATGTCATTAGGACTGATCCTTCTGCATTTCTTTTTACAGCTGTGTAGTATTCCATTGTATATATGTACCAGAGCTTTTTTATCCATTCATTCATCAATGGACATCTAGGTTGCTTCCATGTTCTACCTATTGTATAGAGAGCTGCAATGAACATTGGGGTACAGGTGCTTCTTTCTAACTGAATAGTTTTAGTGGCCTTTTAATATATACTATCTAAACCCACTCCAGTCCTCTACTTTGGCACATTCGTTCGAGGTCTTTCCATTGCAGTCTTAAATGTGCTAATTTTTTATATTGAAAAATTCTCCTACTCATCATAAGATGCAAATATTTTATGTATTTTTTGCAGTTGAGATGTGGGGACTATCTTGACCCATTGCTGTTTCTTAAATGGTGCCTCTGAGCAGAAAAGTTTCATGCTTTAATTAATTGAGCTGGCACCTTTATAGCACATTAATTGAGCTTATACATTTATATCACCCATGAAATATGTACATCAAATACATTTATAATGTATTTCCAGTTGGCCAGCCCATGTCCTTTGTGTTTCACTCTTTTCTTCCCCTGGTTTCCCCTGGTAATTATAGGACATAGATGAATATTTTTGTTAGGTAAATGCCTCGACATAAGCTATGATTAGGGCTTCACAGATGGTGCTAGTAGTAAAGAGCCCACCTGTCAATGCAGGAGACACAAGAAGCAGGTTCAATCCCTGAGTTGGGAAGATCCCTTGGAGGAGGGCATGGCAACCCACTCCAGTGTTCTTGGCTGGAGAATCCCATGGACAGAGGAGCCTGGTGGGCTACAGTACATAGGGTCGTAAAGAGTTGGACACGACTGAAGCGACATAGTATGCACACACGAAAGCAATGATTAAGATGAGAAAGACCATCTCCTCTTTACAAGTTCTCAAGTAAACATTTACTGAACATCTGCCCTGGACCAGGCAGGATACTAGATACTGAGGACACAAAAAATGGATGTGTCATGTCTACTGCCTTGGTTCTTAGAGCTTACTGCTCTTAGGAGTCACATAAAGGTATTAGGTAAAATGTGGATTCTGGTGCTCTCATCTCACCCAGTTTTAAGTTTGGGTAAGGCCTAGGAATTTGCATTTTAGTAAATCCGTCCAGTTATTCTGATGCAGGTAGTCCATTCATTAAGCTTTTAAAATACCATATAAACCTTATTGAATGTTTATTATCTGTGCCTGCAATGAACTGGGTAGGTGCCTTTCTAACTGAATAGTTTTAGTGGCCTTTTAATATATACTATCTAAACCCACTCCAGTCCTCTACTTTGGCACATTCGTTCGAGGTCTTTCCATTGCAGTCTTAAATGTGCTAATTTTTTATATTGAAAAATTCTCCTACTCATCATAAGATGCAAATATTTTATGTATTTTTTGCAGTTGAGATGTGGGGACTATCTTGACCCATTGCTGTTTCTTAAATGGTGCCTCTGAGCAGAAAAGTTTCATGCTTTAATTAATTGAGCTGGCACCTTTATAGCACATTAATTGAGCTTATACATTTATATCACCCATGAAATATGTACATCAAATACATTTATAATGTATTTCCAGTTGGCCAGCCCATGTCCTTTGTGTTTCACTCTTTTCTTCCCCTGGTTTCCCCTGGTAATTATAGGACATAGATGAATATTTTTGTTAGGTAAATGCCTCGACATAAGCTATGATTAGGGCTTCACAGATGGTGCTAGTAGTAAAGAGCCCACCTGTCAATGCAGGAGACACAAGAAGCAGGTTCAATCCCTGAGTTGGGAAGATCCCTTGGAGGAGGGCATGGCAACCCACTCCAGTGTTCTTGGCTGGAGAATCCCATGGACAGAGGAGCCTGGTGGGCTACAGTACATAGGGTCGTAAAGAGTTGGACACGACTGAAGCGACATAGTATGCACACACGAAAGCAATGATTAAGATGAGAAAGACCATCTCCTCTTTACAAGTTCTCAAGTAAACATTTACTGAACATCTGCCCTGGACCAGGCAGGATACTAGATACTGAGGACACAAAAAATGGATGTGTCATGTCTACTGCCTTGGTTCTTAGAGCTTACTGCTCTTAGGAGTCACATAAAGGTATTAGGTAAAATGTGGATTCTGGTGCTCTCATCTCACCCAGTTTTAAGTTTGGGTAAGGCCTAGGAATTTGCATTTTAGTAAATCCGTCCAGTTATTCTGATGCAGGTAGTCCATTCATTAAGCTTTTAAAATACCATATAAACCTTATTGAATGTTTAATATCTGTGCCTGCAGTTCTGAACTGTTGTCATGAAGTTTTTTTTTTTTAAGATGCTATTTAAAGGAAAACATTAACCAGTTTGCTTTTCCATAAATGCTTTTCTCTCTCACTTTTAACTAAGAAATCTTCTCATATTCAGAAACTACCAGTTAAGTATGAGAAGATTTAAAGTATGAGTACTTTAGTAAAAACTTAGACATTTAACATGTTTCTTCTCTTTTCCTTCTCCCTCATTAAACCATAAAATTAAACACTTCATAACACTATTATTGTATCACTTTGTAAAAGTTTAGATTTCAGAGTTGACTACTCTGAGTCTGTTTTTTTCTTCACAAATACTTTTCCTGCAAGTAGGATATCCAGCTTCCAGGAGGAAAAGAACACCTAGTTTTTTCTAGTCCAACTAAAGACCCAAATTATGGTTGACTTGAATTGCAGATTCTAGACATATGCCCACTGCTTTGAAGGAGACTACGAAACTAAGTCTTAATAAAGCAAAATATTAAAATTCTCTCACCAAGTGAAATTTTAGAGACCTATTCACATACATGAAATTTTGTTTCACTAATGCTTAAGTTTGATCAGGCAGAGTCCCCTCACTACCCCCCATCCCAAATCCAGTCTTAAACTTTCTTTTCCAACTCTGTGAAACTTTTCTTACAATCAGGATGATAATGACCTCCAGTCTATTTCCTTCCTTGCACACCTTTTCTGTATTTCAGTTGCTAACTGCTTAGTCTTTTCGAAAACCTACCCACTGGGCTACAGTACATAGGGTCGTAAAGAGTTGGACACGACTGAAGCGACATAGTATGCACACACGAAAGCAATGATTAAGATGAGAAAGACCATCTCCTCTTTACAAGTTCTCAAGTAAACATTTACTGAACATCTGCCCTGGACCAGGCAGGATACTAGATACTGAGGACACAAAAAATGGATGTGTCATGTCTACTGCCTTGGTTCTTAGAGCTTACTGCTCTTAGGAGTCACATAAAGGTATTAGGTAAAATGTGGATTCTGGTGCTCTCATCTCACCCAGTTTTAAGTTTGGGTAAGGCCTAGGAATTTGCATTTTAGTAAATCCGTCCAGTTATTCTGATGCAGGTAGTCCATTCATTAAGCTTTTAAAATACCATATAAACCTTATTGAATGTTTAATATCTGTGCCTGCAGTTCTGAACTGTTGTCATGAAGTTTTTTTTTTTTAAGATGCTATTTAAAGGAAAACATTAACCAGTTTGCTTTTCCATAAATGCTTTTTCTCTCTCACTTTTAACTAAGAAATCTTCTCATATTCAGAAACTACCAGTTAAGTATGAGAAGATTTAAAGTATGAGTACTTTAGTAAAAACTTAGACATTTAACATGTTTCTTCTCTTTTCCTTCTCCCTCATTAAACCATAAAATTAAACACTTCATAACACTATTATTGTATCACTTTGTAAAAGTTTAGATTTCAGAGTTGACTACTCTGAGTCTGTTTTTTTCTTCACAAATACTTTTCCTGCAAGTAGGATATCCAGCTTCCAGGAGGAAAAGAACACCTAGTTTTTTCTAGTCCAACTAAAGACCCAAATTATGGTTGACTTGAATTGCAGATTCTAGACATATGCCCACTGCTTTGAAGGAGACTACGAAACTAAGTCTTAATAAAGCAAAATATTAAAATTCTCTCACCAAGTGAAATTTTAGAGACCTATTCACATACATGAAATTTTGTTTCACTAATGCTTAAGTTTGATCAGGCAGAGTCCCCTCACTACCCCCCATCCCAAATCCAGTCTTAAACTTTCTTTTCCAACTCTGTGAAACTTTTCTTACAATCAGGATGATAATGACCTCCAGTCTATTTCCTTCCTTGCACACCTTTTCTGTATTTCAGTTGCTAACTGCTTAGTCTTTTAAAACCGATTAAAGGAATGCCCTAGTTCACTCTCCAGAGAAGAAATCCATTCCCCCCGACCTTACTTCTTACAACCTCTGTCCAAGAATCTGAAGAGATAACATATACATATATGAAAGTGAAAGTGTCAGTCGCTCAGTTGTGTCTGACCCTTTGCAGCCCCATGAACTGTATCTCACCAGGTTCCTCTGTCCATGGGACAGAGGCAAGAATACTGGAGTGGCTTGCCATTCCCTTCTCCAGGGAATCTTCCCAACCCAGGGATCAAACCCTGGTCTCCTGCATTGGTGCCAGATTCTTTCCCATCCTGAGCCACAAAGCACTTTACATGTATATAAATTGACAGTTACTTGATTATATGTATATAGTACTGGCATATATATGTCAAATTTTGAGACCATTAAAAAAAAATCCTCCTGAATTTGATGTTTTCTGATAAGGAGGTGACAACTGTCCACATTACATTTAAACAAAGAAAAACAATCCTACCACATCTCACTTAAAGCAGCTATGATGCCTTTGAGCCAATTGGGATCTCAACAGAAAATTTTACGAGAGCAACCATTTTTAGTTGTTTCTCCATATGCTCGACAAAAAAGAGATCTAAGAGGATAATAGCTCACCAAATAACGTGTATTATTCAGGGACTATATGTGTGATTTCAGGAGCAAAACATGAGGACATATTTAACTATTGGCTTCTGGACAATGATATATATTTAGCTATAGATGTTACTCAGGTACTGTTCTCTTCTTAGTATCTGACATTATCCTATTGGGAAAAGGGTGTTTGGGGCTGTGAAGGGTATTTCATGTCTTTTACGGCTGGAAGAATTTCACTAGTTCTGTCTCTACTGACAGTAAATATACAGAAATGGATCTCGGAAATTTTGCTGCTGACTCCACTTGCCAGCCGCAGACGTTCTGCATTTTGAACTGATTGAGGAAAAGGGTGTGTTAGAAAAGCAGCAAAGAATGAGCAGAATGATGATTCAGATAGTGGTTGCCAAGAGCCTTGCATTTCAATCCTTGTTTTCTAATATTAAACAAATGGATTCTTTCCTCTTAGTAGAAAATGAATACAATGACTTTCACTTCTAATTTTATTCAAATTTTATTTCACTGAATCTTTTCTTGTCAACTCCCCAAATTTTGTTTATTCCATCATAAAGATTGGAACCTAAAATTACATAATGAATGATCAATTTTACCTCAATGTGTGGGAAAAAAAGCCCACAGGATTTCATAAGATTCCTTTACATCCCACTCTTTCAGTCAGCTTCTTTTGCAAGTATGAAAGATTGGAGCACAGGGCCCCATTGAAGATTGCAGCACAGAGCTGCAGGGTATAGGTGTGGAGGTTGTACAGTCCACAACCTGCATGACCGCATATAGCAGCCCTGACGAAAGAGGTGCATTTTCCTACGTTTTCTGAGCATTGTGTTTGCAGATGAGTATAAATAGAAATTAAAGAAATATGTTTCATTAATGGAGAGCCCCAACTATGCCCACCATAAACTGGCATATAAACCATGTGCTTTAAGCACAAGAGGGAAAAAAAGATCCAGACACATCACAAATCAGGGCAATTGAGTTACTAAAACAATAAATAGGGGGCTTCCCTGGTGGTCCAGTGGGTAAAGAGTCCACCTTGCAGTGCAAGGGGCGCAGGTTTGATCCCCGGCCTGGGAAGATCCCACGTGCCGTGGAGCAGATGGACTGATGTGTCCAATTACCAAGCCAGAGCTCTGGAGCACATGAGCCCAGAGTTGGTGCTCTGCAGCAAGAGAGGCTACTGCGATGGGAGGCCCACACAGGTCAAAGAACAAAGATGGGTGAAAATAAATAATAAGTTCATGACCAATAGAAGTGGCCAAAAAAATAGTAAAATAAATGAATAATAGAACCAAGCAAAAACCTAAAAGTCACCATAGAAATGTATTTTATGTTATTTAGGACCCAAAGGTTTTGATTAGGTTTATGAAGTCCTTGTGGTAGTGAGTCCATTCTCCCTAAATTAGGGCTTTTACCACTCTCTGTATTAATTTTTAAGCATGGTTCCTGGTTTCATGTACTTGATTTATCTTAGCATATGGCTGAACTCACAGATTTCCTTCTTTTGCCAAATGTATGGTTACCAGTACTGTATAAGTTTATACCTGAGCAGAATGTGTTAAAGAGCAAATTAAAACAAGATTTCTCATAATTATTTAAATTGGCTTGATTATTAACCAAGGAAAATTAGCAGACTTTACATTTTAATCATTCTCTAGATTCTATGATTAAAAACTAGTAAGTTCATGCATTAGAGTATTATTGATCCATTAAGAAACTAATTCCAAATCTGAGTAAAATAGCATGGAAACATAATCAAGGAACAAATACCATCCTGCATCATAAATTCTTTCTTTTGTGAACAAGCTCAAGACCAGTGTTATGAACAGGTAGAACAACCATCAAGATGGTGGAATTTGAAACATGGCCCCTGATACTGTTCTAAGATATCTCTAACCTTGTGGCCATGACTCCTTAAAGTCCAATGTTACAGATTGGTTTCTTGTGTTACCAAAAGCTGTTCAAAATTCTAATACCCTTTGGAGGCTTGCTACTTGTGCTATGAAGCTAATTAATAATAATAATAGTAATACTGTTTGTATGTGTATTTAGGGCAAAAACCCTCAATATGTGTTCTGGATTAAAAAGGATCCTATGGACAAATAGGATTAGAAAGTGTGGAATCAAAGTCAACTCATGGGCTTCCCTGGTGGTCCACTCCAGTATTCCAGATTTGTTAGACTGATGTTAGACAAGACATCCTTAGGGAAGTGTGTTGGCCATTCTGGGTGGAAACCCTTCTTACATCCAGCTAGACAGACTGCTAACATGGGTCCATGACATAATGGAGTCCCTAAGTGGGAGCAAGGAGTTTGGTTTTCAAAGGGAGGAGTAAGAGAATTTAAAACTTGTTTCCCATTTGCTTCTTCCTGTGGCCATCTCCTGGCTGCTGTGAGATGCCTGATGGTGGCCTTCATCTAAGAAGGCTAGGTGAAGTCAGGGTGCAGCACAGGAAAAGGACACTTGCAGTAAGCACCTCTGGCCAGTTCCAGTTCTGACTCAGGAGAACTGGATTGTCTTTACAATTTCTTCCTATGTTGGATGTAGACGTAAATTTGAAAGGTCTTAAGGAGCACTTCTTATTAAGGGACTCATGGATGTCCCAAGGCCCAAGGGCATAGCCAGGTTTTATGGAGCTTGAAAATTACCTAGTTTGGAGATTGGGGAACTTGATAAGAGAAAGAATATAAAATTAGAAGCAAATATGACTATTTAAAATGAGGAAAAGGGGGCTTCCCTGGTGGTCCTGTGGGTGAAGAATCTGCCTTGTAGTGCGAGAGGCACCGGTTGGATCCCTAGCCTGAGAAAAAGGTTTAAAAAATGAGGAAAGGAATTACAACAAGTTAAAATTTTAAAACTGGCAAAAACTGTAAATATCACAGAACCTAGAGAAATAACACGCATTTTATTAACTGATACCTCTCTCTCTCTCTCTTTATTTTGGCCACTTCTATTGGTCTTTCATTTATTTCTATCTTTGTCCTTTGACCTGTGTGGGCCTTTCATTGCAGTGGCCTCTCTTGTTGCAGAGCACCAGCTCTAGTGCTGCAGAGCATTGCATGCACTCCAGAGCTCTGGCTCAGTAGTTGGACACATCAGTCCAGCTGCTCCGCGGCACGTGGGATCTTCCCAGTCCAGGGATTGAACCGGCACCCCTTGCACTGCAAGGTAGTGTCCTTACCCACTGGATCACCAAGAAAGTCCACCTCTCTTTTTAAAACATGCTTTTTGCTATATGCTTGTTTGGCTTTTCATATAAAGATTTCAAATTTTGAAATAACATTTTGTACAGAATGAAAAGCTAATCTGGGGGACTTCCCCAGTTGTCCAATGGTTAAGACTCTGTGCTTCCAATGCAGGGGCCTGGGTTCTATCCCTGGTCAGAGAACTAAGATCCCATATGCTGCGGGCAGCCTTACCTCACTGAACCTTAAAAAAAAAAAAAAACCTAACCCAAACTTTCCTCTAGCAAGAGTGAAATTTGTTTTTCATTACTGATCACTTAGACAATTTTCTTTCAGTATCATAACTAGTTGGAAATGGCAGGTAGGAATATAGGATTATTTTCAAATTTTGGACTTCAGAGCATTTCAAGTTTTGCTGTCAGTGACTAATGTAACTACTGTCCAAGTTGAAGACACTCGTTGAACAGTTGGGCATCAGCATCCTATTGTCCTAACTACTCATGACCTTTAGGTTGAGCCAGATGAGTTAGTGCAGTGGGCAGCAGGCATTCCCTTGAAAATGATTCTTACACTTAGAAGGCTGGTGGTAAGTCCACTATGCACAGAAGTGCCTGTGAATCTCCTTAAAATAACTCATTAAATCCAAACTGATTGTGTCCTCAATTTAGCCTCCTCTTAGCTTGATCCTCCAAATACCCATGGCCACTCCAACAAAGCTCACCTTGTGTCCTGAGGGTGGGAAAGTCAGAGCAGAAAAGAACAGTGGTATTAATCAATTGTAAACTTCATTGTGCAAATTCTACAAAAATTGATGACCTCATTAACAATTTCCAAAGCTCTCCCAGGGTCCTAGAGGGGTCCACATAAGACCAGGAAGCTAAAGTTTAAGCTCCATGAGCATCAGGGTATATTTGTCTCTGAGTTTCATACCCTTTCTTACTAAGGAACCCTTAGTGGGATAGTCAATACTGCATTAACTTGGAACAGTTTACTATGCCTAAATCTAAATCATGTGTAACGCTGGAGGTTGTGATCACAAAATAAAAACACGCGGGCAAAAATTATACACTAATATGGTTTGGTGCATATTTGGTCCCTTGGTTGGGAAGATCCCCTGAAGAGGCAAAGGTAACCCACTCCAGTATTCTTGCTTGGAAAATCTCATGGACCAAGGAGTCTGGCAGGGTCCAAGAGTTAGACATGACTTAGCAACTAAACAGGATGGAGGCACAGAAGAATACAACTCTTCTAGCCTGATGTCACCCTCTAGCTTCAAGCTTGGTGCTACATAAAAAAAGTTTGGTCATGTTTTCTGCTATTTGCTGCTGGACACAATCATGAATTAAAATGCTTCCCTTAACTGATTTTGAATTAAGGAGCCAGGAGACAGAAACTCCTTTGCAAACCTCTCTGGGACTTGGAACATTTTAAAAATTGGTTGTCTATGCAATGAAAAATGCACATTGTCTTCACAAATCTTTCCCATGCTTCTTATTGATATTTTATGTATTTTTTTTCATTGACATTTACAGTCAGGGAACATTTGAAGTTTTAAAATTATACTATCAATGTTTGGGTTGATTTTTCAATTTTATTTAAATTCCCTCAATGTTATCTGGTTGCATGGAAATTTCACTTAGTGTGTGGTACTGATTTAAGATGCTTTTCATGATAGACTTACAATTTCATTTATCTTTATTTTGTCCTTCTATAAAATGGAAAGAATTGCTGGCTACCACTAAATATAAATGAGGTGAATGAGTTTGTTGCAATTTCTTTGTATGTCCTTAGTTAAGTATTAAATACTACTGCTATGAGGTATTCTGTTTTGGTCTTTTTTTTTTTTTTTTAAACATTTATTTATTTATTTATTTTGGCGGGGGTGGGGAGGGAGGGGGTGGGCGGGCCACTTCCACTGGTTTTCATTTGTCTAGTTTCATCCATCTTTGTTCTTTGGCCCCTGTGGACCTCCCATCACAGTGGCATCTGTTGTCGCAGAGCACCATGCGCTCTAGAGCTCCGGCTGAGTAATTGAACACATCGGTCCAGCCGCTCTGTGGCACATGGGATCTTCCCAGGCCAGGGATTGAACTGGTGCCCCTTGCACTGCAAGGCGGTGTCCTTACCCACTGGACCATCAGGGAAGCCCTGCTTTGGTCTTAATAAGCATATTAGGATCTCGAAAAATGATATTTTAAGTGTGTCCAGAATTGTTGCTTAAGTTAATAGACTTTAGACTTTTTAGGATAATACATTAAAATTAATCTTAGTTTTGCTGCATGACTACCAGATATTCTTCACCTAAAGCAGACACAGGAATAAATAAGTTTCACTTGACCTTTGCACCATGTTTAAGTGCTCCTTATAATTCAGTGATATACATATTTATACTTCATGTTATGCATGTGGCTGGTTCCTGCTTCTCACCCCTCCCATGACTGCAATTTAGTATAGAGTTCATGATATGTTATATAATCTCCTCTCAGTGGAAGTTACCTCTTATTGTAGAATATTTGTATTCTTGTATTGGTAAATGATTAAATCTCTACTTCCAGTGAACTACTTTTTCATTCAACAAATATTTAATGAGCACCTCTATAGAGTAGATATGCTTCCAGATGCTTGGGACACAATACAAATAAAGATGACAAGATTCTTGCTCCCATGATGTTGACATTTTAGCAGGAGAAAGCAATAAACAATGTTATTTTAAAACTAGGAAATTACCTAGGAAATGGTGGTGAGCTGGTTTCCTAAAAATCATGATTAGAGGAATCCAAAATCCAGCAGTTCAACAATATCTTCCATTTGGCTGAGATGGTCTTGTGGCCCTTTCTTACACTTCAACTCATGGTGTTGGCACAGTTCTTGTTAACACTGATAAATAGCTCACAGGCATGAGTAAGTTTAGAAAGGACTTGTGAAGATAGGTAGACTTTCAATTGTATTGAATTGTATTGAATGTTAAAATTGAAAGAGAATTTAAATAGAAAGTAGAAACTTTATTATCTACTACCTGAATTATCAGCTCAAACAATTAAGACCTTGGACCCTGAAGGAATGGCTTTATCAGGAATCCATGATCAAGAATACATTATCTATGCAAAGATGTCTATTTCCTAGAATGGTGCCAAATTGGGGAGGTGGATGCCAAAATATGAAGGATACTCCAAGAGCTGAGTGGAAGAAAGTACCAAAGATGAACTTTTTTTTTTCTTTCAATTTTGATTAGAATTAACTCTAATTGAACCAACCAAAACAGGAAAAAAAAGAAATAGCTGAATTGAATGACTTTATTCTCTAATCATTTACCTTTCATCAGTTATATGAGAGAAATACAGAAGTAACTATGAAAGGTAATCACAAAGTAACGGACTGATGTAAGCCCACATAACCTACAAGCTATGGCTAAGTATTCCTGACCCTATCCCTTCACAGTTTCAGTTCAGGGTGACTTTTATTGCTAGGCTTTCCAAGCCAATGAAAAGTCAAAGATTTAAAAAAAAAAAAAAAAGGTCAGCTTCCTAATGGTGTCTCTGTGGATGGTTTTGGCAGATTATTTTGTTTTTTTCTTCCAGTGTTACTGAGAGTTAATTGACATACAGCACTGTAATAGGTTTAGGTGTAGAGCATAATGATCTGACTTATGTATATCATGGAAGGATTTCTACAGTAAGTTTAGTGAACAGGGCAGGATAATTCTTTGTTGTGCAAGACTGCCCTGCACAGTGTAGAATATTTAGCATCTCTGTCTCCTGGCCACGAAATGATGGGGCACCACCACCCCTTCACCACCAACCTGCAGCACTAGGGCAATCAAGAATTTCCACAGGGCTTCCCTGGTGGTGCAGTGGGTAAGGACACCACCTTGCAGTGCAAGGGGCACCAGTTCGATCCCTGGCTCAGGAAGATCCCACGTGCCGCGGAGCGGCTGGACTGATGTGTCCAATTACCGAGCCAGAGCTCTGGAGCGCATGCGCCCAGAGCCAGTGCTCTGCGACAACAGAGGCCACTGCGATGGGAGGCCCACACGGGCCAAAGAACAAAAATGGATGAAAATAGACAAATGAAAGACCAATAGAAGTGGCTCGCCCGCCCCTCTCCCTCCCCAACTCTCCCCCACTGCAAAAAAAAAAAAAAAAAATCCCCAAACATGCCTACCAGGGAGGGGAGCTGTAGTATCTTCTTGATTGAAAACTACTGGTAGTTGGAAAGAGAGTCAAGGTGAAATCCCTAGTGTGGAAGCAGGGACACCGAGGGCCAACTGTGCCATACAGTTTTATGTGAGACTTGAGCACCTTCAGATTTCAGTAACCGCAGCCGTCCTGCAACCAATACCAAGGGATACCAAAGGAGACTGTACGTCACTTCCATATGCTGTGTGCTGGGCTCCCTGTTTGTGTCCATCTCTATGGGAGCACAGAAGGGGAACACTTAACTGAATCGGGCGGTTCTCATAGGCATCTAAGGGCTATTGCTATCAAAACAATCCAATAATACCATTTTTACTCAAAATATTTTAGACATTCTCTTCTGGATTACATTTAGAGCCTGAGTCACGTTCTTCTGAATTTGTTCAACATAGGAAACTTTCTTTCTTTGGAAACATCCCAAAGTCACTTGTAACCAAGCCATGTGAATAAGATGAGTGAACAAGCTGGACAATATTATTTTTAGTTAAAAGCAGTTTCATAAAACACAGAAGTATGAACTGACACTTCATAGTTACTGAATTAGGAAAAGGATTTAGTCCAACTGATAATAACAGGTACCACTTATGTCACTGTTTTTCATATTCTTCTTATTATTACAAGGTTGTTAGCACTGTATTTTTTTTTTTAAAGATTTATTTATTTATTTTGGGTGGGGGTCGGGTTGGGGAGGGAGGGGAGCGGGCGGGCCACTTCTATTGGTCTTTCATTTCTCTCTATTTTCATCCATCTTTGTTCTCTGGCTCCTGTGGGCCTCCCATTGCGGTGGCATCTGTTGTTGCAGAGCACTGGCTCGGGGCGCATTGTGCTCCAGAGCTCTGGCTCGGTAACTGGACACATAGGTCCAGCTGCTCCGTGGCACGTGGGATCTTCCCAGGCCAGGGATCGAACCGGCACCCCTTGCACTGCAAGGCAGTGTCCTTACCCACTGGACCACCAGGGGAAGCCCTTAGCACTGTATTTTGAGTACCGTGGACACAGAAATGAAAGGCAATTCCTGCCTTTATAGAGTTCACTATCTAGTGAGGGAAGGAGGTAAGCGAACCAACGACTGCAGTGAAGTGTATGCTAGAAACATAGAAGTGTATGCTAGAAAGGGTATACTTATGCAGCTATAGGACTGCAGAGGAAGGGTGCTAGCTCAGTCTCAACACTGAGGAATGTGGAACGTTTGCTGAGGGAAGCTGATGTTTAATCTGAATTTTGAATGTACAGTGTTCATGACTTGAAGGAGGAATGGAAGGTACTCTAGGTAAAAGAAGTAACATATGCAAGCAATGAAGGATTAAAAGCGTGGCACCTTCTGCAAGCTTCCAGTTCCCTGCTGTCTAGTAGGGAGTAGCCAGAGGGGTCACTAGTGAAACGGGCAGCATCGTTTGTCCTGACACTTGTGTGTACAATGCTAAGGGGCTTGGACTTTGAGTTGAAGAAGAAGGATGGCCATGAAGGACTTAAAGGACAGAAGTCTGATGTTATTTGCATTTCAAATCATTCTACCAAAAGAGTGGAAAATGAACTGGAGGAAAAAGAAACCGGAGATAGAGAATGGTTAAGATGCCAGGAAAAAAAGGAGAGAAATGAAGATATCCTAAGTAGAGAAGTAGGATGGGGATTAAAAGGAGAGGAAGAATTTAAGATATTTTTTAAAATAGTACAAAATAACAGTAATTAAACAGTATGGTTAGAGATGAGGGAAAGAGACCTTTTCTCATCAGTGAATCAGAATAGAGAGTTCAGAAACCAGCATGTGCATGGGAATTATATAAATGTGGCATTTTAATTTAGTAGGAACAGGATGAAATATTGAATTAAAAAAAGTGTTAGTTAGAGGTGTATATTGGTTTTCCAATTAACAAATTACCAAAAACCTGGTGGCTTAAATACTACAAATTCATTTTCTTGTATTTCTGTAGGTCAGAGAGCCCCTTCTGACATGGGGCTCACTAGGCTAAAATCAAAGTGTCAACAAACCTGCATTCTTCCTGGAGACTGTATATGAGAATTTATTTCCTTGCATTTTCCATTTCTAGAAGTCACCCTCATTCCTCAGTTCTTGGCCTCCCTTCCAACTCCAAAGCCAGCCACAATCCATTTCTCTAGCCATTCTCCTATACCTAGTCACATTTCCTCTGACCACAGCCAGGAAATGTTTTCAATTTTAAAGACTCATACAATTAATCTAGGATAATTTCCTCATTTCAAAGTCTATAACTTTCATCATACCTACAAAATCTCTTTGCCCTGTCAGGTGAAACCTACAGGTTTTAGGGTATAGATGTCTCTTATGGGTCTCTGCTTATCATAGGTGAAAATGTCAATTTTTTAAAGAAAATGATAACAATTTTGAATGTACAGTGTTCATGACTTGAAGGAGGAATGGAAGGTACTCTTTCTGCAAGCTTCCAGTTCCCTGCTGTCTAGTAGGGAGTAGCCAGAGGGGTCACTAGTGAAACGGGCAGCATCGTTTGTCCTGACACTTGTGTGTACAATGCTAAGGGGCTTGGACTTTGAGTTGAAGAAGAAGGATGGCCATGAAGGACTTAAAGGACAGAAGTCTGATGTTATTTGCATTTCAAATCATTCTACCAAAAGAGTGGAAAATGAACTGGAGGAAAAAGAAACCGGAGATAGAGAATGGTTAAGATGCCAGGAAAAAAAGGAGAGAAATGAAGATATCCTAAGTAGAGAAGTAGGATGGGGATTAAAAGGAGAGGAAGAATTTAAGATATTTTTTAAAATAGTACAAAATAACAGTAATTAAACAGTATGGTTAGAGATGAGGGAAAGAGACCTTTTCTCATCAGTGAATCAGAATAGAGAGTTCAGAAACCAGCATGTGCATGGGAATTATATAAATGTGGCATTTTAATTTAGTAGGAACAGGATGAAATATTGAATTAAAAAAAGTGTTAGTTAGAGGTGTATATTGGTTTTCCAATTAACAAATTACCAAAAACCTGGTGGCTTAAATACTACAAATTCATTTTCTTGTATTTCTGTAGGTCAGAGAGCCCCTTCTGACATGGGGCTCACTAGGCTAAAATCAAAGTGTCAACAAACCTGCATTCTTCCTGGAGACTGTATATGAGAATTTATTTCCTTGCATTTTCCATTTCTAGAAGTCACCCTCATTCCTCAGTTCTTGGCCTCCCTTCCAACTCCAAAGCCAGCCACAATCCATTTCTCTAGCCATTCTCCTATACCTAGTCACATTTCCCTCTGACCACAGCCAGGAAATGTTTTTCAATTTTAAAGACTCATACAATTAATCTAGGATAATTTCCTCATTTCAAAGTCTATAACTTTCATCATACCTACAAAATCTCTTTTGCCCTGTCAGGTGAAACCTACAGGTTTTTAGGGTATAGATGTCTCTTATGGGTCTCTGCTTATCATAGGTGAAAAATGTCTATTTAGATCTCTATTTCACACAATAAACAAAGAATAAATCACTTATGGATTAAAGATCTAAACATCAAAATAAACAAAACTACCAAAATAACAGAAGAAGCCGCAGGAGGCTATCTTTAAATAAGGAAGACTTTCTTGGACAGGATAAGAGATACAGAGGGTGTCGTAAATACAACTATCAACAGACTCAACCCAAGAACTACTCAATAAGTCTGTAAAGTGAAAAGCACCATAAGAAGTTACAGTTAAAAGACAAGCATAGGGGGCTTCCCCTGGTGGTCCAGTGGGTAAGGACACCGCCTTGCAGTGCAAGGGGCGCCGGTTCCATCCCTGGTCTGGGAAGATCCCACGTGCCACGGAGCGGTTGGACCGATGTGTCCGATTTCCGAGCCGGAGCTCTGGGGCGCATGCGCCCAGAGCCGGTGCTCTGCGACAACAGAGGCCACTGCGATGGGAGGCCCACACGGGCCAAAGAACAAAAATGGATGAAAACAGACAAATGAAAGACCAATGGAGGTGGCCCGCCCGCTCCCCTCCCTCCCCAACCCGACCTCCGCCCCCCCCACCAAAAAAAAAAGACAAGCATCAAACTAGGAAAAAATTTGGACATGTATATAACAGACAACGGCTTTCCTAGTGGCTCAGATGGTAAAGAATCTGCCTGCAATGCAGAAGGCTCAGGATCAATCCCTGGGTTGGGAAGGTCCCCTTGAGAAGGGAATGGCCACCCACTCCAGTATTCTTGCCTGAAGAATCCCATGGACAGAGAATCCTAGTAGGCTACTATCTACAGGGTCACAAAGAGTTGGACGTGACCGAGAGGCTAACACCATAGCAGAAGACAATATCCATAGTATATAAGGAGTATTTACAAACAAATAGGGAAACAAGATAGAAAAATGGGCAAAGGATAAAAAAAGATGATTAAAAGAAGAAATCAAAATAACCAATAAACAAAAGGGAGAAAAAGCTAATGTTTTCAGTAGAAAATATTATTTGGGTATTTCTTTATATGTGGTAAATTTTCAAAGAAAAGCAAGAGAATAATAAAACATATCCAGGATAATATTTCTTGGGTGGGGGTGTTGAAGTGGAGAGGAGCACATTGAAATTTTAACGTTATTAATAAATATTTAATTTCTCAAATTGAATGCTAAATTCATAGGAGTTCATTTTTGTTTTTAATTATCAGAATTTACATATACATCATACTTATTTTTTGTGTGTATGTATCATTGGGTCAGACAGGACTGAGCACACAATGGTCATCCAATAATTCATGATTTAAAAAAGAGAAAAGCAGGTTTGTTTTTTACTTTTTTAAAAAAATTTCTAAAATTTATTTAATAAAATGTATTTTTGGCTATTCTGGGTTTTCACTGCTGTTGCAGGCTCTTCCCTAGTTGCAGGGAGTGGGGGCGACTCTAGTTGAGGTGAGCAGGCTTCTTATTGCGGTGACTTTTCTCATTGTGGAACTCGGGCTCCAGGGCACATGAGCATCAATAGTTGTGGCTCCGAGGCTCTAGAGCACTGGCTCAATAGTTGTGGCTCATGGGTTTAGTTTCTCCGCAGCATGTGGAATCTTCCTGGATCAGGGATTGAACCTGTGTCTCCTGCATTGGCAGGTGAACTCTTTACCACTGAGCTACCAGGAAGGCCATGTTTTTTACTTTTTATTTTGAAACAGCTTATCTGAAACAATTTCAACCTTAGAGAAAATTGAAAGAATGTGCAAAGAACTCTCATGTATCCTTTGTCCAGAAGCCCTATTTAAGTTTGGCAACTGTCCCAATGATACTTTTTATAGCAAAAGGATTCACTCCAGTTTCATGTATTTGTGATCTTTAGTCTTTATCCCATTTTCTGGCACAAAAGTCCTAAAACCCTTGGAATTTTTTAAGCCATGAAGGTGTCTTTATATTGATAACAATCACCTTTCAATTGTACCTGATATTTTGCTAATAAAGTGAGTTGGAAAGCCCAGAAGGAAGGGGGATGGTTGCAGGGGAACTAACCATGTGATAGAAGGTCGCAAATTTCAGTCCCACCCCCTGACCCCCAGGAGGGAAAGGGGCTGGAGATTGAATCAATTACCAATGATTTACTTAATCATCCCTAAAGAATGCGCACGTGTGTGTGCACGGTGATTCAGTCCTGTCTGACACTTTCCAACGCCATGGACTGTAGCCCGCCAGGCTCCTTTGTCCGTGGAATTCTCCAGGCAAGAATACTGGAGCGGGTTGCCATTTCCTACCTAATGAAGCCTGCTTAAAAGCTCAAAAAGAATTGAGCTGGGGTACACTTGGAGATGTGGGAAGAATGGCACACCTAGAGAACATAGAAGTTCTTCACTCCTTACCATGTCCCTTGTCCCAGGGATCTCTTCCACCTGGCTGTCACTGCATTATATCTTTCTACAATAAACTGGTGTGCAGAAGTAAATGTTTCTCTGAGTTCTGTGAGCTGCTCAAGTCAAACCTGAAGAGAGGTCTGTGAAAGCTTCTGACTGATGGCCAGTCAGAAGTACAAATAACAACCTGAATTTGTGATTGGTATCTGAAGTGGGGGAGGCAGTCTTGTCGGACTGAGCCCTTAAGCTGGGGGATCCGATGCTATCTCCAGGCAGATGATGTCACGATTGAGTTGACTGCTTGGTGATGTTGCAAACACACATATTTTGGTACAGTAAGCAGTTGTCATATTTCTCTAGTCTCCTTCACCCTGAAACAGTTCTTCAGTCTTTTCTTGACTTCCATGACCTTGATGCTTTTGAAGACTATAGGCCAATAATTTTGTAGAATGCCTTTCAGTGTAAGTTTACTTGAGGTTTCTTTATGATTAGGCCCTGATGATCTTAGAACACCACTGAATAGGATTCTTCTTACTGAATCCCAATATGTAGCCTATGATGTCAGTTTGTCCTATGTCTAGTGGCATTAGTTTGATCAGTTGCTTAAGATGGTATCTGACGGGTTTCTCAACTGAGAAATTACTCCTTTACCTTTCTGTTATCAATGGGTATTTGAAGGAAGTACTTTGAGACTGTATAAAACTCTGTTCTTCATTCTTCTCTCACACTTTAGTATTAGCATCCATCAATGCCACTTGCCTGAATATTTACTATGTGGATTGCCAGGAAGTGATGTTCTAATTCTATCATTCCTTCTACATGTCTTAGTACAGAGAGAGAAATTTCCCTATATCCCTATATTCTCAAGGACATCCATTACTAACATTATTTTCTTTTTTTTTTTGGATAATTTAAGTGTAAATGAACTACAATACCATGTTACTTCCAGGTTTACAGCATAGCAATTTGATATTTCTATCTATTACAAATGATCTCTGTAATAACATTAATTTCTGATAGCTTGATGTTTCTTATTTCTTCAGACAAAAGCTCAAAAGAATTGAGCTGGGGTACACTTGGAGATGTGGGAAGAATGGCACACCTAGAGAACATAGAAGTTCTTCACTCCTTACCATGTCCCTTGTCCCAGGGATCTCTTCCACCTGGCTGTCACTGCATTATATCTTTCTACAATAAACTGGTGTGCAGAAGTAAATGTTTCTCTGAGTTCTGTGAGCTGCTCAAGTCAAACCTGAAGAGAGGTCTGTGAAAGCTTCTGACTGATGGCCAGTCAGAAGTACAAATAACAACCTGAATTTGTGATTGGTATCTGAAGTGGGGGAGGCAGTCTTGTCGGACTGAGCCCTTAAGCTGGGGGATCCGATGCTATCTCCAGGCAGATGATGTCACGATTGAGTTGACTGCTTGGTGATGTTGCAAACACACATATTTTGGTACAGTAAGCAGTTGTCATATTTCTCTAGTCTCCTTCACCCTGAAACAGTTCTTCAGTCTTTTCTTGACTTCCATGACCTTGATGCTTTTGAAGACTATAGGCCAATAATTTTGTAGAATGCCTTTCAGTGTAAGTTTACTTGAGGTTTCTTTATGATTAGGCCCTGATGATCTTAGAACACCACTGAATAGGATTCTTCTTACTGAATCCCAATATGTAGCCTATGATGTCAGTTTGTCCTATGTCTAGTGGCATTAGTTTGATCAGTTGCTTAAGATGGTATCTGACGGGTTTCTCAACTGAGAAATTACTCCTTTACCTTTCTGTTATCAATGGGTATTTGAAGGAAGTACTTTGAGACTGTATAAAACTCTGTTCTTCATTCTTCTCTCACACTTTAGTATTAGCATCCATCAATGCCACTTGCCTGAATATTTACTATGTGGATTGCCAGGAAGTGATGTTCTAATTCTATCATTCCTTCTACATGTCTTAGTACAGAGAGAGAAATTTCCCTATATCCCTATATTCTCAAGGACATCCATTACTAACATTATTTTCTTTTTTTTTTTGGATAATTTAAGTGTAAATGAACTACAATACCATGTTACTTCCAGGTTTACAGCATAGCAATTTGATATTTCTATCTATTACAAATGATCTCTGTAATAACATTAATTTCTGATAGCTTGATGTTTCTTATTTCTTCAGACATTCAGGTATAAGAGCGAGAAGCCAGTGGCTGGATGGATTCAGAGTGGGTTCAGTGAATGACCTTTAAAAGTGTAAAGAAATTAATTGTCTTGGCAAGAATGAGGTTGAAGAGAGGGACTGTGGAGTCTGACTCTATATGGTAGAAAGTGAAGCCAGAGGGAGTGGATAGACTAGGAAGAAATGGGGAGAGCTGAGGACATAGAACCTTGGTGGTGTTAACACGGTGGCAGGACAGCTCTGGAGACAAGAAACATTAGAGCACTTGGGTTCAAGTGTTGGCGTAGCTTTTTATTTTGGATTTCTCATTTGTTCACTAATGCTTTAGAGTCTTTATCTTTATACCTCACGGCTTAAGCACGTGGAACAATCCCTGCTTATGGGAGTCAAAAAAAAAAAAAAGGCACTGCCTTCACTCGTGAGTCTGACAGTTTGGGAGTCTTGGTAATGCTAGAGGTTCACACCACCAACTTGGATGTTTTCTTTCCATTTCCTAAAAGAAACTCCATGTTTTGTTTCAGTTACTATTTACCTTAGTAAGACATTAATTCTTCCAACTTCCATTGAAAGATGAGAATAAATGGTAGACTTTTATTGTTCTTGTTCATAATCCAAACAGAAACTTTGTTGTGCTCAAGGTTTCTTACAGATTTAATCTATTCCTTCAGCTAAATTCAACTCCTCAGTCATCATTATCAGAGTTAATCATCTCTGAATTTTGAAACATTTTCATTAGGCCTATAGTGTTTCATATCTTTTGAGTGGCATTTTCTCTAACTTTGAACTTTATGGTACAGTCAAACATACTTCCTCTTACTGTTGTTCTCATGCCATATACTCCTTCTAACATGTCAAGTGACTCATGTTCAGAATTTATGCGACTGAAAATTTGGTTTCTAATCTTTGTCTCAATAACAGTCACTCACTTTTAAGCCCATGTAGAAAAGCCTTGTGTTCTGCTGAAGTGACAAGTTAAAACATGTTGCAATCTTCTCTGTTCAGACAGTTCCTCCTCTGTTTCCAGGAATCATACAAGAAAACAGTTGGTCTTCTTAATTTGCAGCACTACCATGTTGCTACCCTGTGATTTCAATTATCCATACTCCAGAAGAAAGAATACAATATGGATAAAACAACTAGGAGTATGCTGAGGCTCTCTTTCTCATCAGCTCAGCATCTGAATTCCTTTGACAAACACCACCTACGAACACACTAGGGCTTGGAGGGCAGATGAGTTCGTCTGCCTTCTCATATGATGTGTCTTTCTTTCTTTTTCTTTCTTTTAATTTTTATTTTATTTTGGTTAATTAACAATGTTGTATTAATTTCAGGTGTACAGCAAAATGATTCAGTTATACATGCACATGTATCTATTCCATTTTCAAAATTCTTTCCCATTTAGGTCATTAAAGAGTATTGAGCAGAGTTTCCTGCACTATACAGTAGGTCCTTGTTGGTTATCTATTTTAAATATAGTAGTGTGTACATGTCCATCTGAAACTCTGAATCTACCCTTCCCTCTCTCCCCTCCCCATCCCCCACACCCATAAATTCTTTCTCTAAATCTGAGTCTGTTTTGTAAATAAGTTCATTTGTATCATTGTTTAACATTCTGCATAATCTTATGATGTTTGTCTTTCTGTCTGAGTTACTTCACTTAGTGTGATAATCTCTGGGTCCATCCCTGTTACTGCAAATGGCGTTATTTCGTTCTCTTAATGGCTGAGTAGTAGTCTGTTGTGTATATGTACCACATCTTTATCCATCCATCTGTCGTTGATGGACATTTAGATGGTTTCCATGTCTTGGCTATTGTAAAGAGTGCTGCAGTAAACATTAGGGTGCATGTACCCTTTCAAGTCATGTTTTTCTTCGGATAGATGCCTAGGAGTAGGATTTCTGGATCATATGGTAGGTCTATTTTTAGTTGTTTAAGGAACTTCCATACTGTTCTCCATAGTGGCTGTACCAATTTACATTGCCGCCAGCTGTTTAGGAGGGGGACCTTTTCTTGATGCCCTCAGACGGTTTAATAACAGTATTTTAAGTGTAGCCTTGTGTTCTGCTGAAGTGACAAGTTAAAACATGTTGCAATCTTCTCTGTTCAGACAGTTCCTCCTCTGTTTCCAGGAATCATACAAGAAAACAGTTGGTCTTCTTAATTTGCAGCACTACCATGTTGCTACCCTGTGATTTCAATTATCCATACTCCAGAAGAAAGAATACAATATGGATAAAACAACTAGGAGTATGCTGAGGCTCTCTTTCTCATCAGCTCAGCATCTGAATTCCTTTGACAAACACCACCTACGAACACACTAGGGCTTGGAGGGCAGATGAGTTCGTCTGCCTTCTCATATGATGTGTCTTTCTTTCTTTTTCTTTCTTTTAATTTTTATTTTATTTTGGTTAATTAACAATGTTGTATTAATTTCAGGTGTACAGCAAAATGATTCAGTTATACATGCACATGTATCTATTCCATTTTCAAAATTCTTTCCCATTTAGGTCATTAAAGAGTATTGAGCAGAGTTTCCTGCACTATACAGTAGGTCCTTGTTGGTTATCTATTTTAAATATAGTAGTGTGTACATGTCCATCTGAAACTCTGAATCTACCCTTCCCTCTCTCCCCTCCCCATCCCCCACACCCATAAATTCTTTCTCTAAATCTGAGTCTGTTTTGTAAATAAGTTCATTTGTATCATTGTTTAACATTCTGCATAATCTTATGATGTTTGTCTTTCTGTCTGAGTTACTTCACTTAGTGTGATAATCTCTGGGTCCATCCCTGTTACTGCAAATGGCGTTATTTCGTTCTCTTAATGGCTGAGTAGTAGTCTGTTGTGTATATGTACCACATCTTTATCCATCCATCTGTCGTTGATGGACATTTAGATGGTTTCCATGTCTTGGCTATTGTAAAGAGTGCTGCAGTAAACATTAGGGTGCATGTACCCTTTCAAGTCATGTTTTTCTTCGGATAGATGCCTAGCAGTGGGATTGCTGAATCATATAGTAGCTCTATTTTTAGTTTCTTAAGGAACTTCCATACTGTTCTCCATAGTGGCTGTACCAATTTACATTGCCACCAGCTGTTTAGGAGGGTTACCTTTTCTTGATGCCCTCAGACGATTTTTCTTTAATGGCTCCTTTACAAATTCCTTTATTTGTGAATAATGAAATTGATACATAGAGCAAATACTGTCTGCTTGATTGTCAAACCCCAAATGATTTCTTTCTCTCATCTTTCCTCCTTCCTTTTTCATAAAAGGGATACCTGCTAAATGTCAGTCTCACAACAACAAAAAGCCTGAGCACGTTTCAAAGCCTCTGAAAGGCGTCTAGAGGACAAGTTTGGGGCAGCAGAGACAACCACACCTTCGCCAACCTTTCATTCCTCCTCACCAAGATTCCAGCTCACATCTGTCTGATGCTCTTAACTGCAGATTATGAAAAATTAGGTCTTTGAAATGAGAACAAGAAAGAAAAAAAGTGTCATCATGTATATTCATTTGATTTGGGAATAAAAGGGTGCCCTGTAATTTAGAATGAGAGACTGGGATGACTCATTACAACCATGAAGGTTATTAAGGAAATGCATAAATCGGTCACACCACTACAACTGTGCTTGTTGTCACGGTAGCACTGCCAGTTTCCCTTTACAGTTGGTAATTGCTATTCTATGTCTGCTTATATGGAATATAAGACCTATTCTGGTGTAACAATAAACATTAGAATAGTCTTCAATCCATCATTAGATGAGGCTATAAAAAGCTGTAGCTAGAGCAGGGGCCAGCTACCTCTGAACCTTGGAAAGAGTCATTCAAAATTACAGTGCTGAAAATACACTGAACTATCCAAAGCAATAGAGTTACTTCACTTAGTGTGATAATCTCTGGGTCCATCCCTGTTACTGCAAATGGCGTTATTTCGTTCTCTTAATGGCTGAGTAGTAGTCTGTTGTGTATATGTACCACATCTTTATCCATCCATCTGTCGTTGATGGACATTTAGATGGTTTCCATGTCTTGGCTATTGTAAAGAGTGCTGCAGTAAACATTAGGGTGCATGTACCCTTTCAAGTCATGTTTTTCTTCGGATAGATGCCTAGCAGTGGGATTGCTGAATCATATAGTAGCTCTATTTTTAGTTTCTTAAGGAACTTCCATACTGTTCTCCATAGTGGCTGTACCAATTTACATTGCCACCAGCTGTTTAGGAGGGTTACCTTTTCTTGATGCCCTCAGACGATTTTTCTTTAATGGCTCCTTTACAAATTCCTTTATTTGTGAATAATGAAATTGATACATAGAGCAAATACTGTCTGCTTGATTGTCAAACCCCAAATGATTTCTTTCTCTCATCTTTCCTCCTTCCTTTTTCATAAAAGGGATACCTGCTAAATGTCAGTCTCACAACAACAAAAAGCCTGAGCACGTTTCAAAGCCTCTGAAAGGCGTCTAGAGGACAAGTTTGGGGCAGCAGAGACAACCACACCTTCGCCAACCTTTCATTCCTCCTCACCAAGATTCCAGCTCACATCTGTCTGATGCTCTTAACTGCAGATTATGAAAAATTAGGTCTTTGAAATGAGAACAAGAAAGAAAAAAAGTGTCATCATGTATATTCATTTGATTTGGGAATAAAAGGGTGCCCTGTAATTTAGAATGAGAGACTGGGATGACTCATTACAACCATGAAGGTTATTAAGGAAATGCATAAATCGGTCACACCACTACAACTGTGCTTGTTGTCACGGTAGCACTGCCAGTTTCCCTTTACAGTTGGTAATTGCTATTCTATGTCTGCTTATATGGAATATAAGACCTATTCTGGTGTAACAATAAACATTAGAATAGTCTTCAATCCATCATTAGATGAGGCTATAAAAAGCTGTAGCTAGAGCAGGGGCCAGCTACCTCTGAACCTTGGAAAGAGTCATTCAAAATTACAGTGCTGAAAATACACTGAACTATCCAAAGCAATAGATGTATATATAAAATTTAATAGTCATCAGTGTAAAAGGCTATAATACTTGAAAATTAAGACTATTTTGATAATGTTAAATTGATACTCCAAATTAGACAGATCTTACAAAGCCTAAGTCACACTTATATTTCTTCAGTTTAATAAGTCTGTAAGTGTTTAACCAAAAGAATAAAAGCAATATACATTATAGCAGCTTTAGTTGAATCTATTTAGGAATTAAGACCTTAAGCATCTATGTAGCTTTCCTTATTAGCTGATTGATTCTCCATCCATTTCAGCTAACACTTTACTTAACTATGTCTGGTTGCTTTGATCCTCAAGCTTGAAGTTGTCTTTCTACTGTTGCTTTGCCTGTTCTGTAGCTTTGGTTATGCCTGTTGTCACGAAGTATGTCTACATCCAAGCCTGTTTATCTTATATTTCTTCTTCAAGGAAGAAGAGTGTCAGTAAGTAAGAAAGGATAAAAAGCTAAAAAGCACACTTCCTCTTAGCTCCAGTCTGTAACTGAAAGCTCCATCACATTCTGCCCAGAAATTCAGATGTGTAGTCTTTGGGGGTGGAAATAAATATATAAAAGGCGCTCTCCAGAGCAGTTGAGAACACAGACTTTGACCTTAAGCAGCCCAGGGTTTTAAGTCTGGTTTCCTCCTTTAATACCTGCATTACTTTGGACAAGCTCCCTAATCTCTCTAAATCTCAGCTTTCTCATTTATGAAATGAAGATAACAATAAAACCTGTCTCACAGAGATTATTGTTAGAATCAAATTAGACAATGCATATAAACACTCCAGGTGTTATTTGGCATATGATAAGCATTAAAAAATGCTAGCTAATAAAATACTGGTACTATTAGTATAAAAATATGTTTGTTTAAAAAATGCACTAAATCCTTGGTAGCAGATGCTCCTATATCCTTGCGGGGGACGGGGGGTGGAGGGGCTCATTCAACAATGACTTTCAGTCCAAAAAAATTTATACGTGCATTCCTTTGTTAGTTAAGAAGAGACAGACTCTGAACAAACCTCTGTCCAGTCTCTTTGATTGCTCTTTTTGTTTAATAAACAGCTCTATTCCAAATTTGACTTCTCTTTCCAGTGACTCTCCCTCTGCCCTCAAGACACTGAGGGTTCTGCATGCCAAGGACTCCCACAGCAGTGTTTGAGGTGCAACCCATGGTTTTCTGTCCCTCACACTGATGAAAATCTCCTATTTCTATGGTGCATTTCTTCTCTATATATGTTATTGTTTTTGTTGTTCAGTCGCCATATCATGTCCAGCTTTTTGCAACCCCCTTGGACTGCAGCATACCAGGCTCCCCTGTCCTTCACTGTCTCCCAGAGTTTGCTCAAATTCACGTCCATTGGATCAGTGAGACTATCTAACCATCTCATCCTTTGCCACCTCCTTTTCTTTTTGTCTTCAGTCTTACCCAGCATCAGGGTCTTTTCCAGTGAGTTGGCTCTTTACATCAGGAGACCAGAGTATTGGAGCTCCACCTTCAGCATCAGTCCTTACAATGAATATTCAGGGTTGATTTCCTTTACAATGGACTGGTTTGATCTCCTTGCAGTCCAAGGGACTCTCAAGAGTCTGAAAGTATCCATTCTTCGGTGCCCAGCCTTCTTTATGGTCAAACTCTCATATCTGTACATGACTACTGGAAAAGCCATAGCTTTGACTATACGGACCTTTGTTGGCAAAGTGATGTCTCTGCCTTTTTTTTTTCTTTTTATAGATTTTTTAATACACTGCTGTCTAGGTTTGTCATAGTTTTCCTTCCAAGGAGCAAACATCTTTAATTTCATGGCTGCAGTCATTGTCCAGACTAATATATGTTAGCCAGTATATAATTTTTTGACCCAGATATATAATATCTACTCTAATTACTTACATATTTATTCAGCTCCCCAGCCCATTATATTATTTATTGAGTACTTACTACTGTATTTCATTAAGTCTAAAATGTATTGAATATTGATAGGGGGTGGGAGAATTACGACAAGGGGGTCAAAAGGTAGAAACTTCAAATTATAAGATAAATAAGTACTGTGATATACAATGTGATGACTTTAGTTAACACTGCTGTATGGTATATATAAAAGTTATTAATCTTATATCTTAAATGTTCCCATCACAAGGGGGAGAAAATAGAGAACAGGAATGCAGGAGTGGTAATTACTAGGTAATTAGGAGCAGGGAGCCTAATTACCAGGTATTGGTTTAGCTGTAGAAGAGAAGATGCTGGCCTAGGCTAGGGTGGTAGCCTTGGGAGAGAGGCAAAATGGTAAAATTTGGAAAATACATTTAGTGTACAACAACTCAGGACTGAATTGTGTGAGATTGAGACGTGAGAGGGGTGTGGATTCAAAGGTGATGGCCAGGATTTTGGTGGCAGCAACTACTACATGATGGGACCACTTGTAGAGATGGGAAGACTGGGAAAAAAGCAAGTTTGGGGGCAAAAATAAAGCATTTAATTTTGGACATGGTAGTTATTAGACAGCCCAAGCAAAGCTGTTGAGAACTAATTGGTATTTGAGGTTGAGGCCAAAACTGGGGACACATTTTTGAAACTAATCTATGTAGGTAAGTTATTTAAACCCATTCAGTGTGATCCTCAACACTGGTCCCACATTAGAATCACTTAGGGTGCTTTAAACCTATAAAATCATGGCTCTGCCCCCAGAGGTTATGATAGAAAAGGGATTTGGTGCTCCTTTTAGAAACATCTCAGATGATTCTAATATGTAGCCATGCTTGAGAATCAGGGCCAAAGGCACTGGGGTGATTGATTATGAGAGAAGTGAGGGGAACCATGGATTTAGCCTTGGTAGGCTCCAACATTTATTGGATCAGAAGAGGAAGCAGAGGGCCCAGCACAAGGACTGATCAAAAGAAGAGGGAAAAACAGAGGGCCCAAAGCACAAGGAAAAAAAATAGGTTTTGACCCAGATATATAATATCTACTCTAATTACTTACATATTTATTCAGCTCCCCAGCCCATTATATTATTTATTGAGTACTTACTACTGTATTTCATTAAGTCTAAAATGTATTGAATATTGATAGGGGGTGGGAGAATTACGACAAGGGGGTCAAAAGGTAGAAACTTCAAATTATAAGATAAATAAGTACTGTGATATACAATGTGATGACTTTAGTTAACACTGCTGTATGGTATATATAAAAGTTATTAATCTTATATCTTAAATGTTCCCATCACAAGGGGGAGAAAATAGAGAACAGGAATGCAGGAGTGGTAATTACTAGGTAATTAGGAGCAGGGAGCCTAATTACCAGGTATTGGTTTAGCTGTAGAAGAGAAGATGCTGGCCTAGGCTAGGGTGGTAGCCTTGGGAGAGAGGCAAAATGGTAAAATTTGGAAAATACATTTAGTGTACAACAACTCAGGACTGAATTGTGTGAGATTGAGACGTGAGAGGGGTGTGGATTCAAAGGTGATGGCCAGGATTTTGGTGGCAGCAACTACTACATGATGGGACCACTTGTAGAGATGGGAAGACTGGGAAAAAAGCAAGTTTG
Source organism: Tragulus kanchil (assembly GCA_022376925.1). Lineage (NCBI taxonomy): Eukaryota > Metazoa > Chordata > Mammalia > Artiodactyla > Tragulidae > Tragulus > Tragulus kanchil. The sequence continues at coordinate 268,214,258 of JAIOJX010000026.1, read as the reverse complement.
GGGGCAAAAATAAAGCATTTAATTTTGGACATGGTAGTTATTAGACAGCCCAAGCAAAGCTGTTGAGAACTAATTGGTATTTGAGGTTGAGGCCAAAACTGGGGACACATTTTTGAAACTAATCTATGTAGGTAAGTTATTTAAACCCATTCAGTGTGATCCTCAACACTGGTCCCACATTAGAATCACTTAGGGTGCTTTAAACCTATAAAATCATGGCTCTGCCCCCAGAGGTTATGATAGAAAAGGGATTTGGTGCTCCTTTTAGAAACATCTCAGATGATTCTAATATGTAGCCATGCTTGAGAATCAGGGCCAAAGGCACTGGGGTGATTGATTATGAGAGAGAAGTGAGGGGAACCATGGATTTAGCCTTGGTAGGCTCCAACATTTATTGGATCAGAAGAGGAAGCAGAGGGCCCAGCACAAGGACTGATCAAAAGAAGGCATCAAGTTAGGAGCAAAACAAGGACAATGGCCCAGAGGTCAGACAGAGGTTCAAGGAGGATGGAATAATCAGCTGAATACTGCTAGTAATACTACTAGAAGGACTAGTATGGTAAGGAGTATTAACTGTTAATTAGGTACAATGAAGTGTGTTACAAGTAGAGCAGGCCGTAACAACTGCTCCTCCAGCCCTTCTTCATTCTTACATACATTGTAAGCAAAATTGGGAGTTTGTAATATGTTCAATTAAAACTAACTTAAAGTATGGGCTTCCCAGGTGATCCAGTGGGTAAAGAGTCCTCCTTGCCCTGCAAGGGGCACCGGTTTGATCCCTAACCCGGGACGATCCCATGTGCCATGGAGCGGCTGGGCCAGTGTGTCCAGTTAGGAGCCAGCGCTATGGAGCACATATACCCAGAGCCGGTGCTCTGCCATCGGGGAGGCCACTACAGTGGGTGACGCACACATTCCAAAGAATAAAAAAAGATGGATGGAAAATAAATATAAATAAAAGAAACATGATGGAAAAAAGTAAAAACAAACAAAAAACTTAAAGTGGTCATCGCCCTTTTCCCTTGATACTGGGTACCCAAATGCCTGAGAAGGGAATAGGTAAATAGGCAAATAGGCATTGGGCTTCCCTGGTGGTCCAGTGGGTAAGAACACCGCCTTGCAGTGCAAGGGGTGCCAGTTGGATCCCTGGCCTGGGAAGATCCCACGTGCCGTGGAGCAGCTGGACCTATGTGTCCAATTACCTAGCTGGAGCTCTGGAGTGCATGTGCCCAGAGCCAGTGCTCTGCGACAACAGAGGCCACTGCAATGGGAGGGCCCACAGGGGCCAAAGAACGAAGATGGATGAAAATGGATAAATGAAAGACCAATAGAAGTGGCCCACCCCCCCCCCCCCCTTCCCCCCCCCCCCCCCCCCAAAAAAAAAATAAAAAAAAAAAAAAAAAAGGCATGAGCAGGGTATCCAAAGGGGCCAAAGAATTGGTGCTAAAAATAGAGGGAGGAATGTGGTGCCCAAGGATGAAAGAACAAGGCAAATGAGGAGGGTCTTGGAATGCAAGAAGAGATAAACTGGACCCTTATTGTGCTTCCTTCCCCCGGGCTATAGTGCACCACCCAATCCTTAAGACCCCTTTGCCACTCCTTGGATCCTACTGTCTTTCCCTCATGCTTTGGTCATCATCCTACCCCACCTATTAGACCGTCCAATCAGCAATGATCCTTAAGACCCCTATGCTGCTCCTTAGACCCTGCTATAAAATGGATCAAAGACCCCTGCTTAGGGTCAGCTCTTCCTTGAGCCGGCCTGCTGTTCTCATAGCACCTCCCACTTTCTCCCTTAAGCCGGCCCACTGTACTGGCAGCGACTGTCCCTTCCCCCACTCTAATAAACTCTACTTTCCACTCAAATAATAATAATAATGATAATAACTTAAAGTGGTAAAGGTGATATAATACTACTGAAAATTGTATTCTGAATCCATTTTTAAGAAAAAAAGGAGCTTCCCTGGTGGTCCAGTGGGTAAGGACACCGCCTTGAAGTGCAAGGGGCGCTGGTTCGATCCCTGGCCTGGGAAGATCCCACGTGCCGCGGAGCGGCTGGACCCATGTGTCCAATTACCGAACTGGAGCTCTGGAGCGCATGCGCCCAGAGCTGGTGCTCTGCGACAACAGAGGCCATCACGATGGGAGGCCCACACGGGCCAAAGAACAAAGATGGATGAAAATGGAGAAATGAAAGACCAATAGAAGTGACCCACCTGCTCCCCTCCCTCCCCACCCCACCCCCACCAAAATAAATAAATAAACAAATCTTTAATAAAAAAGAAAAGATGGCAAATATAAATAAATAAGTAGCCACAGAAAGTTTGTACAATTGAAAAAAGGCAAAAAAATACTATTATCATGTTCTCTTGTGCTAACCATTATTGAGTCATGCGTTCACTTTTATTTAGGGAATTCCTACTCTGCAGCAGACTCTGGGCTGGAGATATAGAAATCAATATAACAAAAATCTCTGCCCTCAAATAATTCAGGGCCTCATGAGGGAGGTGAAACACATAAAATGATGACTATAAAACAAAGTGATGAGTGATGTAATAAAGGTTATATGGAGCATATGGTGAAAGCAAAGAACAGAGAGCTTATTGCATGTCGAATGATAATTATGAAAAGCACCTTGGCAAACTAGAAAATTGCTCATGCTTTAATGTTAGTCATAGAAACAAGATGGAAAATTGAGCATACCCCAGGATTACAACCATATAAAAATATGACCCCTGAAATTTTCCCAGTAAAGGAAAATCTTGAACTGAGTCTTGGATGATGGGCCAGGTAAATAAGGTCAGGAAAAGGTGGGAGAAAGAAGAGAATTCTGAGTTGGAAGAAGGCAAGGGAAGAGAGAGGGAGTGTATAACCGGTTTGATCACTATAATGGCTTTGGTGGTGTTGGAGTGTAGGATGCCCGTGAGGGAGGAACCAGACATAAAACTGGAAAGACAAGCAGGTGATAACAAGGTAAAAAAGGATCACACAGGCTGTGCTGGAGTGTTTGAACTTTATCCAGTCACTTATGAGTAGCCACAGAAACATTTTAAAGTGGAAAACATACTCAGATTTGGTATTGCAACTCTGACCACAGCAGCTCAGTTGAAAGAGGCTAAAAGCAGGAAGACCAGTGAGAGAGCTCTTGCAATAATCTAGGTGAAAGATATTCATTAATAAAGGCAATGGCAGAAGGATGGATGAATGGATGGTTGGATAGGGATGAATTCAAAGGACTCCTTAGGAGACAGTGTAGACTTAGAGAATGGTAAGGAATGGGGGCATTAGGACTATGGGGTGAAGAAAAACAAGAATGACTCTCAGATCTCTGGTTTAGATAACTATCCCTGTTCTTATTCTCAGCTGTTTCTTCCCAAGATAAAAATTTATATAGGGAAAAAATCGATGGACCTGCGGAACATCCAAGGGAAGATGGATAAGTTTGAATATCCTGGAGTTCAAAAGAGATGTGTGGGCTAGAGACACAGATTTAAGAGACATTATTACCTGTGTGATTTATGCAGTGGTTGAGACTGGCAAGGATGTTGTATATATGCCATTTGTGTGTTTTCCTTTCTAGTCATTTCATTCTAAGTTATATCCTTATTTAATTGTAATAATTAGATTATGCAATTTCCTTTTTCACCTCATATTATATCAAAAATTTTTCCTATGTTGCACTAGAATTTTCAAAGCAGTCAAAACTGTGGCTGAATAAAAATATACTGAGAGGATATGCTATAATTATAGTTGAACTTATCTCTGTGATAAAAATTTCTGTTCATAGTTTTTCTCCCGTGTTTTGGACTTTTCCTTAGAAAAGATTCTCAGAAATGGGAATACATGTGTGTTGTTACATAGTTAATGACTGTTGCATGTATACATCCAAATGACTTTCTGAAATGATTGTACAGTTTCTCCTTGATACCAACAGTTTATGAGAATACAAGTTTAATTAGGTACTTGTTATGTGTGTGTTTAGTCACTCAGTCGTGTCCAACACTTTGTGACTCCATGAACTCTTTGAAGCTCATCAGGCTCCTCTGTCCATGGGCATTCTTCAGGCAAGAATACTGGAGTGAGTTGCCATGCCCTCCTCCAGGGGATATTCTATAACCCAGGGATTGCAGGTGGATTTTTTACCATCTGAGCTACCAGGGAAACCCATTCCTTGCTATAATTTGGTACTGTGAATTTGTGAATGGGGCTTCCCAGGTAGCATGGTGGGAAAGAATTTGCCTGCCAATGCAGGAGATAAAGGAGACATGGGTTCAGTCTCAAGAAGCTCGGGAAGATCCCCTGGAGGAGGAAATGGCAGGCCCCTCCAGTACTCTTGCCTAGAAAATTCCATGGACAGAGGAGCCTGGTGATCTACAGTCCATGGGTTTCAGAGAGTCATACACGACTGAGCTCAAACACAGGATACAGGGTGTATAGAATGTATGTATTTTTATTATATATGTGAAACATTTTATTGAGGTAAGACACACATGAACCAAAGTGTACAAATCTAGTGTATAGCTTGATGAATTTTCAAAGTGAACATACAATATAACCTGAATGTAAATCAAGGAACAGAGCACTTCCAGCATCTCAAAACTCTCCCTCAAAGTTTTCCCTGAAGGTGCAGTCACTATCTTGACTTTTAACATTATAGGATGGTTTGAACTGTTTTTGAACTTGGTATAAATGGAATCACATCGTGTGTGATCTTTTGTTCGACATTGTATTGGTACAGTTCATCGCTGGATGTAGCTGTGACTCCTTCTCATTTCTGTATGGTGTTCTATTGTGTCAATGTTCCACAATGTATTTATTCCAGGAGGCATTTGTGCAGTTTCTGGTTTGGGGCTATTATGAACGGTGCCACTTTATGAACATTCTTGTATATGTCCCTTAATGAGTATATGTGTGCATTTCTGTTGGAAATGACTTAGGAATGAATCGATGACTTGTAATATGTATTTATTTTCAGCTTTGGTAGTCAACTGCTGTTTTCCAAGGGTGCCACCTTTCACTTCCAGGAGTGAATGGGAGTTCACAGTAGTCTACACACTGTCTGCCATTTTGTCCTTTTCGCTTTAGTCTTCCGGTGAATAGTATCAGATGTGGCTTCAATTTGCATTTCCTTGTTAACCAGAGGTGTTTAGCATCTTTCCATATGCTTTCCTAGCCATTTGGATATGCTCTTTTGTGAAGAAACTGTTCAGGCCATCTACTTTTCTACTGTATTGTCTTTTCAGTATTGATTGTAAGAGATTATAATTGTTATGTTGTTATTTTATGTGGTCTAAATATGAGTCTTCTATCAGGCGTATGTATTGTAAGCATCTTCCCACTCCATGTTTGCTTTCACTATTTAAATAAAGTCTTTCAGTTATCAGAAGTTTTTAATCTTAATATAGCTCAGCTTGTCACATTTCTTCCATAAGCCTAGCACTTTAGTTATTTCCCTATGTTTTATTTCAAGTGCTTTATTTTTTATTTTCATATTTAGATCTGTAATCCACTTGGGAATATGTTTTTGTATTTGGTGTAAGGTTGGGCTCAAGATGCATATTTTTTTATGTGGATATCTATTTGACACAGCTTGATTTATTGAAAAGATTATCCTTTCCCCCACTGAACTGAATATTAATACTGTAAGGTTTTTTTAAATTTTTTCTCTTCAGTGTAACACATGGAAAGTAGAACCTCCTTGTTTCACTCAAATGTATTGATTATTTGAGGAGTTTGCCATTTCTCTATTGTTTTACTTAAGACAGAACAGATTCTGCTGCAGTAGCAAATAAAGCACCAATTTCAGAGGCTTAAAATAACATAGGTTTATTTTTCCTCACACAGTCTGGTGCCAGTGGGCCAATTTATAAGACAGCTGGTCTCCCCGCAGTGACTGGGAGATCCAGGTCACTTCCACCTTGTGACTTCACATTATTATGTGGTCTCTACAGTCCCTGTTAAAAGAGAAGAGAGAGTGCAATGGTGGCACATTGACTCTTAAATTCTTGTTCAGGATGGGAGACGCTGAATTTCAGCTCCTGTTCTGTTGCTATCTAGTAACATGGCCTCACCTCACTGGAAGAAGTATAGTTTTCCCACGTGCCCAAGGTGGAGAGGAAAAACAGATACCAGAGAGATGATGATTCCACTATATTCCCTTGACTAACTAATCATATTTTCCACTGTGTGAATTGTTTGTGCTATTAACACTTAACCTTTTGGGGGGTACCTAATGTTTATATTAAATTAAAAGTACCTTTAACATATTTTGCTTTGAATTCTATTTTAACTTAATAAAGTTTCTCTAATTTATGGCAAGCTTGCTTACTACATTTTACACATCTTTTTCTCTCACTTTTTTGTTATTTTATTTAGATGTACTTTTTTCTTTTTTTTTTTGGGCGGGGGTCGGGTTGGGGAGGGTGGGGAGCGGGCGAGCCACTTCTATTGGTCTTTCATTTGCCTATTTTCATCCGTCTTTGTTCTTTGGCTCCTGTGGGCCTCCCATCGCGGTGGCGTCTGTCGTTGCAGAGCACCGGCTCTGGGCGCATGCGCTCCAGAGCTCCGGCTCGGTAATTGGACACATGGGTCCAGCCGCTCCGCGGCATGTGGGATCTTCCCAGGCCAGGGATCGAGCTGGCGCCCCTTGCACTGCAAGGTGGTGTCCTTACCCACTGGACCACCGGGGGAAGCCCTTAGATGTACTTTTTATAAGCAGCAAAGATTTTGACTTGTAACACAATCTGAGAGGCTTTTTCTATTAATAGGGGGATCTAATTTTAATGAGTAAATGGATCATGCTTAGTCTCACTATTGCCATGTTTCTGCCTTTGTTTTCATATGTGCATGCTGTTTCTTTTCAGTTTTGTCATTTGCTCTGATGACCTGGTGCTATTTGCTCTTATTCTCCACTGTGATTTTTTTTGAAAGTAGACATTCCTCTGGTTCTGCTAGTGGGTTCCTGAGAGCTTTCCACTAATACTTTTTAAAATCTGTACTTGTTTAACTGTAACACTAAAAAGTCAAACAATAATCTTTGGAAACTATGGAAAAGGAGGCATTTCCCTATCCCCTGTTAATCTTCCCTTTTGTTTGTGTTCATTAATCTAATCTGGGGTAGTAAACTCAGTCATTTGAAAAACTACAGTTTTTTTCCTCATAAAGTAATTGCTATTCCTATAAAACATTTGGACAATACCCAAAAATACAAAGACCAGCAACAAAATCTGCCATCATTTTACCACACAAAGACAACTACTCTTAATACTTCAGTATATTTCCTTTCAACCTTTTTACTGCATGCATCGTATATAATTGAGATTATATTGTGCATATGATTTTTATATGCTGTTTCATTCACTGAAATGTTCTTATAAGCAAGCCAGTTGTTTCTGGTTATATAAAATCTTCACAATCATTTTAAATACCTTATCATGTTAGATGAGTGGTAAATTATTACTATATCCTTATTTTTTAAATTTTATGAAAACAAAATCTTATTAAACATTAGGATAAAGAATCAATGAATAGGGCTTCCCTGGTGGCCCAGTGGGTAAGGACACCGCCTTGCAGTGCAAGGGGCGCCGGTTCCATCCCTGGCCTGGGAAGATCCCACGTGCTGCGGAGCAACTGGACCGATGTGTCCAACTACCGAGCTGGAGCTCTGGAGCACATGCACCAGAAGCCGGTGCTCTGCGACAGCAGAGGCTGCTGCGATGGGAGGCCCACATGGGCCAAAGAACAAAGATAAATGAATGAAAGACCAACAGAAGTGGCCCCCCCCCCCAAAAAAAAAGCTCAAAAAAACATTAACTTGTACATTTCTCAAGAGATAAATCTTACAAAACATAAGGTTCCAATGTGGATATACACTTGGCTCATAAGATGGTGGCTCTGTTTAGTCGCTTCAGTCATGTCTGACTTTTTGAGACCCCATGGCTTATAGCCCACCAGGCGCCTCTGTCCATGGGATTCTCCAGGCAAGAATACTAGAGTGGGTTGCCATTTCCTTCTCCAAATGACTATATTCTTATTATTGTACATTTAGGTTATTTTCAACTTTTACTTATCATAATGTCGAATAGAACTATCTTTGTGCAAAAGGAGAAAAAGAGCATTTCTTTTTTCTAGTTTAGGATTATTTCATTAGGATAGATTTCCAGAATGAAATTGGTGGGTCAAAAGGAATTCCTTTTTGTGTGTGTGTGTGTGTGTATGGTGGGAGCGGGCGGTCAGGGGGCAGGGGTGGTCATGCTTTACGGCATGCAGAATCTTAGCTCCCCTACCAGGGATGGAACCCATGTCCTTGGTATTGGGAGTGACGTGTCTCAACCACTGGACTACCAGGGAAGTCCCAAAATGAATATATATTTTAAAGGATTTTTGGTTCATACTGCTTCCCAAAAGAAACTGCATCCATATAAATGAAATCTCAATATAACTGTATTTTTGCTATAGTTCTTTTAGCATGTCAGACCTAGCATTAATTAATCTCTCATTAATGGTGTTTATATTAACTTATACCTATAGCTAAAGTCTGTTTTGGACATCGCCACCAATTCTTTCCAACCCCTATCTTCTAAATCACGAGTTCTTTTTATGATTCAGTGACTCATTTTATGATTCATCAAATTGTGTCAAATTCATGGGAGAACGTTCCTGGTATGGTTTTCTATTGACTGTCAATTAAGTTAATGTTTTATGTGACTAAATTTGGTTTCTTTTCCGCATATTGCATAGCAGGTGACTTAGTTTCACTGAGGAAAACTGCTTTTTTTTAGTTTTAAATCTTTCTTTCTTGTCTTCCTTGCTGTATGTGGGCTGTCTCCAGTTGCAGTGCGTGGGGCTACTCTCTAGTTGCAGTGTGTGGGCTTCTCACTGTGGGGGCTTCTCTTGTTTTGCAGCATGGGCTCTAGGCACTAGAGCTCACGAGTTGTGGCCCGTGAGCTTAGTTGTTTCACAGCAGGTGGGGTCTTCTGGGACCAGGGATTGAGCCTGGGTCCCCTGTCAAACAGACTGAATCTGTTCCCTTGACAGACAGACTCCCAACGACGGGACCACCAGGAAAATCCCCAGACTACTGTTGACACTCGTGTCCATGTCCTCTCCAACCCACCCTAACCCACAGAGCAAGAGGAGGCCTGTGGTAAACTGAAAGATGCAATTCTACAAGGGATTGGAAAAATGTGTTGAAGCCTCTAAACAGGGAAAAAATGGGGAAATAAGCAAAGATTTAAGTAGGTGCTCAAGACTACCCACAACTGAAAAAACTCTTAAAAATAGAATAGAGTCTAAAATTGGTGTATGGAATAGGTCCAGACTCTGATGAATAAGTTTTGAATCTTAAAATATAAATAATAATTTAGATCACTTTGATGCACCTTGAGGCCCACCTAAAATTGCTCCTCATTTAGGAAGCCTCAAATGTGATTGCTCCTGCCTCCAAATTCTCCATTTTTCTAGAAAATGCATCATTTTCTACTTTGGATAGTTGTCATTGCTAGACTATTCTTTGATCATTACCTCTAAGCTACATGCATGAGTCACCTCTGCACTTCCATAGCACTTGGCAAATTTTTTGACTTTGGGGTAAAGGGGGAGAAATTCTCCTCAATATTTGACATTTCTGTATTGTTTCAAAGTCTCCAAATATGTATGAGGTTATATACATCTCACGTTATTTGTTTTCACATATCTAAGAAATATTTAGTATTTTTTCTTTGCCAGAAAAGCATGAAGTAATTTTTTTTTTTTTTTTGCATTAGGTACTTTTTCTAAGTCTTGAAACTATACAGTTGGAAAGATGCCAAAAATAAAGGATATTTGATATTAATGTTTATGAAAAGGAACATCAATTTCTTTGCCTGCAAAACAATTCACAGGACTTCCTGGTGATCCAATGGTTAAGATTCCCTGCTTCCAAAGCAGTGGGCCTGAGTCTGATCCCTGGTGGGAAACTAGGATCCCATATGCTGTGTGGTGCAGCCAGGAAAAAAAAAAAAAATATATATATATATATATATACTGTAGAAGCAAAGTCCTGGGTAGGTGAGGTTTTGGGCATCTGTTCTTCCATCTATAGTGATGAATTGATACTTTACTTTAATCAGTAAGACAAGATCTGAGTGAAGTGGAACACTAGATTACAGTTGGTTTTATATGTTGCTTTAATCACTTCTAAGGAGACTGATTAAGAGGTATGTTGCTGATTTAAAATCTGCTATGAGCACTGTTTGCTTATTGTACTTTGTTTTTGTAAACATTTCATAATACTCATGCCCTTGGAAGACCGCCTCTAGTGCATTTGGAGAGAGGTAATAATATTGTTCTGAAGCTGATTGTAATTTTTTAACCTCAAGCTAAATGAATCAGTTTTGAGAATCTAGTAGTTCCAGTTTGGGTTATGTATAGATCAAGCCCCCCTCCCCCAGTGGGTTGACAAACTTGAAGGAAATGGCTTCCCCTGGCTAGAGAGAGCAGAGGAAGAGTAACCTGGCCTATTATGCACAAAACCCTGAAGCTGTCTCTGCAGGCATTTGGAAACCATCATCTTCAAGCAGTGGCTTTGTGAATCGTGCAGGGCAAGTGAGACAAACTCAGTGAAATGAGAAATCTTCATAATGCATTGCAGGGGAGTCATTTGTGTTAGCATATACCAAAAGGAATACTACTAAGGCAGCACGTCTCGATGGCAGGCCAGGTGTCTTGAGACTCTCATCTGCGTGCATACACTCGGGCAAAGAAGGAAATCAAATCTGGCAGTGAGTCCAGGCAAGAGAAGACAGGCTGGGTGTTTCAGTTACCGCTAACGAAAAGGTCCAGCACGCTCCATTTCCTAAACATTTGTAATGGAATATTTCATACATATGAGAGCAGATCTGATATATATAAATAGTTTACAGAGACAGAGTAAGAAAAACACATGTCCGCACTCCTACCCCACTTAACAGTAGTGCATTTATTGATGCTTTTGAAGCCCCTGTGAGCTCCTCCACAGCCACATCCTGCCTTTTCCCAGATGAAAATAGTGATTCTCATTTTGGCTTCTTATCCTTAATCTTTTTTCTTTCTGGTTTTGCCACACATATTGATACAGATACGTTCCTGAACACTATGTTATTTAGGTCTGAATGTTTTTGAAAGTTTTATAACTTTAATATATTCATGTAAATCAGCATCATGCCTGTGGAGCATTTTAATTGTTGTTTAATACCCTATTGTGTGAATATACACAACTCTATTCATCTGTTTTCTTGTGGACAAATATTTGGGTGGTTTCCAGTTTGGGGCTGCTATGAACAGTAGTGCTGTGGACAGGCTTGTTCTTTCTCCTGGAGTACATGAACAAGAATTACTCTAAGATATAGCCTTTGGAATGCAATTGCTCAGTCCTAGCATCTTCACTTTTACTAGGGAATACTTCATTAACTATTTTTGGCTTAGTTCAGTGGGACTACAGCTAGAGTTGCCAGCTGTAGCAAATAAAAATACAGGATGCTCAGGTACATTTGAATCTTATATAAACAAAAAACTTTTTAGTATAAGTACGGCCCATGCAAAATTTATATGTTATTCTGGCAACCGTAGCAAGGTCAGTGAACTCTACCAGATCACAAATGTTGGCCAATGAAGTGTAAGTGTGTGGGGGTTGGGGAGTATTCAACTTTTCCTTCCTCAACTAGCATGGCCAACCCAGGTGTTTACCAGCAAATTAACTTAAGGGACTCAGGTGCTTGCTAACCAGCTATGTGGGTAATTGATCAGCTCAACAAGTATGTATCAGCACCAGCTGTGTGCCAAGCAGGTGTTAGATGTTGGGAATATAACTGTAAACATGACAGACAAGGTCCTTGCCCTCACTAGGCTCTCAGCCAGGGTGGGAAAACAGGATAACAAGGCAATGATGTACGTGTACTGTGGGAGCAGTGGTGTGCTGGTAAAGAAGCTTTGATATGTGGACTTTGCTGACTTTGGAACTGCAAATACTCTTACCATGACCAGTTTCAAGCTGCCTGTATGGCCGCGCTGAAACTCTGAGTTGAGGGAGAGACTTGTGCAATTTGGCTCTTTGGGCAGTATGACTGGCCCCAGTAGCCTACTGTCGGGGGGAGTTCCTAGAAAGGACCTTTCATCCATCCTCATTTCTGATTGGTTTGGGGGAAAGGGACTTAGGCATTAATTATTTCCTCAGATTTAGAAGGAATCGAGTGATAAGAGGTATTAGTGTGTGTGTGTGTGTGTGTGTATATATATATATATATATATATATATATCTCATATTGGATGCTTTTCAAACATACATATATATTTTACTCTGGTATATAAATTGAAGAGTCTAATAAATGTAGCTGTAAATTGTGACTGACCTATAGATCAAGGCTTAGATGTCCCTTACTGTTATAAGACCTTATATCAGGAGACGATTGAAGACTTCTGCACTGCTCTGTTCCTCCTCATGTTCTGCAAACATTGACAGAGCCCTTGGTTTTGTGTCAGGCATCGTACTAGGGCCTTGATCCCTGACTTCTTAGAGCTCTCAGTGCACAGAAAGAACTCTCCCCAATTCTCAGGCAGTTTTATGGCATTCTCCTTTTAGTCACTTAGGTCACTCCTGTTCCCATCTTGCCATAAGCCCCTTCCAATGATCTTTCTTTGCTTTTCTTGATATTCCTTTTCCCTTGAGTGGCTGAACCTGGACTCTCCTGACTTCCCTGTATTTTGTCCTGTTGAGCAAGCTATCGCTGTAGCCATCCCATCTATCAAACATTATTTGAAGGCCTGTGTCCTAGCCTGTGCACAAGGTGGTGGAGAAGCCTGTACTCATTAGTTAAAATCTTTTTTACCGTACTAATTTAATAAAATTATGTATTTGCACAATTTGTGTCCATGCCCTTTTTATCCTTAAATTACTTAAGAAATACACAATTCATTGTATAAAATTTGGAAAAGCTGAAAGGAGAAAAGAATAATTCTATAATTTTACAACCCAAGGCTACCTATGCACTTTTGGGGGTGCATCCCTGTAGTCTTTTGTTTTGCGTACTTACAAACTAATTGGGATCTTCCATGTTTTCACTTACAATATACATGAGCATTTTTATCATCCTTTTAAGCATCCTTCAAAGGCATGATTTTAAGTGATGGCATAATATTCTATTTTCAGGCTAAGCCTTGGTTTATTTAAGTAGTTCCTTGTTGCTGGCAGTAGCCTCTTTATAAGTCATGTTGACTGTGTTGACAATGTTGACTATCTTTATCGTAAGCTCACAGAGTCAGACATGACTGAAATGACTTAGCACCCACAAGAAAGTAGAAATCAATTATTTGCCTTTCCAAGACAGCATTCATGACAAAAATAAATTGAAAGTAATTGGATTATGTATTTGGATTTGTTGTGATCCTCTAGTTGCTATTTAAAATGAAAAGGAGTCACTTGTGTAAAATATAATCGGGGTTGGTGTAAAGGTAACCTGAGGCTTGGAGCAGGGTTGGGAGGACGACAACCAGTGATCAAATCTCTTTGGTTGGGTTTTGTTTACTACTCTGCAGAGGAGCTGAGCTCCACCTAAAATCTTGAAACTGGGTAGGAGCTCCAGAGATCACCCAGTGACTCTGACCTCTGTTTCATAGATGAGAGAATTGAATCAAAAAGGATTGTTACTTGCTGAGGCTAGTACCCAAGTCTGTCGACTTCCTCCCCGTCCATTTCACCACAATCAGCTGACTTAGCTTACTCTTTTAAATTACTGAGAGCATACAGTTACCTATCTCACAGGAACTCTTATTTTGCCTTAGGGTGTATGCACTTTGGTATAAAACTCTAATGGTAATGTTCTAGATATGTATCCAAGAGAAAGGAACTCATATGTCCACACAAAGACTTGTATACAAATGTTCCTACTAGCATCGCTTGTAATAGCCAAAAAATGGAAACCACGCAAATGTCACCAACAGGTGAATGGATACACAAAGTATGGTGTATTCACACAGTGGAATACTCAGAAGTAAAAAGAAATGAACTGTTGATAAATCCAACCATGGAGATGAATCTCAAAATAATTATGTTGAGTAAAAGAAGTCAGACAAAGGCGTATGAACTGTACAATTCCATTTATCTAAAGTTCTGGGAAATACACACTAAGTTACAGAAAGCAGTTCTGTGGTTACTTGGGGATGGGAGTGTAGGGGAAAAGGAATCACAAAGGGGTAAAGGAAATTTTGGAGGCTGATGAATATATTCACTGTCTTGGTTTCAGGGTTGCGTACACATGAAAACATCAAATTGCACACTGTAAATATGTGCAGTTTATTGCATGTTAATTATACCTCACTAAAGTTGTCTAATTTGTGAGATGTACCTCTTAAGCTTGAAAACCAGAACATTACTAAAAACTCACCGAAGAGTCTGAAGTACAAGAAAACTAAAATTACTTCTGGAGATAACTGACAAACAAGGTTCCATTCTAGTACGATAGCTTATCTGAACAAAACATTACCGTGAGAAGTGCAAAGTCATAAAAATAAAAAATAGAAATGAATTTTTGTCCCCCTGGTAATGTCATTTCCTCATGCCTGTACTGTTGCTCTATATCGTAATCTTTTTAGGGTTCTAGTCAATTCGTTTTTTTAAGAGAGCAGTAACTGTGTTGTATTTTCCTGAACTATTAGACTGCTCTTTCACTTACAAGATGCCCGGTCGCTGATGTGTCTGTCCCTGTGTGGGAGTGTGGAAAGTTACATTGTAACTATAAATTTTAGCGGTGTAGAAAGTTACATTGTAACTACACATTTTAGCAGTTGCTGTAATTTACTTCAGGGTTTTGTAGCCACGGCTCATCAGTGGCATAGGAAATTTCTAGAACCAAAACCCGCTTCTACAAGACGAAGCCCGGGTAATTTCCATAAATATGTGAGTTCGGTGATCACATTTTTCTATTCAGACTTTCCACCTACTGTTTTAAAAGAACTGCTAGACCACACATACACATACAGGGCTCCAGTCAAGATGGTCTTTCTTGTTGGAAAACATTCGTAAAGTTTTATTTCCGCCCTCCCCCCAAGTTATTTTCTTAGCTTTTAGTCGATAAGCACTCCCATTCTGTAGACGGGTAGATGCACACTGGTTTTGTTTTTTTTTTTTTTTTTTTATGCACAGTACAAGGAAAGAAAGAAGCAACTCTCAACTTTTCAGTTCCATTTTGAGAAACCGATCACATCGAACTCCTGAGAAACGACAGCCCAGAGAGAGCAGAAGCATGCCTCTCCAGGCTGGGTGTGGGTCGGGCAGCAGGCGCGCTTCCGCGGGAGAGAGGGGGAGTCAGGTGGCAGCGGAGCCGGCGCAGCGCGGCGGGGGCGCGTGCGGGGCGCGCCTCCCTCCGGCCGGCACGGGAGGCCGCCCCCGCGCACGCCCGTCCGCCGGCCCCCGGCCCCCGCGCCGCGGTCCACGGGTGCGCCCGGAGCGCCCGGCGCCCGCGTCTCCTCCCTCGCGCGCTCGTTCCCTCCCCAGCCCCCCCGCCCCCAACCCCTGGCAGGTCCCTCCCCAAGCCTGCTCCCGCGGCCGCCGCCGCTACCGGAGGCGCAGGAGCCTCGCGATAGTGTTTGCACAGGCGGCGCGTGACGCCGCCGCCGCCTGTAACTGATGCAGAGGTTACCCCGCCGCCTCAGCCGCCACCCATCGGTAATTTTTTCCCTTTCAAGGTACTGTTGCTCTATATCGTAATCTTTTAGGGTTCTAGTCAATTCGTTTTTTAAGAGACAGTAACTGTGTTGTATTTTCCTGAACTATTAGACTGCTCTTTCACTTACAAGATGCCCGGTCGCTGATGTGTCTGTCCCTGTGTGGGAGTGTGGAAAGTTACATTGTAACTATAAATTTTAGCGGTGTAGAAAGTTACATTGTAACTACACATTTTAGCAGTTGCTGTAATTTACTTCAGGGTTTTGTAGCCACGGCTCATCAGTGGCATAGGAAATTTCTAGAACCAAAACCCGCTTCTACAAGACGAAGCCCGGGTAATTTCCATAAATATGTGAGTTCGGTGATCACATTTTTCTATTCAGACTTTCCACCTACTGTTTTAAAAGAACTGCTAGACCACACATACACATACAGGGCTCCAGTCAAGATGGTCTTTCTTGTTGGAAAACATTCGTAAAGTTTTATTTCCGCCCTCCCCCCAAGTTATTTTCTTAGCTTTTAGTCGATAAGCACTCCCATTCTGTAGACGGGTAGATGCACACTGGTTTTGTTTTTTTTTTTTTATGCACAGTACAAGGAAAGAAAGAAGCAACTCTCAACTTTTCAGTTCCATTTTGAGAAACCGATCACATCGAACTCCTGAGAAACGACAGCCCAGAGAGAGCAGAAGCATGCCTCTCCAGGCTGGGTGTGGGTCGGGCAGCAGGCGCGCTTCCGCGGGAGAGAGGGGGAGTCAGGTGGCAGCGGAGCCGGCGCAGCGCGGCGGGGGCGCGTGCGGGGCGCGCCTCCCTCCGGCCGGCACGGGAGGCCGCCCCCGCGCACGCCCGTCCGCCGGCCCCCGGCCCCCGCGCCGCGGTCCACGGGTGCGCCCGGAGCGCCCGGCGCCCGCGTCTCCTCCCTCGCGCGCTCGTTCCCTCCCCAGCCCCCCCCCCAACCCCTGGCAGGTCCCTCCCCCAAGCCTGCTCCCGCGGCCGCCGCCGCTACCGGAGGCGCAGGAGCCTCGCGATAGTGTTTGCACAGGCGGCGCGTGACGCCGCCGCCGCCTGTAACTGATGCAGAGGTTACCCCGCCGCCTCAGCCGCCACCCACCGCCCGCCGCCGCCGCCGCCGCCGCCGCCCGGGCGACGCCGGGGGCCGACGCACTGCAGAGGTGCCGGCAGGTTCCGCCCGCGGAAGTCTCCTCGGCCGGCGCAGCCCGTGCTCCGCCCGCGCTCCGACCCCGGCCCCGGCGGGCGCCCCCTCGACGCCTCCGCCGCCGCGCTCCTTCTCTCCGCCTCCTCCCCGGCGCGCCCGCCGGCTCCCTCGCGGCTCCCCCTCTTCCTCCTCCCCGTCCCCTCTCCCCCCGCACCTCTCCCCTCCCCACCTCCCCGCGTCTTGGTTTCCTCCCCCATCCCCTTGACTCTCCCCTCCCTGCCCTCGCTCTCCCGCTCGCCCTCAGCGCGGCCCCCGCCATGACGGAGGCGGGTGCCGGTGCCGTTGCCGCCGCTGCCGTCGCAGGGGGGGAGTCGGGTTCCCAGAAAGTAGCTTGATGAGTGTCCAAAGTAGCAGTGGAAGTTTGGAGGGGCCGCCATCTTGGTCCCAGCTCTCCACGTCTCCAACCCCGGGCTCGGCGGCGGCGGCCAGGTCCCTGCTGAATCACACGCCGCCATCCGGGAGGCCCAGGGAAGGTGAGTGCCGTCGCGCCCGCGCCCGCTCGCGGGCCTCCCCTTCCGCGCCGCGGCCCCCGCGCCCCCGGGTCTCCTTCTCCCGACCCCGGGGTGGGGGAGGGGGCGGGGTGGACGCGAGGCCGCCCGGCCCCGGGGAGGTAGCGCTCCGGCGGCGGGTGGTGGTTCGCGGGTGGCGGAGAAGACGGACGAGGGGGCTCGTGTTGGAGGGGACGGGGCGAGGCGCGGCGCACAGACTCGCTTGGGGCTCCTAAGAGCCAGTCCTGTTAGGGTGGAAAGCCCGGCCCCGGACGCGAGCCCCTTTCTGCTCCATTTGCTAGTACACTCAGTACTCCTAACCTCCTGGCCTCCGGTCTCTGGTGGGTTTTCCCTCTCGGTGCAGCATTCATCCTCGAGCCCCCTCCCCTTCCCTCGCGCACTCCTCCCCTAGAGGCGGTCCCCGCTCCGCGAGCTTTGCTGCCGGGGACCTGGAGGATGCCCCTCGCTGGCAGGATCTCTGCCTTTTGGGGAGAGCCGCTGAAATGATCAGAGCCGACTTTGATCCCTGGCCTGGCCCCCTGGAGCAGTTCAAACGGGAGACTGGTTTTTAAAATCACCCATCCAGATGGTTGCAACTTTGCTTCGCCATCACCTCCCGCGCGTTTGTGCGTTCTCTCTCTGTTGCAAGTAGGGTACTACTATTCTTCTCCGACAGGGTCGTGGGTTTTGTGGGAAATAGCTGCGTAAAGGTTGCTGCAATCACTCACCAGATCGGTTACAATTGTTTTCTAAGTTTTCTGGCTTCCTGCATGCAAGTGTGCTGCCACCAGATGTAGCAGTTACACAGCTAGTAAGACACCGGAGTGCTTTGGACTAAAATTTCAACTTGCTGTATTTAACTTTAAGCTTACGACATATAATTAGATTTGGGAGAACACGTACTTATGGGGGAGGAATAAATGTGTAGAATCCCGTTTATCGCTCTTTTGTCTGGAAAACGTTTAGCGATATTCATCAGCAGTTGGGAAAGGGTTGTTGCCGCCGCTGCCGCCATCCGGGAGGTCCCAGGGAAGGGGTCGAGCTCTCACGTCTCCAACCCCGGGCTCGGCGGCGGCGGCCAGGTCCCTGCTGAATCACACGCCGCCATCCGGGAGGCCCAGGGAAGGTGAGTGCCGTCGCGCCCGCGCCCGCTCGCGGGCCTCCCCTTCCGCGCCGCGGCCCCCGCGCCCCCGGGTCTCCTTCTCCCGACCCCGGGGTGGGGGAGGGGGCGGGGTGGACGCGAGGCCGCCCGGCCCCGGGGAGGTAGCGCTCCGGCGGCGGGTGGTGGTTCGCGGGTGGCGGAGAAGACGGACGAGGGGGCTCGTGTTGGAGGGGACGGGGCGAGGCGCGGCGCACAGACTCGCTTGGGGCTCCTAAGAGCCAGTCCTGTTAGGGTGGAAAGCCCGGCCCCGGACGCGAGCCCCTTTCTGCTCCATTTGCTAGTACACTCAGTACTCCTAACCTCCTGGCCTCCGGTCTCTGGTGGGTTTTCCCTCTCGGTGCAGCATTCATCCTCGAGCCCCCTCCCCTTCCCTCGCGCACTCCTCCCCTAGAGGCGGTCCCCGCTCCGCGAGCTTTGCTGCCGGGGACCTGGAGGATGCCCCTCGCTGGCAGGATCTCTGCCTTTTGGGGAGAGCCGCTGAAATGATCAGAGCCGACTTTGATCCCTGGCCTGGCCCCCTGGAGCAGTTCAAACGGGAGACTGGTTTTTAAAATCACCCATCCAGATGGTTGCAACTTTGCTTCGCCATCACCTCCCGCGCGTTTGTGCGTTCTCTCTCTGTTGCAAGTAGGGTACTACTATTCTTCTCCGACAGGGTCGTGGGTTTTGTGGGAAATAGCTGCGTAAAGGTTGCTGCAATCACTCACCAGATCGGTTACAATTGTTTTCTAAGTTTTCTGGCTTCCTGCATGCAAGTGTGCTGCCACCAGATGTAGCAGTTACACAGCTAGTAAGACACCGGAGTGCTTTGGACTAAAATTTCAACTTGCTGTATTTAACTTTAAGCTTACGACATATAATTAGATTTGGGAGAACACGTACTTATGGGGGAGGAATAAATGTGTAGAATCCCGTTTATCGCTCTTTTGTCTGGAAAACGTTTAGCGATATTCATCAGCAGTTGGTAAAGGGGTTGTGCACGACCAGTTGTGTCACACGGGAAGATTGTAGCCACATTAAAAAAAAAAGTCTGAAAGTCCAGTAGTCTAGTGAATCCTTTAAAGATATGAAGAGCTTTGATTTATATAGGAGTCGGTGGGATTTATTTATTTTGAAAATACCTATCAGCATTTACCGCCCAGAGCCTTGACATTTGTTGGTCAAGTGGTTTGCGCCCTGAATCCAGTGGTTCCGTCAGAGCATTCTTTGTCATTTTGTTCCTGTGAGCATGTGTGCAAGTGACAATAGGCTCAAAGATTGACATGAATTTGCTCTGGAAAATTCATGGAAAGGTTTGATTTAGGGCGTCCATTAAGCATTCTGAATACATTGACAGACATTTCCCCCTTCCTTCTCACCCTCAACCCTGAGTTCTGATTATTAGATGAAAGTTTATTTATTGACTATCTCAAATTTAGTACACCTGGTGATTTTTCTTTCTGCATTTGAAAATTTGTAAATGAATCTCTTAAAATCTATGTTATAAACAGCAGCTGATGCTTTTTCCATGTTTTTACTTTTGTGTGTACTTCCATTAAGATGCTTAATGGTACTGTTAGCAATGAGAGTGTAATGAGTGATAGTAAATGCTGTCTTGGGACAGGCTTTCTTTTAAGGCTGTGACCCCCACCCCCCATTCATTTCTTGAGCTATTTTTTGTGAGCCTAGGACTGTACTAGTTAATGAGGACATAGTGTGGAATTGTTCATCTGTAACATCTGTAATCAATGTTAGTAATTTGGGGGCTGTGAAATCTAGATTGTGAGCTTCTGAAGTTACTAGCTTCTGAGGTTAAAAATACGTATACTATTCTGCAGTTTTCCTGATGTTTTAAAATTTTGAGGGGTTGGGGGGCTTCCCTGGTGGTCCAGTGGATAAAGAGCCCGCATTGTAGTACTAGGGACGCCGGTTCAATCCCTGGCTGGGGAAGATCCCACATGCAGCAGAGCTGCTGGACCGGTGTATCCAAGTATAAGCTATGGCTCTGGAGCACATGCGCCCAGAGCCGGTGCTCTACACCGAGAGAGGCCACTGCAATGGGAGGCCCACACAGGCCAAAGAATAAAGATGGATGGAAATAAATAAATAAATAATAAACCACAAAGAGGCCAAAATTAAAAAAAAAAAAATTTTTTTTGAGGGGTTGGAATACTTTAGCTTGAACTTCCAAATAACCAGAAATTTCCCCAGCAGTTTGGATTTTTATGTAACCTAAACAGTCAGTCTCAGTTAATGAAATAACAAGACATGCTGTTGTGTTAAGTTACGCTTCACATTCAAGTACCTGTGTGATGACAGTGGTATTTTTTTTGACCAACCAGGAAATAAGTTAAACTTGTTCATTCTCTCTAGGGTTGTATATTCATCCTGAAGCTGTAGTTTCAGATTTCACTAATGCTAAACACTAATTGCATATGTGAAGCCCTAGGTATCCAGGTGGAAATATTGTGTATTGAGTGAGATTCCAGTTTTTATTGTAACAAATGCTTGACATCTTTTCCAGGTAATGTATTAGTATGTATAAATTGATGTAAATGGAGAGCTTTCAAAAAAATTTTTTTAATGTATTTATGGCTCCTCTGGGTCTTTGTGGGCTTTTCTCTAGTTGTGGCGAGCCGGGGCTACTCTTGGTTGGGCTCTGCAGACTTCTCACGGTGATAAGTTCTCTTGTTACAGAGTGTGGACTCAGTAGTTGTGGCACTTGGGCTTTGCCACTCCGTGGGATGTGGGATCTTCCTCCTGGGTCAGGCATCGAATGCATGTGCCCTGCATTGGCAGGCGGGTTCCTTACCACGGAGTCATCAGGGAAGTCCAAATTGATAGCTTTGATTGCTGGTGACTGATAGATAGTAAGAACCATTACTATTTTTTTTTTTTAAAGATTTATTTATTTATTTATTTTGCGGGGGTGGGGTGGGGAGGGAGAGGAGCAGGCGGGCCACTTCTATTGGTCTTTCATTTGTCTAGTTTCATCCATCTTTGTTCTTTTGGCCCATGTGGGCCTCCCATCGCGGTGGCCTCTGTTGTCGCAGAGCACCGGCTCCGGGTGCATGCTCTCCAGAGCTCCAGCTCGGTAATTGGACACATGGGTCCAGCTGCTCCGCAGCACGTGGGATCTTCCCAGGCCAGGGATCGAACTGGAGCCCCTTGCACTGCAAGGCGGTGTCCTTACCCACTGGACCACCAGGGAAGCCCAGAACCATTACTATTAATGGAACTTGAGTGTATACATGAAGGAGAGAACAAGCTTTGTTTCTTGAAAAATAGAGCCAATTTAATGTAATATGGAATAGAAATGTTTAAACTTAAGACATACACACATATGTGTATGTACATATATAAAGTTATTTATGTGATGAACTCCTTTAAAACAAACTTAACTTTGAAAATGGGCTATTTTTAAAGATGTATCATAAGTATGTTATGCATAAGCCTAAATCAGAAGATTTAGGAATTTGTTAGAATTTAGAAATTTGTATGATGTAGACTATTAATAATTTCTTTTCTTGGAGTCCCAAAGCTTTTCCTTTATCAATCTTGACTAATCTGGGATTATATATATCTGTAAAAGCAAAAAAAAAAAAAATTCTCTGAGAGGTGCTCGGCAGGATAGCTCTAGATTTCACATTGGATCTTTTAAACCTGTAGCTAAATTCTCTATATGACTTTATCTTCTAAAAGTTCTGTGAATAAAGATGTGAGAAGTTAAGAAATTTTCAAGTAAGTTTTGTTTGCTGAGGCCTAAGAATCTGGTGTGTACTGGCTAGATGAATAGTTTTTTTCTTTTTTTTGTCTCAGTACATAGGTACTTTTGAATGGGTTACTGGTATGAATCAAATAAATGATTGTACAAAGACTTGTCTTTTCTATTCATTTTACCGGATATGAATAATTTGCTTTTCACTTTTATATAAATAGGAAAAGTAGTTTGGGCAACAAGATAATATCACGGTATAAGTAAATGTGCTGTCTTTCTGTATTTACAGACTGCACCTTTAGACAGAAGAGTTGAAAGTGTTTGATTCCAGATGATGGAATAATATCTGTAGGGAGATGTTAGAAATTACGTATCAGATGGCCCTTTTAATTTCTTGAAAGCACCTGCTGGAGCAAGACAGAGTTGTATGTGTAAGGATTCTAGCTCATGAGTGCATAAATATGTGTGGTAGATGCCTCTCTTACAGACATTTTTATGTATTACAGGAGAGAGAGAAATCCAAGATAGGGAAGTCTGAGAATCTGCCCTGAGAACTAGGTTACGCTTTTTGGTCTCAGGACCCTTTAACTCCGTTAAAGCGTACTTGGGTACCTAAAGAGATTTGTTTATGTGGTTATGTCTTGGTATTTAGTCCAATTGTAATGCAGTAACTTCAGAAATATTTCTCTAAAAATAACAATCTTATTACATGTTAACAACTTTTTTTTAAATTTTGGTCTCTTTTTATTATTATTATTTTTTATCCACTTATTTTCATCTGTCTTTATTTCTTGACCTTTGTGGGCCTCCCATCGCAGCAGCCTCTTGCTTCAGAGCACCAGCTCACAGTTGGGCCCTCCGGTCCAGCCACTCCCCAGTACATGGGATCTTCCCGGGCCAGGGATCAAACCGGTGCTCCATGCACTGCAAGGTGGACTCTACCCACTGGACTGCCAGGGAAGCCCTATGTTAACGAATTTTAAAATGGCGACTCTCGCTGTTGTTTTTCAGTCACCCTGTTGTGTCTGAGTGTTTGTGACCTCATGGGCTGCAGCACGCCAGACCTCCTTGTCTCTCACCATCTCTCGAAGTTTGCCCAAGTTCATGTCTATTGCATCGGTGAGGACATCTCATCCTCTGTGACTCTCCTCCCCTTTTACCCTCAGTCTTTCCCAGCATCAGGAACTTTTCCAATGAGTTGGCTGTTCTCATCAGATGACCAAAATACTGGAGCTTCAGTTTCAGACCTTCTAACAAGTACTCAGGGTTGATTTCCGTTAAGATTGACTGATTTGATCTCCTTGTTGTCCAAGGGATTCTTAGGAGTCTTGTCCAGCCTCACAGTTCAAAGGCATCAATTCTTTGGTGCTCTGCCTTCTTTATGGTCCAGCTCTCATAACCTTAGTGACCACTGGGAAGACCATAACCTTGACTATATGGACCTTGTTTGACAGAGTAATGTCTCTGCTTTTTAACACTGTGTAGGTTTGTCATAGCTTTGCTGCCAAAAAGCAATTGTCTTCTGATTTCATGACTGCAGTCACCATCCACAGTGATTTTAGAGCCCAAGAAGAGGAAATCTGTCACTACTTCCACCTTTTCCCTTTCTATTTGCCATGGAGTAATGGGACCAGATGTCGTGATCTTAGTTTTTTTAATATGTAGTTTTAAGCCAGCTCTTTTAATCTCTTCCTTCACCCTCATCAAAAGGCTCTTTAGTTGTTCTTCACTATCTGCCGTCAAAGTGGTATCTTCTGCATATCTGAGGACCTTGATGTTTCTCCCGCATATCTGAGTTTGTTGATGTTTATATCTGAGGTTGTTGATGTTTCTCCTGCCTGTCTTGATTCCAGCTTGTAATTCCTCCAGCCCAGCATTTCTCATGATGTGCTCAGCATGTAGGTTAAACAAACACGGTGACAGCAGACAGCCCTGTCGTACTCCTTCTCAATCTTGAACCAATCAGTTGTTCCATACAGGGCTCCACAGAGTTGTTCTTGACCCGCATACAAGTTTCTCAGGAGACAGATAAGATGGTCTGGTATTCCCATTTCTTTAAGAGCTTTCCACAGTTTGCTGTGATCCACAGAGTCAAAGGCTTTAGCGTAGTTGATGAAACAGAGGTGGATGTTTTTCTGGAATTTTCTTGCTTCCTCTATGGTCCAGTGGATGTTGGCAATTTGACCTCTGGTTCCA
This sequence comes from Tragulus kanchil, assembly GCA_022376925.1. Lineage (NCBI taxonomy): Eukaryota > Metazoa > Chordata > Mammalia > Artiodactyla > Tragulidae > Tragulus > Tragulus kanchil. The sequence continues at coordinate 268,189,824 of JAIOJX010000026.1, read as the reverse complement.
CTGCCTTTTCTAAACCCAGCTTGGACCTGTGGAAGTTCTTGATTCACATAATGCTGAAGCCTAGCATGCAGGGTTTTAAGCATGACCTTACTAGCATGAAGGATGAGTGCAGTTGTCTGATGGTTAGAACATTCTTTAGTACTGCCCTTGGGAATTTGAATGAGGATTGACCTTTTTCAGTCCTGTGGCCACTGCTCGGTCTTCCAGATTTGGTGACATATTGAATGCAGTACCTTGTTGGCATCATCCTTTAGGGTTTTCAATAACTACTGGAATTCCATCCCCTCCATTGGCTTTATTGACAGCAGTACTTCCTAAGGCCCACTTGACTTTTAACACTGTGTAGGTTTGTCATAGCTTTGCTGCCAAAAGCAATTGTCTTCTGATTTCATGACTGCAGTCACCATCCACAGTGATTTTAGAGCCCAAGAAGAGGAAATCTGTCACTACTTCCACCTTTTCCCTTTCTATTTGCCATGGAGTAATGGGACCAGATGTCGTGATCTTAGTTTTTTTAATATGTAGTTTTAAGCCAGCTCTTTTAATCTCTTCCTTCACCCTCATCAAAAGGCTCTTTAGTTGTTCTTCACTATCTGCCGTCAAAGTGGTATCTTCTGCATATCTGAGGACCTTGATGTTTCTCCCGCATATCTGAGTTTGTTGATGTTTATATCTGAGGTTGTTGATGTTTCTCCTGCCTGTCTTGATTCCAGCTTGTAATTCCTCCAGCCCAGCATTTCTCATGATGTGCTCAGCATGTAGGTTAAACAAACACGGTGACAGCAGACAGCCCTGTCGTACTCCTTCTCAATCTTGAACCAATCAGTTGTTCCATACAGGGCTCCACAGAGTTGTTCTTGACCCGCATACAAGTTTCTCAGGAGACAGATAAGATGGTCTGGTATTCCCATTTCTTTAAGAGCTTTCCACAGTTTGCTGTGATCCACAGAGTCAAAGGCTTTAGCGTAGTTGATGAAACAGAGGTGGATGTTTTTCTGGAATTTTCTTGCTTCCTCTATGGTCCAGTGGATGTTGGCAATTTGACCTCTGGTTCCACTGCCTTTTCTAAACCCAGCTTGGACCTGTGGAAGTTCTTGATTCACATAATGCTGAAGCCTAGCATGCAGGGTTTTAAGCATGACCTTACTAGCATGAAGGATGAGTGCAGTTGTCTGATGGTTAGAACATTCTTTAGTACTGCCCTTGGGAATTTGAATGAGGATTGACCTTTTTCAGTCCTGTGGCCACTGCTCGGTCTTCCAGATTTGGTGACATATTGAATGCAGTACCTTGTTGGCATCATCCTTTAGGGTTTTCAATAACTACTGGAATTCCATCCCCTCCATTGGCTTTATTGACAGCAGTACTTCCTAAGGCCCACTTGACTTCACCCTTCAGAATGTCACCTCTGGGTGACTGACAACACCACTGTAGTTATTCAGTTCATTAAGATCTTTTTATACAGTTCCTCCATGTATTCTTTCCATTTCTTCTTGATCTTTTCACTGTCTACTAGGTCTCTACCATTTCTGTCCTTTATTGTGGAATAAAGGTACATCCAAATAAATGCAGAGTTCAAAGAATAGCAAGGAGAGACAAGAAGGCCTCCTTCAGTGAGCAATGCGTAAAACTAGAAGACAACAACAAAAAGGGAAAGATTAGTGATCTTTTCAGGAAAATTGGTATTAGCAAGGGAACATTACACCCAAAGATGGGCACAATAAAGGACAGAAATGGTAGAAATGATGAATAAATATTCTAAAACAAAAAACTTTAGTGAGGCTAGTGGCGTTGTTTTATATTTTTACAAATCACTTTAATTTCTGGCATACTGGGAGGTAATTGGATTTTCTTCTTTCAGTCTGTTGAGATATATTTTGATTGAGGTATGTGAAGAGAATCCAGTTTCACATTGATACATAGTTTGAAAAGAACTATTTTAATAGCCTTTTGGGGAGTTATTCTTTGATATTGCACCAGATTTCAACAGTTGGCTGTGTTTTTAAAGTTTAATTGCAATGCAGAAGTACATTTTATCCCAGAAGTGTCTTCAAGACACACAAGAAATCTGTGGACATTTAGACTCAACAAGAGACTAGTTAAAGGGTAAGGAAAATTATAGCTGTTTTCAGGTATTTCAAAAACAAATTCATTATGCTATTATAGAAGATAGGCTAGCAGGTGAAAGTTAGGAGGGCATAGAATTATTTCTATAATTTTTTGAAAAGAATGTGTAACACTAGACCAGCAGTGGAAACACCTGCCTCTTGAAATATTTAACTATGAGAATTTAAAGCTAACAACACTGCCAGTGGAGCAGGCATAAGAGACATGGGTTCTGTCCCTGGGTCAAGAAGATCCCCTGGAGGAGGAAATGGCAACCCACTCCAGTATTCTTGCCCAGAGAATCCCATGGACAGAGGAGCCTGGTGGGCTACAGTCTATAGGGTCATAAAGAGTTGAACATGATTGAGCACACTTGTGTGTGTACATGGAATTTTTGGTGACGTTGGGGTGGAGATAAATCTGGTGGATTCTTATTTTGTGGGCTATTGGATTAAGTGACTTAAGGTTCCATCCAATTAAAAAATGCAAACATTCTGTGATCCTTTGAAAATTTGCAAATATAGTTAAACTGTACTTATATATCCATGAATGTTTTTAAATATTGTATGAAGCTACTGTTGACTATTGCTGTTTTGCATTTTTATTGTGCTTTTCTTCTGTGGACTTTCCTATATTTTCTGGAATCAACAGTGTCAATCTTCCTGAAATCTTGATAAATTCCCCGTGAAATATAATAAGCTTTGAAGACATTTTAGGGAATCAGATGCTGCTTATGATACATTTTAGTAGAGTTGTAATGTATTTGGGCACAGAATTTTAGAATACTGTTGGGGACTGATTTTCAGTTTTAAAAGAGAAACTATCAGCATTCTGTATAGTCTTATTTTTAATTGTTTATGTGATTTCAGAAGTAATGCGCTTAATGGTTTGAAAGCTAGAGGGTCTAAAAAAGATACATGAAAGAAAAATGCTTAAATTGATCTCTCTTGAATTTAAAAGTGCATATTAAATATTACCAGAACATAAAATGAAGGGTTTTAATTCTCATCTTATTCAGAGAATTATGCATGTAATAGTTATCATTACCTATAACAGTTCATATTTTAATTTAGTGTGGAACATAATCTTCTGTGAGGTGCATTGAAAGGTTCGATTTTAGATACTGGAAAGTTGAGAATAAACTCCTGTAACTTTCTTGAGGTCACCTTAAGCGTAGGTGACACACAGCTTGAGAGTGCATGTATCTGTTGCATTTAGATTTAAAGCTTATTTTCTATAGAAGAGCCATAGGAATAAGTCACTTAGTTTTATAAACTCCTTCATGCTCTTTAATAATTTCCACAAATATTAGAATAATTTAGAGGAATGGTGTTATGAAGTAGGAGAAGCAGTATGCTACAAAAGAGAAAGTGTGTTGATAATTGAAAAACAAGTGTTCCTACTAAAGTGCATTGATAATTGGAAAACAAGTGTCCCTACTTTGCCCTTAACTAGGTGGGTGATGTTTGGGTAAGTTGCTTATCTCTCTGCTTCAGTTTCATAAAATGAGGATTATAGAGCAAAAAGGACCCTGGAATCAATTGAATTCAAACCTCTCATTTTACAGGTGAGTAAACTTTGCCCAAACTTTTACTCTAGGAGAGTTGAAACCAAGATTTCAGTTTTCTGACTTTCAACTTAATGCTTTTTCCATTATACTTTGTGGCTCCTTTAGATCTGTAAAATGGGGGAGTTGAATTCGAAGCCCTCAGATATTTAACAACTGAAAAATATTCTTTTTACATTGGTCTAATTATAATAACTTACTGGAGTAAAGTTTGTAGCTTTTATTTATTGGTGAAAGAAATGTTTTTTGAGTGAGTAATTTGACCTTTTCAAAGTTGCTATAATTTATTAAGAGAAGATAGTCTTCTTTATTATTACCAAATGATTTGTAAGTTTATTTCTGAGCATAGTAAGTATTAGTGTGCTAGGTGATCTTATCTTTTTATTGATCTGTGTTCTAAAACATTGTTATAAATATGTTTAAAGCTGTATGAATTATGTAAGTAGCAATGTGGTGTCCGGAAGTGAAGTAACTAGATTAATTTTTACTCAGATTCTTTCTAGGGTATTCCCAGCCCCCAAGTTAGATGTCTCTGTTCCATCATGTCCTTTTCGTGCATGCAATTGTGTCTGATTCTCTGAATCCTTGTGGACCCTAGCACACCAGGCTCCTCTGTCCATGGGCTTCTCCAGACAAGAATACTGGAGTGGGTTGTCATGTCCTCCTCCAGGGGATCTTCCCAACCCAGAGATTTTTGACATTAAGAGAGGTCTCTTAACCTCTGAAGTCTCCTGTGGGTTCTTTCTAGTGCCACCTGGGAAGCCTGGTAATGGTAACAGTAATAGCTAAAATTTTTTGTTTTACATATTAATTCATTTAATTCTCATAACTCTTGTGAGGTCCATACAATCATTCTCATTTTACCCATGAGGAACCAAAGTACAGAGAGGTAAAGAAACTTGTCCAGTGTGACACACAGTAGTAAATATTAGAGCTGAGATTTGAATCAAATCTGCATTTTAACCACTGGGATATATTGCCTAAGATATTGAAATTGCACTTTGGGTAATTTCTTAGTTTTTCCTTAACAGATTTTAATTTACTAATCAGTCATTTTGGCTCATTCAGTTTACTGGTAAACCTTGTTACTGTCTTTTTTGTTTACATGAATTTTGTATGTGTATGGAGATTGGTCCAATCTGTGTAAATCTTAACATTTCATGGAAAATGTTAGAAGTGTACTAATGAAAAAAATCTTATTTTCATGTTTAATAATTCAATTGGAATGCCATTTATGTTACTATTTTAGCCTTATAAGCTCACCATAGCCTTAACAAATAAACATCAGAATTTCAGTGGAGAATTTTACGAGGCCCATATGGGAGTAGTCCCCTGATGTGAAGGATTTTAACCTGCTGTATTGAGGGACTCAACACAATTGAGATTCTCTGGTGGCAGATGTTTTAGTTTTGCATTTCCCAGATGGGTCATTGGTTTAGAATCTGCCTGCAGTGCAGGAGACACAGGAGATTCGGGTTCAGTCCCTGGGTCAGGAAGATCCGCTGGGGGAGGGCACTATAACCCACTCCAGTATTCTTGCCTGTAGAAGCCCATGGACAGAGGAGCCTGGTGGGCTACATTCCACAGCGTCTCAAAGAGTTAGACATGACAGAAGCAATGTAGCATGCGTACACATTTTAGTTTTAGTGTTCAATGTGGCAGGGAAAGGAGGCCTGAAGCTCAGCGTTATTCATCTTATAAGAAGTATTTTTTAAAACTCTTAAAGCTTGAATTACTTTATTGCATACAAAACAAATCTCTTGATAACATGTATTATTTAGTATATCTAATGAGAGAATTTGAATGGTTTGATAGGAATTTATTTTTTGGGGGGGGCAGTTTGGGGAGGGAGGGGGTTAATGGTAACAGTAATAGCTAAAATTTTTTGTTTTACATATTAATTCATTTAATTCTCATAACTCTTGTGAGGTCCATACAATCATTCTCATTTTACCCATGAGGAACCAAAGTACAGAGAGGTAAAGAAACTTGTCCAGTGTGACACACAGTAGTAAATATTAGAGCTGAGATTTGAATCAAATCTGCATTTTAACCACTGGGATATATTGCCTAAGATATTGAAATTGCACTTTGGGTAATTTCTTAGTTTTTCCTTAACAGATTTTAATTTACTAATCAGTCATTTTGGCTCATTCAGTTTACTGGTAAACCTTGTTACTGTCTTTTTTGTTTACATGAATTTTGTATGTGTATGGAGATTGGTCCAATCTGTGTAAATCTTAACATTTCATGGAAAATGTTAGAAGTGTACTAATGAAAAAAATCTTATTTTCATGTTTAATAATTCAATTGGAATGCCATTTATGTTACTATTTTAGCCTTATAAGCTCACCATAGCCTTAACAAATAAACATCAGAATTTCAGTGGAGAATTTTACGAGGCCCATATGGGAGTAGTCCCCTGATGTGAAGGATTTTAACCTGCTGTATTGAGGGACTCAACACAATTGAGATTCTCTGGTGGCAGATGTTTTAGTTTTGCATTTCCCAGATGGGTCATTGGTTTAGAATCTGCCTGCAGTGCAGGAGACACAGGAGATTCGGGTTCAGTCCCTGGGTCAGGAAGATCCGCTGGGGAGGCACTATAACCCACTGCAGTATTCTTGCCTGTAGAAGCCCATGGACAGAGGAGCCTGGTGGGCTACATTCCACAGCGTCTCAAAGAGTTAGACATGACAGAAGCAATGTAGCATGCGTACACATTTTAGTTTTAGTGTTCAATGTGGCAGGGAAAGGAGGCCTGAAGCTCAGCGTTATTCATCTTATAAGAAGTATTTTTTAAAACTCTTAAAGCTTGAATTACTTTATTGCATACAAAACAAATCTCTTGATAACATGTATTATTTAGTATATCTAATGAGAGAATTTGAATGGTTTGATAGGAATTTATTTTTTGGGGGGGGCAGTTTGGGGAGGGAGGGGGGCAGGCGGGCAGCTTCTATTGGTCTTTCATTTATCTATTTTCATCCATCTTTGTTCTTTGGCCCGTGTGGGCCTCCCATCGCGGTGGCGTCTGCCGCTGCAGAGCACCGGCTCTGGGTGCATGTGTTCCAGAGCTCCGGCTCAGTAATTGGACACATTGGTCCAGCCGCTCTGTGGCACATGGGATCTTCCCAGGCCAGGGCTCGAACCGGTGCCCCTTGCACTGCAAGGCGGTATCCTTACCCACTGGACCACCAGGGAAGCCTTGATAGGAATTTAAAGCATGATGTAGAAAGATGCAGAGCTGAAACAAATGGTAGGTTGCGAAACTTGAATCTTCTCAATGTGACTTCATTGTTAGGTTTGAAATTTGTGAATTTCAGGATGACCAGTTATACCTCTATTTAAGTAAAATGCTTGTATTCTACAAAGATGCAGTACAAAGCCAAATATGAACACTTTTAGGGGATGACAGTATTTTTCTTCTTCATTAATATCTGGAGTAGGGCATGGCAACCTACTTCAGTATTCTTCCCTGGAAAATTCCATGGACAGAGGTGCCTGGTGGGCTACAGTCCATGGGGTTGCAAAGAGTTGGACACAACTGAACACGCACACATGCTTTAAGAGTTGGTTGTGCTCATAAGTTTGTATCTTTCTTTGGAAACTAGTTGGAGACATGCCATTTTTCTAGGTTTAAATTAAGCTTTACCCTGGTACCTGCTGTTATTGGTTTTTTTTTTTTTTTTTTAAAGATTTATTTATTTATTTATTTATTTAAGGCAGGGGTCGGGTTGGGGAGGGAGGGGAGCAGGTGGGCCACTTCTATTGGTCTTTCATTTCTCTATGTTCATCCGTCTTTATTCTTTGGCTCCTGTGGGCCTCCCATCGCGGTTGCCTCTGTCGTCGCCGAGCGCCAGCTCTGGGCGCATGCGCTCCAGAGCTCCGGCTCGGTAATTGGACTCATAGGTCCAGCCGCTCCGCGTCACGTGGGATCTTCCCAGGCCAGGGATTGAACTGGCGCCCCTTGCACTGCAAGGCGGTGTCCTTACCCACTGGACCACCAGGGGGAGCCCTGCTGTTATTGTTAAATGTGATACATTGTGATTTCATAATTCCACATTTGACACTGTGTATGTGCTTCCTGTCTGATGGTAAACATGACACCTCTGGAGAAGGCCTGGGGATCTGTGTGGAGCCAGGCAGAGTCACTCCGTCTTTCGTAAAATGGGAGACATGTTTCTGTTTCTCTTTTTTGACAAGTAGGGCTTTGGGTTTTTTTTCCCTTAGTTTTTCCTTTTTCTGTGCACAGATTTTAAAAAACGTAAGTGAAATTACTTTGCATATATTATGTGTGTGTATATATGTGTATATATGAAAGTGAAAGTGTTAGTTGCTCAGTTGTATCTGACTCTTTGTGTCCACATACTGGAGTGGGTAGCCATACCCTTCTCCAGGGCCTGGAGTCAAACCTGGGTGTCACACTGGCTGCAGAATAAAGATGGATGAAAAATAAATAAAAAATCAAGAAAAAGAGCCCCCCCCCCCGCAAAACTGGGTCTCTCTTTAACATTTGAACTATCAGGGAAGCTATATGTACATAATCTCACTTATTTAAAAGATATATATACTCATTAATGGTAGGGTAGGGTTTGTTGTAGGCACTTTGTAAAGAATAACTCATTTACTGCTAACAATCATGAAGTAGATATTGTAGTAGCCCTGGTTTACAGATGAGGAAGTTGAAGCAAAAGGTTATCTGACTTAACCAAGGTTACAGAGAACATGTAGTAGAGTCAGGATTTAGAAGAGGTTCCTGAGTGCATGCTCTGAACAGTTACACTATTCTGTCAGCATTACTCCATTGAATTTTAACCATGAACATATTGAATAAATGTACTTTTAATATAATTTATTTAGCTAACCATGCTTCCTTTGGCAGTGTGTTCATCATGATTCTTTTGCTCACCTATGATAAAAACTTAACACAAGCTTTGATAAGTTAAAGAATTTACTGGTCCACATAATTCAGGAATTGTATGTGTGGAGGAGGATGGACTAGCATTGGAAGCAGCTTAGATCCATCATTAGGTCTCAAATGATGTCATGTCACTGAGCCTCTTTTGCTCCATTTCTGAGTTCTTCTAACCTCTTGCTTCTGAAGCCCCTGTCACATACCTTTCGGCTTAGCAACTACACTTAAAGACAGACTTTTCCAGATGTCCACATGTCAGTTCTGGATTGATGCTGATGTATTATGATTGTCAGTTCCTTAACCAGTCATTGGTAACTGGGAGATGAAGTAGCCACTGTGGCTGTAGATAGGGTGAACCAGGGTTTCTCTTTTTTGACAAGTAGGGCTTTGGGTTTTTTTTCCCTTAGTTTTTCCTTTTTCTGTGCACAGATTTTAAAAAACGTAAGTGAAATTACTTTGCATATATTATGTGTGTGTATATATGTGTATATATGAAAGTGAAAGTGTTAGTTGCTCAGTTGTATCTGACTCTTTGTGTCCACATACTGGAGTGGGTAGCCATACCCTTCTCCAGGGCCTGGAGTCAAACCTGGGTGTCACACTGGCTGCAGAATAAAGATGGATGAAAAATAAATAAAAAATCAAGAAAAAGAGCCCCCCCCCCCGCAAAACTGGGTCTCTCTTTAACATTTGAACTATCAGGGAAGCTATATGTACATAATCTCACTTATTTAAAAGATATATATACTCATTAATGGTAGGGTAGGGTTTGTTGTAGGCACTTTGTAAAGAATAACTCATTTACTGCTAACAATCATGAAGTAGATATTGTAGTAGCCCTGGTTTACAGATGAGGAAGTTGAAGCAGAGAGGTTATCTGACTTAACCAAGGTTACAGAGAACATGTAGTAGAGTCAGGATTTAGAAGAGGTTCCTGAGTGCATGCTCTGAACAGTTACACTATTCTGTCAGCATTACTCCATTGAATTTTAACCATGAACATATTGAATAAATGTACTTTTAATATAATTTATTTAGCTAACCATGCTTCCTTTGGCAGTGTGTTCATCATGATTCTTTTGCTCACCTATGATAAAAACTTAACACAAGCTTTGATAAGTTAAAGAATTTACTGGTCCACATAATTCAGGAATTGTATGTGTGGAGGAGGATGGACTAGCATTGGAAGCAGCTTAGATCCATCATTAGGTCTCAAATGATGTCATGTCACTGAGCCTCTTTTGCTCCATTTCTGAGTTCTTCTAACCTCTTGCTTCTGAAGCCCCTGTCACATACCTTTCGGCTTAGCAACTACACTTAAAGACAGACTTTTCCAGATGTCCACATGTCAGTTCTGGATTGATGCTGATGTATTATGATTGTCAGTTCCTTAACCAGTCATTGGTAACTGGGAGATGAAGTAGCCACTGTGGCTGTAGATAGGGTGAACCAGGGAATCCACAGAAAGCCATGATTGACAAACCTCAGAAGATCACAGATTAGGTGAGTGATAGTTTTCCTGAAGAATGGATCATGGTGAACAAAAACATCTTAACTATCATAGTTACATATTTTGTTTCTTTTCTTTCCTTTTTAATTTTAACTTTACTTTTTTGGCTATAATAGACACAGTGAATAGCTCTGAGTAAAAGCCAACCCCCACCCCCCATCCCCAATATGATTCCCAGGGCAATTATCAGGGCAAAAAATATAAAACAGTTAAAGACTTTTGATAATTATTGCCAAATTGTTATTTAAATAATTATATTCAGCTCACATAGCAGTGATGCATGAGTTGGGCATGTTTTTTTTTTTTTTTTTTAAATTTTTGGCCTTTTTTATTGGTTTCTTATTTATTTATTTTTTATCCATCTTTATTCTTTGGCCTGTGTGGGCCTCCCATTGCAGTGGACTCTCTCGTCACAGAGCACTGGCTCTGGGCGCATGTGCTTCAGAGTGCTGGCTTGTGGCTGGACACACCAGACCAGCTGCTCCACGGCATAGGCATGTATTTTTGAACCAGGCAGGATTCAGCTCATCCTAGGAATTCCTGGGCTTAAGTATTATTAACACAGTGCCTTGAAGTTAACAAAAGCATTGGGAGAGATCCTCACACTGAACATATATGTAACCCAATTTATCAAATGCTCTATTATATTTTCTCTGGCCATTTTTCATTCACACTATTTTAAAAAACTTAAGAGATGCTTTCCTCTTGGAAGAAATGCTATGAAAAACCTAGACAACATATTAAAAGGCAGAGACATCTCTTTGCCAACAGAAGTCTGTATAGTTGAAGCTATGATTTTTCCAGTAGTCATGTATGAATGTGAAAATTGGACCATAAGGAGGACTGAGCACTGAAATGTGGTGCTGGAGAAGACTCTTGAGAGTCCCTTGGACTGAAAGGAGATCAAACCAGTCAATCCTAAAGGAAATCGACTTTGCATATTCATTGGAAGGACTGATGCTGAAGCTCCAATACTTTGGCTACTTGATGTGAAGAGCCCACTCATTGAAAAAAACCTTCATGCTGGGAAAGATTTGAAGGCAAAAGGAGAAGGGATTGGCAGAGGGATGAGATGGTTAGATAGCATCACTGACTCAGTGGCATACATGTGAGGAAACTCCAGGAGGTAGTGAAGGACAGGGGAGCCTGGCATGCTGCAGTCCATGGGATTGCAAAGAGTTGGACATGACTTAGCAGCTGAACAGCAACGGCAGACCCTGCAAGCTCTTGACCCCCTACTCTTTCCTATCAGTGTCTCTTAACTTCTCTGACCTAGTTGACAGCATAATACTTAGTTTTTCATGTTGTATTTAGAAATTGGTCCTGTATGTTAGAAACATTGTTACGTAGAAGCAGTTACAAGCACTTATTTGTTATACTGGTACTGTATGTTAGAAACATTGTTACGCAGAAGTAGTTACAAGCGCGTATTTGTTAGTCGTGGTTTTCACTTACTATGTGTGTGTTAGTTTCTCAGTTGTGTCTGACTCTTTGTGACCCCATGAACTGTGGCCTGCCAGGTTCTTCTGTCCATGAGATTCTACAGGCAAGAATACTGGAGCAGGTTGCCATTTCCCTTTCCAGGGGATCTTCCCAACCCAGGAATTGAACCTGGGTCTCCTGCATTACAGGCAGGTTCTTTACCTTCTGAGCCTCCAGTTGACAGCATTGTTCTTAGTTTTTAATATTGTACTTAGATATTGATACCATATGTTAGAAGCACTGTTATGTAAAGATAGTTATAAGCACATATGTGTTAGACCTGGTTTTCAGTTTAGGTTCTGTCACTTACTGTAGTAAGTTACTTGACCTCTTCATGCATCTCTAAGATTTTCTCTTTTTTTGACCACGAGGCTTTTAGGATCTTGGGTCCCCGGACCAAGATTGAATTCATGCCTTTCCTGTGGAAGTGAGTCCTATACTGGACTGCCAGGGAATTCTTAGATTTTCTTGATTATAGGATGGGATAAGAAATAGTAACTGTTTCATAAGGTTGTGAGAATTAAATGAGAAATTTGTGGCATGTTAACCAGTCAGTATGTGTTAACTATCACTGTTATATTTAGATACAAGGATCCTTTCTTTGTTTAAGTGGCGAGAATAGGGAACAGGAACTGTCTGCATTAAGATCTTATGGCTAGAGCATGCTTGACATACATAGATTGTCTCCATGGCTTGTCGAAGAATTCTAACAGACTTGTGTATGACAGAGGCGGATTTTAAGTAATAATCATAATTGTTAATCTCATTTCTTTTCAGTATATAATATTATAGCATTTATTATACATATAATTTTTATTCCTTTATTTCTTTATTTTATATTTTAAGTATTTGCTTTACTGGGCACAAGGGCATTATTTTTTTTAATGATTTATTTTACATTTTAAGGATTTGCTTTACTGTGCAAAAGGGCTTTTTTTTTTTTTTTTTTTTTTAGCTTTCTGGACTAAGGTTTCCTCCAAGGGCATGATTTTTAAAAATGCCATTAAATGTGTATTGTCATTGTTTTCCCTATGGGATAACTATGATTTTTAAATCTATTGTAGCTTCTCAGAAATGAATCAATTGCCAGAGCGCAAGAGTTTTATGGAAACCTATTAGCATAGTTTGTTTAATCATTCAGCAAGTGTTTTTGGACCTGGAGCCTAGCACTGGGAAAAGAAAGATATGTAAGATAGAGTCTTTTCTTCCTAGGAGCTTGGCCAAAGTCTAGTGAGGAAGACTGTAATCATAACATGCAATTTGTACTTAAAAAAACAAAAACAAAAACAAACCTGCTTTGTGGATCAGATAAAACAGTCTGCGCGTTGACAGTATTCAACTTCTCACATAAACAGAACTATCATATGATATGGTTGTAGCATATCCTATATCAGAGCATTATATTCACTGGTCACTTATTTGGTAACTAGAAACAAATTTTAGCAATGCAAATTTATTATTAGAAAGATATAGTGGCTGAATATCTCTTAGAACCTAGTTAGGCTTCAGGGGGACTAAACTGGAAATTCAGGAATCATGGTCTCACTGTTCTGCAGTGGATCATAGGCTGACCCTTTCTAGGACTGTGAAAGAAAGTTTTTAAAAAGGGAAAGTGGGGAGCTTCCCTGGTGGTCCAGTGGGTAAGGACACTGCCTTGCAGTGCAAGGGGTGCCGGTTCAATCCCTGGCCTTGGAAGATCCCACATGCCGTGGAGCGGCTGGACCGATGTGTCCAACTAACGAGCTGGAGCTCTGGAGCGCATGCGCCCAGAGCCAGTGCTCCGCAGTGAGAGAGGCCACTGCTATGGGAGGCCCACACAGGCTGAAGAACAAAGGTAGATGAAAATGGATAAATGAAAGACCAATAGAAGTGACCAAAAAAAAAGGAAAAGTGGGAAGGAAAGAAATTGTATTTCTGTCAGTAGGTATGAACAGTGTATTCCCTAAAGAAGGAAATTAGATAGTTTTCCTCCATGGTATCATCTTGTTTCAGTTGGTGTGTCTTGATTGCTTGTGAGAGTGAACTTAGTATTTTTATTAAGAGCCCAGTCTTTAAAAAATCATTACCTTCTAGGAAAAAAAAAAAAAAATTACCTTCTAAAGTTCAAGCATTCTAATTTTACTATGATTCAGTTGATTTTATTTTTGAATGTTATATGATACTTTACCTTTCATTATTGAAGCATAATTTTTAATACATACAGAGAACACACACAGATAAGTTAATGCTCAGTTAGTTACCATAAACCATGATGTGTGTAACTGCTACTCAGTCAAGAAAAGGATTTCAGTGCTTTTTTCCATTTACTGCCCTCTCCCTTCTCTCCAAAGCAATCACTGTTCTGACTTAATTATGATGGTTTTTGAACTTAATGTACATGGCCTTACAGAGTGTATTTTGTTTCTAGCTGCTTTTGTTTCACATGTTTTTGAGTTTTATCCATGTTAATTCTTTAACTGTAGTTCACTTTTATTGGCTTATTAGTATTACTTTGTATGCCTATAGAACAGTTGATACAGTCTGTTAATAGGTGTTTGGGCTGTTTCTACTTCTTGATTATTCCTAATAGTGCTGTATGAATATATTTGTACCTGTCTGTTCATATACTATTAATTTCTATTGATATAATAGCAAATTTACTGGGCTATAGGCCTTTAATATTAATAGATGCTGCCAGTTTCCCAAAGTGGTTGTAACAATTTACTTTCCCATGAACAGTGTGTGAGAGTTCCCATTATTCTATGCCCTCACTGACAATTGGAATTGTTAGTGTTATTTATTGTTGGTATTCTAATATAAGGTGGTATTTTTGGTTTTAATTTTCATTTCCTGGTGAGTTAAGAGGTTTATTATTTTTTCATAAGTTTATTTACTTTTGGATATCTCCTGTGAAGTTCTTGTTCAAATCTTTTCATCAGTTTTCCTTTGTGCTGTCTTTATAAAAAAAATTAATTGAAGGAATTCTTTCTGTATTTTGGATTAGTACTCTTTGTTTTTATTACCTCCCCAACAGGGTTCTGTGGCTTCTCCACCTTTTATGGTATTTAAGAAGCATCTCAAATTCATGCAAAATGTTGTCCTATGTTTTCTGTCTTATATATGGATATTTACAACTAAATTTGCCTATAACATTCCAAAAAGGAATTTTTTACTAGGGGATTCAGTGAACTTAGTATTTTTATTAAGAGCCCAGTCTTTAAAAAATCATTACCTTCTAGGAAAAAAAAAAAAAAATTACCTTCTAAAGTTCAAGCATTCTAATTTTACTATGATTCAGTTGATTTTATTTTTGAATGTTATATGATACTTTACCTTTCATTATTGAAGCATAATTTTTAATACATACAGAGAACACACACAGATAAGTTAATGCTCAGTTAGTTACCATAAACCATGATGTGTGTAACTGCTACTCAGTCAAGAAAAGGATTTCAGTGCTTTTTTCCATTTACTGCCCTCTCCCTTCTCTCCAAAGCAATCACTGTTCTGACTTAATTATGAGGGTTTTTTGAACTTAATGTACATGGCCTTACAGAGTGTATTTTGTTTCTAGCTGCTTTTGTTTCACATGTTTTTGAGTTTTATCCATGTTAATTCTTTAACTGTAGTTCACTTTTATTGGCTTATTAGTATTACTTTGTATGCCTATAGAACAGTTGATACAGTCTGTTAATAGGTGTTTGGGCTGTTTCTACTTCTTGATTATTCCTAATAGTGCTGTATGAATATATTTGTACCTGTCTGTTCATATACTATTAATTTCTATTGATATAATAGCAAATTTACTGGGCTATAGGCCTTTAATATTAATAGATGCTGCCAGTTTCCCAAAGTGGTTGTAACAATTTACTTTCCCATGAACAGTGTGTGAGAGTTCCCATTATTCTATGCCCTCACTGACAATTGGAATTGTTAGTGTTATTTATTGTTGGTATTCTAATATAAGGTGGTATTTTTGGTTTTAATTTTCATTTCCTGGTGAGTTAAGAGGTTTATTATTTTTTCATAAGTTTATTTACTTTTGGATATCTCCTGTGAAGTTCTTGTTCAAATCTTTTCATCAGTTTTCCTTTGTGCTGTCTTTATAAAAAAAATTAATTGAAGGAATTCTTTCTGTATTTTGGATTAGTACTCTTTGTTTTTATTACCTCCCCAACAGGGTTCTGTGGCTTCTCCACCTTTTATGGTATTTAAGAAGCATCTCAAATTCATGCAAAATGTTGTCCTATGTTTTCTGTCTTATATATGGATATTTACAACTAAATTTGCCTATAAACACACAGTTGATCTTGTAAGTTTTTGATATGTGTTTTCTGATTTTCCTTTCCTGATATGTGTTTTCTGATATGATATATATTTTCTGATTTTGCTTTTAATTTCTTCTTTTGACCTGTTATTGATTTAGGAGTATTTTAATTTCCATATATTTGTGAATTTTCCAAATTTCCTCTGTAATTGATTTTATTATTTTTTTTTTTTGGCCACTTCTATTGGTCTTTCATTTATTTATCTTTATTCTTTGGCCTGTATGGGCCTCCCATCACCGTGGCCTCTCTCACTGCAGAGCACCGGCTCTGGGTGCATGTGCTCCAGAGCTCCAGCTCAGCAGTTGGACGCATTAGTCCAGCCACTCCGCAGCACATGGGATCTTCCCAGGCCAGGGATTGAGCTGGTGCCCTCTGCACTGCAAGGCAGTGTCCTTACCCACTGAACTACTAGGAAAGCCCCTGTAATTGATTTCTAATTTAATTTTGTTTTGGTCAGAGAGCATGCTTGGTGTACTCTCAGTCCTTTTCCATTTGTTGATGCTTGTTTTATGGCCTAGCATTTAGTCTGTCTTAGTGTTTTATGTGTGATTTAGAAGAACGTGTATGTATTGTCAAATGGAGTATTGTCTAGATGTCTGTTAGGTCTAGTTGGTATACTCTGTTTTCTATTTCTTTATTGTTCTGCTTAGTTTTGTTTGTTATTGGGAATGGAGTACTGAAGTATTTCGACTAGTGTTGAGTAGTGTTTTTCTGCCTTTGTTTTTATCAGCTTTGTTTCACTTATTTTGAAGCTCTGTTATAATGTACATAATATGTTTACAAATTTTTTTAAGTGTCTATGGACAAGTCTTTTTTTTTTTTTCACAAAAGTTCTGTGTATTTACTTTTTTTTGGCTGCACTGGATCTTTGCTGCACATGGCCTCTCTTCATTTGGGAAGAGCAGGGCCCCTGTCTAGCTGCAGCACATGAGCTTCTCTTGCAGGGCCTCCTAGGTGTGTGGACCTCAGTTGTTGTGGGGTGTGGGTTCTAGGTGTGCAGACCTTGGTTGTCGTGGTATATGGGCCTTGGTCATTGCAACTCAAGGGCTCCAGAGCTCAGGCTCAGCAATTGTGGTGCTCAAACTTTAGTTGTCTCTGTGGCATATGGGATCCTCCTGAACTGGGGATCAAACCAGTGTCCCCTGCGTGGCAAGGCAGATTAACCACTGAACCATCAGGGAGGCCCCTGTGTTTATAATTTTTATATATTACTGTTACTGATGAATTGACCCTTTTATTGTTATAGAATGTTCCTCTTCATCTCTAAAACTATTTTTCAAGCTGTCTGGTAACAGTATGTCCACTTCAGTTCTTCTGTGGTTGCTGTTGGCATAGTATCTTTTTCCATCCACTTTTATCCTATTTGTGTCTGAATCTAAAGTGCATCTCCTATAGCATTTAATTTGATCTTGTTATTTTTTAAATTGATTCCTTTTGTTTGTATTGCTTAATCCATTCACATTTAATGTTTTTTGATAGGGTGGATTTAATCTGCCATTTTGCATTTTGTTTTCTCTCTGTCTCATGTCTTTTTGTCCTGTATTTGTGTTACTATTTTCTTTGCAACAGTATTTTGTATTGTATTTTCAAGCATTTAGTCTGTCTTAGTGTTTTATGTGTGATTTAGAAGAACGTGTATGTATTGTCAAATGGAGTATTGTCTAGATGTCTGTTAGGTCTAGTTGGTATACTCTGTTTTCTATTTCTTTATTGTTCTGCTTAGTTTTGTTTGTTATTGGGAATGGAGTACTGAAGTATTTCGACTAGTGTTGAGTAGTGTTTTTCTGCCTTTGTTTTTATCAGCTTTGTTTCACTTATTTTGAAGCTCTGTTATAATGTACATAATATGTTTACAAATTTTTTTAAGTGTCTATGGACAAGTCTTTTTTTTTTTTTCACAAAAGTTCTGTGTATTTACTTTTTTTTGGCTGCACTGGATCTTTGCTGCACATGGCCTCTCTTCATTTGGGAAGAGCAGGGCCCCTGTCTAGCTGCAGCACATGAGCTTCTCTTGCAGGGCCTCCTAGGTGTGTGGACCTCAGTTGTTGTGGGGTGTGGGTTCTAGGTGTGCAGACCTTGGTTGTCGTGGTATATGGGCCTTGGTCATTGCAACTCAAGGGCTCCAGAGCTCAGGCTCAGCAATTGTGGTGCTCAAACTTTAGTTGTCTCTGTGGCATATGGGATCCTCCTGAACTGGGGATCAAACCAGTGTCCCCTGCGTGGCAAGGCAGATTAACCACTGAACCATCAGGGAGGCCCCTGTGTTTATAATTTTTATATATTACTGTTACTGATGAATTGACCCTTTTATTGTTATAGAATGTTCCTCTTCATCTCTAAAACTATTTTTCAAGCTGTCTGGTAACAGTATGTCCACTTCAGTTCTTCTGTGGTTGCTGTTGGCATAGTATCTTTTTCCATCCACTTTTATCCTATTTGTGTCTGAATCTAAAGTGCATCTCCTATAGCATTTAATTTGATCTTGTTATTTTTTAAATTGATTCCTTTTGTTTGTATTGCTTAATCCATTCACATTTAATGTTTTTTGATAGGGTGGATTTAATCTGCCATTTTGCATTTTGTTTTCTCTCTGTCTCATGTCTTTTTGTCCTGTATTTGTGTTACTATTTTCTTTGCAACGAGTATTTTCTATTGTAACATTTTAATTCCTGATTTTTAACTGTTTTTTGTTATTCTCTTAATGATTTTAGGGCTTACATTGTACATTTTATTGGAATCTACTTCAGATTTGCATTAACTTAATTCCAGCCTTACACAGAAACTTTATTCCTATATAGCTGTATTCCAGCCTCCTCTTTTTTGGTTATACATGTTCCTATGTGTTACTCCAGAATAAATTGTTACAATTACTTTCTGTAACTTAAAGTCTATTTTAAAGAAACTGAGATAAGAAAACATTTATAGTTCTGTACTAACCTTATTATTTCTGGTTCTCTTTTATTTCCTCCTGTAGATTTTATCTATGCCATATGATGTTGTTTCCTTCAGTAATTTGTTTCTACCTGTCTCCTTTTTGCTGTTATTGTCAAATATATTGCATTTTATATATGTTATATACCCAGCAATACAATTATATACATGTTGTATGTGTAGTTGCTTTTAAAATCAGTTAAGAGTAGAATAAATATGCAATTATGTTTTCTTTATTAGCATTTGTGTTTTCTCATTTGATTATTTTGTCTAATTCCTATTTTTTATTGATATTCTCTGTTTAATAAGACAATGTAATAATAATACCTTCCTTTAATTATTTAAGTTTGATTTCTTGTAGTTCTTTGAATATATTTTTATATATTGAATATATTTATATATATTTGAATATATATGTACTTTGAACGCTGTCTGTTAAATCCAACATCTGGACCCTCTCAAAGTCATATGCAGTCTAACTACAGAGTCATCTTGTTCTTGTTGTCTTTTCCCACATCTCCCAAAAGCTTCCGATGGTCTACCTCTGTGCTATCACACCTAGCTGTCAGCTTCCCAGTCATTTTTCTCAACTTTTGGAATCTAAAGTGCATCTCCTATAGCTTTTTTGATCTTGTTATTTTTTAAATTGATTCCTTTTGTTTGTATTGCTTAATCCATTCACATTTAATGTTTTTTGATAGGGTGGATTTAATCTGCCATTTTGCATTTTGTTTTCTCTCTGTCTCATGTCTTTTTGTCCTGTATTTGTGTTACTATTTTCTTTGCAACGAGTATTTTCTATTGTAACATTTTAATTCCTGATTTTTAACTGTTTTTTGTTATTCTCTTAATGATTTTAGGGCTTACATTGTACATTTTATTGGAATCTACTTCAGATTTGCATTAACTTAATTCCAGCCTTACACAGAAACTTTATTCCTATATAGCTGTATTCCAGCCTCCTCTTTTTTGGTTATACATGTTCCTATGTGTTACTCCAGAATAAATTGTTACAATTACTTTCTGTAACTTAAAGTCTATTTTAAAGAAACTGAGATAAGAAAACATTTATAGTTCTGTACTAACCTTATTATTTCTGGTTCTCTTTTATTTCCTCCTGTAGATTTTATCTATGCCATATGATGTTGTTTCCTTCAGTAATTTGTTTCTACCTGTCTCCTTTTTGCTGTTATTGTCAAATATATTGCATTTTATATATGTTATATACCCAGCAATACAATTATATACATGTTGTATGTGTAGTTGCTTTTAAAATCAGTTAAGAGTAGAATAAATATGCAATTATGTTTTCTTTATTAGCATTTGTGTTTTCTCATTTGATTATTTTGTCTAATTCCTATTTTTTATTGATATTCTCTGTTTAATAAGACAATGTAATAATAATACCTTCCTTTAATTATTTAAGTTTGATTTCTTGTAGTTCTTTGAATATATTTTTATATATTGAATATATTTATATATATTTGAATATATATGTACTTTGAACGCTGTCTGTTAAATCCAACATCTGGACCCTCTCAAAGTCATATGCAGTCTAACTACAGAGTCATCTTGTTCTTGTTGTCTTTTCCCACATCTCCCCAAAAGCTTCCGATGGTCTACCTCTGTGCTATCACACCTAGCTGTCAGCTTCCACTAGCTTCTGACTGATTGCTCTATTATTTTTACCAATATTCCAGGGCATAAATTGCTGTGGAGTCTGATTGCATTAAGTCAGGTCTCTGTAGAAGCTATATGTTGCCGGCCTTTGAGACCTGTGCTTATGTTGAGGAATGTTCCTGTCTTTTTGTTTGCCTAGTTCTCTTTGTTAAGCTTCTAGTTGGTTTGCAGCTTTGCTTGTTGCTACTGCTGTCATGGAACTACCAGCCTCCTTTTAGTTACACACTCCCAAGATCTCCATAGTTTTGGACACTGCCCTTAGAAATGAATTTTTCCACAGTCTATTCCAAGTAAAGTCATTCTGTTAGGTGGAGGTCAGAGCTTTCTGTTCTTAACACTCTACCTTTTCCCCTGGGAAGACCCTCCACCTTGCTTAGTGAAATTAGAGTCAGAGGCAAAGAGATCACTTCACTTGAAGTGACACCCTACTCTAGGAGTAAAGCTCTGGGCAGAGAGTTCATCTTACTTTCAGCTTGTCCTCCCTAGTCTCTGCCTTATGAGTGAGCAATAGGGACCTAGTAATTTTGGTCTACTCCACCTGGAAAAGAGCTTTTCTGCCTTATACATAGGGCTGGTTGGGTGGAGGGACCCCTCCAGTCTTCTCATCCAGGCCTGCCTGGCATAGAGTTTCTGCAACATGGAGGTGGGGGTGGGATAGGTGAGAGATGCAGCAGCCTCCCCCTCTGGGGTGAAATTACATTCCTAGGCTGTAATGTGCGAGCTCCTGCAGCACCCATGTGGTATAGAACATCTGTGATCCTGAGTTGTGGAGTGTAATTGCAAGTGGTTTATGGCTCATAGGTCATGGATACTTGTTCTCATCTCTTGTTTAGCATGTTTTCTTGAATAAATGCCATTTTTAAAAAATTTGCTGTATGCCCTTGGGACAGTTTTCAGAGATATTAAATGGTTGTTTAAAACCTTTTTTTTTCACCAGTTAAATGGTTTTACTGGAGAAATGGTCCACCAAACTCCTAATACCACTATTCCTGAAGTCTCACTCTCCCATATTATCTTTCAGAGGTTTTGTTGTTTTTGTTATGTTTTTCATATTTAGGTCTGTAATCCTTCTGAATTTAATTTTTTTTCTGTGTAGTATAAGATGGAAGTAGGTTTCATTTCCTTGTGACTGTCCTGATGTCCCAGCACAATTTACTGGAAAGAATTGTTCTTTCGGTCTGTTTTACTTTTTTTTGTAAATCAAGTGCCTGTGCCTAGAAACAAGTCTGTTTTTAGGCTCTATATTCTATATCATGTTTGTCTATATTTGTGCTGGTATCATATATTCTTATTACTATAGTTTTATAAATAGGTTGATATACAATAGGTCATACTTTTCCTGCTTTTTGATAGATGGAATTCTAAAGATGTTTTACCAACATTTCTGTCCCAATTATCATTTGAATACTAGCCTCAAAAGTGCTGTGAAGGGATTTTGCAGATGCAATTTAAGTTACTGATCAGCAGACCTTAAAATAGTGAGATTATTTTGGATTATTTGAGTGGGTCCTGTATAATCACGTAAGTTCTTAAAAACAGTCAGAAGAAAAGAAGGCAGAAGAGAGAAGCAAAAGAGAGAAGGGGCAGAAGGAGAGATCAGAGGGATTTACTCAGAAGCGATCAGAAGGACTTGACCTGCTGTTACTGCCTTTGAAAGGGGACCGTGAGTCAGAGAGTGTAGGGGGACCCTAGAGGCTGAGACCAAGCCCCACTTGATGGACAGCAGGGAAAGGAGGCCTCTGTTCTGCAACTGCTTGGCGCTGGATGTTGTCAATATCCTAAATGAACCTGGAAATGTATTCTGTCCTAGAGTATCTAGACAGGGAAAGAGCTTGACCGATACCTTGATTTGTCATTGTGAGACTGTAGCAGAGAACCACCTGAGCCACGATGTCCCAAGATATCTGACCCATAGAAAGTAGAGATAATAAACAGTTAATTTAAGCTGTTAAGTGTGTAATAACTTAGTAGGACAGCAATAGAAAATTAACACACGCCTTTATGAGCTTTGACTGTTTTTGGCTAAGTTCAGAAGTCAAACAAACACTAGGCTGTTGGGGGTTTCGTTGAGAATACACCGAATCTGTTGATCATGTCTTAATAATGGCAGCTTCCCTGGTGCCTCAAAAGGTAAAGAATCTGCCTGCAATGCAGGAGATCCGGGTTTGATCACTGGGTTGGGAGGATCCCCTGGAGAAGCAAATGGCAACCTACTCCTTTATTCTTCCCTGGAGAATTCCATGGACAGAGGAGCCTGGTGAGCTATAGTCCCTGGGGTCCTAAAGAATCAGCTATGATTAACACTGTCTTGATTTGTTGAAGTATAATTGTATCAGTATTTTTTTCTTCATCATCAACATAACAACTTTAGAAGATATTAACTGTGCACTTCTCTCTCGTGGATTGTATGCTGTTAACTATTCTGTAGTTTAGTTCTATGTACACCTTTTTTGGGTGGGGTGTGGGTTGAGCGGGACGTGGTGGGCGGGCCACTTCTATTGGTCTTTCATTTATCTGTTTTCATCCGTCTTTGTTCTTTGGCCCGTGTGGGCCTCCCATCACAGTGGCCTCTGTTGTCGCAGAGCACCGACTCTGGGCACATGCGCCCCAGAGCTCCAGCTCGTTCATTGGACACATGGGTCTAGCTGCTCTGCAGCACGTGGGATCTTCCCAGGCCAGGGGTCGAACTGGTGCCCCTTGCACTGCAAGGCAATGTCCTTACCCACTGGACCACCAGGGAAGCCCTCTATGTACACTTTTAACCACCCAAAATGCATTACTGTTTTATACAATTATGTTGAATTTTTATTTTCCTGTATGTTTACTTTTTCTTGTTTGTTTAGCTGAGTTGATTTTCGGTTTTCCTAAAGAATACTCTTTAATATTTTGGAGCCTATCTGGTAAGGAACTATTTGTGATTGCTTGTCTGATAATGTCTTTTTCCATGTTTATTCTTGAAAGTGTTTTGTTTTGGGTTTGTTTGTTTTTCTTGGCTGGACATTGGGAATCTAGGTAGGGAATTATTGGGATGACCAGAAAGCTTGTTCGGTGTTTGCTGTATGCTGGCTGTAGTGGCACTTAGTTGTTCTTTGAAACAATTTTGTTAGATTGTATTCTTACAGCTGTCATATCAGCGTTCATTTTTTTAAAAAACCTCATCAAAGTTCGTGAATTTTTGTGTAGTCATTTTAGTATTGAAGATGGAAGAAAGACAACATTTTCAGCATTTTCTGCTTTATATTTCAAGAAAGGTAAAAATGCAACACTGAAAAAAACACTTGTGAAGTGTATTGAGAAGGTGCTGTGACTGATCATACAAGTCGAAAGTGGTTTGCGAACTTTCGTGCTGGAGATTTCTGCCTGATGATGCTCTTTGGTCAGGTAGAATAGTTGAAGTTGATAGTGATCAAATTGAGATATTAATTGAGAACTGTCAACATTATAGCACGCCAGCAATAGCTAATAGACTTAAAATACTCAAATCATTTGAATTCCAGTAACTTCAGGGGGGGAAAAAAATCTCCTTGACCATATTTCTGCTTGCAATTCTCTACGTAAACATAATGAAAACGTTGTATTTCTAAAACAAATTGGGACAGATATTGAAAAGTAGATACTATACAATAATGTGGAATGGAAGAGATTGAGGGGCAAGCAAAGTGAGTCACCACCAAGCACACCAAAGACTGGTCTTCATCCAAAGAAGGTGATGTTGTGTATATGGTAGGATTGGAAGGGAGATTTTGAGATCCTTCGGGAAAACCAAACGTTTAATTCCAACAAGTGCTGCTCCCAATGAGACCAACTGAAAGCAGCACTCAACAAAAAGTGTCTGGAATTAGTCAACAGAAGATGCATAATGTTTCATCAGAATAATGTAAGGCCACATGTTCCTGTGATGACCAGACAAAAACTGTTACAGCTTGAGTGAGAAGTTCTGATTCATCCACCATATTTACCAGACATTGCACCTTCGGATGCCGATTTATTTTGGTCTTTACAAAATCCTGATGGAAAATTGTAAAAGGCACCTGAAACAGTTCTTCACTCAATAAAAAGTTTTAGGAAGATGCAATTATAAAGTTGCCTGAAAAATGGCAAAGGTAGTGGAACAAAACAGTGAATAAATATTTTATTCAGTAAAGTTCTTGGTAAAATGAAAAATGTGTCTTATATTTTACTTAAAACCTAAAGGAACTTTTGGCTAACCCAGTGTTTTCATTTAGCATGTTGTGTGTTATACCATTGAGACCTGGCTTCCATTATTTTGTTTAGAAATCGGCTATCATCTTATTGTTGCTGTTTTGATGGTGATCCAGCTTATAGTTTCTCGGGGTTTGGCGTACACATTTTCAGCATTTTCTGCTTTATATTTCAAGAAAGGTAAAAATGCAACACTGAAAAAAACACTTGTGAAGTGTATTGAGAAGGTGCTGTGACTGATCATACAAGTCGAAAGTGGTTTGCGAACTTTCGTGCTGGAGATTTCTGCCTGATGATGCTCTTTGGTCAGGTAGAATAGTTGAAGTTGATAGTGATCAAATTGAGATATTAATTGAGAACTGTCAACATTATAGCACGCCAGCAATAGCTAATAGACTTAAAATACTCAAATCATTTGAATTCCAGTAACTTCAGGGGGGGAAAAAAATCTCCTTGACCATATTTCTGCTTGCAATTCTCTACGTAAACATAATGAAAACGTTGTATTTCTAAAACAAATTGGGACAGATATTGAAAAGTAGATACTATACAATAATGTGGAATGGAAGAGATTGAGGGGCAAGCAAAGTGAGTCACCACCAAGCACACCAAAGACTGGTCTTCATCCAAAGAAGGTGATGTTGTGTATATGGTAGGATTGGAAGGGAGATTTTGAGATCCTTCGGGAAAACCAAACGTTTAATTCCAACAAGTGCTGCTCCCAATGAGACCAACTGAAAGCAGCACTCAACAAAAAGTGTCTGGAATTAGTCAACAGAAGATGCATAATGTTTCATCAGAATAATGTAAGGCCACATGTTCCTGTGATGACCAGACAAAAACTGTTACAGCTTGAGTGAGAAGTTCTGATTCATCCACCATATTTACCAGACATTGCACCTTCGGATGCCGATTTATTTTGGTCTTTACAAAATCCTGATGGAAAATTGTAAAAGGCACCTGAAACAGTTCTTCACTCAATAAAAAGTTTTAGGAAGATGCAATTATAAAGTTGCCTGAAAAATGGCAAAGGTAGTGGAACAAAACAGTGAATAAATATTTTATTCAGTAAAGTTCTTGGTAAAAATGAAAAATGTGTCTTATATTTTTACTTAAAAACCTAAAGGAACTTTTTGGCTAACCCAGTGTTTTCATTTAGCATGTTGTGTGTTATACCATTGAGACCTGGCTTCCATTATTTTTGTTTAGAAATCGGCTATCAGTCTTATTGTTGCTGTTTTGATGGTGATCCAGCTTATAGTCTCATTTGCCATTCAGGTTTTTGGGGTTTTATTTTTGGCTTTCAAGCAGTTTTACTGTGATATATCCAGGTACACTTTTCTTTTGTTTTACCTGGTTTTCATAGGGCTTCTTAGATCTGTGACTTGGGACTGCACCATCCAATGTCACCAGCTATGTTTGGCTATTTAATTATCATTAGTTGATTATCATTATTTAATTATCAACAGTTAAAAATTGTCATTAGTTAAAAATTCAGTTCTTCACATTTCAGTTTCTCAGTAGCCACATGTAGTTACTGGCTGTCTTATTAGCAGATCGACGGCATTTCCATCATTGCTGAAAGTTTTCTTGGATAGCACTGTTGAGGGCTTCCATAAAGTTTTGGAAAATTCTCATCCTATACCACTTCAAATAATGTTCCTGTCCTGTTGTCTTTTCTTCTGGGACTCCAGTTTACATGTATTAGGCCTTCTTATCCTATGCCCTGTTTCTTATGTCCATTTCTATATTTTCATCTTCTTATTCCTGTGTGTTTTTAAAGTTATATTTCTGAGCCATTTCCTGGTTCATTAATTCTCTGTAAAGCTATATCTGATATGCATCAAACTCATCTACTGAGTTAATTTAGATTCTTTTGTTGTTACTTCTAGATTTGGTTTTCTTTCTAGTTGCAGACTCTCTGACAGAGTTCTCAGTCTGGCTATTCAGTGTAGTCATTTGAAAGTTTGTGTCTGATAACTTAATTATCTAGATCCCAAATGCTTCGTTTGCTTTTCAATCATGTGTTATTCTTTTGGGTTTCTATTTTATTTAAATTGTGCACTATAGAAATATTTTGGGTACTCTTAATAGACTGATAGCAGTCTTCTGTGGCAGGATTTTACATTTAATTTTGGCAGAATTACAGAGGCACTATAAACTATAAAAATCAGATTTTTTTGATCCACTTTAAGGATTAAGATTAGAAACTGAAATTCATTTAATCCAAGTTAATCTTGTTCCAAGATTGGGTATCCCAGTCCAAAGTGTGGGGGAGGCTCTGGATTTCAGTTTTTGTCTGGCTGGCTCAGTGATGGGACTTTTCCTGATGCCTCAGCAGTAAAGAGTCTGCCTGCCAATACAGGAGACGTGGGTTCGATCCCTTGTTCAGAAAGATCTTCTGGAGAAGGAAATCGCAACCCACTCCAGTATTCTTGTCTGGGAAATCCCATGGATCGAGGAGCCTGGCACGGCTGCAGTCCATGGGGCTGTAAAGAGTTGGACACAGCTTAGTGACTAAATAACAAGCCCAGTGATGCTGGTAAACGTTTGCTTAGAATCTCACCCCTCTGTCACTAGTTCTAAAATTAGCAGGTTATCTACTACACTCACCTCTAGAATATCTTCTTCTGAATTTTGGACCCATGTTATTTATTTCCTTATGTCTGTGAGCAGACCTTTCTTTTAAAAATTTAGTCTAGTTTTTCAGGTTTCCTCGGTCAAAAGTTTGGTGTGATATACATAGTCACCATTACTAGAAGTAGAAAGTCCTCTTTTTCTTTAATTTTTAAGTTTAATGGTTTTATTACAGTATAGTTGATTTATAGTGTTGTGTCAGTTTCTGTTGTACAGTGAAGTGAATCAGTTATGTCCACTCTTTTAGATTTTAGTCCCATATAGGTCACTACAGAGTGTAGGACAGAGCTCCCTGGGCTTTACAGTGCCTTCTTATTAGTTATCTATTTTATGTATAGTAGTGTGTATATGCAGCCCCAATTTCCCAATGTTTCCATCCCTCCTGTCCCCCTTTTCCCTTTGGTAACCATGAATTTGTTTTGTACATCTGTGACTCTAATGTCTATTTTGCAGATAGATTCATCTGTACCATTTTGTTTGGTTCCACATGTAAGCAATATCATGGTATCTGTCTTTGTCACACTTACTTTACTTAGTGTAACAATCTCTAGGTTCATCCATGCTGCTGCAAAATGGCATTATTTTATTTTTTTTTATGACTAAGTAGTATTCCAGAAGGTTCTTTCTTGCATTTATTTTTAAGACTTTATTTGGTTTGAGAATTTGGGAGTAAATTTGAGTCTTTTTCTCTCTTCACGCCTTTCCTCTCTCCTTTCTTTCTTTGATTTAAATTGCCAGTCAGTTATGCATTCATTTTATGAGGCCACCATCACCCTCATAGCAAAAGCAGACCAAGATACCACAAAAAAGTATTACAGGCCAATATCACTAATGAA
This sequence comes from Tragulus kanchil, assembly GCA_022376925.1. Taxonomy (NCBI): domain Eukaryota; kingdom Metazoa; phylum Chordata; class Mammalia; order Artiodactyla; family Tragulidae; genus Tragulus; species Tragulus kanchil. The sequence continues at coordinate 268,161,647 of JAIOJX010000026.1, read as the reverse complement.
CATAGATGCAAAATTCTCAACAAAATACTAGCAATCCATATCCAACAATATACTAAAAATCATACACCATGCATAAAATAGTCGGAGCCTGGCACGGCTGCAGTCCATGGGGCTGTAAAGAGTTGGACACAGCTTAGTGACTAAATAACAAGCCCAGTGATGCTGGTAAACGTTTGCTTAGAATCTCACCCCTCTGTCACTAGTTCTAAAATTAGCAGGTTATCTACTACACTCACCTCTAGAATATCTTCTTCTGAATTTTGGACCCATGTTATTTATTTCCTTATGTCTGTGAGCAGACCTTTCTTTTAAAAATTTAGTCTAGTTTTTCAGGTTTCCTCGGTCAAAAGTTTGGTGTGATATACATAGTCACCATTACTAGAAGTAGAAAGTCCTCTTTTTCTTTAATTTTTAAGTTTAATGGTTTTATTACAGTATAGTTGATTTATAGTGTTGTGTCAGTTTCTGTTGTACAGTGAAGTGAATCAGTTATGTCCACTCTTTTAGATTTTAGTCCCATATAGGTCACTACAGAGTGTAGGACAGAGCTCCCTGGGCTTTACAGTGCCTTCTTATTAGTTATCTATTTTATGTATAGTAGTGTGTATATGCAGCCCCAATTTCCCAATGTTTCCATCCCTCCTGTCCCCCTTTTCCCTTTGGTAACCATGAATTTGTTTTGTACATCTGTGACTCTAATGTCTATTTTGCAGATAGATTCATCTGTACCATTTTGTTTGGTTCCACATGTAAGCAATATCATGGTATCTGTCTTTGTCACACTTACTTTACTTAGTGTAACAATCTCTAGGTTCATCCATGCTGCTGCAAAATGGCATTATTTTATTTTTTTTTATGACTAAGTAGTATTCCAGAAGGTTCTTTCTTGCATTTATTTTTAATACTTTATTTGGTTTGAGAATTTGGGAGTAAATTTGAGTCTTTTTCTCTCTTCACGCCTTTCCTCTCTCCTTTCTTTCTTTGATTTAAATTGCCAGTCAGTTATGCATTCATTTTATGAGGCCACCATCACCCTCATAGCAAAAGCAGACCAAGATACCACAAAAAAGTATTACAGGCCAATATCACTAATGAACATAGATGCAAAAATTCTCAACAAAATACTAGCAATCCATATCCAACAATATACTAAAAAATCATACACCATGATAAAGGGTGATGATGACCTCATAAAATCAGTTGGGGAGTTTTCCTTCCTCTCTGACTTTTTGGAAACAGTTTCAGAGGATAGGTGTTACTTCTCTAAATGTTTGATAAAATTCACCCGTGAAGCTGTCAGGTCCTGGACTTTCATTTGTTAGGAGGTTTTTAGTCACGGTTTTCAATTTCAGTGCTTGTGATTGATCTGTTCATATTTTCTAAGACTTCTGTACCTTTCTAAGAATTTGTTCATTTCTTCCAGGTTGTCCATTTTGTTGCCATACAATTGTTCATAGTAGGCTCTTATGATTCTTGGTGTATCTGTGGAGTGAATTGTAACTTCTTCTTTCTTCATTTCTAATTTTACTGATTTTAGTCCTCTTTTTGTTGAGTCTGGCTAAAGGTTTATCAACCTTGTTTATCTTTTCAAAGAACTAGCTTTTAGTTTTATTGCTCTTTGTGATTATTTTCCTTGCCTCCATTTATTTCTGCTCTGATCTTTATGATTTCCTTCCTTCTACTAGCCTTAGGTTTTGTTTGTTCTTTTTTAGTTGTTTTAGGTTAAGGTTAGGTTGTTTCAGATTTTTCGTTTATTTTGAGGTGGGATTCTATTGCTATGAAGTTTCCTCTTAAAACTGCCTTTGGCCTTCCCTGGTGGTCCAGTGGGTAAAGAGTCTGCCTTGCAGTGCAGGGGGCACCGGTTCGATCCATGGCCTGGGAAGGACCCACGCACTGTGGAGTGGCTGGACCGGTGTGTCCAATTATGAGCCAGTGTCCTGGAGCGTCTGTGCCCAGAGCCGGTTCTTTGCAATGAGAGAGGCCACTGCAGTGGGAGGCCCACGCATGTCAAAGAATAAAAATGGATGAAAATTGACACGTGTATGGGGGCTTTCATTCGCCAGCATACTCGATCTCTCCATGTGCCAGGACATCCTGCTATAACTAATCCTCCCGGGCCCTTTATATCTTTAATGGGGCCGTGTGTTAAGGTAGCACTAAAAACGGTCTCACTGCCAAATCGGCACAGTTTGTATTGAAAGTAGCAGGAGCTATGTACCGCGTTATGCACCTGTTTGCACTGGTCACACAGAGGCCTGGATGAGTTGTTTCTACCCTAGGACTGGTGTTGCATACCCATCGGTTACTGAATTGTAGGTATGCTATATGACCCCCGCAGTTCACGGTGGTGACATATTGACCCAACTTAGGAAGGCTATATCCTCCCCAGCACTGACAGGGTTGTCCATACCTTCGTTGCAACAGCTTACGGGCGTCCGATGGATCGCCAAAACCCGCTTCTGTTTCTGTCAGTCGCTTATACAGCATCAGGAATAAGGCCAACACCTTGACAACGAGCATCCTGTAGAAAAGAGAAGAGAAAGCTTCTCAGGGAGACACTTCTTCCCTGGTTTATTAATTATCTACTTGTCTCACAAGACGTTCAGGCAGCCATCGTGTGGCATCATATTCACGCGCAAACACGCAGACTGATCCTCGTCCCCAGGTTAACACTGAATCTGGACCATGCCAGGAATTGTCAAGAGGATCCTTCCACCTGACCATGGCAAAATTTTTATTTGTTGTTGAATGCCAGAATCGATCAGCCGCAGATTTTCCTTGGGTGTCCAAATTTAAAAAATTTAAAATAAAGAGGGCATGGTTTAGTATATTTCTTGGGGTACCCTTGGTAGGGTACCAATCTCCCTTTTTTATTCTTTCAATGGTAATTTTGATGGATAAATGAGCACGTTCTACCATGCCTTGGCCTTGAGGGTTATAGGGGATGCCTGTGGTATGTTTAATGTGTAAAGCATTACAGAAATCTTGGAAAGCTTTCGAAGTATATCTGGGGCCATTATCTGTTTTGATTTGTGTGGGTATGCCTGCAAGGGTAAAGCAATGTAAAAGATGTGCCTTAACATGTTTAGCGGCTTTTCCTGACTGAAGTGAGCCCATAAGAAAGCCACTATAAGTATCAATACAGACATGAATATATTTCATAGTACCAAAGTCATTATAATAGGTAACATCCATCTGCCATAACACATTAGGTAGGAGTCCTCTTGGGTTTACTCTCAAGTGAGGTGTAGGCAAATGTTGGACACAGGTAGTACAACTCTTAACAATCTGGCCAGCTTGTTCTCTGGTAATTTTATACAAAAGTCTTAAAGTTTGAGCATTACAATGATGTAAAGCATGAGCACGTTGCGCTTGTTGTAAATTGTCTACAGTTACAGTTGCTGCCAGTTTGGTAGCCATGTCAGCTATGGCATTACCGTTGGCCAGTGGTCCTGGAAGACCAGAATGAGCTCTGACATGACCTAAAAAGAAAGGGTGTGACCTACATTGAATGGTTTGTTGGCATTGTAAGAATAACATGGCAGTTTCCGATATTGATGTGATCTGGGCAACTGTCTCTTAAAAGAGGCCCTGAATGAGCTACATAAGCACTATCAGTGTATATATTGACAGGTTGGTTCGGGAAGGCACACAAAACAGCAATTATAGCCTGTAATTCGACCAATTGTGCTGAACTATATTTAGTTTTAAACTTTACCACTGTATCATTATAAGTATAAGCAGCAATGCCTGAAGAGGATCCATCAGTAAACACTACTAAGGCGTTGTCTAATGGTTCTGTGCTGACAACACGTGGAAAAACAGAGGCATGTAATCTACCAAACTGAACAAACTTATCGGGTGGATAATGATTATCTAGATCTCCTGCAAAAGAAGCCAGTGCAAGAAGCCAAGAGTCACTGTTCTGTAGGAGCCAAGTAACTTGATCTCGGGTATAAGGTTGAATTATCTTCAACGGTTCAAGCCCAAAATACTTCCTACTCTGTTCTCTTCCCATGATAATTAAATCAGCAAGAGCATCATAATAAGGTACTAAGATTCTTTTTGGGGAAGAGTGGAGATGAACCCACATAATAGGATTATCTTGCCAAAAAAGGCCCGTAGGGGTTACCTTTGTATTAAAGGCTATAAAGGTTAAAGGCTTGTGGTAATCTATATAAGTCACAAATTGCTTGGCAATTGCTGTCTCTACCTCAGCAAGGGCATCTAAAGCCTCTGGAGTTAAAGATCGAGGGGATTTTGGATTTGGGTCTCCTTTTAATATATCAAATAAAGGCTTCAAATTTCCAGTAGGTATTTTTAAATATGGATGAAACCAATTTATATCTCCTAAGAGCTTTTGAAAATCGTGGAGTGTTCGAGTTGGTCTTTGCGAATGGTTGCTTTTGATTAAAAACTTTTGGTCCCTGCAATTCAAAACCTAAATAGGTATATGGGTCTTTTAAAGTTTGAGCATTAAATGTGTAAGCTGACAGTTGTTGTTGTAAGCAAGTTACAGCTGCCAGTTTGGTAGCCATGTCAGCTATGGCATTACCGTTGGCCAGTGGTCCTGGAAGACCAGAATGAGCTCTGACATGACCTAAAAAGAAAGGGTGTGACCTACATTGAATGGTTTGTTGGCATTGTAAGAATAACATGGCAGTTTCCGATATTGATGTGATCTGGGCAACTGTCTCTTAAAGAGGCCCTGAATGAGCTACATAAGCACTATCAGTGTATATATTGACAGGTTGGTTCGGGAAGGCACACAAAACAGCAATTATAGCCTGTAATTCGACCAATTGTGCTGAACTATATTTAGTTTTAAACTTTACCACTGTATCATTATAAGTATAAGCAGCAATGCCTGAAGAGGATCCATCAGTAAACACTACTAAGGCGTTGTCTAATGGTTCTGTGCTGACAACACGTGGAAAAACAGAGGCATGTAATCTACCAAACTGAACAAACTTATCGGGTGGATAATGATTATCTAGATCTCCTGCAAAAGAAGCCAGTGCAAGAAGCCAAGAGTCACTGTTCTGTAGGAGCCAAGTAACTTGATCTCGGGTATAAGGTTGAATTATCTTCAACGGTTCAAGCCCAAAATACTTCCTACTCTGTTCTCTTCCCATGATAATTAAATCAGCAAGAGCATCATAATAAGGTACTAAGATTCTTTTTGGGGAAGAGTGGAGATGAACCCACATAATAGGATTATCTTGCCAAAAAAGGCCCGTAGGGGTTACCTTTGTATTAAAGGCTATAAAGGTTAAAGGCTTGTGGTAATCTATATAAGTCACAAATTGCTTGGCAATTGCTGTCTCTACCTCAGCAAGGGCATCTAAAGCCTCTGGAGTTAAAGATCGAGGGGATTTTGGATTTGGGTCTCCTTTTAATATATCAAATAAAGGCTTCAAATTTCCAGTAGGTATTTTTAAATATGGATGAAACCAATTTATATCTCCTAAGAGCTTTTGAAAATCGTGGAGTGTTCGCAGTTGGTCTTTGCGAATGGTTGCTTTTTGATTAAAAACTTTTGGTCCCTGCAATTCAAAACCTAAATAGGTATATGGGTCTTTTAATTGTACCTTTTCTGGTGCTATTTGTAGTCCAGCAGCATTCAAACTATTTTTGAGGTGATGGAAGCATTGCAAAACTTCTGCTCCTATGCCTCCTGCTATTAGGATATCATCCATATAGTGGATTATGTACATCTGTTTCCAGGCTTCTCGTATAGGCTGTAGCACTGTTGCCACAAACTTCTGACACAATGTTGGACTATTGGCCATGCCTTGAGGCAATACTTTCCATTGATAGCGTCTCATAGGCTCTCGAAAATTTATGGAGGGTAAACTAAATGCAAACCGTTCCTGATCATCAGGATGTAGTGGAATGGTAAAGAAACAATCTTTAAGATCTAAGATAATTTTAAAGTAACCTCTAGGGACAGCCACTGGAGAGGGCAATCCTGGTTGTAAGGCTCCCATCACTACCATGGTGGCATTAATGGCTCTCAGATCCTGCAGGAGCCTCCATTTACCAGACTTTTTCTTTACAACAAAGATGGGGGTATTCCAGGGAGAAATGCTCTCCGCTATATGTCTAGCCTCCAGTTGTTCCTGTACTAACTGCTGGGCGGCTTGTAATTTCTCAGTGGTAAGCGGCCATTGAGCAAACCAGACAGGCGACGAGGACTTCCAAGTTATAGGGTCCGCGCATCTCTGGGTACAGGCGAGTCAACGGCCGCCACTAAAAACTTCCTAAACCGCTACGATCCACCTTGCCTGCAGGTTGGACAGGTTCCACTATCCCATCCTCTCTCTTTCCTAGACCTTTTCCAGGTGTATATCCTCGTGTCAGCATTTGTGCTGTAACTATATCATTTGGGCTACACATAATCATTTTCATTTGTGACAACAAATCTCGACCCCATAAATTTACAGGTAGGCAAGCAATAACAAACAGTTTGATCATTCCAGAATTATTTTCTTTATCTTTCCAAGTAAGATACTTGGAACTTTGACTGGGATTGGTACTTTGCCCAATGCCTCTCAAATTTGTCATCGTTTCTGAAGTAGGCCAACTAGACGGCCAATCCTCTTCTCTGATTATGGTTACATCAGCTCCTATATCTCTTAGCCCAGTGAGTAGTTTTCCATCTAACCAGAGAGTCAACGAAGGCTTATTATTGGTGATCTGTTGTATCCAATATGCATCCGAGGACCCAAAACCCTTGGCTCCTCTTTCTTTTGACTGCACAGTATGGTCAGTCATAACCAAAGGTATTACTATCAATTGAACTATTCTCTCTGCTTGCTCAATAGTTGTAATATTTCCATTGGCTTGGGCCATAATCTTAATTTCTCCTGTATAATCGTTATCAGTGACGCCTGGGAAAACCTGGAGACCCTTCACAATGACACTGCTACGCCCTAGGAGTAACCCAAAAGTTTTAGGAGGGAGGGGACCATGGACCCCTGTAGGCAAGGCTTGGGGCCCCATTTCTGGAGTCAGTATTGTGTGGGTGGCGGCTCAGAGGTCCAATCCTGCGCTGCCTGGGGTTGCTCTACTAAGTCCCGAAAGGGGTTGCTGTTGTCCTGAGCTGGGACAAAGCTGACTGCCCCATATGCTTGTTTTGGGGCCTGGGTCTGGCCCCACTTCTCGTTTCCCTGTTGGGGTGCTAGAGGATTTCCCTGGGTATCCGTCTTAGACCTACATTGATTCGCCCAATGTCTTCCTCTTTTGCATCTAGGGCAGAGGCCAGGGGCCTTCTCTTCAGCTTTTGAAGCATTATTTGAGCCTGTTTTATTACAATTTTGAGCAAAATGTCCAGGATTCCCACATTTAAAACATCCCCTTTTGTTTCTGTCACATTCGGCTAGGAAATCCTTGACCGTTTTTCCACTAAATGCTGCTGCCATGGCTAGGCCCTGTTGATAAGAGGGCCCGATATCTGCACAGAGACGATATATCCTGTCAAGTCAGTCTTCTTTCTATAGGGTCTAATTGCAGCTTGACAGGCTGCATTGGCATTTTCATAAGCCAACTGTTTTAATCCAGTCCCGCATCAGCATTTCCAAAATCCTTCCTGCTGTTGTAATAAGTCTGTGCACAAAGTCTGCAAATGGCTCGTCCAACCCTTGTTTTGCCTCTCAAATTTGTCATCGTTTCTGAAGTAGGCCAACTAGACGGCCAATCCTCTTCTCTGATTATGGTTACATCAGCTCCTATATCTCTTAGCCCAGTGAGTAGTTTTCCATCTAACCAGAGAGTCAACGAAGGCTTATTATTGGTGATCTGTTGTATCCAATATGCATCCGAGGACCCAAAACCCTTGGCTCCTCTTTCTTTTGACTGCACAGTATGGTCAGTCATAACCAAAGGTATTACTATCAATTGAACTATTCTCTCTGCTTGCTCAATAGTTGTAATATTTCCATTGGCTTGGGCCATAATCTTAATTTCTCCTGTATAATCGTTATCAGTGACGCCTGGGAAAACCTGGAGACCCTTCACAATGACACTGCTACGCCCTAGGAGTAACCCAAAAGTTTTAGGAGGGAGGGGACCATGGACCCCTGTAGGCAAGGCTTGGGGCCCCATTTCTGGAGTCAGTATTGTGTGGGTGGCGGCTCAGAGGTCCAATCCTGCGCTGCCTGGGGTTGCTCTACTAAGTCCCGAAGGGGTTGCTGTTGTCCTGAGCTGGGACAAAGCTGACTGCCCCATATGCTTGTTTTGGGGCCTGGGTCTGGCCCCACTTCTCGTTTCCCTGTTGGGGTGCTAGAGGATTTCCCTGGGTATCCGTCTTAGACCTACATTGATTCGCCCAATGTCTTCCTCTTTTGCATCTAGGGCAGAGGCCAGGGGCCTTCTCTTCAGCTTTTGAAGCATTATTTGAGCCTGTTTTATTACAATTTTGAGCAAAATGTCCAGGATTCCCACATTTAAAACATCCCCTTTTGTTTCTGTCACATTCGGCTAGGAAATCCTTGACCGTTTTTCCACTAAATGCTGCTGCCATGGCTAGGCCCTGTTGATAAGAGGGCCCGATATCTGCACAGAGACGTATATATCCTGTCAAGTCAGTCTTCTTTCTATAGGGTCTAATTGCAGCTTGACAGGCTGCATTGGCATTTTCATAAGCCAACTGTTTTACGTAATCCAGTCCCGCATCAGCATTTCCAAAAATCCTTCCTGCTGTTGTAATAAGTCTGTGCACAAAGTCTGCAAATGGCTCGTCCAACCCTTGTTTTACCCCTGTAAGTGAGGCTCCTAAATCCCCCTTCATTGGGAGTTTTCTCCAAGCTTTAGTGGCAGCTGTCTGAGTCTGTGCAAACAATCCAGGATCATATTGCATTTGTGCATCACTATTATCATAGCGACCAGATCCTGTCAGCATATCGAGAGTTCACCCGTTTCCTGCCTGGAAATTCTTCTGTGCTGTTTCCCTACGAAGTACTCTGATTTCCATAACAGATGATCACCCCCTGTGAGAACTGCTCTAACTAAAGTATTCCAGTCTCCAGGTGTAAGCCAACTCTCTGTCACAGATTCTAATATGGCAATGGTATAAGGCGCAGTGGCCCCATATTGGGAAACTGCAGTTTTCAATTCTTTAATAACGGCAAAGTCAAAACCGCTGTGATGCCTCCATGCCGTTCCCTGATTGTCTGTGGTCTCCGTGACCGGAAAGGCGACTTTACAGTCATAATCCCTTTCTTCTAGGTAAGCAGCCGCTTTGCCTTTAGGGACATGTTTGCCAGGCCCCAGGTGTTGATGTGCGGTAGGACTTTCTTTCGCTATGTCATCAACCCGCTCATTTCCGGTTCTCAATCTTTGCAATTTGGTGATTAGTGACTGATGTAGTTCTTCAAGCTTTATTTGTTCTTCTAACAAGGCAATCTTATTTTTCAATTCCTCTCTAGGATTGATATCTTCTCTCTCACCCACGGCTGCCATGACCGTGGGTGCACAGGCTATTTTGTAGGGGGGAGGGCGTGAAAATGGTGGAGACTGATCTAACTCATGGCATTTAGCAGCCTCCTCTTCTAAGTCATCCCAATCAACCTTTAAAGGGCCAGAACCACGCTTATTCTGATCCTCACCCTCTATTTGCAGCCTGGGATATATTTTTGGAACCTCTCTCTTTAGTTCTGCCTTAGAGGGTTCTTCTTTAACTTCTTGTTGTTTCTTAACAGGAGTGACAGCAGGCTCCTCATCATCACTTTCTAAGGAGATCAAATCTGCTCTTTTATGCTTCTAGTCCCGCATCAGCATTTCCAAAAATCCTTCCTGCTGTTGTAATAAGTCTGTGCACAAAGTCTGCAAATGGCTCGTCCAACCCTTGTTTTACCCCTGTAAGTGAGGCTCCTAAATCCCCCTTCATTGGGAGTTTTCTCCAAGCTTTAGTGGCAGCTGTCTGAGTCTGTGCAAACAATCCAGGATCATATTGCATTTGTGCATCACTATTATCATAGCGACCAGATCCTGTCAGCATATCGAGAGTTCACCCGTTTCCTGCCTGGAAATTCTTCTGTGCTGTTTCCCTCGAAGTACTCTGATTTCCATAACAGATGATCACCCCCTGTGAGAACTGCTCTAACTAAAGTATTCCAGTCTCCAGGTGTAAGCCAACTCTCTGTCACAGATTCTAATATGGCAATGGTATAAGGCGCAGTGGCCCCATATTGGGAAACTGCAGTTTTCAATTCTTTAATAACGGCAAAGTCAAAACCGCTGTGATGCCTCCATGCCGTTCCCTGATTGTCTGTGGTCTCCGTGACCGGAAAGGCGACTTTACAGTCATAATCCCTTTCTTCTAGGTAAGCAGCCGCTTTGCCTTTAGGGACATGTTTGCCAGGCCCCAGGTGTTGATGTGCGGTAGGACTTTCTTTCGCTATGTCATCAACCCGCTCATTTCCGGTTCTCAATCTTTGCAATTTGGTGATTAGTGACTGATGTAGTTCTTCAAGCTTTATTTGTTCTTCTAACAAGGCAATCTTATTTTTCAATTCCTCTCTAGGATTGATATCTTCTCTCTCACCCACGGCTGCCATGACCGTGGGTGCACAGGCTATTTTGTAGGGGGGAGGGCGTGAAAATGGTGGAGACTGATCTAACTCATGGCATTTAGCAGCCTCCTCTTCTAAGTCATCCCAATCAACCTTTAAAGGGCCAGAACCACGCTTATTCTGATCCTCACCCTCTATTTGCAGCCTGGGATATATTTTTGGAACCTCTCTCTTTAGTTCTGCCTTAGAGGGTTCTTCTTTAACTTCTTGTTGTTTCTTAACAGGAGTGACAGCAGGCTCCTCATCATCACTTTCTAAGGAGATCAAATCTGTCTCTTCTTCTAGTGGGGGCTTCCTAAGATCAGCTTGGGAACTAGTCTTTAAGATTTCTTCTGTATGAGAAATAGTAGTTACTATTTCTTGAGGTCTGTTTCTAGTATCTATAAGTTCCTTAACTAAATTCCAGTAACTAAAAGCGGTCACAGGAACTTTCTCTGGTCCCAAAGCATCATAATAATCCCACAGCGCATCTCCTACTTGCTTCCATCTGCCTAGATTAATAGTCCCCTTTTGTGGGAACCAGGGGCAGATATCTTTAACAAAATCAAAAAATTTAAACAAATCTTGACTCTTTACCTTTACTCCTTGTGTCTTTAAAGCCCTTCCTAATTGCTTTACATACACATCATGTTGACTTAATTCTTGTCCCATTTTACCTTTACTCTTTGCATTTTTAAAGGCTTTCTCTACTATTTTACAAATATATTATGCTTGTCCCCATTTTGGTGCCTAACTTACCTCAATCTCGGTGCGGCATGTTCCCACAGCAGCTGAGAGGCAATTCACTCTTCTTTATCTGGTCGCCGGCTCCTGGCACCGCTTCCTCACGGAGTCCCCCGTACTTCGAAGCCCCACATTGGGCGCAACTTGTCTCGACCCGCGGGCTTCGTCAGCGCAGACCTAGGATTCGTCAATGCAGGCCCTAAGGGGGGAAGTGGGAATTCCCCCCCTTTAGGGCCTGCGTTGACGAATCCTAGGTCTGCGCTGACGAAGCCCGCGGGTCGGGACAGAAAATAAATAAATAAACGTAAAATAAATGTTTTTTAAAAAACTGCCTTTGCTGTATCCCATAAGTTTTGTACTGTTGAGCTTTCATTTCATTGATCTCTATGTATTCTTTTTTTAATTTCTTCTTAGATTTTTTTCAGTGATCCAGTGGTTGTTTAGTAGCATGTTGTTTAGCCACCACATGTTTGTGTTTCTTAAGAGTTTTTTTTTTTTCTTGTAGTCTGTTTCTGAACCCATAGAGATGTGATCAGAAAAGATGATTGATTTGATTTGGGTTTTCTTAAATTTGCCAAGGCTTAACTTGTGGCCAGTATGTAATCAGTCTTAGAGAATGTTCTTGAGAAAAATGTGTACTCTGCTGCTTTTGGATGGAATGCTCTATGAGTATCAATTAAGTGCAACTCCTAAAGTGTCATTAAGTGTCATTAAGGCCTGCATTTCCTTATTGATTTCCTGTCTGGATGATCTTCCCACTGATAAAAGTGGATTATTAAAGTCCCCCACTATTGATATTTACTGTTGATCTTTCCCTTTATGTTTGTTAGTATTTCCCTTACATATTAAGGTGACGCTATGCTGGGTGCATATATATTTATAATTGTCTATCTTCTTTTAGGATTGAACACTTGATCCTTATGTAGTGTTTTTCTTTGTGTCTTATAGCAATGTTTGTTTTAAAGTCTGTTTTGTCTGATATGAATATTGCTACTCAAACTTTCACATGATTTCCGTTTGCATGAAATATGTTCTCCCATCCCCTTACTTTCAGTCTGTAAGAGCCCCTCAGTATGAAGTGGGTCTCTTGTAAACAACATACATATGGGGTCTTGTTTTTGCATCCATGTAGCCAGTCTTTTTTTTTTGTATGCACCTTGCCTTTTTGTTGGTGTATTTAAGCTATTTTCATTTAAGGTAATTAAGGGTATGTATGATCCTATTGCCATTTTGTTTATTAGTCTTTTCCTTCTCTGTGTTTCCTGCCTAGAGAAATTCCTTTAGCATTTGTTGTATAACTGGTTTGGTGGTGCTGAATTCTCTTAACTTTTGCTTGTGTGGAAAGCTTTTGATTTCTCGTCAAATTTCAGTGAGAGTGTTGCTGGGTAGAGTATTCTTGGTTGTAGATTCCTTTTTTTCCATCACTTGGAATGTATCATGTCATTCCCGCTGGTTTATAGAGTTTCTGTTAGGAAATTGGCTGATAACCTTGTATGTTTTCCTTTGTATGCTGTTTACCATTTTTAGTATGTTGTTTAGCCACCACATGTTTGTGTTTCTTAAGAGTTTTTTTTTTTTCTTGTAGTCTGTTTCTGAACCCATAGAGATGTGATCAGAAAAGATGATTGATTTGATTTGGGTTTTCTTAAATTTGCCAAGGCTTAACTTGTGGCCAGTATGTAATCAGTCTTAGAGAATGTTCTTGAGAAAAATGTGTACTCTGCTGCTTTTGGATGGAATGCTCTATGAGTATCAATTAAGTGCAACTCCTAAAGTGTCATTAAGTGTCATTAAGGCCTGCATTTCCTTATTGATTTCCTGTCTGGATGATCTTCCCACTGATAAAAGTGGATTATTAAAGTCCCCCACTATTGATATTTACTGTTGATCTTTCCCTTTATGTTTGTTAGTATTTCCCTTACATATTAAGGTGACGCTATGCTGGGTGCATATATATTTATAATTGTCTATCTTCTTTTAGGATTGAACACTTGATCCTTATGTAGTGTTTTTCTTTGTGTCTTATAGCAATGTTTGTTTTAAAGTCTGTTTTGTCTGATATGAATATTGCTACTCAAACTTTCACATGATTTCCGTTTGCATGAAATATGTTCTCCCATCCCCTTACTTTCAGTCTGTAAGAGCCCCTCAGTATGAAGTGGGTCTCTTGTAAACAACATACATATGGGGTCTTGTTTTTGCATCCATGTAGCCAGTCTTTTTTTTTTGTATGCACCTTGCCTTTTTGTTGGTGTATTTAAGCTATTTTCATTTAAGGTAATTAAGGGTATGTATGATCCTATTGCCATTTTGTTTATTAGTCTTTTCCTTCTCTGTGTTTCCTGCCTAGAGAAATTCCTTTAGCATTTGTTGTATAACTGGTTTGGTGGTGCTGAATTCTCTTAACTTTTGCTTGTGTGGAAAGCTTTTGATTTCTCGTCAAATTTCAGTGAGAGTGTTGCTGGGTAGAGTATTCTTGGTTGTAGATTCCTTTTTTTCCATCACTTGGAATGTATCATGTCATTCCCGCTGGTTTATAGAGTTTCTGTTAGGAAATTGGCTGATAACCTTGTATGTTTTCCTTTGTATGCTGTTTACCTTTTTTCCCTTGTTGTTTTTAATTTTTGTTAGTTTGCTTACAGTGTGTCTCTGTGCGTTTCTCCCTGGGTTTATCCTGCCTGGGACTCTGTGCTTCTTGGACTTAGTTGACTATTTCCTTTCCCATGTAGAGAAAGTTTTCAGCTATTACCTCTTAAGATATTTTCTCAGGTCTTGTCTCTCTCCTCCTTCTGGGACCCCTATAATGTAAATATTGGTGCATTTAATGTTGTCCCAGAGGTCTGTTAGGCTGTCTTCATTTCATTCTTTTTTTCTATAGTCTGTTTTGGAGCATAGATTTCCATCATTCTGTCTTCAGGTCACTTCTCCTTTCTTCTGCCTCGGTTATTCAGCTGTTGATTCCTTCTAGTGTATTGTTCATGTCTGTTTGTTCTTTAGTTCTTTTAGGTTCTTGGGAAACGTTTCTTGCATCTTCTAAATCTTCATCTCCATTCTTTTTTTCTTGTCCATTCCTTTTTCAGAATAGGAATTATCTTTACTATGATTATTCTGAATTCTCTTTGCCTGTTTGGTTGTTTGCCTGTTTGTTTGCCTGTTTGGTTGTCCACCTCATTTGGTTGTTTTTCTGGGGATTTATCTTGTTCCTTCATTTGGGACATAACCCTATTTTCATTTTGGGTAGCTCCCTGTGATTATGGTATTAGTTCTGGAAGTTGATGGGATTGTAGTTTTTATTTCTTTCATCTGCCCTCTGTTCCCATCACTTCATGGCAAATAGATGAGCAAACAATGGGAACAGTGACAGACTTTGTTTTCTTGTTTTCCTTCTCTGTGTTTCCTGCCTAGAGAAATTCCTTTAGCATTTGTTGTATAACTGGTTTGGTGGTGCTGAATTCTCTTAACTTTTGCTTGTGTGGAAAGCTTTTGATTTCTCGTCAAATTTCAGTGAGAGTGTTGCTGGGTAGAGTATTCTTGGTTGTAGATTCCTTTTTTTCCATCACTTGGAATGTATCATGTCATTCCCGCTGGTTTATAGAGTTTCTGTTAGGAAATTGGCTGATAACCTTGTATGTTTTCCTTTGTATGCTGTTTACCTTTTTTCCCTTGTTGTTTTTAATTTTTGTTAGTTTGCTTACAGTGTGTCTCTGTGCGTTTCTCCCTGGGTTTATCCTGCCTGGGACTCTGTGCTTCTTGGACTTAGTTGACTATTTCCTTTCCCATGTAGAGAAAGTTTTCAGCTATTACCTCTTAAGATATTTTCTCAGGTCTTGTCTCTCTCCTCCTTCTGGGACCCCTATAATGTAAATATTGGTGCATTTAATGTTGTCCCAGAGGTCTGTTAGGCTGTCTTCATTTCATTCTTTTTTTCTATAGTCTGTTTTGGAGCATAGATTTCCATCATTCTGTCTTCAGGTCACTTCTCCTTTCTTCTGCCTCGGTTATTCAGCTGTTGATTCCTTCTAGTGTATTGTTCATGTCTGTTTGTTCTTTAGTTCTTTTAGGTTCTTGGGAAACGTTTCTTGCATCTTCTAAATCTTCATCTCCATTCTTTTTTTCTTGTCCATTCCTTTTTCAGAATAGGAATTATCTTTACTATGATTATTCTGAATTCTCTTTGCCTGTTTGGTTGTTTGCCTGTTTGTTTGCCTGTTTGGTTGTCCACCTCATTTGGTTGTTTTTCTGGGGATTTATCTTGTTCCTTCATTTGGGACATAACCCTATTTTCATTTTGGGTAGCTCCCTGTGATTATGGTATTAGTTCTGGAAGTTGATGGGATTGTAGTTTTTATTTCTTTCATCTGCCCTCTGTTCCCATCACTTCATGGCAAATAGATGAGCAAACAATGGGAACAGTGACAGACTTTGTTTTCTTGGCCTCCAAAATCACTGCAAATGGTGACTGCAGCCATGAAATTAAAAGATGCTCGCTTCTTGGAAGAAAGGCTATGACAAAACTAGACATCATATTAAAAAGCAGAGACATCAGTTTGCTGATGAAGATCTGTATAGTCACAGCTGTGGTTTTCCCAATAGTCATGTATGGATGTGAGAGTTGGAGCATGAAGAAAGCTGAGTGCCGAAGAATTTATGCCTTTGAACTATGGTGTTGGAGAAGGCTCTTGAGAGACCCTTGAACAGCGAGGATATATCAGGAAATCACCCCTGAATCTTTATTGGAAGGACTGATGCTGAAGCTGCATTTCCAGTACTTTGTCACCTGATGTGAAGGGACAACTCATTGGAAAACACACTGATGTTGGGAAAAATAGAAGGCAGAAGAAGGGGATGACAGAGGATGAGATGGTTGAATGGTATCACTGAGTCAGTGAACATGGGATTCCAGAATATGGTGAAGGACAGGAAAGCCTAGTGAGCTGCAGCATGGAATCATGAAGAGTTGGACAGGACTGAGTGACTGAACTGAACTGGTGGATGAGAATAAGAGGCTTGTGCAAGCTTCCTCATAGCATGATTGGTTGTGGGGAAAACTGGGTCTTGGTTTTGAGCATGGCATGCTCAGTAAAACTTTAATCCAGTTGTCTGCTAATGGGTGGGACTGTGCTCCCCCCCTCTCAGTTGTTTAGTCTGAGGCAACCCAGTCCTGAGTCTCTAGGCTTCTGTAGTAGGCCTGTTTGGTGACCTCCAAGAGGGTTTATGCAGACACATCTCCTAGGACTGCTGCTACCAGTGCCCCCATCCCTGTGGCAGGCCACTGCCAACCCACGCCTCTGCAGGAGACACTCAGACACTCACAGGTAGGTCTGGCTCAGTCTTTTATGAGGTCACAGCTTCTTTCCCCTGGGCCTCGATGAGCACAAGATTTTGTTTGTGCCCTCCAAGAGTCTGTTTCCCCCAGTCCTGTGGAAGCTCTGGAATCAAATCCTGATGGCCTTTAGAGTCAGATTCCCTGAGGATCCCCAGTCCCTTGAGGCCTAGAACCTTCACAACAGTGTGAGAACTTCTTTGGTATTATTGTTCTACGCTTTGTGCATCTCCCACCTGATTTTATAATTGCACCCCTCCTACCGTTTTGTTGTGGCTTCTCCCTTGTCCTTGGAAGTGGGGCAGTCTTTTGGGTGGGTTACTGTGACTTCCTGTCAGTGGTTGTTCAACAGATAGGTGGGGGGCCGTTTTTTCTTTTTGGGCGTCTGGTGATTACTGTGTCTGTCTGAAGAATAGCACCAAGAATTTATGCTTGAATAGGGGCTCTTGAGAGACCCTTGAACAGCGAGGATATATCAGGAAATCACCCTGAATCTTTATTGGAAGGACTGAAGCTGCATTTCCAGTACTTTGTCACCTGATGTGAAGGGACAACTCATTGGAAAACACACTGATGTTGGGAAAAATAGAAGGCAGAAGAAGGGGATGACAGAGGATGAGATGGTTGAATGGTATCACTGAGTCAGTGAACATGGGATTCCAGAATATGGTGAAGGACAGGAAAGCCTAGTGAGCTGCAGCATGGAATCATGAAGAGTTGGACAGGACTGAGTGACTGAACTGAACTGGTGGATGAGAATAAGAGGCTTGTGCAAGCTTCCTCATAGCATGATTGGTTGTGGGGAAAACTGGGTCTTGGTTTTGAGCATGGCATGCTCAGTAAAACTTTAATCCAGTTGTCTGCTAATGGGTGGGACTGTGCTCCCTCCCTCTCAGTTGTTTAGTCTGAGGCAACCCAGTCCTGAGTCTCTAGGCTTCTGTAGTAGGCCTGTTTGGTGACCTCCAAGAGGGTTTATGCAGACACATCTCCTAGGACTGCTGCTACCAGTGCCCCCATCCCTGTGGCAGGCCACTGCCAACCCACGCCTCTGCAGGAGACACTCAGACACTCACAGGTAGGTCTGGCTCAGTCTTTTATGAGGTCACAGCTTCTTTCCCCTGGGCCTCGATGAGCACAAGATTTTGTTTGTGCCCTCCAAGAGTCTGTTTCCCCCAGTCCTGTGGAAGCTCTGGAATCAAATCCTGATGGCCTTTAGAGTCAGATTCCCTGAGGATCCCCAGTCCCTTGAGGCCTAGAACCTTCACAACAGTGTGAGAACTTCTTTGGTATTATTGTTCTACGCTTTGTGCATCTCCCACCTGATTTTATAATTGCACCCCTCCTACCGTTTTGTTGTGGCTTCTCCTTTGTCCTTGGAAGTGGGGTATTCTTTTTTGGGGGGGTGGGTTACTGTGACTTCCTGTCAGTGGTTGTTCAACAGATAGTTGGCGATTTTGGTGCTCTGACAGAAGGTGAGCACACGTCCTTCTACTCTGCCATCTTGAACCAGTCTCAGGGATCGTTCTGTTGATAAATGTGTTTATTTGCTGTTCTTTAAGGTTGGATAGTTTCTCAGTTCTCTGTTTTCAGTTCTTCACTGTAGGTAAGAAATGTGACATGTGCCTTTGTTACTTTGCTTGTAACTTATTGCCCTGTGAGTAACAACTTAGTATCAAGAACTGTGTAGAAACATACCTTTAAGGTTTTAAATATGATGTAGTACTTCAGATGCCTTTGGAAGTTTTCAGGCATGATACATTGTATTTATTGTTTCAATTTAACTTATTTAGTAAAAAAAAAAAAAACAATTTCTTCCTGGATATTGCTGTATTGTAAGAGTTGTACCTAAAGTACCATCAGCAGCATGTATATGAGCCAATTTAGTAGGCCATAACTGTGTATATTTTTAAAGTATTAGATTTGTTAAGTGGGTGTGTTATTCCAGGTTGTTTTACTTGCATATGTTTAATTTATCACAAACATAAGCAGTTTGCCACATGTTTATCTCATTTTGTCTTTGTAATTTAAACATTTTTCAAATTTCTTAAAATTTATTGAAAAGAATGGCATTTTGAATTGTTGGTCATAAAATTTAGATCAGTGTTGTTATTATTATTTTTTTAGGACTGAGCAGAGTTAATTAGCTGAGGCTATTATCTTTAATACCAAGGACCCTTCACTGTAGTTTTTTAGTAGAGGAGCTTGTATTTACTATGTTTACTGACTGTAAGGAGTGTGATAGTTCTTAAGTAAAAACTGTTTGCATTGTTTAGATTAGGCAACAGCAGATAGAAAAAATGGTCAGGATTTTTAGGTGGGTGTAAATTGTTTGTTCCCAAAATACTGACGTCTGAAGTTTCAGGGTTTGAAATGGAGATATTTTTTTAGACCAGTATGCCATGGTATGGTGGTCTCCTTGCTGGGATCAATTTACAGTAGTTATTTGCCTCTTTACTTGCCAAAACCAAAATAAATACATTAAGTGTGTTGTTTTAAGTTTTAGTCATGTCTGACTCCTTGCGACCGCATTGGGTGCAGCCCACCAGGCTTCTCAGGAATTCTCAAGGCAAGAGTACTGGAGTGGGTAGCCATTCCCTTCTCCAGGATCTTCCCTATCCAGCGAGCGAACCCAGGTCTCCTGAATTGTGGGAAGATACTTTACCATCTGAGCCATCAGGAAAGCCCCTTAAGTATTTTAAGTTGTAACATTTTTTTTTTTTTTTAAACTGCACCTCTGGCTTGAGGGATCTTAGTTCTCTGACCGAGGATGATCACCAGGGATTGATCTTGGATGCTGAGTCCTAGCCATTGCCCCACCAGGGAATTCCCAGATGTTGTTCCCTTCTTAAGTTTTCTATAACTAAAACATTTATACATAGGTATTTAGAAAATTGTCAAAAACTTGATGTTTGAAGCATTTTAGTTATCTTTGAGAGTTAACATGATTAATGACAACCTCTACCCATATGCCATTGAATTTACTTATAGCAAGAAAGTGATAAAATTGCCAACTTTTCATTAATTAACATAAATTGTCAGCAGTTTTATTGCATATTTTAACTGTTCTTTATATAAAGCAAAAATAACTTTAGCCCAGTTATTTGAGAGAACACAGCTGTGTAATTAAACAGTATTTATCAAGAGTACCCAACAAATTTAACAACTAATGACAATTTATCTTAAGGTTGAGGATTAATCTAGATACTGTACCTTGTTTCTACTCAACCCTGAGTTGAACCTTTCACATTAACCAGTTATTGAGATAGTTTTGTCAAGTTTTAAGTTAAGTAGGAGATGTTTCTCTTCTTTTAATAAAATGAGAGAAGTTGTTAGTTCTGCATTTAAGTGAAAAAAAAATTAGCTCTTTTTTTATAAGTTTTAATTGTAGTGAAAGACACATAAAATTTACTATCTTAACCATTTCTAAATATTCAGTCGTGTTAGGTATACTCACACTGTTGTATAACCAATTTCCAGACTGTTTAATCTTTCAGAGTAGAACAGATTCCTAGTCCACTCTGCCTGCAGACCCTGAAAAATCACCATTTTATTCTTTGTCTCTATTAAGTTGATCCTTTGGGTTTATCTTGTAAGTGCAGTTACACATACTTGTCTTTTTGTGACTGGCTTATTTCACTAGTGTGGGGTTCTCAAGACTCTTCCATATTCCAGCATGTCAAGACTTAGTAATATTTCACATTATGTATGTACTACATTTATCCATTCATCTGCTAATGAACCCTTTGCTCGTATATCTTGGCTTTTAGGAATAATGCTACAATAAACATGGGTATGCTGATATCTCTTTGAGATACTGCTTTTAGTTTTTTGGATATATACCCAGGAATGGGATTGCTGGATCATGTAGTAATTTTTAGTTTTGGGGGAACCGCTATCCTGTTTTCCTTAATGACTTTTACAGTCCACTGACAGTGCAGAAGTAGGAAGTCCTTTGTCATTTTAAAACCACATTATTTGTTAGCCAACCATATCATTTTTAAGAATACAGTTTCCTCTCTTGCAGTGTCTAGAAGTACAAAAAAGTAAATTAACAGAATTTATCCTTACTTTTAAGGATAATACCTTCTAAGAATGAGGAGTCCAGTAAGTGGAAGTTCTGATTTGCTGAGAAAGCAAGTCTAGTGTCGAAGCTAAACATTCCATAATTGTTTTTAAAGTACAAGAGCAACAACCTGGGAAGATAAAGTACATATAATGTGACTAAAAAAGGAATATGTATTTTATAGAATTATTCAATCACATCTTGCCGATATATTATATCAAATAATATGTTAAGCAAGTAGATTTTGAGAGTTATTATTCAACATTATGCAGTGTAGTGTTTATGCTTATATGGTGATAGTTGGTAAAATCGATTCTGAAGTAGTAAGCCAAAATCACTTGAGGTTTTTTTCTTCTACATATTTTTGTCTTTTTTCTTTATTCATAGTGTGAGTTCCAGCACTGTCTTATTTGGCTTTTAGCCCATTAATCGTATAAATGATCCAGAGTATGGATACATTTTTCCATATGTAGATGGTCATTGAAAACTTTTTCCTAATCTTTTGTATTTTTGTTTTCTGTATATGGAGATAGGCTTACTTTGTACTTGTTCTTTCTTTTTGACACCCCATTCTCTTTGCTAATGATAATTGAACCATTGTCCTTAGGATAGTTCTTTCATTGAGCCATATTAGTCTTTGCTGCTAGGTGTAGCAAGTAAGAAACTCCCTCCTATCCCTAAACACACCAGCTTCAGCGTCTTCAAAAAGAGTGAGATATCACCTCACACCCATCAGAATGGCCATCATCAACAAATCAACAGACAGTAAATGCTGGAGAGGGTGTGGAGAAAAGGGAACCCTCCTGCTTTGCTTTTGTTGGAAGAAAGTAAACATGGGTAGCTACCAGATACTGCTTTTAGTTTTTTGGATATATACCCAGGAATGGGATTGCTGGATCATGTAGTAATTTTTAGTTTTGGGGGAACCGCTATCCTGTTTTCCTTAATGACTTTTACAGTCCACTGACAGTGCAGAAGTAGGAAGTCCTTTGTCATTTTAAAACCACATTATTTGTTAGCCAACCATATCATTTTTAAGAATACAGTTTCCTCTCTTGCAGTGTCTAGAAGTACAAAAAAGTAAATTAACAGAATTTATCCTTACTTTTAAGGATAATACCTTCTAAGAATGAGGAGTCCAGTAAGTGGAAGTTCTGATTTGCTGAGAAAGCAAGTCTAGTGTCGAAGCTAAACATTCCATAATTGTTTTTAAAGTACAAGAGCAACAACCTGGGAAGATAAAGTACATATAATGTGACTAAAAAAGGAATATGTATTTTATAGAATTATTCAATCACATCTTGCCGATATATTATATCAAATAATATGTTAAGCAAGTAGATTTTGAGAGTTATTATTCAACATTATGCAGTGTAGTGTTTATGCTTATATGGTGATAGTTGGTAAAATCGATTCTGAAGTAGTAAGCCAAAATCACTTGAGGTTTTTTTCTTCTACATATTTTTGTCTTTTTTCTTTATTCATAGTGTGAGTTCCAGCACTGTCTTATTTGGCTTTTAGCCCATTAATCGTATAAATGATCCAGAGTATGGATACATTTTTCCATATGTAGATGGTCATTGAAAACTTTTTCCTAATCTTTTGTATTTTTGTTTTCTGTATATGGAGATAGGCTTACTTTGTACTTGTTCTTTCTTTTTGACACCCCATTCTCTTTGCTAATGATAATTGAACCATTGTCCTTAGGATAGTTCTTTCATTGAGCCATATTAGTCTTTGCTGCTAGGTGTAGCAAGTAAGAAACTCCCTCCTATCCCTAAACACACCAGCTTCAGCGTCTTCAAAAAGAGTGAGATATCACCTCACACCCATCAGAATGGCCATCATCAACAAATCAACAGACAGTAAATGCTGGAGAGGGTGTGGAGAAAAGGGAACCCTCCTGCTTTGCTGGTGGGAATGTAAATTGATACAGCCTCTATGGAAGACAGTCTGGAGCTTTCTTAAAAAACTAAAAATAGAAGCACCATACAACCCAGCAATCCTACTCTTCGGTTTATACCCTGATGAAATCAAATCTGAAAGAAGCACCTGTACCCCAATGTTCATTGCAGCTCTCTATACAATAGCTAGAACATGGAAGCAACCTAGATGTCCATCGACGAATGAATGGATAAATAAGCTCTGGTACATATATATGATAGAATACTAACCAGCTGTTAAAAGAAATGCAGAAGAATCAGTCTTAATGAGGTGGTTGGAGCTAGAACCTATTCTAAAAAATGAAGTCAGTCAAAAAGAGAAGGACACGCACAGTATACTAACACATATATATGGAATCTAGTAAAAGGGTAATGATAACACATGCAAGTGAACCCATAGAAAAACAGTCAGAGAATAGACATACGGACATTGTGGGGAATGAACAGTGGGTGGGAGGCATGGAGGGAGTAACATGGAAACCTGTACTATCATGTGTGAAAAAGATAGCTACTGTCGTTATGCTGAGGGAATAGGAGTGCTTACAATGGCCTGGTGCAACGGCCTGGAGGGGTGGAATGGGGGGTCTGGGAGGGGGGAGGGAACCAAGAATATGCATGTGACCGATCCGGGAACGTGCATGTCTGTGAACAACAAAACTGTCAAAACTTTAAAATAAAGAAATAAACATTTAAAAAAAAAAAAAAAGAAACTCAGGATATCTCCTCACACCATGTCCTTTTTAGTAACTTTGATTGATTGCCAGCTATCTTTGTCTAATTCAGAAACACTTCACTTTCCTTTCCTTTTCAAATTCAATCTGTTACTAAGTGCTGTTGTTGTTGTTGTTTATCTCATAGATACCTTTTTGATTTGCTTCTGCCCTAGCTACCGTCTTCTCTTAACCAGGTCACTGCAGTAGCCATCTAATTGGTGTCCACAAATCTAACTCTGGAATCAGTAATTAGGTAGAAATGCAGAAGCTAAAATAGAATATTTTCGAAGTAACAGTATTTCATATTCTACCTGGCTAAAATAGTTTAGCTTATATTTTAAACTTGATCTTAGCCAAAAGGCTGAAAGCTATTAGCTTGTATTTAAAAAAAAAATTATTATGTAGATTTACACACTTAACTATAGGACATTATAGTTCCTTTCTTTTCTCAGTAAAATCTGTCATGTCATTCATTGTCTGTTCTGTGCTAGGAGGAGTTTATCTGTACATAGGGTTACATTTGTCTCCACAACAGTAAGTTAGCAATCAGTGCCCTGTAATGAAAATAAAATGATGTATGGAAGATAAAAGCTCTGGTACATATATATGATAGAATACTAACCAGCTGTTAAAAGAAATGCAGAAGAATCAGTCTTAATGAGGTGGTTGGAGCTAGAACCTATTCTAAAAAATGAAGTCAGTCAAAAAGAGAAGGACACGCACAGTATACTAACACATATATATGGAATCTAGTAAAAGGGTAATGATAACACATGCAAGTGAACCCATAGAAAAACAGTCAGAGAATAGACATACGGACATTGTGGGGAATGAACAGTGGGTGGGAGGCATGGAGGGAGTAACATGGAAACCTGTACTATCATGTGTGAAAAAGATAGCTACTGTCGTTATGCTGAGGGAATAGGAGTGCTTACAATGGCCTGGTGCAACGGCCTGGAGGGGTGGAATGGGGGGTCTGGGAGGGGGGAGGGAACCAAGAATATGCATGTGACCGATCCGGGAACGTGCATGTCTGTGAACAACAAAACTGTCAAAACTTTAAAATAAAGAAATAAACATTTAAAAAAAAAAAAAAAGAAACTCAGGATATCTCCTCACACCATGTCCTTTTTAGTAACTTTGATTGATTGCCAGCTATCTTTGTCTAATTCAGAAACACTTCACTTTCCTTTCCTTTTCAAATTCAATCTGTTACTAAGTGCTGTTGTTGTTGTTGTTTATCTCATAGATACCTTTTTGATTTGCTTCTGCCCTAGCTACCGTCTTCTCTTAACCAGGTCACTGCAGTAGCCATCTAATTGGTGTCCACAAATCTAACTCTGGAATCAGTAATTAGGTAGAAATGCAGAAGCTAAAATAGAATATTTTCGAAGTAACAGTATTTCATATTCTACCTGGCTAAAATAGTTTAGCTTATATTTTAAACTTGATCTTAGCCAAAAGGCTGAAAGCTATTAGCTTGTATTTAAAAAAAAAATTATTATGTAGATTTACACACTTAACTATAGGACATTATAGTTCCTTTCTTTTCTCAGTAAAATCTGTCATGTCATTCATTGTCTGTTCTGTGCTAGGAGGAGTTTATCTGTACATAGGGTTACATTTGTCTCCACAACAGTAAGTTAGATGGCTGTTTTCATTTTATGAAAGAGGAAACAGGTTGAGAAGTACTAGGTGGTGGAACTAGTAGATTAAAATTTAGCTGTGTTTTTTGCACGAGGTTTCTTCAGTCTGAGACTTTGGGGATAGGATGTGTGAGAATATTCATTTACTCATTCAACAAATAATTACTGGAAGTCTTCTATGTGTTGGGCATTCTTTTAGACACCTAGATATTTCAGAGAACTAATACCCTCCCACCCCCCTATTGCTGTTCTTTTGGAGCTTATGTTCTTGTGAGAGGAGGGGATAAGCCAGGTTACTGATATTGTTGCAGACTCAGAAGGAGTTGTCTGCGAAGGAGTTTCAGAGCTAAGACACACTTCTCTTGGCATGGGAAGGAGGATGTAAAGTTAACTTACATAGGTGATTTTCCATTACCTCAAAAAGCAGGATAGTTACTGGCTCTTGCCTAGAGCCGTGAGCATGGTGCCTCACTGGTGACCAGGTGTTCCTTCAGCCTGTCATTGAGTGGTCTCTGGGCTTCAGGTACTGTATCACTTTTGATAGAAAGACTAGTGGGCTTACGATATAGTTGTATTCATGGTTAAGATGTATTGCAGTGACATAGTAAAGATGAACAGCTGGATCATACATAGGTAGAACCTGTAGGGATCCATGTTTAGGCTTTCTTATGTTGCTGCCTCACAAGGGAGAGCACAGGGAACCAACACACATTGCCTAACAGTGCACTTTCAGCAACCTGTGCGCAAAGTGTCTGTTCAAGGAAGTCCATAGAGACTACTCTGCGCTCAAGATTTTTACTGGGGCATTTTCTTCCTAGCTATAGTAAGCAATAGCTATAATGTTGGAACAGTGAGCTACCCTATCAGTTAAGGAAAGGTGAGGATTTCTTTTGCTGGTGACCTTAAGGATAGCACCCTCTGGTCTGCTGTGTTAATGGTTTTCTGCACAGTTACCTATTGACTCTGGAGGGAGATTGCTGAGGAGAGTCTGGAGAGAGATAATTAATATTTATAACTGTCTTTCCTGTCATGCTCTGGGAGTCATTGTTTTAAGGAAATAACCCTATGTTCAAATAAAGCATTTAGGTAGGACGGTGTTTGTTGCAGCACTATTTTTAATAGCAAGAAGTTAGAAACCACTTGAACCACTAATAGTAGGGGATTAATTAAACATTAATGTACATCCATTCAATGGAATGTTAGACAACCATGAAAGTAATGTTCATGAAAGCATAATAATGTGGGGAAAAAAAAACTTTTGTGTGTTTGGAAGAACATAGAGTAGGAAGCAGTAATTAGTGTAGGATCTTGGGCTTCCCAGGTGGTGCAATGGTAAAAGAACTTGCCTCAGTATAAGAGGCTCAAGAGATGCAAGTTCCATCCCTGAGTCAGAAAGAGCCCCTGGAGTAGGAAATGGCAGCCCATTCCAGTATTTGTGCCTGGAAGATTCCAGGACAGAGGAGCCTGGCAGGCTGTAGTCCATGGAGTCACACAGAGTCGGACACAACTGAGCGAGTAAGCAGAACTCCTTGCAGAGAATGTTGGCAGTTTAGGGAGAGGAGAAAGACCTGTGCTCCGTAATGTGGAATGTCTTGAACCTGCAGATTTTGCTTGAGCACCATCTATTTAAGAAGGAAGCAACGGGGCTTCCCTGGTGGTCCAGTGGGTAAAGAGTCCGTCTTGCAGTGCAGGGGGCACCGGTTCGGTCCCTGGCCCAGGAGGATCCATCGTGCCACAGAGCAGCTGGACCGATGTGTCCAATTACGAGCCAGTGCTCTGGAGTGCATGTGCTCAGAGCTGGTGCTCTGCAACGAGAGATGCCTCTGCAATGGGAGGCCCGCACAGGCCAAAGAATAAAAGGATGGATGAAGATGGATATAGGTAGGGGAGGCATGATGTGGAAAAGAAAAAGAAAAAAGAAGAAAGCAGTGAAAGAAAAAAAGGGAAAAAGGAAGAGAGAGAAATAACAAGAAAAAAATAACAGGAAGTAGTGGGATCTTAACAGTAGTCGTGGATGCCCAATAACTTTTTCTCTTTTTTAAAAGATATTTACTGATTTTTTGTCTGCACTGGGTATTCAGTGCTACTTACAGGCTTTCTCTAGTTTGGAGAGCAGGGGCTGCTCTTTAGTTGTGATGCCTGGGCTTCTCATTGCAGTGACTTCTCCTGTGGAGCACGGGCTCGAGGGCTTCAGCACTTGCGGCACATGGGCTTAACTGTCCCCTGCCTCCTTGGCATGTGGGCTCTTCCTAGATCAGGAGTGGAACCCATGTCCCCTGCATTGGCAGGTAAATTTTTAGCCACTGTACCTGTAGGTAAGAAGCCTCAGATAACTTTCTAATTCTGAAATTTGCAGATGCTCTTAAAATACAAATTTCCTGACAAAAATGCTGGAAAACATAAAGGTTAACTTTTTGTTCTTTTTGTAAATTTTGGCCGCTTTTGTTTACTGGTTTTTGTTAAAAACTTGCCTCAGTATAAGAGGCTCAAGAGATGCAAGTTCCATCCCTGAGTCAGAAAGAGCCCTGGAGTAGGAAATGGCAGCCCATTCCAGTATTTGTGCCTGGAAGATTCCAGGACAGAGGAGCCTGGCAGGCTGTAGTCCATGGAGTCACACAGAGTCGGACACAACTGAGCGAGTAAGCAGAACTCCTTGCAGAGAATGTTGGCAGTTTAGGGAGAGGAGAAAGACCTGTGCTCCGTAATGTGGAATGTCTTGAACCTGCAGATTTTGCTTGAGCACCATCTATTTAAGAAGGAAGCAACGGGGCTTCCCTGGTGGTCCAGTGGGTAAAGAGTCCGTCTTGCAGTGCAGGGGGCACCGGTTCGGTCCCTGGCCCAGGAGGATCCATCGTGCCACAGAGCAGCTGGACCGATGTGTCCAATTACGAGCCAGTGCTCTGGAGTGCATGTGCTCAGAGCTGGTGCTCTGCAACGAGAGATGCCTCTGCAATGGGAGGCCCGCACAGGCCAAAGAATAAAAGGATGGATGAAGATGGATATAGGTAGGGGAGGCATGATGTGGAAAAGAAAAAGAAAAAAGAAGAAAGCAGTGAAAGAAAAAAAGGGAAAAAGGAAGAGAGAGAAATAACAAGAAAAAAATAACAGGAAGTAGTGGGATCTTAACAGTAGTCGTGGATGCCCAATAACTTTTTCTCTTTTTTAAAAGATATTTACTGATTTTTTGTCTGCACTGGGTATTCAGTGCTACTTACAGGCTTTCTCTAGTTTGGAGAGCAGGGGCTGCTCTTTAGTTGTGATGCCTGGGCTTCTCATTGCAGTGACTTCTCCTGTGGAGCACGGGCTCGAGGGCTTCAGCACTTGCGGCACATGGGCTTAACTGTCCCCTGCCTCCTTGGCATGTGGGCTCTTCCTAGATCAGGAGTGGAACCCATGTCCCCTGCATTGGCAGGTAAATTTTTAGCCACTGTACCTGTAGGTAAGAAGCCTCAGATAACTTTCTAATTCTGAAATTTGCAGATGCTCTTAAAATACAAATTTCCTGACAAAAATGTTGGAAAATATAAAGGTTAACTTTTTTTTTTTTTTGTAAATTTTGGCCTCTTTTTGTTTACTGGTTTTTGTGCGCTCCAGAGTGCTGGCTTGTAATTGGACACACCAGTCCAGCTGCGGGATCTTCCCGGGCCAGGGACCAAACTGGTGCCCCTTGCACTGCAAGGCGGACTCTTTACCCACTGGACCACCAGTGAACCCCAGAGCCTGACTTTTTACTCTTACTCTTTTGTGTCATTCTAGGTGAAATATTTATGTGTGTATATAAAATACATATATATTTGTATGTGTCGGTAGGTAAAATGGAGATTAGTTCAGAAATAGTTTAGTGAAACAGAATTAAGTACAGAAACATACCCATGTTTATATAGGAATGTGACACATGACTAGAGAGGTGTTTCAAGTCAGTGAGGACATGTTGAATTTGTGAGAAATTGTATGTTATCAACCGTTGGAAAAAATCCTGGATATATATGGTTATATTTTAAATGGATTAAATGACCAAGTGTTAATATTTGAAATCATTATAAAACTGTAGGTGGTATTTTTTATGGGATTCCTGGGAGAGAAAGTTTATTAGGAAATAAACTGGTCTTGTGACAGCTCATATAACTGCCAAAAAATTAGAATATTTGGTTTTAAATAGGAGACCATACAGTGGATAAAATGATGGAATATAATGTAGTCAACAAAAATAATAAGTATATCCATTAAATATATGATACAAAATGTGTGTGAAAACAGATATGTTCTGTTTATTAATCATGCTAGAGAGTGAATGTTTAAAAACGAGTCAGAAGTAATTCTAGAGTGCTTAACAGTGTAAACTTGTTGAATTCATTTTGTGCCCTATACTTTCAGATGCATTTTAAAAACTAATGAAAAGCAGTGATTTAAATGGAATATTTTATCTTGTTGAAAAAAATTCTAACTTTATTATGATATTTCTGTTTTTAATCAGAGTTCTCTGCCTTATCAGGAATAATGTGAAAAATAATTGAAGAATGACTTCATTGTTCTGTATAAATGAGCTTATATGTAATGTGAAAAGTAACAATTAAAATTCTAGAATGAATTAAAATACTTTCAGAGTAAAGGAAGTTTTGAATTTAAAAGAATGTGAAGTCATGGCTGAATAGCAGTTAAATCCAATATTAAAAAGGTCTTATTTAAGAAACTCATGTCTCTCTTTGGTAGCTGGTATTCTGGTTTTATTTTTATTTATTGTTTTTTTTTTTTAAACCTTTATTTTACTTTTAACTTTTACAGAGTTTTGTTGTTTACAGATATGCATGTTCCCAGAGTATTCTGGTTTTAATCTTTGAAAACATCCTTTCTTGATTTTGTTGTTGTTGTTGACCATCTGCTAAGGAACATGAAGGCTTCAAGTAATGTTAAAAATGGCATAATGGAAAAGTGATTCATTGTCTAAAAAAGGTGCTAAAACTGTAAAGTAATGTTGAGCAACAAGAGCTAATAGTATGTCCAAATATATGTATTCTGTTTTACCCTAGCCACCTTGGGAGTCCATATTTTTATGATAATTAACATTCATTGAATGAGTTTGGGAATATGTGTGAGTGTTTGTGTGAAAGAGATTGGGAGAGAGAGAAAAAAGTTATTAGAAGGGACCATGACAGACTTTAATGGGTCAAATGTGGTTTTATTTATATTGTTTTCTTAAAAGTATTCTTCATAAATAGAATGTGACTAATCTCTGTTTTGAGTAGTGACATCTCTTGTTTTATGTTTTATGTGAAGTTTTCCGTTTATGATAGATTGTGTGGAGCAGTTTGGTTAAGAAAAGAAGCACAGCTAGGAGACAGGTGATTGTGTTTTGGGATGGGATATTCTTTAAGGATGATATGGTCTTTCTAGTGTCTTGTATAATTTTTTCTTTATCGAAAATATAAATGTTTATTGTGTAATGAAGAATTTAATGTATCATGGTAAAATGACATTCTTAGGAAAAATTTCACCTCTTGTAATTAAGAACCACATTTTTGGATGTGTCAGAAATGACAATTTGATGTCATAAAACATTACAACTTTTGAAATGTGTTAGCTGTTATAGGAGTCAGCAAACGACCTGACTCCTGGTTAAAAAGAAAAGAAAAAAAATCAAAAGACTAACATTTTCTTACATGTGAATTCAAATTTTAGTTCCTATGAATACAGTTTTATTGGAACAGCAGCTGCTTTCTCTTTATGACAGAGCTGAGTAGTTGTGACAGAGAGCCTGTAGGACGTTCTCTTCACTTCTTCCTGCTTTGCTTCACTAGGGATTTCAGTGCTGCAGTTATAACTTGACAGTACTTTGAGTGCCATGTGTACTGCCAGTCTGCAGTATTTAGGTTTTTGTTTTTTCTAATAAAATTTTCAGTGTTTATATATACATATCCATTATGTCCGAGCAAGAAAAATAGAGAACAATGGACCTCTGAGTGGTAAAAGCATGATGGAATGTATATAATTTTATTACTGAATTAGCAAAAAATTGTTCTTGCAGTGACCCTGTAAAGTATATTGACATTACTAACCTAAGCATACCTCACAGTATTCTCAACTCTCAAATTTTTAAAGTAACAGCCATTTAAAATGGAACATCTCATTACAGCATAACTTCATAAAAAATTGAAAATGAGGCTGCCACCAAAATAAGTTTCTCAGTGACTCATTCATTAGTAAAGCAAAGAAAGCTATTTACTGATGGTGAGTTAATTAAATTGTGTTTGATTGCAGCAGTCAAAGAAATGTGTCCAGAGAAAATAAACCTGTTTTAGACTATTAACTTTTTGGCGAGAACAGTTGGTTTAGGAGTTGAGGACATTTGAAGCAACATCAATAGTCAATTAAAAAAACAAGGCAAAAGATTTACAGTGGCTTTCCGTTTATGAGATTGTGTGGAGCAGTTTGGTTAAGAAAAGAAGCACAGCTAGGAGACAGGTGATTGTGTTTTGGGATGGGATATTCTTTAAGGATGATATGGTCTTTCTAGTGTCTTGTATAATTTTTTCTTTATCGAAAATATAAATGTTTATTGTGTAATGAAGAATTTAATGTATCATGGTAAAATGACATTCTTAGGAAAAATTTCACCTCTTGTAATTAAGAACCACATTTTTGGATGTGTCAGAAATGACAATTTGATGTCATAAAACATTACAACTTTTGAAATGTGTTAGCTGTTATAGGAGTCAGCAAACGACCTGACTCCTGGTTAAAAAGAAAAGAAAAAAAATCAAAAGACTAACATTTTCTTACATGTGAATTCAAATTTTAGTTCCTATGAATACAGTTTTATTGGAACAGCAGCTGCTTTCTCTTTATGACAGAGCTGAGTAGTTGTGACAGAGAGCCTGTAGGACGTTCTCTTCACTTCTTCCTGCTTTGCTTCACTAGGGATTTCAGTGCTGCAGTTATAACTTGACAGTACTTTGAGTGCCATGTGTACTGCCAGTCTGCAGTATTTAGGTTTTTGTTTTTTCTAATAAAATTTTCAGTGTTTATATATACATATCCATTATGTCCGAGCAAGAAAAATAGAGAACAATGGACCTCTGAGTGGTAAAAGCATGATGGAATGTATATAATTTTATTACTGAATTAGCAAAAAATTGTTCTTGCAGTGACCCTGTAAAGTATATTGACATTACTAACCTAAGCATACCTCACAGTATTCTCAACTCTCAAATTTTTAAAGTAACAGCCATTTAAAATGGAACATCTCATTACAGCATAACTTCATAAAAAATTGAAAATGAGGCTGCCACCAAAATAAGTTTCTCAGTGACTCATTCATTAGTAAAGCAAAGAAAGCTATTTACTGATGGTGAGTTAATTAAATTGTGTTTGATTGCAGCAGTCAAAGAAATGTGTCCAGAGAAAATAAACCTGTTTTAGACTATTAACTTTTTGGCGAGAACAGTTGGTTTAGGAGTTGAGGACATTTGAAGCAACATCAATAGTCAATTAAAAAAACAAGGCAAAAGATTTACAGTGGCTTTCCTTGTCTCTTGATGAATTCACAGATTTTATTGATACTACTCAGTTGTTGCTTGTTCGAGACATCAATGCCAAGTTTGAAGTGGCAGAAAAACTAGCCTCTATGAATAATCTGTGTAAAACAACTTCAGACAAGAATATTTTCCAAATTGAGAAACACTAAGTACAATCTGAAATGGAGTCTGCTAAGATGTGCTAACGACTGATGATGGTAAAAATATGTGTGAAAGAGAAAAAGGCTAAGTTGGACACATTAACAGAGCTTATAAAAATGTGAGGTATTCAAAGCTTACTGTTAACTTATTGTGCTATTCATCAGCAGATACTTTGCAGAAAATATGTGAATTTATCATGTGATATTGAATCAGTATTGTCAACAGTGAACTCCATTTGGTCTCACGAACTTAGCTAGCACCAGCTACACATTTTTCTTATATCTAGAAGCTGAATATCCTGACTGGTTTAGCAATGGCAACATTTTATTGGAGTTTTTTGATTTTAGGACTCAGATTGAGATTTTTCTGATCAAAGCAGACAGACCTCAATCACTATTGTCAAATATTGATTGGCTTTGGAAATAAGCTTTTTCTACGGAGTTGAAAATACTTTTAAATGAATTTAATGTAAAATTACAAGGCAAAATAGCACTCATGAGATTTAGCTGCAGTGAAGTCTTTGAGTTGTAACTGATGTTTGAATTACGAAACATCAAGCTGATTTATACAGTTCTCATCCTGTCAAAGTGAGAACTTCATTCCCACATGAATTTGCTTGAATATATTTTCCAACCTCAAACTAAAGTTCCAGCAGCATTTTGTAGACATTGATGCAAGTATGAAGAATGTTTCCATAATTCAGAATCAGTTTAATTGTGCACTTGAGGAACTTCTATCTGCCTTTCAATTGGAAGTGATTAATCTGTATTGTAATGACATACTGAAAGGCAAATATCAGAAGAATAATCTAATAGATTTCTCTGCCTTTGAAATAATAAATATGCTCAATTAAAATTATATGCTCCTGGGTTGATGTCAGCATTCAGCAGTACTTATTTCTCAGGAAAAAAAAAAATCCATAAAATGTGATCATCATTATCAGGTGAGTACTTGTAATATATTTCGATGATAGGAAACCTGAATTAGGTGGACTGTCCCCCGCAACCCCCAATTTCATTCTTTTCATTAGAAGACCAATCTGTTGTAAAATATTATATACAGTTATAAATTTTATCACCAGAAAATGTGTAGGAAGCTTTTCTTTTATTATATAAGTATCTTCATAATATTGCCCAGTGGCCTGCAAGGACCAAAATACTTGTGATTAGGCTCTTTACATAGTTTGTGGTATCCCCTGTTCTGTAGCAGTGCTTATCAAACTTAAATGTACACAGCTTTCTGAAGATCTTGTTAAAATGTGAATTCTGATTGGGTAGATCTGGGATGGAACCAGGCTTTTGCATTTCTTATGCATCTGAGGTGCTAACAGATGCTTCTATCAAGGGACTGCATTTTGAGAATCAAAGCTCTGGTAGTCAAGGTTAGTTAGATTTTTAGGCAGGTATGCTAATATTTGTTAAGTATATGTTACATGCCAGGAGTTATACCAGCGGCTTTTGAACATATTGACTCTTTAAAATGTCACAGAAATTTATTAGAAGGTATTAAGGACTACAATGAGGTTGGGAGCTCTACTAAGGGTTTTCAGCTAGAAACTTTTGTTTTGCCTTGAATGTATAGCTTTCTCCAGGACCTCATGAAGGAGAGGAAGCTGTACACCTAAAACCCAAAAAAAGTGGGGAACAAAATACCATATTGGTACTTGGTGCCAATCAAAGTGGGGCTGATGTCCTCTCCTGCTGAATTCTGTTTGTTCCACAACCAGTTGCCAAACCAAAGAGTGGACATAGTGTGACTAATATGTATGTATTTTGCAAACATTTTCTCGCAGTCTCTTGCTGGCCTTTTCCTTTTCATAATTTTTAAACTAGCAAGTTCAAATTTTGAAAAATCCAATATATGTAATTATTTTTAAGAATCGTGGTAAAATACACTAAAAAACCTTTACATGTAGAATTAGTGGTTTCTCTGCCTTTGAAATAATAAATATGCTCAATTAAAATTATATGCTCCTGGGTTGATGTCAGCATTCAGCAGTACTTATTTCTCAGGAAAAAAAAAAATCCATAAAAAGTGATCATCATTATCAGGTGAGTACTTGTAATATATTTCGATGATAGGAAACCTGAATTAGGTGGACTGTCCCCAACCCCAATTTCATTCTTTTCATTAGAAGACCAATCTGTTGTAAAATATTATATACAGTTATAAATTTTATCACCAGAAAATGTGTAGGAAGCTTTTCTTTTATTATATAAGTATCTTCATAATATTGCCCAGTGGCCTGCAAGGACCAAAATACTTGTGATTAGGCTCTTTACATAGTTTGTGGTATCCCCTGTTCTGTAGCAGTGCTTATCAAACTTAAATGTACACAGCTTTCTGAAGATCTTGTTAAAATGTGAATTCTGATTGGGTAGATCTGGGATGGAACCAGGCTTTTGCATTTCTTATGCATCTGAGGTGCTAACAGATGCTTCTATCAAGGGACTGCATTTTGAGAATCAAAGCTCTGGTAGTCAAGGTTAGTTAGATTTTTAGGCAGGTATGCTAATATTTGTTAAGTATATGTTACATGCCAGGAGTTATACCAGCGGCTTTTGAACATATTGACTCTTTAAAATGTCACAGAAATTTATTAGAAGGTATTAAGGACTACAATGAGGTTGGGAGCTCTACTAAGGGTTTTCAGCTAGAAACTTTTGTTTTGCCTTGAATGTATAGCTTTCTCCAGGACCTCATGAAGGAGAGGAAGCTGTACACCTAAAACCCAAAAAGAGTGGGGAACAAAATACCATATTGGTACTTGGTGCCAATCAAAGTGGGGGCTGATGTCCTCTCCTGCTGAATTCTGTTGGTTCCACAACCAGTTTCCAAACCAAAGAGTGGACATAGTGTGACTAATATGTATGTATTTTGTAAACATTTTCTCTCAGTCTCTTGCTTGCCTTTTCCTTTTCATAATTTTTTTAAACTAGCAAGTTCAAATTTTTGAAAAATCCAATATATGTAATTATTTTTAAGAATCGTGGTAAAATACACATAAATAAAATGGACCGTTTTAACCATTTGGTTCAGTGGCATTACCACTGTTTACTACCAGTTGCCACCATACTTCTAGAACGTCATCTTTCCCAGGATAACCTTTGTACCATTAAACACTCCCTCCCTATTCCCCCAGGCCTCTCAACCCTTGGCATCCACAATTCTACTTTCTGTCTCTGTGAATTTGATTACACTGGGGATCTTGTGTACAAGGAATCATATCATGTTTTATCCTTTTGTGGCTTGCATATTTCACATAGCATAATGTCTTCAGAACTCATCTATGTGTGTTCTAGCCTGTGTCAAGATTTACAGCCTTCCCTGGCTTCTCACTGTGGTGGTCTGTCTTGTTGCGGAGCCAAGGCTGTAAGTGTGTACCCTTAAGTAGCTGCAGTGGGTGGACTCAGTCCTTGCATCCTGTAGGCTGTGGAGTGTGGACTCATTAGTTGTGACTCCCGGGCTTAGTTGCTCCAGGGTATGTGGGATCTTCCCAGACTAGGGGTTGAACCAGTATCTCTTGCATTGCAACATGGATTCTTAACCACTGGATGACTAGGAAGCTCCTGACAATGACTGTTTCTGATGTAGTAGCAGGATCAGACAAAAAAAAAAAGAAGAAGTACTGTGATAACCTGAAAGTACATTGTCAGGAGTATACTTATAATAGAAACCAGATCCCAGGGACCTTTAAAGGAAGTTAGAATTACAAATCACAAGTTCAAGGAAAGAATTAAATGATGATATTAATAGCACGAAATTCAAGCCGAAGTGCTTTTTTTGTTGCTGTTTAAAAAAAGACATATACATGAGGCAGAAGGACTCGGGGAGAGAAAAGATGCAAGAGAGAGAGTGGGGATACATGCAAATGTAAGATGATCAAAAACACGAAAGAAAGGCTTCAGCTTTTTTTGTTGTTGTTGTTTAACCTTTCTGTTTAAGATTGAAGAATGGACAGAGAAGATATATACAGGTTCAGGAATGCTAATAAAACATGGAAGGGTGGCCATTGTCCCTCTAGTCCTGTGTCCAGATGAAGATGGAAGGTGATTGAAAGTGATGAGGGAATTTTAAAGGGTAAAGTCTATAGGAATAGCTCTTAACTTTTAGGAGAGGAATGTTAGGGTGCATGGAAGGGATATAGTGTAGTTTGAAAATGTCCCACATGTGATTCTGGATTCTGGTAACATCTGTCTTCCAGCTCCCTTTGAGAACCACTCACTTGTGTCACTCTTCAAGTTTTATCAGTAGAGAATTAGCAGACATGGATAAAAGAATTTTTAAGAGTTTAGTTGAACTTTAACTAGAATTTGTGGTGCTTTAGTCTGCATAGTAGCAGTTACATGAGGGTGGTCATTTTCACCCTTTAATTCTTTGCATTATTTTTAATAATAGATGTTACCTCAGCGATCTGCTTGATATATGTGTGTGTGTTGCATCTGCCAGCTAGAAACTGAAAACTATCAACTGTACAAAAAAAATCTTTGGGATGTGATAGTAATAAGAGTCTTCCTGGTTTTCAATATAGTTAGTCATAAACTGAGAGTTCCCAGGTGGTTAAGTGGTGAAGAATCCACCTACCAAGCAGGAGACATTTTGATCCAGGCCCCCTGAGGATTCTTCCCAGACTAGGGGTTGAACCAGTATCTCTTGCATTGCAACATGGATTCTTAACCACTGGATGACTAGGAAGCTCCTGACAATGACTGTTTCTGATGTAGTAGCAGGATCAGACAAAAAAAAAAAGAAGAAGTACTGTGATAACCTGAAAGTACATTGTCAGGAGTATACTTATAATAGAAACCAGATCCCAGGGACCTTTAAAGGAAGTTAGAATTACAAATCACAAGTTCAAGGAAAGAATTAAATGATGATATTAATAGCACGAAATTCAAGCCGAAGTGCTTTTTTTGTTGCTGTTTAAAAAAAGACATATACATGAGGCAGAAGGACTCGGGGAGAGAAAAGATGCAAGAGAGAGAGTGGGGATACATGCAAATGTAAGATGATCAAAAACACGAAAGAAAGGCTTCAGCTTTTTTTGTTGTTGTTGTTTAACCTTTCTGTTTAAGATTGAAGAATGGACAGAGAAGATATATACAGGTTCAGGAATGCTAATAAAACATGGAAGGGTGGCCATTGTCCCTCTAGTCCTGTGTCCAGATGAAGATGGAAGGTGATTGAAAGTGATGAGGGAATTTTAAAGGGTAAAGTCTATAGGAATAGCTCTTAACTTTTAGGAGAGGAATGTTAGGGTGCATGGAAGGGATATAGTGTAGTTTGAAAATGTCCCACATGTGATTCTGGATTCTGGTAACATCTGTCTTCCAGCTCCCTTTGAGAACCACTCACTTGTGTCACTCTTCAAGTTTTATCAGTAGAGAATTAGCAGACATGGATAAAAGAATTTTTAAGAGTTTAGTTGAACTTTAACTAGAATTTGTGGTGCTTTAGTCTGCATAGTAGCAGTTACATGAGGGTGGTCATTTTCACCCTTTAATTCTTTGCATTATTTTTAATAATAGATGTTACCTCAGCGATCTGCTTGATATATGTGTGTGTGTTGCATCTGCCAGCTAGAAACTGAAAACTATCAACTGTACAAAAAAAATCTTTGGGATGTGATAGTAATAAGAGTCTTCCTGGTTTTCAATATAGTTAGTCATAAACTGAGAGTTCCCAGGTGGTTAAGTGGTGAAGAATCCACCTACCAAGCAGGAGACATTGGTTTGATCCCTGGGTTGGGAAGATGCCCTGGAGAAGGAAATGGCAACTCCAGTATTCTTACCAGGGAAATTCCACGGGCAGAGGAGCCTGGAGAGCTAGAGTCCATGAGGTCGCATAGAGTCAGTCACAACTTAGTAACTAAACAACAGCAAAACAACAAAGTCATACATTATATATAAGCTAAATAATTAAGTAGTAATACCACTTAGTATGAAATTCTGTATAAGCTTAGAACAGGAAGAAGATTACATTACAAAAACTGGTATTTTTTCAGACTGTGGACCTGGTTCCACTAGTGGCTCATGAAATCAGTTTAATAGCTCCCAATCAATGTTTTTCCTTTTTAATGGATTAGAACAGACTAGAAAATATTGGAGTATACAGCATACAGTAAGAAGTTTTTGTGGAACTTTTAGTTACGTATGTACGTGTATGTTGATTTGAGTGAAAGTATATTTCTTACTGTGGATTGCAGTCAAAAAGTGTTAGAAAATCCGCCTATAGGTTGTTTTAATAAGTAAGTGTGGACATTATAAAAATCTTTAAAGTCCTTACTTTCATCTGTTTTCAGAGTTCGTTAAGTTTACATTTCAACTAATTGTTGTTCAGTTGATCTGTCGAGTGTGCCTCTCTGCTGCCCCATGGACAGCAGCAAACCAGGCTTCCCTTACCTTCAGCCGTCTGCCAGGGAGTTGGCTCTTTGCATCAAGTGGTCAAAGTATTGAAGTTTCAGCTTTAACATCAGTCCTTCAAGTAAATATTCAGGGTTGATTTTCTTTAGGATTGACTGGTTTGATCTCCTTGCAGTCCAAGGGACTCCCAAGAATCTTCTACAATACCACAGTTCAAAAATATCAATTTTTCAGTGTTCAGCCTTCTTTATGGTCCAGCTCTCACATCTGTACATGACTACTGGGAAAATAGTAGTTTTGACTCTGGGGACTTTTGTTGGCAAAGTGATGCCTCTGCTTTTTAATATGCTGTCTAGGTTTGTCATAGCTAATTGCATACATGTATTTTAGATGTATGTATAAAAATACATATGTGTGTGTATGTTTTTCTTTTTTGTCTTAATAGGTGCAATGGATGAGCTTCATAGTCTGGATCCAAGAAGGCAAGAATTATTGGAAGCTAGATTTACAGGAGTTGCAAGTGGGAGCACCGGGAGCACAGGCAGTTGCAGTGTTGGAGCTAAAGTGGGTAAACTGTAGTCTTTATTTGACATTTGTCCTTGTATTAAATGATACAAAGTATATTTTGTAAAGGATTCTTACATACATACTAACGGTAAATTATTACTTACTATAACTTTTATAATATGTTGGAGAAAATCCAGTGTTTTTACACCTGCTTTCTAGTATAGCATATCATCTTTTGGGTCATTAATGTTGTAGTATGGTATAATGGGTTTCAAGGTTATGAAGGTAGATTGCACTGCCTTTTTCCTAATTACATATTTTTTACCTTGCCTTATCCTTTGTTTTTGTTTCTTCCTTGCCCCTATAACCCATGTTCCTATCACATGTGTTCCTGTTTGTACACTAATCCACTTCTGCTTACTGCTGTGTAAAATTAATAGTATATCTGTTACGCCTTCCCATGGTGTAGGTATCAGGTTTCCTCCAACTCCTGACTACCTCACACTGCAGTGAAGTTTTTGTAATTATCCCCTTATGGAACTTTGTAAGCATTTATTTAGGATGTATTCCTAACAGCAGAATTGATAGATTGTAGGGTATGTACAGATTTAAATTGAATAAATAGTACATGCTATTCAGAATGGTTGTACAAAACTCATTTTCACTCTCAGCAGAGTGCATGAGTATTTGTGTATCTCCATATGCTAGAAACACTTGGTGTCATCCAGATTCCTCATGAGTGAGAGTCCAGTAGGTGCTGTCTTGCTGTGCTGCTATGCTGTGCTAAGTCGCTCAGTTGTGGCCGACTCCTTGCTACCCTGTGGACTGTAGCCTGCCAAGCTTCTCTATCCATGGTGTTTTCCAGGCATTCCTTCGCTGGTGGTGTCCTTCCCCCATGTTCAAAGCCACCAGTGTTGCATCTCTCTTGCTTTTCTTTGACAATCACATATAAACAGACGATAGCCTGGAAGGGCTCTTCACATTTAAGTACTAATATGATTAGATTGGGCCCACCCCAATCTGGACAGGTGTAATTTCCCTAATTCACAATTCTTAGCCTTAAACACATCTGCAAAGTCCAGTTTGCCACATAGAAAACATTCTTGTATTTAGTGCATGGACATCACTGGTTGTTGGGAGGGCAATATTTTGCCTATCATACCATCATTCTTTAGGTTTTTTTGTTTTAACATAGTCGGGAATAATTAATGACCAATGATAAGTAATGGTGAGAATCTTTTATGATATAATAAAATCTGGGAGAAATAAAATCAGTAAGTTCCCATAGTGTATTTTAGATTTACAGAAGACCAGTGGACACCTAGTAATTAGTTTCAAGGTAGAATGTTAAAAGTAAATTCTTATTTTTGTTTTGTGAATCATCTCTAAGAAAGAATAAAAGTCCCGAAATATGCATCATTACAAACTGACTTGAAAAAGAAGCCAAAAAGGTAAAATTGGGTCCAGTGGACTCTGATAGTATTCTAAAGCTAAATTCTTCTTTCCTGCCTCTGATCCACACACACAGTTCCTTCTAGTATAGTTTTACTTTTAAATTTATTCTTTAGCCCTTTGACACTTCATCTTTTGTATAATAATGGTAAAGGTCAGGTTTTATTTTTCTCCAAGTAGTAAACCAGCTTTCTCCACAATGCTACTTAAATCCTCCA
The DNA here is from genome assembly GCA_022376925.1 of Tragulus kanchil. NCBI lineage: Eukaryota > Metazoa > Chordata > Mammalia > Artiodactyla > Tragulidae > Tragulus > Tragulus kanchil. The sequence continues at coordinate 268,120,450 of JAIOJX010000026.1, read as the reverse complement.
CATTTTCCCACTGGCTTGTGATGCCACATGTATCATATATGTACAAGAAATTTAAATTGAATTAAAAAAAAGTACATGCTATTCAGAATGGTTGTACAAAACTCATTTTCACTCTCAGCAGAGTGCATGAGTATTTGTGTATCTCCATATGCTAGAAACACTTGGTGTCATCCAGATTCCTCATGAGTGAGAGTCCAGTAGGTGCTGTCTTGCTGTGCTGCTATGCTGTGCTAAGTCGCTCAGTTGTGGCCGACTCCTTGCTACCCTGTGGACTGTAGCCTGCCAAGCTTCTCTATCCATGGTGTTTTCCAGGCATTCCTTCGCTGGTGGTGTCCTTCCCCCATGTTCAAAGCCACCAGTGTTGCATCTCTCTTGCTTTTCTTTGACAATCACATATAAACAGACGATAGCCTGGAAGGGCTCTTCACATTTAAGTACTAATATGATTAGATTGGGCCCACCCCAATCTGGACAGGTGTAATTTCCCTAATTCACAATTCTTAGCCTTAAACACATCTGCAAAGTCCAGTTTGCCACATAGAAAACATTCTTGTATTTAGTGCATGGACATCACTGGTTGTTGGGAGGGCAATATTTTGCCTATCATACCATCATTCTTTAGGTTTTTGTGTTTTAACATAGTCGGAATAATTAATGACCAATGATAAGTAATGGTGAGAATCTTTTATGATATAATAAAATCTGGGAGAAATAAAATCAGTAAGTTCCCATAGTGTATTTTAGATTTACAGAAGACCAGTGGACACCTAGTAATTAGTTTCAAGGTAGAATGTTAAAAGTAAATTCTTATTTTTGTTTTGTGAATCATCTCTAAGAAAGAATAAAAGTCCCGAAATATGCATCATTACAAACTGACTTGAAAAAGAAGCCAAAAAGGTAAAATTGGGTCCAGTGGACTCTGATAGTATTCTAAAGCTAAATTCTTCTTTCCTGCCTCTGATCCACACACACAGTTCCTTCTAGTATAGTTTTACTTTTAAATTTATTCTTTAGCCCTTTGACACTTCATCTTTTGTATAATAATGGTAAAGGTCAGGTTTTATTTTTCTCCAAGTAGTAAACCAGCTTTCTCCACAATGCTACTTAAATCCTCCACATTTTCCCACTGGCTTGTGATGCCACATGTATCATATAGTAAGTTCCCATGTGCATATTTTGACCTATCTTTGAGATTTCTCTTAACGTTCCAGTGGTCTCTCCTGTGTTCTTGTCAGTATCACATAATGAATCCTGTTATATGGTATATCTTCTTTCTGGGGTAGAGCAAATCTCTCCTTTCATCATCTTTTGTAAGACTGACTTAATTATTTATGCATCTTTCTTCCCTTATATAAAATTTGAACATCTCTTTGTTTGCTGCTAGCACTTTGGGATTATTCTTCTTTAATAACTTATTTTGTATCTTTTTCCTTAAAAGATCAAATAGAATTTTTATTCTAAACACATTGAATTCATAGATTAGCTTTGGGAATATTGAAATATTTATAAAATTAGGTTGTCCCATCCACATACAGGAAATGTATCTTCATTTGTTTAGTTCTCTCTGTAGAGTTCTTAAGAATTTTGGGATAACTTCTATGAGTATTTTAGGCTTATTCCTGGATAATCTAAAGTTTTTGTAGTTAAAGTATTTTTTACTTTATTTTCTAGCTGACTATTGCCAACTTAGGAGGTTTTTGAGTTTTATAGACTGGTCTTATCTGCAGCAATATTATTTTTGATTTCCTTTATTGGTTGTACTACTTTGTTCTTTAGGTTTCTCTAAGAGAAATAATTATTTTCTCCAAATTATAGTTTTATTTCTTATACTTTATGTATATATATGTATATGTATACATACACATGTGTATATATTTCCTTATATTGGTCATGAGCTTCAGTACAATGCCTTGGCTTGTTCAAGAGGAATCATCTGAAGTTTCTCCAAATATGCATCATTACAAACTGACTTGAAAAAGAAGCCAAAAAGGTAAAATTGGGTCCAGTGGACTCTGATAGTATTCTAAAGCTAAATTCTTCTTTCCTGCCTCTGATCCACACACACAGTTCCTTCTAGTATAGTTTTACTTTTAAATTTATTCTTTAGCCCTTTGACACTTCATCTTTTGTATAATAATGGTAAAGGTCAGGTTTTATTTTTCTCCAAGTAGTAAACCAGCTTTCTCCACAATGCTACTTAAATCCTCCACATTTTCCCACTGGCTTGTGATGCCACATGTATCATATAGTAAGTTCCCATGTGCATATTTTGACCTATCTTTGAGATTTCTCTTAACGTTCCAGTGGTCTCTCCTGTGTTCTTGTCAGTATCACATAATGAATCCTGTTATATGGTATATCTTCTTTCTGGGGTAGAGCAAATCTCTCCTTTCATCATCTTTTGTAAGACTGACTTAATTATTTATGCATCTTTCTTCCCTTATATAAAATTTGAACATCTCTTTGTTTGCTGCTAGCACTTTGGGATTATTCTTCTTTAATAACTTATTTTGTATCTTTTTCCTTAAAAGATCAAATAGAATTTTTATTCTAAACACATTGAATTCATAGATTAGCTTTGGGAATATTGAAATATTTATAAAATTAGGTTGTCCCATCCACATACAGGAAATGTATCTTCATTTGTTTAGTTCTCTCTGTAGAGTTCTTAAGAATTTTGGGATAACTTCTATGAGTATTTTAGGCTTATTCCTGGATAATCTAAAGTTTTTGTAGTTAAAGTATTTTTTACTTTATTTTCTAGCTGACTATTGCCAACTTAGGAGGTTTTTGAGTTTTATAGACTGGTCTTATCTGCAGCAATATTATTTTTGATTTCCTTTATTGGTTGTACTACTTTGTTCTTTAGGTTTCTCTAAGAGAAATAATTATTTTCTCCAAATTATAGTTTTATTTCTTATACTTTATGTATATATATGTATATGTATACATACACATGTGTATATATTTCCTTATATTGGTCATGAGCTTCAGTACAATGCCTTGGCTTGTTCAAGAGGAATCATCTGAAGTTTCTCCATTAAGTGTAGTGTTTGCTGTAGTTTTTGTGTATATAACCATGACCACATTAGAGAAGAGCTTTTCCATTCCTGGTTAAGAAGATTTTGTTCATTTGTTTTGAAAATAATAAGTATAACAAATTTTAAAAAACATTGAACTTTGCAATTCTGGGATAAATCCTTCTCGGTTATGATACACTATTTTAGAAACACTTTATTAGATTTATTACATGATTAACTATTTTAGTTAGGATTTTTACATATATAAGAGAAATAGATGAACAGACCTGAAGAGTAATAAATAGTGGGTTTTGACAAATGTGTACACTACATTCATTTTAAGATACAGAATATTTTCATTATTCCACCCTGTCTGTGTTCTAAAACAGTAAGCACTAGCCCCATGAAAAAAACTGTTCATTCACTAGTTTCGATTTTTTTCCACCTCCTTTATATGATGGAAAGTGTTCATGGGAAGATGAGTAGACATTTCCCTGTAAAAGTATCTTGGCCTGGGATTTGTTGTGAGTAAGGTCTTTCACTACCAATCCAATTTCTTTAATATTATGTAGTTTATATTTCAATCAGGCTTTTCAAACTTACTAGTATATAGTTATAACACTTTAAAAAAATCTCATTTCTTATTTCATTTCTGTTTATTCTCTTAGATTCTCCTTTTCTGTTCATCTCTGCTAGAGTTCTGACTAATCAAATAACTGTTTCAAAGAATTTGGTTTTAATCTGTTTCACTTTATTTTCCCCATTTATTTCCATCATTGTAATTTACTTGTAGGATTTGCTCTGTGGCTCTTGTTTCAGCTCTTGAGTTGAATGAATTAGATTGTTTTATTTTTATAGAGACATAATTAACATACAATAAAATGCGTGGATTTTAAGTGACTTGTGCTGTAAGTTTTGTGAATGCATCCAATTGTGTAACCGCCACCACAGTTAAGATATAAAATGGTTCTCAAAATACTCTCCCGTGCCCTTTTGTACTCTGCCCTTTAGGTTGCCTCTGGCAACCACTGATTTACTTGCTGTTTTTTTATAGTTTTGCCTTTGCAAACATGTTATATAAATGGGATAAGTGTTGTAATTATGTAGCCTTCAGAGTCTGAGTTTTTTTTTATTCTAGCATAATGCATTCCTTGAGATTCACCCATGTTGTTGTAATGTTATCAATAGGTACTTTTTATTGTTAAATAGTGTTCCATTGTATAAAATACTGATTCATGGATACATTTCTTTTTATAGTGTTGTTTTCAGGTGTACAGCAAAATGATTCAGTTATACATACATACATATATATATATATATATATTCTTCTTTAGATTCTTTTCCATTATAGGTTATTACAAGATATTGAGTATAGTTCCCTCTGCTATACAGTAGGTCCTTGTTGGCTAATGTGAAGAGTAATAAATAGTGGGTTTTGACAAATGTGTACACTACATTCATTTAAACAGTTTTATTCCACCCTGTCTGTGTTCTAAAACAGTAAGCACTAGCCCCATGAAAAACTGTTCATTCACTAGTTTCGATTTTTTTCCACCTCCTTTATATGATGGAAAGTGTTCATGGGAAGATGAGTAGACATTTCCCTGTAAAAGTATCTTGGCCTGGGATTTGTTGTGAGTAAGGTCTTTCACTACCAATCCAATTTCTTTAATATTATGTAGTTTATATTTCAATCAGGCTTTTCAAACTTACTAGTATATAGTTATAACACTTTAAAAAAATCTCATTTCTTATTTCATTTCTGTTTATTCTCTTAGATTCTCCTTTTCTGTTCATCTCTGCTAGAGTTCTGACTAATCAAATAACTGTTTCAAAGAATTTGGTTTTAATCTGTTTCACTTTATTTTCCCCATTTATTTCCATCATTGTAATTTACTTGTAGGATTTGCTCTGTGGCTCTTGTTTCAGCTCTTGAGTTGAATGAATTAGATTGTTTTATTTTTATAGAGACATAATTAACATACAATAAAATGCGTGGATTTTAAGTGACTTGTGCTGTAAGTTTTGTGAATGCATCCAATTGTGTAACCGCCACCACAGTTAAGATATAAAATGGTTCTCAAAATACTCTCCCGTGCCCTTTTGTACTCTGCCCTTTAGGTTGCCTCTGGCAACCACTGATTTACTTGCTGTTTTTTTATAGTTTTGCCTTTGCAAACATGTTATATAAATGGGATAAGTGTTGTAATTATGTAGCCTTCAGAGTCTGAGTTTTTTTTTATTCTAGCATAATGCATTCCTTGAGATTCACCCATGTTGTTGTAATGTTATCAATAGGTACTTTTTATTGTTAAATAGTGTTCCATTGTATAAAATACTGATTCATGGATACATTTCTTTTTATAGTGTTGTTTTCAGGTGTACAGCAAAATGATTCAGTTATACATACATACATATATATATATATATATATTCTTCTTTAGATTCTTTTCCATTATAGGTTATTACAAGATATTGAGTATAGTTCCCTCTGCTATACAGTAGGTCCTTGTTGGCTATGTGTTTTTATATTGTAGTGTGTAAAAATATACCACAATTCTTTTTAATCCATTTCTTCTAGATAAGGAACACTCAGATTGTTTTCAGTATTTTAAAAATTACAAATGAAGTCGCTGTAAACATTTGTATATTTTCTCCTCTTAGATTATTGCTTATTTTACAATGTTCTTCTGTTAAAGAATTATAACTTATTTTTTGAAAATACAGTTTGTATGACATCAGTCCTGAAATATGCCCTGTTTTATAAACATTTCATATCTGAAAGCTTCTAATTGTACTTGTTCAGATCCTAGATATCTCCTTGGATTGTCAGCTTGAGCTTTTTTTTGAGGGAGGTATTTTTAAACTATGATTATTGAGATATGCATTTCAGCTTGTAGTTTATCAGTTTTTGCTTGATGTGTTTTGATGCGATATTTTTACATGCATATATCTTTGTTCTTCTCATGATTACGTAATTGTTTAAAAAATATTTGTTTTTTTTTTTCAGATCTTAAGAATACTATTGTCAGCTTTCTTTTGGTTCATTTTTGTCTTAGGTATATATTTTTCTATTCTTTTTTATTTTTATTCTTTTTAAAATTGTACTTCTTGTAGACAGCATGTCTCCCTTTTCAGATGGAATATGAGCATTTTTCTCTCTTAAATGGTGGATTCAATCTGTTACACTTACTACAATTTTCATTTTCTGACTTGGTTGTGCCATCTATTGTCTGATATCTTCTAATAGTACTTGATTTTTTTTAGTCTTTTCCACTTCTTTTGTTGGACAAATACAATTTTTTCCTGATGTTAAAAAAATAAAGTTACATATTCTACTTTAAAGCTACATACTCTAAAGTTAGTTACATACTCTACACTCATTTATTTTTGTTCTCTCAAACTGGTATTTATGCATTTCTATAGGATTTCTATAGGGTCTCCTGTGCCCTCCTCTTACTTTTTTTTTTTTTTTTAATTTTGGCCTCTTTTATTGGTTTTTTATTTTCATCCATCTTTATTCTTTGGCCTGTGTGGGCCTCCCTTTGCAGTGGCCTCTCTGTTGTAGAGCACCTGCGCTGGGCACATGTGCTTCAGAGCGCTGGCTCGTTTTTGGACACACCGGTCCAGCCACTCTGCAGCACGTGGGATCTTCCCAGGCCGGGGATGGAACTGGTGTGCGTTGCACTGCAAGGTGGACTTTTTGCCCACTGGACCACCAGGGAAGCCCTTTTGTTATATACAACTTTTTACTGTGAAAAATAATACTATACCTATAGAAAACTTGAAAATATTTTACAAGAAATATTTGTATAGTTTGTCTACATTTAATAAATATAAACATTTTTGTCAGTTTTATGTTCATGTATATATAAATGTCTGTCTCTACCATCTCTCTCAAGTATCAGTGTGGGCTCTCATAAATGTGAACACATTCTCAAGGAGCCCTACTTCATTTTAGTGGGGAAGAGTACTTAGGAACCAACCTGGCATGCTTATTCGTTTTTCTTTTTTTTTTTTTGATTTTGGCCTCTCTGATTGGTCTCCTATCTATTTTCACCCATCCCTACTCTTTGGCCTGTGTGGGCTTCCCACTGCGGAGGCCCCTCCTGCTGCAGAGCGCTGGCTCTGGGCGCACATGCTCCAGAGCACCGGCTCGCAATTGGACACACCTGTCCAGCCGCTCCGTGGCACGCAGGATCTTCTCGGGCCAGAGATAACTGGCGCCCCTTGTACTGCAAGGCGGACTCTCCGCCCACCGGACTTCCAGGGAAACCCTGTTGTGCTTACTGTTACGTGGCAGTCTCTTAGAAGAATGTCAGCTCTTGTAGGAAGAATATAGACTCAGAAAATCACCACAGTGTTTCTCAGTATGATTATTGGTTAAAGTAAGGATCATCAATGGATGCTAAAACCATTTGGTACAATGTTTTGAGGAATAGTGTTTAGCAAGACCTCAGAGTTTCACCCTATAGATTGTTAATTATAAAAGAGAAAACATACCTTTAAAAGTGGAAAGATTTGTTGAGTACTACCATAATAAGGTCAAGCTTCGCACTGGTAGTGTCACAGAGAGCCTGACGTTATGTGCCTCCTGAGGGTGATGCAACAAGAACACTTGTCACCTGTAGCTTTCATGCTGGAAATGTTGGATTTGAATTTATCATGAGAAAATACTCCTGGGACCTTCTGCTGGCCAGAGCTATGAGAAAACAGGGAAGCAGAGATGATTCTAGAGTGGATGAGACAAGAGACTTAGTAGCCAAATGAAATGTGGGAATCTGTGGATCCTAATTTGCTCCTGGATTGGGAGGAAAAAAATTTTAAAGGACATTTTTGAGACAACGGGGAAAATTTGAGTATGGACGGTATGTTGGATAGTGATACTGCATTAATGTTGGTTTTATTGTTCTTTGAGGGATTAGCTTGTACTTTTAAAATGTGTATTTAAATTTAAAAATACAGGTAAAGCTTATGTAAGGGGGTCCCTTCAGCAGTAAAGAACCCACCTGCCAATGCAGGAGATGTGGGGTTCAGTTCCTGAGGTGGGAAGATCCTCTGGAGGAGGAAATGGCAGCCCACTCCAGTATTCTTGCCTGGCATGCTTATTCGTTTTCTTTTTTTTTTTTGATTTTGGCCTCTCTGATTGGTCTCCTATCTATTTTCACCCATCCCTACTCTTTGGCCTGTGTGGGCTTCCCACTGCGGAGGCCCCTCCTGCTGCAGAGCGCTGGCTCTGGGCGCACATGCTCCAGAGCACCGGCTCGCAATTGGACACACCTGTCCAGCCGCTCCGTGGCACGCAGGATCTTCTCGGGCCAGAGATAACTGGCGCCCCTTGTACTGCAAGGCGGACTCTCCGCCCACCGGACTTCCAGGGAAACCCTGTTGTGCTTACTGTTACGTGGCAGTCTCTTAGAAGAATGTCAGCTCTTGTAGGAAGAATATAGACTCAGAAAATCACCACAGTGTTTCTCAGTATGATTATTGGTTAAAGTAAGGATCATCAATGGATGCTAAAACCATTTGGTACAATGTTTTGAGGAATAGTGTTTAGCAAGACCTCAGAGTTTCACCCTATAGATTGTTAATTATAAAAGAGAAAACATACCTTTAAAAGTGGAAAGATTTGTTGAGTACTACCATAATAAGGTCAAGCTTCGCACTGGTAGTGTCACAGAGAGCCTGACGTTATGTGCCTCCTGAGGGTGATGCAACAAGAACACTTGTCACCTGTAGCTTTCATGCTGGAAATGTTGGATTTGAATTTATCATGAGAAAATACTCCTGGGACCTTCTGCTGGCCAGAGCTATGAGAAAACAGGGAAGCAGAGATGATTCTAGAGTGGATGAGACAAGAGACTTAGTAGCCAAATGAAATGTGGGAATCTGTGGATCCTAATTTGCTCCTGGATTGGGAGGAAAAAAATTTTAAAGGACATTTTTGAGACAACGGGGAAAATTTGAGTATGGACGGTATGTTGGATAGTGATACTGCATTAATGTTGGTTTTATTGTTCTTTGAGGGATTAGCTTGTACTTTTAAAATGTGTATTTAAATTTAAAAATACAGGTAAAGCTTATGTAAGGGGGTCCCTTCAGCAGTAAAGAACCCACCTGCCAATGCAGGAGATGTGGGGTTCAGTTCCTGAGGTGGGAAGATCCTCTGGAGGAGGAAATGGCAGCCCACTCCAGTATTCTTGCCTGGGAAATCACATGGACAGAGGAGCCTGGCAGACTATAATCCATGGGGTCACAAAGAGTCAGACATGACTTAGCGACTAGACAGTAACAACAAACAACAAAAGTTTACAGAATGTATGTCTAATCTGGGATTATACATATCTGTAAACAACAAAGCTCTGTAAAAGTGAAAAGTAAAATAAAAATAACTATTAAAAAAAGAAACTTACAGAATGTAATATAGTGGTAAGCAATCAGTCTTACAGTGTTTTATTAAAATTGATAGTGATAACGTGCCTGTGAAATGCAGTGTTAGTAGGTAGGCAGATTTCAATAATAATAACAGCAGGAGTTTGTAATGTGGAAATAAAAGCACTTGAAGGGTCAGATTTCTCATAATGATCATGCTCTGAGAGAGTAGTAATGAGGAAGAAAGGTAAGAAAATCATGTAGGAACACAGAATAATTCATTAAGATTTGATTTGTCTATAGAGAAAAATAGGGTTATATGTTTTCTGAAAGTAAGAAAGTAATAAGGATGAGCAGCAGAGATACTGTACCTAGAACTTCTACTGTGATGGATATAGGAGGAGCAAAAAGACACTCGGTCTAATGAAAGTGAGAGAGAAAGAGGAGACAGAAATATCTTTGCCTGCTATTACATGATACAGTTGAAGTAAAACCAGGTATATATTACAGTAATAAATGAGACTCCATCTTTAAGCAGTTGACAGGAAACATCCCCTCAAAATGACAAAGATTGGAAGTAACTAAAAAGAAAACATTTTAGATAATCATAAAGTAAAAGACAGTAAAATTAAATAAAAATTTGAGATCATTTTCTCCCCAAGTTCAGACACTTCCAAAGACTTCCAAAATGAAATACTCTTAATAGATCTTATGATCTAGCTCTAGACTAGCTACCCTCTTTGACTAATAACTGTCCCACTGCTGCATTTACTCTGGTTTATTTGTCAGTTACCTCTAATGTGCTTCTCTCACTTCAAGTTTCTGCTCAAGTGTCACCTCTTTAGAGAGGTATTCCATGACCGCTCTTGTAAAACATACCTGTACCATTCTCTTCTTCTCCACTTAGTTTTTATGCAGTACTTATTGGTTCCTTACATATTACTAAATACATGTATGTTATTGTCTGTTTCCCTTCTTGCAGCGTGAACTTCATGAGCATTTGGATCTAAAGCTTTTTTTTTTTCATTACTGTATCCCTACATCTACAACAATATTAAGGCTCTCAATAATTATTTTTGAATGCGTCAGTGAAAGTGTGAGACACTCAGTCATATCTGACTCTTTGCGACCCCTGAACTATAGCCCACCAGGCTCCTCTGTCCATAGGATTCTCCAGGCAGGAATACTGGAGTGGGAAGCCATTCCTTTCTCCAGAGAATCTTCCTGACCCAGGAATTGAACCCGTGTCTCCAGCGTCTCCTGCATTGGCCCGTGGGTTCTTCAGCACTAGGAAGCCCTTGAATGCATGAATGAGTATCAAATAAAACAGTCTTTGGAAGTCTGACTGGAACAAAGGTAGATATTTTTAAGGACTAAGCATCCATAAAAAGATAGGACAGTTATGAGCTTCTGTATATCAGTTCTAAAAATACATGGTGAATTTATTAAAATAGAGCTGCATTGAGGGATTTTAATACAGTTCTTTTGGATTTTGACTGTTCAAAAATATATAAAAGAGCAAGGCCACAGGATTTGCACAATATGGTCTATTCCTTTGGTGAATGTACATACATACAATAATCAGTACTTTTTATTCAAGGATTCTGTTGGGCACATTTACCTACTCACTGAAGTTTATTTTTAACTTCAGAATCAAACTTCCATTGTTTTTGCTGGTCATTCAAATGCCTTCACATGTGCAGAGTGGTAAAATATTTGAGTCGCTTGAGGCTAAATGAAGTGACAGTCTCATACTGTAATTAAGTATTCTTTTCTCAGTTTACTTAATGCCATATTTTCTCACATGTTTGTGCTTTTTATTTTCCTGTTTAAAACAGCCCCTCAGGGTAGTAGTAAAGTGTTGTTTAGTGTTCTAAGCACAAGAAGACTATGATATGCCTTAGGGAAAAAATATGCTGATTAGATTAGCTTTATTCAGGCGTGAGTTATATTGTTGTTGGCCATGAAGTCAATGTGAATGAATTGACAGTATATATTAAATAAGGTGTCTTTAACCAGAAACACACTTTTACATAAAACAAGGTTATGCATTGATCAGTCGATGAAATTGTGATGAGAAACGCAGAACCCAATGCTGTTGTTCCCTTAGCATTGAGAATTTATCATTTGCTAATTTCGTGCTGATAGCTGATAACAAACTATGAAGAGAGCGAAATTATCTTCTATCATATGCCACTTCTTTTATCCTATCCCAAGCTTGCTTCACCTATTGTATTTTACCTGCTGCAGGTCCTTGTGGCCTGAGTTTGTGGTTCTGTTGTAGGATTACAGATAGAAGGTAAAGGTAAATGTTATAAATTGTACTGATGTAAAGTTATAGTGTAGCTATCATGTTGGGATAAAGAGCCTAATGTCAAAATTTATTTTCTTATTTTAAAGAATACAAATGTTCATTATTTAAAGTATCTGTGTTTTATGACTGGAACAAAGGTAGATATTTTTAAGGACTAAGCATCCATAAAAAGATAGGACAGTTATGAGCTTCTGTATATCAGTTCTAAAAATACATGGTGAATTTATTAAAATAGAGCTGCATTGAGGGATTTTAATACAGTTCTTTTGGATTTTGACTGTTCAAAAATATATAAAAGAGCAAGGCCACAGGATTTGCACAATATGGTCTATTCCTTTGGTGAATGTACATACATACAATAATCAGTACTTTTTATTCAAGGATTCTGTTGGGCACATTTACCTACTCACTGAAGTTTATTTTTAACTTCAGAATCAAACTTCCATTGTTTTTGCTGGTCATTCAAATGCCTTCACATGTGCAGAGTGGTAAAATATTTGAGTCGCTTGAGGCTAAATGAAGTGACAGTCTCATACTGTAATTAAGTATTCTTTTCTCAGTTTACTTAATGCCATATTTTCTCACATGTTTGTGCTTTTTATTTTCCTGTTTAAAACAGCCCCTCAGGGTAGTAGTAAAGTGTTGTTTAGTGTTCTAAGCACAAGAAGACTATGATATGCCTTAGGGAAAAAATATGCTGATTAGATTAGCTTTATTCAGGCGTGAGTTATATTGTTGTTGGCCATGAAGTCAATGTGAATGAATTGACAGTATATATTAAATAAGGTGTCTTTAACCAGAAACACACTTTTACATAAAACAAGGTTATGCATTGATCAGTCGATGAAATTGTGATGAGAAACGCAGAACCCAATGCTGTTGTTCCCTTAGCATTGAGAATTTATCATTTGCTAATTTCGTGCTGATAGCTGATAACAAACTATGAAGAGAGCGAAATTATCTTCTATCATATGCCACTTCTTTTATCCTATCCCAAGCTTGCTTCACCTATTGTATTTTACCTGCTGCAGGTCCTTGTGGCCTGAGTTTGTGGTTCTGTTGTAGGATTACAGATAGAAGGTAAAGGTAAATGTTATAAATTGTACTGATGTAAAGTTATAGTGTAGCTATCATGTTGGGATAAAGAGCCTAATGTCAAAATTTATTTTCTTATTTTAAAGAATACAAATGTTCATTATTTAAAGTATCTTTTAAGCTTTGAAAATAAAAAATATGTCAGGAAGAATGGGAAGTATAATGCCAGTGAGCTAAATTCTTTATCCTTTGTGACATGGTACATGAAGAATTACTGAAATGTAGTAGTATACTTAAAGTGGAATACTCCGTGTCTGAGAGAAAGGAAGTAGCAGAGGAAAAGGGGAATGAAGCTGTCTATGTGTTGTTTTGGATTTTTTCCAATGTATATTAAGAGAAAAGAGTAATATGGGACAATCTACGTAATGTTACCTTTTGAGTAAGAAGGGAGAAATCAACGAATGTATATTTAATCTGTTGGTGTAGATATAAAGCGTTTAGAAAGATGATAAGAAATGAACTGGACTGCATCGTTTGCATTGCCTATTGAAGATTTTAATGGAAAACAATTTTTAAAAAAAACGATTGCCTCAGAATAGTAGGACTAATCTGGGAGGCGAAAATTTACAGTTCTATAATGAAATGATTTTATGTGCCTGTGTTGCTTTTATATTTTAAAAAGTATCTCCTGAATGTTTGCAAAAGTTTTTTTTCTTCTTTGAAGGCTTCAGAAGTCTTGAGTGTGTGCTTCCATGTGCACTTAACTATATATCTGAATGTATAAATTATATACTAGATTTTTTCAAGTTCTCCCAAAGAGTTATTGCACTCTTTTCCTCACTAACTTAAAACTTTTTGTTTTGAGGTATAATTCATATTGGAGAAGGTAATGACAACCCACTCTGGTAATCTTGCCTGGGAAATTGCAGAGGAGCCTGGCTGGCTGCAGTCCATGGGGTCCCAAAGAGTCAGACATAATTTAGTGACTGAGCACATAATTCATCTACTATAAAATTTACCCTTTTAAAGCATACTTTTCAGTGGTTTCTAGTATGTCACATGGCTGTACAGCCATTACCACTAATTCTAGAATACTTTTATCACCCCAAAAAGAAACCTTGTAAACATTCGTAGCAACTCCTCACCTCGTTCTCCTGCTTTCCTCCCCTACACTTTGTCCCCTGGCAGCCACTGGTCTCCTTTCTGTCTCTTGGATTTGCCTCTTCTGAACATTTCATATAAATGGGATCATGCGATGCATGGTGTTTTTGTGTAGGGCAGATTTTTCACCTGACTTAATATTTTCAAGATTCATGAATGTCATAGTATATATTAATACTTCATTTCTTTTTATTACTGGATGTTTCATCACATTGATGTATATCATATTTTGTATATCCATTCACAGTTGGTAGACATTTAGGTGGTTTCATTTATTGACATAAATAATGCTGTTGTGAACACTCTGACACAATCTTTTGTGTATACATACGTTTTCAGTTCTCTTAGGTATTTACCAAGGAGAGTAATCACATCACTGTGATTTTGACACAGGAAAGAAAAATAGACCAGTGGAACAGAAAAGGGTCCAGCAATGGAGCCATTCATATATGGTAACTTAATATATGACAAAGGTGACACATGCAGTGCAGTGGGAAAAAGGTATTTTATATTAGACGCTGGATCCATTGAATAGCCACAAAGGGAAAGAAGACTTGATCTTCACTTCTTGCAGTCATAGAAAAATCAATTCCAAGTAACTTGTAGATCTCCATATGAAAAATAAAACAACAAATCTTTAATAAGAATAATGATAGATTTCATACATAGGTCACAGAAGGCTGTGGTCATAAAGGAAACCATGAGATAAATGAAACTGTGTTCAAATGATACCAGTATAAGAATGAAAGGGCAAACCCTAGAGGATTCATACACAGAATATGTGAATTATTCCTACAGATCAAATGGAAAAGATATACAATCCATGGTTAGAACTTTAAAAGCCAAATTGTCTTACCAAGCCTATAGGGAAAATTAGTAGACACATGCTCTCTTCTTTTAACCATGCATTCACTCTTCATAGAAGCAGTCCTTCCCACATGTAGGTTTTTATTATACTATGTATGTTTTATTTTTGTTTGTATTTCTAAATGATTATTATAGTTCTTTGACTTTTTTTCAGTTTTATGTATTTATTGACTTCTGTTATAATAGATGAGGTGTTAACTCTTCACAATCTAACCTGTAGAAATAGTTAAACTTCTGTAACCCTATTCTAATTTAGATATGTTTTAGTTTTGGTTAGATCATTGTTTCTTTGTTTATATTATGACTGTACATTTTATTCACAGATGTGAGACTCCATGGTTGTTCTATTAATACTTCTGTACCACTTTTTGTTTTTCCTAGACTTATTTCTTTAGTTCGTTAGTATTCACATAAGCATCCAGTATAATCTTCAGCAGGTATGTGTGAGTCTGTTTTCAGATACATATTTGTTTACCTGTTTTCTTCTAATTTTTCTGTACACATAGCCTCTGAAACCTTCCATTCTTCCATTCTTACCTAGGCTAGTTGCTCTCTGTCTTCTGAATGCCTGTCACCCTGAACTTGCTCTTATCATCATGGGAATTCATTCTTTGTCTTTCCTGTGTTTAAGTTCCTGTTTCTTGTATGCCCCACTTTTCCTCATTCTTGGTTTATTTTGTTTCAGTGAAGCAGATTTTCTGTTCACTTACTAAGAAAAGGTGAATGGGTAGCCAGATTTTTGAGACATTGCGTATGGCCCTCTTCCCACTTGTTTGTTAGTTTTGTTGTAGAATTCTAGGTTGGAAATAATTTTAACAGAATTTTGAAGACATTGTTCTGTTGCCTTCTATCCAGTGTTACTCCTGAGCAGTTCAGTGCTTTTCTAATTCCTCATCCTTTGTAGGTGTTCCTGTTTTTTCTTCTTTAGAAGCTTCAGTAGATCTTCCTTGAACTAGTGTGCTTGTTTCAAAAGTATCCTTTCAATCCAGAAACTAATGTTTACCCGTTCTTTAAAACTTTCTTCAGTTACTTCTTTGATAATTTTAGTTCATTAGTTTTCTTTTGTTTTTCTGGAACTCTCATTTGAAGCAGTACCTATTGGATGGATTCTCTGGTTTTCATTTTCTGCTAATTTTATTTAGTCTCTCTGTGGGAAGGTTTCTTCAGCTTTATCTGTGAATTCATCCAGTTTTACTTTCCATGTGTGTATGCTATCATATATTTAATTTCTGGGAATATTTGGGTTGGGAGGGAGGTAAGGAAGTTGTTGTTGTTGTTTTTTAATTTTAAAATTAGTTATTTATTTTTGACCATATCATGTGACACGCAGGATCTTAGTTCTCCAACCAGAGATGAAACTTGCCCTGCTCCTGTGGAAGTGTGGAGTATTGACCACTGGTCAACCAGGGAAAGCCCTTTTGGGTGGTTCTTCAAATGTTTCATTTTTGTAGTTTGCTGTTACTGGAATATTAGTGATAGTTTTATTTATGTGTGGAGTTTTTTGTTTAGATTTTTCAGATGTCTGATGATACTGGGCTTTCTTCATATCTGTATCAATTAGGCACTGAAACACTTATTAGAGGTGGTGTTTGAGTAGGCAGGACTTATTTCAATAGGATGACTTGACTGGTCATTTTTCTGAGAGATTTTTGATTTTTAGTGTCTGTTAAGTCTTGTCTCTTGCATGATGGTTTGTCTTCCTGGAGAGAAATTCTGTAATTTGCAGCCTGTAGAGTTTGTTTGGCTGCTACCTTTCTAATTTAGCACAGAAAGGTGCTGAGTCTCTGCATGCCGTGTGTGGAAATGTGCACGTAATGTCTTCTCTTTCCTCAGTTGTGCCGTCAGTGTCTCAGTCCAGAGTTCTGGCTTCCATTTCCAGAGCTGAAATCTGACCGCCAATACCTGTTGTGACAAGCCAGCCATCAGTCATATGCTTTTTTGTTCTCATGAATGTAATGTGTTATCTTTCTCTGGTTGCTTTCAAGATTTAAAAAGAAATATTGTGAATTTTTTTTATTGATGTATAAGTGACATTTAAGGTTACGTGTAGATTAAGTTACATGTGTACAATATGATTCCATATTTGCATATGTTGCACAGTGATCACCACAGTCTAGTTAACATCACCATACATGGTTACACTTTTTTTCCTACTGATGAGGGTTTTTAAGGTTTATTTTCTTAGCAACTTTCAACTATGCACATACAGTATTATTAACTATCATTTCCATGCTGTATATTACATTCCCAAGGCTTACTTATTTTACAGCTGGAAGATTCTACAGTAGGTGAGATCAGAAGGTATTTGTCTCTTTTTGTCTGACATATTTCACTTAGCGTAATATCCATCCATCCATGTTGCTGTAGATTTCAAGATTTCCTTTTTTTTTTTTTTTTAAACATTTATTTTATTTATTTATCTTTTTGAGGGTGTTGGGTGGGGAGGGAGGGGATGGGCGGGCCACTTCTATTGGTCTTTCATTTCTCTATTTTCATCCGTCTTTGTTCTTTGGCTCCTGTGGGCCTCCCATCGCGGCGGCCTCTGTCGTCGCAGAGTGCCGGCTCTGGGTGCATGCGCGCCAGAGCTCCGGCTCGGTAATTGGACACATCAGTCCAGCCGCTCCGCGGCACGTGGGATCTTCCCAGGCCAGGGATCGAACCGGCGTCCCTTGCAGTGCAAGGCGGTGTCCTTACCACTGGACCACCAGGGGAAGCCCAAGATTTCCCTTTTTTTAATGGCTTAATAGTATTCTTTTACACACACATACACATTGTTCACTTAGGAAGGCTTTCTTTTTTTTTTTTGGTGAGGGGGTTTGGGAGGGAGAGGGGGCAGGCGGGCCACTTCTATTGGTCTTTCATTTATCTGTTTTCATCCATCTTTGTTCTTTGGCCCATGTGGGCCTCCCATCGTGGTGGCCTCTGTTATCGCAGAGCACCGGCTCTGGGCACATGCGCACCGGAGCTCCAGCTTGGTAATTGGACACATCGGTCCAGCCTCTCTGCGGCACGTGGCATCTTCCCAGGCCAGGGTTTGAACCGGCACCCCCTGCACTACAGGGCAGTGTCCTTACCCACTGGACCACCAAGGAAGCCCAGGAAGGCTTTCTTATCTCTCCTTGCTGTTCTCTGGAACTCTGCACTCAGATGGATGTGACTTCCTTTTTTTCCTTTGCCTTCTGCTTCTCTTCTTTTCTCAGTTGTTTGTAAGGGCTCCTCAGATAACCATTTTGCATTTTTGCATTTCTTTTTCTTGGAGATGGTTTTAATCACTGCCTTCTGTACAGTGTTACAAACCTCCATACATAGTTCTTCAGGCACTCTGTCTATCAGATCTATTTGTCACTTCTACTGTATAATCGTAAAGGATCTGAGTTAGGTCATACCTGAGTGGCCTAGTGGTTTTCCCTACTTTTTTCAATTTAAGTCTGAATTTGCAATGAGGAGTTTATCATCTTAGCCACAGTTAGTTCCCAGTCTTGTTTTTGCTAACTGTATAGAGCTTCTCCATCTTTGGATGAAAAGAATATTATCAAGCTGATTTTAATATTGACCGTCTGGTGATATGCATGTGTAGAGTCATCTCTTGTATTGAAAAAGGACGTTTGCTATGACCAGTGTGTTCTCTTGGCAAAACCCTGTTAGCCTTTGCCCAGCGTCATTCCAAGGCCAAACTTGCCTGTTACTCTAGGTAGCCCTTGACTTCCTACTTGTGCATTCCATTGCAGTCCCCTGTGATGAAAAGGACATCTTTTTTGGTGTTAGTTCTAGAAGTTCTTGTACGTCTTCATAGAACCGTTCAACTTCAGTTTCTTTGGCATTAGTGGTTGGGGCATAGACTTATATAACTTTTTTTTTTTTTTTTTTCTATTTTAGACTTGTATAGCTTTGATGTTGAAGGATTTGCCTTGGAAACAAACCAAGATCATTTGTTGTTTTTGAGATAGCACTCAAATTCTGCATTTCAGACTCTTCTTGACTATGACAGCTATTCCATTTCTTCTAAGGGATTTTTGCCCACCATAGTAGATATAATGGGCATTTGAATTAAATTCACCCATTCCCATCCATTTTAGTTCACTGATTCCTAAAATGTTGATGTTCACTTCTGCCATCTCCTGCTTGACCATGTCCAATTTACCTTGATTCATGGACTTAACATTCCAGGTTCCTATGCAATACTGTTCTTTACAGCATAGGACTTTACTTTCACCACCAGACATATCCACAACTGGGTGTTCTTTCCACTTTGACTTAGCCTCTTCATTCCTTCTGGAATGAAGAACTGTTTCTCTGCTCTTTTCCAGTAATATGTTGGGCACCTATCAACCTGGAGAGTTAAGCTTTCAGTGTCATTTCTTTGCCTTTTCATACTGTTCACAGGGTTCTCTAGGCAAGAATGCTGAAGTGGCTTGCCATTCCCTTCTCCAGTAGATTACATTTTCTCAGAACTCTCCACTATGATTCATCTGGCTTGAGTTTCCCTTTACGGCATGACTTAGTTTCAATGAGTTAGGCTGTAATGTGTATGATCAGTTTTGGTTAGTTTTCTGTGATTGTGGTTTTCATTTGGTCTGCCTTCTGATGGATGAGGATAAGAATATTTAAGAGGCTTCCTTATGGGAGGGACTGGCTGTGGGGAAAACTGAGTCTTTCCCTGGTGGGCAGGACCGTGCTCAGTAAATCTCTAATCCAGTTTTCTGCTGATGGGGTTAGGCTGTGTTCCCTCCCTGTAGTTTCTTCAAGAGAATTAGAGATACCAAGAGAACATTTCATGCAAAGATAGGCACAATAAAGGACAGAAACAGTATGGATCTAACAGAAACAGAAGATACTAAGAAGAGGTGGCAAGAAAACAGAAGACATGTACAAAAAAGATCCTAATGATTTAGATAACCGTGGTGGTGTGATCACTCATGTAGAGCCAGACATCTTGGAGTGTGAAGTCAAGTGAGCCTTAGGAAGCATTACTACAAACAAAGCTAGTGGAAGTGATGGAATTCCAGCTG
Source organism: Tragulus kanchil (assembly GCA_022376925.1). Taxonomy (NCBI): domain Eukaryota; kingdom Metazoa; phylum Chordata; class Mammalia; order Artiodactyla; family Tragulidae; genus Tragulus; species Tragulus kanchil. Next base: position 268,100,672 of record JAIOJX010000026.1, on the reverse strand, counting down.
AGCTGTTTCAAAACCTAAAAGATGATGCTTTTAAAGTGCTACACTCAATATACCAGCAAATTTGGAAAACTCACCAGTGGCCACAAGACTGGAAGAGGTCAGTTTTCATTCCAATCCCAAAGAAGGACAGTGACAGGAAATGTTCAAACAAGCTCAAAATTGCATTCATTTCACATGTTAGCAAGGTAATGGTCAAAATCCTCCAAGCTAGGTTTCAAGAGTATGTGAACCGAGAACTTCCAGATGTACAAGCTGGATTTAAAAGGGGGAAATCAAACTGCTGACAACCGTTGGATCATAGAAAGAGCAAGGAATTCGAGAAAAACACTTGCTAGACCATGTTTGACATGTAACATTCCAGGTTCCTATGCAATACTGTTCTTTACAGCATAGGACTTTACTTTCACCACCAGACATATCCACAACTGGGTGTTCTTTCCACTTTGACTTAGCCTCTTCATTCCTTCTGGAATGAAGAACTGTTCTCTGCTCTTTTCCAGTAATATGTTGGGCACCTATCAACCTGGAGAGTTAAGCTTTCAGTGTCATTTCTTTGCCTTTTCATACTGTTCACAGGGTTCTCTAGGCAAGAATGCTGAAGTGGCTTGCCATTCCCTTCTCCAGTAGATTACATTTTCTCAGAACTCTCCACTATGATTCATCTGGCTTGAGTTTCCCTTTACGGCATGACTTAGTTTCAATGAGTTAGGCTGTAATGTGTATGATCAGTTTTGGTTAGTTTTCTGTGATTGTGGTTTTCATTTGGTCTGCCTTCTGATGGATGAGGATAAGAATATTTAAGAGGCTTCCTTATGGGAGGGACTGGCTGTGGGGAAAACTGAGTCTTTCCCTGGTGGGCAGGACCGTGCTCAGTAAATCTCTAATCCAGTTTTCTGCTGATGGGGTTAGGCTGTGTTCCCTCCTGTAGTTTCTTCAAGAGAATTAGAGATACCAAGAGAACATTTCATGCAAAGATAGGCACAATAAAGGACAGAAACAGTATGGATCTAACAGAAACAGAAGATACTAAGAAGAGGTGGCAAGAAAACAGAAGACATGTACAAAAAAGATCCTAATGATTTAGATAACCGTGGTGGTGTGATCACTCATGTAGAGCCAGACATCTTGGAGTGTGAAGTCAAGTGAGCCTTAGGAAGCATTACTACAAACAAAGCTAGTGGAAGTGATGGAATTCCAGCTGAGCTGTTTCAAAACCTAAAAGATGATGCTTTTAAAGTGCTACACTCAATATACCAGCAAATTTGGAAAACTCACCAGTGGCCACAAGACTGGAAGAGGTCAGTTTTCATTCCAATCCCAAAGAAGGACAGTGACAGGGAAATGTTCAAACAAGCTCAAAATTGCATTCATTTCACATGTTAGCAAGGTAATGGTCAAAATCCTCCAAGCTAGGTTTCAAGAGTATGTGAACCGAGAACTTCCAGATGTACAAGCTGGATTTAGAAAAGGCAGAGGAACCAGAGATCAAACTGCTGACAACCGTTGGATCATAGAAAGAGCAAGGGAATTCGAGAAAAACATCTACTTTTGCTTCATTGACTACACTAAAGCCTTTGACTGTGTGGTCACAACTAACTATGGAAAACACTTAAAGAGATGGGAATACCAGACCATCTTACTTGCCTCCTGAGAAACCTGTATGCAGGTCAAGAAGCAACAGTTAGAACTGGACATGGAACAGTGGAGTAGTTCCAAATTGGGAAAGGATACATCAAGGCTATATATTGTCACCCTGCTTATTTAACTTATATGCAGAGTACATCATGAGAAGTGTTAGGATGGATGAAGCATAAGTTGGAATCAAGATTGATGGGAGAAATATCAATAACCTTAGATATACAGATGACACCACCCTTAGGGCAGAAGCTGAAGAGGAACTGAAGAACCTCTTGATGAAGGTAAAAGAGGTGATTGAAAAAGCTGGCTTAAAACTCAACATTCAAAAAACAGATCATGGCATCTGGTTCCATCACTTCATGGCAAATAGATGTGGAAACAATGGAAAGAGTAATGGTCTTTGTTTTCTTGGACTCCAAAATCACTGGATGGTGACTGCAGCCATGAAGTCAAAAGAAAACTCTTTGGAAGAAAAGCTATGACAGACCTAGAGAGCATATTAGAAAACAGAGACATTACTTTGCCAGCAAAGGTCTGTGCACTCAAACCTCTGGTTTTTCCAGTAGTCACGTATGGATGTGAGAATTGGACCATAAAGAAGGCAGAGTGTCAAAGAATTGATGCTTTTGAACTGTGATGTTGGAGAAGACTTTCGAGAGTCCCTTGGGCTGCAAGGAGATCAAACCAGTCAGTCCTAAAGGAGATCACCCCTCAATATTCTTTGGAAGGACTGATGGTGAAGATGAAGCTCCAATACTTTGGGCACCTGATGCGAAGAGCATGCTCATGAATTTGAGCAAGCTCAGGGAGATGGTGAAGGACAGGGAAGCCTGGCGTGCTGCAGTTCATGGGATCACCAAGAGTTGGACACGACTGAGTCGCTAAACAACAACAAAATAGTACACATACCATATTTTCTTTATCCATTCATCTGCTGATAGACACTTATGTTGCTTCCTTGTCTTGGCTGTTGTAATGGGCCGAAAAACATCTACTTTTGCTTCATTGATTTGTTGACTGTGTGGTCACAACTAACTATGGAAAACACTTAAAGAGATGGGAATACCAGACCATCTTACTTGCCTCCTGAGAAACCTGTATGCAGGTCAAGAAGCAACAGTTAGAACTGGACATGGAACAGTGGAGTAGTTCCAAATTGGGAAAGGATACATCAAGGCTATATATTGTCACCCTGCTTATTTAACTTATATGCAGAGTACATCATGAGAAGTGTTAGGATGGATGAAGCATAAGTTGGAATCAAGATTGATGGGAGAAATATCAATAACCTTAGATATACAGATGACACCACCCTTAGGGCAGAAGCTGAAGAGGAACTGAAGAACCTCTTGATGAAGGTAAAAGAGGTGATTGAAAAAGCTGGCTTAAAACTCAACATTCAAAAAACAGATCATGGCATCTGGTTCCATCACTTCATGGCAAATAGATGTGGAAACAATGGAAAGAGTAATGGTCTTTGTTTTCTTGGACTCCAAAATCACTGGATGGTGACTGCAGCCATGAAGTCAAAAGAAAACTCTTTGGAAGAAAAGCTATGACAGACCTAGAGAGCATATTAGAAAACAGAGACATTACTTTGCCAGCAAAGGTCTGTGCACTCAAACCTCTGGTTTTTCCAGTAGTCACGTATGGATGTGAGAATTGGACCATAAAGAAGGCAGAGTGTCAAAGAATTGATGCTTTTGAACTGTGATGTTGGAGAAGACTTTCGAGAGTCCCTTGGGCTGCAAGGAGATCAAACCAGTCAGTCCTAAAGGAGATCACCCCTCAATATTCTTTGGAAGGACTGATGGTGAAGATGAAGCTCCAATACTTTGGGCACCTGATGCGAAGAGCATGCTCATGAATTTGAGCAAGCTCAGGGAGATGGTGAAGGACAGGGAAGCCTGGCGTGCTGCAGTTCATGGGATCACCAAGAGTTGGACACGACTGAGTCGCTAAACAACAACAAAATAGTACACATACCATATTTTCTTTATCCATTCATCTGCTGATAGACACTTATGTTGCTTCCTTGTCTTGGCTGTTGTAAATAATGCTGCATTGAACACTGAGGTGCAGGTTGATTTCCTTTAGGATTGACTGGTGTGATCTCCTTACAGTCCAAGGGACTCTCAAAAGTCTTCTCCAACATCACAGTTCGAGTCACTGTTTTTATTTTCTTCAGATAAATATCCAGAAATGGAATTGCTGAAACATATGGTAGTTCTTGGGGCTTCTCAGGTGGGTTAGAGGTAAAGAAACTGCATGCCAGTGCAGGAGACAAGGGTTCCATCCCTGGGTGGGAAAGATACCCTGGAGGAGGAAATGGCGACTCATTTGAGTATTCTTGGAGAATCTCACAGACAGGAGAGCCTGGTGGGCTACAGTCCTTGGAATTGCAAATACTCAGACACAACTGAGCACTCACACATGCGCACCATAGTTCTATTTTTAATTTTTTGAAGAAACTCCACACTGTTTTCTCCAGTGGCTGCACCAGTTTACATTCCCACCAACAAACAGTGTAGGAGGATTGTGTCCACATCCTCGTCAACACTTGTTATTTCTTGTCTTTTTGATGATAGCCACCCTGACAGGTATGAGGTGATACATCATTGTGGTAAGATTTTTTTTTTTTATCTTTTGTTTTGAGTAGTTTTACTGTGATGTACCTAGTAGGTATGATTTTCTTTGTACTTATCCTGCTTGGTGACATCAGTGTGTAAATTTATGTCTTTAGCCAATGTTTAGATTTTTTTGCCTATTTCTTCAATTTTTTTTTCTTTTGTTCTTTTTCTCTCCTTCTATGACTCCAAATACATGTGTGTTAGACTGCACGCGTGTTCAAAAGAACTGCTTTTCAGTATTTTTCTCTCCACTTCTTAATTGGACTGATATTTTTTGATTTGTCTTCAGTACTTTTCTCCATTCTCCTATCAAGCCCATACAGTGAATTTTTGTTTTAGAAAGTGAGTTTTTCAGTTTTGTTATTTTCCATCTGGCTATTTTTGATATTTTATTTCTCTGCCGAAATCTCCAATTTCTTCCTTTAGTTACATGTTTATTTTCCCTTCTTGTCTTGAGCCTACTTACAGGTAACTGCTTTAAGATCCTTTTCTGCTAATTTTAATATCTGAGTTACCTTGTGATTGGTCTCTATTGATTGTCTTTTCTCCTGAGTATTTTGTTGTTTCTTCATATGTTTAGAAATTTTCTATTATATTGTGCACACTGTGAGTGATACATTATAGTGACTCTGGGGTTTAGTGTATTTTTCTGGAGAGTGTTAATATTTTGGTTATCATATATAGTAGCAAGCAGTTAACTTGGCTGAACTGAGATCTAAACTGTCTCCCGGAAGAGGATGGCAGCTGACGGCTCTGTCAGTCATTTTAATCTTACCTGGACTGCCTAGAATCTGTCCACTCTTGAATAAACCAGTGACCAGCCAGAGACATCAGTACAGGTCTTTGTGGTTCTCTCTCTTTCTGGTTATTTTCCTGTATGTACCTTCTCACTTTTCAGCTCTTGTGGCAACTTCAAACTCTGATGTTGGAGCATAAGACTGCATCTTTTGATTCATATTTCAACTGCTCTGTGCAGCTCGATCTAGGGGCCCTCCCTCAGGCAACAGCTGTGGAAACAGGAAATCCATTCAGTTGTTTCGTTCTTCCAAATACTGTCTGTCTTCTAAACAGATTCTGCCTGTTTTGGGTTGCTCACGTACCTTCAGGTAGTTGTTTTTTTTTATATTTTTTCTGGAATTTATTGTTATCTGTGGGAATGTTGGTCTGCTAAGAGGTACTGGGTTATTATTCAGGGCAGGATCTGTGAGGTGATTTTTCTGTGTTTTGAAAGGTAAAATTCTCATGTTCTTTAATAATTAATTTATGTTTTTAGCTATTTACTCCTTTCTGTAACTCAGACAAAGAGCCATCTCAACAGTGTGTGTACTGTCACAGTGACCAGAGATGACTGAAAATAGTTTAAAATTTTTTTTTGCTGTGCTTTCCATGAATTTCCATACCACAGTTTTTGTTTTCTGTTTTTTTTTTAACTTGTATTAACAATTTTGCATGCATTTAGCCATTAAATTTTACACTGTCCTCCATGTACTTATTGATTATTTAGTCTGTATAAGTAAGTAATAATACTGATTACCATCATTTCTTAGGTTGAAACTATTCATTTTCGTTGTCTAAAGCTTATTCTCCAGATTCTTTTGGATGGGCTCATGGGAGCAGTGTTGCCCAACTTTTGGCATCTTGATAAGTTTATCTGTGTCTTCCATGTGATAAAAAGCAACTTTACCAAATATAAGACACTTTATTCACATTTTTTCCCTTAAATATCTGAAATATATTACTCTGTTTTCTTCTGGCATAAGTAAAGTGTTACCTTTGGAAAATTAGATGCTGGCCATCTGGGTTCAGTTCTTAAGAATATGTGGTGCTCCTTCAGTCAGTAGATTGAGATTTTGTTTTCAAGAAAGTTTCCTTGAATTATAGTCTTCACTGTTGTGGTGGTGGTCTTTAAACACTTCTGTTACCTGAGTTCATGATCCTCATTACTTAATTGATTGATTACTTTCTCTCATCCTTTCAATCTCTTCAGTTCTTTTGATTCCAAAACTTCCTTTGTAATCTTCTTGTTCTCTTAAAACATTATCTGTTTGTATATGTTTTCTCTTGGATTCATTCAAGTTTGATCTTTATTTTTGAAAATTTTTCTCAGTTTCTGATGCTTTCCTGAGTTCTGTTAATGTCTTGGTTTTTTGACATTTGATTTATGTTGTTCTTTCATGAGTCATTTTTTGGCCTCATTTTGAAATAGTTGGTTATACTTTTTTTTCATCTGTTTCATGGGCATGGTTATACTTTTCATCTATTTTGTGGGCGTATATTCCTGGTATGCTTTTATTGTCAGGGTGTAATTCTGTATTTTAGTCTCTCTCTTTTTTTAAAATAATTTCATGGGATTGATTTGCATCATTTTTTTTGTTGCTTACTCTGTTGTGGTTTATGGTGGTATTTCTTACAGAGCTCCCTCTGCTGCTGTTTTTGGGAATTCTTTGGAAGTGTGGCATTTGCTTTCTAAGATTTATAAGGCTTGGCTCCCTTTCCCACTATTCTCATTTCTTTATCTTCATTGAACCTGATGTGCTCGGTTTTGATTTCAGGCTCAGTAGTTCATGCTCATTGTGACACAGTTAGTGAAAGGTCAGTTTTAAGAGTCCACCAGGGCTAACTGCCCCAACTTCAGACTTAAGGGACATGCAGAAACCCTTCCAGTTTAGCTGTTTGGAGAGTCTGTGTTCTCTGATGTGTCAGACACCGTTTCCTCCTGCTGCTTCTCAGACAATGCAGGTGCTGTTGGTGATTTGTTTAGCAACAGGTTTTGAGCAGGCTGTTGATGATGTTCTCACCTGCTATTTTAGGGAGATTTATGGAGGTTCCCTGTTACCAGTTTTATTGTAAATGTTGTCTATGGGTTTGGGTGTTTAGGGATGCTCAGAAACATTGCCACTGCCTCCATTGTCCCTGCATTTTTGTAGTTTATCACTTCTTAATTGTTGTTTATGGTGTTCTCTGTTTCAAGTTTGATAATCTTTCCCTAATTAGATTGTAATTCCTCTAAATAGTGCTTGAATCTTAGTTCAAGTGCTACTTTGTGTTACAATAGGCTTTACAGTGTCTAGCATGGCTGGACATATATGCAATGTGTTGTATAAGTCACAGATTTGGAAATTGATCAGTCTAAGGTAATTATAGGCTAACTTGCAACCTTGTAATGGTGGGGTTAGCAGTTACTGTTTCAAATTGAAGGGAAACAGATATCAGCTTGCCTATCTGTGCATGAAGTTCCTGTATATGTCTTCTTTGACATACATGCTGTAGTCTAATCATTCCTGGAAGACATTGATCTAATGTACTAGTGTTCCAGAAAAGTCCACAAAATAATAAGCATTATAGAAACATATCGGAAGCATACCGTTATCCAACAGAGTGATAGCTCTTTACTGTCACAGTTCCAAACTCTTGAGTGAAGCAGTTAAAACGGTCAAGTTAATGTAAGATTCTTTTAAAAGGCTAAATCCAAACAAACAGAAGATTGACCAGTTTAATATGAAGCGACAAAGGGGTATGGATGAGATATGATAAAATTTGGTAAGATTGTGATGGGAATTAAGGAACACAAATAATATTTTAAAGGATGCATTAAATTAGTTTGTATTGGGAAATAATTTTAAGGATCCTAATTATCCTAATAACATCTCACTTCCTTTGCTTCTGAATTTGATACCCTAAAAAATCAGCTAACAAATCATTTCCTGAAACATGGTAGAGCTTTATTGATTTGAAAAAACATTCTAAGCTATATTGTTAAGATGTTGTTGTTTCTTATTTTTGCTTCGTCTTCCTTATTCAAAAGAATTATATTTTTAATTGTAAGGATAGATTATTTACTCTGTTACACGTTCTATTTAAAATTAATCTTAATTTTATTTTTTAAAAAATCTTTAACAGGCCTCAACAAATAATGAAAGCTCTAATCACAGTTTTGGAAGCTTGGGATCTTTGAGTGACAAAGAATCAGAGGTAAGCAACTTTGTTTTAAATAAGTTGCTATCAAAGTAAAAGTTGGAATCAGTTTTTTTCCCCTTCTTTATTACTTGTGCTAAACATTAATCTTAAGTTTTTCATAAGAACATTTTATTCTGTCTTATGAAGCACAGCATTAAGACTGAAGACTATTGGACATTAGAAAGAAAATATAATTTTCTTTGGTTATGTAGATGAACTTGTCTGTTAATGGTATAGATGTTCTTAAGTTGCTAGTCATTCATAATTCTAAGAGATGAATATGGTTTTTATAATACATGATATTTCAAAGTTTTCTACTATTTCTTATTATACTTCCCTCTTAGTTCGGTCCTGAGTAAAGGTTTGTTTACTTTTTGAGATACAAATATACCTTTTTTTTTTTTTTTGAAATTTCTTGTGGAATTTTGATGTTGGTTTTCACTTTACTTTACATACTTAAAAAAAAATGTGTGAAAAATTCCTTCCTCTCCCATCCGTTTACTCTTGCCACTAAGAAAATACGTAGGATTTTATAAGTAGGTGTTTCGATCGATGGTATAGTTAACATTGAGCATGATAGTCTTGATGGCATTAAAAAAAATATTTAGACAGGTGGATCTTTGGGTGTTAGCATTCACTTGTTGATACTTCAACTTCACATTTTGCAAATACTGTCTGTGATATTTCCTCTTCTCAGATTACAGAGTTCTGTCACTTTTCAGTATTTGTGTGTGTGTGTGTGTGTGTGTGTATGTGTATTTCCCCTGTCATTGTTAACTTTTTTCTATTTGATCCATTTTAGTCTTTTTTCTGCTTGGATTAGTGTAGATTTATCATGTTGATAATAACACCGATAGATCATTAGCACCCAGTAACTCTTAGCCATTTGGTTTGGTGTTCAGTGGAAGGGGAATATTCAAGGTGGCATCTTTTTAAGCCCCGTGTTATTGAAAGCGTCTAGGAGTCTCTAGGTAGAGAGTTTTGTGGAGTTCTGTGCAGGCACCCTGATACTTCAAAGGAGTGTGGCATAGGGCTGTCACTCACCAGGCTTTCCCTTCCACAGAGACAACTGGCAGGCAGCTGAAAGGACTGTGCAAGTGACGGGACTTTATCTGCAGTAGGTTCCCTTGAGGTAAGCGTTAGTAGCCCCTGTAGCACCAGATTATCACAGTTTAGTTGCTTTCACATCAACACACACTAAGTCCTTAAAATTGTAGGTTTAGAGCTTGTCACAGTACATTTTTTCAAAAACCATATCAAGAATGTTTTCACTTTTATTTCCTGAATTTTGGAACATTTCTTGATATTTCCACAGATTTGTGTCTATATAGTAATTTCACATGCCTCCTCTTTGATAGGCTTTTTTGTTAGGAAGGGCAATAAAACAATTGTAGAAATTCTCTCTTATGTTCACTAAATCTGGTGTTTTTGAGAGGTTGTTTTTTTTTTTTTTTTTTAATAGAAAAACATAGGAAAAGTTAGATCACCTGTAATGGTTATATATTTCTGTGATCTTTTTAGGTACCCGTATTCCCAACATTAGTTGTAGGTGCAATATTTCAGTTTTTCCAGAAGAATCGGCTTAAAAGAAAATACCACTTCCTGTCAAAGAATTTTAAGGCTCACTTTTGGCTGTATTTTTAGGTTAAAAAAAATTTTTTTAAGACCGTAATTGGATTTGCACTGAAATACAGTTTGGTTAACCATTGGATGTACTTAGCTTTGTTTTGACATTTGGGGCCACAGTAGGAAAACCTTAAAATCTTTTGGCTTTTGCTGTTTTGTGTCTCCATCTAGAATTTTTGCAAAATAATGGTTAAGTGGCATAGTATTTTGAAAATGATTACAGGTTATCCATTTTCCTAAAAATTTGAAGAAGGAAATTTGGGGACAGGTTTTGTCTTTTCTTTGAAGAAGTGATTTGTCTAGAAAATGATTCCCAGATTTTATTTCTATAGGAGATGGCTCAATTAATGATTTCCCTTGGGATGATACTTCATATACATCACAATACCTTTATTCCTATAGGTCGTGAAGTAAAGTTGTTGAGAGTAAAGAGCTGCAAGATAGAAGTACCTCTTTTTCCCTCAGTATACCTGATAATAAAGTTTATGTAGTATGCATTGTCTGCTGATGTCATTTGATTCTTTTGGTAATCCATCCCCTGAACCATTATAGTTTTTAAGATGATAGTTTTTGTTTTTATAGGTCTCTCTAAAAGGTTTATTATTCATATTTCCTAATTGTGTTCTCTACCACCCACCCCTACCTCATCCTGCTCACCATTCTTTTAGCTTTTCTTCCTGGTATTTATTTCCACATTTTAATATAAATAGTGTGCATATCTTGCTTTTTTGGTTCATCTATTGGGCATTATCTTTGACTTCCTCTTAGTATTTATGAAAATTTTAGCCTACTAAAATCTTCATATCCCCCTGCTTTCTAATATCCCCCTGCTGTATCTCCTCTTCCCAGGACTTTTCAGACACTTAGAACCCTTTTGTTTGCATCTATTTTTTTACTATTAAAAATGAAAAGCATCTGATATTTGCTGTTGGGTTCATTTAAATCTACTTCAACTGAAAATTTTCACTGCAGTTTACATATGAATTACTTCATACATGAACTTGACTTTTATTTCTAAATGTAGAATTGTAAAACAGAAGGATTGGGCTTCCCTGGTGGTCCAGTGGATAAAGAGCCTGCCTTACAGTGCAGGGGGCACCAGTTTGATCCCTGGCTCGGGAAGATCCCACATGCTGAGGAGTGGCTGAGCCGGTGTGTCCAACTATGAGCCGGCACTCTGGAGCACATGCGCCCAGAGCCAGTGCTCTACAACAAGTGAGGCCACTGCAGTGGGAGGCCCACACATACCAAAGAATAAAGATCGATGAAAAATAAATGATGACTTAGAGGCAAAAAAAAAGAATTAAAAAAAAGAAAAGAAGGATTTTCTTTTGATAATGAAATCATCTAGTAGATAAGACTGCATTGGTCTTGTTTTGCTTTACTTTCTCTCACTTTGGGGCTATTCAACCAGTTCCAAAAATCCACTGTATTTTCAGTAAACATTTATTACATATCTATTATCTTCTGGCTTCTGTGTCCAAGCACAGAGAAAGTAAAGATGAATAGGATATAATTCTTGCTTTCACATGAGATCCATGTCTAGTACGGCAAACAGTTTCATAAACAGTGTGGGCTGTGCTATAATTGATGTAAGTACAAGGTGTTATGGGAAGAAAGAAAAAGAAACCACTGATTCCATCTGCCTATGGGGAGAGGTAGGGAAGGAAGAAAAGGAGAGGTCTTCCCTCAAAGAAGAGGTGGTAGTTGAGTCATTAGGAAAGCCTGTAGATTTATCCCAGGGGACAGGGCAAAGAATAAGAGGAAAGCTGGCAGATGTGCTAGGGTGTGGTTTTGCTTTTGCATGGAAGTATGGCACATGGTTTTGTTCAAGATTAGGGCAGTGATTACCAGTCCTAACTGCGCTTTAGCTCACCTGAGGAGCTTTTTTAAAAAAAAAAAAAAAAAAAAGCTACTTCAGTGATTCACCTGGTTTGCTGACTTCTTGTATAGAGAAGATATGCAAGAATGCTGATAGGCAGATTCAGGGATTGGATGCCCTTACATTTCTTAGTAAGGAATTCAGACTTGATTCTATGAGATGATTGGAGCAGAAACAAGACAAGAAGAGATGAAGAAACCTCCTTCAGGGGGCAGTAGTATATAGGATAGAATGAGAGGAAGGTGAAGTCCAAGTTGTGAAGATCATTCAGTTAAGGAATGCCACTGCTGTTACAAAACTGCAAAGTTTAATCGAGGGGAAACTTCAAGTGGGAGTTCTAATTATAATGTTCTCAAGTTTGTCTTTTGACTCTACCTTCCTTGGATTCTCTAACAATTAATGCTGTCACAACCCAGGCCCTTGCTTCTCAAACTTTAATGTACAAGTGAATTATCAAGGATAATTACAGATCTGGAGTGGGTGTTTGCATTTTTAACAAGCTCTCAGGTTTCACTAGATTTTAAAAGTAGGGCTTGATGACTGAATGAGGGTAGAGAAGGAAAGGGAGGAACCTAGAATTATTTACAGATAGCTAGCTTCACATGAATGGTGATATCATTGAGTGAGATAGACAATATGGAAGAGAGATGAATGGGTTAGCATAGAAGGTATTAACTCTGAACAGTACTGAGTTTGGATATCTGTGAAATGACCAAAGTAGAGGAGGCTGTCTGGAGCTCAGGAAGGAGGTCAGACTGGAGATGAAGCCTTGGTGGTTCTTGGCACAGTGAAAGACATTATTTGTCTTTTTTTACAGTATTGGTAAGACATACTTGGCTTTTAAACTTTCATTTCACCATGAGTTTACAGTGAAATTTTCCAAAGGCTGTAAGATACATGGTGACATCATCACTCTGATGATTTATGGATTGAGTACTTGTCATTAGGAAAGCCTGTAGATTTATCCCAGGGGACAGGGCAAAGAATAAGAGGAAAGCTGGCAGATGTGCTAGGGTGTGGTTTTGCTTTTGCATGGAAGTATGGCACATGGTTTTGTTCAAGATTAGGGCAGTGATTACCAGTCCTAACTGCGCTTTAGCTCACCTGAGGAGCTTTTTTAAAAAAAAAAAAAAAAAAAAGCTACTTCAGTGATTCACCTGGTTTGCTGACTTCTTGTATAGAGAAGATATGCAAGAATGCTGATAGGCAGATTCAGGGATTGGATGCCCTTACATTTCTTAGTAAGGAATTCAGACTTGATTCTATGAGATGATTGGAGCAGAAACAAGACAAGAAGAGATGAAGAAACCTCCTTCAGGGGGCAGTAGTATATAGGATAGAATGAGAGGAAGGTGAAGTCCAAGTTGTGAAGATCATTCAGTTAAGGAATGCCACTGCTGTTACAAAACTGCAAAGTTTAATCGAGGGGAAACTTCAAGTGGGAGTTCTAATTATAATGTTCTCAAGTTTGTCTTTTGACTCTACCTTCCTTGGATTCTCTAACAATTAATGCTGTCACAACCCAGGCCCTTGCTTCTCAAACTTTAATGTACAAGTGAATTATCAAGGATAATTACAGATCTGGAGTGGGTGTTTGCATTTTTAACAAGCTCTCAGGTTTCACTAGATTTTAAAAGTAGGGCTTGATGACTGAATGAGGGTAGAGAAGGAAAGGGAGGAACCTAGAATTATTTACAGATAGCTAGCTTCACATGAATGGTGATATCATTGAGTGAGATAGACAATATGGAAGAGAGATGAATGGGTTAGCATAGAAGGTATTAACTCTGAACAGTACTGAGTTTGGATATCTGTGAAATGACCAAAGTAGAGGAGGCTGTCTGGAGCTCAGGAAGGAGGTCAGACTGGAGATGAAGCCTTGGTGGTTCTTGGCACAGTGAAAGACATTATTTGTCTTTTTTTACAGTATTGGTAAGACATACTTGGCTTTTAAACTTTCATTTCACCATGAGTTTACAGTGAAATTTTCCAAAGGCTGTAAGATACATGGTGACATCATCACTCTGATGATTTATGGATTGTGTACTTGTGCGTTCTGGTCTTTTTAATTTTAGATACTAAAATGGTAAAAGCAATAGTTATATTCCACATAAACAGAGACTCTCTGGTGTCGAGGAGAAAAGTTGAGGTGTCTAAAAGTTTGTAGACAGGTTTTGAGACCCAGAAGTATAAAAACTGCATTTGTAGATGAACTCATCCTGATAGTGCAGGGAATGTGAGCAGGCAAGATGAGTGTGCTGGAGAAAGAGGAGGAGCAGGTAAGGAGGTGAATAAAAGAAGCAGCAGCAAGAAGAGGGGGAGAATCATGAATAGAATTGAATGACGTGGAAGCCTGTTAAGATAAAGACTAAAAAATGACTAAGAATTTGTTTCTTAGGCATAGTTTAAGTAGACTAATGAGAGCAAGATGCCAGATAGTCATTGATTAAGGAACAATTGGACAGTGAGTAACTATTGACTACTATGAGCATAATCTTTTCTGTCAAGAAAGGAGGCAGTAGCCAGAGTCTAACAGACTTGACTTACTTTGCTAGGGAGAGGGTCAGAGCAGACCTGTGATAGGACAAGGACAAGCAAAGTGCTGAAGAGAGAGGAGAAACTAAACTTTTCCTGGAGGTGGTATGAATGAGGAGTTCCAGACTCTGGTGGTCAGAGTTAATTGTGGACAGGACTGACTAGGAACGGTCTCTTCCCAATCGATGAACTTCCGTACCTAATACCCTGTCTCTTTCTTCACAGTGAAAGTAGAGATTATCAACTGAAGAAAAGAATCTTGAGTGGGTGTGGGTATGAGGAGAATGATTTTTAAAATTATGGGAGAAACAAGGAAGGAGTTTACAGAGGGGTCAGTCACCTTAAGTAAATGATTTACAGTGATAGGAATCATTCACCTTACCTACTGGCTGAAAGTACGGATTATTTTATTAGGACTAGGGAAGGCGCCCGTGCTTCCTTTTCTCAGAGTTTTCCACCGTCTGCCATTCTTCTTGCAGGAACCACTTCTTTCTAAACAAAGACCATCTCTACTTCTTTTAAACTTTCATTTCACCATGAGTTTACAGTGAAATTTTCCAAAGGCTGTAAGATACATGGTGACATCATCACTCTGATGATTTATGGATTGTGTACTTGTGCGTTCTGGTCTTTTTAATTTTAGATACTAAAATGGTAAAAGCAATAGTTATATTCCACATAAACAGAGACTCTCTGGTGTCGAGGAGAAAAGTTGAGGTGTCTAAAAGTTTGTAGACAGGTTTTGAGACCCAGAAGTATAAAAACTGCATTTGTAGATGAACTCATCCTGATAGTGCAGGGAATGTGAGCAGGCAAGATGAGTGTGCTGGAGAAAGAGGAGGAGCAGGTAAGGAGGTGAATAAAAGAAGCAGCAGCAAGAAGAGGGGGAGAATCATGAATAGAATTGAATGACGTGGAAGCCTGTTAAGATAAAGACTAAAAAATGACTAAGAATTTGTTTCTTAGGCATAGTTTAAGTAGACTAATGAGAGCAAGATGCCAGATAGTCATTGATTAAGGAACAATTGGACAGTGAGTAACTATTGACTACTATGAGCATAATCTTTTCTGTCAAGAAAGGAGGCAGTAGCCAGAGTCTAACAGACTTGACTTACTTTGCTAGGGAGAGGGTCAGAGCAGACCTGTGATAGGACAAGGACAAGCAAAGTGCTGAAGAGAGAGGAGAAACTAAACTTTTCCTGGAGGTGGTATGAATGAGGAGTTCCAGACTCTGGTGGTCAGAGTTAATTGTGGACAGGACTGACTAGGAACGGTCTCTTCCCAATCGATGAACTTCCGTACCTAATACCCTGTCTCTTTCTTCACAGTGAAAGTAGAGATTATCAACTGAAGAAAAGAATCTTGAGTGGGTGTGGGTATGAGGAGAATGATTTTTAAAATTATGGGAGAAACAAGGAAGGAGTTTACAGAGGGGTCAGTCACCTTAAGTAAATGATTTACAGTGATAGGAATCATTCACCTTACCTACTGGCTGAAAGTACGGATTATTTTATTAGGACTAGGGAAGGCGCCCGTGCTTCCTTTTCTCAGAGTTTTCCACCGTCTGCCATTCTTCTTGCAGGAACCACTTCTTTCTAAAAACAAAGACCATCTCTACTTCCTCTAAATTCTGTTCAGTTGCTCTCCCCACTCTACCGTACCTCAAGATGCTGAGGTAAATCATACATCTTGTAGCTTATTTGGAAGTTACAAATTATATTAATACCATAACCACACCTCCTCAATACCTTTCCTTTTAGATGTTCTATAATATGTTTTTTCTGGTTTGTTTTTGTTTTTTGTTTTTGTTTTTACTGTGGTTGGGGTATTTGTGGACAAATAAAAGACTTAATATAAGTCTCATTCAAGTGTATTTAAATCTGTTGTCACATGTTCATACAATATACTACATAATAATGTTTGTAAAGCAAACATAGGTCAAATTATTTTTCTGTCCATTTAAAGTTGAATATTTATCTTTCATACTACTACTACTATATAGCCTGAATCACAGTTGAACAATTTAAAATATGTACTGTCTTTTTCTAGAACTAAAGTTTTTTTCTCCCCTTCCTTCTGGGTAATTATCAGTCCTTTAACTCTGTATCCACTGGCATTGAATTAGTGTTTATTTTTGATCGAAGTACCTCTTGGGGTATTTGGTTTATTTAGAATTAAGGATTTTAAGTTACGGATATGCAGAAGCTGGGATAGTTGTTGCATCTAGATGTTTATAGACTTCAGTGCACTTTCAGAATTGTTATGATTGTCATGAAATAGGAAGATAATATAGGTATGTTGCCTTGATTGTCTTCGGACACAACCTCAGATATACAGATGATACCACTCTAATGGCAGAAAGCGAAGAGGAACTAACATTGATTAATGAAGGCCATTTTATGAAAGATCTAATTAACTTTCTCATTTGAATTTAATTTCTAGAAATAGCTTTGATATTTAAATCTGATTTTTCCCCCTCCTTATTTGAATTGAAGTTATGGTGTTGAAGACACTTTGAAGCATTAATGCTTTGTTCTTTTCTAAAAATAAGTTTTAAAGGGCCACGGTGTATGTGAGTTCTTTTCATATTTTGGAAGAAGTAGATATTAAGAATACTAGGAAATCAGAGCTGAAGATTTGGCTTTGGGGGTGTATTATTTTCATCTTTAAAACAAGTCATATTTTTATATAGTTCTTTAATAGTTTTTTAATTAAATTTTGATATTTAAAATTATGCATAGACATGTATGAATTGATTAAATGATATGAATTGATTCTCTGATATTAGTGAATTGCCGGGAGTAAGAGAACATTTCCTGTTTTTTCCCTTGTTTTTATGTACGTCCCCATCTTTACTTTTTTATACTTCCCTTGTGCCCTCTACATAATGTTTAGCTGAAATGTTTCCTCAGTGAACACTAGTTACCTTAGATTGATTGAAAGTTACGATTTTATTTGAAAGTAGAGGTAATACTGCCTTAAATTTCAGGTTTTAAATTGATTTTTAAAATTCATTCAGGTTGTATGTCTTTCTCTCCCTTTGCGCACGCGCACACGTGCACACACACATGCACGCACTCACACACGCAGACACACACACACACACACACACACTATAACCTGAACAAACATTTTCTTTAAGGTCTTAGTCTGAACACCAAGTAAGAAAGAACACTTAAAAAATGAATTTAGTGTTGTATAGTTAAATGTCACGGAAAGTTACATTTTTATGCCTATTTCTCCCTAAATGAATTACCTTATTTTTTACTTTATTCCATTAAAATTTGTTCAGTTTCTAAATATTGTTAGATACCTAGTTTTATTGTTCTTATCAATTTTAAGAAATCTTCTTTTGTCCTGTAAACTACATTATTTTTGAAGTGTTTTAGTCTGATAAATGACCTCTGTGCTGTTCTGTATGATTGGTTTCTCTGTCTTCTCCTTTACTTGTCTTCCTGCTGGCAGTATTTTCTCACTGATTCCTTACTGTATTACTTGGTGAGATTAGTAAGATTTTTTCTTTCCTTTTTTTGAGATTAGTAAGATTTTGTAATACCAGTGAAGACATTTTCTCAGTAGGGGGGAAATAAGTGTGTTCTTTTCCTCTCATTTTTAAGACTAATAATCAAACTTAGAAATTATAGTTGCTGTGAAATACCTGGAACTATTTTGTAATTTTCCTTTTATTTAAAAAGAGAAAACTGTATTTAATTCTACCACTAAACATTAAAGGATATGGTCTTTTTTTTGGCCTCACTCCAGGGCATGTGGGATCTTAGTTCCCTGACCAGGGATCAAACCCTTGTGCCCTGCAGTGAAGGGTGGAGGAAGTCCCTAAAGGACCTGCTGTTACAGGAAGTATATTCAGTTAGATTTACGGATGGTCTAATGCTAAAATATGTAATATGACAGAGTTCACAGCAAAGGAAGTGGGTCTTTCCTGGTTGAATACAGACATCCTTAGTTTCTTGGAAGGAAAAATACTGGAAGTCAAGTGTTGGCCCAATACTGACCAGCTCTGTGCTCCTGTTGCCATAAAGGTGGAGGACTGTGTATGTCAGTCACCCTTCCAAAATAAAAACACTTAGGCTCACTTCTTGGAAACTCTGATATACTTTGTCTAGATAATTTTTGATTTCTTATACATCAGTGTATCTTTAAATATTGATTCTGTAGGCCATTTATTTAGAAAGTAAACATCTGTTAAATGTTTCCCATATTTTAAAAAATGTTTCCCTTTAAAAAAAAAAGTACATTTAGTGTGGGTGGGTGGTTGGGTGGTTTTTAGAGCAAGAAAGGCCTAAGTTGACTGGTGAAAACAAGATCTGAAGAGAACAATGATAGGTCATTTTAACAGTGAAGACACACTTTAAAGTGGACCCCAATGTAGCACTTAACCATCATAGATGCTCAGTAAATATGTCTTGAATAAATAAATTTCATAGCATACTTAGTTGTAGCATAATACACAGTTTTTGTGTCAACTGCATATTCTTATGTATTCATCAAACCAACGTTTTGAAACAGTGTTGACATTTGGGGCCAGATAATTCTTGGGGTGGGGAGAGAATTGTCACGTGTAGTGTAGGATACTTAGCAGCCTTTCTACATGATACATGAGATATCTGTAGCCCACCCCCCGAACCTCATCCCCAAGTTGTGGCAACCAAAGATGTTCCCAGGTATTGCCACCTGTCCTCTGGGCTAGAGGCAAATGTCCTCTGGTTGGGAACCACCCCATTAATGAAAGAAGGAAAATAAAGTTTCAGCACATTTCTTGTGGAGCTAGATTACAGCTCTTAGGTTCACATCTCTAGGTATGAAAACAGAAGCCCAGAGAAGTTAATTTGCCTACATATAGTAAATTAACAGTCAAAATTCTAATGTGTCTTACTTCAAAGTGCTGCTCTCTTGTTCTGTGCTCTCTGTATAACTAATGTAGTATATAACTTGTAAGTTAATGACCCTAGTTAGTCTTTTGAAAAGTAGTAGTATTCTTTTTTAGAAATATTTAGATTTAAGATGATTTATAGTATTCATCAAATTTTCCAATCCAGGATGCGCCTGAATGGACAGCGCCTCACAAACGTTTTTTCTGATAAATATGCTTTATTTTACACTTAAGTAAGTGCACTCACTGCAGGTTGACAGTACTGAGAAATTTGGTTTTAGCATCTTATACAAGCATACCTCAGAGATACTATAGATTTAGTCCCATACCATCACAATAAAGCAAATATCTAAATAGAGTCACATGAATTTTTTGGTTTCATAGTGCATATTAAAAGTTATATTTACACTATATCATAATCTGTTAAGTATGTGATAATATTAAGTCCGAAAAAACAATGTACATGCTTTAATTTTTAAATATTGCTTAAAAAAGCTCAAACTGCTAACCATCTTTTATGCATCCAGCATGTTGTGATCTTTTTGCTGGTGGAGTGTCTTGCTTCAGTATTGATGAGTGCTGACTATTGATGAGTGGTTAGCGAGGCTGTGGCCATTTCTTAAACAGCAGTGACATTTGCACATTAATCAACTCTTCCTTTCACCACTGATTTCTGTGTAGCAGCAGGACTGCTTGGTAGTGTTTCCACATGGTAGAACTTCTTTGAAAGTGGAGTCAGTCCTCTCAATACCTGCTGCCATTTTTTAAATTTAAGTTTATGTAATATTCTAAATCTTTGTTGTCATTTCAACAGTCTTCACAGCCTCTTCACTAGGAGTATATTTCATCTCAAGAAACTACTTTCTTTGCTCATGCATAAGGAGCGGCTCTTCATCTATTAATGTTTTATTGTGTGTGCGTGTGTGCTTGCCCATGCTCAGTCTTGTCTGACTCTTTGAGACCCCATGGACTGTAGCCTACCAGGCTCCTCTGTCCATGGGATTCTCCAGACAAGAAGACTGAAGTGGGATACCATTTCCTTCTTCAAGGGATCTTCCCAACCCAGGCATAGAACCCGTGTCTTTTGGGTTTCCTGCATTGGCAAGCAGGTTCTTTACCACTAGCACCATATGGGAATGTCATAGTAGCAGCTATAACCTTGAAAAATGTATTTCTTTCCTTTTATTTAATATTTATTTACTTATTTAATTTAATATTTTTAAAATATTTATTTATGTAATATTTACTTATCTGGCTCTTAGTTGTGGCACTTGGGATCTTTAGTTGCAGCATGTGGGATCTAGTTCCTTGACCAGGGATCAAATCCAGAACCCCTGCATTGGGAGCCCAGAGTCTTAGCCACTGGCTCACCAGGGAAGTCCCCAAAATGTATTTCTTAAATAATAAAACTTGTAAGTCAAAATTACTTCTTGACTTGTGGGCTATAGAATGGATATTGTGTTAGCAAGCATGAAAACAACATTAATCCTGTATATCTCCATCAGAGCTCTTGGATGACCAGGTGCATTGTCAGTGAGCAGTAATATTTTGAAAGGAATCTCTTTGTTTTCTGAGCAGTAGGACCCAACAGTGGGCTTAATATATTCCGTAAACCATATTGCAAATAGAGAATCAGTGCTAATAGATTAAATTATAGAACAGTTTCTTTTAAAAAAACTAACCAAAGCAAACAATTTTTCCTGGTTGTAATGCAGTATTGCTATACAGAAAATAGTAACAATGAAGTATCACTTAAAAAAAAAAAACCACATCAGGTAGACATCTTAAACGATTGTTGGGCTTTCTCATACAGTGTTAGTGTGAGTAAAGATTAATATCATCTTGACAGTGCAATTTGGCAATATCTTAAAATTCTTTAAATGTGCATATTCTGTGGCACAGCATTTACACTTTAAAGTATCTGTTCCAAAGATATAATTGTATAAGGATCTAGGGACTCATGTTCAACCAATTGTCTATATGGCTGTTATATAGGAAGGAGTATGTTACTTCATCATGAGTGTCACATTGGGAGAAAAATTGTGAAGTCAAGTTTCAAAATTTTACTATTTGTAATAGAATTTGTATAATAATAATAATGGTATTTGTAACAGCTATTCTCAAAATGTCAACATTTTCAGACTAAGTTATCTTGAAAAGTCGCTTTTTCCCTCCACAGCATTTGCTCCCTGTGGTTCTTATATTCTGATTGAAAAACTACTTGTCAGATCGTAGAACAGAGAAGGTCCAATTTTATTCTAATTTTATGGTTTATAGTATTTAATAGATAAAGTCAAAGAGAAAGCCAGAGAAGGGAAAATACCAAGAAATAGTTATGCCATGTAAATGATAAGAAAAAGGCAAATAAAACTGCTTTGTCAATATCAAAGATTTAGTATGCTCCTTTTAAACATATGTGAATATTAATGAAAATGGGTCCAAGTAGTAAGAGCTTAAGTATTAGGTTGGTGCGAAAGTAATTGTGGTTTTGCATTGCTGAACCTTGCTATTTAATATTGGAATACATTCTTAAATAAATGTGATTATGTTACATATCATTTTTTTTCACAGTACCATAGTTTTTTGTTTTTTTTTTTAAAGATTTATTTATTTATTTATTTATTGGGCGGGGGTCGGGTTGGGGAGGGAGGGGAGCAGGCGGGCCACTTCTAGTGGTCTTTCATTTCTCTATTTTCATCCGTCTTTGTTCTTTGGCTCCTGTGGGCCTCCCATCGCGGTGGCCTCTGTCGTCGCAGAGCACCAGCTCTGGGCGCATGCGCCCCAGAGCTCTGACTCGGCAATTGGACACGTGGGTCCAGCCACTCCGCGGCACGTGGGATCTTCCCAGGCCAGGGATCGAACCGGCGCCCCTTGCACTGCAAGGCGGTGTCCTTACCCACTGGACCACCAGGGGAAGCCCAGTACCATAGTTTTTTAATTTTGCTTTTACAGAGTTCTGTTGTTTACAGATATGTATAATCCAAAATTAATCATATGCATATCCCATCCCCCCCACACACACACACCATCCCAACTCTCCACGCCATTGCATAGCCCCCGTGTAAGATCCCTTAACCCACAGCGCACTGACAACAGTTATCTCTTTTACATATGCTAATATAGAGTTCCATGTTACTCTTTCCATATCTCTCGCCCACTCTTCCCTCTCCCCAATGTCCATAAGTCTGTTCTCTGACTGTTTTTCCATCAATGCTCTATGCTTATATTTATCAGTATGAACTTATTAGAATTCCATATGTATGTGTTAGTATAGTATATCCTTCTCTTTTTGACTTACTTCAATTGGTCTAATAGGTTCTGAATTCACCCATCTCAATAGAACTGAATCTTCTGTATTTCTTTTTGCGGCTAAGAAGTATTATTCCATTGTATATATGTTCCAGAACTTCTTTATCCATTAATTTGTCAATGGACATCTAGGTTGCTTCCGTGATCAGAGAGCTGATCACACTGCACAGAGAGCTGCAGTGAACATTGGGGTACAGGTGTCTCTTTCAATTTTGATTTCATCAGGGTATGAGCCTAATAATGGGATTGCTGGGTCATATGGTGATTCTATTCCTAGTTTTTTTGAGGAATCTCCATACTGTCTTCCGTAGTGGCTGTATCAATTTACATCCCCACCAACAATGCAAGAGTGTTCCCTTTTCTCCGCACCCTTTCCAGCATTTATTGTCTGTAGATTTTTTGATGATGATCATTCTGACTGGTGTGAGGTGATATTTCATTGTAGTTTTGATGTGCATTTCTCTAATAATAAGCAAGGTTGAGCATTGTTTCATGTGTTTTTTGGCCATCTGTATGTCTTCTTTGGAGAGATGTCTCTTTAGGTCTTTTTCCCATTTTTTTGATTGGGTTGTTTGTTTTTTTCATTATTGAGTTGTCTGAGCTGCTTGTATATTATGGAGATTAGTCCCTTGTCAGTTGTTTCATTTACTATTATTTTCTCCTGTTCTGTGGGTTGTCTGTTCACCTTGTTTGTAGTTTCTTTTGCTGTGCAGAAGCTTTTAAGTTTCATTAGGTACCACAAGTTTATATTTGTTTTTATTTCCATAATTCTAGAGAGTGGTTCATAGAAGGTCTTACTTTGACTTATGTCACTGAGTGTTTTGCCTATATTCTCCTCCAAGAGTTTTATGGTCTCTGTTTTTACATTTAGGTGTTTAATCCATTTTGAGTTTATCTTTGTGTATGGTGTCAGGGAATGTCCCAACTTAATTTTTTGCGTGTAGCTTTTCAGTTTTCCCAGCATCATTTACACATCATTTTAATGTGCATTTCTCACTTTATTTTTTGCTAATGACTTACTACTTGATATTTATATTTAATTTAGACTATATAGTAACAATATTAGATGGAAAGCAAATTTGGACAGTTTTTTTGTTCAAGTTCAGAATGAGTCATAAAGCAAAAAAGACAACTTGCAACATCAACAACGTATTTGACCCAGGAACTGCAGATGAAAATACAGTGCAGTGGTGGTTCCAGAAATTTTGCGAAGGAAATGAGAGCCTTGAAGATAAGAAGCATAGTGACCAGCTATTGGAAGTTGACAAGGATCAATTGAGAGGACCACCAAAGCTGATCCTCTAACAACTGTATGAAAAGTTGCTGAAGACTCAATATTAACCATTCTAAGATCATTTAGCATTTGAAGCAAATTAGAAAAGTAAAAAAAGCTTGATAAGTGGGCGCCTCATGAGCTTACCGCAAATCAAATTGTCGTTTTGGAAGTGTTGGTCTCATTCTGTGCAACAACAATGAACAATTTCTCATTGGATTGTGATGTATGACGAAAGGTGGATTTTTTTTCTTTTTTTTTTTGACCACTTCTATTGGTCTTTCATTTATCTATTTTTATCTGTCTTTGTTGTTTGGCCTGTGTGGGCCTCCCATCGCAGTGGCCTCTGTCACTGCAGAGCACTGGCTCCCGGCGCATGCGTTCCAGCTCAGTAGTTGGATACATCGGTCCAGCCGCTCTGCGGCACGTGGGATCTTCCCAGGCCAGGGACCGAACCGGCGCCCCTTGCACTGCAAGGCAGTGTCCCTACCGACTGGACCACCAGAGAATCCCGAAAGATGGATTTTATTGCACAACCATTGATGACCAACCAGCTCAGTAGTTGGACTGAGAAGCTCCAAAGCACTTCCCAAAGTCAAACTTGGACCAAAAAAGGTCCTAGTTGCTGTTCAGTGATCTGTTGCTGGTCTAATCCACTAGAGCTTTCTGAATCCTTGCAGAACCATTACATTTGAGAAGTATACTCAGCAAATTGTTGAGATGCACTGGAAACTGCAACACCTGCAGCCAGTATATTGGTCAACAGAATGGGCTCGATTCTCTGAGACAACACCTGACCACATGTTGCACAACCAACGCTTCAAAAGTTGAATGAATTGGGCTACAAGGTTTTGCCTAATCCGCCATATTCACTTGCCCTCTCGCCAAGTGACTACCACTTCTTCAAGCATCTCGACAACTTTTTGCAGGGAAAATGTTTCCACAGCCAGCAGGATGCAGAAAGTACTTTCCAGAAGTTCATCAGATCCCAAGGCCTGAATTTTTACATTACAGGAATAAACTTATTTCTCATTGACAAAAATGTGTTGATTGTAATGGTTCCTATTTTGATTAATAAAGATGTGTTTAAGCCCAGTTATAATGATTTAAAATTCACAGTCTGAAACTGCAGTTACTTTGGTACCAACCCAATGCAACTGTGAGGATGACAAGTATGGTAGTTTTTAAAAACTGAAAATGAGATTAAGTATTTTGCTTCCTTAAGGTATTGATGTGGTTATGGATGCTGCATGTTTGTGGAGGGAGTAAAAATCATTGAGGCTTTGAAAAATGTTGTGAGCTGCCACACTTTAACTATAAGGCAGCATACACTTTAGTTGGGGTTTGCCTAATTTCTTTTTGGTTGTCAACCATCTTTGATATTACATATTATTAAATGATATAGTCAATACAGCAGAAAATAGACTACACTCAAAATTGCTGATACAGTGATTGATTGGGTTTCCTTTGAACAGTAAGGAAATACTCTTACTTGGTGAGAGGATCCCCCAAAGTTGCATACATAAACTTTATATTGGAATCTGCAATGTAATAGAGATCTTTTAGGTGTCATAAATTCAAGTAGAGATTTACAGATAACTG